>JANXHW010000011.1:10612570-11936584 GCA_026170595.1 Plestiodon gilberti rubricaudatus
AACTGACAAATCAAGTCAACAGGCCAGGCTACAGCCTGCTGTAAACCATTTCAATGTCACACACCAGGAACTCCAGAAAACAACCCAAACGGAGTACTCTGCTCCACTTTTCCAAAATGGCAACCTCCAAGAAGCTTGTCTCCCTTTTCTTGGCAGTCTAATGTGGAATCATCATCACCCACACCGGAATGGAAACATTTTTTCTTTTTAAAAATGAATCTCCTCTCTCTCTCTCTCTCTCTCGTGTACACACACACACACACACACAAATCCACCTCGCTGCCCTCCCCCCCAGCCCCATCACTGCTACAGAACTGGGTCAAACAGATCTAGTTTCAAAAGGAAAGGGGGTGGGGGAGGGAAGGAATGGGGGGAGGGGGGAAGCGAAACGGCCCGAGCAGACCGGAGAACCCGTGTCTGCGCCTTTCGAAGTTGCCCAGGGTTAGCTAGCAGCTGTAATAACAGGAAAAGACGGGGGGGGGGGGAGAGCCAGATCTCTGCAGGGCGGGGGAAGGGTGGCTTTCTTCTCCCCCAGGGAAATCTTAAAGAGAAGTTCCGGCTTTTTGTCCACTTTGCGGCGAGTGGAACGATTCGCACCAGTTCAGTCCCAGTGGCATTTGGGGTTTGTTTTTTTTACGCACCCGTTTCAGAACAAAAACTTTTTTAAAAGAAGAACAAAACCAAATAAAGTACAGTTCCTTCCAAACGGGGGAAAACCACCCAAACGGGCTCTTCCCCCCCCCCCATGACTCGTGAAAAGTCCCCCTCGCTCCGCTCCCCACCCACCTCTGCACTGGCGAGCCAGTGGGCGCGCACAGCCTCCGGAAACCGAACACGCGTCTGCTTCTGCAGCGCTCCGCAGGGTTCCTGTCTAAACGGCTGTTTTAATTCAAACCCCGGAGATCCCACCCCTCCGAAGTGGTTAGGAGGAGACGCAGGCGGGCCGGGCAGGGACCCGAGCGAGCGCGTTTCCAACGCCGGAAAGGAAAGGGGGGAAAAGCGCCCAGTTGGCGCCTCGAGGCTCGTTGCGATCGTCCTGAATAAGCCTAGTTGGGGAGACCCGGCAGAGCCAGCAGCCCCGTCTCCGCCCGCCAGGCTCCAATCTCATCCGCACTCACCCGGGAGTTAAGTCTGGTCGCGCCCGGTGGTCGCGGTTACTCCCCGGTAAACATGCCCAGATAGGCTTGTGCTGCGAGCCCTTCAAGAGTGGAAATGGAGCTCTCCGAAAAAATGAATGAGAAGCTGGCAAAAGACGCGGGGGGGGGGGCAAACCCCACAGCGCTAGCCCCTCCTCCGCCTTCTGTCAAAGTTGGAAGGGGAGGAAAGGCGGGATGAACCCTCCCCACCCCACCGCGCGGCGTGCCTAGAGCCCAGGGAGAGTCCGCGTAAAGGCGCATTCATTCATGCGATCGCGATCACACAGGCGGAGCCCTGGCGCTCTCCCCACTGCAACACGTGTGAACGCCGATCCTCCCAGACACGTTTACTCCGAAGCAGCCCCGGCTGGGGCAGGCAGCAGCAGGACAGAGCAGTGCACCCAGCTGCCGCGTCCACGTGCCCAGAAAGACCCCCCCCCGGCTTAAGAGACCACCTTTCCCAGAGAAGAAGACACTCACCTTGCGAGAGCAAACGAAGCGCGCCCCGAGAAAGCCCCTCTCTTTCGGCGGCGGGGGGGGGCGGTGCTTCCGCGGGCGAGCGCAGGAGATCAAAGGCGAGCCGCGGGCGCGCCCCTGTCGAGTGTCGGGGAAAAGTTTCCGCTCCCGACGGAGGCGACGCGACAATGGCTCGTTTCGTTCCCTTCCCGGCGCCTCAAGGTTCCATCGGCTGCCCAGCTCGCCTCTGCTCCAGCCGCACTCGCTGCTGCCCGGTTGCGGCTCCTTCCGCCGGCTGCAAAGTCATCCGCAGCTTCCTCTCCTCTGGGGCACTCACTCCCCGCCCTCCCCAGCCGGCCCCCCTCCCGCGAAAAGCCTTTGGGGTGCTGCTGGCGGTGGGCGAGCCTGCCTGCCTGCCTGCCTGCCTGCCTTTGCGGGCGAAGGCGCAGCCCAGCAGCGGTGCCGAGATTCGGGGAAAGCCCTCCGAGGGGAATCTCCCTTGCCCAGCTTGCAAGACCCCGCCCGCGTCAGACTGCGCTCTTCTTCGGCGCGCGCCCCCCCCCTCCCCTCGCTTGCAGCCTGTCCCGGAATAGGAAAGGGCGCGGACAGAAGGGAAAGAGAAAAAGACCTTCTCCCCTCCCTTCGGGCGACAGCGCGCATGCTCCAGGGCCCTTAAAGGAGCAGCAGCAGCGCCGGCTTGGCCGCTCTCCTCCCCCCCCCCCTCGCCGGGTGGAGTCGTGGTTGGACTTGTCAGTTCGGCAGAAAAGTCACTCGTAGGAGTCACGTCGTCGCCAACATTTTTTTTTAATCTATAATTACACACTTGGCCTGCTCCTGCTGCCGCGTCCTTAAACTAAGCTGGCCTGTCGGAAAAAGGCTGGATATTTCGGCTGCTAAAGCTTATCCTGCAGTAGGGCCGGCTGGTGCTGAGGCCAACTGAGGCTGTCGCTTCAGGCCCACCCCCTTGCCTCCACTTCTCCTTCGCTCACTTCCTGGATTGAAAAAGGAAGTGCGGAAAAGAGGACCAGCAGGCACTCTAGCCCACTACTCTCCTCTCCTCCATGCTTCTTCCGCTCCATCCCCCTCTTTTCCAGTATCGAAGTGGGAGAAGCAGAGGCTGGTAAAGGGGGGCAACTCCAGTAAGGGGGGGCAGTAATTGCCCCATCAGGTGCTGGAAGACTTGGGCTGGCTGGCTCTGTCTAGCAGGAAGAGATTTTTCAGCTGCTTATGCCCCCCCCATCACTTTGGCTTCCTTCCAGCCCCCTCACAGACAAAAACAGAGTCTTATAACACCCCGATCCTCAAAGCAAAGGCTATTTCTTGAGTCCTTGCATTTGAATGCCCTCCCTTCTCAAAAGACATCTTTTCCTGGAGGAGAGGTCTATCAGTGGCTATGTGGAACCTCCATATTCAGAGGCAGTATACCTCAGAATACCAGTGGCAGGAGTTTTTGCCTTCATGCCCTGCATCTTGTGAGCCATTGTTGGAAAGAGGATGTCAGGGCCAATTCAGCAGGGCTTGTCTTGTGTTCTCATGTTCAGTGAAACATTTGGCACGACTCCTTCAATTGAATTAAGTTGAGACTTTCTTTAGGGGTTTTCTCATAGTTGCCTCACTTTGTGTCTACTCTGCTTCCCCCTTTACTTTGGTTAATATCCTTCCTAAAAAAGAGTTTTGGATAACATGAAAGTTTGCTGACAACCTTGTGATATTTTAGTTGGTCCTGGTGGATGTGATGGTGTTCCCAGTAGCAATGTATGGTTGCGAGAGTTGGACCATAAGGAAGGCTGAGCGCCGAAGAATAGATTCTTTCGAACTGTGGTGCTGGAGAAGACTCCTGAGAGTCCCTTGGACTGCTAAGAGATCAAATCAGTCAATCCTAAATGAAATCAACCCTGACTGTTCCCTGGAAGGACAGGTACTGAGGCTGAAGCTCAAATATTTTGGCCACCTAATGCGAAGAGAGGACTCTGGAGAAGACTCTGATGCTGGGAAAGATTGAAGGCAAAAGGAGAAGGGGAAGGCAAAGGATGAGATGGTTAGACAGCATCACCGATGTAACAAACATGAAAATGAGCGAACTCAGGAAGATAGTGGAGGACAGGAAGGCCTGGCGGGATGTGGTTCATGGGATCATGAAGGGTTGGACGCGACTTAACAACTGAACAACAACAAAAAGATTTGAAAATACAGGCCAGATCTCATGGCAGCCTATGAAACAAGACAAAGAGACAGAATTTCCTGGTTAAAGGACACCTATTCTGGGCAGGCCTCTGCCTGGGCACATCTCATTTCAGAAATTAATCACTGGTGGCCTGGGAATGTGGATTAATAAGGAGGTTCGCTTGCCAACCCGGGTTTTCATTCCAGAGCTGAAATCACTTTGAAGTTCTGCTGAGCTGATGCAGCATTGCAACAGTAGGTGGCGCTCTACTCCAGGGAACCGGGAAGAAAAGGTACATCCTAGATGGGGAGATTGAGAAGTATCAGCAGAGCTGGTTCCAATAAAACCAGAAAGCTAACCTGGAACAGAGAAGCTATCCATACATACAAGCACATTAATAAGCGGGTAGACAGAGGTGGGTGTTCCTGCTAATGTCTGCTGCCTGAGGCAAGGGCCTCAACCAGCCTCAGGAATGGGCCTGCCCCACAGAGCCTTGAAAACAGGTTCCAGGGTGAGCCTCGCGCCATCCATGAAAGCCAGACTGCGCTGGAAGGAATGTACGAACAAATGAATGGACACTGCATTTGTATATCTATAATTTATTGATTTAAAATACAGACTACAGCTTGTTTGAAAAACCAACTTATCTTTATGCAGAGGCAGAAAGACTTAAGCAACTCATCCTACTGCTTCTGGAAAATGCTCTAATGAGAAAGCTTTCAACATTCATATGTTTCCCCCCCTCCCTTAAAAATTACATAGTAAAAATAAAGCAAAGATTAAAATATATATCTATATGTATTTTACAAAATATCTATAAAGGTCGCTGGGTTGTTGCAGGCTTTCTTATCTACATTTTTTTCTTTTTAGAAAGCAAAAACAAAAAAGAGAAACTGAAAGGTTCGATAGGTGCCCACAGATGCCACGCCCCCTACCACGTTTATCGCCACGTTCCAGACCATCTGGGTAGAAAGCCTAGTCCGTCTCTTTAAAGTGCAAGAAGTCTGCAATCAGAGGCGGGAATGCAGTGCTCAGAGAAAGAGAGAGCGCCCCCTGGGGTTGTGGAGGGGGAAAGCTCCATTCTTTTTTTCAGGGACGGGGAGCCTATTGAGAGAGAGAGAGAGAGAGAGATTAATTAAGTGCAATTTTGTAAACCTTTTGAGAGCAGAGCCCGGATGGTGTAGTGGTTTGGGAGTTGGACTTTAGCCTTGCAAGATCCAAGTTGAAATCCCCACTCAGCCACGAAGCTTCCTTGGTGACCTTGGGCCAGTCACTAACCTACCTCACAGGGTTGTTGTGAGGACAAAACGAGGAAAGGAACTATGTATGTCACCACCCTGGAGGACGGGCGTTATAAAAATGTGAAAAATAAATAAATAATACCCAGAACACTCATCTGGTTGCCTGGGATGAGTAAGAATCACATCTGGGTGGAAAGGGGAATATTTGCAACATTCAATAATCCCAAGGCTAATATGACCACCTCCACTGCTCTCTGGCTTTGAAAGGGAGATGGAAATAAAGCAGAACAGGATGTGTGGAGGAGGAGAGGAGAGGCGCTCTAGCCCATTACTGTCTTCCTCGCCCTTCCCTCCTCCTCCTCCTCACTTCCTCCGCTTTGAATCCAGATACCAGAAGAAGGAGAGGTGGCCGACGTTGGCACGCCACCGAATAAGGAGGGCAACATGCCACCTCAGGGGCGCCAGAATGCAGCACCAGAAATATATACCCATCAAGTGCATAAACAACAGGAGACTGTTCTGTTGTCCAGTTCAACAAAAGTATATTAAGAACATAAGAAGAGCCCTGCTGGATCAGGCCAAAAGCCCATCTAGTCCAGCTGCTTCCTGTATCACACAGTGGCCCCACCGGATGCCTCAGGGAGCACACAGCCAACAAGATAAATCCTGTTTCCTGCTGCCACTCCCCTGCACCTGGCACAGAGAAAACCTACTTCTAAAACCAGGAGGTTGCTTATGGCTTGTAACCTGTGATGGTCTTTTCCTCCATGAATCTGTCCAAACCCCTTTTAAAGGCGTCATGTTCCTGTTGCACAAGGTAGACTTTTTGGTTACACTCAGCATCATAAAACAAACTTGTCAGCTTGGTCAACAGGAAGGAAGTGACCTCTGATTCCAGCCATGGGCATGAAAAGGGCACAAGACACTCCCTACTGAGCCCCCCCCTCCCTGCAATTTCCCACCTCTGTCTCCGGAAGGTAACCTACACTTCCCTCCCCAGCCCATGGGAACAGTTTTCCTATTGTGTTCCTCAACAACTGATTACGCGACTGGCAAATAATTAAATTGAGCAGGAGCGGGGAGGGAAGCAATCAAAGACGCAGAAAAGACCAAATGGAATTAAACAAACAAAGAAATACAAAATTTAAAAAAATCCACATGTGAAACAGTGCAAAGAAAATGTTTAGCCTTTTCCAAGTAAAGGTGGTTTTGAGTTCCTCCACACACAATCCCCACAACAGAAATTAATCTGCTTCGGGGAAGAGCTAACCTGGTTAACTTCACCCAGGTCCCAGGAGAACGGCGAAATGGTTCAGCCATGTAGTTGGCGAGACCATGTTCCCTGAAACTAATCCACGATTAAGCCATCGCAGGTCAATGCAGGGCCGTCTTTTGTCCGTGGTGGAAATTGGCAGGGGAAGATGCGGGGAGGCTGGATTTAGTTATGAGCAAAAGTAAGGGGGGGGGGTCTTTTGAGAGAGGAGCAGTTTGTTCCAGGCCCAGGCAAGTGCCCACTGCCGGGAGGGTCCGGTGTCCGCAGCTGGCAACGTTGGCTGCCTGCGGGAGGCCACGCAAGATTGCACCCAGCCATCATGACTACAAGAATATTTTAGCAGTCAATGAGGACCAGAAGCATGATTTTTTTTTAAACTGAAAGCTTAGGAAGCTGAGTTGTGTGTCCATTATCACATTATTCCCCCCATCTTTTTTGCAGAATTTTGGAACACGAACAGTCCTCACAACGGCATTGGAAGGGGGTGGCGGCAGAAGAAAATACATGGTGTGGGGTTGCAGGCAGGTGAGGGGAGTGTGGGAGAATACGCACCACGGCGTTAACTCAGCCCCAGGCAGCCTTTGAGCTCGTGCAGAGAGATGAGCCTGTTGTTGTTGAGGTCACAGTAGTCCAGGAATTTGCGGATGCAGCGCTTGGGTCGTGTGTTCTTCTTCATGTAGAGTTTGAGGGGACGCAGTTCCCGCTCGCTGATGCTGTTGCTGAAGTCTTTGTCCAGGCGCACAAACTGCCAGCGCACCGCTCGCTCCTCCAGGCTGGGGCCCACCAAGCTGTCCGAGAACCTGCAGGCGAGAAGCAGAGACCGGAACTCGGTACCGGAGACCAGACCACTGCTTTTCCGTGCCCTGTGCTGCACTGGAGCAAAACCAAGTTCGGGGTCGGTTCTTCTGTTGAACCTCGACTCTTATAGTCTGGGCGCTAGCTTTTGCAAATGGCCTCTTGCAACAGCAAGCCCCAACGGCCTCAGGGTGAGAAAGGCCGTGTGAGAGAGACGAGGCAGCCATTTCAGTTCTGCAGCAGAGGCCTGTGTGAGCGGGTGGGCCCGTATGACCCCTTCAGGGCCCTCAACGGTCCTCAGCTCCAATGGACTAGAAACCGGAGACCGTCGGCAGACAACAGACAACATCGTAGGATTTGGGACGTGTGGTGAATCTCGACGGGATTTTGGATGGAATGGAGAAATGACTGGACATTTGGTGGCAGGAAGGGGGGGGGGTTCTTTGATCCCAGACAATCCTGTGCTACTTTGAAGGGCTCTCTAGCTCAATTGCCACAGGGCTGCTTGAGTTGCCAGGACAGATCCTGCCACGCCGCTTGCTTACCTTCGGTACGGTACGGGCATCATCCTTGACTGCAGCATGTCAGACGCTAAGGCCTTGATCAGGTTGGAGAGGAACTCTGCCTTCTTCGAGCCTGGGCAACCTGGCAGGAAAGACGGAGGGGGAGCCTTCAAGGGGCTACGTCTTGCACCCCGATCGATAGGGCCTGACAGGTGATCCGTTAGGCACTCGGGGCAGAGCGGAGCCAAAACACTGTTTGCCCCCCAATGAGTGCATGTTTAAAACAAAGACTGCAAACTCCGGAACCCACCTGGAAGCGTCCGATCCCGGAAAAGGGAGCCAATCTCGGCACTCCGGGCTGCTGCGTCAGCCTCACAGTCCGGGGGAAAGTTCCTGGATGGAGGAAGGCAAGTCTTGCACAGCCAGCCCGTCATCAAGCAAGGAAGGGGGTGGGGTGGGGAAACAGCCCCGCTTCTTTTCTCCCACTGCTGAGCAGGGTTTTTTAAAAGAGGTTTTCCAGGACCCTGTTGGCCCTGCTCAGCGGAGGCTGAAGCCGGATGATAAGTAGACACACCAGCAGCAGCAGCAGCAAACTTGCTCTGCAGAAATATCGCTCAGCAACCCTTTGACTGTTTTGGTGGCCCTCACGTTTGGACCTTTTCCAGAGTGTAAACGTACACCCCATCAAGCTGCCATGTACCGAGAGAGACATCACTGGTCCAGTAGCCCAGTGTGCTCAGCTCAGTTGGCAGCAGCCTTGAGAGCCGGGGACGACCTGACCCCCTCCTGCATGCGCTTGACCCCCGAGATCCGACACAGTCTCACCAGGCAGGGGGTGTCAAGGCTAACAGGCGGACTGCATAGGGAGGGCAATAATACGGACCGTGTTGAAGTGCCCGGAACAGGGCGGCCGGTGTCCACCCGCACACACCAGCAGTACCCGGTGGCCTGGTGGCACTGCACGGCCTTGTAGGTGCCGTCCCCCTCGCACTCCGGGATGAAGGTGCCCTCCTGTTGGTGCTGCCGGGCCTCTTCAATGGCATCGCGCCTCTCGTGCTCACATGACAGTGGGGACTCTGCAGGGGGTGGTGCAGACCAGCCGAGAGTCAGAACAAAGACACCCTGCTCTCTGTCGGCAGCAAACTCTCGGCTTGCAACCGTTTTAAAACAAGTGTGTACCAGCTAAAAAACGGGATTAAAACATAGCCCAAATAAATACGTATAAAAGCTCTATTAGAGTGCTAGCCAATGCGTGCTTACTCAAAAGTAAGCCCTACTGTGTTCAAGAGGACTTACTCCCAGGTAAATTTGCCTAGGATCAGAGGCGTAAAGTTACATGAGCTACATACTCATTGAGAAAGGTAATGCCCCCCCATTAGCAAATGTCCCTAGGCACGTGTCTCAGTTTGCCTTCTCTTGAACCAGATGCTTCTTCCCATTAAAAAGGTAAAGGTGACCCCTGACAATTAAGTCCAGTCGTGTCCGACTCTAGGTTGTGGTGCTCATCCCCATTTCAAAGCCGAAGAGCCAGCGTTGTCCGAAGACGCCTCCGTGGTCATGTGGCCGGCATGACACTCCTTGCCGCAGTGCGTAGCATGCGGCTGGAACACGGAGCGCTGTTTACCTTCCCACAAACGGTACCTATTTATCTACTTGCATTAACATGCTTTGGAACTGCTAGGTTGGCAGGAGCTGGCCAAGCAACGAGAGCTCACCCCGTCGCGGATTCGAACTGCCTGCTGCAAGGGAACTCCCAGGGCGCTGCACCCCCCGCCTTGCCCAGAGTAGTCAGGTAATTACTCGATGGCACCCCTACTGGTGTAGGGGTGTAAAACCCGCTTCCAGAGGTCCTCTGGAAAATACTCACCTTGAGCCTGCTTCACTGTGCGGTTGGGCTTGAAGTCTGGGATGATGATGGGGATGAGAAAAGGCAGGGCGGTTCCCTCTGGATAAAGTGGAATGACAGACAGAGAGAGAGAGACACACACACACACACACACACACACACACACACACACACACACACACACAGACACAAAGACAATAGGAAACAGAGAGCAAATGTGAAGTTAGGACGCTTTTCTCACTGCTTCGCTATTGGGAATCCCCCCCCCCATGCACCATGCGTGTCTACTCAGAAGTAAGCTTCAGTGAGCTCAATGGGACTTGCTCCCAGGTAAGGGTGCATAAGATTGCATAACTTTGCCCGTTAGTGTAATTGTATGTACACCAACAACTGCTGTGTCTCTTTTTTTTTTAAGTCTCTTTTACAGCAGGTCACCTTGACGGCCTCTTAAATAGGGTTGAAAGAGGCTTGAGCCCCTGCACTGCTCTGAGTTTGGAGTCAGTCGCTGCCGGGATCCCAACTTTTCCAGTCAAGTCAAGAATTATTAAAAAAATATTTACGCACAGCTTTTTGTAAGCTGGCTGATACAACAAAGAGCTTGCGATCTTGGGGAAAAGACAGAAAAGGAGACATCTGCAAACAGCCACAGGAAAGATGCTATGCTGGGGGGGGGAGAGGGGCAATGAATGGCACCCCCTAAAAGGTGCCTCTTTACCCAGTCGGCAGGGGTAATGGGTGCATCTTCTTCTCCCTGTACCACAGCAGTTTCATGCTGAAAGGTACTTCCAGGTTAAGTTGCAAGACTGAAAGCTAGGGGGCTCCTTTCCCTTGCAAGCAAAAAAAAAATTCCAAGTTTTCTTCTAATTGAAAAGAAACATGTGTATCATCACAGGGTACATCGGGACGTGGACGACATCCGGTAAAATCTGGATGAACAATCAGTTCCTATCCCAGAAACACCCAAGACACATTGAGTGGAGAGACGGAGGTGGGTGTCCCCCCCCCTCTTGCCAATCTAACAACCTGAGGCAACAGCCTCAGTTGGCCTCATCATGGACAGTCCAGCCCCACTGAAACCTTTTTCCTGTTTTGTTCAGCCGCCCGCAGCAATCGCAACAGGGGGGCCAGGCTGCTCAAAGCCCTGGATGGGGGGAGTTGGGTAGGGTGAGAAGGAGGGAGGAGGACCACTTACCTTCGTTCTTGTGGGGCAGGGGGCTTGGCTGGGGGGGCTGAGGTCTGGCACCTTCTTCTGCGTTCAGGGAGGAAAAGAGTTCGAAGGCAACTATTACAGAGGTTTTAATGTCATATTCTCGGTCCAAAGAGTGGTAGAGTTCAGCGCTACAGGATGACATGGAGTCTAGAGTCCCCACCAGTATCTTTTCCCGACAGAGGGCTGAGTACTCTGGACAGGCAGAAACCCAAATGGTGCAGACATTCCTAGCATGGAGAAAGCTGAACGTTGAATGTCTGCCCGCCCTGCAAGTGTGAATGACACCGACCTTCCTTCAAGGGAAAAAAAAAACACAGCAACCCACCTTCTCTCTCTCTCTTCAATGGCAGATTCCAATTATCTAGCCTACTGCACTCCTACAGCTGCAAATGGAACCCAGGAGTCCTGGCTCCAACTGCATCTTCCCTTACCCAAGGGACTCAGCGACACTAGCTACAGAACTGCAGTACTCACACCTGCCTGTAGAGGGAGGACTCTTCCTCCCTTCTTGCTTAGCTTGGGAATATGAAGTAGGAGTCTGGATGTTTAAATATATTGGCCCACTAGGTACAGACAGCCGGGCCAAGATTCGGCAGAGGCTTGGACAGCTGAGGGGCGAGGCATGCAGTAGCGGGACAGGAGCGGATTGGATGCAGTCTTACCTCTCCGAGAGGAGTTAGGGTCTTGCCATGAAGTTCGCACTGTGTAGGACCCTGGGGGTGGGAGGGGGGGTACAGAAATAGGCAGGAGGAATGAATGGAAGAGGGGGGGCACACCAGGTCTGGTTTTTGCCCCCCTCCTGGCTCTGACTTGGGTGACCAACATTCTGGCGGCCCCATTTGTGTGCCTGAAACAATAGCGATTTAGTGGGCATCCATAGCTGGTGGTGAATCAGCTGCCACTTCCTGGATTCATAAAGGAACAATAGGGGAATGAACGGGAAGAGGAAGAGCGGAGGAGGAGAGGAAAGTGGTGGGCTAGAGTGTCGGAGTGTGGTGGAAAAGAGAGTGGTGGGCTAGAGCAACTCTAGCACTCTAACCCAGCACTCTCCCCTCCTCCTCCTCCACAGCTCATCTT
This sequence comes from Plestiodon gilberti rubricaudatus, assembly GCA_026170595.1. Classification (NCBI taxonomy): domain Eukaryota; kingdom Metazoa; phylum Chordata; class Lepidosauria; order Squamata; family Scincidae; genus Plestiodon; species Plestiodon gilberti. The sequence continues at coordinate 10,624,272 of JANXHW010000011.1, forward strand.
CTGCTCTGTTCCCCTCTTTTGGAAGCCAGAGGTGAGAGGAGCGATGGAGGCCAGCAGGCAGGTAGATGCCCTCGTGCGCCAGTCCACCCCCTGAGACCTGACTGCTGGCAGCTCTGGTTCAAGCCGTCTTCCCTCCACGGCACCTTACAAGCGACCGGGGCAGACAGGAACGAGACCTACCTGTACAGTTCGGCGTTTCGTTGAGTACCGACGTCCCACTGATTGGTTTGCCTTCGGGCGTGGAACACCAGCAGTAGCCGGTCTGCTTATGGCACTGAACCTAAGAGGGGGGAAAGAAGAGGGAAGGACTCAGTTGAAAACCTAACCGCTCCTTCCCATCATGAACCTAACCGCATCCTTCCCTAAAACCTAACCGCATCCTTCCCATCAGAGAGGACTCACCTGCAGGAAGGCGCCGTCGGCGCTGCATTCCGGGACGTACGTAGCGTGGGCTTGGCGCCGGGACTGCGAAAGAGCAGCCTCTCGGTCCTCTTGGCAGCGGGTGAGGTTGGTACCTGAGTCGAACAGGAGGGGGACGTGAGAAAAGACGCAGACTCAGGAGTGGCGCCAGCTGGCTAGAGTGCCTCTGAGCATGCACAGAGAGCATTCCTCGCACCACGGGAGAGACCTTCTGTCCTCTGCAACTGGGACTGGTAAGATTCCAGGCCACTCAGCCACAAGTCTGGCAAGCAGCACTTGGCAGACTGAGCGTTCTGCCTGGCTAAAGGTGGGGTCCTGCCCCAGAGGTCTGGGGGGGGTCAGCAGAGGTGGGCAGCAGGGGCCAAACTAGGCACAATATTCCATGCGCTGCTGCCTAATCTGGTTGTTGTATCCTAAAACAAAAATGACAGCCGCATGGAGGCCCCAGATTCACACAGGAACTACGTCGTGGAGGTAGGAGGGTGTTCAGGTGTTAAGTAATATTTTTGCTTCCAAGGCGTTTCTGCCTAGAAATCCCCCCCCCTAAAAGCGGCTATGTCCCCCCTGAAGGTGCAATTTCTTTCCATGGGGAGCCAACAGTCCTCTGCCCCCCCCCCTGCCGCCTGCCAGGTCTCTACCTACTGTTGTGCTCTCGATGGGCGCCCCCTCCGCAACGGAAGCGCGGCCAGACTTCAAGGGACGGCTGGTGACATCGCGCTCGCTGGAAGGTGCAGGGGGACTTGTAGAGTTTCCCATCGGAGGCACAAATGGGTCGGCCGCGCTCGTGGGGACACTCCATGGGGCATGGCGGTTCTCCCGGGTCGGTCTCCGATATGATGAACTATAACGAGACAGGCGGGTGTTAAATGAGCAGGACCCAATGGGAAAAACTGTAGCCAGTTCATCCATGAATGAACCCATGAAATCGGCATATACGGTACTTGCATACAAGCAAAAACAGATCGTTTGGATGAATGGCTATTTAGTACTTTCACAGACTGCAGGGCGAGACATTTCAACGTTGACAATACAGGTGGGCCCCCATATCTGCTGGGGATATGTTCCAGGCCCCTCCGTGGATACTTGAAACCGTGGATAAGAGCGAACACCCCCTCCATGGTTTCCTGAGGGCCCCCCCACCCTGCCTCTCCTGCAGGCAGGCATGCTTGCCCCCCTAACTCTTATTTTTCTTTCAGCAAGCTTTGTTTCTTCCTTAAAACAAACAGAGAAGCAGCCTCCATTGCAGGCAAGTAGAATGAGACTAAGTCCTAGAGAGGCTCTGCCAGGTTTCTGTTAACCTTGCAGAGCCTCTCTAGGACTTAGTCTCGTTCTACTTGCCTGTAATAAGCAGCCAGAGGCTGCTTCTCCTGTTTCTTTAAGGAAGAAACGACGCTTACTGGGAAAAAAGTAAAAGCCTGGGGGGGTCCCCACGATCCGTGGATAACTGAAACCGTGGATAGCGAATCCGTGGATATGGGGGCCCACCTGTACATTTGTTCATCTTCACGGTGACTCTCGGTCGGTTTGGCCTCCGCAGTCTAGTGTGGCAACTCCTTTGTGCAGCTTCAAACTGAATGTGCCCATTTGCTTGGTGACCATTGCCAGGCAAGGAGAACGTCTACCATAGAGACGCGGGGGGGGGGGGGCTATAGCAAGCCTGCCCCCCTCTGCATCATGGCCCTGTGCCACCCAGTTTTAGTTGTATCAGTTTTCAGTTGTATCAGAAGGCCGTATGTCATTCTAGCCTTCAGCCTGTTAAAGCAATTTGAAAGTCTCTCTTTTTGAGTTGCAGACAGTGTGCGCCTTGCCAAGACAAAGTGTTTTTGGGGCAGCTTTTTGGTGTGCCAGGGATTGGCAGGAGGTATACGTTTTCAAATCCCACTTCAGCAATAAATGCGTCTTTTAGGCAAGTGCTCAGACTGCAGCCTCAGTTTGCCTGGCCATTTTCTGTAAAATGGGTGCCCAAGGAATGCCCCCTTGTAAGATCGTTGCATGGGTGATCAAGAGGAAGCTTGTAACTACACTGGCTATTTTATAGAAAGAGAATACAAAAATGTTATAATGATTGTTTAAAGTGCCATTTGTGTTTTTTAAAAGGGGGGCCGGGCCAAGGCCTCTGTTTTGCCCTTGTCATGCCATGTCATGATTCCAAGAAGGCATCTTTTCACCATGGAATGGGAGAGCAGCTGGGGAAGGGATGACTCTGTCTGTCTGTCTGTGTCCCCAGTTTCTAATTTTGAAGACAGAGAGTGAGAGCTTTTTGCAAGATGGTGGAGGGGAGGGAGAGAAGTTCATGTATTCTCACATGAAACAAACCTGCAAGCACTTGCACGCACACTCCGGCCCAGAGTGCTCACGACCTCTCCGAGCATCATGGAGTTCGGTTTCCTTCACTTTCCATCCCTCACTTGCCCTGTTCTCTCCCTCCCCTAGGGGGAGCTGTACTGACTGTATACCTTGGCAGCTTCAAAGCAGCTGGTGAAAGGAGTTGGTTTAACTAACTGCAGTGCAAATAAACACAGGCGAAAGCGCCGCCAATTCGAAGCAAACCCAGGTTTCAGACCTAATTGTGCTTGATGTACAGGGAGGTGGAATTTTTTTCCTAGGCAAATGCACAACCGCAAGCTTGTAACTGCGGGGGGGGGGGGGCGGGGAGAGAAGTTTAACTCTTTGTTCATTCCCTGCAGCGAACCGCAGACTGTGATCGATGTGCAAGGGAAAGTCTGTCAACAGCTATTAGCCCTGACAGCTCAATGGAACCTCCACATACAGAAGTACTCTATCTTTGTCTACAACGCACAGAGGACAAGTGACAGCTGCCTGCCGCCTTCGTGCCCTGCATCTGGCTGGATTTGATATGATTCTGTCCAGCAATCCTTTTTTTTTTTTTTGGCTTACTTTGTCCCCTGTGGTGTAAGGCAGCTAGGTTCTGGGGCTAACTCCTGCCCCAAATGAAGCCCCAATGATGCCCACCAAGCACAGGAAACAGCCAGACCTTGGAGCTGAGCGCAGCATCTCCCTCCCCACTTCCAGCAGACACACGTGGGCAGACAGCTCGTTTTCTCCCTTCCTGCCCCCAAACAGCCGTCCATTTCAGCTCCCTGCTTCTCCAGCAAAGAGGAGCTTGTTTGGGTTCCCCGAGGGGGATATACCGCTCCTCGGCTGCCAAAACCACCAGCCCAGCTCCCCTGCTGAGAGGCGGGAGAGCCCTGCCAAAGCGTTGAGAGGTGGCGGCTTGTTCGGCGGTGCGGGGGAGGAAAAGATCCCCCTTTCTCTTTCCACCCCCCCGCTCCCCCCAGGGGCTCCTTTTGATTTGTGGCCCAAAGCAGTTTCTCTGACTGGCAGCGAGTGGAGCTGCCAGCGCACATGGCGCCCGCCGTGGATTCCACACTCCTTAGGATGGAGGAAAGCCGCTCGGACAATCCGACCCCCAGCCAATATGCCAAGGGTGGCACGACATATAATACCTGTCCCTTCCTGGGTGGGAGTGGCACAGCCTCCCCAGGGATGTCCTTCCGTGACAGTGGCACGTCACAGTAGGGCAGGTGGTCCTCGGCCCCCCTGCCACGGTGACCCTGTGGCACTACCCTGCTGGTAGCAGAGAGGGCTGGGGGGGCAGTGAGCCAGATGTGGCTGTGCAGCTGCCGGGCCCTTCACAAGAGGCCTGGTTTGGGGAAGGGGGTGCAGAGCAAAACCCCAATTGCGGGGCAAGTTAGCCACTCACTCCTGTGTACAGCAGCTGTTGGAAAGCCCTGGTCCGTGAGGCGAGGGGGTCGTCTCAGGTGGCTAACCCACTACCACAGGGGTTCTCAAACCCTTCCCGGCCGAGTACCACCTCCACTCTCCTGCTGAGAACCACCAGAAGTGACTGGCAAGGACAGTTACTTCTGGGTTTTCAGAGGCCAGAAAAGGCAGGTAGGAGGCTCTGGCCTGCTGGGAGTGCCCTTCTCAGCATTCCTGAAACTCTGACCCTTGGCACCTGAGCAGGAGGGCTATGGAGGGGTCCAGCGCAGGCTGTTCTGCCCCTGCAATCTGGCCCGGGCCCTACTGTCCCGAGTATCAACTATCGGCTACAATCAGCTCTCAAATCCAGGGATCAAACGTTTGGCAAACACGTCGAGAGCCAATGCAGCAAAGATGGAGTCTCAAAATGCGGCGGGAGACTCTCCTTGGAGCAAATCCGTCCGTGTGGCTTCAAATCAGGCTCTCCCCTCCTCACCTTGAGCCCACCTCGTAAGCTCTGCCCACAAGTCATGCTGGTCCTTCTCAGTTTTGACTTGGCATTTGCCTCCTCCCGACACCGCAGCCCCGGACATGTCTTCATCATCAGCGTCTCTCCCCCCCCCCCCCCATCCAGCTCTAAATCAAAGAAATGCCTCTTTGCTGTACTGGTGGTGCTGAACAGACATGATGTCACCCTCCCCCCCCCCAAGGCTAAGTCAAAAAGGCGCCAAATTCCCCATTGCCGCCAGGCCCGGGGACACAGCGTCCCCGAGACAGACACTCTCTCGGCACACCTCCCACGCCTGCGCCAGCCTGGATCCTGGCCGACAGACATCCCCCTGCCCAGCGTTGCTTCCAAAGGCCGCTTTCGGTGCCTGTGGCTGCCAATGGTCCAGTCACTACTCCAGCAGACAGAGTTAACGGCAACCAGCTCTTTGCCATTTTTAAGCCCAGCAAACCTGACCGCATTCACCTGGACAAAGGGCATCAGTGTTGGGGGGGAAGAGTACGTTTTAGGACAGTGTTGTTCACGCGGGACATACAAGCCGCGCATCCGCGTCAACAGTGAGATCACATGCTTCCCTAGCTGGCGGTGCAAAAGGAACGGATTATTATTATTATTATTAGTAGTAGTAGTAACAGTATTTAATTAACAGGATTCTCATCCCTCCTCCTTCTCCTCCTCCCACTCCTTGCATTCAAAATGAGGAAGTATGGAGAAGAGAAGAGTTGTGGGCTAGAGCAGTTCTACCTTCATAGGTCTTTCTGCTTCGGAGGACCAGCCTGGGTGGGTGAGGCCAGCCCTTATTGCCCCCCCCAAATAAGAACCCCTATTCCCCCCCCCCCAGGCACTCCAGTCCACAGTGCAGCCTGATGGCTCACCACATAGAGAAGCCTTGCACTGAGCCGACAGTTTTATGTTCTAGTTCTGGGGGGTGACAGTACAGGAACCAACCAATTGGTGCTGTGCCCAGCTGGTTTTTGTGCAAATTTTCAGACATGTTCAGAGCTTGATCCTGGAGGAGAAAAATGTTTGCATTGAACACTGCAGTGAAGTGTTCCCAAATGCCATTCCCCCCCCCAAAAAAAACCTACAATTGTTACATCCGTCACTCAGAAGCAGCTCTCAGGACAAGGTTAATAAGGCCCTGAACACTTTTGATTGTGGGATGAGACACCAAATAAGTGCGGAAATAAAACAAATGGCTTGAGTGGGGGTTGTGCAGGGTTACAACATGGTCCTGGTAGACCTTGGCTGTGTGAAATGCGAATACGAGCACTGCCAGATTTGTGTAATTTTCTCCCTCTGAAAACAGCCTTGCAAATAGAACATTTTGCAACTTTTCGCAGATGAAAACAGGGACATGCTTGTAAATCTGATTCCAAGGATCACTGCCCGGCCTGAGGTCCACCCCTGTCCACCCCACACTGTGACACATGGGCAGAAGCCTCAACTTCTCATAGTCCAGCCCTCTATCACTGGCTTGAAAGCCAAGAGGAGATTTGTTCCTTTAGTTAAAGATATAAAAGGTAAAGGTATCCCCCGACAACTAAGTCCAGTCGTGTCCGACTCTAGGGTGTGGGGCTCATCCCCATTTCAAAGCCGAAGAGCCAGCGTTGTCCGAAGACGCCTCCGTGGTCATGTGGCCGGCATGACTCTCCTTGCCGCAGCGCGTAGCATGCAGCTGGAACACGGAGCGCTGTTTACCTTCCCGCAAGCGGTACCTATTTATCTACTCGCATTGACATGCTTTGGAACTGCTAGGTTGGCAGGAGCTGGCCAAGCAACGAGCGCTCACCCCGTCGCGGGAATCGAACTGCCGACCTTTCGATCGACAGCTTATGGTTCAGCGGTTTAACCCGCTGCGCCACCCGCTGGCCAGTTAAAGATATACCCCCCCCCAAAAAAAACACAGTTGCCCTGCAGTAGGTGACCAAATAGGTCTCTGCACCTGTTACATTTAGAAATGTAACTCCTAGAGACCCTGGGGAAGGGGCTGAACCACGAAGAATGACAATACTACCAAGTCAAGCTAACAACTAAAAGGCGTCAAGAACATAAGACGAGCCCTGCTGGATCAGGCCAAAGGCCCATCTGGTCCAGCTTCCTGTATCACACAGTGGCCCCACCAGATGCCTCAGGGAGCACCCAGCCAACGAGATAACCTGTTTCCTGTTGCCACTCCCCTGCACCAGGCACAGAGAAAACCTACTTCCAAAGCCAGGAGGTTGCTTATGGCTTGTCACCTGTGATGGTCTTTTCCTCCATGAATCTATCCAAACCCCTTTTAAAGGCATCTAGGCCAGGTGCCATCATCACCACATCCTGTGGCAAGGAGTTCCACAGATGAATTCCACGCTGGGTAAAGAGATATTTTTCTTTACCCAGGGACAAGGTGGGAAAGAAGACTTTCTGGACTGAAAACTGCTACCAGTCAGAGTAGGCCATCTTGGCTGGACCAAATGCTCAACTCAGTACACAGCAGCTTTTTTATGAAATACAGTCACGATTTGCCTGCCTACCCAGCTACGGGGGCCCAGATTTTTTAAACCAAAACTTGGCAAGCCCACTCCTTCTTAAATGGCTTAGAATGCAGCTCTGCATTCTCTGGTCGGGCTTCAAGATCTGTTTCCTGAGAGAGGCCTGGCGGTGAAAGTTCAGCGAAGACAAATCTCCAGTGTGCAGACAGACACGTGAAGCACACCAGTGCCTTTCTGCACAATGGGGGGGGGGGGGTCCAGCAGCAGACACCGCGCGCAACTGATGAACGGCCACAGTCAGAGAAGGGTCTGGAATTAAGACGCCGCTACTGTGGGGCTACCGGGCATTGATTGACAAGCCAGCCTGCAGACACCGGGCCAGCGAGCCAGCCGCGCGTGTGTGGCACTCCCCGAGTGCCTCCGAGCTTACCTTGGCTCCCGCGCTCTGGCCGTAACCGCAGGGGCCGCGGCCAGGAAAATCTGAGTGTTGTGTCGACAGAGCTGCAAGCCGACCAGAAAAGAAAAAGCCTCCATCCCACAAGCGCTCGCCCGGTGCCCGAGAACCTGAAGCCGTCACCGTCACCAGATCCCACAAGCGCGTCCCCTCCCAACGTCTCAGAGATGAAGACAGGGACGCCTGGGGCTCTTGCAAGACCCCCGCTGCTATTGTGAGTTGTCAGCTCATGGACCTGAGGAGACCCCCTCCGAGCCAGAGGAAGAACAGGATCCTCCAAGACCCATGGAGGGAAAGCCAGAGACTGCACCCAGCTGGCACTGTCCGTGCCCAAGGGGACTCCAACAGTGCGGAACCCAAGGCCCCTTATTGAGAGAGACCTCCATCCCCACTCTCAACCCTCCCTCGGTTGTGGCAATGACCTGCAGGTCCAGGGCGAAGTGAAGGCCTAGCCTCACTTGTCCACTTGGTGGCCCGAGGCCTGCCATCCACCTGGTCTACCTGGGAGGACAAAGACGAAGCGAGTCCGGCATGTGCAGGGCTGGCCTAGGACCGCCAGGTGCCTTGGCATGCCAAATACTGGGCCTCTTTTACGTGCCAGCCTAACATGCTACTTTTCTACTTGCAGGGAGTGTTTTGACAAGGGTGCACCCAATCACGCAACTCCTCCATGCATGCATGGCTGTTGCCAGCAAAAGTGTTATGATTGAGAACGAAAACCAAACCCAAGACTTTTCCTGGAGATAAGCTGGCCTTGGTCTTGCCACCTCTGCAGCAGAACCAGGCATGCCTTTCCCTGGCGCTCTTCAAACTCAGAACTCTGAATGCTCTTCAAACCCGTCTCCCCAGGGTTGCGCACCTGCTTCTCACAAGCCCCTCCCTGGGGCTTCATTTTGCTTTTAATAAAGGCTCTTCTTACAGAGCACAGCTTGACGTGAAAACCACACTTGCATGGCACAAGCACCAGTCTCTCCTCTCTTCCCTGCCCCAGCTGGTACATCAACACGATGATGCCATCATAAAAAAATAAAGTGATGTCGCCACCGCCGAGACGAACGGTCCCCAGGCTCGTAAAAAACGAGAAATTATATTTCAAAAACAATATTTTTCTCGCTCCCAGGAGTAAAGAGATCTAATGAGTGCCCTGCTGGAGGCGTAAAGTTGTCTCCCATGTTGGACGGTATGACAGCATTTTGGATTGGGTCCTGAACACTCACACACACACACACACACACACACACACACACACACACACACACACACACACACACACACACACACACACACACACACACACACCCCTGCTCCAAGTGCGGCTGGGCCGTGTACACAGCACCAAATGCCACAGACGGCAAGGGAAGAGAACCAGGGAGAATGTCTCCCTTTTGATCATTTAGGTGTTTCCAGACATCAGACAAGTCTACTCGTGGGGGTAAAAAGCAGGCGCTGCTATGCAGTAGGATCCACCACCCCACATCAGATCCCTAATGAGAGAACGTCTCTCTCGAACGACGAGCTTCCAATAGGCAGCAATGTGTGTCACATCAGCAACAGCATCGTGAATTATGTGCGGGATGGGATGGAAAGAGTGGATAGAAGGATGTTCTTTTCCCTCTCGCACAACACCAGAACCAGGGGACATCCACTAAAATTGAGGGACGGGAGAGTTAGAACCGACAAAAAAAAAAAATGTCTTTACTTAGCGTGTAATCGATCTGTGGAACTCTTTGCCACAGGATGCGGTGATGGCACCTGGCCTAGATGCCTTTAAAAGGGGATTGGACAGATTCATGGAGGAAAAGTCCATCACGGGTTACAAGCCATAAGCAACCTCCTGGCTTTAGAAGTAGGTTTTCTCTGTTCCAGGTGCAGAGGGGAGTGGCGACAGGATACAGGTCTCTTGTTGTCTTGTGTGCTCCCCGAGGCATCTGGTGGGGCCACTGTGAGACACAGGAAGCTGGACTAGATGGGCCTTTGGCCCACCCCAAGACCTCGGCACCTGAGGCAGAGCATCAAACGTTGCCCCCTTGCCTGGTGATGAGCCTCCGCTCCTCCTCGGATTGCAGAAGGAGAGGAGGACAGAGCAGAAGAGACAGCGTGGAGGAGAAGAGAAGGTCGGCTAGAACGTCTCCACTCGAGAGCTCATCATCACCGCACCCTCTTCTGCTCCATTCCCTTCTCCCTTTTACAATCCAGGCAATGAGAGGAGGAGGAGCAGTGGAAGTCAGTGGGCAGATGGGGTTGGGCTCCCCCCCGCCAATCTGCTGCCTGAGGCAACTGCCTCAGTTGGCCTCATGGATGGGCCGGCCCTGAACATTCAGGGAAGCTCAAAGCATCGTTTGAAAACCATCGAAGAAGGAGATACGTCGCTGCCTTTGTAGTTGCTCGATAGTCCCCTCTCTGGCTTTCCTGGGAAGGTGAATTTACAATTAAAACCAAATTATGTGTTTCATCTGGGGATTATTAGACACTTGAATGCAAGACCTCAGGATCCGTCTTGGCCCTGTTCTGCCCCCCTTCCCAGCCCCGGGGGCTGTTCTTGCTCCCCGGGCCGCTGCTCATAGCATGGCTCTCGTTTCTCCGCACCCAGGCCTGCCCGCTGAGTCACGCCAAGGCATACACGAGGCCTTTCAGCTGTCAGCCCGAGTAATTTGTTAGCGCCTCCAGCAAACATGGCAAAGAGGCTTCCCTCGGACCAAACCTGCTTGCCAGATTGAAAGCCTCTTTGTAGGACACCCTACCTCGCTTCCCCCCGAGACGACAAAAGCCTTTGGTTAGCGAGCGAGCTCCGCTCGGTGGCTTATGAAGGGGGCCTTATTTGAAAGGGAGAAGAGGTGAAGGACTGCAGCCAAAACACATCAGTCTTGTAAAACCTGAAAAAATAAAATAAAACCCTCTGCCACCCAGCGCCCCTCCCGCCCCCAGAGCAGGTATGATTTGGGTCAAAACAAACTCCTCGCAATAAGGGACGGAGTTATTCATTATTAGGGGAACCACATGCAAAGCAAATTCACAATGAACTACAAACAGCCGAGGTCCACCTGAGGTCATCTAGACCAGTGTTCTCAAAACACGACTGCTTGCACTGACAAGGTAAAATCTCTTCTAACTTTCGCTAACGATGGTCTCTGGCTCCAGCCCCCCCCCAGCCCAAAGTACGTTGATCCCCACTTTCCCCCCTCTTCTTCTACCCCAGAATATGCATATGTGTGTGTACATATATTACACACAGACAAACACACCCCTGCAAACTGAAGATGACACTTAAAATGGATTGCAAAAGGCCAGAAAAGCTCAATTTGCAACATTTTGCAAGGAAGTCCTCTTTAAAAACACACAAAACTCCTAGTCCTCTTTGCTCCTTCACCCCCCATTGCTTCCAGAGCTGTGGGGGAGGGGGGACCTCAGGACCTCCTACAAAACCAATTAAAAAACAAAACAATCATCTTCATCATCAGGTCTTGCTTCCAGGAATCCGGTGTTTTTGTAAAGCTGTTGTAGATAAATAAATTAGAGAACCAGCCAACCCAATCAAAGGCAAACTAAAAGAAGAAGAAGTCGAGCGAAACAGAGATGCAAGGACACGCCAGACAGAGAGTTGGTTTGCATTCAAATTCCCATCACCGGTGGGAGGGAAAGAAGAGAGAGAGCCTAAGGGTTGCACACCTGTGCTGACTGGGAGCCGGAAAACACAGTGGGGTGAAAAGAGGAGAGGCAGAGGAAGCTAAACACCACCACAAAACAGCTACAACTTTCTGCGTGGGGATTTTACTGTTTGGAACTGATCTTGTAAGGTGCCTTGGCTACCTTTTATTATTTTTTTAAAGGAAAGGCTGGGTATAAAATATTTGAGATAAGAACACCTCCATCTGTGATGGTCTCCACAGTTGGAATGTTAGTGAACATCCTGTGACATCAGAGCAGCTCACATAGTGTCTGCAAGAAACGGAGGCAATTGCTGGGTTTCGGTATCTATACACCCGTGGATAGATTTATTTAGTTTTTTGGTCAAAAGTAGGTTACGATTCTCTCAATAACGATGTGAAGTAAGAGAAACGGAGTAAGAGGGACTTGGCATCTGGGAAAGCAGTCGTCTTTTCCAGCTGGCTGTGCTCCTATGTCTTCTACTGCAGCACTTTTTTCCTGGCCCCTATTCCTGTGCAGTAAGAGTCAAGGTGGCCGAGGGACCCCAAAACAGCCTTCCTTGGCCTGTTCTCGTACCTTTAATAGAAACTTGGTGTGCAGTCTGCAGAAATCAGTGGCTGTTTTTAGAGGCAGAGGAGCAGGGCCAGAAAAAAAAGGTGGCAAGCCTGTTTCATAACTGGCAAAACTTGCCATCCACTTGGTCCCCAGATAGACTCACCTGACCCATTTGGGCCTAGGAAAGAGGATGAATCTTCCTCTTCCAGGAAGCTGGAGTCTCCTGCTTTTCAGAGATTAATTCTGGCAGACACGGGTTGCCACTTGTGTGCAAACTGTGTCCAATTTATATCTTGGATATACATCAAGAGACTGGCCCGAAAGCCCCCTTCCTTAAGGTCAAATTTGGATAGGGGCGACGATTCCCATAAATCCGCTGGCTGCCAGGCATCGCTATTCAATCTCCTCTCTGCCCGGTCCATCTGTCACTTCCTGGAGAAGGCCCATGAGGTATCGATCAGGCCTCGTCCTGGCTGGCTTTCCAGCTGACTAATTCTGGTCCCCAGAGAAGGGATGACATCAGCCAGGAGCCTCGCCCAGGCCGGAGCTGGGTAAAATTAGCTCCAGCAGGCGACACGTTGGGAACTAAATATGGATGTTGGTTGTTCCCACTTCGGCAGCACAGCCCGTATTTTGGAGCGTGCAAAAGCGTGACCTATTGCTGGGCCTGGACAGAAATTTGGCCCAAGCCCACGGGCTGGAGAAAGGATCGTCGATGGCTTCGCAACCAAACCGAGCAGCAAGTCTGCCTCCTGCACCTCCCTGCCAGGGAGGGTCAAGTGTCTGTATGGAGTGGCTGGCCAAAGTCAGAAACTAGTCGGGTTTGGACTGATTCAACCAGAGTTCTTTTGGGTAACCAGAGCCAGGATCTGAAAAATGGGGGTTGCCAGGCTCTCTCCCCCCCCCCCCGTGTGATCTGCAAGGGCTCTTCATATGTGCCCCCATATATGGGCCTCGTACAAGGTGCAGGATCCTTTGCATTCTGGAGCTCCAGAAGCTAAATCATGTGCAAATTTCCAAGAATTCAGGATTCAGATAGGATGATGAGGTCTTTCCAGTATACCTTTATACAAAGCAGGGCCGGCCCATCTGCGAGGCCAGCTGAGGGAGTCGCCTCAGGCAGCAGATTGGCAGATAGGCATCCCGCCTATCTCTGTCCACTCACCACCTCCCAAATTTTAGTCCACCACTCTCCTCTCCTCCACAGTTCCTTTTCCAATCCAGGGAGAGGGACGATCAGAGGCTGGCACAATCACTAGGTAAGAGGATCAGCATTTGGCATGACACCTCAGGAACCAGGAAGCCTTAGCCAAAAAACAGACACCCTCCTGGTTTTTACAATTGGTGGATGGCTGGTGGTTGCGGAGTACGTGAGGAGTGAGACAAAACAATCGTGTTACTTCCCCTGTGGAAGGTTTGGTAGCCTGGGATTATGAACCAGAACATAAAAAAAATGTGTAGGAACCACGTCAAGCTGCAGAAACGTGGGATTCATTCCAAGATGATAAGCTGGCAACAGACCCAACAGATTTCTCCCCGTGTTGCTCGGCTGCTGCGCCCACTCAAGGTTTTGAAACTGAAAACAGGCAAGACCAGTGACTGAAATCCAATTTACACAACACCGGCACCCACTCCTACCACCCCCATTTATCAGGGACGGTCCCTATTTTCTGAAATTGCCCATAGTAAAGCCATACTGCTGTTTTGCACCCGAGAGCCACTCCAGGAATGTTTTGCGATTGCAAAATCTGTAGATGCTGCACTTGGGGCAGTGTCCCCCTTCTTCCTCCCAACTCTCCAAAGCGAGGGTTCTGAAGAAGGAGGTGCTGCGACGACAGGTTGCACCTCATCTCTAGGAAGCGCGCCTGGACATGGACGTTAGGGCGCTGCACGGTGGGCTGCCTGTCATGTCAGAAGCTGCAAGCAGGGCGTGAAGAAGGTACTGGCTCCCCGCCAGCGACCGGTATGCAATGGCAGATCACCTCTGAACATAAAGGTCCCATGTAGACATCATGGCTGCTACTCACTGATGGGCCTCTCTGTTGGCCATGAGTGTGTCTCATGCCCTTTTGAAGGCATCTACGTGAGTGGCCATCGCTCCATCTTGTGACAGCGAGTTCCACAGACGAATGATGCACTGTGCCGAATCTTGTGCCACTGAATTTCATTAGGCAACTCCGAGTTCTAGGATTATGAGGGAGGGAGAACAAACTTCTCTTTCTCCGCTTTGTCTGCTCCAGACCTAACTAGGATTGCGTCCTCGTTTTAGTTGTCCTTTTTCTAAACTAAACCCCCCCCCAACATTTTAATTTGGCCCTGAAGGGGTGAGATGGCGGGCACAATCCTTGACGTGACAATAGGGGCACCACACCCAGATGCTTCCGCTTTCATCTGCAAAACACTGGGGGTTACGGGACGACACACCCTAGATATGACATTATTGGCAACTAACAGAATGGAACCCGAGCCAACCACGCCACCACTGAAATGCTCTGCACAGCTGGACCACTACAAAACCAGACAGTAGCAGATGCAACGCAGGCACCAAATTCTTCCTTTCCTCTTCTTTGCCAAGAAGCAAAACTCACAGACCTAAGTGGAACAATCACAGGGCTGAGCAACGTTTTTGGCTCCCTTTGCATGTGTGTCTTCAAATGTACAATGGTGATTCTTAGATTAAGGTAAGCAGAGAGAGGGAGGGAGGTCTTTGCCCCACGGAGCTTACTATTCAAATGCCAACATAGCCAGATGCGAGAGGAGGAAAGACAAGAGACAAGAATATGAGCAAATCCAATTATATGGCGTTGTTAAGACTTCACATAGGATATAAGGACAACCGGATTAAGACCGAAGCTTTGCGAACGGAACAAGGACAACGACAGTAGATTTATCAGCCAACTCTACACACAGCAACATCGAATCCCTGAGTACTTCTGGTTTTCAACGTATGCAAGCTAGGTAAGGTTCATTGGTATTCTTCTTTGCGGCAGTGGTTTTGGGGTGCCCAAAGAGATGTGGAGAAGAAGCAATCATCATTGACCCTGAATTGGCAAAGCTTTGTTACCAAGGTTAAGTGGCTTGAACAGGGGCCACAGTGGAAAGTCGGTGGCGAAGGAAAAAGTTGAACTCTAGATTCAAAGAGCCTTTTTAAAGGAAGCCTTATCAGACCCAGAGCTATCTGTGAAATACAAAGAGAGAGGTCACGGATCCCAAATGATGGGGAAGCTTCACCTGGTGCATTTCTGCCTGCCATGCAGCTGTTCCAGCTACAAGAGGCCTGCCAGCAAATAAATACAAAATCTGCCAACTTCACTATCACTCTTGGGGGAAGGAGACCAGTAATCGTGTGTTAACATTACTGCAGTCCTAAGCACAAACCACAACTTCTCTCTTGTTGTGGATCATCTCAGCTACTCAAAAGCGACATTCATTCTTTGGTTGTCTGTGGTTTTGAAAAGCTGGGAAATTCACTGCCAAACCTCAGCCCTCCTGCTAAGAGGTGGCTAGTTAAGCTCTTACCGTCAGGACCAAACTAAATAGAGGGTTTCATACTGGCAAAGTAATTTTGGTGCCCACTCGGAATAACCACCAAAGCTTACAACTCTAAACCGATTCCGAGTGCCAAACCAGCATCTATAAACTACTTTTCATCGGCAATCGCAAGTCTCTGGAAAGAAGATAGTTACCACTGAATAAGCAACACTGATTGAAGGGGGGAAAATGCAGACTGCGCCCAGCAAAAGTTTCAGAATTAAAGAATAAAAATTAACACGCCTTTGCTGCCAGACACAGCTGCTTCAACCACCGGTGTGACACATTCCAAGTTTGTGGGACTGTTAAATGTTAATTCTACGATTATGGAGAACACACATTTCAAAAGGTAAAGCTCTTCAGTTTGGGGTGCCGACCCCTGGCCTTTCCCCATTGGCAAGCTGCCAAAAGAAACAATCTCTCGCCAAGCACCGATCGTCTCAACAAGCACCCAGTTTTTGAACGCCAACTATAGTTTTTTTTTTTTTTTTTAAACGTGCCGTTTGAGATTTCAGGTGTTGTGGCATTCTGCATTTGTGAATTTGCATTGCATGCATCTGCTACCTTAGGACCAGGAGGATAAATACAGAATAAATCCCCCTTTGGGGACATACCTCCCCCCAGTCGAGGCTGCAGCCCCCCCCCAAAAAACAATGCCACTTCTGTATTTCCGTTTAGAAGATCGTATTCATGCTCCTGCTTTCAGATATGTATTTCAAAAATAAGAGGAGGAGGAAGATCTGCTTGAATCCTACTCTGGAACAAGGACACCTGTCAACCTCTTTGTCCGTCCGTCCCCAACCCCTTCCAGCACATCTGCCAGTTTTGGTCTCCGACATTTTGATTTGTGACCAAGGTACCTTACCGGAGACGTGTCCCAGCGAAAAGGCACCGTCAGCTTTGGAAAAACGAGCAGCAGCAACCACAGCCAACGGATCATGGTGACAAGGGATCTAGGAGCTCCCTTTCCAAGAAGATCGAGGTCGTCCCTAGGAGAGGGGTCCACTGGCCACAGCTGGGCTGCATTTAGGGTTATAAAGCAACAGAAATTCTACTCCGACCTCCCCCCCCTTCCCTGCATGTCATTGCACTTCTCCCTAAGGTGGTCCAACCCACGTGGACCAACAACAGCTGGGGTGGGAGGAATCCACGCCCACATGGGGAGCAGAACTCCCCCCTCCTCCCTCTCGCTCCCTCCCTCCCTGCCAAATGAAAGTGTGAAAACTTTGCTAGAGAGAAGCTCCCTGGGGGGAGGGGGGAATCCAGGAATTGATCGGAATCAAGGCTCAGTTCACAACAACTGCACTGCAGAGTGAAGGAACAGGTGAAGGAAGTCAAGAGTGCCACTGAGCATACACAAAGTGCATTTCGCCCCCAATATACCTGCAGCTCAGGGGAAGGGCTGCAACATTCAAAGCATATGGATGTCAGGCATATCTGCTTTTTAGAAATGTAGTACTGTACTGCCAAAAAGACGGTCTCCAACCTACTGCGCTCCCATTACCTCCCCCAAACAGAGACAGAACCCCGGAATTCTGGTTCTTGTCCGTCTCCCCCCCCCACTCCCACTTTCCTGCTCTGTTAAGCCCCCTTCCTTTTCCAGAGTCAAAGTTCAAATGCACAACTGCCCCCCCCCACCCACTGTCCAGCTGTAGAGGAAGTTCTGAAAAACCCTTTGCTTGCTAGCGAGCGAGCCGCGGGTTGTGTGAACCCATCCACCATCATACACAGTCGTCAGGAGGCCGTCTGCTCGGGGGAAGCCGCCCACGAGGAACCTCCACACTCCTGGTGGTTGGCAGCTAATTCTCTTCTCAGCAGCGGCTCTGTTGTCCCAACTTGGAAAGAGGCCGCTTGGACGTACCGGGGCGGCAGGGGTGGGGAGGAAGAAATAGGTGCTGCTGCACCTGAGAATCTGAGCCCCCAGATCCACAGGACACCACCCCCAAAACTTGGGCTTGAACGAGTTTGACTGGCAAGAGCTACAGCTCCCTCTGCTGGCCACTAAGCTATTTTCAGGGGGGGAAGGGTTACGCCCCTCCCATGTTGAAGTCCCCACTGGACCCCTTCGCTCTGCACGTGGCTACGACTTGCAACCAAACATCGAAGGAGACAGGAGATCCGATCGTTGCTCTCCATCATCTCAGCGAGTTTGTTTGGCCCAAGCTGTTTCTCGAACCCCGGCCCGCTCAGCAACTGGGCCTGCCAGAGACCCCTGCCCTGCCAGGAGGGGGGGAAAGAGCCAAGGCCCCCCTGCGCCGCCAAGTCACGTTGCCACCGGTGATGATCCTCACCCACCCTCTGCATTTGGGCTCTGAGTGAGGTTGGAAGTGGCAGGAGCCTGGGGGGAGGCAGGCAGAGGGCAGACTGGCGAGGGCCCGGGGGCCCCCCCACTGCCGGCTGCAGGGGAGCAGTGGCGAGAGACACGGTCCCCTCCCCCCAGCAGCAGCACCCTGACACCTGTTTGTGGTTCGTTGCGTGAACTACAAAAGGGGACTGTTGCAACACGGGGCGTTGGCTCCGGAGGTAGAGACCTGCCCGTACAGGATTCTCTGGCTACAAGGTTGATGCTGGGAAACGGTTACTTGGAAGACGACAAAAACAAAAAAAAGGGAGCGCATCCCTCGCGTAGCCTCTCCCTGCCCTGGCTCAGGGGGAAGGCACCTGTGCAGGTTGCAAAATGCGTTGACAGGCTGAACCCGCCCCCTGGGGGCCAGGATCTGGGAGGGACCCCCCTCCCTCGGGCAAGGCCCCCTTCTTTGCCAAGAAGCCTCTCTGGCGACCTCCTCCGACCTTCCCGGGTGCCCCCTGCAACAGGAGAACGGCAGCCTTGCTGGGACGGCAGAACCCCTTTCCAGACCTTGGGGCCCAAACTCACTGTCCAAACTATCCCCCAGCCCCAGAACTTGGGTCCCATGTACATTTCCGACTCCGCGAATGGGGGGATTTCAGTGCGGAGCGTCTGCGATGGTTGGAAGATGCATGCTGCCCTCTGCTGGAGCAAACGGGATTTGCCACAGAGTTGCACAGGCTACAAACCACCCACCTATGGGAGACAGGCGCAGAGGGAAGATTTATGGCCAGAATGGATGGTTGAATCTGCGGCTTCCGCCTCCGCCTCTCTCACTGCTGCTCCAGACCTTCCACTGGAACAGCCTCTCAGTTTGCATTTATCAAGAGGTTTCCTTCGGCCACCAGTGTGTGTGTGTGTGTGTGTGTGCGGGGGGGTGGGGTGGGGTGGCCAGGCCAGCACACTGGGCTCTCTTCACTGGGGGGCGGGGGGAAGGAGAAACGTTACCAAATTCTGAACTGGGAAAGCAAAATGACCTGCATGAACTATGCCAAAGTAGTATTTTCAAACATTTCGGTTTAATTTTGCAGAATTTATTCCGCTAGCCACAGTGTGCATGCATGGGGGGGGGGGGGAGACGACAACAACAACATTTCAGCCACTTCCTGTGCTGCAAGCTGAAGTCTTGCTCTGCTCCTGTCTAGATTGCAGATAACTTTTCAAAGCTGAGCTCTGACGACACCAAGAGCTAAACATGTGGTCAAAAACAAAGATGCATGAAAACAAAACAAAAACGAGGTTCCCGCAGCAGGGACCGGAGTGTAGCACCGGCTACAAAACCCTGTGGCTGCACAGCGAGGTCGCAGACCACTCCTCCTCCAAACATGGGGCAAGGGAAGGGGCTTCTGCACAGAGCTGGGACCCCACTCCAGAGCATTCTTTCTAACTCCCGGACAGGGAACATCTTCCAGGCAGCCCTGAGGCTGCCACAGATTCGCAAATGGCTTCAGCCAACGTGAGGAGAAGGTGGTCCGCAGCTCACTGGGAGACTGCTGGCCAATTTCATGGGGGCCTGCGCTGGCCTGTGGGTCGCTCGTGGGCGTCTGGGCTGCTTTGGTGGGAGGCGGACTTCTGGCTTACGTGGTCTGATGCCAGCAAAGTCATAAATACATTCTTGAGTTCGCTAAGAGTGCAGACTTGGGGTGCATCCTCACTGCGCAAACCGAAGACACGTTGGTGGGACACAGGGACTCTAGTGAGGCTCAGCTGGGCGCCCTGCAAGTTGGAGTCTGCCCAGCCCTGCTATAGGAGACAGAAAGGGGAATGGGGGAGGTAACGCTTCCAAGGACAGGGTGCGACGGAGGCTGGCCAAGCCTGGCACTTGCCGAGGGTCCACAGCCATCCCAGGGGCCCCTTGCCACGCTGTCCCCCAAACCCTCAGTTCCAGGGGCAATGGGAGTGCCCACTAGACCACCAAGGGGTGCCCAGTGCTGGGCTTTGCCAGGGCCCCCCAAACCTGGGGTCAGCGCAGTCACCAGGGCAAGAGTTGCCACTCGCTCACAGACGACAGAGGGAAGGGCTCCCAGCCCAACAACATGTCCCCCCCACACACACACTGCTTCACAGCCAGATCTCCCCTTCAAGATTCTTCCTGGCCTGGCTACATATTCCCAAGTCTCCTTTTTCAGAAACTTTGGTCAAAACTGACAGAAGCCCGGATTACCAGGCAACCCTCCAGAAAACCAAAGGATGTTTCCAGGACGTTCAATCTGCCTCCGACTGCCCCGTGTCCAGGCCTCCGAGGGGCTTCCGGGCTTCAGTCAAGCGATCGGGGTTCTGGAGAGAAGCGGGGTCCACGACAGGCAGTGCCCCATCTATGGTCTTGTACACAAAACTTGCAGGGGGGGCCTGGGATTGGAGAATGTCCGAGAGGAGCCTTTGAGGGCAGCTGTCTCCCGCCAGGAGTTGAGAGGAGTCCCCCGACACCAGGAAGAGACCGTAGGCCTCAGGGTTGGAGATGGCGTACTTCTCGGCGCATGCCGCGCAGACCGACGCTGTGGTCATGTCAGTGGGGACGGGGATGGTCTTCTGATTGCTGAAGGGTTCGAGGAAGGAGACATAGAGGATGTTCTGAGGGGACAGAAACCGCATGGTTACTATGCAACAGTAGTGCTCGAAATAGCAGGTTTAGCCCAACAAGCGTACTGCGGTGGGAGTCAACCTCTCAAGCTCTACCAATAGGCAAGACAAGAGAGTCTACTTCAGGCAGCCGGTTTTGGAGTACTGCAAAAGAAAATGGCGGCCAACTGTAAGTTTTCCACCATCACAGGGACCGCCATTTTGATTTTGTACCCAAGGCACCAAAGTGTCCCAGACCATCTTTATCCTGGCTCCCAAAATCCTTTGCTCTTCCTTCTACTGCTTTGCCCTCCATTGTAAAAGAAAATGGCAGCCAACTGTAATTTTTCCACCAACACAGGGGCCGCCATTTTGATTTTGTACCCAAGGCACCAAAATGTCCCAGACCATCCTTGTCCTGGCTCCCAGAATCCTTTGCTCTTCCTTCTACTGCTTTGCCCCCCACCATCACTGCTCTCTTTTCCCATTACCTGCGAATGGTTCCGAGCAACGTGGTGGTGGTGGTGGTGGTGGATGGTCCGGCGGCGATGCCACTGGTGAATGGAGCGCTGGGCCTCAATACTGATCTGTCGCGTCACCATGGCAGCGGGCTGGAAGTTGGCAATGTGGTAGAGGGCTCCAAACCATGTTGTGAGGTAATATCCGCCTGTGGGGTTGAGTAAGAGGAAGGGCGAGGGGAGGAAATACTGACATCAGGAGAGAGAGCACAAGCTGAAGAACGCGTTGGGTACGGAGAGGGGCCAAATCCGACACAAGACCAGGTTACCTGCACAGTTGACTGAGGAAATCATAAAGCAAGAACTTTGGTCCTGGCTTTTGGGCCTTGTTCTCTCCCCCCCCCCCCCCAGTGATAATCTATTAACTACAGTGTTTTTTTTAAAACAGAAGTAAAACACTAGCCCCACCCACTGGCAAAGAAAAGACCTCTTAATACACTTTGGGGCACATCAGCGCCGTTCATGTAACCTCCATGCTTGCGATGCAGGAGCAAAATACAGGGTCAAAATAAGCCTTTTGAACCCGTGCTCATTCCATCCACTGGGTCTCTGGATTCCTTTGCATTCCAGGGAGCGCCGGGCATTACCGTCTCAAAGGACTAACCAGAACTTTTATATGGACACCGGAGCCTCGGCAAAACCCCAAAGCATTGCAGGATGTGCCGCAGAGGAAGCGACGGCCGTGAAGGGGACCAAGCGCCCCGGGGGCCCCACCTTCTCCCTGCAGCTGGCTGGGATCCATCAGCTCCATCATGTATTCCACGTCCAGCTGTACCGAGACAATGTCGCAGTTCACCAGCGTGTAGGTCAGAACCGGAAGGAAGTCGTCGGCACCAAACGGCTCTTCTGACAACAGAGAGGGAGGAAAGATTAGAACGGGGGAACAAAGCAGGACACAAATCGCTCACGGACAGCAAGAAGAGCGCCCCGTTCATCTCAACGTTTGATCCTTGAAGCTTACCGCGGGAGGAAGGGTCCAGTAAGCAGGGTTTAAAGGCAAACAGAAACCAACCTTTTCTCTGACTAAGGAGCCCCCTGCTTGACCTTCTCTTTGGGGAGAGACTAGAGGCCTTCTCAGTGGCGACGCCCCGGTGATGGGACGGTCTCCCCCAGAAAGCTGAGCTTTAGGCACCAGTTTAAGTCCTTTGCATTTGCTCAAGCTTTCAATGAATAGCAAAACCCAGTTTTAACAGCCGAGAATTATTTAACGGGGATGGTTTTGGGTTTTTTTGCAACATGTAAAAAAAAAAAGTTTAAAAAATAAACACAGAAAGATGGACATTGAAAAACACCTCTGCTGTTTGGAATCAGGGTGGGGTTTGTTTTTTTTTGACACAGCCCCCTAGTTCCCCTATCTGACCCTAACCAAGTAGTCCAATACATTCAGCTGAAATGGCGTATCCCTTCCGTCCAGCCCGTCTCCCTCCATTTCTCTTCTCCCTCTGCCAGGCAGCCCAACGTACCGGTCTTGCCAGCGGACTGGTGGTTCATGGCTTCGTAGAGCATCTTGCAGATCTTGAGCATTTGCGTCTCCTTCTTCTTGGGCGAGTAACCCTGATGCAGGAGGTTCAGCTTAGTCTGGATGCGCTCCAGGCCGGTCCCGTCCGGCACGCGGGCCGTCACCCCCAGCTCTGCCAAACTCTGCTGCTTCATGGTGGCCTGGTGCTCGCGCAGCCTGCCCATGGTCCCGTCCCGGGTGCGAAACTCCAGCACCTGGGCATAAATGGCGTCCCGGAGGGGTTTCAGCATGCATTTGTAGAGGGCGGCTTCCACCACGGAACCTGGAGAGGAGGCGGCGAGAATGCAACCTTGAGAAACACAGCATGGAATATAAGGGCCCAAAGGTTATTTATTTTTATTTTATTTATTTTTCATATTTTTATACCACCCTTCCTCCAAGGAGCTCAGGGTGGTGTACATGGTTCCTTCCCTCCTTTTGTCCTCACAACAACCCTGTGAGGTAGGTTAGGCTGAGAGATAGTGACTGGCCCAAGGTCACCCAGGAAGTTTCATGGCTGAGCGGGGATTTGAACCTGGATCTTCCAGGTCTAAGTCCATCACCAGAACCACTACACCATCATGGCTCTATCCTTGCAGCGGCCAAAATTCCCATCGTGTGGGTGAAAACAAGACTGCTTGAGGCATCTTTCCAGCCTCGGGGAGGGGGAAAAGAGAGAGGCACTGCACCAAAGTCCCCCCCCCACCTACAACTGCTGAAAATCCTATTCAGCCAACTTGTTGTCTTGCAGAGAGTGACCGATCACACAAATGTGTTTTCAAATGTTATAATTCGTATTAAGTACATTTCGATTCTGCCCTCCCTCCGCCAAGCTCAGGATGCATACGCGATTTTCCCCGCCCCCCACTGTATCTTTAAAACAACCCTGCGAGGTAGGTTAGGTGGACAGATAACAACTGGACCCAAAATTACCCAGTGAGCTTTACAGTTGAGCAGGGATTCGAACAGGGTTGAGCAGGGAATCGCAAGCCGGAATCAAGATTGCCGGGAGAAATATCAACAACCTCAGATATGCAGACGATACCACCCTAATGGCAGAAAGTGAAGAAGAACTAAAGAGCCTCTTGATGAGGGTAAAAGAGGAGAGTGCAAAAGTTGGCTTGAAACTCAACATTAATAAAACTAAGATCATGGCATCTGGTCCCATCAATTCCTGGCAAATAGAAGGGGCAGAAATGGAAGCAGTAACAGATTTTACTTTTCTGGGCTCCAAGATCACTGCAGACGGAGACAGCAGCCATGAAATTAAAAGACGCTTACTCCTTGGAAGGAAAGCTATGGCAAACTTAGATAGCATAATAAAAAGCAGAGATATCACCATGCCAACAAAAGTTCGCATAGTCAGGGCGATGGTGTTCCCAGTAGCAATGTATGGTTGCGAGAGTTGGACCATAAGGAAGGCTGAGCGCCGAAGAATAGATGCTTTTGAACTGTGGTGCTGGAGAAGACTCCTGAGAGTCCCTTGGACTGCTAGGAGATCAAATCAGTCAATCCTAAATGAAATCAACCCTGACTGTTCCCTGGAAGGACAGGTACTGAGGCTGAAGCTCAAATATTTTGGCCACCTAATGCGAAGAGAGGACTCTCTGGAGAAGACTCTGATGCTGGGAAAGATTGAAGGCAAAAGGAGAAGGGGAAGGCAAAGGATGAGATGGTTAGACAGCATCACCGATGCAACGAACATGAAAATGAGCGAACTCAGGAAGATAGTGGAGGACAGGAAGGCCTGGCGGGATATGGTTCATGGGATCAGGAAGGGTCGGACACGACTTAACGACTGAACAACAACAACAAGGGATTCAAACTCAGGACAATATCATTCTCAATCTACTGGACTGACACTACCATCAGGATGAGAACTCTGCTGCTTTTTTGACCGTAGAGAGAATGTTAAACGTTCTCGATTCTGCATGAAAATGGCAAGAGGTGGACAGCTGACAAATCAACTTAGTGAGTCTAAACCCCGTCTAAGGAAACTGGTTTGGTTCCCCTTCATCCGTTGCCCCCTCCCACTCCCTCCGTCGGCAACCGTGCTGCCTGCATTGACGCCCCGACCACAGAAAAGACGCCGCCGGTTTCCTAAGCGCGCTGCGCCTGCACCTTTACGTGAGCGGATGCTGTCGCAAGCCAGCCACGGCCCAGAGTGGAAACCACAGGAGGTATTTTCGGCTCCTCAGAGATATGGCGAGAGACAGTTCGAATGGGCTTGTAGGGAGCAGGCTTAGTAGCCCAGCACTTTCCACTGCTTGGGCGGTGGGGTAGATTTCTAGCTTTGCTGTGACCCTAGATTGGAAACCTGGCTGAAACATTACCTGGGCAGGTAATCCAAGGAAGCCAATGGGAAGGCCTATCAATAGCTATGGACCATGATGGATAAAATGGAACCTCCAAGTTCAGAAGCATTCTACCTCCCAGTCCCAGAGCAAACAACAGAAGACCTTTGAGAGGACATCCCAGACTGTTATCAACATCCCAGAATGTTGATAACAGGATGCTGGACTAGACAACACTCAGTTCAGACCCTACAGGCCCCTTCCTGGGTTTTTTCCCCAACACCCCCCCCACACACACACACGAAAAATGAGCTGGATTTTAACTGCCAACTTCCAGAAAACACGGTTCTGGCGGCTGAGCCATGAGGTTCCACTGAATAAAATCACTGTGCAGGCGGAAGGGCGCACTGTTACAGCCTGGTGTTACCTAATCCACCACGCAAGGGGGACACTGGCCCTGCCTCCGGAGGGGGCAGGGGTCCCATCACCAGCCACCCTCTTGGGAGGAAGAGAGACCCCCAATAGGAGGAGTAGCAATGGGCCAATCCCCACAAGGCCCACCCATCACCCTAGAGGTGGCTATGACTCGAGACCCTCGCCCCGCCCCGCCCCGCCCTCCGTACCCAGGTCCAGCTCCTCGACTTCGCTGTGGTCGGCGACGGCGCGCAGCTCCGAGCTCTCGCACAGGTAGCCCTTGAGGCTGCTGAGCATCTGCCGGATCTCCTGCAGCATGTCAGTGCTGGTGGGGTGCCGCACCCCGGCCCCCCGCAGGATGTGTCCCACAAAGCTTTGCACCAGGCCTCCGAGGTAGGAGGTCGGCTCCTGGGCCAGCTCGTGCACGCGGTTGGCGATGCGGCGCTCGGTCGAGAGGAGCCCGCTGAGAGCGCTGCCCACGGCCGAGAGGCGGTGGAGCACTTTGTAGGTCAGGACGGCAGAGGAGGGGCGGTGTTTCTTCTGAGCAGTGGCCGCAGCCAGGGAGAGGGGGTCGCCCTCGTCCTCCACGCTGCTGACAGAGAGAGAGTCCAGCTCAGGGATGGGGGGCAGCAGCGAGCTCTCGCTCAGCAGGGACGATTCCGAGCTGGACTTTTCCAGGGGCCAGCCAGGAGGGGTCGTTGCCGGGACGCCTTCAATCCAGGACACCCGGTGGGGAGACCTGACCTCCTTCAGTTCGGGGGACGAAGCCAGCGCCTCCGAGACCTGCTCAGAGCTCCTCCAGGCCAGGCTGCGGCAGAAGCTCCTCCTCCGTATGGAGGCCGCGCAGGGTGAAGAGTCATCTGGCGAGAAAAGAACAGCACACTGGGGAAATGTGGCCAAGCGCACTTTGCCCTTTTAACACTCACACTGCGTCCCAATTCCTGTCTGTCGCACACAGCCCAGAAATCATTTCAGGAATTAGTGCTCCCATTTCACAGACCAGGAACCTAAGGGCCACTGTAGCAAGTCCACCTTTCTCCTTTACCTTTCTCCTTCTCCTCTTCCGGACGCCCTGGATGGTCCAAGCCTTCTTGGGTCGGATGCTTCCCCTTGCTGGGCGCTGCGTCCATGGAGTCAGGCGTCCGAGACCTTCCCAGGCCATTCCAAGACTGCAGGGTCCCCCGCTTGCTACTGGAGCGGCACAAGGCCGGCGTGAAGTCCAGCCAGCTCTCGTCGCTGTGCACCGAGAGGAACAGTGGGTTGATGACGCACAGGGCCACGTCATCCTCCGAGGTCACCCGGATGGAGCAGGCGGGCTGCACAGGCTCCAGGGGGTCTCCGTTCAGCTCCACAGGCTCCTCCTCTGCGTGGGCGGAAGTCAGCTCGCTGCCAGGGAGGAGCATCTTCCAGAATCCTGACAGCGCAGCCAAAAGGAAGGGAGAGGACAACGAGAAGAAGGCCCTGTGTTACTGCGAGGACTTCTCTCTGGTGGGCAGTTGTGAATCTGGGGGGTTCCTGGCTGAACTGTGCAGTTTTTTTGACACGTTACTGTCAGTTAGTTTCACTTTTTGTTCCGATTTAGTGGCTGGTTTTGTCCAGGCAGGAGTAAGAGGTCGGGGAGCCGACTCTCTCAGGCTCAGCATCCACCTCCGGAAGACAATAATAGCAGCAATCCTGGAGGTTTAAACAGGGCGGCCAGGAATTTCCAACACTGCATCAGGCTGGAAAGCGAGCCTTCGGTCAGAGCCGGCCACCCTCGCCAGGAGAGGCCTCATTGCAGCTACAGGGAAGTTGCCCAGTCCTGCTGTGCCAGGTGCTTGAGGACGTCTCACAGTTAAGAGGCGGCCTCCCTGCTTTTTTGTGGGTGGGTTTTCCGTGCCTGTAAGCAGCTGCACGACAGGTTGAAACTCCACCGTTGCCGTTTCCCAGCTCGCAAATACAGAGATGGGAAACGGAGATGGCACAGGCACAGGCACAGGCACAGGCACAGGCACAGGCACACGCCAACAGCCTTCCCCAAATCTGCCCCCATAGCGTCACTCACTCATGCCCAGTGCAGAAACGGCATCTAGTTCTGGCTTGTGGGGAAGTCGAAAGGCGTCCGGGATCCTCAGCGGACAGGGCAGGATGTCCCTGGAAGAGAAGGCCCGGCCAGCGCAGCAATGATGAAGCGTCTGCCCAAGGGGGCCGGGCAGAGAAGTGGACACTGCAGTCCACGGACACCCAAGTGCTCCTTGCTCAAACTGGCCCACGGGCTGGTCTGGGGAGGTGGTCCGAAGATGGGAGAACCCACCCACTCTGGGGCTCTTCCCCTTCTCCCGTGCTTGAAGGAAGCTGGGTCCCTCCAACCGTCAAAAGGCCCACGATTCCACATGGCGGGAAGGACAGGCTGAACACCACCCAGGGGCTGTCCGTCCCCCACCACCACCGCCACATTGGAAGCCCTTCTGGTCACTTACCTGCTCACAAGGTGGAAGCCAATCAGTTCCACGGGGTCTCGGAAGCGCAGCTGGGAACCCTCGAGGCAAACGGCTGTGGGGAAGACAGGGGCGGATCAGCGCAGCACGAGAGAGACCCACCACCCCAGTCGTCGTTCTCTAAACCCACTCCAACAGCAGGAACCAAGCACACTCTCCAGAGCTCCTTGCAAGAAAAGGGGGACAAACATTTGAAACCGACGTTGGAGAAATCATAAACGGCCTCACCTGCTGCTGCTGCTGCTGCTGAGCTGGGAAAGGGGGAAATACGGAGAGAGGAGGCAGCCGACAAGAGCTGTGAGACTGGAGCGGGGAGGGCTGATGGGCCAACGTCCAGCCCCTTCACAGTAAATCCCCCAGAACTGGTGGGAGGACACCACAATCCCCACACTGTGTGCAAAGGGAGAAGCTTCTGCAGCTCTAAACCTCTTCCTCTTTTAAGTGAGAGGAAATACTGTTGCAAAACAAATACAGGACAAACCAAGGGCAGTCTTTGAAGCCTAGTGGTTGCAGCAGGGGAGGCTGTTCTGAGAGGTGGGATGGAGGCTGGTGTGGGGGCTAGTGGGTGAAATCAAGAAGAGTTCTGGGGTGCAGAGGGCCGGTCTGTCCATGAGGCCAAAGAGGTGGTGGCGGTGGCGGCGGCGGCGGCGGCGGCGGCAGCAGCGTCTGGGCAGGGAGAACCTGCCTCCCCCTCCCCCTCTGCTCCCTGGATTCAATAAGAAAGAACAGAGTGGAAGAGGAAGTGTGGAGGAGAGGAGAGAGATGGGCTAGAATGTCATGCTAGAGTCACTCTAGCCCACCACTCTCCTCTTCTCCACACTTCCGCTTCCACTCTTTTCCGCTCTTCCTTTCTGAATCCAGAGAGTGGGAGAGGCAGAAACGGTGGAGGCAGCGTCACCGAGTGAGAGGGGGAAACAATTGGTGCACCGCCTCAGGCACGAATAAGGGTCTTTGGGCCAGCGCTGGGGGGGCAGGACCCTGGAGTCCTACTTCTAACCTGGGGGGGGGGGAGAGAACAGGACAGTGGAAATGCTGCAGAGTCAGAGTGGGGAGGACTCCTGGGTTCCATTCCAGTGTGGAAGGGAGGAAGGGGGGCCTAGTGATTCCAGGTTCTCCTACCTCTGAAGAGGGAGTGTGGTCCACTGAGATAGGTGGTTTTATAAAAGAGAAAGAAGTGGAGGACAGATCTAGTGACAGGACAGGATAGTAAAACTATAGTCCTAGGACTACATGCTAAGGACAAAAAATAGGAAGCCATGATTCTGCACTGAACTCCCCCCCCCCCCCCAGCAAAGGACCTCTTTTCTCTGTGCTATAGGTGGGTCATCTAATCTTCATGCCTGTAAAACATTCCAGGGGGAACTGGAACTGAAACGCGCTCACCGGCGCCATCCTCCTTCACGGGGAAACGGCAGACAGCGTCACTCCCACTGCCCTGCGTCCGGAGGAACAGTGCCCTGGAAGCCGAACCTCCAGCCCCATTGCTGGCGACCACAATGAATGTCTGCGTCACAGAAAATTGGGGTGGGGGGAAGAGGAAGAAGAGAGTTTGGGCATTGCTTGCCGTTGAAAGGCAGTCAGGAAGCAGCCCCCCCCGACACCCCCCCCCCAATTTTTCCCCTCCCTTCCCCCTTAAGCAGGAAAGATGACGAGCCAGGTGGACATTTTTGGCATATTTGCAGGTTGTCTCTAGTCGTCCACACCGAGAAAACGTGCGAAGGACTTTATTTTCACAGTTCAGGTCCCAAAAAGGTCACAGCTTTTTTTCGCCATTTGCACCTCTGGCCCCGGAATGATTTTGTCACTTGGATCCTATCAGCAAGATCGACCTACTTATTTGGAGATTAAAATTCACCTATTGTGAATGTCCCCCCCTCTGCTCCTTTAAATAAGGGGTGTGGCCAAAGATGGGGTGGGGCAGGGCTAATTGGAGGAGTGTGGTTAAAATGAGGCGGGGCTAGAAGGCCAATGGACCCCTAATAGAGAGGAGTGTGTTTTCTACGGTCACCCCGAGAGGTGTAGGCAGAGACCTCTCTATAGAGTTTGCACATCAGCACCTCAAAAGAATTCGTTCAAGTTCAGGAAGGAACCCCCACTCCCCCCCCCCCCCCAGCTTGCTGTGCTTCTGCAGAACTGGCTGGCCGCTTACCCCGGATGGTTGCGTCAACAGCAGTTCTGTGGCTTCCTCTGGCTGGGCATCGAGTAACTCCCAAACACCTCTGGTTGCAGACAGCCTGCCCAGAAGGGTGAGGGGACGCTCACCCGTTCCGTTCGCTAGCATGCTTTGGGGACTGTACAGGAGGAGAAGGGGAAAAAGAGGAAGAGTTAACGGAAGGACCGTCCTGCCCACCCCCTTCGCCACCAGCTGGTGAAACGGTCGCGTTCGTTCCCACTTTCCAGGGCCAGTGAGGAAACCAAGGGCTCCATCATGTTGCTTTGTATGCGCCACCTGCGCATTGATCAGGCTGCTGCTAACAGCTGCGCTGGAGCAGAGACAGGTTTTTGCTTTTAAAAACTGGGGCGCCCCTTTCCACTCTGAGGGGACGCCCTTACCCAGTGCCCTTTTCCACAGGCTCCTTGCAGTCACCAGGGGGGATATCAGACATCTTCCCGGCTGAACGTCCACCGTCGATTTGCAGTCACAGGGCCTCACACATTCCACGCCTCTGAAGGCTCTTTGCCTCTTAATACTTTCCTGGGAAATGACAGACAGACAGACAGACTTTCATCGGTGTTTCATGGGCCTGAAGACAGAGGCTACAGAGGCGGATTAAAACGCGATTCTTGGCAGCCTTACAAGAGGCTTGCAGTTGTCATCTCAAGTCACAGTTTTCCCGAGCCCCTGCTATCTAAGATCTTGCAACAGCAGACATACCGGGGAACTTTTGCCTAAAGAACACACACGAAAGGGCCCTGCTCCAAGGCCATTTTGCCCCCAGCCCCAAGGGGACAAAGAAGACAAAATCCTTGAGAACGTACAGAGTGCTCCCCTTTATTTCTGCAACACCGACTTCTAAATATCCGGGATTAAGGAAGTGGTTTTCCAGAGGCAAAGGGTGCCCTGTTCTCCCAGGCAGAACCTCTCAGTTATGAAAATCTAAGCCTCTAGATCAGTGGGGCTCAAACCCCTTTTTGTCTCTGGAGCCCTTAACGCTCCTAAACAGAGTTTCAGGGAACCCCGGAGTGTGGTTGCATGTGTGGAGTGGCGCAGCAGATGGCAGCCACTTCCGGTGTGCTCGTGGAGCCCCTGAAGGGGTCTCAGGGAGCTGCAGAGCACCTAGGAGCACACTTTGAGAAACTCTGCTCTAGAATCTAGAGTCTAGAATAGATTGCGGCAACAAGTATTCCTTCTGCGAGTGGGCATGGGAGATCACAGCCCACATGTGCAGATAAAAATGGCGGCCAGGATCCACAGGGAGTTTCTCAACCTTTCTGGTCCCGGGCAAATGCTACCGCTAAGGCCGGCCTTCCAGTCCAAAAGCTTCGTGCCCAGTCCACTAAACGCACAGTGTCAAAAGGTACACCGAGATGATGCTGCCTTCTAATCGGAGATCAACGCAACAGAGTGCTTTTCCTTTGCTGTGAAGGAAAAATACACCGTTCGTCGTTATCGATCCAGAATTAAAAAGCCAGGGCTCTCAGACCTTCC
This sequence comes from Plestiodon gilberti rubricaudatus, assembly GCA_026170595.1. Taxonomy (NCBI): domain Eukaryota; kingdom Metazoa; phylum Chordata; class Lepidosauria; order Squamata; family Scincidae; genus Plestiodon; species Plestiodon gilberti. Next base: position 10,655,338 of record JANXHW010000011.1, read on the forward strand.
AAGAAAGGCCAAAGGCGGACTTTGTCCTGTGTTCCAGCAATAGCTAGATGGCCTTTCTTAATAAATCCATAAACTTTTATTGGAAGTTATTTTCTCTCAGTCTCTCTCTTTGTTAAGTTAAAAGGGAAGCCCTGCATTACGCTGATTAGTTATCCAGTATAAAAGATCCTTTGTTCCAAATTGGGCTGTGCTAATTTCCCCTAAGAACCAGCTCTTTTGGTAACATTGGAAGCCTGTGAGCAGGCCACAGACCACTCTTGCTGTTTTGATCTAAGAATCTGGAACATACAGGTAGACTGACTCGGCACATGGAGGCTCCATGTAGGTATCATGGCCGTTAACCATCACTAGACCTCTCCTCCTTGAATCCATCTAAACTTTCAGTTTTGAAGTTGAGCTCAGCAACTTCAACTCCTTTGAAGTTGAGCTCAGCAACTTCAGCTCAGCTTCAGAGCCCGAAAGGCTCTGAACAACTCCTTTTCTGCCCGTCAAGATAGCGCAGGAGACACAAAGGTGCTTACCTGGAGGGACGTCCATCCGTCCTAATGAGCGGTAGCTGGAAGATCTCTGTGCATCGTGACTTGGAAGATGTGAATGGGGGACGTAGGCAGTCAGTGATGGAGGACTGCAGCTCGGGAAGACAGAGCTAGGGATGTGGTTTACACCTCTGTCAGCTGCACTCACGTGGTCTCGGGGCCTGGTTTTCTTTGTTCACTGTCATGCAAACGCAGAGTTAAGGGAAAACAAAAAAAGAGGGAGGCAGAGGGGTAAACGTACCGTACTTGGGATTTCCAACGGTCAGGTCTTCTTCCTGTACGTTCAGCAAGCTAGCCTTGGGTTCAGTCAAGTGTTTTGTTCCATAAACCAGCCGAAAGGTGAATCAACCTCTGGAGGGGTAGCCATGTTCATCAGTAGAAACACGCCCAACAAAAAGGGAGTTTTGGGTCACCTTCAAGACTTTTATAACAACAACAACAACGAGGAATGGAAAAAACATTCTCGCACAGCCCGACTGCACTGCTCTGCCACGGGGCTGGCGTCAGGGCGAAGCGCATTTGCCAAGCACGGGGTCGGAGAAACCAGAGGATTGCCAGAGTACCGGAAGGTCGGGAGAAGGACCAGGCGGGGGAGGGTTTTCAGTCATGGTTTTTAGGGTACTGACCTGTTGAGAATCTGCCTCACGTACTGAATCTGCCTCACGATAGCAGAATGTGCAAACCCTAGGCAGGCTCTCACCACAGAACCACCAGAGGAGGTGCTATTACACAGGTGGTGGGAACAAGGGAAGAGAGGAAGGAGCCATAGACCGAGAAGAGGAGCCAACAGCTGCTTGGGGCTTAGTCAAGGCAGTTTGACGCTTCTTTTGCACAAGAGAGCAACTTGGGAGATACGTAAGAGATGCCACCCAAGAGATACGTAAGACAAGCTCAGCCCTTGGCTGCGGAAGCCACTTCCTGTTTGTCAGGTTTTTCCTTGGCTTGGTATTGCGTCCTCCAGCAGGACAGGACAATCGGGAATTTTTAATACCAGCCGCTGCAAGGAGCCGGCAGGTGTAAACAGCTGGCAATTTTGCCATCAGCTAGCTAGACATCAGCTTCTTTTAACCCCGTTTTCAAAAGGGCCAGTTCATATATTTGTGTTTCAACCCATTACAACCTACTCGGGAGATACTGGGAAGGACTAGAATACAGCAAGACAAAAAGCAACAGACATCGACTCTGCCAGTACTTCTGAACAAAGACCGAGCGGGCCCTACACACGAGTAAAGGCTCACCAAGGAAGGCAACAGGAAAAGAAGGACACAGTATCCTCTTTCTGGTATCAAGGTGCTCGTGTTTAATGGTCAAATTGTCATGTATGACAACGTAATGCAAATGACAGAGGCAAAAGCTTAATACACTGTTAAAACCGCTACCCTCCAAGGCTCAAAAGGCAGATTAAATAACTCTGGACAGCCACCTTCTACATCTGCCTTCCTTGACCAACCTGCTAGCAAAGAAAGAACCTGGTTTCCAGGAATTAGAGAGCAGGGGAAGATCAAGGCTGGTGTGGTGTTTCTTTCACAGGTTCGCGGAAACAAGGGGGAAAAAAATCACATCAGAAGCTTCATTAATTAAAAGCAGAACTCAGAAAGTCTCAAAAAAAAAACCCAAGAAATATTCCTATTGCTAATCTGAACTCATCTGACTTCCGGCCCATCAGATCAGAACTGCAGGGCCTTCGCCTGAGCACGTCCCAAGTCAGCAGAGAGAAAATGGGGGGGGGGGGGGGCAATCTCGTGGCCTCTTCGCACTTCTCTTTCCAAGCCCTTGGATTCCCGGCTGCAGCAGCCCTGGAAGAAAACCAAGTCAGACCAGTCCGCAAAAACGGCAAGAATCGCTCAGTCTGTGGCTCTTTGGGTTTTTAATTCATCCAGATTAAGCGGCCCCCAGTTCTGTTTGGTGTCCTCATTCCTCTTCGCCACCAAGAGGGGTTTCCTTGGGGGGGGAGGGCTTTGGCTTCTGTTCCCGTACTGAGGCACTTCCTCCGTCCCCGACAGCCTGCCCTGACTTCGCATCGATGGCTGCGTGCTCCTTTTTCACCAGCTCCTCCAGCTCTTTCTGAAGGTAAAAAAATAAAATAAAATAAAGAGACGCACAAAGCTGGGAGCATCACCGGTAGACAGGGAGGGATGGGGCTGCAATGCGCCACAGATAACTCCCAAGTAAGTCCTCAACTGTATTTTCCCCACTTTGGCCCAAGTTGTGCTACACCCCCAAGTATCCCACAGAGACAGATACCTTCCATCCCAGCAGCTCCGCCAAGGCCAGGCAGCCCTCATCACAGTCTCCAAGCCAGGCAACATCCCTGTGAGAGGAAAAAAACCGGGGGGGGGGGAGAAGAAGAGAGGGCCCCAGAAAATAAGCACCAGCACTTCACGTTTCTCCGGTGCCTTCGGAGCCCTTCACATCCCTTATCTCGGTGATCCTTGGGAACGTCGCAGCCTCCTCCCAATTTCCTGGGTTTTGCAACGTTAACACCCCACCCCTGGAAGTGGGGTGCCCACCTATGGTGCCCACCTCCTGCCCGCTCCGGTCCCAGTCGCTAAGGTGACTTGCCTGTATGCCTTTTCCGAATCAAAGTCCATCCCGCAGCCGAAGCCCATCAGGGACATGAAAGGATCGCTCTGAAAAAAGAGAAATGCATCAGACCGTCTTTTTCTACGGCTGTGTTGATGGGGGGGGCCAGTTCATGAACCCCTTGCTGTGTTTATTAAAAGGTCCGGTTCTGTCCGCACACGGGACTTGCTCAAGTGACACCAGAGCGGTGCTATTCTGGAGGTGCTCTCGGGCAACCATTAACAGGTTGCCCTTTGGCAATGGATTAGGACAAATGGGGCGTGCGTAGGGTCCACGCAGATCCTACACTCTCTCAAATAAGGTAGGGAAAGTGGAGCGCATAAAAAGGGAGCCCCGACACCTTGCTTGTGTAGCCCCTGCCGCCCTTCCTACCAAGAACCAGGCCGATGTTGGGATGGGAAAGTGGCCTCCCTGCTCGGACGGCAACAACCCAGGTGACGCCCGCTGGTCGTCGAGAAGCCTTTGCACGAGGGACAGACGGCAGCGTGCCCAAGGAGGGCGCACCGGGCGAGAGCTCACCTCTCCAGTCCTCTCTTTATTGATCAGGAGCCGTGGTGCGTTTGTGGGTACCCTGGAACGGAGAAAGGAGACGGAGAGGTGCGTGGACAACCCCTTAACTACCAAGAATCGCTCCCCCATCACGGTGCCTGTGGGGCAGGAGCCCACCTACCTGCTGACAAGGGAGGCAAAGGGCTGGACCTGCAGGGAGGTGCCCATGATGATAAGCAAGTCCAAGTCGTGGAAATCCTGCAAAACAAGGGGGGGTAATGCTGGGAAGGCCTGTGGACTCCATGCAGACACCATCTCAGAACCCTCTGGCCGGTCTCAACCCCCCCCCCTCCCCAAAATCACACTTTGGACAACACACCCTCGACCTCTGGCTTCGGCTCCTCCCAGCGAGCAGCGAAGGGGTGTGCAAAGAATTACATACATGGCAGTTCTTGTTCTGCCATTATAGTCCCGGTAGAGAGGGCCAAGATTTGGTCAAGGCAAACCATACGGGTCTACCTTGGCTCATGGGAAAGCTTGCGGTTCAATGTTCATGAGGTTGTAGGCAATTACAGCGGATTGGGAGAGAGGAAAACCGACTCCTGTAATGCGTTTAACACAGTGCATTAAGTGGCTGCACGCCGAGAGATTTGTGACCGCAGGACTGAAGTGTAATGCACTAACAAGCCCACAGTGCAGGATACAACAGTCCGCTAAGACTTATTTAGAAGCAATTGTTTTGTGTGCTTAGAAGCAAATGTTTATACGCAAAGATCAGTTTGCTTCCAAACGCTCTTGGCGCAAAAGGCACGCTTTCAGGAAGGCTGGAACTTCCTGGAAAAATCCCCTTCCTCTCTGAATTCCTGTCTGGTTTTGTAGTCAATCTGTTGCGGCTCCAGCACCATTTGTGTCTCCCACTAACTGCATAATCCCAGCCAATCAGGGCCCACACAGTGAATGGAATGACATCATAGTGCAACGTAGCCAACTGGATTTGGCCAAGGGATGACACCGCTGAGAGCAAAGGACACTGTTTCCTGGGATTGGCGATTGGGGGGGGGGGGTGTCCCATTCAGCCACAGCACAGATTGTCCTCACTGTAGAGTGGCTGCACAAGCAAACACTTTCACACACCTCTTTCTGCACCCTCCCAAATGCAAAATGTAGGACAGTTTTAGCAGATGGTCTATGTATTTGCAAAATGCATTCTACCCCCTTTCAGATGAGCCCTACTTAAATAAAGACAATATTCCACCTCCTACTAAAAATTCTTACAATCAAATGAAAACATTCAATCAGGTTACACTGAAAACAACACACACACCTACAAGAAAACCACACAAGATTTACCACACTGCTCCAACCGCCACCGTGCTTGTGGAACTGTTAGCTGTAACCCAGGGATCCAGCAGTCAGTCCTGGGCCTTCACGGACAAGCACAATGACTGAGGGCTACGAAAGAGCCCTGGACAGGAGGGCAAAGCAACCAGACACTTACTGACTGCATCAGAGAGAAGAAGCGAGAGGGCAGGTTCTCCCCAAAGAACACGATATCTGAGTAGAGAGAAGAGACAGAACAAATGGGCAGGGCTGTGTCTTGTGTCTTGTGTCTTGTGTCTTGTGTCTTGTGTCTTGTGTCTTGTGTCTTGTGTCTTGTGTCTTGTGTCTTGTGTCTTGTGTCTTGTGTCTTGTGTCTTGTGTCTTGTGTCTTGTGTCTTGTGTCTTGTGTCTGTGGGAACGCAGACCTTAACTTCCCGAGAATCTCAGCTTGCATTAAAAAAAAAAACACATGCATGTTTCTAGTCCTTAAGGTTGCAGAGATGCGAGTACATGTGTTCAGTGCGGGCTGAACACATTCAAAAGAGGGTTCGCTGAATAAGATTTTCGGCGGTTGGGGACAGGGAGGGGAGCAGGAAAACGATGCTTCGGGGCCCTGCCTACCTCTCCAAGGCTTGCAAGAGAAATCCTGCAACATTTGCTCGATGTGCAGGATTTAGACAGAGCACAGAACGTGGAAGACTAGGGAGAGTTTTCCATAGGGACGCTGCTCACCTGGCTTCACCACACTCTGACATTTTTCACACTTAGGAATGAGAGAGGAGAAGATCTTTTCTGGAAGAAGAAAAAAAAGAAAGAGAAAGACGATCTGAAACCACACAGAACATCATTAATCAACCGGTCATATCGTTCCTGTGTGTGTGTGTGTGTGTGTGTGAGTGAGAGAGAGAGAGAGAAGTGGAGCTGCAATGCTTGAGGGGGGGGAGTCAGCCCCTCCTCCTCCAGCCCCTCCCACGGCTGCTCTCAACAAGCATTCCTGGGAGATCCTGGTTGCAGATCCCCACCCCACCCCTCATTGCACCCATAGTCGTCTGACTCGCTAGCCTGTTGCAAACCCTCCCGCTTGCTCCGGCTCCCCATCTAGCAAGCAGCTCCTCTCTTACCTCCGCCTCAAGCCAGCTACAAAGGCATGCTGGGGCGATGCAGCTGACACACCAAAATGCCCCAGAAGCCATTGCTCCCCCACCAGTAGCAGTCCCTGGTATTTCACGACTAAGGAGGAACCCACCACACATTCGCCCTCCTCTCTACCACAGAGCATCGTGGTCCTAGTCAGCAGGACTGCAGGCCTCCTGCCGAGAGAGTCCTGTTGTTCCTACCGTATCCCCCTTGGAGACCCCATGACGCCCGTCTCCAAGGCGGCATCACCTTTCATCCAGTCCAGGCTGTAGGCCTTCCGACACAAGCTGCCGGTGCAGTGGGAGGTGAAGAAGGTGCCGTGAGCTTCCACCAGGTCCTCCTGGCCCAGACCAGCCACCCGCTCCAAGGTGTCGATGTTCTGGAAGACAGAGAAGGTGCCTCAACAAGGGGGGGGAGAATCCCCCTGGCCAAAATGGCTACTAACCCCCCCCCCCAAGAGGTGAAAGGAAGGCTATTCCAAGCAACTCTCTTCCTACTGCAGCAGTTCAAGCTCCTACTCGAGAACACGGGAAGCAACTGCACGCCACAGGTGAACTGCAGCACACCTGGTCTGCTGCCTTGGAGGCTGGCGAGGCTGGCAGTGGGACTACAAATCCCAGGGAGCTTTGTGCTGGTTTGGATGATGAAAACAGGACCGCTAAAAGGCAAGGGAAGCAGACAAAGCTTGGCTTGCCTGCAGCCCAGCTTGATACAAGCCTCACACGCGCGCAGCGGTATTTTTCATGCTATGTAATGAGAAGAGAATGGGGACTATAATAATAATAATAATAATAATAATAATAATAATATACAGTATTTATATACCGCCTTTCTGGTCATTGGATTTCTCCTCCGACTTTATTCAAGGCACATGGGCAGGCTGTTCTAAACCCCAAAGGGTTTTTACAATATAACAACGTTCTAATCTTTTGTAGAACCCTTCATTCGAGATGTTGCTTTCACAGTCCAGCTCTCTCTCTGGCGTTCGCCTCAACACGCTTCAGCTGACACAGGCAACCTTGACTGCCACTCAAGTGCTGTAGCTTGCAGCTCCACTCCCCCACAGAGGCTCTGCAGCTTATCAGCTCGGCGTGCCAGCAGCTCTCCGACAGACTTCCGGCCGTCTTGAACTGCTGTCCTTCAAATCTTCAGGCATTTGTGAGACAAACGCTCTACCAACTGAGCCAGACGTCCTGCAAGGCTCACCCCCCCCCCAGCCCCGTAGCCAGACAGGGCCCTGCAAAAAGGACCTTTCACCTTCCCTCCTTCATCCATCCAGAGCTTGGGGGACAAGGCACATTGCCAGAGTCCTGCCCCCAATGGTTGCAATCTTAACCATACAAAAGCACCACTCCCTCTAAAATCATCACAAAAAGGCCAGCTTCCTTGTTGTGGGGGTGGGGAAGGGCGGTTTCACCCACCTGTGTGTAGCAACGCATCAGTAGCCCTTTCTCCTTCAGGAGGCGCATGAAGTAGTGGCAGACTGTGGGCTGAGAAGGGGCAGAGAGAGAGAGAGAGAGAGAGAGAGAGAGAGAGAGGTGGGTTAAAGAAGCTGCTGTGCTCCGAAAGGAAACGAAGCAAGCAGGAGAGTCACCAGCACCCGAGGCTGGTGACCGGACTTTGCCGAAAGCCGACGCGGTTGAAAAGGATCAGGGCCTGGAGCGTGGTGGTGTGGGAGTGGGTTTGGGTGCGTAGCTTTCCTTCTTTTTAAACCCATGACTTCAACGCTGCTCACAAAATTCAACACAATATCCCAAAACAAATTAAAACAGGATCCTGTTTGGGAAAACCAGAATGCCTCAAACTTTCCCACAAGCTTCAAAACATGACCAAGGAGCAAGGAAATCCAGCCGCTCAAGGCAGAAGTCAGACGACGTGAGCAGTCCTGGCTCTAAGAGGAGGACAGACCCCAGATGTCCTCTTGACACTGGGCCCCAAAGCCCGCCTCAGAGACCCACATTCCAGCCCCTCTGCCTCAGCAACCTTCCACCCCCAAAACCAGAGAACAAGCGCCAGCACGGAGCTTACCTTGAACTGCCCTGGGTACAGCTCCCGGGCTAAGGCAAAGAAGGGCTCTGGGTGTTGCTGAGGGGAGACAGAGAAAGAGTCCGTTGCAGAAGCAAACCCACCCTGTTGGAGAGCAGCCTGCTCAGCTGCAGGCCGAGACTTGGCACGGTACCTTGAAGTAGTTGATTTCAAAGATGGCTTCAGGGTAGGGCAGGTTGTACTGCTGCAGGTTGGTATACAGCCCCGTGCCTGGCGAGCGGAAATCCGGGATGCCAGCGGCTGAGGGGCAGACAAGCACTTGGTCAGGAAGGGCAAAGGTCGAGAGAGGGAACAGCTGAGAAATCCCCCACCAGTGACTGGCTCCGTCACATCAACACTGGTTAAACTGGGAAAGGGAATGGTCGGCTTGACTCCGATCCCAGCAGCGCTCCAATTACGAGGGAAGGGAGGGAGGGGGTTCTGAATGACAGTCACAAGCACATCCCCAACGTCCCGCAGTGTTATGGCTGTGACTTCCTTTGGCCCAACCTGCTCCCCACGACACTCACCGGTTGAGATCCCGGCTCCCACCATGCACACGACATTCTTGCCTGCCACAGAAAAAAGGAGAAGGGCTTTTACACGTCTAGCCCTTTAAATCCAGATCATGCAATCTCAGGCCACATTCCTGGGTAGCGACACAGCGAGAGAGCGACTGTGGCTCAGTGGATGAAACATTAGCTGTGAGGGACTGGGGTTCAAGCCCCCCCCCCCCGTTTAGCCAATAGCTCACTGGGTAAGCCTTGGTCACGGCGTTACCCCATCCTAACCTGGGGTTCCCATTTGTATAATGGGAATATCAATGACCTGATGCAACTACAATAAGACCACAAAAAGAACACAGCAGACATTCATAACCTCATAAGAACCTCAGAAGCGCCTGGCTGCTGGATCAGGCCAAAAGCCCACCTAGTCCAGCTTCCTGTATCACACAGTGGCCCCACCAGATGCCTCAGGGAGCACACAGCCAACAAGATAACCTGCTTCCCATTGTTACTCCCTTGCACCTGGCACAGAAAAAACCCACTTCTAAAACCAGGAGGTTGCTTATGGCTTGTAACCTGTGATGGTCTTTTCCTCCATGAATCTGTCCAAATCCCTTTTAAAGGCATCCAGGCCAGGTGCCATCACCACATCCTGTGGCAAGGAGTTCCACAGATGAATTACTTGCTGGGTAAAGAAATATTTTCTTTTGTCTGTTCTAACTCTCCCTCCACTCAATTTTAGTGCATGTCCCCTGGTTCTGGTGTTGTGCGAGAGGGAGAAGAATTTCCCTCTATCCACTCTCTCCATCCCATGCATAATTTTATACGTCTCAATCAGGTCCCCCCTCAGGCGCCTTTTTTCTAGACTGAAAAGCCCCAAACACTGTAGCCTTAACTCATAAGGGAGGTGCTCCAGCCCACGAATCATTCTGGTCGCTCTTTTCTGCACCTTTTCCAATTCAACTATATCCTTTTTGAGGTGTGGTGACCAGAACTGGACGCAATACTCCAGATGTGGCCTTACCATCGATTTGTACAAAGGCATAATGATATTGGCCGTTCTATTCTCAATCCCTTTTTTAATGATCCTGAGCATGGAATTGGCCTTCTTCACAGCCGCCGCACACTGGGTCGACACTTTCATCGACCTGTCCACCAGCACCCCAAGATCTCTCTCTTGATCTCCTTTGTCAATTGGGTGATGTGGAGGCACAAACCCTCCTCATACCGCTGGCCCTTAAATTGCCAACCACAAGACCTCTCTCCCATTCCCTTTCCCCCCACTGAAACAAGCAATTCCATGCTGCATGCTCTGCGATGATGCCCTCTCACTCCGACTGCGTGGAGGGCAGCTGGACACATAAACCAAGGAGCAGAATAAATTCTTTTCTCCTGGCAGAGGCTAAACCTATGAAACAGGTGGGTCCTATTCAGCCCCAGTAGGAGAGGAGCCATGGCGTAAAGTCAGCTGGGAGAGCAGAACTGTTTCAGAAAGAAGGGCTGTCATAAGCTCAGGAATCAAGTGTTGGGGCTGAAAAGAGCTCACACGATGGCTCAAACAAACAGGCCCTTGGGACGGCTTCATCGGCACCCGGCATGGGTGCTTCGGAGGCAGATGGTGAAGCAGAGGAAACCAAGGGGGCTGCCAGCTCCCACCCAGCTCCAAACCCACCTGTGGGGGAGGGCAGCCTTACATTTCTCAGTCAGCATGAACTTGCTCACACCCTCCAAGGTCAGTTCGTCGAGCACTTTCTCAGGCTTCTCGCTGCCCAGGCCCAGCGTCCGGGAAAAGAGGTTGCGCAAGAAATCCACTGGCGAGAGAGAAATCCTTAGCGTTAGCCACCATTGGTTCTGTGGGACCCAGGACTTCTGGCTTCTGTGGAGCTCCTGCCTGAAGAAACGTTCTGTGCTGCTCAAAAGCTTGCTGCCCTGCCCTGCCCAGCCAACACTCCAATAAAACGCAACCTCTGGCATGGAATGGCCCCCTCTCCAATTTGCTTGGACCAAGAGCTTCTCTGCACTGTGACTGGACTTCCTGCCCAGAGACGCCCACAGACATTTTGGTGCCCAATGGTGCCCCTCACAAAGCACAAAAAATATGCTGACAATTTGCTGCCCTTGGTGATGCCATCAGGCAAATAAGCAACACAGTTTCATCTGCAAGAAATAAACCAAAGCATTTAGCCTTGTTGCAGGCCTGGGGTTTTCAGCAGAGAAGAGAAATGAATAGCTTTTCAGTCACTTCAACCACAGACCCAGCATACTAACACAGCCCAAGGTATGGGAATGACAGCTGGTTTTCAGATTTACACAGATCGGCTCGGTCTCAACTCATACATTGAGCCCCACTTGCACCATTAAATTGGCATTCCCACAACTGCCCCCTTCCTTCCCATGCATAAGAAACCCCCCCAGCAACGGAACACCTACTTTCAGTCTGACCCGATGCACCAGCTTCGTCGTCAGAATCTGGACCCTGAATAAAAGCAGGAAGGAAAGGGGAGCGGGGGAGTCAACGAAAAGAGGCGGAGGCATTTCATTTCCAAGTTGCTGGGAGGTTTGTCCAAATGTTTAACCTGAATCTTCCATTGTATACATGAAAACCCATTGCTTCTTGGTCCACACATCCACCTTTCAGGGCATCTCTGGGCTCTTTCGTGGTGGTGGTGGTGGTGCATACATTGACAGGTAGGGAACTCAACAGGTGATGTCTTTAGGCTTACCAGATCTCCAACCGGGACAGAGTGCTAGACCTTTAGGAGAAGGAATGTGGGCAGGTGTAGCTGGTTAAGTCCTAGAGCACAATCCTAGGCATGTCTACTCAGAAGCAAGCCCCATTGTGTTCAGTGGGACTTGCTTCTGAGTAGACATGCCTAGGATTGTGCTCTAGGACTTAACAAGCTACACCTGCCCACATTCCTTCTCCTAAAGGTCTAGCACTCTGTCCCGGTTGGAGATCTGGTAAGCCATGCAAAGGAGCAACAGCAGGGAGGAGCTGAAGGAAGCTTTGCCTGTTGGAATGCTGCCTGCCGGGCAGCTCTGAGGAAAGGGGCGGGGCGAGGGAAGAGCCGAGATGGGGCGGGGCCTCACGGAGGGGGCGGGGCCTATATGAAAAGAGGGGCTGCAGGGTTTCATATTATCTCACCGACGACCCGGAGACCTTCTCGGTTTCGACCTCGGCGGAGGGGGATCCTGGGGCTACGGCAGGCAGGAGGAGACAAAACAAAGAGAGCAGGTGGTCACGACACTCAATGAGTGCGACTAGAGGCCTCCGCCTCGGTTCACACACCCCAAGTCCCTCTCAGTCAGCCGCCCTCCCCCGCGTTACCTTCGCGGCCGTCCATGAACCGTCTGTCGCCGCAAATAGCGGCTGAGCTGAGGGGGGAAACTACGAGCAGCTGCGGCGTCACAGTCGCCCCGGCGGAACTACAGCCCCCAAGAGGCCTTGCGGTACAAACGGCCAATCGGCTTTGCGCCTCCGGAGGGCGTGACGTTTTAAACGTATTGGGGTGAACTGTCACTCCGGCAGCCCAGAGAACTACAATCCCCAAGTTGCCCCGCGAGAAAAACCAAAATGGCACCTGAATGGCTTTTACGTCTGTTCTTACTAGAAGTCAAAAACCTTGTTTCCTCCTCCGCAGCGTTTGTTTGAAAACATTTAAAAACACTTTCAGCACAATCCTGTTTACCGAGTAAGTCCCCACGGAGTCCTGTACGCTCAGGAAAGCGTGCTTGGATTGCAGCCACCCATTATTACCATGATGGATGGATTCCCGCCCCCATATTAAACAAGGTCCGAGAAATTGGCTGGGCAATTCTTTGCAAGGGAAGAGGGAAAAGAGGGTCAGTCAGTCTAGTCTCGAAGTCTATGTCGTTTTACGTCAGCAGTGCAATGCCCAGATTGCTTTGCGGCAGGCCCTCTCCCAGCATGCCCCGAGGGGACGGAAAGGACGTAGGACTACAACTCCCAGCATGCCCCGTTGCGCCCGATGAGACGCTAGCTGGGGATTCCCCAGGTTGCTGAAATCCCCTTCATGGCTGCAGTCGCAGGAGCAGCAGCTTGAGTCTCAGCCCCAGCCCGGGCGAGAGGGGCGCTGCCTGGGCTCCCTTATGGCCCTGTGGTCCTCTGGGGTTGTGCTGTAGGGCCTCAGCGGAACAATGGCTTCTTTGCAAGGGCAGGCTGCCCAGAGCGGGGCTGGCGATGCCAAGAAGGTGGAAGCTGGGAGTGGAGGGGACGACTGGTGTGACAGCGGCCTGGGGTCCCTGAGCGAGGGCCAGCTGGGCCAGATCCAGGAAGATGGAGGCCTGGTTGTCCACGGCGATGCGGAGAGGGGACCCGAGGGATGCACTGTGGCCTCCAACCGCAGCCCCCTAACCCCCAGGAGCCCCCCAAAGGTCCTGTCGTCGGAGGAGGATGGGGGCGAGCGGCTGGACTCAGCCCTAGGAGACTCCCTGGGGGGCGACGAGGACGTGGGCAGCATCATGGAAGGCGTAGGGGCTGTGCACATCGAGAGCGAGGCCGGGCCCGTGTCCCCTGAAGCGTGGCTCCACCATGTGCTGGGCTTCGTGACCGAGGACGGTGACACGTACGTACGCGAGACCTGTTGTGCCCAGGCTGTGATATGACTGAAAACTGGAAAGGGCATCGGAACTGAGCCCGCCTCCAAATGTTTGCTCTTATCGTAAACTCTGAATTAAGCTGTGCAGTTTGACAGCCACTGCGTAGTCGCCTAGGGTGGGCAGCAGTGGCCCCTTGGGTGCATGCATGCCTGACTGACAAACTCTACTGGCCTCCTGTGGTTTGGGGGTAGTGAGGAAGTGTGCGTAAAGAAGCCTCTCTGTGCTTGTGGTTGCCACCGTCGACGATGGCCACTGCAAGGCACCTATGGCTGAAGAACCTTCTTCATGCAATTTAAGCGCTTCTTTCTGACCAGCGCTTCCCTCTACGTCCTCTCTTTCCAGTAGGTTAGGTTCTGGCACTAGCTTGGTTCAACTGGGTGGGGAGTTTTTCCTCCCTCGTAATGCTAACTCGGGGGGGGGGGGCTGTCACCCAACGCAATTGATGTGCAGGAGAACTGGAGAAGACAAAATAATTTGTTTACATAGCACAGAATTAATTTAGGGAGTTTGCTGCCGTAAGATGGAGTTGGCTTTAGAAGGGGGTAGGTAGACCAATTCATGGAGGAGGAATCTGTCGGTGCTTACTAGTCCCAAGTGAACCTCCAGGTTTAGAGACTGTCTACCTCTGAAAACCAGGGCTCCTGCTTGTGGGTTTCCTGGAGGTGTGTGGTTGACCCCTGTAGGAAGGAGGAAGATGGTCTGATCCAGCAAAGGCCCTTATGTTAGGGCATCTCAGTGCTTGGACCGCAAAGGATACATTTTGTATTGATGGGTTAGAAAAACCTCTGCAAGGGTGAAAGAGGGGTTAAAGTCAGTGGTAGGCCTAAGGGTGGATGCAGTCAACATCAGGTGTGTGGCGTGGCTTTTTCTGTGGAACCTGAGCGAGAGTTTGCATTCTGGGTGCTGATTATTTTTTCTCTCGGAGGCACCCCGCCGCCTTGCACAATTGCATGTTGACAAGGAGCTGAGGCTGCAATCCTGCATGTGCCGACGTGGGGCTAGGCCCCACTGAACACATTGTGCTGGGTTCAAGAGGACTCTCTTCGTTCATGAGGGCTCCACTGGAAATGTGGGCAGCAGCCTGCAAGCCCCTTGAGTTCCCCTTTCTCAGTTCCCCCTGTATGCCTCTTTCCACCGGCATCTGTTCTTTCCTGTTGCCTCCAGGGCTCTCCACTTGGCCGTCATCCACGAACACGAAGCTTTCCTGGAGTCCATCCTGCAGTATACCCAAGGGACGGATTACCTGGATATTCAGAACGACCTGGGACAGGTTAGACCGGAGGCACTTCGCCCTGCCCCATGTGACCCCTCTTTCCCTCGGGTGCAAGAGCAGCCAAGCCCTCGTCCTCCAGCTGAGGAAAGAGCCCAGCAGTTTGGGTGGCTTGATTTCAGACAATGATAACCCTTTCCCTTTCCTCTCCTGCCCCTCCAGACAGCGCTCCACATCGCGGTCATCCTCGGTGCGTCTGATTTCGTCGGCAAGCTGGTCTCGGCAGGAGCAGGGCTGTGCGTGCAAGAAAAAGGCGGTCACACGGCCCTGCACTTGGCATGTCGAGAAGGGCGGCACGAGTGCGCACAGCAACTCCTGGCTTCGCCCATGGCACAACGACCCTGCGAGGGGAACGGCTTCCAGGCCCAACTGGACTGCACCAACTATGATGGTTTGTCTCCCCCGGGGCACCTGGGAAATATTTTGAGTTGGTGTTTTTGAAGCATGGAGTCCGTCGCACTAGCTAGGATGAAGTTTAAAACAAATGGCTTATTCCTCATGGTTATGGGGGAGATGAGGGGGATAATCAGCGTACAAAATTAAGGCTTAGAAATCGGTGGGGCGATGGGAGGTGGGGCAATGGGATACTGCCTATGGAGCAGGACTCCTGAGCCTACGGCTCTCCCTGCTACAGCTTTTAGTCCTCCTTTTTTCTATAGTTTTTCCTTAATTATTGTTGCTCTCTTGCTTATATTCCGGCTCCCTCGTCCCTTGCCCCAGTGCTTGCTACAGGTTCCCTTGAATTCTGGAAAACCCCAAATGTTTGCAATTGGAATAATCCAAATTGGCTTGATACAAGTGTATCCTCTGTCATTTGAAATTTGCAGAGACAGAAAGTGGGCGTATCACACATCTGGTCTGCTTCGCAATTCCAAGTGGACCTTCCCAGAACTTCCATTCTCTCGTTCCACAGGTTACACCCCTCTGCATGTTGCTGTCTTGCGGAAAGACTTGGACATGGTCAATCTCTTAATCGGTGGAGGCGCTGATCTCAACAAACCGGTTAGTTTCAGGCCTGTGATCAAGACAGGCGTGCGGTTGCAGGCAGGTTTCCCCTGGAAGAAACTGCTCGTGTGCAACTCAGCCTTTGTGTCGGAAGGGAGAGGGGATTTGCCTCCCATCCTCTCCAAGAAGACTGCTGAATTCGACAGCCTTCCGGTCACCTTTAACTAGCAGCAGGTGGCATGTGCAGAAAAAAATGCTTGACACTGTTGTAGCCCTGCCCCTCCTCCTTAGCCACGCCCACTTGAACTGTCCCCGCCCATCTGTGACTGTGTCCAAACTTTCAAACACCTCCTTGCTACCATTTAGAACTAGAAACGTAGGGCTGAGCTGAATATAAGTATTTCTTTCTAAGGTATAGGACAGCCATGGGGGTGGGGTGGGGGATGCTATTGGGACTAAGGGGGGAGCATTAGCCTTTTGCCCCCAGCACAGACCTGATCCAGACTGGGGGGCCCTCGTGGCCATTATTTCCCCCTGGGAAGGAACTTGACATTGGTGCCGGTGGGAGCTTCTCTCTGTGGGGAAATAGCCGGGCAGCAGGGGGCTGCAGTGGAGGGAAAGAGTTAAACAGCCCCCTCTGCATCCTGACTCCAGCCCCCATTGTCCCCTGCCCCTTGCAACCATTGTTTATCCCGGGGGGGTGGGGAGCGCTTACTCTTTTAAAAAAGAAAAGAAGCTGGCTTCTGTGCTGTCCTACTCTGTTTCCCCCAAAATGAGACAGGGTCTTATATTAATTTTGGCTCCAAAAAATGTAGTAGGTCTTATTTTCAGGGAGGTCTTATGAGTGCCAGCAAAAAAAATCATGCAAAAATGATGGTGTGTCTTACTTTCGGAGGAGGTCTTATTTTCGGGTACACACGGTACTCACCCTGCTTCTGTACCAGTTTCCTTGCCCCATGGCCTGGTGGCCCAGCTGCAGAGTGACTTCTTGGAGCAGGTCTGATGTCCTTGGCAGTCCCCCCAACTCCAGGACAGCCGAGAAGTGTCTCGCTCATCCTCTTCTGTGTTACCGGCAGGAGCTGAGCTGTGGCCGGAGCCCCCTCCACTTGGCGGTGGAGTCCCAGACCCCTGACGTGGTGGAGTACCTGCTGCGGGCTGGAGCTGACCCCGAGGCCCGCATGTATGTCGGCTACACACCCATGTACAGCGCTGTGCACCGGCCCGACCAAAAAATCCCACAGCTGTTGCGGGAGTTTGGCTCCGAGGAGCCCGACTGGGACTCGGAGGAGAGCTTGGACAGCAACAGTGAGGTGAGGCCCCCCCACCAGTTGACCCCCCCCCCCAGTCGCAGTATCCAGGGCTGTGTTGTACGAGCAGAAAAGTTGGATTCGGCAGCCTGTATAAGCCATGCAAATTTGAACGAGTTCTCTCATTTGCATGGTTCGGCTGGTTATGGGGAGGAGCGCCAAAGCTTCCTGCCCCCAAACAATGGGAACCTTGTCCGGTGAGTCCTCTTGCTTTTGAGGAGTCATTTTGGAAGCGGATCCTTGCAGGCATAAATTCCAAAGCATGCAAAGTGGCTCTTCGACTGAGTCAGACCCCTGATCCATCTAGCTTGGTACGATTGACACTGCCAGGCAGAAGCTCTCCGAGGATTCAGACGGGACTTTTCACAGCCCTGCCTGGAGATTGAACCCGGGACCTTCGGCAGGCCAAGCGGGGATGGCTCTAGTCCCATTCCAGGTTATAGAAACATTTAATGACCAGCTGTTGAAGGAGGAATAGTAGAGTTCAAACTCCGCTTAGCCATGAAGCTCACTGGGTGACCAGTCACTGTCACTCAGCCTGACCTACCTTGCAGGGATGTGGTGAGGATAAATGCAGGGAAAGAACCATCTATGCTGCGCCAAGATCTTTGGAGGGTCGTGAAGTCTGTGTCATTTCTGAATGCCGCCTTTGTGGGAGTGAAACTGACGGCCGCTCTTTGCTTCCTCAGGAGGAATACGACGACATCGTGATCAACCGCGGGCGTTAGGCCAGCTGAGGGCGTCTACGCCTGGAGTGCCAGCCGCGAAAGCTGCCTCACCCGCCACAGCCGGCCGTGCTGTGCGTAGCAACTGCATTTTCACTGTGAGCTCAATCCGACTTATTTATAGGGGGCTGGCGCAGGGGGCTGCGTCGCCTGGCGAGCAGCGGCGGCCGGGGCCCCCTTCTTGACCGGCCCTTCCTTGCTGGTTTGTTTCCTGAGTTTATAAATGATTTCTGTCTTTGATGTTTGGTGTCGAAAATTAAAAACGTGTTTGGGGAAAACCTGCTTCTGAATCCCCCGCCAGTTTGTATCTCCCCCTCCCAGTTCCTGAGCTGCCTTTCGTCACTGGCCGTCTTGGTGGATGTTGGAAGCACCTGGCTGTCTGTCTAACTTGGGAGCCTCTGTTTGCGATGTGTGGAGGGGAATTTTGGCCCCAGTTTGGGTTGATTCATGCTAGGCTGAACCCTGAGTGCCAGATCTCACGTTGTAGATGACTTGGGGATTTGGGGGAAACTTCCAGGAAGGCTGTTCTCCTCCTCGTCATCATGAATTGCATCCTCCTTTCGTTCCTGGACATTTTTGAGAATGTGGCAAACCCTCACCTTGTCAGGCTGCTCTCTGCCCTTCCGGTGAAGTAGGGCTTGGGTTGGGAACCAGTGGGGCCCAGGCGAAGGGGTGTGGCTGTCGGAAGGGAGATGGGGGCACATCTGCCCCCTCCCAGTGTCGTCGATTGAACAGGGACTGATTTGAGCACAGGCTCAGCCCTGGTCTGTGTGACGTGAAGAGTGTCTCTGAGCATGTGGAAGAGTATGTGCTCTCTCGCCCCTCCGTAACCATAGCCCACTTCCAAAGGCGGAGGGGAGCGACTCCAGAACCTCTCACTTGTGTGTCCTATGCAGTTCTGTCCTGGCAGGAGCTGGGGAAGCTCAGCCCCGATTCTCATTTTGTGGGTGCCGGAGGCTCTGAACCATGTCTGTCTGGGGCCACGGTCTCCGCTTGCCCCCTGCCTTCCTGCTGTTCGCGCCCTTCAGGTTTGTGCCAGTCTCTGCTCCTCTTCTGCCTGTGTTCGTTTTCCGGTCCTGCCTGCTACTCTTCAGCTCCCAGAAGGCCAATTGCTCAGAATTGAGGAGGAGGGAGCGGTCTCTTGTTGCCAAGCAACCACAGGATGGGCTCCCGCCCACTTCTGGGCTGGGGCAAGGATAGGGTTGCTGTACTAGAGCTAGGAAGTAGCCGGAGGGGCAGAGCGCCCTCACTTCCAGCTCTAATTGGGAACCCCCCATGTGGCCATATTCAATTTGGGATTGGGACTCCTGTTTTTCAGACGTTCTGCAGGCCAACCATTACCTCAAAGGTGTGGTTTTTCCTATCTCTCCCCCCCCAGCCCACTTCCATAAGCTCTTAAAGGGAACTGACCCTGTGCCCCAGAAGGAGGGTGGCAAGCCCTGGCAAGGAGCCCTTCTCCTGGCTGGTCGGCAGCCCCAAAGCGACCAGTTCAGCTGTGATGACTGGTGCATCAGGGCACATGAACTCCTGGCCTCAAAGGAGCTCCGAAAAGACCAGCACCCTTAGACAGGAATGCCCGATGCCCGCTTTGTCGGTGTGGCAAACTGGCCCTGGAAGACTCTAGTCCTGACCGTTGTCCTTCCTCGATTTCTGTTGCTCACGATTCAAAGCGAGAGGTCAAATGTCACTGGAGAATCTCCTGTCCGTGTCTGGCTGAATGGTGCAGCTTCTGGGGAAGTCTGTGGTTCAGCTTCCTCTTTTGGCACATTCCATTTTGCCGTAGCGTACACCCAGTTGTTGGGTTCAGACCCTGGCTCACTTTCCTGCAATAATGCAAGGGTGCATTGCTTTTGACGCCCCGTGTCGCTCTCTCAGCCAATGGAAAAGGGGAGATCCCCCCCAAAAAAAAAAATTGGCAAGAAAGAAGCTTAGCCCTAAGCAGAGATTGGGAGCCGACAGTGAAACAATGGGAGGCAATCCAGAGGCAATATTGGGTTGTTATTGAGGCAAGAACTAGGTAGGAGAGGAGAGGGGGCCGCGCTGGAGCCATGTGTTGACGCCTCGGGCGGGTTAATCACGTGGTGTGAACAGACTACGCCAGTTGCGGAATCCTCTGTGCCCCATAGATAAGTGATGTGCTGTATCATTGGAGCTGCTATTTAAAACTCTACCACCTGTGTCTTCAGCGAATAAGAGGAAACTCTAACGTGTGGTGTTCAGACTCTGAATTCCATCCCCACCCCCCTCTCGAGGAATGCGTCCCTCCCTTCCGCGGAGCCCGGTGCTTTGAAGCTACAGTGTGTGGTTTTCCTGTGACCTGTTTTCATCTGTGCACGTGTGACTCACTCACGTCTGTCTTCCTCCTCTGTCTTCACTCTGCCTCCGCGTGTTTATCTTGTATCGTAGCACGTAGGTCTCTCTGACCCGATCAGATTAAAAAGCTATGGAGTCCCTGTGTGCGCCTTTTTGTGCTCATTTTTGGCAACAGGGGCAGTGCGCAGGGTTGGGGGATAGATGCTGGGACTTGGAGAGAGCAAGAGCAGGATGTGGGATGGAGAGGCTGTGGGCACCTGGGGAGGGGGGGGCAGAGAACAGCCTCAAGCCCTGCATCTGCAGGTTGCTTTATTGGGGGGGGGTACTTGGAAGGGAAGGGGGTGGCGATGGAGGGTTGCGGGCAAGGGATCCTTCCCCCCCATTCTGCAAAGTGAACTTTTAGCCCCATTGCCACAGCCCTCACTCCTTTCTCCCACCCCTCTTCTCTGGGGGCGGGGGCGGTGAACTTGACGTTATAAGGCTCCTAACTGCCTAGGAGCTCCAAACAAGCACTTCTGAGCTGCCTCAGTGGTGTAAAGAATTTGGAATAAGCAGCACTGAAGTTGATGGGACTCGCATGCAGGAGCTGGACAGAAGATAAAGCTGCACAGGCAATTTATTTGCTGGGTCCCACCTGTATGACGCTGCTTAAAGAGAGAGCAACAGCCAGCAACCCCCCCACCCCCCATTTGCCTCTTGATGGTAGACTTTTAGCCTCCCTTGTGCAAGCAGTCCAGGGCTACACTTGGATGAATGGCTTCTTGCAGTGCAAAATAAATAAGCCACCCTAGGGAAACCCAAGCTGAGTGAATTATCGGCTTTGGTGGAAGCCCTTCGCTGGAAATCCCACTCACCTCTGCCCCTGCGTTCTGAGATATCAAGTTGTTGTTCAGACACTTCCACTATGGAGTCGCCCAGGTCCCCAAGTTCCTCCGGAGGGCAGATTCCTGGGTTACAGCCAGTGCTGTAAGCTTCAGTGCTAAGCAGAGAATTCCGATTCTGAAGTCTGAATATATTATGCAAATTATACACATTGATTTTGGGTGGGTGGGGCTTTGCAGGGGCCTGAAGTAACCTTGCCTACCACTGGTAACCTTACTCCGCCACCTCTTTCAGTCGGCATCGCACAGACCAGAAACTTGATATTTGTTTTTAAATGAAAGCCGAGATTCTCAGGCAGTTGGATTCTCTGGCCCGTACACCTTTGTGCCTCTGCAGAGAGTCGTAGCATCTGCACAGCGCTGGCTCACCAAATCTGCCTGTGCCGGCTCACCTTACTGTTCCTATTTTTAAACCGCATGATAAAATTCATAAATACAGCTCAAAGAGAGCACCTGGGAATGGCGATTAAACTCCCAATGGATCCATAGTTACTTAAATGTCTCCAAGGCCAAACACACGCCGCCCACGTAAGGAGATCCCAATCTCTCGAGTTGCCTGTTTTGGCCTTTGCTTTATTGAGTTGATTTCACACCAGTGATTAAAAGCAAATCCCGCCCCAATTTTAGAAATCCAAAAATACGCACACTCCCCGCTCAGACAAAACCTCCACACTGCATGGCTGTTTCCAGAAACTGTTCAGCTTTGCAACAATACCTGCGGAGGCCACTTGCAGGAGAAAAGGAGAAGATTGACGTAAACAGTCTGCGCAATAGTTTGAGTGGAGGCAGCTGGGGGGGGGGGGAGGTTGGCTTGGGAGGTTCCTAGCACAGCAGTATCTTGTGCCAGGCACTTGGTAAAAAATAACATACTTAAATACTTAAGACACTACCTGGAAGGGGAAGCTTATCTCAAAAAGGACCCTGGTTTAGTACTGGAGCTTATATGGTTGCCTACAGCTGCATGGGTATGTGCCTTGCAATACCGCCCTCTAGTGGCAGAATTCCAGGGGGGACCTGGGGGCAGAGGTTGCTTCTCTGCATTGGGAGCAGGGGAGCACTCCAACTGTGCCCCATGCAAAAGAACCACCACAGCACAGGGGGGCTTAGGACACGGCTGGGCGCACCCTGTGGGTTGGGATCAAGGGCAAACTGGCAGCCCGGGGGACCGAGGGGCAATCTTTTGCAAGACGCAACTGCAACGGTTCGGTTTACTGCTGCCCCAAATCAAGATTGCTGGTAGGGCCAAGAGTTCAAGGAAGGAGAAAGCTCCACTAACAGTCAAAAGCCAAGCTGCAGAGAAAGGTGATGCATACACACTGAGATTGCATGTGTGGAAGAGGAGGGCTGGGCCGCAGGCAGGTAGCAGAGCGGCCTACCCAGCAGAAGAGGCTAGCCCCTCTTCAGCTCTCGGAGCTTCTCTGCAGCCCTCTTCAGCTCCCGCTCAATTTCTTCAAGCTTCTCCAACTCCTGGACCTAAAAAGGAGAAATGCTGTCAGAGCAGCATGGAGGCTGTCGCCTTTGCCTCACCCCATTCCGCCTTTGCCTCACCCCACTCCACAGCTGGAATTCAGAGTGCAGAGCCAGCAGGGCCGGTAGCCAGCGACAGCCTCCCCTCTAATCCCTGTTTAAACCCAGCTAAACCATTATTACCCCATCCCATGGTGGCAAATGTCATCGAGACGATGTCGTTGCATAGACAAAGTCAGCCGAGGGGAACAGGGTACATCAAACTGGCCAAGGGCCAGGAGATTCCCCTGCGAGCAGATATTACAAGGTCTCGTCACCCGTGACTGGACAGCTGCGACGTCAAGTGATGTCCGAGGCCAATCTAAACATTTGAGGGGAAAAGGAATCATTGCAAACGATACCCAGGGACTTAGGGGGAACACCGCCAGGCAGGCATCTGTCTGGGCACCTCAGGAAAAAGCCTGTGAGGCGTTTTCTATGGGCCTCAAAGAGTTTCCACCTTTCTGCCCGATGTCCCCATCTAAACGCTGCTGCTGGCTTCTGAGAGCTGCAGGAGCCTTAGCAAAACAGAACTCGCGTCTTGACAAAAGCAACCAACTGACCTCATTCCGAGAGGCCTCCTTTTCCTCTTCGCCGTCCTCCTCGTGGCCATGGTGCCTGCTGCCTTTCCAATAAGCCTCCTCTTTCTGATGCCTCTTCTGGAGGTCCAAGCTAGCTGGTTTAGAGTGGTGTCCTCCATGTCTCATCTCACCTTCTTTCTCCTCCTCCTCCTCCTCTTCTTCCTGCCATGGCTTCCAGCCTCCATAGTGGTGGCTCTGGGCATTGGAGACCTTCACACCCTCCTCTTCAAACTGGGCCGTCTCCTCATCGCTGGCCTTCTCAGCCACTCTCTTGGCCAGACCAAACCTCTTCTTCTCTTCTTCCTCCTCGTCATCCTCCCAGTCCTCATGGTGGCGCCCTCCATGGTGGAACTTCTTTGGCTCCTCTTCGGAACTGTCCTCTTCCTCCTCCACTCTGAAGTGCCTCTTGACCAATCCATTCCTTTTGCTCTCTTCATGGCCTCCTCGAAGCCTCACCTCCCTGACCTTTGGCTCTGCAGGTCCTCTCTTCTTCTTCTTGATGTGACCAAAATACTCTGTCGAGGACCATGTCTCTGAAGAGCTCCTCCTCTTCTTCTTCCTCGCCTCATCTTCCGCATCTTCCTCCTCATCGATCACCTCCTTGGCTTGCTCCTTCACAGCCTCCTGGTTGCTGTGAGCGACTCGCTCTTCCTTGACCTTCTCCTCCGTTTTTTCCATCTTCTCGTACTCCTTCAGCTCCTGCTCCTCTTCCTCCCGTTCCCCCTCCTGCTCCTGCATCCTCTCGGAAGCCACTTCTCTTTGCTGGGTGGGCTTCGCATCTCTCTTCTTGACTTCTTCCTGCGCCTCGCCTTCTCTTTCCCATGCATCAGGGCTCCCCTCATTTCCGAGGCGGTGCTTCGCATTTTCTGTGGAGTGGATGGGACGAATTGAGCGAAACAAAACTCAGGGAAATATGGGTTGGGAGGTAACGCTCTGGCAGGGGGTCCAAATCTTCCCCAGAAAGAAACCCAACATCCTACCCTCATAGGACATTTGCTTCACCCAGCGTGTAATTAATCTGTGGAACTCCTTGCCACAGGATGTGGCGATGGCACCTGGCCTAGATGCCTTTAAAAAGGGGATTGGACAGATTGATGGAGAAAAAGTCCATCACAGGTGACAAGCCATAAGCAACCTCCTGGTTTTAGAAGTAGGTTTTCTGTATGCCAGGTGCAAGGGAGCGGCAACAGGATACAGGCCTCTTGTTGTCTTGTGTGCTCCCTGGGGCATCTGGTGGGGTCACTGTGAGACACAGGAAGCTGGACTAGATGGGCCTTTGGCCTGATCCAGCAATGCTTTTCTGATGTGAATGCTTGGCTGTGAAGAAGGCCAATTCCATGCTTGGGATCATTAAAAAAGGGATTGAGAATAAAACGGCCAATATCATTCTGCCTTTGTACAAATCGATGGTAAGGCCACATCTGGAGTATTGTGTCCAGTTCTGGTCACCACACCTCAAAAAGGATATAGTTGAATGGGAAAAGGTGCAGAAAAGAGCGACCAGAATGATTCGTGGGCTGGGGCACCTCCCTTATGAGGAAAGGCTACAGCGTCTGGGGCTTTTCAGCCTAGAAAAAAGGCGCCTGAGGGGGGACATGATTGAGACTTATAGAATTATGCATGGGATGGAGAGAGTGGATAGAGGGAAATTCTTCTCCCTCTTGCACAACACCGGAACCAGGGGACATGCACTAAAATTGAGTGGAGGGAGAGTTAGAACAGACAAAAGAAAATATTTCTTTACCCAGCGTGTAATTCATCTGTGGAACTCCTTGCCACAGGATGTGGTGATGGCATCTGGCCTAGATGCCTTTAAAAGGGGTTTGGACAGATTCATGGAGGAAAAGACCATCACAGGTTACAAGCCATAAGCAACCTCCTGGTTTTAGAAGTGGGTTTTATCTGTGCCAGGTGCAAGGGAGTGGCGACAGGATACAAGTATCTTGTTGGCTGTGTGCTCCCTGAGGCATCTGGTGGGGCCACTGTGTGACACAGGAAGCTGGACTAGATGGGCTTTTGGCCTGATCCAGCAGGGCTCTTCTTATGTTCTTATGATGTTTATGTTCTTATGCCCCTTTTTTGTGCATGGTCATTTGCTGTCTCCCCCCCCCCCCCCCGTCTGCTGGGTGCCGCCATTTCCCCCCTCTGGTTTAAGATCTTCATGATGTAGCCCTGGCAAAGGGTCGGTTTCAAAGCTGCAGAAAGTGTCTCCCCTGTTGTAAGGGAAAAGAGGCTGAAGCTCGGACACCCATTTACCTTGATGTGTGAGTTCCTCCAGCTCCGTCAATAGATGCTGATGATGAAGCATCGACAGAACTCTCTCATCTGAAACAGACAAGGGGTTAAAATCCCAGTCAATCCCAGGAGGTATAATAATGAACACTGTACACACACGCACAATGCAGAACCTACAGTGTGTAGATCGGCACACAAGACAAGCACAAGTGGAGAGTGCAGCATTTTGCCTTTCCTTGTACTGAAATTGAGGTCGTTACCCCCAGAGAAATGATTATATATAAACTGGTACAGTGTTCGTTTCCGCAGGTGAGGGAAACTTTCAGAGAGGCTACAACATATTCACTAGTTCGTTTTATAATTGGGATTTTTAGGAAAGCATTAAGAACGCGATTTCCCCGTGCAGTCTGAAGTGGTATAATCCTCTCCTCCCTCTCAGGACTACTATACCACCTCATTCTGCTGCACAGGAGGACCTGCTTTCCAAACCTGTTTCAAGACACAAAAAGCCACTTACCCTCCCTAAGTATCTTCATGCATTCGCTGGTCGCTGGAATCGGACTGGGTTTGGAAAGGGTGTCTGCTAAGATTTCGGTAATGCATTTGGTCACCTGGCCCAAAACAAAAAGGCAAAGAGACTGATGTGTGTATGTGTGCATGTAACAATATTCATCCCCTTCCACGTTTTGGGGATGGATCAGGATTGCTAGCTCTCCCCTCCCCATGGGACCTATGGAGTTCATCTCTTATCCTCTCCCTGGTCCCGTCTGCCCCACCCCCAGTAGGATTCCTGTGCATCATGACCGACAGCTGTCCAACCGTCCAAGTACATCTGAGCAGATGAATTCTACTTTAAACAAGCCCTCTGAGTTAACCACCCAGCCTAATTACAGGTGGGCCCCCATATCCACTGATTCGCTATCCACGGTTTGTTATCCACAGATCGTGGGGACCCCCCCCCCCCAGGCTTTTACTTTTTTCCCAGTAAGCTTCATTTCTTCCTTAAACAAACAGGAGAAGCAGCCTCTGGCTGCTTATTGCAGGCAAGTAGAACAAGACTAAGTCCTAGAGAGGCTCTGCAAGGTTAACAGAAAACTTGGAGAGCATCTCTAGGACTTAGTCTCGTTCTACTTGCCTGCAATGGAGGCTGCTTCTCTGTTTGTTTTAAGAAAGAAACAAAGCTTGCTGAAAGAAAAATAAGAGCTGGGGGGCGCGCACACCTGCCCGCAGGGGAGGCAGGGCAGGGGGCCCTCACGAAACCATGGAGGGGTGTTCGCTCCTATCCACGGTTTCAAGTATCCACGGAGGGACCTGGAACATATCCCCAGAGGATATGGGGGGAGTACTGTACAATAACTTTTTTACTCCTGTTATTATATCTTGTACTAAACTGCTGAACCATGAGCTGTCGATCGAAAGGTCGGCAGTTCAAATCCGCGACGGGGTGAGCTCTCGTTTCTTGGCCAGCTCCTGCGAACCTAGCATTCCAAAGCATGTTAATGCGAGTAGATAAATAGGTACCGCTTGCGGAAAGGTAAACAGCGCTCCGTGTTCCAGCCGCATGCTATGCGCTGCGGCAAGGAGAGTCATGCCGGCCACATGACCACGGAGGCGTCTTCGGACAACGCTGGCTCTTCGGCTTTGAAATGGGGATGAGCCCCACACCCTAGAGTCGGACACGACTGGACTTAATTGTCAGGGGTCACCTTTACCTTACTTTTTTTTAAGTGTACTGTATTAATGTTTTAAGAGTTTTATATTTTTTTATATGGATCAATTTTGTAATTTTTAAATTTTGTAAGCCCCTTTTGGGGGGGGAGAAAGCGGGATATAAATCCAATAAATAAATTATTATTATTTATTATTAATAGGAACATTTTAGTTGGGAACAGGGATCCTCAATCTCTGGGACAGACACCTGCACAGACGCATGTTGGAGGCCTCTGGTTTAGAGACAAGGTGAACAGGGGAGACGATGGGGGGTTAAGAACGTGATACAGGGTGGAGAGAGAGTTTTCAATCTTACCTTTTCATCCTCTGCCGAGAGTTGGGCAGCTAATGGCAGCGCGTGAACTGGAAAGGAGAAAAGAGGATCTGCTCTTGAATTCGTCCAACAGAACCAGAGCTCTGCAGCAGAGAGGCGGCCGCCCAGGAGGGCAAGACTGGCGGGGTGTGTGTGCTGCCTCTGCCCACGGCTTCTCCCTGGCCCCCCCTCCACACTTCCTCTTCTGCCCCTCTTCCTTTTCACAGGGGCTGGCCCCCTGCCAGATGAAGGAGATCCTGGCATGATCAGCTCAGTCCTGTGCTGTGCTCTTCTTTATAGAGTCATTTTTACCCCATTCTTTGTCCAGCGAACTCAAGGCAGCACCCACAGTTTCCTCTCTTTCCCTCGCCCCCGCCTTTCATTTTATATCCTCATTAGGTGGGCGAGGCTGAGAGATGGTGCGGTGGCCTCTTCTTGAGCTTCATGGCCAGGTGGGACCGAAGTCTTATTTAAAAGATTTCTAGACTGCTTTTTTTTTCCCCATATAAAAAAAACAAAACAACTACATTGTTAAAACCAATTAACACAATTCACCATTAAAGTTAAGAATAAAATGACAATTAAAACGGGTACAGAGAATGCAAACCAAAAGGCAAGTCTCTGCCCTGAAGAGCTTACAGTCAGAAAGGAAAAGCAAAGCTGCCCGACAAAGCCATGCTTTTGAAAAGAGCTCCATTCATTGTGACCTGTGTTGTTCTCTGTCTTGCTCATCAGTGCCTGAGAGAATACAGAGGCATCACACCAGGACTAAGAGGGGCTCATCACCTGGCCAGGTGCAGCTGTGCTCTCCGTCTCTCCATTCATTCTGACCTATTAAAATTGCATGGGACACAGCTGTTCACGGCGGCTTCAAAAGCACACCCATTGTGCCTGGGAGAGGCTCAAGGCATTGTTAATCCGAGTACAGCCTGTTCCTTCCATTCTCTGCAAGGACGGGAGAAACCATTTTTCCTCTCTTGGTAGCGCCGAGAGCTCCTGAGTCCTTTGGAACCCTTGCTTAATTTTTGTATTAGGATTTTCTTTTTAAAACACTTTACAGACAAAACCAGCAAAGAAGCAACTGGCAAAAGGGTGGGAGTTCACAGCAAGGGAATCGGACAATCAAGCCTGGGGGGGCGCGTGCAGGAGGGAGAATATGGGGGTGGGAAAAGAAAGAGAAGAACATGACAGGTGTTATCTCTGGAAATCACACCAGAAAGAGAGTTCTGGGAGAGTCTGTGGGTGTCAGGCACATCGAAGTGATCCCGTACAGGGATCTGCTTTGGTCAAACGTTTCACGTAGCCAAGGCCAGCCCAAGACCCCTGCCCCCCCCCGAGACGGCATGCTGCCAAATGCTGCCCCCTGAGCAGGTGGTACGCCAGCCTTTGCTCCTCCCATTCCAGGATTGGAAAACGGAAGAGGAAGTGCAGAGAAGAGTATCCCTCGCGCGCCTCTCCTTCACACTTCCTCTTCCAATCCAGGAAGTGGGAGGAGAAGAAAAAGCAGTGACAACAGAGGCGGGGGCCCCATCAATCTGCTGCCTGAGGCAATTGACTCAGTCGGCCTCATGGATTGGCCGACCCTGCGCATAACAAACCTGACACACTAGTTTTCCTAGGAGGTCAATGCTCCACGCCCTTTGGCGCCAACTTTTGAAGGAGAGAGCTTCGGCTCATGTCCGGTGCAGAGTTCTCTCCCAAGATGCTGCCACAAATTAGCTTTAAATAAAAATAATCCTTCCCTTTCTCCTCTTCCGCCAGATTTTAGAGGAAAAAACCAACAACAAACACAGACGGCAAACGTTCGTTTGCAGCGTTCATTTTAAAATGAGATGCGAGTGGAGTATTGCTGGGCCCCATGCCGCAGGTTCGGAGTTAAAGATGTGAACCACCAGCACCCCAGTTTAAAAAGGTTTAAGATTATGGGATTAGAATGACTGAGCCGTCTTCCGTCTACCTGCAACAGGCTAGACACACAGACAGCCTAATGACTTAGGAAGATAAACTGGTGCTCAGGTGAGCTGTGCCACAGGGCTTGCATAAGCCGATTACATAACTCCGGATGCAGCAGAGCAAAACAGAACAAGGAGAGAGTGGCTGACCGGAGCCACCAGCAACTTTTAGGGCTGATGACTCCACCCTCCTAGTGCCCTATTAAAGATTTAAAACTATTAGCTTTAACTTGGCGACCATTATGTACTCCTTTTAAGATGAGGCTGGAATTTGGCTATTTGATTCGTGGCTGTGGTCACAGCCTGAATGAGGAGCCAAGGGTCGGACCCCTCTACACCCCAAGACAGCCTCTGGCCCACACCAAATCACACGGCAAGGGTGCTGGAAGACCATCGCCCTAGGAGTCAATATCTGGGCCAGAACTTGCCTGGTGTGTGACGGGTTTAAGCAGGATGACGTTGGACATGTTACATACAGAATGAACCAGGGTTACTTTAAAACAGGGGTTCTCAACCTGTGGTACGGGTACCCCTAGGGGTACGGGGACCTCTTGCTGGGGGTACGCCAAGCCCTTTAATTATTTTCAGAGCCCTTCTATCTCTCTGATTTTGGTTTGGGGCTTATTTTTGTACTTTGGAAAATGTACTTTGGTGGGGTGGGGGAGGGAGGAGCTGATTTTGGGAAGTGTGACTTGGAGAAAAAAAGATCCTTGCACCCACCCCTCCCTCCCTCTCTCACACACACAGTTAAATAAGACATTTTTTCACATAGTACTTTTTATATGATTAATTACCTAATTAATTAATTGATTAATCCAATTAATTAGCAGTTAATTCGCAGGGGGTACTTCAGAAAATGGGACCGTGATAGGGGGTACCCAGGCCTTCAAAGGTTGAGAACCCCTGCTTTAAACAGTTCTGTACCCTCCTCAAGAAAGCCTTTGGGCCATCCCAGACCAGTTCCTACATCCAGGGTGCTGGAAGACCAGCCTTGATCAGCATCGATTCATTTGGCACAGATCTCATGCAAAAGTCATTCCACCACCGGTCCAGCAGGGTTGCCAACTCTGGCGGAAGCTGTTCCTGGAGATTTTTCTTCTAGTGTGAGAAATTCCTGGAGGCCCTGTTGAAATCTCCAAGAATGCTTTCAGGAGCCACCTGGAGATGAATACAGGTGGGCCCCCATATCCACGGATTCGCTATCCACGGTTTCAGTTATCCACGGATAGCAGGGAAAAAAAACCCCCAGGCTTTTTTTTTTCCCCAGTGAGCTTCGTTTCTTCCTTAAAGAAACAGGAGAAGCAGCCTCTGGCTGCTTATTGCAGACAAGTAGAATGAGACTACGTCCTAGAGAGGCTCTGCAAGGTTAACAGAAACCTTGCAGGAGCCTCTGTAGGACTTAGTCTCGTTCTACTTGCCTGAAATGGAGGATGCTTCTCGGTTTGTTTTAAGGAAGAAACAAAGCTTGCTGAAAGAAAAACAAGAGCTGGGGGGGGGGGTGAGCATGCCTGCCTGCAGGGGAGGTAGACTGGGGGGCCCTTAGGAAACCATGGAAGGGGGTTTCACTCTTATCCACGGTTTCAAGTATCCACGGAGGGGCCTGGAACATATCCCCAGCGGATGGGGGGGGGAGAGTACTGTATTGAATCCTGGAGACCCCAGGCCGATCCTGGAGGGATAACAACCCCACTGCCCAGCCAGCTTCTCAGCCGAACGCGACCTGAAACCAGCCAGAAAATGGGAACCGTGTTACCTGAGCTGCCATCAGTCTCCACAACTTCAACACTAGTTGCCTAATTTAAAGGTCTCAAGCTTTAGATTCTGGTGATCCGTCACCAGTAAGACCAGTAGTCTCACTTGGTATAAGGCTAAGAGACTAAATTGTGAGCCAGGGCTTTCCAAGTTCAAAACTCGCTTCTGCTGTGAATTCTCACTAGGCAGCCTTGCAAGCCACTCCCTCGCAGCCTCAGTCTTCCCCAGTTGCAAAATGGGGATAATCATACAACAAACTGGTAAGGCGAGTCAATAAGGACATCAAAATAAAACAGGAAAAGCATTTCACACACTCAGAAAGGCCTATGTGGACATTATCATTTATGAAGTAAAGCAAATTCCTGAATTCCAATTATGTCCAGTCAGTCAGATCTCGATTGTGGACAAAACTGCCCCAAACAAGGTTTTTCCAAAGCAGCCTTACTGGAAGAAGAACCCACAACACTAAATCGAGTTCCCCATGTCATGTCCCCAGAATTGAGGCAGAGGACTCCAAAACAGGAGGGAGCAAAGAGACCTCAATGGATTGCAAGGGCAGAATCACAGCTGAAATCGCATCCTCTTTCTGGGTAAGAATGATGGCTATTATTCATTATTTATAGAGCGCTGTCATTTCACACAGACAGAACAGAAAACCAGCTCTCTCTTCCTTTCCTTACTGCCTGCCTGGATGATGGTATGGGACAGGGCATTGCAAGTGCCTTGATAGGGTCGATCTTTTGTGTTTTGTCCTTGCATATTGTTCAAGACTCAATCCAAGAAGAGATGTCTCTACTTGTACATAGTTATCCACTGCTTCTCTCTCTTTTTAGGACATTCTGACTTGCACACAATTCCTGCCTCTCTCTCTCTCTCCCTTCCCCCCCCCCCAAAAAAAAGCAGGTTGTATGGCTGGGCTGAGCCCTGAATCGGGATATTGCTAGACCAGATGGTGGCATGCGATCTACCCAATGCACCACACTGTCCAACCTTTCATCCATCACCCCCCTTTTTTTATAAAGCTTTCTGGCCTAGATCCAAGCATCACGCAACTAATTATTTGCTCCTCAAAGAGCAACTCCCCACACACACACACACACACACACACACACACACGGAGAGAGAGGTTTTGCTAACTGAGGAATACTTCAAAAGTAATTTCTGGTATGGCGTAAGGGTCTTGGCTGTTCAAAGAGGAAGTATTTTTAATAATCCACCAACAGCTCCTCTTTGGATCTTGGCCTCTGATTGCTGGAGCGAGAGAGGCTGGACTCAAGAGAAAATAGCTGTCCAGGGTTCTGAAATCCTTCGATTACTTCTGCAGAGGGTTGGCATTAAGTCCCGGGATCCAAGCCTATTGCTTTGTGCTGCATTTTAAAAAAACGGCACGTCCAGTTTTTTTTTTTGGGGGGGGGGCTTTAAATAAATATGGACACCCGTTTGTTATGCCAGATGACATTTTCAGATTGGTGTAGAACCCATGAGATAGAGGAAACAAAAGGAACGGGCTGGAAAAGAGCACAGGCAGAAAATGGGGCTGGGGAGGGAGGTGCAGTTCCACTTTCAGGATTTTTTAAAGAGAGAACGGTAAAAAAAATTTTTAAATGATTATACGGGTAAGACCTTAGACAGTGCGGTGAAGAGCGCTGGATTCGAACTGGGGAGAAATGGATTCAAAGTCCGACTCAGCCTCAACGCTCATTGAGTGACCTTGGACTGGTCACAGCATTTTCCAGTCTAAGCCACCTCACAGGGCTGTTGTGACAATTAAACAGGGCAACCAGAACGCTGCCTTGAACTCCCTTGGAGGGAGGTGGAAAGATGTACACAAAACAAACTAAGGAAGCAGTTGTGTGAAAACAGTCAGCTTTAACCATTTCTACCCTTTGGCTTCCATTTGTGCTAAGAAATTGTGGAGACTGCCTGTACCAAACAATTATCTACGCCCCCCCCCCCTTACACGGAATATCCACACGTCTGAAAAGCAGGCAAGCGTCTTCCGCCAAGAGGAAACTAGGCTACAGATCTCTAAAAGCTCGCTGAACCCTCAACCACGAACACATCCAAGAATCTCGACTGACTCGCTTACATGCGAGGAAACCAGGAGGAGGAGTAGACACCATTGTGGAAAGAGAGTGCACAAACTCGAAGCAAACGAGCTCAAGTTAATATCTAGGTTTAGAGCCGTCCCCCCCCCCCGGAAAGGTGTATAAGTCAGCTGAAACAAACCCTCACCCCCAAGTGGGAAACTTTGGATGATCAAATTATAGGGGGCAGGGGGGTGTACTTAATTCTCTTACCTTATTTGGTTGAGTGGGGGCTGGAAACAGCCAGAACACAGAATCGTGCTCTCTTTGCTGAAGGGATAAAGACACTTCAGCCCCCCAGATACTTTGGATCCCTGGCAGACTTACCTTGGAAGAGGAACAGACACAAAAGCCACATTCCCTCGGAAAGCATCGCTCAGAGTCCAAGAAGGCTGCTGCAGTTCGGCTGGTTATTTCTAGGGTGAGGAGAGCCCTCGGGGATGCCTGCAAGACTTGGAAGCAGCCAGAGATGAAGAGGACGAGAGGGAACAAGGAACAGCTGGCGGACGCCCTTGGATGCGGAGGGTGAAGGGCTTCTTTGTGTGTGCCTGTAGGAAACTGATGAGAACCGCAGCTGACAGCCAAGGGGGGGGGGATTTTAAATAGGAGGCGGGCTGGAAAGGAAGTGATGTCAGCCTGCTCCCTCCCAGCAGAAGTGGAGGGGGTGGACTTGTTTCCGTACCTCTACGCACTGGAGAGGGTCCAAAACAAAGAAGCCTAGTGGTTGAAGCAATTCATGGTGCATGATTTATCATTGCTCCAAAACCATTTTTGTGTGCTGCTTCCTGCAGCATCTGCGGCTAGTGAGGAGGGGGAAAAATCAGGAGAAATTGCAGTGGCTTCCTGGATGAGGCTAAAAATATTACCCTTCTCAACTAAAAAGCAACTGGGGAGGAGAGAGGTCTTAAGAGATGGAGAGGGAAAGAGGGCTCGCTATCTAAATATTAAAACCCAAAAGAATGAACTGGAATATTGGAATTAATTATAGAAATTAAGAACAAAAATGGTACAAACTCAGTTTTCGAGTCGGATCCTATATTTACTCAGAAGCCAGTCCTACTCGAGTTCAATTGAGTTTACGCCCCAGAGTAACCATGTGCAGATTTGCTGCCCAGGGCCACAATTCAGTGGAGACAGTAATTGTTCATAAGCCCCACTGAACTCAAAAGGGCTCCACTTCTGAGCAAACAAACCTGCACAAGTTCAGGCTCATGGCTCTGTACCCCCACGACTCGTGGGGGTACAGAAAAGGGCATGCATTTTGCAGCCATTTTATTGGGGCTTGCATGTGCTTAATTGCACACAGACTAGCATTTTAAAAACTCCTGAATATTGCACGATTTAGTTTCTTTTTCTTCACCAGAGGCAGTAGGAAAATTAACAGGGGGGCTGAAGTGCCCCTCCAGGGGTGGGGAGATAAAAGCAGTAGGGGAAGGGTCTGGAATCTGGGCTGAATCAATCCCCACACACATCTTATTTCTGAGTCTTTAGCTGAAATGTTGAGGGCTCCTAGATTTTTTCCCTCCCCCCTTCAGCAACTGTGTGAGGACTAGAAACTTGTTCTGTTCAGGAAAAAAACAGCAGAGCCATACAGCAACACCAACCTACCTGGCCCCATGTTTTTGGCATAGCATGTCATTCCCGACGTTCAATCATTGGCTACCCCACCTCTTCCATTCCTCCCCCCTTTCATCTTTGGCTACCCCACCTCTTCCATTCCTCCCCCCCCTTTCATCTTTGGCCCGTGCCATCAACACCCAGAATGCAAACTCCCTTGGGCAGGGACCCCTGCTGCCTCTAACAGGTTAGGGCAACTTAAATAATCCTTTGGAACAGATTCAGCTTCCATACATTGAACCAGACAGGAGGCTGTTCCCAGCTCTGCTTAGAGATTCTGGCAGGATTTGAACCTGGGACTTTCGCATAGAAAGCAGGTGCTTTCCCACCTAAGCTACAGTCCTTTTGACATGAACACTCACAAGCGGGAGAAGAATGCTGTGTAATTCTGAGGTTCGCTGCCTGCCTTTTGAAATAGTAGCTGGTCATTTAAAAAAATAAATGACCACCACACTGGATTGCCCGACTTGCTCTGCGGAAGCTGCCAAGAGAGCAGTTGATACAGCAGGCTGCCAGCTCTCCGCTTATTACGGCTAAATGAGCTAAACTCTGCTGTTGCTCCTGGTGACTTCGCTCTTCTGAATGGGCTCTGCTGTCTCTTTTGTTTCAGGGCTATTGTGAAAAGCCATGTGGTGGGCAGGGCTGTTTGCAGCTGGTTTGCTACAGAAAGTACAGGCAGCTGCAGAGCAGGTGTGCTAGCTCTGCACATGATCAAGATGAAAAGGGGACGGGGATGCGATACTAACCAGCGTTGCCTAGTGGTTAGAGCATCAAATCTGGCCCAGGGAGACAATGGACTCCAAGTCTCTCTCAGCCACAAAGCTGAGCTGAGTCATTCACTCTCAACACCAGTGACCTCCAAGTCTTGAGTTCAAGTCCTGCCACCTCCAGGAAGGGCTGGGAAGGCCTCCATCTGAAAACCAGGAGAACCACTGCCAGTCAGTCAGGGTTGCTTAATGTAAGAGCCACATACAATAAACTCCAGATGTTTGAGAGTCACAATATTTAAGAAGCATTTAATTTCTTAAATATATTGACTCACCATGAACATTAAACTTATGTTTTAATCCAGTGGACTCTCAATTTATACCTGGTAAATAATTATAAAGCTGGAACATTTCTTATTTGCCTTTTATATTAAATTGTGATGCAAAATGCTCAGCCAATATATTTCCATTTATGTCAAAGAGCCGCATATGGCTCAGGAGCTACAGTTTGGTCTAGAACACTCTGAATTGCTTTTAAAAATGTTTTTAATTTTTTTTAAAAAAAAATATTATTATTTTTTTAAATACAACTTATGAATAAACCCCAGTTTAGGAGAACATTGTGCGCCCCTCACAGAAGCGGCCCCTGTCCCATAATCTAGTTCTCACAAACAGCAGAGGAGGGGATAAACTTGGGCCCAGACTGGGCCTGCTTCAGACTGAAGGCCAGAGATGCTCCATACAATTTGGTGCTGGCAAAACGGAGCTTTTCTCTTGGTGCAAGTTTTCAACAGTGGCGGATGGGGAGAAAGAGCACACACCTAGCTCTGAGACCTATGTCAGACTTAGCAGCTGCTAGGACCAAATGACCCGATCATGCCTCGCAAGGCCCGGAGGACAACAAGAAGCAACCCACACCGCTACAAACCAAAAACATCCAGAAGCGTTTTCATGAACATCCTTTATTGCCTCAATGCCTCTTCTGCTTTGTCGACGGTTTCAACCCCACTGCAGCCAAAGGGGAACTGTTGTCAAAGGCTGAAGGACTCCCCCAGCCACAAGTCCAGGAGTGACACAGGGTTGCAACAAAAGGACATTGGAGAAGAGGGGAGCGAAGGCTGGTTCCAGTGGTTGAAATCGCAAGGACTCAAAAGCAATGGGGGGAGCATGCTGTCGTCGTCCCCCCCTCATGCTGGGTGCGGGGAGACAGAAGACCGAAGGAAGCAGGTGCTGGAAAGACTCATTTCAGATAAGCCTCAAGAAGGAGGTCAGTAGAACTGCAGCTCTGCCTGGCCAGGAATGTCGGAGACGACGAGCGACCCAGAGCCACAAGTCTCCTGTGCTTCCGCATCCAAAGCCTCCCCTTCCTCCGCCAGCGAGCGTCACACCCTTCCCTTCGGAGGGCTCCTTCCACCACCCCCAGCAGGATCTCACACACTCAATCCTTCAGGGTCCCCCCAGAGCACCCCAGCATTTGGAACCAGTGGTTCAGCGCTTCTTGGGCCGGTTGGGGCCGATGTATCTCAGAGGGGTGTAACTGGGCTTGACGATGGTCTCCACTCCCATTAGCGGCTGCAGGACTTCTGGGACACGAACGCTGCCGTCCTGAGGTTAGGAGACGGAGGGAAAAAGGCAGGACTGGGTTAGAACCTTCCCCCCCCCTTCAGCTTTTTTAGGGATGAGGATGTCTGGCCTGCCTGGAGTCTCACCGTCTCTCTCTTTGCAAACTGAGCTTTGGTAAGCAACGTCACTCCCTCCCCCCCTGGCCTTTTGCATTTGCGGAATGCCAACACAACTTTCACACAAGTACGTTAGGATTCTTGAGTGCGGCAGAACAATTTAGGACAGGATTCTGGGTGGATCCGTGTGTGCCATGAGGAAGGGAGAAGAGAAAGGATTAAAAGAAGACACCTAGGAAAGCCCAAAGAGGGGCCTGATTTTGGAGGCAGCGAGAGGACACAAGGGGGCCCATTTCATCTCCCACATTCGCAAGGGCTAGAAAGTCGGTTTGAGAAGAGTGAAGATGCACACACAAGTCTTCTCAAACACTGAGGCGATGATTGGCGATGTCTCTGAAATCAGATGTGGGCTGATCAAGGGGCCGAGTGCTGGGAGGGGCTTCAGTTTTGATTGCACCCCCCCCTCCCTGATGACTAAGGAGAATTATGCAAAATGAGCACATGTCCCTGCTATCTATGGATTAAAAACAAAATATTTCTTTGTAAATCCATATGGTATACCGGACTTCTGAAAAATGCTTTACACAGACCTTGCACTGGTTGGACTCAATAATGGCGATGAGCATCCGGGGTATGGCACAAGCCGTACCGTTGACCTGCCGAGAAACAGAACATGCTGGGAGAAGTCGGAGGTTACCAGCAACCATCAGGTTACGTGGTCAAGGAATGGATTATTAAAAAATGGAGGGGGCTTTCCTCCTTCCCTATCACCCCCACCCTGATTTTTAGGCCAGAGTTGAATTACCGTATGCACATAGGAAAGCTGCCCTCCCCGATTGTAGTACATGATGTTCAGTCTCCGGCTCTGGTAGTCTGTGCAGTTGGAAGCACTGGAGATCTGTCACAGGAAAGGAAGAAAACAGCATATACATCTTCTGCAGCATCGTTTTAGCTCCCTCCAAACCACCACACACAAAAGAGGCAGACGAGGACACCCAGGCAAAGCAACTCAGAGCAGGGCTACGCAGCTGAAGGGACAAGGCTCAGCTCTCTATGGTTCCCATTCAGTTGGATGGGAGAAGCCACCGCTCAATGAGGAAGGGACAAGGCTCAGCTCTCTATGGCTCCCATTCAGTTGGATGAGAAAAGCCACCGCTCAATGAGGAAGGGACAAGGCTCAGCTCTCTATGGCTCCCATTCAGTTGGATGAGAGAAGCCACCGCTCAATGAGGAAGGGACAAGGCTCAGCTCTCTATGGCTCCCATTCAGTTGGATGAGAGAAGCCACCGCTCAATGAGGAAGGGACAAGGCTCAGCTCTCTATGGCTCCCATTCAGTTGGATGAGAGAAGCCACCGCTCAATGAGGAAGGGACAAGGCTCAGCTCTCTATGGCTCCCATTCAGTTGGATGGGAGAAGCCACCGCTCAATGAGGAAGGGACAAGGCTCAGCTCTCTATGGTTCCCATTCAGTTGGATGGGAGAAAGCCCCGCTCAATGAGGATCAAAACATACACGAGGGACCCCCTCACCTCTCCGTACTTGCCCCGCCCAGGCATCCAGGCCTCAATGTCAAATTTCCTGTAGGCAGAGAGGCCCAATTCCTGCGTGGGCATGTCGAGGACCCTGTTCAAAGAGAGAGATCAGAGTTCAAGGCAGGAGCCTCAACTCAGCAGATCTGGGGGCAAGAACTAATATGTTGCAGGTCTTTCTACCAGAGGGTCATTAATTTCAGGAAGTGGTGGGAGGGGTTGGCCTGCCAGGCAGCAAGGGACCGGCACAGATTCCCCCCCCCCAAAAAAAAAAATCCTGGCGTGCCGTCTCACTTGTAGTGTAGCCCCAGCTCCGAGAAGATCTCTTTCTGCAGGGCCAGGAACTCCAGCAGCAAGGCCTCGCTCTCCACTCCGGTCTCACTGGCCGAAACCCCAAACATTTCCACCTGCAGAGAGAAGGAGACGGGCTCTGCTGAGGCAGGGAAGCGAGTCGCGACGGATCGGATTTCCCAAAGCCCCAACCTCCATTCCACAGAGGTCGCCCACTTCATTTTCTCCCCGCTTGATAAAAGAAAGTAGAAACATCTGCTCCAGTGCAAGCCAAAGTTGGCAGCAAGAGAAAGTGGCATCCCAAGGCCAGTATGGAATGGGCAACGAGTGCTTTCGTTGGCACAATTTGTTCTGCACCTGCCAGTCGTGGGAAAGGGGAGCAAGGCTTTTCCCTTTCATTCCCCACCCCAGCTGGTCTCCGAATGCAGGTGCGAGACAGACCCTGCTTCCAAAGTTTCACAACCTCGTCCCTTGGCCTTCGTGGCTTAAATTTCATTTCTATGCTGCCTTTCCAGCAACCAATGTGTCAAACAGGTCAGGAGATAAAACGGATTAGACATAAAACCAACCACAGAACGGAACACACAGTAAGATACAGAACGGATAAAAGGCGCCCAAGAGTAGCAAACCAGCCGCAATTCCTAACAGAACATTCGATGGCACAAAAGCACCTTAAGGTGGTGCTGGGTCTTCACCAAAGGGGGAGCTGCACGGCCCCCGATGCCCCTTCCTCACATTCCAAACTTGGAAACGTCCAAAACGGGCAGGAGGGGGCAGGGAGCCAAGTATCCAGGGAGATTCGTCTGGAGGCCAGCAAAGCGCCAGTCTTCACCTTGGCAAACTGGTGCACTCGGTACAGTCCCCACGGCTCCTTCCCAGTGTCCGTTTCAGCTCTGTAGCATGTGCTGGAACACACAGTCCTGGCCAAGATGAAAGGAGATACAAGAGGGTTGATCAGCCGACAACCAAAGAAAGGCCCAGAGGAGAAAGTAAAAAAAGGGCAGCCTGATCGAGGCGGCACACATGTGCGACAATTACATAGCAAGCCTGACCAACATGGCCAAAAAATCCAACTCCCAGCAAATCTCAGCTTTGTGAAGCTTCTAGTCCTCATGACTGCAACCATACGCATGGCAAGCCAGTTAAGAGAAGCCTGGTTCAGTCTCCGAAGGATTTGCTTCCAAACTTTCACGCATATCAGCAACCACAAGGGCTAGAAGCTTGTTGAGTATGGATTTCCATTGGCCGGAAGGTGGGGTTCACGGCAGAAAACCATATACTTAGGCGGGGCATTATTAGGAAGTTTAATAATGGCTCAAACTCTCAAGGGGAGGGGCTGATTTAAATGCAACAGCCCAAATCAGGCATGGCCAAATAGTACTTTAATTACCGTATTTTTCGGACTATAAGACGCACTTTTTCCCCAAAAAAACATGGGGGAAAAAGCGTGCGTCTTATGGTCCGAAGCCTAGGGTTTGGGGGTGCTTCGGGGAGGGCTGCAAGAGGCTCGCGCAGGCCTGAGCGAGCCTCTGCAGGCCCCCCTGATGTTCAGGTCGGCCGAAAATAGCGATTTTCGGCCATTTCCGGAAATGGCCGAAAATCGCTGTTTTCGGCCGACCTGAACATCGTAGAGGCCTGCAGAGGCTCGCGCAGGCCTCCACAAAGCCCCCACAGGCCTCCCTGAAGTGCCCCCAAGCCCAGGTAAGTAATTTTTTTTGTATTTTATGCTCCATAGGATACATGCGTCATATGGACCGATGCGTCCTATGGAGCCTAAAATACGGTATGTTAACACTTTCCACAGCCACAACACATTAAAAAAAAGATTGTATGTGCTTGTTTACTAAGCGGACAGACATACTACCTGAGGCGACAGTAAACAGGGCTGCAGCCGTAGCCCTCTAAACACCAAAGTTATTGAGCAGGCCATACTCTCTGCCCAATCTCCATTAAAAAAACCAACAACACTCTGCTTAAGTTCTATTACATTTTTTACCTGGGTGCTGAAAGGAAAGATGGAACTTCCAAGAATCTAGAAATTCCACGCTCTCTTACACTTGGAATTCCAAGCAGGAGGGAGGCTGTTCTACCAGAGCAGAGAGAAAATCTTTACCTGACTGGTAAGTCTTCCAGATTCACTGCGTGATCCATGAAGTATCCTGGGGAGGAAAGAAAGGAAGAGGAAGAAAACACCACCAGTGAGCAAGGCAGAAATGCATCCCTGTGCTTCCGGCTCTCTTTCGCGACACCAGCGCATGGAGCAGAGGCCAGGCAGCGGGCGGGCACCATCAGCCCGACAGGTGCACATACACCTGTGGGGGCCCCGCACTGGCGATCTCTGCGTAACACCAACCGCCAGCCCCTCTCCAAAATTCTGCTAGAATCCCATTTTTGAAACTAGACAGAAAGTAGGCAAAGGCACATTTCTAAAGCTAGAATCATAGACTGTACGCTTTTTGTCCAGCGTACCGTTCGTGGTGCTCAATTGAAACTTGTGTCTCCGCACCTTTTATGCGGGCATCTTCCACAATACTGATGGGCCTTGAACTTGTCTATTATTTTTGGGAGCCTGGGAAGTTTCTCTCCCCGCACACAGTTTTAAGAGGGTATGTTGGCGCAGAAGCGGAGTGGTAAAAATT
This sequence comes from Plestiodon gilberti rubricaudatus, assembly GCA_026170595.1. NCBI lineage: Eukaryota > Metazoa > Chordata > Lepidosauria > Squamata > Scincidae > Plestiodon > Plestiodon gilberti. The sequence goes on from JANXHW010000011.1 coordinate 10,696,593, forward strand.
CCCAGGATTTTCCCCCTTTCTCTGTCCCAAAACATATCTGCCTCAGTGGGCAGGATGTTGCTTTTGTCCCCTATGCTACTGCATCTATTTTGGGGGTCCCTCTGGGAATCTGGGGGTCCCATCATGCATCGGGGAGGAAGGACCTCCAAGGCTGTCTGTTTTCAGTCTTGGTGATGCCCGTGATGATTACCGTTTGTTCTCAGACTAAAGCGGGGGGGGGGGGGGAGAAGGGGGCCGCTTGGTGCAGGACCCCCTCCTCTCAACCATCACAACAAGCACCTTCAAGGCTCTCCGCTGTGCAGAGACCAGGACCATACCTCTTTTGGATTTACCTGCAATTCCAACCTCCGACGTGCCTGCCAGGCTCAGGTCCTCAAAGCGGGAAGGGTCTATGTTGTACACCTGGGAGGGGTTAGCATCTGGAAGCATCCCACAGCCTTCCTGAGAAGCAGAGGGACCCAGCCTGACACAGGCAACCCAGGGCAGGGGGGCCAAACATCAAGCGACAAAACGAGAGACCAAGGCAGCGGGTAAGCAGAAACAAACACCGGAAGGAGAGCAGCAGCAGCTACTGGGATTATTATTATTAATAACAGAATTTATATCCCGCTTTTCCCCCCCATAGGGGAAACCCACAGAAATTAGCTGTGTCTCTTTTGTTGACGCCCTCCACGCATTTCAAATGCAATATTTTTCAACGGACATGCAAGGGATTTACAAACCAGTGATGTGGTGAACCTTTAACAAACTACCCGTTTGTTAAAGGTTTGCCATAGAATTGGTTTGTAACGAAGGGCCCAATCCTAACCAACTTTCCAGCGCCGATGCAGCTGCAATGCAGCCCCAAGGAAAGAGACCAAATGTGCCTTTACCTAGAGGAGACCTCCATGACTACCCGCTCCGCCACAGGATGCAGCGCATGCCCCGTTGGCACAGCTGCAATGGCACTGGAAAGTTGGATAGGATTGGGCAAACCGTCCTGAGCAGCTGCTGGGCTTTTTCCTGTGGCAATGACAAGCCTGGGGGGTCCCATCAGGCCTTAAAGGGGTCCTCAACGTGGCCTGTGGCACCTCTTACCCCACACGTTCCACGGAAGTGGCCCGGGCACCGCCTGGGGGTAGGCAGCTGATGCTGAGGTGGGTTAAGCTGGCTGGAGGAATTTGAGGGAGGAGGAGAAAAGACGCAGGATCCGTGTTCTTCTAAAGGAGAAGAACCAAGACACACACTCGCCCTGATCCCAAAGACACAGCGATCTGTGGAGGTGACTCAGGAATTGCACATCATGATGCTGGAGAGTCAGTGTGGTGTAGTAGTTAAGAGTGCAGGACTTCAATCAAGGAGACCAGAGTTCAAATCTAAAGTCATGAAGCTCCACTGAATAGAGAAAATGAGAGGCAACACTTACAAACACAGCTCCTTTAAGCAGATCCGGAACAACCATTGGAACGAAGCCCTAGGAAACAGGAGCAGAGAAGGTCAGAAGCCACAGGCAGGCCCCCAAACTGCTGTCCCCCCCCAAGAACAGGTCCTCCCCACTGCCCTAGAGAGAAAACAGCGGGCCAGACAGTGAGGAGGCCAGGAGAAGAAAACAACACAGAATTTCTGGCTCCCAGCAATTTTTTCATTGGAGGCTCTGCGGGACCCACCAGAAATCAGGTCGTGACCCACCAAGACCCACAGTTTGAGAAACGCTGAACTAGGGCATCCGGCGCTGCAGGCCCTAACCACTGCACCATCCTCCCTCCCCCACCATGAGCCGCTCCCAAATTCTCATTACCCTCTTCATCAGTTTGTTGAGCGTAAACTGCAACAGGGCCTGCTGCAGCATCGCCCCTGCCCCACGGAGGTAGTACGACCGGTAGCCCGAAACGTGGGACAAGCGCCTGGGAAAAGCAGAGGAAGAACAGAACACAGATATACGCGCAACGGTCATTGCTCGATTTCAACGCGATGAATGTGACACACAGCCAGGCTGCAATACTCTAAGCTGTGGAGCCCCTTTCCAGATCTTCCCTCAGCTACAATTAATGGAAGTGTACATTTTGTTGCTTTCGTTTTGTACATATACACAGAGGCGTACAAATATATGGGGTTCAGGTGTGCAGCACCCCAAGCGCGAGCGGGCACGCTACCTCCGAGGGGCGCCCGCTCGCGCCTCTTGTTCTTTGAAAAAAGTGCAGCCCAGCGGCTCCCGAGCCGACTGCCGCTGCTGCGCGCTCCTCCTCGTCCTCTCCCTCCTCCCGGCAGCCCGCAGATCAGCTGGCTGGCGCTAAAGTCAGCTTGCTCATGTCGGAGGTAGACTGCGGCCCTCCCCTCCGACATAAACAGCACCAGCCAGCTGATCTGCCTCTAGCCTGGCTGCCCGCGCGCCCGCTGCTTTCCCCTCGTCGTTCCTCGATCCATCCCTCGTCGTCTCCCTGAGTCCCTCCCCCTCCAGGGCAGCTCGGCCTAAAGCCGAGCCGACTTCAGCGCCAGCCAGCTAATCTGCTGGCTGCGCGCTCGCTCCTTCAAGCCGGTGACGCTCTGCTTGGGGGAGGCGGCAGCCGGGCTCTGGCGCGAGGGGGGCGCTCCAGCCCCCGCCCCCCCCGGGCGCCGGAGTGGCTTAAAACGCGACTGCATATACATGTTTTGTAACCATCACTACCTGCTCCGAGCCTTCAGGACTGGGCAGGGTACAACGCGAACTAAATATGAGGGTGATGACCTTGGCCTGGCTACCCTACAGAATTTCATAAAAAAACACTCTACCCTACTTAAAACACATCTTTAGGCAGCTCACAGCCTACAACAGCTTTACAAAAACTGTACCGCTTTACCGGTACACACAGGTTGGAAACGTACGCAGTGGCCCAGGTGAGACATCTGACAGGGCGGGGAGGCCACCCAGGGAGAGATGGACCACCTAACCAGTATGTTGTAGGTCCCTTGAAAACTGCTGGACAGTTTTGATCGAGGACATCTGGCAAACTGACACTCGAATTTATTTGCATGTTATCTTAGGACGGCTGTGTTGCCACCATGCTGGGTTTTGTGACAAACGGGATTGCTGTTTAAGGTTGTTAAATACTGGCAGAACGAACTGTTGCTAACAATTGATTAAAGTATGCCAGTTATGAGGCTGTGAGTTGATAGTAAACGGTTTTGCAGCGATGCACTTCGATGCCTTGCGCTTAATTGTGCTCTGCTTGTTGTCATGGTTGGCCGCTTCAGGGTTCCCTTGGCAGGGAACTGTGGGATACAAGCGACAGATGGAATGAATAAAAACAGACCCGCACCCAGCCCTGAACCGCGTGCCATCAACACACAACATGTCTGGCTTACTCAGCCCAAAACGTAACTGGGCCAGACCAGCTGGCACCACACCTTCTAGGAAACCTGAAACTCCAGCCACAGGGCACGTCAACTCCATGATGCACCTGTTCCAGTCAAGGCTTAGGGCAATGGCAGCCCTTCTTCCATGATAGGCTAAGGCCACCCACTCTGCCCAAGACCTGGAGGGAACATTGTGGAACAGAGGAGAAGGAAGACACCGGCTGTTGGAAAATGCCCTGGGGCAGACGATCAAAGGCCACCCATCATCAAACATTTATCCTTGCTCCAGGAAGGAGAGCAGCTCCCAATCAGCTAATGGGTACCTACGGATGGTGGATCTATCTGCTCACAGAATGGCACTTTCCCCTGTGCCATTTTCCCAATAAAAAGTAATCTAGCAACTAGCGGAAGGATCCATTTTCACTGGGAAACCAACACAGGGAGAGGGGGTTATACTCCTTCCCCCTGCAGCCCCAATCTGGGATTTCCCCTCCCTGCTCCTGCAATGGCTGCCTTTTTTCCCTTTCAAAGTAAGACAGAACAACAATGTTACATTTAGCATCACACTTGGTTCAACCCTTAGAACAGGTGGTTCTTAACCTGGGTTCGATCAAACCCCAGGGGTTCGGTGAGTCAGTCTCGAGGGTTCGGCGGAGGACTACTCACGATTCAATTGTGAGTAGTCCTCCGCCGAACCCGCGAGACTGACTCACCGACTAGTGGCGTCACTAGGGCGCGCGCGCCGCCCTAATGACCCCCGTGCCGCCCGACGAGGATGTCTCCGGAGCCGGCAGCAGCGGAGCTTCTGCTGCCGCCGGCTCCGGAGACATCCTCTCCGGCCAGCTGTCTTGGGCAGGAGGAGGCCTCGGAGCGTCCGCCCTCGGCGGAGCTCCAAGGCCTTCTGAGGGAGGCCCGATGCGTGACGTCCTATTTATAAGCTTTAGCGCATGCACAGTACGTTTCTGGGCAAATTTGCCCTCAAACGTTCTGCACATGCACTAAAGCTTATAAATAGGACATCGTGCATGGGGCTTCCCTCAGAAGGCCTTGGAGCTCCGCCGAGGGCGGACGCTCCGAGGCCTCCTCCGAGGCGTCGCTGGAGTGCGACAGGAAGGGCGGACTGCCTGCGCGCGACGCGCGGGTGCACGGGCGCGACCGCGCGTCACCCATTGCGCGCATCGCCCCCAGGCGGTCCGCTCTTCCCGCCGCGCTCTAGCCACGCCTCATTGGCTGCAGGTGATAACGTGGCGTGGCCTATCTGTGCTGCAGGGAATTTGGTGTGCCCAGTAGTCGAAGTGTGTGATTTCTTTCTTAATATTTATTTAATTTAATCCCTTCATACTATGTCGAGCAAAAAAAGAAAGTGGTTGGACAAATATGTACAATATGGATTCACATGTATAACGGAACGTGATGGGAGTCAGCGTCCTAGGTGCATGATTTGCAATGCCAAGTTGAACAATTCTAGTCTAGCACTGGCAAAACTAAGAGAACACTTCCTTAAGGTAAAGCCGCGCATTTCTGAACTGGTCTCTGAAAGGCAACAGAAGTCACATTGATTTGCAGTAAATATTCATTATTATGTTTTTGTTTTTGTGTGAAAATCATGTTTTAATATTTGTTCTTAATGGTTTTGTTCTTTAATGGTTTTGTTCATTTTGTGCACCTATAAAAATATACCTATGTATATATACCTAAAATATATACCTATGTTTTGAATTTGAAAAAATCATATTTTATTTTTCAAATTAAGAAGGGTTCAGTGAATGCGCATATGAAACTGGTGGGGTTCAGTACCTCCAACAAGGTTAAGAACCACCTGCCTTAGAAGCACTGATGAGAGAAAGGAGAGGAGGGAGGACGCCAAGTTCGTCACGTACCGTCGTTTATTTCTTGTTATTTCTCTACCAGTAGGTGGAGCTATTGCTTTATTTTACTCTGTGTACAAGGAGCTTGAATCTGCTCCAGGAAAGGGGTCAGTTCAAGCAGAATGGGCTGCACTGGGGGTGGAGTAGGATGGTGGAGGAGGACTGACATGGTTTTGATCCCCTCAAGAGAGGACCTCATACTCACCTTTGCCTTATGATATCCAGATCTTCCCCGATTTCCAGGTGCCCTTTCACCTCAAAATCAAAAGCTGTTTTAAAAGAGAGAGTGAGAAAGAAAATGGGAAGGAGTTCAAGGGACCCAGATGACACAGGGAGTGAAGCCTCTGCCCAGAAAAGGGGGTCGACACCCTCTTCCTGCCTCTCACCTGGTTTTTCACCAACAACTTCCACCACCCGCGCTTGGCTTTCATCTCCAATTGGCTGGGGAGAAAAAGGTCAGAGGTTACGGCACAGACTGATCCAAGAACTCCCGCTGCCATGATATGGAACGTTTGCAGTTGGCATTAAAGGAAGCTGGCAGAGGATGCCAAAAAAGGATTTGGAGATGGAGGGGGGGGTGTTGAGGAGGGGGAGGCCGACGAAGCTACATGAAGGGAGGCAAGGGAGGAGTTTCACATATTATTTCACAACTAGTCAAAGTCTTTGGCTGTACGTCCCAAGTAATGCACCAGATCACAAAGATTGCGCCTTCCTATCAAAGACAAAGCATGCCCTCTGGTGTTCTAAACACAGAATTAAACATCTTTACCTCTCCATCTCTCCCGCAAACAGGGACAAAAAGCGTTTATATTTCAAACCCACCTCCACTGGCGTCGCTGGAGGTGGGGCGGAAAGCTAAGTTCTGCAGCTTTCCGCCCCACCGTTACTCTCCTGCATGAGGCGCCCCGCCCCCTCGTCGTAGGAGCCCGTCAGCGGAGAGAAAGCAACGCGCAGGAGAGTCCCTGCGCGTTGCTTTCTCTCCGCTGACGGGCTCCTACGACGAGGGGGCGGGGCGCCTCGTGCAGGAGAGTAATGGTGGGGCGGAAAGCTGCAAAACTTAGCTTTCCGCCCCACCTCCAGTGACGCCAGTGCCCACCTCACCAGCTCAGGGCAAGAAACAACATATTTCACCAAAGATACACTGAGAACATACAGCCATCGCTGGGGCCTGCAGATTATCTCAAATCAATGGGTAAACTTCAATTCAGTGTCGTTTTCTTTGTGTCACACTGAGAACATACAGCCATCGCTGGGGCCTGCAGATTATCTCAAATCAATGGGTAAACTTCAATTCAGTGTCGTTTTCTTTGTGTCACACTCTTTACCACGTCAGGATGGGTCCTGTTGGGGAGCTTGAGGGCACGCAAGTAGTATTTTTCATCCAACTCTGTCTCTTCGTGGCGCAAGACATTGAGCTGAAGGCGGAGCTCCCTGCCACGATCCCGCAGCGCATTGTAAACGGGGAGCTGACAGGGAAAAGGGAGAGAAGGCCATCAGGCCAAGGTGCACATGTTAAAAAAAACAGATCTCAGGCCCAGTTGTACTGGTTAACTATTTAAGACCAACATTAAGGCTTCTTTGGGTTTTTCCATTTCTCAACTGGTTGCAACAACTCTGTGTTTCAGCTGCATATGACAATAAAGTGTTTAATAAGTGTGGAAATACAAATATTTAACACACAGTCTCTCTTCTTTTTGATATTTCACAATGTAAGAACTAATTCATCCTCCAATAATTAACTCTCTCCTTGTCTTTACAGTAACTGTTTTAAATGAGGCCAAATACAACAATTGGACGGCTTGTGGCCACTTATTGTTAGACAATAATGATATAAATGGTTGTTTATTCGTTCAGTCTCTTCAGACTCTTTGTGATATTACTTTGTGAAAACTTTAAAAAAAAATAACCCTGTTCCTGCTTTATTCAAATGGGTTGGCAAACGTTGATGTGCACTAATCACAGTTATTGTTAACATTGCTGAAGCTCTAAGATTGCACCAAAGTTAGCTCCCAAAAGGGAAGGGAAAGCAAATCTGCATTCAAAGGGGAAGAAGCATAGTGAAAATCTGCAATGCACCCAACTGTTATTTGAACACAACGTTTGGGAAGGGGCTGCCACAGCTATAGGTGAGCAAGTGTCAGATGTCATCCTGTCTCTGTTACTCTAATCGTTTATGGTTACAGATGTTCAATAGCAAGAAAACTCTGTTCTTACCGTCTTCAAAGTTTTACTGTCTTGACTTTTCTGGAGAAAGAAGAGAAAACATCAGATTAAAAATTACTCCCCCCTCTAAAAAAACCCAAATCAATGTAATGATTAAAGGTAAAGGTATCCCCTGACAATTAAGTCCAGTCGTGTCCGACTCTAGGGTGTGGTGCTCATCTCCATTTCAAAGCCGAAGAGCCAGCGTTGTCCGAAGACGCCAGCATGACTCTCCTTGCCGCAGCGCGTAGCATGCAGCTGGAACACGGAGTACTGTTTACCTTCCCACAAGCGGTACCTATTTATCTACTCGCATTGACATGCTTTGGAACTGCTAGGTTGGCAGGAGCTGGCCAAGCAATGAGCGCTCACCCCGTCGCGGGAATCGAACTGCCGACCTTTCGATCGACAGCTTATGGTCCAGCGGTTTAACCCGCTGCGCCACCCACTGGCCTGATATTACCAATGGTTAAATGCCATGAAAGTCAAAAGGTCTAGAAATGTTTAAGGCTGCAGCAAAAAAAAAAAAAAAGAGTAGAATTTATGTTTCCTCCAGACTTATTTTTTAAAGATAAGCTTCCAGTCTTCATGGTTCAGAGAAAAGCAAAACTAGGTATGCTAGAGCACAGAGAAGGGATACACTCAAGTGTGCACACACTCCATTTAATTATTATACACACACTGGCTGTAGTGTTTTTAAAGTTCCAGGGAATCATTCCACAAGGGGGGGGGGGGCTGCCCTGTAGACTCACCACAAGATCTCGCACTTCTCCAGCCACCACTTCTTTCTCAGCTTCAAGTCTTGCAATCTCTTCTTGCAACTCAACCAGCCTCTTATAAGTTGCAACCTGGTACCGCCGAGCAGAGGGTGAGGAAGCATTGCAAGAAAAGTGTGAGAGATGTCCCAACAACACTGGTTTAACACAAGAGTTTTTACAAAGAAGGTAACAAAGCCCCGCGGGGGATTTTCCAGCACCCTCCCCTAATGTCATCTCTCCCCCCCCCCCGCCTTACTACGTCGCGCAGGTCCCGCGGCCCAAGCGGCCCCTTGCGCGTCTCCAGCTCCCGCTCCGCCTCGCCCAGCCGGGCGCTCAGCGCCTTCACGTCCAGCCGCGGCCGCGAGGTCCAGCCATCGCGCGCGTGCTCGTATAGCCGGCTTCTCCCAGCGGCGGCGCGGGCGCTTTCCGCTCTCACAAGCGGCGGCCGAAGCCCGCAGCGCAACACCCGGCGACACGCGCCCAGACCCCGGTAAAGCCCCGTGGGCGCCGCCATGTTGGCCGATCATGTGACATAAAACACATCAGCCAATGGTAGAGCGTCCTCAGCCGGCAGCCAATCAGCGATTCAGAAGTGAATCCAATGGAGATTATTTCCCGGGCAGTGTGCTTGCAGCCTCAGTGGTGATGATGATGGACAAATAAAAGCTTTAAACTTAAACACACATTTGTTGTCTTCTCTTTGGGCATTTGTTAAACCACAGCAAGTCACCTTCTTAAGAATGGAAAGGCAGGACTAAAGTCTACAGAAGAAACAGACATCAAAATGCAAACATTGTCCTGTCCTTAAAAATAAAATCCAATATGAATGTTGGTTCCATGAATACATTTTGCACATCCTTTAGAGGCATTCAGTTTCTCTGTATGCATCATCCTTGCACAACTGGCATTAAAAAAGAATCATTGGGGCGTTACTAGAAATGTAGCGTTTATTTCAAAGGCTGCTGCTGTTTCTAATTCTAGTGTTTGTGGGAAACAAAGGATTTCTTGACCCACGCTTGATGACTGAATTCAAGTTTCTCTTGGCCTGAAGAGGTGGTTTTAGAGACCCAGGTTTGAAGTCCTTAAGGTTAGGAACAAAGTACCGTAATTTCACTATTGCTCTGCGATGAGACATTGAGCTAAGAGGCACCGTCATTCCCCTTGGGGCCCTCTTCGCAGCTCCAGAACAAGCTTGACATTTCCAAACTCGAGTCTGCAAATAGGTGCGAAAACGGGAGTAATTTTGTCATTTTCTGTCGGAGTCACCCATTTTATTAATGTGTTTACATGCATTGCCCTCCTCCAGCACCATCCACTCCCCCCTCCCAAGAATGCGCCCTGCTCCCTGCTTTCCATTGCGGTTTGAATGTATTTCAGTCTTAAACTTTCCTCAAAACATTGTGTTCATTTTCTGACTCGTTTGGTGAGAAACATTCAAACACGCACTAGAAGCTGGGGGATTCGGATGATGATCAGCTGCAGCGATGGGACAAGAAAAAAGATCACAAGGAGTGTGCAGGGCTAAAAACAGCAAGGCAAACTGAAAACTTTGCTAAATGCATCCAAATAAGCAGAAAACTTGTTGGGGATTGTTAGAGAAGGAGGGAGGAAAAGGGAAGGTTGAGGAGGACCCGGAGATCGCAGAGAAGCTGAATTAATTCTTTGCACACACAAAATTATTTGCACAAATAACTTCTTGACCCCCATGTCTACAGAAGACGTAGGGCAGGTCCCTGTGTCTGAACTGACCTCAGAAGAAGGGAGTCTGAAGAACTGAATCAAACAGAGGCAGTGATACAAAATTACAGGGCTTGAGAAATTAAAAACTAAAAAGTCACCAGGCCCAGGTACCATCTCCCCCAAGAGTTCTTAAAAAAACTCAGCTGAAAAAGTACTGATCTGCCAACAAAACTAGGTAATATTGTGTCCTTCAAACCAGGCTGTGCCAGAAGACTAGAAGGTAGCCAAAGTAGTTACATGTTTAAAAAGGGATCATCTGTATATGCTGGCCAAACCCAGGAAGTTACAGGCCATTCAGTTTAAGGGGTGCTCCAGGTAAAGTGCTAGACAGCATGTTTAAGATAAAATGATTAAGTTTTCCATTTCTACGTTCTCAGATTTTCACGACGTGTCCAAATTTTCACAACATTTTCAGATTTTCACGACGTTTCCTTTTCTGTTTGTTTGAAATTGGTTAGAATCCAAGCGGCAGGTTTTCTTCCAAAACTATTTAAGCTTAAAAAATGTGAGAAGGGCGGTACAGCTGGGTGACTGACTTCTGAACCCTTCATACTGGTGGCAAAGGTAGTGCCCAGTGTGCCAACAGATTGGGTGCCACCTGGGCCCAGCAGGGCTTTCAACCTGTACCCAGAAGAAGAACCAGCCTGGCTTTTAAATTGGCAGAAAACCGGCACTTTCAGAGTAAAGGAAATACAGGAGGTGGAGAACAGCATTTCTCAATAGCAGTGGAGCAGTGGGTTTGAGCTGTGATGCTTGGTGTGAGGAGGTGCTAAAGATCTGACCCAGTTTTCCTTTTGGGAAACATTGGCGAGTATGCACAGTAAGTAGGCAAGTATGCACAGAAAGTAGGTGTTTAACCACTGTACCTCACTGCCTTGGTATGGCTTTGCCACCCCCACCCCCCTTCTGATCAGGTTGTGCTTGGCTTTTGAACTTTTGATTTCCATGATTCTGGTGAGGGCTACAGAGTAAGCTGCTGCTGAAGTCACAGGAATAGGCCAGGTTATTGGCAACTCTAGCTCCTGGAAGACAGACAACAACAACAACAACAACAACAACAACAACAACAACAACAACAACAACAACAGGAGTTTTATATCTGAGCGAGTGCAGAGTGCTGTTCCTTCATTGCTACAGAAACACAGCCATAACTAATATATCTGGATACGTTCGCAAGTTGTCACGACGTGACCAAATTTCCGAGTTAGAAATTAGCACGTTGCCGAGCAAACTCCGTTGTTTAAAAGATTTATTGATTATAAAACATCTTGTTATAATCAATAAATCTTTTAAACGATGGAGTTTGCCCGGCAACATGCTAATTTCTAACTCGGTAATATATCTGGATTCAGGTGAAAGGATTTAAGCCCCAGCACCTCTCTGTTTAGAAATTAAACACGGATTGTGACTCTCCTATTTTGAGAGCATTCTGTTCCCTGGATGAAACCTTTTTTTCCTTTGATTGCAATTGTTATAATTAATAACCTCCAGCACCTTTCAGTCTATTGTTATCTACATTTAGCCACCGTCAGTGCAATTTCCGTCGCACGTTTTGGGGGCACAGCTTCACAATCTTTCCCCCTGTCTTTGAAAACATGGTAATAATTGTATTACTGTCTTGCCTTCTTTTCTCCTGCCCTTCACAGAGTAAATATTCAGATCCTGTGTCTCCTACAGTGACAAACACACCACCCACCGACTCCCAGTCTCCAGAACAGGGCCTGGGTGCCTCACTGGATGAGGTCCAAAGAAGCTGAACACCTCCAAGGATACACTCGTGTCACCCTGGAGTCATACTACACAAGGTCCCTAGAGGGAAAGACAGACTCCATGAGTCCCACCTGCCTGCCTGAGATGCTTCTTCGCCCCCAAGTCTCCGTCAGCCCACTCCCTCCTCCTTCCTTCCTCCCCCTCTGAAGTCACGCACAACTGACACGGCAAAGGAGACGCCGGTGCCTTTAAACTCCAGAGCGCCAAGGTGGGGAACGCCAGATGCACAGACGACGGATGGCAAAGTCAGAAAGCAAGCTCCCATCCTCACCTAAACAGGTAAGATTTCATCTGCTGCTTTTAAGGCTCCTCGGTAGAGATGCAATTTTGTGTCTGTGTTTCTTCTGCCAGACGTGTGTGTGTGTGTGTGTGTGTGTGTATTCTATTTCTGTTGTCAATTCATTGTCTAGTTCTTCATTCAAGGCAAAAACTTGGAAGCAGCTTTATCATCTTTAGAAGCCGGGGTAAAGTTGCCAACTTTTTACTGGCCTGTATAGCTGTGCCTTTAACAGCACTTTGATTCAACAGTTTGAGCAGAGGCTGGCAGGAGTCCTTATCTCTATGCTTTGACAAGTTTGACCTCTTTGATTTCTGCAGATCAAGCTTCTCTTAAAGGCACAAGAGTAGGTCATGCTGTATTTTCTGGTCAGTTGGCAACCGTGCTTTGGAATGGGACAGGAAGCGAACATTTTCAGAAGGCACATGTGATGTCTCAGTTAAACATCTAAAAGGTGCTTTACGTTCCAGTCACTTTTCCAATTTCTGGTTTTCCTACCTTGGGAGGTAGGTACACGTGACATCAAAGCCTCTTTCACATAACCAATAATAAGCCCTGGGTCTAACATGGGACTCAATAGCCTAACAGCACAAGCCTATGCCTGTCTACTCAGAAGTCAGTCCCATTGTGTTCAATGGGACTTACCCCCAGAAAAGTGTGTATAGGATTTCACTGGACTGTAACTGCCACTGCCAGTTACTAACTGGAAAGGCTCTCTGTCCTTTTTCATAGCCTTGGTTTTTGCACCTGCTTAGCTTCATGTAAAAGAGAGGGCTGTTTGAGAGAGAGAGAGAGAGAGAGAGAGAGAGAGAGAGAGAGAGAGAGAGAGAGAGAGAGAGAGAGAGAGAGATTGATTAAAGGTCCTTGCTCCGATTCCGGATTCTGCCTGCCCTTCTTCCCCATTTAATCAAATAAAAAGGTTTTTATTTAGTTTATACATGAGGAGCAGACAGAATCTGTCTGCGTCACAAGCCAGTGAGCAGTGGGCGCCACATGGCCAAAGGTTTGCAAACAGCAAGGACAGCGAGCTGGACTGGAGGCACAAGTCTCCACCACGGCACAGCAAGTCCCACTGTCCGCTAGAAGCGTGAAAAGTTTCAGAAGGACGTGCAAACGTGCGACCGACGGCAATTTCCGTGTTTGCACTGAGGACAACTTGTTTCTAGGAGGGAACAAATTCAGGAAACAAGTAACGAATGTGGGTAGGGGATGTTAGCATTGTACTTGCAGAAAAAAAACACCCTAAACAACTGAGATTAAAATAAATAATAAAAGAAGGCAAAAGGCAAAACTCAGATGGTGAGGGAAAGGTTGTGGCATTTGCACCGGAGAAAACATATATCAGGGAGGGCAGAGAAGGGATAAAGTATTCCTGGGGTGCGGTGAGTTTTATCCCACGTGCTGGACAATATATTTCTCATTTATATTCCCATTGTAAACATAAACAGAAGTGAGCCGGTGGGGAATGACTCTTTTAATCAATATTGGCTGATGAATGAGAAAAAGCACTCTAGTAAGTATGTATAAATAAAGCACCTTCGTTTCAAGGAATGACAGGAGTTCAACAATGGGGGAGGCAGTGGGGGGGTGAGGTATTTGTTTGGGGAGCACTTGCTCCAACCTCACCCCCTCTTGCCCTCTCCCCACCCCATTTGTGCTGGTTTGCATGACATGCAATGGACAGGCAATCAGCGCCTAATCAATCATCCTATCCAACGTTCGAACGCCGATGTAGCCACAATGCAGCCTCGAGGTAAGGGAACAAACGTTCCTTTATTTTGGGGAGGCCTCTGTGACTGACCCCCCCCCCCGTTGCAGGATGCAGCAGCTTTTGGATCCGACAAGAAACACTGGGGGGGGCACGTCCTGTCTCCAACTCATCCCAGATTCCAAGGAACAGGTGGTAGGAGGAGGGACACGGAATTGGCACCTCTCTAGGAAGAACGCAGAAGGAGGTGGCCATGCCTTCTTCATCAGGTACCCACCCACCTGGCCACCCACCCTGCCTTCTCTGCCCACTTCGTCCTGTGATGCGGCCTGCTGGACACATCTCTCTCCCGGCCTCTTAAGTGCACTGTTGAGAAGTTAACATTGATTTTCAATTTTTACTTCCTCCCCACAGCTTTTAGCCAAGTAAACATCATTGTACGGAAACAATATACTGATGGATTATGGATGGGGCCCTTTGGGTCCAGTGCTGGCTCTAACAGCTGGTCTCCTCTCCTCCAAGACCAAGGAGGGAGGGGAAGAAGGGCAGTTGTGCCCAGTGGCTGGATCCAAAAGAGACACTCTCATTTCTCACTGAGGTGACAAACCTGTCGTAGAGGCAAATTAATCAGACTCTGTGACTAATTTACAGGGGCCAAAAGTCTGTTTTGATACCTGAAAAGGTGTTTTGATACCTGAGAAGGGTAGGGAATAAATTGGGGCCCTCACCTGAATGGAAGGAAAATTTTCCTAGAAAAATTCAAAAAGGCCAGCAGCACCAAATGGTAATTTTAGCATATTTTCCTTACAGAAGCCAAAGGAAGCGCTTTGGTCTCTAACAGTGCAAGCCTATGCATGTCTACTCAGAAGTAAGCCCCACTGAGTTGAGTTTCTCCCAGGTAAGTGTGCATATATGACTGCAGTCTAAGTGGGGATTTTTGGAGTTAGGAAAGTCTTCCTTCTCCCCCCAGTGTAAAACACTTGTTGAGACTTGTAAACCTCTCTAATGGTTTATTTTTTTAACATTTACAAGTGATTGTACATATCTTTTTATGAATCACAGTCACAGCACAAGCCTGTACATTTTTACTTGGAAGTTAGTCCCGTTTTGTTCAAATGGAGCTTACTCCCATGCAAGTGTGTTTAGGATTGCAGCTTCAATATGTTGAGGATACAGATTAGGCTGTTGTCATCGTCCTCGCTGTTATTAAGCCTGTGCCGTCCATACGCATGGCACTTTATAAAGAATGAGAGGGAAATTCTCTGCCCCAAGAGGCTTACAATCTAGGAATCAACCCAAGAGAGATAACATAAGAAGAAGGGTGTGGTGAGCACCCAGGGGTGCCAGTGATTTCAGCTCGTTTGATTCGGTGAGCAGACACCAGACTCAGAGGTAGGAGCGGGTACCCAAAAGTAAAAGAAAGAAATAAAAGGGGAAAAAAAAGGTCTGCTAGGTGCAGAGGCGCCAAAAGAGCTCAAAAACCAACGTTGTAAAGAAAGATCTTTTACTCAGCTAGCGAGGACACAATCATAAGACAGAAAGTGTAACATATATGATTAATACAGAAGCTTTTATACATTTCATTATTTACATACAGAATCATGGAATTCATTGTCTTGGGGAAATACATAATAAAGAGGGACCAACAGGAGGAAGGATCCAAAAGTTGCACTTCGATACAGCCAATTAGATGGAGGATTGAAACTTTGCACCAATGAGAGCAGCAGCAGCAGATGTGAAATATTTAGCCAATAAAAGACAAACTTTATTAAAAGAACCAATGAGAAGTGTTGTGCTTTGTGTTAACTGGGGCCAATGGGAATGAGAACTGGTAGCCAATGGGAAGAGGGGCAAGGGTGCTGGGAGGCTGGGGTAATGGGATTAGGCCCCCATCCTGGGTGAGTGAGGTGTTCCGGAATCGGATGAATGGGGTCTTTTGTGTTGCTTGTTGACACAAAAGACTGAATTTCCAAATTGATAGGCAAAAGTGCTAATACAATAGGTCCCTGTCTTCCCTGGCACCAGGTATACAATTGGGGAAGTCTGAGTCCATGCTGTCAGTCAGGAAGAGCAGGGCAAGTGATTAGATTAGCATTTGAATTAATTGTAGCCAGCCTGGGAAGGAGCAGTGTGAAGAGTCCCAGGGAATTTGCATGATAGACCAGGCAGCTGGGGGATAATGGGTGGGGAAATGGAATCAGAGCGGGTACAGAGAGACAGGCTGGGCTTAAAGAAATGATAATGTGAAGCATGCATGTGATTGATAGGCAGCAGGAAGAGGGGCGTGAGAACTGCTGGAGAGAGAAGTCGTTCAAGTGATACGTTTTTGAGATCAGGAAATGGGCAATCCAAGCCTTCCTGGCTGATCAGGAGTTTCCATGGGTCCCCTTCCCCCCAGCTAGCTTCCCAGGTAGAAGGAAGCCATCTGAGAGCAACACAGAATGGGAGCAATGATGGTTTGCATGGATTATGTGTTTGTAAAATGGCTTCTCCCTACTCCCTGCAGTACGGATCTATGGCAGGAGGAGCCCCCCCCGGGGGTCCTACGTTCAACCTCTTGTCATCACGCTGGAGGGGGTACCAAAGCCTCCCCGCTTGCCCAATGAGGATCCTCCGACTCGAACGGAGGGTTTTAACGGCTGCAAATCCATTGTACTGCTCCCAGGAGCTTGCTCACCAAGCCTGGGCAGACCCTGGCCAAGTGTCAGAATCGGGACCATTCTGCGTGGGTCCCCCTCCTAGAAGAAGCCCCGTCGACCTTAGTAAGGTTCCGGACACATAACCTCCCAAGGGACCCCTGAAACAGCCATAAATGTCAAGGAAAACCTACTTTCGTTGAAATAAATACTGTATCTTTAAGAGAGGAAGAGCTGTCAGATGCAGGGGTTAAATGAGGTAAAAAGGCTTCCCTGGTTCTGTAATGAGCAACACACGCCGGTCTCCCGGAGTTGGCTGAACGCCCAGAACTCGGTGAAGCGTGAAATAGGATTTGCCGGTTCAGTGAGTTTACGAGGGTTTAATAGGATTAGACAGGCATAGTGTGAATTGTTGCTGCTGCCGCTTCCTGGAGGCGCGTGGCGGACGCGTGTCCGCTGTCAAACCGGAGAAAAGCCGAATTTAAAGTGTGGTTTGACAAAAAGGGCTGTATCTTTGTAATTCCTGGACCGATTTGGATGGGGTAAAAAGCAATAGGTTCGGGGGGGTCTGGCGGACGACATAAAAATATATGAGGGGGGTTTTCTCTTCACCACAAGGGGAGGGGAAAGAAGCCAAGGTAAAGAAGTGGAATAATGTATGATAAATAATTGAAGTCACATTTGGCATAATGAGGTGGCCTGTCTCCCAGGACTGGCCAAAAAAGACCTCCTGACACCTGAGGTGGTCTGCCAAATGCTCCTCCCACTTCCTGGATGCTCCTCCCACTTCCTGGATTAGAAAAGGAAGAGGGGGACTGAACATAAGAGGATATGTAGAGGAGAGGAGAGCGCTAGGCTAGAGCATCTCAACACTCTAGCCCACTGCTCTCTTCTCCTCTCCTCCTCATTTCCTCTTCTGCTCTGTCTTCCTCTTCCAATCCAGAGAGTGGGAAGAGGAGGAGGAGGAGGAGGAGGAGGAGCAGTGGAGGTGAGTGGGTGGGCAGAGATGGGCACCAATCTATACCCTGAGGCGACTGTCTTAGTTGGCCTCATGGATGAACCAGCCCTGCCCATCTTAGTCAGAGGATTTTGGCATCCCATTAAAGGGCAGCAATATAGCGCTCCTTTTGTTGTTGATAATTAATTATATTATTCTTTCCAGGAGTCCATCAATCTTGTCTGGGCTCAGTAGCCTATCAGTGCTCCTAGCAGCCAGTGCAGCTGGGCTTTCTATCTTCCTGCCGGGCAAAGTAAGTCTTTCCATTTTGCAACCACTGCTGCCTGATGAAGGGGGCTTTCCAGAGGAGGAGCAGTGACTGTGTTTGCAGCTATCTCCCCCCTCCAAGAACCCCTCCAAAAAGGCACGCTAGAAGAGCCTGCCTGGCACCCTCATTTTCGTCTGTGAAATGTTGGGGAGCAAATGTGATTTGTTGTGAGCTGACGCGCATTTCCTGGATGGTTTGGTTTCTCCTCCAGAATGAGTCTTCCCAGCTCCAGTCTGTCATGGATGGAGGAGGACGGAGACCACAGGCTTCCTACCTGCAAGCTCTGAGAGGGGCGCCCCCTGCTGGCTTCATGCTTGCCCTGCACCCACAGCATGCAGGAATCCCTTGAATTCCTTCTGATTGTTATGTTATTCTTCCAGAAGAAAGCTCAGGTGAGATGAGGGATGAACCGTGACCAAAAACAGGCTCAGGAAGAGGGGGCAAGGATGAAAAATACCCACCATTGGCCAGATATTAGTCATCTGCTCAGCATCAGATGCCTTTAAAAGGGGTTTGGATAGATTCATGGAGGAAAAGACCATCACAGGTTACAAGCCATAAGCAACCTCCTGGTTTTAGAAGTGGGTTTTCTCTGTGCCAGGTGCAAGGGAGTGACAACGGGAAACAGGTTATCTTGTTGTCTTGTGTGCTCCCTGAGGCATCTGGTGGGGCCACTGTGTGATACAGGAAGCTGGACTAGATGGGCCTTTGGCCTGATCCAGCAGGGCTCTTCTGATGTTCTTATGTTCTTATGTTCACCACTCTTCAGCTGTTCCATGGTGATCATAGGGGAGAAATAGCTCTCCCCGGAAGTGTGCTGCTACTTAGCAACCAGGGCCAGGGAGCACCAGATGTGTGTATCCCTGGGGCGTGTCTGTGTGCGCAGGGCATCTTCTCACCTGGGCAGCCTGCAGCTCCTGGATATTCCTAGAGGGGGCAGAGGGGGCTGATGCTGCAGGCTCGGAGTGGGGGAGTAATGGCGGAAACCCTCAGACACAGTAGCCGAGCAGTGAGTGCCTGTGGCTGCCAGTAGATTCTGCTGCGGTTGTCGGTCCAGCCAGGATTTCGTGGCTGCTGGCCAACTCTTGGAGGGAGAAGAGCTCCCTCTGGCTGGGCCTGCTAAGGGGAGGGGCGCAGCACACGTCCAGTTTGGGGGCTTTTGTTGTTGTTCAGTCGTTAAGTCATGTCCGACCCTTCGTGATCCCATGAACCATATCCCGCCAGGCCTTCCTGTCCTCCGCTATCTTCCTGAGTTCGCTCATTTTCATGTTCATTGCATCAGTGATGCTGTCTAACCATCTCATCCTTGGCCTTCCCCTTCTCCTTTTGCCTTCAATCTTTCCCAGCATCAGAGTCTTCTCCAGAGAGTCCTCTCTTCGCATTAGGTGGCCAAAATATTCGAGCTTCAGCCTCAGTACCTGTCCTTCCAGGGAACAGTCAGGGTTGATTTCCTTTAGGATTGACTGATTTGATCTCCTAGCAGACCAAGGGACTCTCAGGAGTCTTCTCCAGCACCACAGTTCGAAAGCACCTATTCTTCAGCGCTCAGCCTTCCTTATGGTCCAACTCTCGCAACCATGCATGCAATAAAGGGATCACAAGCGCGCCTCTTGTCTTCCACCTCCTTGCTGATATGTGCCCTTCGTACTCTCGTCTCCTTTGTCACTCACAGGCCAGCTCCACTGGAAACTCTGCCAAAGATATGTATGAGTCATGGAAGCAATACCAGGCTGCCTGCCACCGCAAGTTGTTCGAGGATCCACACCCCACAAGTGAGAAAGCACAAGGATCTCTTCCCCCAGCACCTGGGTAAAACAAAGGCCCAGAGCCTGCTGTCTAAACGTTCCTGCTTTTCTCTCTCGGCCTACGGAATAAGAGTGCAAGACAGCAGATAATTTAAAAAAACAGTAAACATCGACAGCAGTTAAAGACATCAAAAACAGATCAGCATACTATACTACTGCCTACATTAGACGAAGAGCCAGCACAATTAAACTCAGGCCTCACAGATATGGAGAGGTTTCCAAAAGTGTGTTTAAGGAGAGGAAGAGAGGGGGCATGGAAAATTAATCCAGGGAGAGAGAGAGAGAGAGAGAGAGAGAGAGAGGTCTACACTTGTGGTTCCACACCACTGAGGCGGCGTATCCGCGCTCTGGATCTGAGTTAACATGAACCCCATTGCCATGTGTAATCGACTGGCCTTCTGTTGCTATTAGTTAGGTCAACTTTTAATAGTTTTTGAGCCTTCAATGTACTACTAGTTCCTTTCATTGCCCTACTAGGGTGGTTTTGTTCCAATTCCCCCTGGGAAAGGGAGTTAACCCCTTCGTTTCCTTTGCCCTGTTTCCAGGCCTGGTGTGTAATCGTACCTTTGACATGTATGCCTGCTGGGGGGATGCCTTCCCCAACACCTCTGTGAAAGTTCCCTGTCCCTGGTACCTCCCTTGGCACCAGCAAGGTGAGTGTAGTCGGAAGACACTTCAGGTAGTCACAGAGACCTGGGCCTGGCTAGGAGGCTGTTTGGCATCCTTACCTGGGCCTCCTCCTCACTGATCTCCATCCCTGGTGCCTTTGGGATTGAATTTCATCTGTGGAACTCCTTGCCACAGGATGTGGTGATGGATGCCTTTAAAAGGGGTTTGGACAGATTCATGGAGGAAAAGACCATCACAGGTTACAAGCCATGAGCAACCTCCTGGTTTTAGAAGTGGGTTTTCTCTGTGCCAGGTGCAAGGGAGTGTCAACAGGAAACAGGTTATCTTGTTGTCTTATGCTCCCTGAGGCATCTGGTGGGGCCACTGTGTGATACAGGAAGCTGGACTAGATGGGCTTTTGGCCTGATCCAGCAGGGCTCTTCTTATGTTCTTATGAATGAGTACATGAAACAGTGCAGATCTGCGCATGCCACAGCCTTGACACTTGTGGATGGGGTTTTACTCTGTTCTACCCTCCCCCCCCCCACTCTCTTGCTTCCTCTGCAGTTCAAAATGGCTTCGTGTTCCAGAAATGCGGTCCAGATGGACAGTGGGTGGTGGATGAGTCAGGCCACCCTTGGAGAGATCACTCCCAGTGCGAGGACCTTCGGGAGGAGTTCCCCTTCCAGGTAAACCCCTGGGGGGGGGGCAAGGGCTGCAGATCAGCAAGTCAGTCTGCTCCTGGCTCCATTGTTGTCCATATCAATGCTCTGTGTCGACTTCTGGCCTACGAGAAAGAGGCGTTTTTGCTCCGCGGGAACGAGCATGGACGGGAGAATTCCCTGTGTTTTTGCCCCGCGGGAACGAGCATGGACGGGAGAATTCCCTGTGTTTTTGCCCCGCGGGAACGAGCATGGACGGGAGAATTCCCTGTGTTTTTGTCCCGCGGGAACGAGCATGGACGGGAGAATTCCCTGTGTTTTTGCCCGCGGGAACGAGCATGAACGGGAGAATTCCCTGTGTTTTTGCCCGCGGGAACGAGCATGGACGGGAGAATTCCCTGTGTTTTTGCCCCGCGGGAACGAGCATGGACGGGAGAATTCCCGGCCTAGAAATTCTGCTCAGCCGATGGTCTGCATTTCTGTTCTCTTCCAGAAACATTTGTGGATCCTGGAGCAGTTCCGCCTGATGTACACTGTGGGCTACTCCCTTTCTCTGGTGGCTCTGATTGGGGCCCTGGCAATTTTGGTAGCATTCAGGTATCACAAAGAGCAGTGCCTGGGCCCAAAAAACACACAAAACGCAGCTATATTGGGAGGGGTGGTGGCTGCAGGTGTCAGAGAAACCGAGAAACCATAAGTAAAGCGACAGCTCCCTCTGCTGGCGGGTAAAGAACTAACCGCACAGTGCGTGCCAATGCAGTTGGTGCTGCTTGCAAAACAGGAGCTAGAAATTCAGATGGGGCACATCTGTTGTTGTTCTCCCTCTCTGCAGGAAACTGCGATGCACCCGCAATTACATCCACATGAATCTTTTCGTGTCCTTCATGCTGCGGGCTGTCTCCATCCTCGCCCGGGACACCCTGCTCTGGCTGCACATTCCCAAAGACCTCTGGCACGAAGACCCCTCCCCCCTGCCTATGGAAGAGGTACCATTCTATTCAGAGCGGCAGCAATTTGGGGGAGGGTTAGAGGAGGGGCCTTGCTGGGACCAGAATGCAGAGAGTGGACAGAGAGTTGCAGGTGGAGTTCCGTTTCCTCTTCCCTTTTTCCTCTCTCTCCTGAATGTTCAGGCTGTTACTGGCTGCCGTCTGGCGCAGGTCCTCACCCAGTATTGCGTCTGCGCAAACTACTACTGGCTTCTCGTGGAAGGGCTCTATCTCCATAACCTGCTGGGGCTGAAGGCCTTCTCCGAAGAGAGCTACTTCCCAGGCTACCTGCTCATTGGGTGGGGTGAGTCATGATGTCATAAGAGCCATGATGTCATAAGAACATAAGAACTTAAGAAGAGCCTTGCTGGATCAGGCCAAAGGCCCATCTAGTCCAGCTTCCTGTATCTCACAGTGGCCCCACCAGATGCCTCCGAGAGCACACAGCCAACAAGATAACCTGTTTCCTGCTGTCCCTCCCTTGCACCTGGCACAGAGAATGCTAAAGAGACCCCCAAGGGCAATGGGCTGGGCCGGGGGCTGGGGAAGAACTGAAGTCACTCCTCTCCAACCCGATTGTCCTTTTGAGACCAGGATATTGTCCTATGCTGGAGATCCACCAAATTCCGCACCTGAGTCCGTTTGGGGAGAAGTGTAAAAAAGCCCCTTCCTCTATGGTCTGGCATTCAATAGAACCATATTATTATTATTATTATTATTATTAACATTATTAACATTATTAACATTATTTATATACCGCTTTTCAACAAAAAGTTCACAAAGCGCTTTACAGACAAAATCAAATGATTAAATCACTCCCTGTCCCAAAAGGGCTCACAATCTAAAAAAAAGATGCGGAAGAACACCAGCAAACAGCCACCAGAAAAGACACTGTGCTGGGGTGAATGGGGGGCAGTTACTCTCCCCCTGCTAAATATAAGAGGAGCACCAACTGAAAAAGTGCCTCTTGCCCAGTTAGCAGCCCAGTTTAATTCTATATTTTGCTTCTATTGCATGTGGATATGTTTTATTTCTACACATCAAACTGAAGAAAAGCAATACCTTGACTTTATAAGTTGGACTTCGCAAACAAAGGGTCAGGACAGAACTCTCCTTTGGAGACCGGGCCAAGATATTTTGCTACTTGGGAAAGCTAAACCCAAGTGGCTTCCCCTCACTACTCCACGTGGTCCCAAAAGATATCTCCCAAATTAAATACGTGGAGGAGAGAAGATGGTGTAGTGGTTTGGGAGTCGGACTTAGACCTGGAAGATCCAGGTTCAAATCCCCGCTCAGCCACGTAGCTTCCTGGGTGACCTTGGGCCAGTCACTATCTCTCAGCCCCACCTACCTCACAGGGTTGTTGTGAGGACAAAAAGGAGGGGAGGAAATATGTACACCACTCTGAGCTCCTTGGAGGAAGGGCGGTATAAAATGTGGAAAAATAAAAATAAATAATAAATAAGATTGGTGGGCTAGAGTGTCATTCAGCAGACACTCTAGCAGTCCACCACTCTTCTCCGCTACACTTCCTCTTCCACTCCACTCTCCGCTTCCTTTTCAAATCCAGGGAGGTGGAGTGGCAGCTTTTGTCCTGCTGTGCTGTGGCATTCAGCGGCATGTCCCCCAAGATGCCAGAAAGTATTGGGCCAACTGTGCAAATGAAAGGGAAACAGGAGGGCCATTAGTAGTATGCAGAAGGCAATTATCCGCCTTGTCCAGATATTTCAGGGGAGGTCTGTTGTTTATGTCTCTCTGTGCAGGGGCACCAATCCTGTTTGTCATCCCCTGGGTGATTGTGAGATACCTCTTTGAAAACCACGAGTAAGTCTACTTGATTAAACATATTAGTAGCAGGATAAAACAGGGGAGCTTCTGCCCTAAGCTTCTTGGAGGAATAGTGGGATATAAACAGGACTGATAATGATAAAATCCTGCTGGGTAGATGATCATGGCCGGAGCGGAGGGTTAGTTTTGTCTTTTACTCAGACATGATTTTTTTCCCTCATCCATTGACACCATTTCATTGCACATTTTCAGATGCTGGGAGCGAAATGACAACATGGGCTATTGGTGGATTATCCGCGGCCCTATTCTGCTAGCGATCTTTGTAAGTTGCAGAAGGAAGGGAAGAGCCCTGCTTTTGATGGAGTCAGAGCATTCATCCCTCTTGCTTAGTGATGATGACTGCTCTGAGCAGACCTCTGTAAGGTCTCCGCTGGAAGTCTTTCTCACACTCCCAGCCTTGCTCATCGAGAGGCTTTTCAATTAAGAGTCCGTGTGGAAATTCTCATGGCTTGTCGTTACTTGCAGCGAGATCGGAAATATGGGTAGTTCAGCCATGTATTGTTTGTTGAAGAGAAATAAAGTTTACTTGGTTTGGTTAAACAAGTAAACTTTATTTCTCTTCAACAAACAATACATGGCTGAACTACCCATATTTCCGATCTCGCTGCAATTAAGAGTCTCTTTCTGTCTCCCTCCCAATCTGTTCTTGCAAACCTCTCATGAGATTCTTATACACAGTGTCCCCCTTACTTTTGAGCTGCTACTCAGTCATGCTGAGGTGAGGTCTGTGGCCTGGGTTAGTGACATCTCCTTGGGAGAAAAAAGAAGTGATTTTTAGAATCCAGCTTGAGCTGCCGCATCTCATAAGAACATCAGAAGAGCCCTGCTGGATCAGGCCAAAAGCCCATCTAGTCCAGCTTCCTGTATCACACAGTGGCCCCACCAGATCTCCTTTCTCTGCCACTAGGGGTGCTGGAGTTGGCCAGGGGAAGAGCAGAGCAGGGTGCCCCCAAACTCCTTTTGAAATGCTCTGTTGACAAGACCCTGTTCTCTGGGGCAATGCCAAAAGTTCCCCAGGCAGGAGATATCCTGTGGCTGAGATTTAGAGTCATTTCGAGGTCAAGATAGGACCACAGCTGCTTAGCTTCTTTCACCTGTGTTTTGTGGTGGGGCATGTTGTTGTAGTAACATAAGAACATAAGAACATCAGAAGAGTCCTGCTGGATCAGGCCAAAGGCCCCTCTAGTCCAGCTTCCTGTATCTCACAGTGGCCCCACCAGGTGCCTCAGGGAGCACACAAGACAACAAGAGACCCGTATCCTGTTGTCACTCCCTTGCACCTGGCATACAGAGAAAACCTACTTCTAAAACCAGGAGGTTGCATAATGGAGTTATGGGAAAAGGTTGGGGGGATGACAACAACAAAGAGATTAGGGGGCCTGGCCAGTGTGCTGTTTGAGGAGACCGGTTGCATCACCGCCCTTCTTTCCTGTCTCCCAGGTCAACTTTGCAATCTTTATCCGCATCATCAAGATTCTGGTCTCCAAACTGCGAGCCCAACAGATGCGTTACACGGATTACAAATTTAGGTCGGTAACAGATTGCTGCTGTGGCTGCTCAAGACATGGGGTTATCAATATTGCATGGACCCATTCCTTGCATTGCTGGAAACAAAGGGAATAGCTGGGATTAGGTCACATGTTTGAACTTGGGGAGAAGTGAAGGGAAAAGGGGGGGTGAAACCATCAGGAGGAAATAATGTATTTGGTGCATCTGCATATCCCATCCTCTGCAACTTGGTTGTCTGGTTATTCTAGGCACGGCAACACCTTGGCTCTCCCTTTCACGCACACGGATGAGTGCGTACACACATACTCCTTTCTTTCGTTCCCCGTTCTTAGGTTGGCAAAATCAACGCTGACCCTGATCCCCCTTCTAGGCATCCACGAGGTGGTCTTCGCCTTGTTGACAGAAGAGCAGGCCCAAGGCACTTGGCGCTACATCAAATACTTTTTCGAGCTGTTGCTCAATTCCTTTCAGGTAAGGGGCGGGGCTTGGACGCTGGGCCCCACCCTCCACCTGAGAGGGAGGCGGAGGTTCTTGGGCTGGGATACATGGCCACACCCACTTCCTAAGATTGTGGTGTTTTTGGAGAGGATGGCTGGCTAGCCTGCAGGCTAAGCTGGTTGAATAGTCCTACCCTCTCTCTATAGAATCCTGGGAACTGTAGTTCTCGGGGAGGGGAGCACACTAGGAATCCAAACAGAATTCTCAGCAGCCTCACAACAGTACAGTTCCCATAATTCTTTGAGAGGGACGCCATGACAGTGAAGCTGGTATAAAACTGATGCAAGTCCATAGTGTGGCTGGATTTATCCTCTCTTTTCTCGTTGCCTTTTTCTCTTTCCAGGGCCTGTTGGTGAGCGTTCTCTACTGTTTCGTCAATAAGGAGGTAGGTTGTGTGGAAGGAATCCAACCCCTTCTGCAGCTGCACCCAGTCCAAAGTTGCTTGCTGCCCCCCTGGCGGGTGGGTGGAGTCAAGGGTGTCCATGCAGGAGTTGGTGTGCCTGAGAAGAACCCACCAGATTGTCACAGAAGACGCTGGAGTGCGCTGTTCTCTGTTGGCATAGAAAGGCAGCAGGCTATGCTATAAGCAGCCAGCGGGTGGCACAGTGGGTTAAACCGCTGAACCATGAGCTGTCGATCAAAAGGTCGGCAGTTCGAATCCGCGACGGGGTGAGCTCTCGTTGCTTGGCCAGCTCCTGCCAACCTAGCAGTTCCAAAGCATGTTAATGCGAGTAGATAAATAGGTACCGCTTGCGGGAAGGTAAACAGCGCTCCGTGTTCCAGCTGCATGCTACGTGCTGAGGCAAGGAGAGTCATGCCAGCCACATGACCACGGAGGCGTCTTCGGACAGCGCTGGCTCTTCGGCTTTGAAATGGGGATGAGCCCCACACCCTAGAGTCGGACACGACTGGACTTAATTGTCAGGGGTCACCTTTACCTTAACTTATGCTATAAGCAGCCAGAGAATCTGGCCTGGACAGGCTCCCAGTTTCTCACATGGGGGTGTATTGTGCAGTCCTAGATGGATCCCTGGTCCTGCTGGGTCAGTGCCCTCTGGGGCTCGAGGCAGAGAGAGAACGTCCCATAAGCTCCCCCTAGATGGAATGATAGTCCTATCCACCCCCCTCTGTCACCAGCTACTCTCTTCCTCCCTCGCTCTTTCTCCAGGTCCAGTCCGAGATCCGAAGGAAGTGGCAGAGGTGCCAGCTGGGTGCCAGGCTGCTTGAGAAGCACGGCTCCAGCTCAGCCATCAGGACTTCCTTGCGCAGCCAAAACAGCCACCGCAAAAAGGCCAGTGACCCCCATAGCCGCCCAGGAGAAAAAGTTCCCCCCCGCGGCCTTGGGAACTCAGCAGGCCCCCTGTTCCACCCGCCGCACGTGGGCAGCAAATCGTCTTATTATTACCTTCCTGTCTGGATGGGCAGGGCAGGGAAGCTCCCTGCCCCCAAGAAGGGCCCTCTTGAGCAGCATGTGCCCTGAAAATGGCTGCTGACCCCAAGTTTTCTTCCAATGGCCAAGAGAACCGGAGAGAACAGCATCCACATTCAGAACAGAAGGGGCTTTCCAGAGAGGCTGAAAGAAATCAGTAGGACAGCTGTGAATTCCTGGAATAAAGGGGAAATCCTGGCTGGCATAAATGGATTGTGGCCGGCTCAGGGCTTGTTGCCCTCTGTGACCGTCTGGAAGCCTCAGCTGGGGTTGGACGGCAGCAGCAGCCCCACCGCATATAGCATCGTTCGCCGACTCCCTTGTAAATATCGCCTGTAGATGATCGGGCAGGAAACACTTGTCAAGGGACAGAGAGCAGATTCCACGTTTGTGCTTGTTTTAATTCAGGCTAGTAACATGTTTTGTGGTTCAGTCACGTTTGGCAGATGTATTGGCAAGGGTGTTGCATCCAGGTTTCCAGCCTCTACATTTGGCTTCTTGTTTTGTTCCAAGTGCTGTTCATGGTGGTGCTGCTTTCAATTTCTAAAGCCCATAACAATCTACCCCCCCACCACAGAAGCGTTGCTGGGGGGGTGAGGGGGTGGGCCCCCGGGTGACAAGTGAGGGGGGACAAAGCAGCGGGGGGGGGACAATTGCACAGTTTTGGCGGCGGGAACAGTGGACGGCGGAGAAGGTGATGGGTTTGGCCCACCCTTCCGCCCTGCGCCTCAGACGGGCTCTTGCAGTGGCGGTGGTGATGTCACTTCCGGTGGTGACATCATGGGGGGTGGCATAGCGACGCCACTGCCCCCCCACATAACTAAGACCTCTTTGGGCTCGATTTTGGAGGCTGGGTTTAACTGGCAGGTTGGGGTTTACCCCACTTGTTCAGCTGTTTAATTAGGATGTTTGATCTTCGGTTTTTAAAAAGTGGTTGTTACCCTTGAGCAAGGTGGGCAACAGCGTACATTAAAATGAAGTCTTGCAAACGGTTCTTTGTTTTGTGGTTGACTAAGCGCACGACGGTTGGTTCGCTCCTTTACGTTTTCAAAACATGACTAGCGTTGCACAGATGGATCCCCCACCGCAAACACCAGGCTGACTCCATTTTGAAGGCGTGTCCTGTCCACAAAGTGGCCGGTGGCCCGAGGGACGGCGTTTGCGCTCAGTAGGGAGGGGGAGCCTTGCCCGCATCCTGCAAGCCTCTGTGAGTCATCACAGCAATGTCTTGCGCCACCCCTCTGAGTGGGAATGTGTCCTTCCTTCCTGGCCTGATGCAGTGAGTCAGGCAGATTTTTCCCCTTCGATAATCCAATCAAGAGGAGATCCAATCTTCTTGCAAAGGGTTCCCCATCCTCCAGGGTCAGTCCTTTATTATGCCAACCTCCCCAGCCCTCTGGCTTGATTGACCCTCTTTTGTTAACCGGTCAAAACAGGCTGTTGGTGCCAGATTGTCTGTGCCTCCTCACTCTCTTGGCGATGTCCAATGACCTCCCCTCCCTTTGACCTGCCCTGGCCTATCACGATTCACCTCTCCGATCCCCAAGAAGCCTATAAAGGACCCCAGTTCTCAGGGTCAAGGTCTATGTTGTCTCTCCTGGATCCCACCTGCCTTGTGCTGCGTTAAGGCGCTCCTAAGCTGGGCCACTCTGAGCTGACTCGAAGCTGAAATCACAAAAGCCACCCAGAAGAGGCGCTTGGATCCTGGAACCCACCATGGCAGATGGATCTCCTGCTGCACCTACAGCCCTGGCAGCCTGACTGCGCCTGGCCTCCACCCCTGCCCTGAATCCTTGCTTGGACTGAAGATCTGGCCCCCCTTTCCAGCTGGCTGCTGCTGCTCAAGCTCCAGGTTCTCCAGCTCTCTGCCTAGCAGATCAGGACAGGTATATATATTTTGCTCTCCCGGCTCTAGCTTCCTTCCCTTTGTGCAGATGATCAATTGATGCCTGTGTCCAGTCCATCTTGCCCCTAATCCTTCCTCCTGGGCCATGATCGGTTCGGTCCCCATGCACCTCACCTGCTCTATCCATCGGTTGCGGGTGCCTTGGTGGCCCCCTGGGTCTCCTGAACTGAACAAGGGGTTGTTGGGCTAGCTAGAAAGATGGACGAAATACGGTAGCTCCCTCCAGCTCTTCTATGATCTCAACACGGGATTTAAAAACGCCTCCCTCCACCCCCATTGGGCTGCCGCGACCGTGAAGCTCTTCCTTGGCTGCAGAACAGGAGAATATATAAGGCCAGAAGATTGCGCTAGTTTTGGACGTCATGTCCTCCCTTAGGTGCGCTAGGAAAATAATATGCATAAACAAGGAAAGAAGATGCGTTTGCTTCAGTTGTTTAGAGAGGCAGCAGAAAACGGACGAACAGAACGATCCTATGCGCGTCTTTCAATCCCACGGTGTCTAAAGGGGCTTAATCCCAAGCAAGTACGTGTGTTTAGGATTGCAGCCTAAGAGAACTCCTCTCTTAG
Source organism: Plestiodon gilberti rubricaudatus (assembly GCA_026170595.1). Taxonomy (NCBI): domain Eukaryota; kingdom Metazoa; phylum Chordata; class Lepidosauria; order Squamata; family Scincidae; genus Plestiodon; species Plestiodon gilberti. The sequence goes on from JANXHW010000011.1 coordinate 10,725,948, forward strand.
AGATGTTTGTTATATATAGTCTTATATATGGTCTGCATATGCTCAAAGGTAACTCTGTACTTACATTGACTTAAAAGACAAAGCTACACCTACTTCTCAGAAAGTGCACTCTGCACGTCCCTAGAAGTTCTTCGCCTTTAGATTCCCTTTAGAACATTTCCCTCATAATGGGGAAAAAGGGGTATTTTTCACATGCTCAGAGTCTAGGCTCTCAGAATTTTTGACCTCAACGTGGGGGCAGCCCAGTCCCCCAGAAGGGCCCTTCATGATTGGGAGTTTATTTGGGAAAAGAATACAACACTGAGTCCATGTGTTCCTGGAATAAAGAGGAGCTTAGATAATGCCTAGAGAAGCTCTTTGCAAGGGGCTCCCACTACAAGAAAAAAAGACTACAGTCCCCAGACCCCTTTGCGGCTTGGGATGGGGGCAGGAGGAGGGAGCAGGTTGGGAAGCTGGTCCGGAACTGGACTCTGGACGCTCGAGGAGGATCGGCGCGTGCGCAGTGAGTAACCCGGAAATCAGAGGAGCTGCTGGTGCAGAGAAGGAGCGTGAAGTTGTCCAGGTGGGGGGATAAGAGATGGGAGGGGCAGGAAGCATGAAGGGCAAGAAATGGGGGTGGGTGGGAGAGCAGTTCCTCCGTCCAGGTCAATTGGGGGAGGGGCGGGGAAGGATAAGGGTTGCCACCTCATTTTCCTAGCCCTGCTCCTCTGCCAGTAACGCCAGCATGAAAAGCTTCTCCCTCCAATCACGTTATTGTCATGCCAGGAGAAGAGTCACCCCCTCAATTTATGTGTGCCAGGCTGCTGTTAAAAGCACAGGAGCAGGGGCTGTAAGAGAAGGGTGGCAACTCAACTTTGGGAAGGCAGGAAAGCAAACGTGCCTGCTTCCATCCCAGGAAGGAGTGTGTGTGGTTCTGCGTGCGTGCAGATGGTCGCAGGTAGGAGTGTGTGTGGCCCTGTCCAAAACCCCCGGAGAGCGGCTGCGCTGAGTGTGCCTCGGTGTAAGGGAGCTTCGTATATCTACGCGGCTGTGCTGTGTCAAGTGTTGGACTTTGCAGTGGTGTTGTGTTCCAACCCTGGCTGTAGCTCTGACGTGCGAAGGAGCCATTTGCAGGAGGAAGTCGGAGAGAGACACCAAGCGAGAACCGGGCATCAGTTTTCTCTGCCCTCTATAATTTGAGAGCGTTGACACTGCGATCTTGGTGTTGGCTGTGTCATCTCTCTAGGGTACAGTTTCGATGCAGAGAAGTTGCAAGTGCTCAGGAAGGGAAGAGATGTGACTCGCGACGGGACTGTATAGGTTCTGTTCAGATCCTGACTGAGCCGGACGCCAGGGATGAGCAACAGAAGGCTCTGGGGGCCCAATCCACCACCTTGAGTAGTACCAACTCCCGCTCCTGTACCTGTTGCCAAACGTCTTGTGTAATGATGCTTTCCAGTGCAGTTTGCAAGAAGGAGGGCTGCCCTGTTCCGCCACTCTCCCGTAAAGCTAGTTGCCATCAAGGGTTATGTGCCCTTCTCTGATCTAGAAACAGATTCTGCCCTCTGGCCTGCCCCACTCCACCCTACGTAACTGTCTGTCCCCTCCCTGGGCTCAGAACAGCATCCTGAGAATTCTGCCTCCCAACCTTTACTGCAAAGTCACTTGACAAAATGCTCTGCACCCTTGTAAAAGGCGAAGTACAACTGGCGTCCGAAGAGCAGCGCCTCAGAAATGCTTGAGTTGTGCTCGTGAGTCAGGTTGTCTGATATGCCCAGGAGCACTCAATTCCATCGCCATGTAACTTTCACCTTGGCTTGCGCAATCGTGGCGACGCACGGCCTTTGAGCTTTTCTCTGCTCCATCGCTGTTCTGCGTCGGTGAGTTACACTGGTTAATTACATGGTTGCAGGTGAAATACTTTGATAGTGAGATTTAATTTCAAGCATTGCGCTTGGCCCGGAGCCAGCTGTGCCTCACCTCTTTGCTTCCAGCCAAGCAGCTCGTACTTTTTATCATCTGCAAGGTCATCACTGCTCTTGAGAACTAAGTGTGTGTGCCGGAGACGCCCCAGTTGAAAGCTGACTTCGACTGTGAACCCATTAGGTGGCCTTAAAGAGGACGCGGTCTCTCTCCCTGTCCCTCCGTCTGCAACACAGCGATCCTGCTGTCCTACCTTACAAGGCTGTTGCATGTTCATGCATGTGAAGCACTCTGAGCAGTCCAAGCATTATCTTAATAATAATAGCTCTTATCATTCATTTAATACGTTTGTGTAGACCCCTCTTTGAGGATTCCCCTACCCTTGTTTCTGTCTCTAACTGAAACTGACCTGCGAGAGGCTTTTAAAAGGAGCAAACGGCATTGTTTTTCCTCCTCTAGTTACACATTGATCTTTGGAACTCACTGCCATGGGGATGTGGTTAGGGGTGGAGAACATAACCTGGCTTTAATGACAACACCCAATCAAAACAACAAGGACACATCAGACAAAAGAGGAAACAACCTTGAATTCGCCATGACCCAAAACGTTTACAGAGAAGCACAGAGAGGAAGTGAGATGCAATAGTTGGGGCTTTTTTTCTCTCCTCTTGTTTTGACCCTTTATATTTGCTGTTGTGTTTTCAAATGTTTGTCTGCTATCATGACAGCTAGAAACTTAGCCCTGCAACTCCCTGCAAAGAAGGGAGTTTCCTTCCTTCAAACAAACAAACAAACTGGGAATCTCCAGCTTCTACTTTTTAAGAGTCTCCAAAAGATACCCTGGTAAGGATAATTTGCAGCTCTGGGCCCATTTACGCACCAAGAAGTGTGCCAGTGTTGCAAGTTGCCCAGAGGCGTTTTCCACCTGTGCTACTTGATCTTGCAGAAAAGCCATTGCTTGGTCTGTGTTTTCATCTTTTGTATTCTTAATTTCCAGGGGTGGAAGGAAGGGAGTGTATGTGTGTTTGGGAGTGGAAGCAAACGGGCAGAAGTGTGGAGGGGGCAGCAAGCAAGATCGCTTCCACCATTAAGGCCTACTTTCCTGGGAGTAAATCCTATTGTATTCAGTGGGACTTACTTCTGAGTAGACATGCACAGGACTGTGCTGTAAGAGAGGTGTGTATGTGTGTGACAGGACTGGAGGTCTTCTCTGGGGGGGGGACTTCAGTTCTTTTCAGGCCCCCAAAGATGCTTATTTGGGCAAGATACCTGGGACTTTTAACTTTGGGAAGAAATGCAATTCCCCCGCTGCTACCAGTCCTATGTCTAGGGTCCAGAGCTCTAGGCAAAAAAGGACCGGGAAAACCCTCACCAGCTTGGCATTGTTGTTGACTGCTCGGATTTTTATATATTTATTTTTATTTATTTATTTTTCACATTTTTATACCGCCCTTCTTCCAAGGAGCTCAGAGTGGTGTACATATTTCCTCCCCTCCTTTTTGTCCTCACAACAACCCTGTGAGGTAGGTGTGTACACACACACACACACACACACACACACACACACACACACACACACAGTATTTATATACCCCTCCGACTTTGATCCAAGGCGGTGTACATGGGCAGAATTAAACCGTCCTGATCAGGACTGACCGGGCGATGTTTCAAGTTCCTCTGAACTGGATGGAATTGTGTCCACTCTTCCTCCTCTCCGGACAGATACTCGGAGCAGAGATGGCGGAGCTCCCTTGGCAAAGCTTAGCAAGGTTTCTGGGTGTCCCCGTGATCTTTTTTTGCAATGGTTAAACATCTACAATTAGCGTTCTTTGGTGTCTTTTAAAAAAGCTTTGTTTTATCCAAATTTGACGAGAGTTGGCGTCCGTCCGGTGACTCAGACCATAGTAGCTGTGAGAGCCGGATGTTTGGGCAGGGTGGCGGAGAGTTAAACAGAGGTGAGGACTCCGGCTGGCTTGACAGTCTGCTCAGCGGTGGAATGCCTTAGAGCCTCCATGCTCAGAGGCAGTCTACCTCTGAATGCCAGTTGCTGGCAGTGTGGGGAGGGGATAATAACAGGGGGGTGACTGTCCCCTTCTTGCTCTCCTTGTGGGCTTCCAAGCTGGTTTACGGGGGAAACCGGATGCCAGACAGACTTGATGTTTCTTTGGTGTGACCCTTTGGAGCAGCTCTTATGTGCTCCCTCCTATGTGCTGCTAACAATTAATGCATGTCCCAGAGAGCGAAACCCCGGCCGGGATTAAACCAGCCGCAACCAAACCAGATCCCGGGCTGGCTTCTTGCAGTGCAGTCAAACCATTTCCTGTTCCTGCCCTTTCGGACTGGCCTCTCCCCTTTCTCGGAGTTGCTTCCTCGCCCCTCGTTTCCAGGGTGAATTGCGAGATGGTCCCTAACTGGGAGTGGGGCTAGGCTGAGGCTCTGCTGTCATCCATATATGGGCATGCCCCAAACGCGGCATTCTGATTGGCTGCCAGGCGCCATGCATATGTCTGTCAACAAATGGCTGAGGCTGGCGGATGGTGTGTGTGTGTGTGTGTGTTGGGGGGGGGAGTTGGAGTCTGGTGGATTAAAGGCCCCTATTGTATTGCAAAAGGGGGGGCACGCAGGGGCCAGCAGAATGGGACTGCTGGCCCTTTAAGAGATCAGGTAGCCCCCCACCACACACTCAGCCAGATAGGAGGGGGGGGCCCTTTGAATGCCAGGAAAATCCAGTCCCCTTCCCCCCCCCCCACTTCTTGAGCTGATCCCTCCCCTTTTCTCCCTGTGTTAGCAAAAGGGACCTTTGCAACCTGTGGATTTCCTTATTTTTGTCATTTGCAGGCCTCAATGCAGAGATGTAGGGTTCTTCAGTGGAGGCTCTCCCCCAGCCTGGACCTCCCCCCTCTTCCCTGCAGCGCTGGGTAACAGGTAAGGACGCTGGGGGTGTGTTTTGGAGGGGTGAGGTCTCCGTGGGGTGAGAGCCTCTGGGCCTGGCGTGGTTTCCTCCCCCACGCCTGTGTGACTGACTTGTGGGGTTCATCGGTGTGCAAAAAGCTGCACTTTGAGGGAGGCGGTTGCCTCGGTGTGGCTGTGGAGTGTGTGGGTGCCCCTCGGTTGTCCCAGGCGCATTGCGCTCATGCGCGGGCGATGTTGTTGTTCGTGCGCTCACGCCCATCCTGAACAAATGTTACTTGTGTGGAAGGAGGAGGTTCTGTGGTGCTCGCTCTCCCACGTGTGGCGGGTTTTGTTTAGAAAGGGTCAGGGGAACAGCAGGGGTCCCAGAGACCATGGGGACGCCCCGGCGTGTGTTGGTCTGCTCCCTTCTGGGTGTGTTTCTGCACAACCTGAGTGGGCCTTGTCGGCGGGTTCCGCGGGGTGGGTGAGTGGGAAAGAGGAGGTGCAGCTCGACGGATGCTGTTGGTTCACTTTCTGGTCCTCGCCCGACATGGGTCCACCCCCCACTCGGTGGAGTTTTTTAATGTGGCTTTTTCAGGATTGGGTTGTGTGTTTGCAAGGGGTGTAACTATCATTACTGCAGCCCTCTGGCCGAGGCAAAATATTCTTTCCCCTCGTGTGTGCGTGGTGATGGGCTAACCAAGAATCCTAACGTTTCCCTTTCTTGAGAATCAAGAGGCTGGGTAGCAATCGATGCTATTTCAATTAGTTTATTGAGATTTTTTTTTCAGTTAGAGCCCTAGAAGCACCCGGCTGCTTCAGAATGCAAGCCAGCTTTGGGCTGACAAAAGGAGAAGACACAGTATTGATTGTCGGGGGCCACGTTGGAAATACGTAATATATACCTAGAGTGCATGATGCAACTCGTCTGCCAACATATAGTTTATATATCATTGTTTCAACCTGCCAAGTGGAAAATCCTCTGTTGGAGACTACACTTTGTTTAGTTCTTCTTAGACTTCAGTTCACACCAACCTGGGCTGTACCACTTCGCTTTGCAGGTAATCAAATGTCCCTTCATTAAAAGCAAATAAAAACCCCTGCATGTGGAAATCTAGCATGTCAAGAAGGCTAGGCAGGGACCTTTTTCCCTGACATGCTAGTTTTCCAAGTGTAGGGAGATACCCATATTGTCCCGAGTATAAGACGCACCCGATTATAAGACGCACCCTTAAAAGTTTGGTGCTATTAAAAAATTTTAATTAAATCACTGGCATTAAATTGCAACAGCCTGATTATAAGACGCACCCCTAGTTTAAAAACTTAAATTAGGAGAAAAAAGTGAGTCTTATACTCAGATCAATACAGTATATACTGTTCAGCCTCACTTGTAGTCAGAAGTGGTACTGACTGGATACAGATTTGACCATTTCAGTGAGAGCTCGGCCTCTGTTGTCTGTGCTTATCATGCACAGTTGATACAGGAGCCTGGTCTCCCAGGTACCTAAAAATGATATTTGGGCCAAGGAATCCTCTTTAAATATCTGCAAATCTGTGTGTTCACAGTTTCCTGTGGAATCACTTTTCTAGCATGGGTGGGAGTTGTATTGTCAGAAAGCTAAGAGGGAGGGGAAGATAATTGTGCGTGGGGGAACATGCAATGTTGTACCTGGTAGAGACCACCTTCCCCTTCCCCTTGAGGTGTGTAGAGGAATAAATAATATTACTTTGACCTACTTTAGGGAGCCTTGGTCATCCCCTGCCATTGCCCCAGTCCTCACCCTCACCTTAGACCTATTTGCATGCTTAGCAACCAATGGCGGCTGTAGCAGGCCTAAAACAAAGGATCAGGGATGAATATGAGCATTCAGAGATGAGCAAAAGCCGCTACTCCAGAAACAAGCCCGCTGTTGGGTGGTTCTGGCCAGTCTGAAATCTTTTTCTGGCCCTGTGTACAGGTACACATATATTAGTGAACCGACAAAAATGAACAGGGATAGAGACGGGTTTAAAAAAAATGGGACTATGCTATGCAAACCTTTTTACCGTTCTCTGTATAAATGAATATGTTTGCTGAATCCCTGGGCGAGGAGGATGAGTTTTTAATTTGGCAACTCTGGGAACGCTGATACCCTTAATCCTGTTTCACAGCCATGATTGTTCTAGCGCCAAGAGACAGGCCTGGCCCGCCCAAGGAGGCTGGCCGGCCTCTGCTTGCACTGTGATCCCTGCCTCAGAGCTTCAGTAAGGATGCTGACGCCGGAGGGGGGAAAAGACTGATGTGGGTCCATTGGCTGTGCCTCACACATGGAGGCCAGAGCTGTCTCCTTTCCTCTTAAGAATCTCAGTTTTGTTTTTAAAAGGAAGTCAAGTCTCTGGTCCTCATGGTTATAGCAAAATAAACATTTAGGAGCCAGCCTTGAAAAAGGGGTGTGTGTGTGTGAACATTAATTTTGAACTTGGTGGTAATTAAACTGTACCATGTCTTCTTCTTCTTCTTCTTCTTCTTCTTCTTCTTATTATTATTATTATTATTATTATTATTATTATTATTATTATTATTATTATTATTATTATTATTAATAATAATAATAATAATAATAATAATAATAATAATAATAATAATAATAATAATATTTAGAACTTGTATATCCCTTCAAAGTGTTCCAAGTACTTCACATATAGTATTATTATTACAGCAACCCTGCAAGGTAGGCCAGCATTAATATCCCCTTATGGGGGGGGAGGGAGGCAGAGTCTGGTGGAGTGGTCACCTCAGGCAGTGGTTGGATGGGGGCGACTCGCCTCTGTCTGCCCACTCTCCTACTCGGCAGGTTTTAAGAGGAAGCGTAGAGGAGAGAAGAGTGGTGGGCTAGAGCGTCTCTGAGTGTCTCTGACGCTCTAGCAACCCATCACTCTCCTCTCCTCCACACACTGCAAGTATCGTGACTTGTGTTAAGATCTGTTGGCTGCCCTGAGAGCCTGTCCAGTAAGGTGATGGCAGTTCTGTGTTCAACAAATGCCGTGGATATGAAATGTTTGTAAGCCACTTGCTGACCCCTCTGCCGCCGTGGAGCTCTTCCCCCCCCCTACAAAACCGCCCCTCCTCAGTGGCCCCCACCCGGCCCACCTGCCGCCTCCTGGCTGCTTCTGCTCTGTCCTTTTGGGCGCCGGGGTTGTAACTGGATCCTTCTTCTTTTCAAGCTTCTTTTTTCCTTGTCAGCCGGACTCTTGGGTTAAATTATGCAGGCAGCTACATAGAACCTGAGCCGGGAGCCTGTGAAGGCCTAGGGGAGACCGAGCGAGACGTTGTCCGCAGCTGCCGGGGTTGGGGTCAGAAGTGTCGCTCCGGTAGGGGCGGGGCTGTAAGTATCGCTGCGGTCATAGTCTCTTTACCGAGCGAGGAGGAGGCAGCCCCGCCCCCTCACTGTCCGAGCCAGTCCCCTACGGAGAAACCGGCAGGCAGGGTGTTAGGGGAGGGTTGCAGCGGGCCCAGGGGTGGGGCAGGGCAGGGCTTGACTGCCAAAGGTGCCACCCTGCACCCCCAAACGCTCCCAGCCAGTGCTTTTTTTCCGCTGTAACCATGAGGACTAGAGCTTTGTTTTCATTTGATTTAGAAACTGCCCCTGCGAGTCTCATGAGACCGGTTCTCTTTTCCTCCTACCAATGGCCCAGAAAGCTGCGTAGAAGTTGGGCTTTCCGTCACGTGCAAGCGCAGTGTAAGAATCGCTGCCGTGAATAGGGTTGGAATTTGCGAATAACTGGCGGCCCCCAAGCGCCACGATTGCAGCGTGCAGCTTGCTGTCTAGCGAGGGACTTGGGGAATTGACTTTTTCAGCCAGGTCTGGGATGGAACCACAGGACATGTCGTCTCTGGTGACCTGACGATGGTCTCTCTCTTTCTCTTCTCCTGCCCCTGCAGGTCTCTCCACGGCCCCGGGAGGCCCCTTCCGAGCAGCCCATCATGAGCTAGGGGGGGTGCCGCCTCCCCCCTGCCTCTTGGCCATGAGACAGTGATGGATCCCAGCACCTTCTCCCGCATCCAGCTATGGTGCCCGCGTCCCTTCGGCACCTATTCCCAGAACAAGCAGTGCAGCGGAGGCCCAGTGAAAAAGACCTTTGGGGACTTTGCCTGCAAGGCCAAGGAAGAGGAGGCCAGCGGCGGGGGCGGTGAGGCCTGCTCCGAGAACACACCCCCTGCCCCGCCCCCTCCGCCCCCGGCAGTGTCTCCCAGCCCCCCCAGCCAGGTGGAGGAGGGGCGCGTGCTCTTGGATACCTGGTACGTCATCAAGCCCGGCAACACCAAGGAGAAGATCGCCTTCTTCGTCGCCCACCAGTGCAGCAGTGGGAGTCGCGCCAGCGCCATGAAGGTCAAAGGGAACTGGGGGAGTGACAGCTCCAAGGCCAAGCGCCGGCGGAGGTCCCACGACCCCAGCAAGAGCAGAGCCTGCCCGGTCAAGAGCAAGGAAGCGGAGGACGTCTGCCTTTGCCCGGAGTACCCCGCCGACCCCGCCGGCGACACTGACCTCCTCTCGGTGGCGGAGATGGTCGCCTTGGTGGAGCAGCGGACGGCGCTGGCCTTGCAGAACTACCCCAGGCCAAGTCCACCTGGCGCACCGGCCCCCGGCCCCCCACCGGCCCCCATGGTGTTTGTGTCCACGGAGCAGGAGCAGGGGGAGGATGGGGAGAAGAGAGCGGCCTTGCTGGGCGGTGGCGGCTCGGACTGCAGCCGGGTGGCCGAGGCGGTGGCCCACTTTGAGTCGCAGCAGCGGGAGCGCAGCGTCCTGCGGCAGAACGGCCTGTGCCGGGAGTCGCCGGAGTGCGTGGCCAACTCCCAGCACAGCCCCGGCGAAGTCCGCATTGCCTTCCGCATCTCCAGCAGCCGAGACCCCCGCTCGCCCACCGAGGCCGGCTCCAGCTCCCGCCCCAACTGCATGTTCATGAGCTGTGGAGGCTCGCCGACGGGGAGCGCCGCCCGTGCCAAAGACAAGATCACCTGTGACCTCTACCAGCTCATCAGCCCTTCCCGGGACACCCTCCCCAACAACGTGGACTTCCTGCTGGCCAGCGCTTCCCCCAAAGGGGCTGACGGCTCAGGCCACGAGCCCCCAGACGTGGAGATGACGTGTGGGGAGAGCCAGGGCGGGTCCAGTAAGCTGGAGGCTGTCCCGGAAGGGGGCAGGCCTAGCGGGGAGAAGTTGGGCGTCCCAGCAGCCCCCATGCCTCGGGACTGCGTCTCTGGCTTCCACGTTGACGTGGTGGTCACGGGCGTGGTGGACCAGTGTGTCTTCTTCGGCAAGGACAGCACCAAGAACATGAAGGAAGAGACGGTCTGTCTCACGGTCGGCTCCCCCACCCAAGAAGTGCTGTGCTCCTCCTGCGACGACCCGCCGCCGGGACAGCTCTTCTTCCTCCACGCCCCAGCGCCGCGGCAGGAGGATAGCCGAGAAGCGGACAGTCCCTTCCTGGACCCTGCCAATGGCAGCGACGGGGGCCCCGAGAGGCCCGAGGGGTCTGGGCTGGAGCCGGTCGCCTCGGACACCTCCCTCTGCCGCCTCTACCGCCACGTCTCCCACGACTTCCTGGAGATTCGCTTCAAAATCCAGCGCCTGCTGGAGCCCCGGCAATACATGCTGCTGCTGCCGGACCATATCATGGTGAAGATCTTCAGCTACCTGCCCACACAGTCGCTGGCTGCCTTAAAGTGCGCCTGCCACTACTTCAAGTCCATCATCGAGGCGTTTGGCGTGCAGGCCACGGACTCCAAGTGGAACAGGGACCCCCTCTACCGCGACGACCCCTGCAAGCAGTGCAAGAAGCACTACGAGAAGGGGGACGTCTCCCTCTGCCGCTGGCACCCCAAGCCCTATCATCACGACCTGCCTTACGGACGCTCCTATTGGATGTGCTGCCGACAGACGGACAAGGACACCCCGGGGTGCCGGGTGGGACTGCATGACAACAATTGGGTGCAGCCGTGTGACATGCTGCGAGAGCGGGTGGCCCGGAGGGAGGATGGGAGGTGAGGGGCGGCAGGGCGCGGGGGGCGCAGGTTTCCACCAAGAAAAGCCCCTCTCCGTTCTCATTGCGTGCAAAAGGGTGCAGAGTGAGTGTGTTTTACAAGAACTACGTTGTGTTGCGGTTTTGTTCTTTTTAAGGATTGCCTGGTTGTGTTTGCCAATCTGGGTTTGTTTTCTTCCCCCCTCCTCCTTTTCCCAAGTTTGCAGAAATGAGTTTAAGAAAAACAAAGTCCTGTGTATGGAAAAAAAAATATTTCAAATTTATATATCTATATCTATATCTCAGTAGAAAGAGCTACAGGGTCCCAGAACAAAATCCTCAGTGGAAGGGGAGCTTAGACGAGTGTCTGTGTCGGCCCAGCTATTGCAGCCCATCAGCAGGTTTAGGGAGAAGGTGCACAAAATCTCGACTTGGCACCCCTTTTCGCATACCCCCTCCGCAAAGCCGGAGCCTAGACTGCTCTGCTTGCTGGTGCTGTGGGGCCGGGGGGGGGGGGAGATCTTTGCAAAGTGCAGTTTCGACCCAAGTGAGGCATTTTGCATGTTCCGTTTTGGAATCTTCATGCCTGGGCCCCACCCCCTTTGCTGATGTCATGTCCTGCCCCCCCCCCATATCACGGCTGATGGGGTACTGACATATAATTGGCGAGGCAAATGGCTTTGCAGAAAGGAGTGTGGGTGGGGGGCCAACAATTCCCCAGGGAGTCTTGCCCTGCCTTTGAAAGACTGCTTTCAGGCCTGCTCTTTGCTCCCTGGAAAGGAACTCTGGGAATTGTAGTTTATGGAGAGGATATCCGTACCATGGCATTCCCAGCTTACCTTGGGGCAGTGGGGACCGTGAAGCCCGTTTCCAGCTGGGTTTGCAGTTGTGGTCTTAGTCCTTCAGGGATGTCACTTGTCTCGTGGAGAGGGCGAGGGACCTCCTTGCGCCCAACTCCTCAGGTTCTTAAAGAACTGGGCACCTTCTCTGGACCGCAGAGTGACTCCCTGCCGCCATCAGATAAACGACGAGTTGCTGGAGAGAGCCTTGCTCTGTTCTGTTGAGCTGCACTGGAGGCAGACAGAAGCCCGATCCCCTTTCAAATTGAATTCCCTCTTTGTGTGGAGGTGCCGTTCAGCCCCAGAACCTGCTTGTGAGCTGCAAGAGGCCTCGTAGGTGCAAGGTGGTGGGGCTGACAACTTCAACTGGAATTTCCATTACAAAAATGGCATTAAAACATATCGGGGGGGGGGGGGGCTGGAAAGCTTCCCTGAATCTCGTGGGCTGACCTCTGCTTGTTTTTGCTGGAGGGTAGGAGCTTAAGAGCTCGTTGTGACCTTCTGCTACTACAACTGAGTCTCCCCAGAGTCGCTTGCAACACGTCTCTGAAATTGGCTCACCTGATAGACTAGCCCCACGGTTAGAGGGAGGAGCAGAAAGCCAGACGGAGACCAGACTTGTGCTGCTGTGATCCTTAAACCTGTCTAGAAGCTGCTGTGTATCCAACAGCCCCACACCGAGGGAGGGGTATTTTCCTGGTATCAGTTTCCACACTGGAGGGGGGCTCCCCTAAATATCACCTTTGCCTCCTTATTCCGCTGCCTTGATGCTCACAACAGCGTCACCTTAGGGCTATGAACTCTTAAGTGTCTTAGGGGCTCAGTGCATGGGTTTGGGGGGGCAGGTGTGGGGAACCTTATTCTGTACCCCCCAAATGGTTGCCCGTCTCTCCCACCAGCCAAAGAAAGAGCGGCCGTCTCCAGCTGGCCATTCAACAGCACCTTCTCATCCTGTCTTCAGGGCAGTTTTCTTACCAGGGGTGCCATTTATTTGGGGGGGGGGTTGCATGTGGGTGACATGCTTGGGTCTTGGCAGCAGGGAAAAGGGTATGTGCAGAGTTGGAGGGAGAGCACACCCCAGTCTTCTGTCCTGGACGAAACTGGAAGTGGGTCACAATCGCTGCGGAGAGCTGATCGGAAGCGCGGGGAGGCCTGCAGAGGGGGCCATGGGCCTCCCTGCACCCCCCCCAGAGGGCCAGCATGACCATTGTAAGTTAAAAAATAACCCCTTTTGCTACCGGCGGGACCCCAGGCGCGCCGCCATTGCCTCACTCCCACAGCTACTCGCGGTTCTCTCCGACTTGTGGGGAGAACTTTGAGAACCGCTGGTCTAGTGTATTTTCATCCCTTTCTCCATCCTACTTTGAAAGCCTCAGCTGGGCTGTTGGCTCCCCCCCCCCCGCCCCATCTTTCAAATTCCGGTCAGTTTTCATTTCCAGATTCCGTACAGCTTTTTCACAGCAGAGGGAATTTTAGGAGGTGCAGCTTGTCATATCATGAGGCTGGCCTGGCAGGAGAAGCTGCAGCTGTCAAAAGTCTCCCTTCTGTGCTGCTCTTAAGACTTGCTGGGTTGCGGATTCTTGGAAGCCCTGTTCTCAACTGGGGGTCCCCCCCTCCATCTTTCTTGGCATCTTGAGTGGGAACCCTAAAACTTATCTTTCTGTAACTGCCTTCAAAAGCATCATAAACCCCCAGCCTGGCCACGAATCTGTTCCTGATCTGGAGGGGGAGTGCGGGGCCCATCATCTCCCTCCCCTCAAAGCTCACAAGATTGCCATTGCCTCCCCCCTACCAATACTTGATTGGGGCCTGTTTGTAGACTCCCCCACCCCTATACTGAATCTGGCAACCCTCCCTCCACCCCGACCCCTCCAGCTGTGTTCACACTGATATTTATGCACCTGTCTGTCTCTGTACATGTGACATTTTCAACTGACTGTTGAGTGGAGAAAAAAAAAATTAAACTGCTGGAGAGAGGAAAATACTTGATTTCCAAACACAGTTTGGCACTTATTTTTACTCGCCAACAAAGAGGTTAATAGGTAGTATTGTTTATTTTATTCTGTTTATTTCTATACTGTCCAGCGTGGCCTGTCTCATGAAAAGAGAAAAACTACATTAAGATAATATTCATTTTACAAATGCAGCCAGAACGACCCACATCAACCAGTGAGACTACCATAAATTTTTAATACTGCAGAGCCTGTTGGAATAAAAAAGGAAGGGTGGTGGGTGGAGGAGAAGAGGAAGTGCAGAGGAAAAGAGATGCTCTTCTAGCCCACTGCTCTCTCCTCTCCTCCACACTTCCTCTCCTGCTTCTTTTCCAAGCCAAGGAGGGAGAGGCTACTGCAAGCAGAGGCTAGTGCCTCTTGCCAACCTGCTGCCTGAGGCGTTTGCTTCAGTTGGCCTCACAGATGAGCCGGGTTGGGTGCCCTTTGCAAAGTGCTCTGTCCCTCCCGAAGGCAGCCTGATCTATCTGCAGTGGGCACGCACGCACATCCCTGCATTATTAATATCACAACAGCGTGTGTCTGGAGAGCAAACCCACTCACTCCCCACCCACAGCAGCTGGTAACAGGCTGCATTGCTCATGGGTTGTTGTTGTTGTTGCTGCCGCCCCCAGCTGCAGCAGAGACATCACTAGGGTTTGCGTCACCTGGGGTGGGAGGTCAGCAGGTCACCCGCATAAATTATGGCCCCCCTCCTGTGCAGTGGGTGGGGTGGAGTGAATGCCCCGGGGTGGGTGGGTAGGGCGATGCATCATTAAAATTGCACCTTTACAGTAAGATACGCACAGCCCAAGTGTATGTACTTATGTATGTATTTCTGTTAAAATGAACAGGAACAAATACACAAACAGTGCCACTCTTAGGGAACAGCTCAACTTTACTGTAAACATGTGCTGAAACATACACAAAGGGTGAATAGCTCTACTTGCAGCTGGAGTAAAACAAAACAAAACAAAGCACAGATTGCAGAGAGAGGCAGGACACACTCAGAAATGCACCAACAAGGAACATTCCACAAAGAGGCATGGCATCGCTACAATTTGCATCTCCCAGGGTGAGATCTCTTTGCGCCACCTCAATGGTTTCTTGTATTCATGTTACTCATAAATTGTAATTCTTTTCTATCACTGATGGCAATAGTAGTGACATAAACAACTAGCAAGCTCAACATAAACAAATACTCAGCTTTCAGTTCATACATTCACAGCTGTATTATGTTCAGAAAAAAAAACATGAGGGGGGGCATAGGGCAAAGTGCCGTTTTGAGAAGGCAAAGGTTTTTCAACATGTAAAAGAGAAATAATGTTAAATAATAAGAGTTAAATAATTAACTCTTCCCAATCCTACTACATTTATTTTTTGAAGACGTCTCACTGGTTTTGAACTGATGGAATTAACTTTCAAATCAACATGCTTAGCATTGCAACAGTATTTTTAACACTTCCCCCCCCCCCACAGACACAGAAGCCTGCAGTTTCATCAGAAGGGGCTTCTTGCAAAAATACAACAACCCAAAACAACACAACAGTTTCTCTGTTCTGTTGGAGAGAAATGCTACGTAAGTCTCTCTCTCTCTCTCTCTCTCTCTCTCTCTCTCTCTCTCTCTCTCTCTCTCTGCTTAGCATCAGGGGGAGAACAAAGGCTTGAAAGCAACCAGCTTTTTGAAGTATTTGTTTGTGTTGTTGACAAAATCCTTGCTTGCCCCCAGGACCTTGCCACATATGGTGTGGGGAAAAACGTATTTGATCCCCAGCTGATTTTGTACATTTGTCCACTGACAAAGAAATGATCAGTCTATAATTGTAATGGTAGGTTTATTGTAACAGTGCGAGGCAGAACAACAACAACAACAAAACCCTGAAAAACATTTCAAAAAAGTAATATAAATTGATGTGCATTTTAATGAGTGAAATAACTATAAGAGGAGGGGAGCGGGGCGGCTGGGCGCGAGGAAGCGAGTCTTGCATTTAACAGCCTCAGTGAAGAAATACATTGCAAGACGTGGTGTGCAGCATATATGCACATTGTGCGCGTGCCATTTATAACCGGTGGCGTCTTCTAGCTCTAGATTAAGTTGGGTTGCAAAGTCGCACCAAAGCTCCAGGCTGCTGATGTGTCCTTAAAGCTACGCCCCGCCTCCCTCTTCGCATGACGTGTGCTCCCAACTGGGCAGGGCTCCGAGAGACCACGCCCCTTCGCCGCCGCGGCCCCGGACAGCTTCCAAGGGAATGGGCGTGGCTCCCTTCCCAAGGACCGCCCACGCACGGGGCGCGGCTACGGCCATTCATTCCTCCCGCGCGGTGGGTGGAGCCTCTTCTTTGGCCACGCCCCCAGCGCCGGGCTTGCAGGCTGCTGCTGCTGCCGCCCGTCCAGGCTCGGCCGAGGCTGCGATGCGGAAAGGGCCGCGCAGGCTCCGGCCGGGCGCGGCAGTGGGCCAGGAGGGGCTGGACCCCGGCGGCCCCCCTGCGCCCCACAAGCGGATCTCGATCCTCCGCCGCCTCTGGCTGCCTCTGCTGCTCGGGGGCGCCGTCGTGCTGGGCTGCTACCTGCTCTGGGAGGAAGGAGCTGCTGGAGGCTTGGCGGAGGAGCAGCAGCAGCAGCAGCAGGTCGGAGGCGCCCAGGTAGGCAGGTGGCGGTTGCACCCCGGGCAGAGGTTGCACGCACCCCAGCTGTGAGGAGGCAAGGAGGACTGTCTGATCCGCGTTATAGATCGTGGGAACGGGGCCAGTTAAGAGCCAGGCAGGGCTAGAGCCCCTTTGGAGCACCTGCTTCGCAGGGAGAAGGTATCAGGTCCGTCCGATCCCTGTGGTAGGGCTGGAAGTGACCCCCCTCCCCCCCCACGTGTATGAAACACTGCGCAGGAGCTGCTGGCAGCGCCATAGAGATGCCCCTGAGCCCTCGTAAGCAGAAAGTGTGACAGTGCGTGACTGCCAGCTCTCTCTCACACGCACACACACCCCTCCATGAGTATTTGGTTCTGAAAGGTACACTGCTTCTTATCATGGAGGGAATCCCCAGTAGATGGGTGTCACTCAGCATACCTGGGTTCAGAGAAGACCACACCAGAAGTGCCACATGGCCAGAAATGAAAATGGCCTCCTTGGTGACGAGCTGCCAAATACACACCACCAGGGCCTCTGAGAGGGGGGGTTGAGCTGTCGATCGAAAGGTTGGCAGTTCGAATCCACAACGGGGTGAGCTCTCGTTGCTTGGCCAGCTCCTGCCAACCTAGCAGCTCCAAAGCATGTCAATGCGAGTAGATAAATAGGTACCGCTTGCGGGAAGGTAAACAGCGCTCCGTGTTCCAGCTGCACACTATGCGCTGCGGCAAGGAGAGTCACGTTGGCCACATGACCACGGAGGCGTCTTCGGACAACGCTGGCTCTTCGGCTTTGAAATGGGGATGAGCACCACACCCTAGAGTTGGACACGACTGGACTTAATTGTCAGGGGTCACCTTTACCTTTACCTTACCAGGGCATAAAATGGGTCAAAAAGGGGGCCCTGGAGCAAAAAAGGGGGGGCCCAGGAGCCAAATTCATATGTAGGAAAGAGGCCCAAAAAGAAACTTTGTACCCCCTGATAAAATTCCTCTGAATGGCCCCTGCACAACACACACAGGGTGACTGTTTGCAATGGCTGCTGGGAGACCCTCCAATTCATGAACTCCGTCGTGTGATATTTGTTTACTCTTTGCTCGTGGCAGCTAATAACGTATTAAAAACAGGGCCATAATGAAATATGACAAAATAAACTCCGCAAAATACAAAAATAACCTACAACCGGCAGGCCCTGCGATGAAAAGCCCCTGTCCTTATTAAGACCTGCAGGGATGGTGCCAAGTCACATTGTAAATATGAGTTCGTTCAGCTGATTCTCAGTCTAATTGCACTTTGGAGTTAGTTGTTTTTTGGTTGGAAGAATTGTCGCGTCAAGATCAGAAGCAAGTATGTTTGTCCAGGTGTGCGCAGATGTGTTTGTGCTGGTTTTCGAATGTCGCCATTTCTCTCCCTCTTTTGGGCAGCTGAGCCACAAGCCTCGAAGCTTGCCTAGCAGCCAGCTGAAGCACCTGGCCTCTCTGGTGAACCTCCAGCGCCTTTGGGGCAGCTACCTACAGCCTATGCTGATTGAGAGGTACCCTGGCAGCCCTGGGAACAAAAGGGTCCGGCAGGTGAGTCGAGGCCCGGTTCCGGTTGCGGAGCCTTGTGCCAAAATGCTGCTGTGCCGTGGCCAGCGTGTAATTCATCTGTGGAACTCCTTGCCACAGGATGTGGTGATGGCACCTGGCCTAGATGCCTTTAAAAGGGGTTTGGACAGATTCATGGAGGAAAAGACCATCACAGGTTACAAGCCATAAGCAACCTCCTGGCTTTAGAAGTAGGTTTTCTCTGTGCCAGGTGCAGGGGAGTGACAACAGGAAACAGGCTATCTTGTTGTCTTGTGTGCTCCCTGAGGCATCTGGTGGGGCCACTGTGTGATACAGGAAGCTGGACTAGATGGGCTTTTGGCCTGATCCAGCAGGGCTCTTCTTATGTAGTGCCAGTGTCTCTCTCTCCTCCTGCTGGTCTGGTTTGCTGTAGATAAGGAAAGACTTGGTGGAGGGTTTTGACAACAGACTCAGTGAGGACTAGCACCCTTGCTAGCCTCATTAACGCCCTCAAGCTGTATCCCCCTTCTTTCCCCCCCTCTTCTTAGCAAATCATGGACAGCTTGGAATCGCTGGCTGCTTCCTGGCACATAGAACTGGACTCTTTCAAAGAGAAGACACCACGAGGCGTGGTGAGCTTCACCAATCTGGTGGCCACGCTGGACCCCACAGCCACTTGGCGACTGGTGCTTGCCTGCCACTATGATTCGAAGTACTTCCCCCGTGACAAGCACGGTCGGGCCTTCCTGGGAGCCACGGACTCGGCGGTGCCCTGCTCGATCCTACTTGAACTCGTGACTGCGCTGGACAAGCTGTTGCTGAAAGCTAAGGAGCAGGTGAGAGGGAGTGGAGATGTAGGGTTAGGCCTCAGAAAGGGAGACAAGGGGAATGGCATGGAAGAGGAAGTGTGGAGGAGAGGAGAGTGGTGGGGTAGAGCGTCTCTGACGTTCTAGCCCACCACTCTTCTCTCCCTCACCTTCCATGCCATTCCCCACATCGCAAGACGTTTATTTTGATTGATTGCAAGTTGAGGCTCTTATTCCGATCTGACCGTCCCGCTTTCTGGCTCAGGGTTCCAAGGTGACGCTACAGCTGCTGTTCCTCGACGGGGAGGAGGCCTTTGGGCAGTGGACTGACACCGATTCTCTGTATGGGGCGCGCCATTTGGCCGAACGCATGGCAAAGACCCCGCATCAGCCAGGGATCACGCAGCTTCAGGCCATAGTAAGTGCTTCTCAGAGCCAGCAGCCGGTTCAAATAATTGTCCACATTCCAGGGCCTAAAGATGCTTAAAGTCTTGGTTGTGCCTTATCAATACTGTGACGTGAGCCCTTCAGGGCTGCTAACACCCTTTCCTCTTTGCTAGACTCTCTTCGTCTTACTGGATTTGCTGGGTGAGCGTCAGTTGATTATCCAGAACCATTTCCCCGCGACGGCGAGCTGGTACGAAAGACTTGCTGCCAACGGTAAGGTTATGAGAAGACAGACGCTTATCCTGGAGAGCCGATTGGCATCCGGGGGACGGGGGGGACGGGACTCTGTCCTGTCCTGGGGTTTCCCCGCTCCCCCCAAACTTGGGAGCCCCCAGGAACTAGGATGACAACACTCAGCTGATTAGTTAGATTAATAGATTAAAACCCTTTCTAATCCATTAAAAAGCTTTCCACAGTTAAATTGGCAGCAGAAAACAGTTAACTGGGCACCCTCCTTTTAATAATTATCAATGCAATCCCTTTTTAAAATTACAGGTTGCAAACGCCACCATAAGAGGGACACATTTCCCCGTCTCTCAAGCAGGAGGGAATGAATGTCTTTGGTAGATGATGTTTGCTAAGATGCATTATCAGAAAATAAAGCATGTTTGGATTTTGTACCCAGGTGTATTCTGGAGAGATTGTGAGCAGCTTCTGATCAGCCAGGCTCTCGCTTCCCTTCCTCTTGCCACAGCATCCCAAGGACATTGGTTTGGCATGTCCTGCAGTGCTACTGGGATAGGATTCCTGATTGGTTGGGCCACGTAACTCTTTTGGTGTGTGTTTTCCAGAAAGGCGACTACACCGGCTGGGCCTTCTCCATTCCCATCCCCTGGAGTATATGTATTTCCAGAACAATCCCATCTATGGCCCTGTTGAAGATGACCATGTTCCCTTCCTTCGGAAAGGTACTGTACGTCCCTTCCCCACAAAAACCACCTATCTTGTTGAAGCCATAACCTACAGGCAGTGCTTCATTTACTCTGCATTTTAAAAAATAAATTACAGTGCAATCTATCTCAGCAACCATAAGGACTAGAAACTTGACTTTGGGAAGTAGAAAGCTTAGTGTTGAATTCTGTGATTGGCACAAAATTGTACTTTTTGCAGGGAAACGCAGACATCCCTGGGCTTATGGCGTGCATTTCTCTGTCTTGTGACAGGCGTTCCGGTCCTTCACCTCATCTCCACACCCTTCCCCAAAGTTTGGCATACTATGGAGGACACGGAGGCCAACTTGCACCCACCCACTGTTGAAAATTTCTGTAAGATCCTGGCGGTTTTCTTGGCAGAATACTTGTGGCTTTAGGTGGAAACCACCCTCCTAATGCGGACGTCTTTTTGGTCAAATGAGACGTGGAACAGCTGATCTGGAAGACTCGCAGTGGCCTGCCTGGGATTGAATGGATGGTACTTCCAAACGTTTAGGCTTGCAATCCGAGGGGACTGTCGTATGAGAGGAGGTGGGATGTGCTATGGAAAAGCCACAAACTCCTAGCCGCTATCCAGGGCTGCAGCTGATAAGCCAGGGGGGATCGCTGTGGTCAAGTGTCCAAGATCTATCTGGGGAAGGGCAAAGGGGGTTGAGGAGTTTCCTTTTCCTCAGGGGGGATTTTCCTGGCGGAACAAATGTTTCCAAAGATTGGGAGAAGGTCTGGCCTCTTATGCTTCCCAGGGTCGTGGCTCAGCCCATCCCTGTGGAGCTGGGGTTGTGACTTTTTCTTGTGCTCACTGTGGCTCTTCCTAGCTTCATATGTTTTCAGTAATTGTCACCAGAATTCTAGGTCAAGATAGTTTTGTGCATAAAGGTTTTGCTGTCCTTGCAAAAGAAAGTTTCCCTCTTGAGCCATTTGGAAAACAAGACCTGTTGAACTGGTGCTTTCCGGAAGCTGCCGAGGGCTCCGTCCGTTACCTTCACAGGCTTTTTAAAACAAGACTTTCAAAATGTAATGGTGAGGGGGATAACAATTTGTACCCTGATCCCAGGTATTTAAAACAAAACTTTGAAGCAGCTAAGTTTTTTTTTACTGTGATGGGGAAAGCAGGCCACCTACCGCTGAGCCCAGCGTGTTCCGTCCTGTACAGGTCTGTATTCCTATTTATTGGCAGGGCACCTTCAAAGAAAAAAAAACCCTGTGTGAGGAACAGCCGACATGTGAAGTGGTGGGTTATATGTTGGTTTCATCTTACTTCCAATGTGCAAGGAATTTAGTAACCTGTGAAGTAGTTCTGCGGCCTACTGTACACATGAACACGGAGAGCAAGTGCCGTTTTTGAACGCTCTCTAATGCTAAAGATAAACAGTGCTTGGGGAGTCAAACATCTAGCTCCTTTTCCTCTCCTTGTTGTGCTAGCTTTTTGCTTACAGGGAGGAGGGGATTTTTATGCAGGGTTTTTATGCACATTCATATGCGATCCCCCGTCCTCCACTTGCAGTCTGAAGTGGTAGAGTCAATTAATCACCGTGGGACTGTACCATTTTGGTGCATATGTTTTCATCGTACTTGAATTCCTTCTCTCGGGGATGGCTTGACAAGGAAGTATTTCAATAAAAGTTTCTTCCCTATTCTGCAGTCGTTCTCTTTTGCTTATTGTGTGGGTCTCCTTCGTAGGGCAGTGTCCTAATGCCAGTCACCCCCTCCTTCCAGGAAATTCCAGCGGGCTTTTCGTCTCTTGGAAGGGGGCAGTAACTTGGAGGAGAAGCAGCTGCTTTGCATGCAGAATGTCCCAGCCTGTTCAGTCCTGGGAAAGCTCTCCAGGTAGGGCGTAGAAAAATCCCGGTATGAAACCATGAAGAACTGAGCTGCAGCCCCCCACCCACCCAAAGCATGCAGGTGGGTTCCAATAGGAGGCGATGGAAATCCCAGTGTTAGGACAGCTGCTCCTCTTTCACATCTTCTCAAGATCAAGTTGATTAAACGGTTACTATACCGTAACGTTGGTATTGTATAATAGCATAGATCCTTGCCCCCCCCCCCCAAGGAGCTTAGTTTCTTAGGGGGAAGAAGACAGAGGGGAGAGGTAAAGGTAGCAAGAGACCAAATGTACAAGCATAAGAACATAAGAACATAAGAAGAGCCCTGCTGGATCAGGCCAAAAGCCCATCTAGTCCAGCTTCCTGTGTCACACAGTGGCCCCACCAGATGCCTCAGGGAGCACACGAGACAACAAGATACCTGTGTCCAGTCGCCACTCCCTTGCACCTGGCACAGAGAAAACCCACTTCTAAAAAAAACCAGGAGGTTGCTTATGGCTTGTAACCTGTGATGGTCTTTTCCTCCATGAATTTGTCCAAACCCCTTTTAAAGGCATCTAGGCCAGGTGCCATCACCACATCCTGTGGCAAGGAGTTCCACAGATGAATCACACGCTGGGTAAAGAAATATTTTCTTTTATCTGTTCTAACTCTCCCTCCACTCAATTTTAGTGCGTGTCCCCTAGTTCTGGTGTTGTGTGAGAGGGAGAAGAATTTCCCTCTATCCACTCTCTCCATCCCATGCATAATTTTATAAGTCTCAATCATGTCCCCCCTCAGGCGCCTTTTTTCTAGGCTGAAAAGCCCCAGACGCTGTAGCCTTTCCTCGTAAGGGAGGTGCTCCAGCCCACAAATCATTCTGGTCGCTCTTTTCTGCACCTTTTCCAATTCAACTATATCCTTTTTGAGGTATGGTGACCAGAACTGGACACAATACTCCAGATGTGGCCTTACCATCGATTTGTACAAAGGCATAATGATATTGGCCGTTTTATTCTCAATCCCCTTTTTAATGATCCTGAGCATGGAATTGGCCTTCTTCACAGCCGCCGCACACTGGGTCGACACTTTCATCGACCTGTCCACCAGCACCCCAAGATCCCTCTCTTGATCCGTCACAGACAAAGCAATGCAGGTAGCAAGGGCAGAATAGAGTTGCACATCTGTGGCTGTGCTGTGTTTTCTCCACAAGGGGGCAGCATGGGCCCACTGATATTTTCAAAGGAAGCTAGAGCAGTTCTTTATGATGGTTTTTCTTCTGGGTAATTTCTTTTTTAAAGTAAGCTGCTCTAAGCTTTTCTTAAAAAATTAAAGTGGGGCAAAAACTTCTAAAATAAATAATGGGTTGACTATGGGAACAAACTGGTGGTGAGCTGGTTGTTGGGAACTCTGGCTTCTGTAGCTGGTGTAGGGGTCAAGGATTGGGACCGAGAGATTTGGAGAGAAATTCTCAGCTAAGAGCAAGACGGAGGATGAAGGATTAGGAGTTGGTGGCACCTTGGATGGAGAATGGTCCTGAAAGAGTCTCTCAGCACCTTGGACAGCTCTCCTTTCTCCCTTTTACCAAGAAGGTACTACAGTATTATTATTATTATTATTATTATTATTATTCACATTTTTATACCGCCCTTCCTCCAAGGAGCTCAGAGTGATGTACATATTTCCTCCCCTCCTTTTTTTTTTGTCCTCACAACAACCCTGTGAGGTAGGTGGGGCTGAGAGATAGTGACTGGCCCAAGGTCACCCACGAAGCTTCGTGGCTGAGCAGGGATTTGAACCTGGATCTTCCAGGTCTAAGTCCGACTCCCAAACCACTACACCATCCTGGCTGTACTACAGTACTCCCCCCATATCCGCTGGGGATATGTTCCAGGTCCCTCCGTGGATACTTGAAACCGTGGATAGGAGCAAACATACCCTCCATGGTTTCCTGAGGGCCCCCCCCCACCCTACCTCCCCTGCAGGCAGGCATGCGTGCCCCCCCCAGCTCTTATTTTTCTTTCAGCAAGCTTTGTTCCTTAAAACAGAGAAGCAACCTCCATTGCAGACAAGTAGACCGAGACAGTCTTAGAGAGGCTCTGCAAGGTTTCTGTTAACAGAAACCTTGCAGAGCCCCTCTAGGACTTCGTCTCGGTCTACTTGCCTGTAATAAGCAGCCAGAGGCTGCTTCTCCTGTTTGTTTAAGGAAGAAACAAAGCTTACTGGGGGAAAAATAAAAGCCGGGGAAGGCCCCACGATCCATGGATAACTGAAATCGTGGATAGCGGATCTGTGGATACAGAGGGGCCACCTGTACTTCAGATGACAACTGTGCAAAGTGTTGAGATTCACAGAACACCTTTTCATGCCGTTATAAGAGAAAGTAGCATTGCAAGGGTAGGATGCCTGCTAGTGCCTGAAACCACTTGTCTTGCCCATAACATTTGCACCGTTGATGAGCAATTTGCTACGGCTCTGTAAGAGATTGGGATGTCTCTGAAAAGACACGTACCACAGATTCCAGTGACACCTTCAAGCCTATGTGGCTTTCAGCCGACTTACCGGGCGTGTGAGGCGGATTCTAGCCCATGAAAGTGTGTGCGACCGTAAAGATGTTAGTTTTTTTAAAGGTGCCACAAGAATCTTGGATGTTTTTGCTGCAACAAACGGACAACTCTAGCACTCTGAGTATTGATTATCATTGTGAAGTAGAAATGGCGATGCCAAGGGTTTCTTTGCTAGTTGGGGGGGGGGGAGGTGCAAGTTGTATGGAGGTCTCAGATGTGCAATGCCAGTTCAGAAAGGCAAAGGGATGGAAAAGACACCCCCACCCCCACCCAGCTTGGGATCCTGGAAAGCTGCTGCCAACGGGGGATGCGGTAGCACTTGCTGGCATTGAGCTGGGGGCTAGACTAGGTGACCTCCACTGTCCCTTCCAACTCTATGAAATGCTGGGCTAGCTTGACAGCATATAGCGCAGCCTGAAAGGATGGAATTATTTGCTCCTCTGTGTTTGGCAGCTTTAGGCAAGAGCCTGGCCCCTCTCCTTGACAGTGGTTTAAGTCCTAGGCTCATCCTGTTCTTCCGTGCTGCACTGTGTCGGCCCTCTCGTTGCCGAAACAGCCTGGCCTCTGGCCACATCAGGCTTGACCTGCACTCGGTGCCCCAGAAGCAACGCAGGTGCCAGGCACACAAAGCGCTCAAAGTGGAGCCTGTTCCCTCAGAACTTGCACTCTGCAGTGGCAAGATGGGAACACGGCGCAATTTCCAACCACTCGCTCTGCAAGGCAATTACAGGGGCTGGGGAGCTGTTGGCCTGCTGTGCGTGTGCCTGCGGAGCGCAGACGCTAATGCTTTCGGCAGCAGTAGTGCCAGGAGGAATACAGACTGAAAACGAGGCCCCTCCAACGCTTTCCGAGGGAGGGGCAGCCCGTCAGCTCTTTGGTAACCATATCAACGGCGGTTCTCCGAATTACCTTAATTGCAGCATTTGGGCATCTGTCTCTCTCCACCTGGGTCTCGCTGGCCCACCAGCGAAGCCGAGGAACAAGCGATGAGGACAATTTCCGAGGAAATCACACAAGAGTGGCATTGCACGTAAGCCTATCGACACACAAGTGTCATTTTCTTGCCACTTACTCTAACCTCGGGGAACATGGCTATAAGCGGCTGGATCACACACAAGACGGGGGGGGGGCGCACTGGCAGCATGCAGGGCTGGGGAAAGGCTTGCCCATCTTCTAGAATAATTACAACTGTTGCCTGATTAAAGAAGCCTTAGTCCGTCAGTGGCAGGCTTTGTTTTTTAAGCCGATGCGTAGCAGGCATTGGTCACAGAAGAGGCATCCCCTCCTACGTGAGAGATGGGGGGCGTGCGTGCCTCTTCTGAAACGGCAGAGGGTCCCCTTTGCAGGATGTGATCTATTTTTGGCATTTTATTGATGCAAGCCACCCTGGAGCGAGTGATGGAAAACAAATTAATAAAAGTCAATCAAAGCAATCCTATAAAAAGTCACTTTAAAAAGGTATACACCGGTTGCCCCATTAAGCAGCAGGGCTCTAAGCTGAGCAGCACCAATACGAACCAGAGGCCATTCAGTTAGAAAAACAAGAGTTTATTTACAGACAGCACCACACAGCAAAAGCCACTAGGAGGACGCCACAGGCCCCCACCCCCCCATTTCTGGGGAGAAGATAGGAAAGATGTTCCAGGAATGTTTAGAAAAAAAGCGTCAGCACAGCCCTCGCCAACCGAACCAAGAGATCGGCCAAAAACAAGTTGGGTTTACATTCAACCCAGCGGCTGTGCCGGGCCAGTTTCTCTTGCGCCCCGACCCCAGCAGAGAAGGGAGAAATGAAAAGCTGGCGGGATGGTGAGAGCTCTTTCTTTCGCAGGGGTAGCCTGAAGTCACAGGACCCTCTCACCTGCTGTCCTCTTGGGCCAGGAATTCATAGTCCTTGCCCGGGGGGGGGGGGGCATTTGTCCCTGAAAGAGATCCAAATTCCTGGCCCAAGAGGGCTGGTGCTCTTCCTACCAGGGAAGGCCTCGGCAGCTACCAGTAGCAGCTCTAGAAGAAGAAAGCACATTTCCTCCCCCACAGCTGGGCACAAGGAAGCGTTGTGGGAAAGGAGGTGGGGCAGAAGGGAGATTTAAAGAGGGGACCCTCTACTGGCCCTGGGGTGCTGCTTCTTCTTCACCTGTGCCCCCTTCAAAGGAAGAGCTCACACAGTCCCTTCTACCTAACCCCCCTGCAAACCCCAGGACCCACACAGTCGCAGCACAGGAGGAAGACTAACTCTCTGCACATGTGAACATGACACAGCCATGATTCCCACCCCCCACTAATCTTCTATTTCAGGCCCATAACCTAGCATACAAAAAGGCAGGAGGAGGCAGGCTCCAAAACAAGTGGGGTGGGGAAGGACGCCCCCCCCCCTATATTTTGGTCCGCTGCCATGCTGTCGCGCCCCCTCCGAGGGCACAGCAGCTCTCTCGTTCTCTCCGTTTCTCTCCCTCAGGAGCTACGTCCTCGTCTCGAGCTTGTTCATGTACTCCTGCAGCGCCTGCAGCCGGGCGTCGATCTCAGAGAGGTCAGCCGAGGGCTCGCTGAATAGGTTCTCTGTTGGGAAAGACAAGAGCGTCGCAGCAGGGAAAAGAAGCAGGGTTGGGGGGAGCCTTCCCGGAATGCCCTGCACCAACCAGACAGGCAGATCAAGGGGCCGCTGGGGCGCTTGTGCTACCCGCTGTGATCAGGTCCAAGGACCGCCAAGCAGTGCCTTGTGCCAAGGCAGCCACCCAGACCTGCTACAGCAACAGGGGGTGCCACCCGCCCTTTGCCCCTTGGCAAGCAGAGCAAGCCTACACCCCTTGAGCCCGAGACCCTCCAAGACCCCCAAAGGCTGACCTTTGTCTGCTCGCTTGCCAGTGGTCGGGGTGCTCACCAAGCGCTTCCGGTGGCCACTGTCCGCGCGAGGGGCCTGTCCGGAGAACGGGAGACGCCCATCAGTCCACCTCCCCTCTCTCTGGAGGGGAGCACGGGAGCCCCACCCAAAGGCAGCCCCCCCCCCCCCATGTCAACCACTGCCTTCCTCTCCCTCACTCGGCCACTTACCGCGGCGGATCCGTTCCAGGAGGAAGAGCTCAGCGGTTTCCTGCTCCTCGCTGCCCGTTTCCGACCCCTGAGGAACAAATGCACAGCGTCAGACGGGTCAGGGTCTCGAGGGCGAAGGAGTCCCGAGCGGAAATGGTTCTGAGACGGCTCCTGCCTGATTCGCCCCTTTGGGAAGCAGTTGGTCTTACTCTGCTTGGGGGGGGGGGGTATTGTGCTGCTGTTTTAATTCCTGCCACTTTTGTCTCCTGGCCTTTGTTTAAAAACTTCTTCTTCTTCTTGTAGACGTGATTTTAACTTTATTTTATCATTATCTACTTTGGGATCTGCTGAGATGCAAAGCTACAAACTCTTAAAAACCAAACGCATAAAAAGAATGGCTGGTGGCCTCTCGACATGCCGCCCCCAGTCTCCCTCGGAGCTGGGCAGAGGCCCCCAAACTCCTTGGCACTGAAGACACCCCTGAAAATGTTGAGCCCTGGCACTGTCAAGCTGAACCCATGAGGACTAGACACTTAATTTTTTGCACTGAAGAGTGGGCAGTTTAGCAACCACAGAGACTCAGGGACCAGGGTACCCGGCCCTGCTTGATGTCCCTGCCTTCCTCTACCCTCTTTTCTCACCTCGGTGCGGCTGGTTCAGAGTAATCGTCCATTTCGCTCCCTGAGCTCGCAGAGGAGCGTCTGCTGCGGAAACTTTCCACTACAGAAGAGAGGATGTTTGCAGTCAGATTAAGCGACAGGCAAGCCCTGTCTGTGATGACGACTGAACGTGTCAATACCCTCCAAATATACAAAACAGAAGCAGGTTATAAATACCCAGATACGTAGGCAGATTAAGTAAGAACTGCCTGTCGCAGTACAAGAATCACCCCTGGCCATTGGGGAAGCTGTTGTGATGTCATGGAATGTTTCCAGACATTCTGACGCTCAGGGTGAAACTGTCAACAAGAGGATATGGGTAACTAGCACAGCTTTTGCAAAGGTGCCCATTCCCCTTCTGCCCCATCCTATCGGGGGGGGGGGGTTTCCACATCATAGGGGGAGGGGGACGGGAACAACAAGACAGGGAGGTGCTGCTTGGGAGGGGTTGTCTTTTTACGCGAGATGAAGCAACACTTCCGCTGCAAGGTGTACCTGAGGAACTCCTGCCCCGAGTCTTCCCCAGGCCGCTTGCGCCAAAACCCGACGGACCCCTGGACTGCGCGCGGTGCCAGCTGCTGGGCGGAGTGTCTCCCATCCCCCGCCGGATGCAGCGCTTGCTGGAGCGGAAGGAGAGAATTAGCAAGGACACCGTATTCCTACTGACCCGCCCCCCAGCCCAGGGACTGAACCCGGGTTTCGGGGAGAGCTGCTGCTCACTGTTTCTGCTCCGCCTCCTTCTGCTTGCGTTCTTTGGCCTTCACAAAGGCTGTGGGATCAAAGCGCGGCAGCCGGGTGCCTGGGGGAGGGGGGAGAAAAGAGTGGGGGCTGGTTGTACAGGACAATTTGCCACAGTTCTTTGCCAGGGCAGCAACTGGCAAACTCTCCACGGCCAGGAAGGGCGTGGCCAAAGACCCCCATTGGCTGAAGGGCTGGGTTTCCAGGCCCCCAACCCATTTACAAGGACTAGGCCCCCTCACCTGTAGGGGACGGGGACTGTCGTGGGAAGCGGCCCTGGCTCCCGCTGCGCCCCTCCCTAGATGAGGACCGCTGCCGGCTGGACCCCCAGGCCCCGGTGCGCTCCCTTGAGTTTGAGCGTTCCCGCGAGGTGGAGCGGTGGTCTTCTCTCGACTTGGTGCTGGCTCGGGTCAGGGCCGAGGGGCCAAAACTGCGGGAAGAGGCGGAGTGATTCTGGGGGGACGGTCCAAGGGGGGTGAAGCGCCTGAGAAGGGAAGAGAGCGAGACGCCCGCGGCCAAAGTGAGAGCAGCTTGTTGGCCTAGCAGAGAAACTGCTGCACGGGCCCATTGCCTTCAACAACGCACACTGCGATTGGCTGGCTGGGAGCACTCACCCTTTCTTGTATAGGGCCAGTTCATTGGTCAAGTTCTTCACGCGGATCCGGAGGCCCCTCTCGGTCACTTTCAGCTCCGCCAGCTGGAGGGGAGAGAAAGATCTGCTTGATTCTCAGGAAGGACCAAGTTGATTCATGGAGAGCACTTTCAAGTGGAGGGGGGGGGGTTGCGTGTGGAAACACCACCAATATGTTTATTGTTTTGTTTTTATCAAGCTTCCTCCAGCCCTCACACAGTGGCGATCCTCGGGGGGGGGGGGGGAGCCGCCGACACCATGCCCCCACGTGACCTGGGCATGATGTCAGCTGCGAGCGCCCAGCGCGGCTCCAATCACACCCCCTCCCCGCCGTTTCAGTTACTATTTTGGAGCCGTTCGAGCTCCAGGGCGGGCAGGAGGGCCCAACAGCAAGGCGGCCGAAGCGGAGGTGATGCATCGCGGAGGCAAGTACGCCCGTTCGCCGCCACACCCGCCCCCCCCCCCGCCCTGGGGCCCACCGCAACACCACCCCAACCCCGACGACGCTTCTGCCCTCACGGCAGAGGAGACGTGCCTGAAAGTGTGTGGCAGCTGCCCAGCTGAAAGGACCTCAAGAATGTTTTCTGTATTGGGGAGGGGAGCCCCTTTCCCCGGCAGGCTGAAGAAATGGTGCAAACCCGTTTCATGTACAGTATATTGGCAGAATTTATGCAGGTCACAGAATCCAGCATTTCTTGGCCAGAATTTGGCTTGCCTGGGCACAGAACTGGAATTATTTCCGTTTGGCAGAGCACACTGTACGCTGCCTTGTACCCCCCACCCACCCACCCCAGCCTGGGGCTCCCAGAGGGGCAGGCCCACCTCGTCCGCCAGCTGCCTGCTCTCCTGCAGACGCTTGCTGGCCACACGCTGGTGCTTGGCCCTCTCCGTGGTCAGCTCCTCCTCCAGGCTCTGCACCACCTTCTTGAGGATCTTCACTTCCTTCAGGGCGCTGCTCTTGTGGGTGAGCTTCAGCTCCTCCTGCACCTCCAGCAGCGCTGCCTCCATCGCCTTCTTCTCCTCCAAGGTGTGCTGCAGCCTGGCAGGAAGAGCAGAGAATGGTCAGCTGGCAAGACCGTAGACCAGAGCTGCCTGGACAGCCATCCACAACCCCCAGCATCAGGAAGGAGGTCGCATCTCACGGTTCAATCACAGGCAAAAACCACCGGAAAAAGAGTGTGCAGGCCTGTCGTTTCTCCACTACACCTCGCACCCTTCTCAAAGTTGGTAACAGTATTAGTATTATTAATATTTATATACCGCTTTTCAACTAAAAACATCCCAAACAAGCCCCCGCTTCCTACATAACCCAAAGAACTTAAACCACGAGAAAACCCAGCCATCCCACCTCTTTGCCTTTCACCATGAAGACTCCCATCTCTCCTTGTACCGGTGGCACCCCGGTTCCTAACCACCTGAATTCACAAGAAAGAGCGGGCACCTGCAGCTGGCATGGCGGAGGCCCAAGCCATCTCCCACCCCCAAACACTTACTCATCCCGGAGCCGGCGGATCTCAGCATCTCGGAAGTCCTTGCCGGGTTTGGCCTTCAGCGCGGCCAACTCCTCCTTGAGTTCTCGGATCACCTTCTGCAGGACGACGGGGTCCGGCTTCCCCATGTAGGGCAACGGGAGGGGATAGTGAATCCTGCCAGGAGGCGCAAAAACAGAGTCAGCAAATCACTGCGGATGGGAGCAAGCGCTGCACCTCGTGTGTGTGTGTGTGTGTGTGTGTGTGTGTGTTCCACTTGTTCTTGACGGGTGAAATGACAGCCACATCTGGACTCAGGAAACAATCTCCCTCCCCAGACAAGATTGTCTAGCAACCCTCTGGTGGCCGCAAGACCAAATCAGCCCCGGAAGCAATGCTGGAGACCGGTCGCGAGTCTCAGCCAGGAGCAGGAGCCGACCTGGAGCGCCAGACCCCCCCCCCCTCCTGCCACATGCAAGAGTCGCTCTGCACCTGTCAAATTCCACAGAGTAGATCAAGATGAGGTAACGCTTGGAGCTCAGTGGGGATGTCTTGGCAGCAGACGCGTGCCTGGGTCCCACCCCAATCTTCCTGCTCCTCAGCGATTCGAGGTCAGTGTAGGTGAGGAGGTCCAGGGTGACCGATTCGCTGCTCTGTAGAAAAGGGGGGGGGCAGGACCACATTAAGGGCCATCGACGGCAGATCCGGCTCGCCACCCACAGTCATCCAGCCTGCACGAAGCTTGGTTTACAGAGCCAGCCCTACCCTGGAATAAGTGCCCTTGAACTCAGAACCCCAGAAGCCCCCGGCTGGGTTGGAGCAGAGGGGCTCCACCTCGCCCAGCACCCTCTTTTCCAAAGCCGCCAACAAACGGCACTGGAACGCAACAGCCCCACCCCACCCCCCTGTTCTCAGCATCCAGTCCGACCACACGCACATATCTCCATGCGCTCACCTGAGGAACAGGTGGCTGGTGGTCCTGGGGGGAGGCGAAGGGGCAGAAAGCAGAGCGAACGAAGAAGGCAGGCAGGATTCAGCCAGTCCAAGAATTGCTGCCCCAAGACACCTTCCTACGCAGGAGGAGGAAAGCGAGGCGAGGGGCTTGCCCTGTGCCAAGCCAAGACTCACCTGGGCCAGGGCCGACTCCAGCATGCTGCAGAAGATCCCAAACTGCTTGAAGTTGCCCGTCTTGTGAGTGAGGTCTTCGATGACTAGAGGACGAGAGAGAAGCTGGTTTCCGTGGGGGGTTGGTCTCAGCTCAAGGATATTGAGGCCCTTTTTGGGAGCCACAAGTGGCTCTCGCAGTTCCCACAAAACATAGCTTGCGTGTACACGTGGCGATACAATCGGAAAATGTGGGGGTCTGAGTGGGCGAGACTTTCTGGTCCTTGGTAGGGGATGCCACCGCCCGGGTTCCAGCTGCTTTGCTCTCAAGAGGCACCTCTCCGATAACCCAGCTTGCCGACCCCTTTTGGGGGGCACAGGGAGGAGACCGCCAGTGCTGCCCGTGAAGCTTCCCGATCCTGGCAGGGAGCAATGCTACTGTACACTGAGAGGTCTGCTGCCGGCCCCCACCCAAGGCAATTGGTACATTCTAGCACGGGGGGGGGGGAGCTTGCTCCAAGATGGCCACCCCATCCGCACCACAATCGTCTCCCCGCTTCGCCCATCCCTCCATACTCACAAGCAGCATCAAACTCCCCTCGCCACTGGTCCGTGGTGAGCCTGTCCTCCACTTCCACCTCCAGGAGGCCGCCCTCCACCGTCATCCGCACAACGTGCTCAACGCCACGGAAGACGTAGTCGGCTTGCAGCCCATGCAGCTTGGCCATGGCGCCCCCAACCAGCCTGCTTCGTGGGGAAGTCCACAGCCTTCAACCGTCAACCTTCCACTTGCAGATTTATGTCTGGGAGGAAAGGACAGTAGGGACGGGAGTGAAGCCACACCAGCCCTGCCCTGTCCACGGGAGGCGGAAATGACACGGCGCCAGGGCTGGACTGACGGGCAGGCGGCCCAGTTGCATGGGGCCACCAGGCTTAGCGCAAGGTGGGGGGGCAACCACACTTCCGTTACTCTTAACAAACTTGCTTTTACTTGCCTATCAGAGCATACAGATACAGGCGCAGGCATGCAGATTTACCATCTTATATACGACAGGGATGTGGCCAGCGGGTGGCGCAGTGGGTTAAACCGCTGAACCATAAGCTGTCGATCGAAAGGTCGGCAGTTCGATTCCCGCGACGGGGTGAGCGCTCGTTGCTTGGCCAGCTCCTGCCAACCTAGCAGTTCCAAAGCATGTCAATGCGAGTAGATAAATAGGTACCGCTTGCGGGAAGGTAAACAGCGCTCCGTGTTCCAGCTGCATGCTACGCGCTGCGGCAAGGAGAGTCATGCCGGCCACATGACCACGGAGGCGTCTTCGGACAACGCTGGCTCTTCGGCTTTGAAATGGGAATGAGCACCACACCCTAGAGTCAGACACGACTGGACTTAATTGTCAGGGGATACCTTTACCTTTTTATACGACAGGGATAATCGTTCACACGGATAACATGGTGTAACAACATTTGAACAATTTAGTGCTTATCTGAATATTTTGCTCTTTCCTTATTAATTTTGGTGCGAGGATTTCAACAATGCCACTATTTTTTGGTGTAGGATCCGTAGTTTAGCCACAATTTACGCCACACAAATCTAGGCAGTTGTATAATACGATGTGTATTGCAACGCACTAGGCGTTGTACGCAAAATTTAAGAGAAGTAAAAAGTTTTGATGATACAAAAAAACTAAGATTACCATTGGAATCCGCGCCTCTAAATTGTACATTAAAAATGTAACGTAAAACCATTTTTGTGTTGCACAGTGTAATGCACCAAAGTGAGCTAAATGGGGGGTGGGGTGGGGTGTCACAAAAGTTAAATAACCAAGACGATTTGAGTCAAGGTGGAGGGTAGTCGAGGGGAGCAGGCAAGCAAGAGAGGTTACATGGCAGACGGGGGAGAAGAATATAGAGGATCTAGGGGGAAACTACCCTGCTTCCCTCTGCCTCCATCCCTCTGTTAGGCCAATGTCTAGATTGGAAGCCTGCCGGGGCAGAGAACCAACTTGTTTTACTCTGTGAAAAGCACGATGTGTGCTGCTGTTCCTCTATAAATTAATAGCAATAAGCTGGGAGGGGGCAGAAAGGTTTCATCGAAGCAGTCCAAGGGGGGGTAGTAGTACTGGGGGCAAAACGAAACCCACGCAACCGGGGGGGGGCTACAGTTAGTGGAGGCACCGAAAAGGGAGAGGGGCTGTAATTAGCCCCTCTCCCTTTTCGGTGCCTAGGGGGTGCCCATAATTAGTAAGGGGGGCATTATTTGCATTAATGGGGGGCTACTATTAGGAGTCAGTGGGGGGGTTACTGCTGGAGGTCAGTGGACGAAGCCACCCAGTCTCCTGCCCCCAAGGGACGGAGCGCGGACGACGGAGCCCCAACAGCCACTTACCTGCCCGCCGTCCCACCTCAACTGCCGCCTTTGGTGCGAGGCTCCGCCTTTCCGCCTCTCCCACTGGCCGCTTGCTCAGCCGCTCCCCGTTTCTACTGGCCGACACAGACGTCTATCATCTCGCCCCGGTCCATCGAACGCGGCGTTGACCCATCGGTGAAAGCGTTGGAACCGCCCCTAAAGCTGAAG
The DNA here is from genome assembly GCA_026170595.1 of Plestiodon gilberti rubricaudatus. Taxonomy (NCBI): domain Eukaryota; kingdom Metazoa; phylum Chordata; class Lepidosauria; order Squamata; family Scincidae; genus Plestiodon; species Plestiodon gilberti. Next base: position 10,760,491 of record JANXHW010000011.1, read on the forward strand.
CCCCGCCCCTCCTTTCTTTCTCTCCCCGACTCCTTTAATAGACTTATAATGGCTAGACTGACACGCATGTCTAGTTTCCGGAACCTCATCTAGTAGACTTCCTTTCTCCGCTTCTAGGGGAAGGACTCCGTCCTATCGGACTGCTTGCGCGCCGCTGTTCGCTCAGGGTTCCTTGGCAGTCAAAGAGAAATCACGTCCATAATAGTGCCCGCCTCTCAGAGCCAATGATTGGTGACTTACCTGCCAATTCTCACCACAAAGAAGAATAAAGGTAAAGGTGACCCCTGACAATTAAGTCCTCTCTAGGGTGTGGTGCTCATCCCCATTTCAAAGCCGAAGAAGACGCCTCCGTGGTCATGTGGCCGGCGTGACTCTCCATGCGCTTCAATGTAAGTAAGTGCAAAGTGATGCACATTGGGGCAAGAAACCAAAATTTCACATACACGCTCATGGGTTCTGAGTTGTCTGTGACGGATCAAGAGAGAGATCTTGGGGTGCTGGTGGATGGGTCGATGAAAGTGTCGACCCAGTGTGCGGCGGCTGTGAAGAAGGCCAATTCCATGCTCGGGATCATTAAAAAAGGGATTGAGAATAAAACGGCCGATATCATTATGCCTCTGTACAAATCGATGGTAAGGCCACATCTGGAGTATTGTGTCCAGTTCTGGTCACCACACCTCAAAAAGGATATAGTTGAATTGGAAAAGGTGCAGAAAAGAGCGACCAGAATGATTTGTGGGCTGGAGCACCTCCCTTATGAGGAAAGGCTACAGCGTTTGGGGCTTTTCAGTCTAGAAAAAAGGCGCCTGAGGGGGGACCTGATTGAGACGTATAAAATTATGCATGGGACGGAGAGAGTGGATAGAGGGAAATTCTTCTCCCTCTCGCACAACACCAGAACCAGGGGACATGCACTAAAATTGAGTGGAGGGAGAGTTAGAACAGACAAAAGAAAATATTTCTTTACCCAGCGTGTAATTCATCTGTGGAACTCCTTGCCACAGGATGTGGTGATGGCACCTGGCCTAGATACCTTTAAAAGGGGTTTGGACAGATTCATGGAGGAAAAGACCATCACAGCTTACAAGCCATAAGCAACCTCCTGGTTTTAGAAGTGGGATTTCTCTGTGCCAGGTGCAAGGGAGTGTCAACGGGAAACAGGTTATCTTGTTGTCTTGTGTGCTCCCTGAGGCATCTGGTGGGGCCACTGTGTGATACAGGAAGCTGGACTAGATGGGCTTTTGGCCTGATCCAGCAGGGCTGTTCTTATGTTATGTTCTTATGCCGCAGCGCGTAGCATGCGGCTGGAACACGGAGCGCTGTTTACCTTCCCGCAAGCGGTACCTATTTATCTACTCGCATTAACATGCTTTGGAACTGCTAGGTTGGCAGGAGCTGGCCAAGCAACGAGCGCTCACCCCGTCTCGGATTCGAACTGCCGACCTTTCGATCGACAGCTCATGGTTCAGCGGTTTAACCCACTGCGCCACCCGCTGGCCTTACAAAGAAGAATACCTAGCAAGAAAAGCCCATCACAGGTTACAAGCCATGACAGGTTAAGAAGCAACCTCCTGGATTTAGAGGGAGCCCCTCTCTCTGAATGCCAGGTGTAAGGGAGTGGCAACAGGATACAGGTCTCTTCTTGTCTTGTGTGTTCCCTGAGGCATCTGGTGGGTCCACTGTGAGATACAGGAAGCTGGACTAGATGAGCCTTTGGCCTGATCCAGCTGGGCTCTTCTTATGTTCCTATGGCATAGGATCACTCTATTTCTCTGCAGTGGGGGTGGACTGCATAGTTCCGAATCTAGCTGGGGAGCTTGCCAACAAGAATGGTAGGGAGAGTTCAAAACCCACCTGGGACAGTTAAAGGGATCAAGAAGGGATCTGTGCCCTGGGATACAAAAGAAAGTAGAGCATTTTCCCAAATTCATCACACTGTTATACTCCTTAATGCCAACCATCTGAGATTCTGAAATCACCGGTTCAATCAAGTCTATGATTAATATTAATTTCATGGTCTTCACACACCCAGTGAGAAACGGGCATTTGCAAGTTTTATTATTCCACTGCACATTTGATGTAAGTTTTCATTCGCTCATACACGCCAGACTTTGGTGTTGTATAGTGGTGCTTTAAGTTGCCAACTTTCACACACTGATCTGGAAGTGTCCCACTTTCTTCCTGATAAACACGTTACATGAATGTTGACTGTAGGAGCCGAGGCTTCCCTGTTTACATGAATGTTTACTGTTAGCTGTTTTTAGCCATCTGGCTTTTAATCAATGTATCAATTTTAGAATGGAAGCTTTCATGGCTGGTTATAATAGTAGAGGACGCAGGTATTATGGGTTTGCAAGCCATGTATTTTATTATATAAACTGCAGGAGGTTACTGATAAAGCAAATAAAATCCCTAACTGGGCACACATAATAGTAAGCACACTAGAGATCTTCTAAAAGAGGCAGAATCAGCAAAGTCCAAGGTTGAAAGAGACCAACGTTCCAACCTCCTAGCCCAGGTCTTTGTCAAGGTGTTAACAGCCCTTAAAGAGCTAAAGAGCCTCTTGATGAGAGTGAAAGAGGAGAGTGCAAAGGTTGGCTTGAAACTCAACATTAATAAAACTAAGATCATGGCATCTGGTCCCATCAATTCCTGGCAAATAGAAGGGGCAGAAATGGAAGCAGTAACAGATTTTACTTTTTTGGGTTCCAAGATCACTGCAGACGGAGACAGCAGCCATGAAATTAAAAGACGCTTACTCCTTGGAAGGAAAGCTATGGCAAACTTAAACAGCATAATAAAAAGCAGAGATATCACCATGCCAACAAAAGTTCGTATAGTCAGGGCGATGGTGTTCCCAGTAGCAATGTATGGTTGCGAGAGTTGGACCATAAGGAAGGCTGAGCGCCGAAGAATAGATGCTTTTGAACTGTGGTGCTGGAGAAGACTCCTGAGAGTCCCTTGGACTGCTAGGAGATCAAATCAGTCAATCCTAAATGAAATCAACCCTGACTGTTCCCTGGAAGGACAGGTACTGAGGCTGAAGCTCAAATATTTTGGGCACCTAATGCGAAGAGAGGACTCTCTGGAGAAGACTCTGATGCTGGGAAAGATTGAAGGCAAAAGGAGAAGGGGAAGGCCAAGGATGAGATGGTTAGACAGCATCACCGATGCAACGAACATGAAAATGAGCAAACTCAGGAAGATAGTGGAGGACAGGAAGGCCTGGCGGGATATGGTTCATGGGATTACGAAGGGTCGGACACGACTTAACGACTGAACAACAACTAAAAGCCCTGCAACCCTGGTCTTTGCTGATTCTGTCTCTTTTAGAAGATCTCTAGTGTGCTTACTATTACATGTGCCCAGTTAGGGATTTTATTTGCTTTATCAGTAACCTCCTGCGGTTTATATATTAAAATACATGGCTTGCAAACCCATAATACCTGCGTCCCATACTAATGTATCAATTATATCTAGAAAAGTCTGCATATTGAACAAAACTGCTTGGGGACTTGGTTGGACAGCCAGATGTCTGGACTATTTATTTATTTATGTTCTGAGATTTTCACGACTGGTACATATCATTGAATTAATAAAAGGAAGCATTTTCCAGGTTGATCTGGTCGTTTTATTTAGTTAACAAGAGATTGTCCTAACGTTTCGCTCCTAAACTATGAGGAGCATTATCAAAGGAAAAGGGAGGTTAACTGCTGCCTTTGCCAAGTTCATTAAAGGCATATCACCATTTTATAACGAAGTTCCATAGCTGGTAAGATTTTCCCTATATAAAATGGGGCAGCAAAGCGCAACAGCCCTCCCCCCCTTGCAGCCGATCGTTGAGAGCTCAAACAGCCACGGGATGTGAAAACTACTTTGGTGCCAAATCATCTGTGATATCAAAGCAGTCTCTCTCTTGGTTTCTTGATGCTCTGTGATCTGTCAGAGTGCGAGACATTTTGATGACTGGAAGCCAACTATTGCTAATCTCTACAGATTCCCCCTTCCTATTTACTGCAGTGGGATGCTTTATTATTTCGATTGCTTCCCTGTTCAGACGGGAACGATATTGTTTGGTTTTGACTATAACTTGGGTGTTCTCAAAATTAATCTGGTGTCCAGTTTTTAATGCATGGTCTACAATAGCTGATTTATCAGCTTGTTCCAACCTTAAATATAGCTGGTGTTCCTTTATACGTGTGTTCACACTTCTTTTTGTGGTACCAATGTAACATTTTCCACAACTGCATGGGATTCTATAAACTCCTGCATATGTCCATGGATGTAGTCTGTCTTTAAAGGTAAAGGTATCCCCTGACAATTAAGTCCAGTCGTGTCCGACTCTAGGGTGTGGTGCTCATCTCCATTTCAAAGCCGAAGAGCCAGCGTTGTCCGAAGACACCTCCGTGGTCATGTGGCCGGCATGACTCTCCTTGCCGTAGCGCGTAGCATGCAGCTGGAACACGGAGCGCTGTTTACCTTCCCGCAAGCGGTACCTATTTATCTACTCGCATTGACATGCTTTGGAACTGCTAGGTTGGCAGGAGCTGGCCAAGCAACGAGAGCTCACCCCGTTGCGGGAATCGAACTGCCGACCTTTCGATCGACAGCTTATGGTTCAGCGGTTTAACCCGCTGCGCCACCCGCTGGCCTCCAGTCTGTCTTTAGGGTTCCTTAAAAAATTGCCAATTTTGCTGGTTGGAACATAACAAGTCCTGACGTTAAACTTATTCAGCAGTCTCCCAATTTTGTCTGTTGTTCCTTTAATGTAAGGCAAAGTAACATTGCCTAATTCCAATTGTAAATCTCTCTTTCTTTGGTGTTTTCCTTTTTAATTCTATCCTTCTAATTTCTTTTCGTTTGTAACCATTAGCTTGTAAGACTCTTTCCACGTATTGTTTCTCACTCTCCACATGCTCAGGTTCACTTATTTTCTCAGCTCTATAAAGTAAGGTATTAATTAGGCTGTTCTTTTGGGCTGGGTGGTGATTTGATTCCCTATGCGAGTATCTATTGGTGTGGGTTGGTTTTCTGTAGACTTCGTACCCTAATGTACCATCATCTTTTCTTTTAACCAGCACGTCCAAGAAAGGTAGTTTCCCATCTTTTTCTTTTTCCAGTGTAAACTTTATCGAAGGGTGTTGTTGATTTAGATGTTCCAGGTTTTGATCATCATAGTCCAATAGGAGAAAAGGTCTTCTTTTCTTTGACATCAGTTTGGGAATCTAGAATATCTTCCAGTAATGCATGAGAGGAAACATACTCTTCACAAGATTTGCAGCCCACCTTTCAGTCGTCCCAGAGGCCAGTGAGGGGCCCTTGCAGGATGTAAAACATGTTAACCTAATCCACCAAATCCATAACAAAACAACAAACAGTATGCAAAACAATACACAATGGCAATTTAGAATGACATCACTGTATTTGCTTTATTGGCAAAGGTAGACCCAGAGCGTAAATGGCAGCAAATGGACACTTCTATGAGGAGGAAGGTCCTTCAGGCAGGAACTGGAGAAGTTCTTTCATGGATGGTGGTACCATCCATTTCTAACTAACTCCAGCTAGAATATCTCTCTCTCTCTCTCTCTCTCTCTGCCTCTCTCTCTCTGCCTGGGCCTATCAAAAGCTAGAAAGTCACTCACGCGCACTGCAGACCACCAGTCTGTGACCTCATCCCTGCAGGTGGATTGTCCATTTGTGAAACTGTGCATGGTCCTTGGATGCCGTTGATGAAATAGCCACCACCGATTCTGGACTACTCAAGAGCCGGCAGTCATAATCACATTTTCCTGCATTCGCCACAAACTGCTCCAGCCGTTACATCAGGACGTCTGGCTCAATTGGTAGAGCGTTCGTCTCTCACAAATGCCTGAAGATCTGCAGGACAGCAGTTCAATACGGCCGGACGTCTGTCGGAGAGCTGCTGGCACGCCGAGCTGATAATCTGCAGAGCCCTGTGGGGGAGTGGAGTTGCAGCTGAAGCAGCTGAAGCTGAAGCGTGCTGAGGCGAACGCCAGAGAGAGAGAGAGAGCTGGACTGTGAAAGTAACATCTTGAATGAAGGAGTAACATCTCGAATGAAGAAGTAACATCTCGAATGAAGGGTTCTATGAAAGATTAGAACGTTGTTATATTGTTGGGGTGTTGTTATATACTGGGGTACAACCTCAAAAACGACAGAATGATTTCAGTTCGAATCCAAGGCAAACCATTCAACATTACAGTAATCCAAGTGTATGCCCCAACCACTGATGCCGAAGAAGATGAAGTTGACCGGTTCTATGAAGACCTACAACACCTTCTAGAACTAGCACCCCAAAAAGATGTCCTTTACATCATAGGAGACGGGAATGCTAAAGTAGGAAATCAAGAAATAAGCAGAACAACAGGCAAGTTTGGCCTTGGAATACAAAATGAAGCAGGACAAAGGCTAACGGAGTTCTGTCAAGAGAACACGCTGGACGTAGCAAACACTCTTCTCCAACAACACAAGAGGCGACTCTACACATGGACATCACCAGATGGTCAATACTGAAACCAGATAGATTATGTGCTTTGCAGCCAAAGATGTAGAAGCTCTATACAGTCAGTAAAAACAAGACCCGGAGCTGACTGTGGCTCAGATCATGAGCTTCTTATTGCAAATTTTCCACCTTAATCTGTGTGACTTTCCAATGAAAAGGTTCCGGGTTTCACGGAACGAAACGTTGGTATACTGCAACCTTGGATTTTCAATGAATTTCTGTCCGTGTGCGGCTGCCTGACAGGGGAAACCCGCTGCGGTATTTGAAGGTTATTAAACTTCAAGTGAACTTTTCTACATGGCATCTGCTCCCATAAATCTGAAACACTGCAAACTGATTGCTGGCCATGAAAGCTTCCGTAGCAAATCTTATTGCAAAATTCAGGCTTAAATTGAAGAATGTAGGGAACACCATTAGACCAGTCAGATATGACCTAAATCATATCCCTTATGAGTATACAGTGGAGGTGAACAATAGATTTAGGGCATTAGATCTGGTAGACAGAGTGCCTGAAGAACTAAGGACGGAGGTTCGTAACATTGTACAGGAGGTAGCAACTAAAACCATCCCAAAGAAAAAGAAATGCAAGAAAGCAAAATGGCTGTCAGATGAGGCTTTACAAATAGCTGTGGAAAGAAGGAATGTGAAAAGCAAGAGTGAAAGGGAAAGATATAACCAATTGAATGCAGATTCCAGAGAATAGCAAGGAGAGATAAGAAGGCCTTCTTAAATGAACAATGCAAAGAAATCGAGGAAAACAACAGAATGGGGAGGACTAGAGATCTCTTCAAGAAAATTGGAGATATCAAGGGAACGTTTTGTGCAAAGATGGGCATGATAAAGGACACAAAAGGCAGGGACCTAACAGAAGAAGAAGAGATTAAGAAGAGATGACAAGAAGACACAGAAGAACTAGACAAGAAAGATCTGAATGTTCCTGATGACCACGCTGGTGTGGTTACTGACCCAGAGCCGGACATCCTAGAGAGTGAAGTCAAGTGGGCCTTAGGTTACTAACAACAAAGCTAGCGGAGATGATAATATCCCAGCTGAGCTACTGAAAATCCTAAATGATGATGCTGTTAAAGTGCTGCACTCAATATGCCAACAAATTTGGAAAACTCAGCAGTGGCCAAAGGATTGGAAAAGGTCAGTTTACATTCCAATTCCAAAGAACGGCAGTGCCAAAGAGTGTTCAAACTACCGCACAATTGCACTCATTTCACATGCTAGCAAGGTTATGCTCAAAATCCTACAAGCTAGGCTTCAGCAGTACGTGAACCGAGAACTACCGGAAGTACAAGCTGGGTTTCGAAGAGGCAGAGGAACTAGAGATCAAATTGCCAACATGCGCTGGATCATGGAGAAAGCACAAGAGTTCCAAAAAAACACCTACTGCTGCTTCATTGACTACGCAAAAGCCTTTGATTGTGTGGATCACTCACAACAAATTGTGGCAAATTCTTAAAGAGATGGGGGTACCAGACCACCTTACCTGTCTCCTGAGAAACCTGTATGGGGGTCAAAAAGCAACAGTTCGAACCTGCCATGGAACAACCGATTGGTTCAAAATTGGGAAGGAAGTACGGCAAGGCTGTATATTGTCACCATGCTTATTTAACTTATATGCAGAGTACATTATGCAGCAAACACTGCAGGGCTGAATGAATCGCAAGCTGGAATCAAGATTGCCGGGAGAAAACTCCACAACCTCAGATGTGCAGACGATACCACCCTAATGGCAGAAAGTGAAGAAGAACTAAAGAGCCTCTTGATGAGAGTGAAAGAGGAGAGTGCAAAAGTTGGCTTGAAACTCAACATTAATAAAACTAAGATCATGGCATCTGGTCCCATCAATTCCTGGCAAATAGAAGGGGCAGAAATGGAAGCAGTAACAGATTTTACTTTTTTGGGTTCCAAGATCACTGCAGACGGAGACAGCAGCCATGAAATTAAAAGACGCTTACTCCTTGGCAGGAAAGCTATGGCAAACTTAGACAGCATAATAAAAAGCAGAGATATCACCATGCCAACAAAAGTTTGTATAGTCAGGGCGATGGTGTTCCCAGTAGCAATGTATGGTTGCAAGAGTTGGACCATAAGGAAGGCTGAGTGCCGAAGAATAGATGCTTTCGAACTGTGGTGCTGGAGAAGACTCCTGAGAGTCCCTTGGACTGCTAGGAGATCAAATCAGTCAATCCTAAATGAAATCAACCCTGACTGTTCCCTGGAAGGACAGGTACTGAAGCTGAAACTCAAATATTTTGGCCACCTAATGCGAAGAGAGGACTCTCTGGAGAAGACTCTGATGCTGGGAAAGATTGAAGGCAAAAGGAGAAGGGGAAGGCCAAGGATGAGATGGTTAGACAGCATCACCGATGCAACGAACATGAAAATGAGCGAACTCAGGAAGATAGTGGAGGACAGGAAGGCCTGGCGGGATATGGTTCATGGGATCACGAAGGGTCGGACACGACTTAACGACTGAACAACAACAATATTGTAAAAACCCTTTGGGGTTTAGAACAGCCTGCCCATGTACACCGCCTTGAATAAAGTCAGAGGAGAAGTCCAATGACCAGAAAGGCAGTATATAAATACTGTATATTATATTATTATTATTATCTCTGGTGGTAGGTGGCCATTGGTCTTCCTATGCTGGTGCCTTATCCAAAACAGAAATGAAGTTGTGTCTTGGGTAAGGCAAGCAAAAACCATTTCTGGTCACACTTCTGGGGACCGGGCATTAGCCAAAAGTGTTTGGGGGCCAAGGAAAAGGGGGAGCCACCTTGCACCAGACCCCCCCCCTTCATGAGTTCTTTGCAGAAAATATTTGATGTCTAGACATGAGCATGTTAAAGAAAGGGCATGGAGGGGGGGTCATGGAGGGGTTTGCCCATTTCAGAATAAATATTTTGCTCTCCTGGCCCTTTAAATCAGAGACTCCACCTCTCCGATACAGTATTAACATTGTCTAAACTGCATTTTTTGTGGCTAAATCAGAAGATCGGTGCCTTAGAAACTGCGTGACTTGCTACCATGATCTCCAGCTCTTCCCTGTCCATGCCACCTTATGCCCCGGCTGTGCCCAGCGGCTTGTACTTTGACAGGTGGAAGGATTATCTCAACCTCTCCAAGGTTGTGGCGGAGATTGTTGAAGAGCGGAAGAAGGGCCGTCTTGTCACTCCCGTCTGGAACACCATGAGTCGCAAAGCGCCACCGTTTCCTCTGGAGGACCCCTCTGAGGCCACGTTGCAATGGGCCAGCGGGAGCAGTGGCGGCTGCAGCAGTGGCTCGGAGAGCAGCAAAAGCGGCGGTGCGTCGCAGACCCCTCGGCTGGCGGATGAAGTCACCTGCAACTTCTGCAAGCATAATGGAGAATCCAAAAACGTCTACACTTCCCACCCGCTGAAGAGTGGCGACGGGATGGTTGTCTGCCCCATCTTGCGAAACTACACCTGCCCACTCTGCGGGGCCACTGCGGAGAAGGCCCACACGCTGAAATATTGCCCGCTCAATCAAAAGAAGGAATCCCTGTACCGCAGGAGCGGCCGCAACTCGGCAGGACGCAAGGTCGAGATGAAGAGGTGGCAAGGGAACCTTCGAACCCCGGTGGGGCTGATAAAGAAAACCTAAAAGCCAAAAGGGTAAAAGATGAGCGAGTCAAACAAGAGCAGGTAGGACAACAACAAAGAAGTTTCGTTGGTTCCCATTTGGTCTTTCATAAAAAGACGTTTATTTTATTGCATTTGCTAGAACTGCTTGGAAGAACAAGAACGCTAGAAATGTTTTAAGAGACATTGGGGCAAGTGACATGTCTCCCCCAAACAGTACCTGTTCTTCAGGTTTTTTGCAAGTCCTGTTCTTTTTGTATCTGTATCTGCCTCAGAAATCATGAGAAAGTTTCAAGTGGCTCCGAAGCAGGCCGTTTTCCTTTCAAAAGGCCGTCCAAAAGCAAAACAGAAGATCATGTTTTGTTCATATCATGTTTTGTACACATGGGAAACGTTTATATGCTTTGAAAATAAACATATTTTTCATACCTTTGAGGGAAAAAAAGTATTTATTTTTGGTCTTGACTGACCTCTCCGGAAGTTATTGTCTGAAAAGTGTGCATTTGTTTTGAATTGTCAAATGAAAACTTGAAACTGGCAGTTTGTTCAGTGAAATAAAGAATGTTTTATTGTTCTTGCATCAAACGGTGGCTGTTTCTCTGCTTTTTTAATCATTGACCAGATCAGTGGTAGAGCACGTGCCTGGAACAGAGAGGCTCCGAGGTTCCCTGGTTGGTACCTTCCTGATATAAGAGCCCTGCTGGATCCGGCCAAAGGCCCATCTAGTCCAGCTTCCTGTATCTCATAGTGGCCCCACCAGATGCCACAGGGAGCACACAGACAACAAGATACCTGTATCCTGTTGCCACTCCCTTGCACCTGGCACAGAGAAAATCTACTTCTAAAACCAGGAGGTTGCTTATGGCTTGTAACATGCGATGGACCTTTCCTCCATGAATCTATCTAATCCCCTTTTAAAGGTATCTTGGCCAGGTGCCATCACCACGTCCTGTGCCAAGGAGTTCCACAGATTAATTACACGCTGGGCGAAGAAATATTTTCTTTTGTCCGTTCTAACTCTGCCTCCACTCAATTTTAGTGCATGTCCCCTGGTTCTGGTGTTGTGCGAGAGTGACAAGAACTTCCCTCTATCTACTCTCTCCATCCCATGCATAATTTTATACATCTCAGTCTTGTCCTCAGTCCTCAGGCGCCTTTTTTCTAGACTGAAAAGCCCCAAACGCTGTAGCCTTTCCTCATAAGGGAGGTGCTCCAGCCCACGAATCGTATCTTCATGGTGGGATGGGAAGATTCCCTCCCCCCCAAAACCCTGGAGAGCCCCAACTGTCTCCCAGCGCTGATTGTAATCAACGGAGGGTTTGACTCAGGACTTCCGATCTTCAGATGCCTTTGTGTATTGTGATGCACAGTTCTGGGGGCCAGAAACAATAGTCAAATGGGTTGGGGCTGTAGCCCAGTGATGGAGCACGAGCTTGTTATGTAGTGGGTGCCAAGTTGAACCCCTGGCATTGCCAGGGAGGGCTGGAAAAGCCCCCTGCCTGAAGCCCTGTTAGTCAACAAGACTAAGCTAGATGGTTTGGGGTGGGGGCACCCAAGTCAAGCTCCTTGTGCTTGAGAGGGAGCAGAGAAGAGGCGGGCCTTGCCCCCCCCCCCCAGCAGCTGCCTTCCGGCCAACCAGCCATGTGGTCTGAGCATTTCTGGCAGACCGTGATGATGGGTGAATCTAAAGGTGGCTCTTGTCCTTTGGGGACACTCAAACACCACAAAAGACAGCCCAGGCTCAAGCATTAAGCATAGGACAGTGGACATCAAGCCAGTGGACAAACTTTGTACATCCCCCAGTTGGCGGAGTTCAGGAGACGGCACCATCAAGGGCAGGGTGAGTGGGGTGTGCCATGGGCCATGACACACCCCATGCTCCCCTTGATGGTGCCCATGGGAAACCCAGGGCAGGGCTTTGCCCAGGTCCCCCAGCAGCACCTGACACCACCAACTATGCGGCTGCCACATGTCTGGGGATTGGAAAAGTGGGCGAGACAGTATTCAGTGGGGGGGCAGTTGGGGCCCTGGGGTTACCCCGTGAATAAGCTGGTCTCAGGTCCCAGCACATGGCCAGTGGGCTGCTGCGTTGGGGCTGCTTGCTTGGCAGGTCAGAGTTGTGCAGGCCTGCCAGCCAGGCACAGGGAGGGACTGAGGAGCAGAGGACCCTAGTCTAAAGCCTGCGGGAGTCCCATCCATTGACAGGCCAATGCAGATGGGAATAGGGAGGGTGGTGGGTGCAATAATGCAAACTGCAGCGTGAAGACTAGAGTCACGTTGCAAAGGGGAGAGGGGAACTGGCTGTGCGGCCTTCACGCTCCGTCTGTGAGGCTCTGGAGCCATCTGGCCAGCCAGAATCGGGAGCAGGAGGCTGAATGTGGTGGGCCTTTGACTGGATCCAGCAGCAAGATCCATTTCCGGTTCTCCGACCTTGTCAAAGCAACACAAGTTGGACATTTGTATCTCTGGTGGAACTCACTGCCACTTTCGCCTCCAGAAAGGTGTGTGTGTCCCCCCCCCAATCGGTGGAGACTGCCTAGAAAGAAGGATCAGAGCAATAGAAGGGCCGGACTTGACTCCCCTGCAGCCCCCTGTATGCTCTGGAGGTAAACAAAGTCAGCAGACACATAGCCGGGGGTGTGTGTGTGTGTTGTCCTTCGAGGTCACCAAAAAGTCACCCCAAACACACAAGGATTAAAAGCCAAACTCAGAGGGAACATACCACAAGCTCAAACGGGGGTGGAGGTGGGGCTGCAAAAGAACAACCACAACCACAGAGTCCTAAACGTGATAGTAAACACATCTAGAGATTTAGAAGACGGATGCAACAACATCAACGTTCTTGGCACCGACCAACAAAACAAACCGATTAGCAATATGTGGCTTTTGATGGTTTAGAAATCTTTTCAGTCTTGTTCAGACGTGACCACAGGTGCAGGCAGCAGAGTCTGGGCTTGTTGACATGATCCGCGGCGCCTTGCCTTCTTCAGAGGCAAGGAGACACCTGCCTGGGAGTCATCCCTGCCCCACCTGGTCTCCCCCTTCCTAGCGCTAACAAACACAGCGTCCCTTCCTGGCGTATGCGCAGAGCAACCCTTGCCCTGCTTGCCTCTGCAGCTCCATTCAGCTGCTGAGGAGGAGTAACGTGGCGCGTTTTCACAATGGTTGTGCCATGAATGGAGCTGCGCAGACCTGCTTTGGACGGTTATTACAGTCTCGGTCCCTTCCTGGAGGAGATGCCCAAAAAAGTTACATTGCAAAAATGGCTACATTTCTTGGCTGCTGGTTGAGGGAACTTGTGCCTTCCATCTGGTGGAAAAGCAAGTCTATCACTACCCCATTAGCCCTGGTGGCTACATGGGACCACCGGGCGCAGGGGCTTGGAATGCCAGCTGCTGGGGCCGGGCCAAAAAGGAGAGGGCCGTCGTTATCAGCATGGGGCTGGCCACTGGGGAAGGTCGGAAGCAGAATGCTTGCCATGCCGGGCCTCACTCTGCTGTAATCCTGCAGGGCTTGACTTGCATTCCGGTCGTTCCTGTAATTTACAAGCTGCAACCAGATAAACTGGGTTTATCGCTGCAAGGTGGTGTTGCAGGAGTTTCATCTTTGGGCTGCAGTCTAGCTGCTCATACTGTGGCTAAACTCCTTGGCCAGGAGCTGGGGTTCTGGTGAAACCACAGTGGTCAGATCTGGCGGCGGCAGCTCTGATTTTGCAAGCTCATCAGGGGCCAACACAACAGTAGCAGAGCCTGGGAGACGTGGACCAAGAGGCCTTTGCAAAATGCAGCTGCGCTCGCTCCAGGAGCAGAGCTGTTACAGCCCAAAGAGACATCGCAACTGACTGTATGCCTAGGGCCTAGGCTGTGGGCTTGAAAGTTGTCCGGGATGCCAAGGAAATGATAGGAGAGACCCAAAGTTTACTTACAAGGAGAGTTTATTTTAAGTGCCCCTAGCACTGGAACGGGCAACCGCGAAGTCACACACACACACACACACGCACACACGACGCAGAGCTCAGTTCAAAGGGCATGACAAAGAAGCAGCAGGGCATATATACATGGGCTGTTTACAACCACAGCTGTCGCTGGTTACCTAAAATGTAGCAGTGATGCAGACGGGAACCATAGCAAGCAAGAGATGACACCAACAAGAGGTGCACGGAACTCAAGCGCAGCTCTGCTGAGAGGCCGGCTATGTGGCAAGGGAATGGTGCGAACATGGAATGCAGGTTGTTGGCAGGCAAAGCAACAAGCAAGCACAAGTCCTTGCTTTGACCCATCTTGTCTGCTTGGAATATGCTCGAACTTTGCTTATGCTCAGAGATGCTATGGCCAGAGCAAGTTTTGCGGCTTGGAAGCCTACAGCAACGCAGCTTAAGGTTGCAATCCTTTTACACTTACCTGGGAGCAGGTCCCACTGAGCTCATTAGGGTTTACTTACTTGCAGAGGATTGCGCTGTGAATCCTTGGGCAACATCTGGAGCCCCCGCGACCCGGCTCCCGAGGGCTCCACAGTTCTTGGGACCTTGCAAAACTGCGCTGGAGTTTGGAAACCTCCGCTCAAGTGAGACTGATCAAAACAACAAAGGCAAAGCGGAGAGGGAGGAAAGAGTCCCCACTCTGAGCACGTCCACATTACGAAGTGAAGCCAGTTTCAAATCTGGTTTTAACTGTTGTGCTTCAGACTAAAGAATCTGAGGCCCTCTGGTTCCCCCTCTCAGCATCTTCACAACATTATAGGTCCTGCTCTGAGAGAAGCTACAACCAGGGCCAGCCCAAGACTTGCAGCACCCGAGACAGTGTGCCCAACGCTGCCCCCCCCCCCGGTGATGTGCCAGCCTATGCTCCTCCCATTCCCTATATTGGAAAAGGAAGGGGGGGCAGAATGGACGAGGAAGTGTGGAGGAGAGGAGGCTGATGGGCGAATGCAGGGATACACCTCTCCACCATCAATTCTGCCAATCAATCAAAACCTTTAATGGCATAAAGAAAAACCGTACAAAAACAAGTGCCCAGATACAATTGCCAAAACAAATACATGGAATAGCTTACTATGACAAACAAATTATAATAAGGAAGTAAAATAAAATAAGATCAAATAAATAAAATAGGAAAAGGCCTATCACCCTTGCCACTCACTTACAAAGGGACAGAGTTACAGTAAGAGTTACGTCTAATCCAGATTAGGTGGAGATATTTGGCTACTGTCTGAGTGCGACTCTCGTTTTTCCCATCCAATTAAAAAAACAACAACAACAAATGGTATCAGCATCCGACCCAAAAGAAGGAGTCAGAATTGGCAACAGAAGCTATTGACGTGGATCATTATAATGGGGCAGGAAGACTCAGGTGTAAGCGAATCACATCAATTCTCAGGGCTGCTGCACGCAGTGGAACAAGGCTGGGCCAGCCACAACACACACCCCTTAAGCCGGTTTCTTGAAACCACTTTCAAACTGGACAGGGACAGATGAGAGCCGAAGTCTGACCTCTACTTAGCAACTGCCCAGACCTTCCAGAGAAGTCTAGCTACGCATTTTAGATCCGCGCCGGTGAGGGGTAGCTACTACTCCCTACTCCCAAACCAAGCTGAGAATCAATGCCTCACAACGAACAGTGTCCAGAAGACAAGAACAGTTTATTCCAGAACTGGCGGCCTGAGTACTTGAGAGGCACTGAGGTGACGTCCTGCACAGGTTTGGGCTGGTCTTGCAAACCAACTTAGCCTTCCTCATAGGCTGAAAGGTGCTAGAGTTTCTTCTCTGAGGAGGAATGAAAAGGAAAGGGTTTTGGGAGAGGCTCCTCAGAGGCCTAATTCAGGGCATGAGAACCCCCTAAAGCTTCCCACAGTGTTTCCCAAACTTTAAAAAAAAAAAAAATCCAAGACCTATAATGATGACTATTTTGTAGATGGGGGGGGGGTTTCCCACAAGAAATACAGAAATTGCTAGAATTGGGGAGACACAAGGTGAGCTGAGGCTAGGGAAAGGTGTGGCTGGCTTACCTTTTGTCTTCACGGCAAGTACAGGCACCTGGAAAAGGACGTCCAAAGGAGAAATGGGTGTCGAGTTCAAAAGCCTGGGGAAGAGGGAACAGCTTCCCCCACTACCAAGAGGCAGAGTGGTGCAGTGGTTAGAGGAACAGGGCAACCCAGGTTCTAATCTCCCCTCAGCCATGAAGCTGTCATTGGGTGACTTTGGGGTCAGTCACTTCTCTCAGCCTAACCTGCCTTGCAGGGTCAATTGTGAGGATCAAATCGGGTGGGAGAGAGACCTGTGTTCCATGGAGGAAGTTACATCTCTATTCTGCTCCATTCTGACAAGAAGGAGGCCCTTATTGTTAAAAGTGAAACACTGAAATGTTAAAGTACTACTATTTAATAGACATAAATGATGCTAAACATGATGATAGGCTTCCTGTATTTACATCACAGCTATTCTGCACACTGATTGCCCCACCCACCCTTTCTTGAAGTAGGCAGTGTTATTCTGTAGCATTCCCGATATCCATATGCTGGGGGGCAGTAGTTATATTTAAAAAAAAAAATCTGCAAACTCACTGACTCCATTGAAAGCGTTGTGTCTGAGATAATAAAGTGAAATGCATGTGTGACCAAACTCTGGCAGCCAGTTGATGTTCCGTTGCATGTTTACTACTCAGAAGTAAGCCCTGTGTGGTGGAGCTTTCTCCCAAGTAAGCATGCATAGCATCTCAACATTTGATTTCTGCTCCCTCCCTTATCTCTGTGTGTGTGTGTGTGTGTGTGTGTGTGTGTGTGTGTCTGCACTCAGCATCTGCTAACCCAGTGCGCATAAGGAAGATCACTGAACCATATGCAATTTCCCTTCCTCTCCTTAAAGGGTTAGGGTTATATTTACAAAGAAGCTGTCAGGGTGCATTATTAGGGCCCCAAATCAGGTCTCATGGGGAAAAAAAAACATATTTCAAAGTTGCCTCTGAAATTATTTAGGAAGGTGAACCAGAGGGACTGAAAAGGTTTTGAGCCAAGGGTCACATTTCCCTAAGGCCTGATCCTCTGGGAACCTCATAGACCTCATAAGCACATGAGTGCTGGATCTGGCCAAAGGGGGCTCAGCCAGTCCAGCACCACTCTGTTTTCCCACAGTTGCCCATCAGGGAAGCTCAGAAGGGTCCTTCCCTCCCTCCCACCATTACTCCCCTGCAACTGGTCTCCAGAGGCAGGCTGCTGTTGAACCTGGAGGCTGCGCACAGCCGTCATGGCTAGTCAGTGGCCATTGATAGCCCTCTCTTCCATGAAATGAATGAGAGCTGCACAAGAACAGCTCGGTTCTCAACCCAGGGGGTCGAGGCGCGCTTTGTGATTCATTCATTTGCTCCTTTCATTGCTTTCATCCCACCCCCAAATTCTTGGGGGGACTTTTCAAACAGTTCAAATTGCCTTCTCATATTTCTTAGAGGATGTCCTTCTCAAACCACATGGCTGAGGTGCAAATAGGGTAGCCGGAGTGTGTGTGTGTGTGTGGGGGGGGAGGCAGCAGGTCCCTTGCAAATGTGCAAAATGAACAAAAACCATCGAGAACTTACATAGCTGCTCTTCGAGGACGTAAATATCATCTTGCTGGAAAGAAAGAGAAAGATAGTTCTTGGTTATGAGCAGAAGGGCCAGCGGTGGCAAAAACCAAGCCAAGCTTAGGAGCAGAAGCCTTCGGAGCAGGATGGCCCAAAGGGTTTCAAAAAGCATTTCTTCAGTGATTGGCTCGGTGTGGCTCCATGGTTGTCCTGTCCATTATTCATGCACCAGCTTTCTATATATTCTGCTGCTCCCTCCCCCAATTTTGTCTTGAATTGCATAATCTGTCACTCCCACTTAGTCTGTTCTTGTGTGCGAGTCTGGTTTTGTTTGATGCCTTAGGTTGGAGGACCAGTCAGGTAAGAACGTCAGAAGCGCCCTGCTGGACCAGGCCAAAGGCCCATCTAGTCCAGCTTCCTGTATCTCACAGTGGCCCCACCAGATGCCTCCGGGAGCACACAAGACAACAAGAGACCTGTATCCTGCTGTCGCCACTCCCTTGCATCTGGCATTAAGAGATAGCCTATTACTAAAAGTAGGAGGTTGCTTATATCCCCATCATGGCTTGTAACCTGTGATGGACTTTTCCTCCATTAATCTATCCAATCCCCTTTTAAAGGCATCCAGGCCAGGTGCCATCACCCCAAATACTGTTGGTCTAAAATACTGTTCTCCTGTGTTGAGAAACACACCCCGTTGTTTTTTGCATCCACTGTGTTTATTAAGGCCTGTTGTGGCCCATTCCATTCCAGCTTTTACACCATCCTGTGTGTGTCCCCATCCCTCCCCCCCCCGTCCTGTTGTCTGCTCACTCCCTCCCCCCAGAAGTAGGGGGGCTAGAAAGAGGAGAGTTGACTCACCAAAGATTCCTGGAGCTCCTTCAGCTGGTGAACTTTCTTTCGTATCTTGTCGTTGTCCCTGGCATTCAAGGAAACGGCACGTGTTGTGTGTGTGAACTGACTGAGCAGATCAATGCAAGACTTCCAAGATTTGAGTTTTGAGGTGAATTCAGCTGCCCTAAAGAAGGGACCAATCCTATCCAACTTTCCAGTGCCGATGTAGCCACAATGCACCCTGAGGTAAAGGAACAAACATCCCCATACCTTGAGGAGACCTCTGTTGACACGGCTGTATCGGTGCTGGAAGGTTGGATAGGACTGGGCCCGAAGGATACCATAGATACAATGCAGATACTCTGGCCACAAGCTACACAGATTCTGCTAACCTCCAGGAATGGATAGACTTCTGTAATGTATTGTTTTTGTGAGGTTTCCTTGAAGACTGCCCAGCATCTGAGGCGCAGTCATTTGGACAACATCTCACTGGGTCTTAAAGGGCCTGCCCTGGTTCCAGGTCTATTTCCAAACACAGTTTAAAGAGCTGGTCGCTACTATGAAAAGCTCATAACATAAGAACATAAGAACATAAGAAGAGCCCTGCTGGATCAGGCCAAAGGCCCATCTAGTCCAGCTTCCTGTATCACACAGTGGCCCCACCAGATGCCTCAGGGAGCATAAGACAACAAGATACTTGTATCCTGTCGCCACTCCCTTGCACCTGGCACAAAGAAAACCTACTCCTACAACCAGGAGGTTGCTTATCCCCATCATGGCTTATAAGCTGTGATGGACTTTTCCTCCATCAATCTGTCCAATCCCCTTTTAAAGGCATCCAGGCCAGGTGCCATCACCACCTCCTGTGGCAAGGAGTTCCACAAACCAATTACACGCTGGGTAAAGAAATATTTTCTTTTGTCTGTTTTAATCCTCCCTCCACTCAATTTGAGTGGATGTCCCCTAGTTCTAGTGTTGTGTGAGAGGGAAAAGAACTTCTCTCTATCCATTGGCACCACCCGGAAGACCCGAAGGAACCACGTCAACTTGCCCGTGCAGGGAGGTCACCGCCTTCAGCGCTCCAGCTCTCCGAGGTGAGGGTCTTCTCTGCCCCTACATTTTTGCCACCTGCAAACAGCTGGCAAACCTGGAGGGCTCAGCTGCAGTTTAGAGGCTGTGGTGTGAGTGTTACCTGTTTTATAGCAAATGTTTATCATAAATTGCTTGGGAATTTTTTTTAACGGAAAATGATATATAAGTATTCTAAATTTAAAAAAATACATAGAGGGTGTGCATGTTTTGATATGACAATGAATTTTGCGCTGTGTTTTTAGTATGCTCCGTTCAGCTGCCCTGGGGACATTTGGTCGAAAGGTAAGTGATTTTTTTTTTTTAATACATACCTCAGTAGAATTTCTTCTGTTGACTTGAAGACTGTTGAGGAAGAGAAAGATAAGACAAAAGGATTACACTGCTAAGAAAAAACATGCATGTAAATTCACTATTTATCTAGAGAGCTAGTCTGGATGTCGGATAGGTTTAATAGTCGCCAAAATGTATCCCAGTTTGCCCACTAAGCTGTCAGCTCATCAAGGTGGTGGTTGGGAACTCCAACCACCACCTTGGGAACTCCAAGGAAAGATTGTATCCCTGGCAGCATTCTCCAGCTGTGTCATTTGGTGCAGTGGGTTAAACCGCTGAACCATGAGCTGTCGATCAAAAGGTCGGCAGTTCGAATCCGCGATGGGGTGAGCTCTCGTTGCTTGGCCAGCTCCTGCCAACCTAGCAGTTCCAAAGCATGTTAATGCGAGTAGATAAATAGGTACCGCTTGCGGGAAGGTAAACAGCGCTCCGTGTTCCAGCCGCATGCTACGTGCTGCGGCAAGGAGAGTCATTCCGGCCACATGACCACGGAGGCGTCTTCGGACAACGCTGGCTCTTCGGCTTTGAAATGGGGATGAGCACCACACCCTAGAGTCGGACACGACTGGACTTAATTGTCAGGGGTCACCTTTATCTTTTTTTACCTGAAGCAATTGTTTTTATGTCAATTGATGGCAATCGCCCATTGAGAAGGGGAGGCCTGGAGACTCTACCGGGAGCTGAACCAAACCGAACCATTTGCAGGAGAGAGGGATGTCATAGAATGATGAGCAGCATGGTTGCTTCCCTTTGAACGCCTCCTCCTCTCACAAGGCTGGCTGGCTCCCAAAATGTTTTCCCTGGCAGGCTGACTGACCTATCTACCTCTGGGCAAGGTGTAATGCCCGCTCGCCCCAATTGGGTCTCTCACCTTCATTTTCCTCTCTCAGTCTTGTATTCTGCAAGAAAGTGGACTAGATTAGAGAAGGTAAAAAGAGACACTTGTGTTGCCTTTCCATTTTGGAGGATGGGCCTGGCTGGGCCCAGTGCGGAGGAGAAAAGTTAGGATTCTGGATCCCGAATTGTTACTGTTGTACATGAAGTTTCACAGATTATAATTCCTGCATTTCATGGCCTCCGCTGTTTTCAGTTTACATCTCCTCTGCATCTATATGTACCTGCCAACTAAGGACAGGCCTGATGGGCTGTGTCCATTCTGCATCCGATGGACCATAGTCCATAAAGAATAGTGTTGCATCTGCCAAAAGGGTCCCACCCCACATCTTCAGAACCAGGGGCTGAGATGCGACATTGTGCTCACCAGTTGACGCAAGTTTGCATTTGCCTTCTGTAGGGACCTGATCTTCTCCATCTGCAGAAAACAAGAAGGCAGAGAACTGGTTAATATTCTGTGAAGATTGTGCATGAGGTAGAGGTGACATTAATTTCATTAATGGTGTTGGTATCGAGCAGCATTTGACAGTAGCTGACAGAGTTTGACCGCTGATAACTTATGAGGTTCCATGTTTGCAGCTATCAAGCTAGCATGAGGCATCAACCCGTCTGAAGTGCTCCGGTTTCAAATGCTGTGTTAAAATTTCACATTCAACACTCTGGCAAATGTCAACCATTGGTAAATATTTGTTTCCGTTCTAGTGCTTAGGCTGTGTTTTGCCTCCAAACAGATCTCTTGATGCCTCAAGGTAGGATACTCACCAGAGTTTGATTCCGCTGTTCCAGGAGAAAGAGCCTCTTCTCTCGTTCTGCCATGGTGGGCAGCTACACGAAAAAGCGTTAAAAAAAATGTAATCCTCCCTTCCGTACACACCCCTTCCTTCAGTTTCAGTTCAGTTTCCATTTATTAATACAGTTGATGACCAACACAAAACAACAACAATCTCAGAATCCCCGTTACTTTACATGGCTAAAATATAACAATGTAAAATCTAAACATCTATACAGATAATAATACACATGTCGTGCAAGTCACGAGGTGTATAAACTTTGAACGTTTTGCTCATTACAGATAATTCCCTGCTGGATTTTACCTGCAGCTGCCAAAAAAAAAAAAAAAACCCCACACTCCGGATTGTAGTCTGTGGGTTAGCTCCTGTAAGGAGTATTTTTGTAATCTCCACATCTGAATGGCCAGAACATTTTCTGATAAGAGAAGAGATAAGCTTTCCATGAATTCCCTGATAAAAAGAGCAATAAAATAAAACATGCTGTATTGTGTCTACCTCCCCTGTATCACTGGGACAGCCAAGCCCTCTCGGACGCCCTATAACGCCCCTTGGCCACTGCTGAGGGAAGCACTCTCCATCTGGCTAAGAAGAATTATGCATGAGATGGAGAGAGTGGATAGAGAGAAGTTCTTTTCCCTCTCACACAACACTAGAACTAGGGGACATCCACTCAAATTGAGTGGAGGGAGGATTAAAACAGACAAAAGAAAATATTTCTTTACCCAGCGTGTAATTGGTTTGTGGAACTCCTTGCCACAGGAGGTGGTGATGGCACCTGGCCTGGATGCCTCTAAAAGGGGATTGGACAGATTTATGGAGGAAAAGTCCATCACAGCTTACAAGCCATGATGGGGATAAGCAACCTCCTGGTTGTAGGAGTAGGTTTTCTTTGTGCCAGGTGCAAGGGAGTGGCGACAGGATACAAGTATCTTCTTGTCTTGTGTGCTCCCTAAGGCATCTGGTGGGGCCACTGTGTGATACAGGAAGCTGGACTAGAGGGGCCTTTGGCCTGATCCAGCAGGGCTCTTCTGATGTTCTTATGTTAAGAAAGCCCTAAGGAGAAAACCCTCCTGTGCCTGGGGAGCTCAAGTAGTGAGAGATAAGCAGCCGGGACAGCCCCCTTCCTTCTGTTCTTCCACCTCCCCAGCCCTGCAGATCATACCTGGTCTTGGAGCCCCCACTAAGCTGATGTCTCCAATCCACCCAGCTGCCTTCACCAGCCAGTGTTGTGACCCCCTGTCAGGAGTTTCTTCTTCTTCTCCATCGTCCTTATGAAGTGACTCATGATGTCATAGGGGGACCTGCCTTTAACCCCCCTGGAGAGGTTTGCTTTGGGTACCTGCAGGAGTGGTGAGGAGGGAAAGGAAAGAGAGGAGGACAGATCTCCTGAAGGTGTCTCTGAAAGGTACCTCCATCCTAAGAACATCAGAAGAGCCCTGCTGGATCAGGCCAAAAGCCCATCTAGTCCAGCTTCCTGTATCAGACAGTGGCCCCACCAGATGCCTCAGGGAGCACAACCCTGTCTCAGTCCGGGGCTTGCGCACTTTGCCAATACCGAAAGAGTGCCAAAGTGGAACGTTTCCGAATACAGACACCCTTTCTGGTGCCACAGTAGTGAGACCACCCTCCAAGTGGAAGTTTCTTCAGAGTTGAAGTAGAAAAAGCAGGAGCCTGAAGAATCTAAAAAGAGCCCAAAGCCCACCACCTAGTCCAGCATTCTGTTTCCCCTGCTAGCCCACCCACTCTTGGAAGCCCAGGGGCAGGTCATGAAGGCAACCATGCTCTCCTCCTGCTGTTGTTCCCTAGTTACCTGGTGTGCACAGGTAGACTGCCTCTGAACATGAAGGTTCCATGTGGCTACATGGCCATTGGTAGAACTCTGGTCCTCCATGGCTTCGTCTTTTAAAGCCAGCTTGGCCATCCCCAAGTCTTCCAGCAGTGAACTCCATACAGTAATGACACCCTGTGTGGAGAAGGGGTTCCTTTTGCTTGTGCTGCATTTCCTGCTGATCTCTAGAATGACGAGGGAAGGAGACCAAACTTCTCTCTCCTCTTTTTGCCATGCGCAATTCTATAAACCTCAACCGTCCACCTTGCTTTTTCTTTCTAAACTGAAGCACCGGGAGTACCTTAACCTTTCCTCTTGTGTCTTGTGGCACCCGGCCTGCCCCCGATGGATAGCGCATTGGGTGTTACCGCTGCCAGCAGTATGGCAGGAGTTCAGGCAGGTCCTCTCTGAAGGGCATGGCCCTGCACCGGCGAACCCATATGCCACCTTGGCACTCACTTAAAAAGCCCCTTCAGCTTTCATATTGCACCTGTCTGTGTGTGTGTGTGTGTGTGTGTGTGTGTGTGTGTTTGTATGTTTCATTATTCTGACACAACCTTATTGCATAGGCACTAAAGCAAATTCCTTAAAATGATGCTGAAGCACTTTAAAACACACACCCATTTCCCTGGAATTATTTAAAGCAGTTTTGGAGCATCAGTATAAGGGGGCTGGGGGGGGGGGAGAGTGTATTTTGATCCCCTCTGGTCAAACCCTTCTGCCATTTTCCCCTGCAACTGCAACAATGTCTTCTTATCCCAGTGGCAGGAGATAAATAAGGGGTCGTCGTCATCATGTCATATTCCCGGCATGCCATGATTTTAATTTGGGGATTGTTTGAGAATCAGTTTGTGTTTGGGCACCTTTGAATTCTTGTGGGTACTTTGCCCACTTCTCCTCCCGGGCCTTTCGACCTCTCTTTCCATCCCCAAGTCCAAAAAGAAGTGGGGAGAGAGTGACTTGGGAAAAGGCCCAGAGAGGCCAGGGGCCATGTTTGCTTGGCCCCAGCATCACCATGGCAACGGTTAGTTGGACCCGCAGTGTGGTGGCTGCTGGTTGCCACGGGAACCAGGAGGAGGGCTTGCACAAGACTGCAGGGTGGAATATATGAAAGGGGGAAAACAAGAAGTGTGGAGGAGAGAGAGGAGTGTGTTGGGCTTATCCACTGCCTCATAGTGGGATCAGTGCTGGCCACGCAAGCTGTTGGCCACAGGACCCTGTCAGAAAAAATGCTGGCATCCTTAGTCAAGCCCTGCATAGCTGGCGTTCACTTCCAATGGCGTTCTTTAGCATATAAATGGTTAGGAACCTGTACCCAGCAGCTTAAAAGTGATGTGTATGGCTGTTGCTAAGCAACCAGCCAACCCTCCAGGTACCAGCCACACCAGGGACTCCCAATTAACTGCTGCTACCAAAATACAGAGTCCTCACAGGTGCCAACTTCCTGCAGCCGTGTCATTTTCGAGAGGCACCACTAGAGGGAATCCGAGGCCTAATCACAGGAGAAGCCAAACTAGGCCAAAAAAATATATATGTGTTTATGCAAAAACCAGGAATGTTCAATTTCTTCTGTTTGCTCATATGTTTCCTAGAAAAAAGAAAAGAAAACCATGCATCTAAATACAGCCATTTAATGAATTTGAACTGGTAGAAGCCTTCAGTGTTTGAGTGTTCATACAAACTTGCCACCGTCCTGGGGAGAAAAAGGAGACCAAATTAGGAATTGCGGAGAAATTGTTACGCATTGATTGGGTCAGGAAACCTCACAAAATGTTTTGCAATGGTTCCATTGTTTTGCTTTAGATTCTGAATTAAAATGGGATGAGTCCACCGGGTTTATACCGAGGACAGAAAATACCAGTATTTTAGTTTTAAGAGGAGCATTCTAGAAGCCAAATGCTTCGGGAGTTTTGTTTTTGTTTGTTTGGTCTGTAAAAAAATATTTGTAAGGAGGCAGCTGGGCCTTTTACGAGGTAGAGCATGACAGACTCAGTAGCAGATTATATCCTCATTCAAGTGTGGCAAGTTGATAATTACTGAATGCATCATTGTGTTGTTTTACTTATCCAGGGCCGGGGGAGGCATTTGGGTGTTCTGCCTCGACTCAGGTATGCCTTCTGGGGGCGAGAAGGGCAGCTTTGTGTTTTCAAAAGAATGCAAGCTGGCAAAAATCGAGAAAAAGGAAATTGGGCTGAAAATAAGGAGGGGGAAATGACAGAACTGCTTTTAATCCCACAACAGTGCCCTTCAGATCGATGGAAAGGCTGCTTCCTGGAGTCATTATTATGGTCTTGCAGAAAGCAGGAGGTGCTAAGGCTACACAGGATGGTGTAGTGGTTTGGGAGTCGGACTTAGACCTGGAAGATCCAGGTTCAAATCCCCGCTCAGCCACGAAGCTTCCTGGGTGACCTTGGGCCAGTCACCATCTCACAGCCCCACCTACCTCACAGGGTTGTTGTGAGGACAAAAAAAAAGGAGGGGAGGAAATATGTACACCACTCTGAGCTCCTTGGAGGAAGAGCGGTATAAAAATGTGAAAAATAATAAAATAAAAATAAATAAAATGCTCAGGGCCTCGTCAGTGGTGTGGTTAGGAACCAGGAGCCCTCGAGATCCATCATGAAAGAAAGAAAGAATACAAATGAACAGATCTTTAAAAATATACGTTTTCACAGTTACAGTATATTTAAGTTGCTTACCCTCAACGTGTTATTGTATTATTCCTATTCCCGTTTTGTCCCTTTTCATTTTATTCCTTTTGGAATGAATGGGACAAGTCACAGCTGGGTCATTCCATGTGAAATCAACCAATGCATGAAACCTTGATGTCATGGATTAATTTCATTTTTGGTACATTTGTACCTTACCATGAGATGTTTAAAAATTATTTTTTCAGATTTTTTTGTCCATCCGTTTTTGAGATATTGAATTTTCAAAATTGCCTAAAAATGCCAAAATTCACTTGTTGCCATACCTTCAAACGCCATTTACATGATAACTCTGAAACCTAAAGACATGGGACAGGTGTCATTGTAAGGCGTATGAATAGGGCTTTCATTTGATATACAACATGACACAATTGTAAATTTTCAAGCAATTCAAAAATATTCAAATAATATTAATTTTGAATTTTTGGAAAATTGATTTTTTAAAATTTTCAAAAAAATCTCACTTAAAGGTATATGTCCTTTAAAGGTACATCAGTTTGCCACATAATTTTATCAATGTAAACTGTAGAAAAATTTACTTGAGGGGTTTAATTCCTTGTCATTGCCAACAAGAAAATTTAATTTTTGTATGATACCATTGAGATACCATGTTGAAATTTTGACTGATTGACTACAAGACATATACCTTTAAGTGAGATTTTTTTGAAAAATTTTAAAAAATCGATTTTCCAAAAATTCAAAATTAATATTATTTAAATATTTTTGAATTTCTTGAAAATTTACAATTGTGTCATGTTATATATCAAATGAAAGCCCTATTCATACGCTTTAAAATGACACCTGGCATTTGAAGGTAAATGTAAATGGCGTTTGGCGTTTGAAGTAAATGGCGTAAATGGCGTTTGAAGATATGGTGTTTGAAATTTTTTTTAACATCTCATGGTAAGGTACAAATGTACCAAAAATGAACAAAATCCGTGAGATCAAGTTCCAAAATGGATTTTTCATTGGTTGATTTGACATGGAATGACCCAGCTTCCTAGGCATGTCTACTCAGAAGTAAGTCAGATAGTCTTCAATGGGGCGTACTCCTACAATTTGTTTCTCCACTGATTTCAGTGGTGCTTAATCAGGATTTGCTTCCTTTGGCTACAACCAGTTCAGTGCAATCCTAAGCATGTTTACCCAGACATAAGGGCCGGCTGGAATCAATGGGCCTTTGTTGTTGTTGTTCAGTTGTTAAGTCGTGTCCGACCCTTCGTGATCCCATGAACCATATCCCGCCAGGCCTTCCTGTCCTCCACTATCTTCCTGAGTTCGCTCATTTTCATGTTTGTTACATCGGTGATGCTGTCTAACCATCTCATCCTTTGCCTTCCCCTTCTCCTTTTGCCTTCAGTCTTTCCCAGCATCAGAGTCTTCTCCAGAGAGTCCTCTCTTCGCATTAGGTGGCCAAAATATTTGAGCTTCAGCCTCAGTACCTGTCCTTCTAGGGAACAGTCAGGGTTGATTTCCTTTAGGATTGACTGATTTGATCTCCTAGCAGTCCAAGGGACTCTCAGGAGTCTTCTCCAGCACCACAGTTCGAAAGCATCTATTCTTCGGTGCTCAGCCTTCCTTATGGTCCAACTCTCGCAACCATACATTGCTACTGGGAACACCATCGCCCTGACTATACGAACTTTTGTTGGCATGGTGATATCTCTGCTTTTTATTATGCTGTCTAAGTTTGCCATAGCTTTCCTGCCAAGGAGTAAGCGTCTTTTAATTTAATGGCTGCTGTCTCCGTCTGCAGTGATCTTGGAACCCAAAAAAATAAAATCTGTTACTGCTTCCATTTCTGCCCCTTCTATTTGCCAGGAATTGATGGGACCAGATGCCATGATCTTAGTTTTATTAATGTTGAGTTTCAAGCCAACTTTTGCACTCTCCTCTTTCACTCTCTTCACTTTCTGCCATTAGGGTGGTATCGTCTGCATATCTGAGGTTGTTGATATTTCAATCTTGATTCCGGCTTGCGATTCAATCAGCCCTGCATTTCTCCTAATGTACTCTGCATATAAGTTAAATAGGCAGGGTGACAATATACAGCCTTGCCGCACTCCCTTCCCAATTTTGAACCAATTGGTTGTTCCATGGCCGGTTCGAACTGTTGCTTTTTGACCCCCATACAGGTTTCTCAGGAGACAGGTAAGGTGGTCTGGTACCCCCATCTCTTTAAGAATTTGCTACAGTTTGTTGTGATCCACACAATCAAAGGCTTTTGCGTAGTCAATGAAGCAGCAGTAGATGTTTTTTTGAACTCTCGTGCTTTCTCCATGATCCAGCGCATGTTGGCAATTTGATCTCTAGTTCCTCTGCCTCTTCGAAACCCAGCTTGTACTTCCGGTAGAAGAAGGGCCTTACTTCCTGGCAAATGTGTTTAGGATTGCAGTCTGAGCTGATTACATGCCCACTTCTGATTATGCGTCTTCAGGATATAGGAGAGAAGAAAAAATTGTTTTCTGGAGCTGAACGTAAAAAGGAGTGATATACAGCTTGCAGGGGTCCAACGCTACCTGGGGTCCAGCCACTTTTCCATGTCTATAACTCAGTGGGACGTTTCAGGCTGGGATCTTGGGGGAAGGAGGGAGGACTGGAATACAATCCCAGTGTGACAAAGCACTCTGTGTGTATGTGTGTATGTGTGCGCGCGCGCACACACGCACACGCACACGCACACACACACACACACACAAAGAGAAATGGGGAAGGAGGAGGATACAAAGGGCTGTAGTAGAGCGATCCAAAGATTCTCCTATCGTCTTCATGGCGTCATGCCTCTCTCTCTCTCTCTCTCTCTCTCTCTCTCTCTCTCTCTCTCTCTCTGTGTGTGTGTGTGTATTTGTGTGTGTGAGAGAGAGAGAGAGAGAGAGAGAGAGAGAGAGAGAGAGAGCAAGCATCAGGAGGAGTGAGGGGGAAGAGCACTTGTCCTTCTGTCAATGTTTGAATATTGTCTCCATCCTAAATAGCCTTGAAACCAATCGGCACAGCTGCGGCACCCAGGCCTCCCTCTGTTTCCTCTCACTTTCCCAGTCCAAACCCATCTACCTCCTGCCCAGCAGCCTGCATCCTGTCACCATGGCAACGTGGTCCAGCTGAAACCCTCAAGTCTCCTTGAAATAAACGACGCTGCTGAAGTGTGAAAGAAGGTGAGGGAGGCAAAGAGAGGGAGAGAGAAACACGAAAGGGAGGCTGCAGGGGGAAAAAGGAGCATGGCAGAGAGGGAGAGAAGCGGAAGAAACGCCTTCCTTGGAAGGTAGTTCCCATCCCATCTGTATCTTCCTGCGGATATTGGGCACAGAGGCAAGGTGAAGGAATAGCATAAAAGCCTAGGGAAGATGCTGAGACATTAGCAGATGGGTAGCCCTTAACTAGTGGGTCATTCATTTAGAAACCCTACTGCAGGGATGCTGCAGGAATCAAATGTGCCTCGAAGCCACAGTCGCAGGAAACTTTGTCCCATAATCCTCCTGTTTTTGGAGTTTGGCTGCTGAGAAGACGGCACACTCAGCATATGCTCAGAGGCACTCTTGTAACATTCCTTAACATATTCCAGAGCTGAGCACTCACATCACGGAAACAAAGTTCAGGGCCTGAAGCCGGTTTCAGATGGAGAGGTGAATCGAAATGCCTGGGTTATGCTATGGGTCCGTGAGATCAACAGTGGGAGAGTGTTTGGGAGTCTTATGGGGCTGCGAGATCAGAGGGGTGGAGTATAGGCAGCCAGACAATCCCGATGCCATTGATGACGACTTCTTGCTCTCGCAATGGCGTTTTGGTGTAGTAGGATGTGGCCCTTTGCAGTTTGTTGAGAAGGCAAGGCGGCCGATCCTCACCCAGAAGGAGCTCCCTGTCCTTGGGGGGAGACAACAGAGGGAGCACATTCAGCGACAGGTGCTGAGGCCTTCTTTCAGCAGGGCTTGAGAATCAAGAGGCTACGGCTAAGCCAAAGACCTCACAGAAAAGGGGGAGGGTTGAAGGAAGAGAGAGAAAGAGGCAGCCCCACATGGAAGAGGCACAGAGAGATGGAGAAGCGACGATCTTGGCCACGGGGATGGATTTGTGCCCGGGTCCTGTTGCACGGTTCCCCCCGCCACCCCACTGTGCTGTGTTCCAGCCACAGCAAGCATTGCTCCCCCCTCACCCCACTGCACGTACCACCCTCTCTGGGGGCACCTTGGTGAATAATTCAGGCTCTCCGGCTGCTCCTGCTACACTGGCGTCCGCTCCCTGGTTGGGGCTTGTCATATCCCATCCCATCTCCCAGCCTCTTTGCTCTAGAAAGCGAAGGAGACCTCGTGTGACCTTCTCTCCCGCCAGAAGGGGTGGGGCAGCGCTTGGCAGAGTCTGGGCTGGGCTCAAACCCGTTTTCAGATGCGTGGACAAGGCAGGGCCAACCCAGAAGCCCAATGAGCGGTACAGGCTGTGGCACCCTGAGAGTGTTTCAGGGCGTCTCGGGAGCAAAACATCGAAGGCTACGTTGAGTGCACAGTCCCCACCTTTCTGGAAGAGCAGAGCTGATTTGAGTGGAGGGTGGCAACATTCTGCAAAAGGCCCAACGTTTCATTCTTGGATATGTTCAAAGTTGCATTGCCGCCAACAATAAAAAATAGAATAAATCAAGCAGGCTATTTTCACAACATTGCTTGTGATATTACTGTAGTTTCCTTTTCTGTAAACTCCTCAATAAAAAGCCAGCGGGTGGCGCAGTGGGTTAAACCACTGAACCGTGAGCTGTCGATCGAAAGGTCGGCAGTTCGAATCCGCGACGGGGTGAGCGCTCGTTGCTTGGCCAGCTCCTGCCAACCTAGCAGTTCCAAAGCATGTTAATGCGAGTAGATAAATAGGTACCGCTTGCGGGAAGGTAAACAGCACTCCATGTTCCAGCCGCATGCTATGTGCTGCGGCGAGGAGAGTCATGCCGGCCACATGACCATGGAGGCGTCTTCGGACAACGCTGGTTCTTCGGCTTTGAAATGGGGATGAGCACCACACCCTAGAGTCGGACACAACTGGACTTTGTCAGGAGTCACCTTTATCTTTATCTAAACTCCTCAATACAAGACAACACACCCCTCTTGTCATGAAAGCAAGGAATCTGTACCTTGGCACATACACCCAGGCCTCTTTCGTTCATGATCACAGTCGCCTCTTAGCATAAAGACTCGGCGGCGTGGAGGGCAAAATGTGCGTGTTTCAGAAAAACAATCACACAAGGTCTAGAAAGGGGTAGCTGCTCCTACCTTCCCTCCAACCACTTTCTTTCTCATCAAACACATTTGTCTCTACCATTCACCTCCCAAATGAAGGGGCACTTACCTGGCAGGGAGCATAAAGGCCCAGGAGACTCGAGAGTGAGGTGGCGCCCTTACTCCAGCCAAAAACCTAGTGTGTCGAAAGCCCTCTGGCAGAGGGTCCTTGGATTGGTGGGAGGAGAGGGGGGTAACTGACTCCACCCATCCCAACCTCTGTGTGTTTAGAGGAGGGGTCTGAGAAAATCGTCTCTGGATGCTACTCACCTGGGGAGATTGCCAGTCAGTTCCATGAATGGGTCAGCCATACCTGATTTGCAGAGCGTGGGATGCGGCGACCTCTTTGCAAACACACCTGTATATGCGTGGATGGAAGTCTAGCAGGAACTGACGTAGCTTCATCGGGAGCGGAAACATTGCTTACTCCTTATGCAGCTGTGTTTCCATGTCCCAACTCCTCTTTATAACTCGAATTAGAAACTATTTCTCCAGCCGGCAGCACACGGGATGGTGGTAGCGGGGTTGGGGGGGGCAGTTGTAATACAAGGTATTTCCTGTCTATGCACAACTTTGGACATTTCCTGAAATACCCCATATTTGGATTGAAACAGAAATTTTTAAAAAATGTGTTAGCCAACCAAGAATAAAACATGCCCCCCCCCCTGCCCTGACGGCATTTCACCATTCCCTGAAGGCTCTCTTTAATCCTGCATTGGGGCTGATTTTATTAGGCCCCTCTTTGACTTTTGTAAATTGTGATTTCCTCTGCGAAGCAGTTTTGATGTTAGTTCACTTGATGAATTTTCTTATTGTAAGCCGCATAGTAGATAACCTGTTGTTTTGGACCAGAAAGGTGGCATATAAATAATTCTATAAACAAATAATATACATACACAGAAACATTTGAAAAGCACAAGATTCCCAGTGAATTCTGGAACTGGGCATTCAAATTTGCACACCCCAAATGTTCCGAAATGCTCTCCACACAGAGAGCGGCCACGTTTTGACTGTCGCGTTGTGGCACCCGAAAGCCTAACCCGTTTATTTCAACACAGCCCACATGATCTGATGCGTGCAGTGAAGTCTGATGCGTCGGCAGATGTCCGTATGTTTGGATATAGGGAAGAAAAATAAACACACTGAAAACAGAGCAGCGTGAATTTCCAAGAGAAAAGGCACCAAGACTCATCTCCTTGTTTTTATTTCCCGTGACAAATTCACTCTCTTGTTTTCAAAAAAGAAAAACAAAATCTGCAAAAGCGTCTGCTACAATAAATTGGTTACTCTTTAAGGTGCCACAACACTCTTTGTTGCAAATTCTCATTTGAAATTTACAAATCTGAGCCTTTACCTCACTTTTCCTTCCCTGTAATCCCAGCACTGCATGCAGAGTCGTTAAGAGCGTCAGCAAACTTTGGGTATGTGTGCGCGTATGTATGTACTTAGGCAAGAGACATGCTCAGACCTGCAATGACGAGAGAAGACCGGCCTACCTTACATGGTTGTTGTAAGGATTCCTGAGACAACACATGCGAAGCCGTTTTGAGCACTGAGGAACAGCCCTGTACCACAACTGGGGCTGTCACCTGATTGAACAAGTCTTACAGCATGGTCTTCTTTGTGATGTGGGAGGTGATGTCTTTGTGTGTTGCCGCATCTGAGAAAAGGCTTCTCACGGGGGAGAGAAGGGGGGGGATGTGTCCTTGAAGATGGCCTCTGCCACCTGCAGTCCTTATGAAGTGTGTTCATAGCAAAGTTTTAGGGAAACCTATAATAGCAAGGAAAGGACCTATGGCCTGAAACCTAGAAAGGACGGGGAAAGTTTCAACGAGAAATTCACCTGCTGACCCATATACCCAAACATGCAGATTGATCATCAAACCACCCTGAATCTTTGAATCTGCTTGAGTTCCAGTTTTGAGATACTCTCTCTTCGGATCCCATTCCAGAGGAAGGTGGGACGCTACCCCCTGCGCTGGGAAGGAAGGTTCCCCCCCTCCTGTGGATCAAAAGACCTAAACCACTGTTTCCCCTAACAGTTAATTAGACATTAACATTGCCTCACTCACACAGCTCCCCATAGATTTACTTTTTAATGTGCAAAAGATAAAAATGGCTCGCAGGCAGCCTGCACCTCCTACTGGAAAGAGGCAAGCCCCAAGCAGTTACTCTTACAGATCTGCAACAGGCCATCTCCAAGGGGCAGGTATTTCTGCTGCATCTATGCAATGGAAGTGATTGCATGCCCCAACGCAGACACATGATGGCAGCCTGCAGGATTACCCACCCTTGCAAGAGGCTGAATTGAAGGAGGCCAGGCCAGAGCAGCAACTCATGCAGAGACCAACTGGCAGCCTCCCCCGAGGGCAGCTAACTGTTTCGTTTCTGTGTCAAGCATAATCAAAATGATCCAATCACACCCGATGCAGTGACCCAGCCTGATGACACCCCCCCCCCCCCGGAGGCTAATTGGAAATCAAAGTTTGAGTAGTCATTCATACAGAGACACAGTGGGGCAGCCTCCTCTGCAAATGGGTGCTTTGGACTCATAAGAATGTTTACTTGTTGATTCCAGTTCTCGCAATGCCAGCAATTCTCTTACGACCACACAGTTTGGGGACAGTTGACCTACCCTGAGGAAATGAAGTAGAGGGGTCACCCCTGGAATGTGCAGTCCACCCTCTAAGTAACAGAGACCCTGTGTCCGGTAATGGGACAAGGAAGGAGGTGGGTGGGGGAAATGATGACGCCTGGATGTTGCTACCCTGCGGACCACCACCCCCCCCGAGCAGCTCCATTAGTAAAAATGGGTTAAGATTGTCGTGAAATGTAAAGAAAAAACGACAGCGGAAGACGGAAGTGATGTCGTGAATGGACATTTATCATGACAAGAAAATGAGTTAATTGTATTAGCGCTAAAAAAACGCTGGACTCCACTGAGCACAAAATCAATACACAACTTTACACTAAACACACAAACCTACCAAGACATCCAGAATTAATTTTTTTTGTTTTGTTTTTTGGCTATGTAGCCATGGCAATGGAGTTTGTTGTTTACTTGATTCTTCCCCCCTTTTATCTCTCTCTCTCTCTCTCTCTTAACAATTAAAAAAACATTTTTCAATCATAACCCTCTCAGTTTCACTTCTCCCTTTGGCACCACCCCACGAAAATAAATAAGACCTGCTGTTAAAAGGAGAGGTTGAATGGAGAACAAAAATCCAGAATGATTGGAGACAGTTGCATAAAAGGTGTGGAGGTTTGCACAGATGACCTCTGGAGGTACAGAGGAAATGGCCTTCTACCGCAGGAGACCCCTCAGGGCACTGGTCCCCCAGTACCACTGACACTCCAACTGGCCCCTGCGCTCCAGGATCTCAGAGGGGATCTTTCCAAGCCCTGCTACCTGAGATCCGTTTGCCTGGAGGTGCCAGGAGTTGAACATTAGAGACCTCATCCTTGCCAAGCACATGTTCTGTGCCCTCTTGTCCTCACAGGAGAGGTGCTCCAAGCCAGCTACCTACATGCATGAAAAAAGGGGAGACTGGCATTCAAAAGCCCCCCCCCCCATGGCATCTTAGTTAGACACCTCAGGGAGGAGTTTTCTATCCAAGGCAGACAGCAGGCCAATGGGGATCAGGGGGGCACCAATCACATGAAGTCACCATTGAAAGGCAGAACATGGGAGTTGTTGTTGGGATAAGAAGTTCAACTTAGGAATCTTCCCTTAGGATACCGAACTAGGAGAAATGAGAATTGCAGGAGGGGCCCCGTTCGGAAGCTGAATGCGGCCACGTTGGTGTCGCCCGCTCGGTCTGTGCGGGCGACATTCTTTCTTTCTTTTTCGCATTCATGAAGTTGCTACACAAGGAAGCCCAACTGTTGTGAGGCGTCTCAGCAGTGGGATTTGGCCTGTCCTGTCAGGCGTTTCCAGTTCCAACATTTTCTCTGTTAGCAGCTGCCGAGTATTGGGCAGAGTCTTCACCTGCCCTAAGCAGGCTAACACACCTTTGGGGACTGCAGAGAAGCAATTAACATAGCAGTCAAACCCCCTCCCCCCCGTCCACAAAAGTGGGGGGAGCTGAAACCTCTCTGGGTGGTGCCCACTTCTTTTGAATGGAACCAAATTCTGTTGAGATCAGCTCCTCCCTTCAGGGAACCCTGAGATCACGTTTGAATACCCTCCCTTGGAGGAAAATACCCCTGCACATAGAAAAGTAGCATGTGGGGGACAAGGGAGAAGGGTAGGTCAAGTCGTTCTCCCTGTATGCTGGTTTACTATGTGCAATGTGAGCTTTTATTGGGTGAGCATGAAATGCGCAACTATTCCCCCCAAAACTCTCACACACTCCTGCAGCTTGAATAGTCCAGGAAAAGCTTTACCACTATAACTGGCCTCAGAGTATAAAAAATGTCCCCTATGGTTTTGTTTTCCGGAACTTTCCGCAGACATTCAAAAAGTGGATCTTCCCCTTTCCCCCCACCAAACCTCCAGTGCTTTTATGCATCAACATGTCTCAGATGTTTGAGAACACAAAATTAATGGTCTCCCTCTACCCCCCTTTTCCTCCCCCCCCAAACATGTTTTAAACAGAAACAGAGTATTTACAATGAAGCGATGGTGGAAAAAAAACGTTTGTTTTTGTGTTTTTTTTGTTCACAGTTAAAGGGAAAAAAATGACATCAAATCATCCCATTCAGTAGTCTAAATTGTAAGAATTTGACAGTTTGTTGCACTTCTCCTTTTTCCTAATATTTATATATTTATATATATAATTTTTTTGTATTTTTTTTTTTTTTTTGTAATATGGAAGATGAGGAAAAAATCCGAAAAACACACGTTTGATGAACACAGAAGGAGGGAGGTTAAAAAGTTCAAAATGATGGAAGGGTGAATCTCTACAGTTCAGAAGACGGGTTGAAACGAGATGACTGTTCCTGGCAGCGAGAGAATTCAAGATGGAATCCCCAATTCAGATGAAGCAAAAGTTGACACATTTTTTGTTTTGTTTTTGTTTTTTTTAAAAAAAACAAACTTTTGAATGGTGAGAGGCGGCTGCGTCCCCCGAAAAAACAACACGCTAGAAATGTTCTTGATGCTGAGGAAGATGATGGTGGATTTCAAAAGACAAGTCCGGAGGTAGCCAACCACTGTACAAATAGTCCCACGCTGCTTTAGATAAGTTTTTTTTAAATAATATATATATATACTTATATATATATTTATATATATAGAACTTTTGTGGTGTGCGAACTGGTCAAAATGCTGGATGGAAAAAGGATGCTCCGGAAAATGAGTGTGCCCCAACGCAAATTAAAAAGGCTTTGGAGGAAGGGGGGAGGCGAGGCGGTAGGAAAGGATGAAGGCTCAGCACTCAAAACTGGGATGCACACACAAGTGGAGGATAAGGATTTTCACCTGGACCGCTCCCATTCAACCTTATCGTGGGCCTTTTCTGTTTGTTTGTTTTTTCCACCCTGCAAGCAAACCCCCTTCTTGGAACAGAACTGCCTGGAAACTGAAAAAAGAAAAAAAAAAAAACCAACAGTGATATGATATATGCAAGGGAAACA
This sequence comes from Plestiodon gilberti rubricaudatus, assembly GCA_026170595.1. Lineage (NCBI taxonomy): Eukaryota > Metazoa > Chordata > Lepidosauria > Squamata > Scincidae > Plestiodon > Plestiodon gilberti. The sequence goes on from JANXHW010000011.1 coordinate 10,797,484, forward strand.
GTCAGTGGAGAGCTGGATGAGAACAAGACACCTCTCGGCTCCCCTTCCCGCTGCGGCATCCAAGCTGTTGCAGGGTGAGTCTATATAGAAATGATGAGATCTACAGAGGCGTACAGGCTCTTCAGGGCGTGAAACACGTGTCCGTAGAGCAAGGAAACACCCCCTGCCTTTTTAAGGGTCCCTCTCGCTCCCTCCTCACCTTCCACAGTCGTCACCTGCTCCTTTGAGTTTGGAGTCAGGCAAACACCCCACCTGACACTGGTCTGGTGTACGAGGCAGTTGCTGGAGCACAGGGAGCAACCCCCAATGAGGAGAGGAGAGATGGTGAAATGTCCCTTTCGGGTCACAGACATTCAGTCTGGCCCCTTCCAAGAGTGTTTCATTTTTGTTCTTTAATTCATAAAAAAAATCTGGCTCATATTTGGCACATGGAAAGCTTGCAAGTCCCAGCTCTCACTACAGGTTTTGCCTCAAGCACCAGGATGTGTGTAGGACGAGGGTTGGGGGGGGGGGACCAAAACACCCAGGAATGACTGCTTTGGAGATGTGCTCAAAATAGACGGGAAAGGGGAACAGGATATACAGGAGGAGAATTCTGGTCGTGGAATCTGGTGCAGAGAGAGGAGGCCGTCAGAAAACTCACCCAAATCAGAGAGATGCATTTTGACTGTCAGGGCTCACCAAACCTCGCCCTCGAGAATGGAACTGCTCCCCTCATCTCCTCCCTGGGCAATGATGTCACTGGCAGGTCACAGCTATGACCACAGACTACTAAACCAAGCTCATCAGTTCCCAAAGAGGTCCAAGTTAAGGAAATATGGGACAGAAAGGGAAGGTCATTCTTGTAATTCTCCCCATCAAGACTCATGGAGGTCAGAGTCTTGCGTGGAAAACAAGCAAGTGACGCAAGGGGCAATCAAGCAGAAGTTGGCCGTTACAGCTGCAGACCCCAAGCACACTTATGCGGAAGTAAGACCCACTGAAACGAATGCCAAGGAAACAGGTTTGGCAGTGGGGTACGACTCTGTTGGAGATCAACAGAACAGGACTTAGTTGTGGCAAACTTGAAAGTCCGTCAATTTCAACTAACTTTTGCTAGACTGTGCCCCACTCGATTTCCAAAGGGAGGGGGGGCATTCTTCCACCAGGCGCGAAGGTCCAGGTGGTGACAAGCAGTAGCGCATTCTGAGACGTGGATCCACCGGAGGGCTTAACTATCTACTGTACAACCCCCCCCCCATCCCTCTCCTCTCTTGCACCTTTACTCCAAAACCAGATATGCACAGTAAATGTTGGTAGAAATCTCTACCAAACCAAATTCAGACTGAGCAAGTGCAAGTAACCTTCCCCTGCTCCTAGAACGCATTGCATTTGTCAGACTGAAAGGAAATCAACAACAACAACAAAGGAAATCAAACATTATTTCGCTGAGCAGATCCCCCTTCCTGGAATGGTATACAAAGAAGCCCCTCTTTAGAGTTACGGTGCAAACTGCAAAATATTTAGAAATCCTGCCTTCAACCAGCCATAAATTAGCATCAAGACAGCTACAGAGATTCCCAACAGCTGCAAACTAGACCCCCAAGGATCTATTCGCCTGGTTAAAAAAATTTTTTTTTCATAGCCATGAAGGATCCTGATTTCAGATCTGCTAACAAGGTCTACGCTTCACTTTTTTTTTAATACTTTTGTTTTTTAAATATCAAAATGCACCCCACCCCCACCAATTTTCCCTTTTTAATTTTTTTTTTTTAATAGCTGCATGTTCTCTAAAAATAATAGTTTGGCACTTCAAAAATGAAACAATAAGAATGCGTCTTTTTAAACAGGATATGTCGATCATGTTCCCAAATGTTCATTGTTCCACAGAGAAGACATGGTGGGATATGGTGTGGTGATGCTAAAGATGCAGATGGAAACATTTCCCAAATGCTGCTTGCCTCCTTTCTCAAGCATTTTTTTTTTTTAGAAAGACAGGAAAAGAAGTTTGAGAATTTGAAAGAAGAGAGGGAAAGGGAGGGCAGGAGCAGGCTAGGAAGAAGATACAATACAGTAAACGTTACTGCAAAAATTCCCCTGCAAAAGCCCTGTCGAAATGAAAGGGAGATGCAGCAGACGCCTGTGGGTGGGGTCAGGAGGAACGCAAATCCGGGTCGGAAACTTTTACAGCATATTGATTGATTGAGGAATGCAATTCGGCACAGAAAGTACAACATGTTCTCAGCAAGGAACCCCAACTTCCATGATGGACCCCCAAGCAAATTGTAGTGGCCCAAGTGATTCTGCAAATTATGGAGCCCTCTGATGGAGTCAGGCCATCAGGCCATCCGCCTCAGCGCTGATCTCAGGAAAGAGCTCGGATCTTAGGCCACACGAGATTCTTTTTAACTGGAGAAACTGAAGACCTTCTGTGTGCGAATCATGTGCTCAGCTACCAAAGCTCTGGTCCCAGCAGCCTTCCAGGTAGCTACAGAGCAGGAGGAAAAAAAGAAGAACTATAGTTTGACTTGGGCTTCTGTCCTTTCTTTGGGGCAGTTGATGTGCGCATGCCCACGACAACTCACACACCCCAGTATTTTGCTTCTCAAGCTGGTCACCGGATTCCTTTTTCGAATAAAGCGGCAACTTTTGGAAGAAAAACCAGCATCATTTTCATGGCGCATGGGGTCATTTAAATTCCCTGCCCTAGACATCAAGCACCGCTCAGATCACTAGCCTTGAAAGTGGCATTCAAGGGAACAAAGAGGAAGACTGCTATTTGCTTCGTTTCAGCTTTGCCCCCAGGTACCAGAATTCTGGAAATAAAAAAGATGTAAGATCATCCCCTAGTCATGAGCCTTCACGGTTCATCCATGATTAAGCTTTCATGGATTGACTCTTCAATTAAATTGCCATGAGTTGACTAAAATAATTCACAAAGCATATTGTGTTTTTTTGATGGGGCATTACACGTCACAGTGAGTGCCATCTTAGAAGAGGTATTCCCTGGCGGGTAAGAGGGGGAATTGCCTCTGCAATTTTTATAAATACTTATTTAAAAATAACATTTTTAAAAAGTGTTGCCTGGCTCATGGGAATGCCCTTTTAGTCAATTTAAAAGGATGTTTGTTTTCAAGAGCAGAATAAATTACGCAAATTGACAAGAACATCATGCACATTTAAATTATTTCTATTGGTTCTGGAATTTGGCTCCCTCTTGTCATGGAATTTTGGGTTCCTTTGGCACAGGATTTTGATACTTAAGTGCACGCAAGGTTGGTGCTCTAGCCCTGCTAGAGAAGCTGACAAAGAAAAAAGAAGAAGAGGGAAAACAAGAAGGAGCAGAAACCACAGGCTTGGAATAAACTGCCAAAACATCTGCAGCATTTGGGGGAGGGGGAAGGATAAGGGAATGTCCCTTTTTGTCTTGCGCATCCACAACATTTAAAAAGACGCAGGCTAAGAGTTTGGCACAAAAAACACATTTCCTTTTTGTTTCCCCCCCGCTGCCCTGGCAAAGCCTGATATGCAACGTACATGCAAAACAGCAGAAATTGTTTGTTCATCATAAAAACCAGGATTCTCAGCCCGTGTAAACGGAGGAGGCCTTCATCACCGGCGAGTTTATTTATTTTGTTAGTGACTCGCTGGGAAGCCTCCTGTGGATATAATGCTGGCTGCAGCAGCTCTCCTCGATCCGTAAAATCAGTGCAAGATACTATATAGATATTGCTTCCTTTTTTTTTTTTTTTAAATTTTATAGACTATAAGTTTCACATTTGAGTTTTGCTCCTTAGTGGTTGCAGAGTCTTATGACCCTCCCTTCAATATAAAGAAGGAAACAGAAACAAAATGCAGACTAACTACCTAATAAGAGATTAATTCCCCCTCCCGGAGTCCCGCATATACAGGTGTACACACACACACACACACACACACACACACACACACACAGGCTCACTCGCACACCCAGCCAAACCCACAGAGCTGGCCCAAGCATTGGCCTTGTCTATGGTCAACAATCAATCTCACCCAAGAACCTGCAGAAAGGCGGAGGAGGAGGGTGCTATCTTCTCTGCCTCTCTCATGCCCAGAAAGAGTCAGGAGGGAAATGTTTCCCTCTAGTGGTCATAAAAATATTGCACAAGTCCAAAACTCACTCCTGGGGCAGGAACTAGGAGAGTAGGGCCATCTAGGTCTCAAGAGGAAGGTCTGTGCTCGGGAGCTACAAGCGAATGGGGAGACAAATCAAGAGATAGCATTGCACGAGCACACTTTCGCTGTCTCCCTAGCTTCCCCCCCACACACCAAAGTTGCAGACTAGACACTCTTAACACACCCAAGTCTAAAGCCCATTCATTGACCCAACTTGAAACATCTCCACCATTTCAAATAAAAAGGACCAAATTCAACTCTGCCTAACACAGAAATCTCCTGTCGCCCAACCTGGCCACAAAAGAAGCCAACGTGAGCAGATACGCGCACATTAAGTCACCCCAAAATAACCACACCACCATATTTGCTTGTGGATTGTAATGGCCCTGAAATCACTCACAGGAGCACATGTGTGATCCCAAAAGGAAGCAGTTTATCACGCCACAGGAAGCTGTAGGCTACATAAAGGTGAGATTCAGGTGACGAGATAGACATCCACTTCCTATTCAAGATTTTACATAGGAAGTAGTCCGCTCTGAAACAGGAAATAGCACGCTACTGCCACGATCCTGCAATACGAGTCTCTCAACTCAATCAAACTTTCGAGTGACCTTTCTTTGGAAATGGAAAGAGACGCAACCCAGTGTTTGACAACTAATGCAATGTAGTTGATTTGTTCGGCAACCCTGAAGTCTAATGTTCCCAGGAGAGGGGGACACACAAAACAATTCACTTGCAGTGGTAAAGTTGGGGTGAGGGAGACTCTTGTTATGAAAATGCTGGCACCTTTCTAAGCAGATAGGACTAACCCTCCCCATGATTTAGAGGGTGTTACAAGCCCTATATGTAAACATTGCAGGGAGATACCCTGATTTATTAACCCTTTTAAAGGGTGGGGCAGGGCCGGAGATAAAAAGCATTGATCACTGAATGGCTAGGAAATACATAGAGGTAAAAAGACACTAGAATGACAGACAATGCTGACTTTCAACTAACAATTTGGATGGCAGGACCATGACACAGAAAAAAGGGACAGCTCACCCTGCAGCCCTAAGGTGTAGGCTTTGTTGGCCTGGCATTGGCCACCATCCAAACTCCCGTCTTCAACGGGAAACTCAACGTTCTGATTAAACTGCATGGGGACTGGGAGCCCTTGAGGAAATACTCACAACAGAGGAGGCAGGCAAGGTTGTCTCCTTGCTGTGTGGTCATTCGGGGCAAGGGTCTTCTCCAAACTGTGGGTTGATAACACTGCTTGTTTGTGCAAGGGGAAAGTCGGAAGCTGTAGTACATGGGACAGGAGGACCCAAGACTCAACAGCTTCCCAGTCCCTTGCCCAACGCACGGCACCACTCAAAGCGCTAATACTACTAATGGCAGCCACACAACTGGTGAACGCTTTCATTGCGTAGGGGCTTGTGCAATTTGTGTTGGCTTACTGAAGGCACCAGGCAGGGCCCCTGGTGAGACAGTAGCATTGGGAGAAGTGGAGGGGGGGTTGCTTTCCAGTTTTCCCACCCAGATGGGATGGTATCTGCACATCCAGTTGAGATGGTTTTGTTGCTGTTCCCTTTGAAGAAAAAGCACACATACACACACACGCTACTGATTTAGATGGCAACCACTAAAAAGCAAACAAAAAGCTTTCTTCCAGCTATCAGAGCACAATCTGTAACACGAGAGCAGACAGAGGCTAGGCCACTTCTCTACCAGAGCATGTAAATTACAGGCAACAACATACTCCCCCCCCCTTCCCACTGAGAGACACTGATGTCACAACAGGAAGTAGTCACACATGTCACAGGAAGCAGACTCGGCTCACTGAACTACATCGGGAAGCAGCTTCCTGTGTCACCAGAAGGACGGAGCATATGTACCCCATCACAGGAAGCAGACTCTCCATCCAGGAACCTGACCTCCTCTTCACAGGAACTAGCTTCCTACTCTGCTTTTGGAAATTTGCGACATTGCAGGGGGTTGACGACTTAGGTAACTTGTCTCTCTGCCACCCTGGTGCTCTGAAAATCACAGGAGAAACAGCCAAACCGCCTCGGAGCCCTGCTCCCAAGCAAGGCACAATCTGTCCTTGGCAAAAATTCTCCACGGTGAACACCTGGCTGCTCTAACCCTCCTGACTTCTTCTAGCTCCTTCTTAGGTGTATTACACCGACACTCCTCATCTACGAACCGTTTCTCCAAGCGCCTCACTTTTTCGACAGTGGAGCTCCCTATCGAAAACAGGCATGGAAGAATTATTAAAAAAAACAAAACAAAAACAACAACAACCCCCGCCCCCCAGTTCCACATTCTGGAGCCCATCCCAGTCTCAACTTTTCTTCCTCAGCCTTGCCTCAGAATCAACTAGGCTACCTACACATTTTGCTTCACTACAAAAGATGGGTGGGTTAAATAAAAGACAGAGAGCGTCAATGTCTGAGGTCCAGGGGAAGATGACACTTCATGAGTCACCGTGCCCCAATCCGAGATCTGCTCCTCCCCTCCCACACGTATCTTGACACCCAGTCTGAGCACCTAAAGCCAGTAAAGCTCCAGGCGGGTCCGGAGAGGGACCTATAGCCCCTGTCAAGGAATTCTGACGTTGACTGACACAGTGGGCTGGGGTGGGGCAGGGAGGCATTAAGAGACAGACCTTCCCCCCTCAAGATTGTGGGTTACGAAAATTAGAAATAAAGAGGGAAAGAAAGAGAATTTTTTTTCTTAAAAAAATGTTTTTTTCTATTAAAATCCATCAACTCAAAAAAAGAAAAGAAAACGTTGCCATATATAATATACATATACAGGTCGCACCGTCGGCGAAAGAAAGGTCCAGCAGGACGGGCGCTGGACTGCTTCCCGACCAGAGGGGTGTGCGTGTGTGTGCGTGTGTGTGTGCGTGCGTGCAGGTGAGATGGACACTGGACAGGGTCTGGTGTCAGGTCGGTTACAATTTTAATGATTAAAGAATTGATTTGATTCTACTCTTTGCCCCCCAGCCTTCTCTCTGGCCTTCTCTTATCCCACTTTCTGTGGATTGGTGGCTCGAACTCCTTGCTCATACGTTACTCGCTGGCTGATGAGATATTGTGCCGCTTGTGTCGCAGCTGGAGTGCCTGTGATGGTGACTTTGCGGTTCCTAGTACCCGGTATAAACTCCCCCTTTTTAGAAATCTGGATGCGGGCGCCTGTCAGCTCTTGGTATTCAACCAACGTCTTGCCACCTTTCCCCAAAATGGCACCCACTAGGTTCTCCGGCACGGCGATCTCCACCATATCTTTGGCGCTTTCCACGAGCTTCTCTGTGGCCAAGAAGGAGCTGGCCACCAGCGGAGAAGCCGTTCCCAGGTAACCGTTGGCCGCCCCGGTGGCCGCAGCTAAGGAACCCAAGGTGAAAGCTCCAACCGCGCCAGCTGGGGTGGTCGTGCTCGTCGAAGCTTCATTGGCATAGGAAGCTAGGAGGTTGGCGGCAGCGGCAGCTGCTGGGTTAGCGCCAGCGGCTACAGCTGCCAGCACCCCGGAAGCGGCTGCCGAGTTGAGGCCGAGCCCCAAAGAACTGGTGTTGTATCCGTAGCTGGCTAAGGTGTTGAGAGCCGTGCTGATGGCCAAAAGGTCACTGCCGGAGAACCCCGGCAGAGCGGCTGGGAAGGCCCCTACTCCAGCGAGGCTGGTGTGACCCAGCAGGCCTGAAGCAGTGGCTGCGGCAGCGGCAGCCGGCAGCACGTCCGTGGAGCTGGCGTAGGGCGATCCGGTGGGGTTAGAGTTGGCCACGGGGCCTGTGATGTTGGCGTAGCTGATGTTGAGGCAGCTACTGCTCTGCGGGTCCTCCTGGATCTTCTGGACGATGATGTCAACCGCCTTGTGGATTTGCTCGGGCTCACCGCTGATGGTCACCACGCGCTCCTGGAGGTTGATGCCCTCGGGCTTCTGGCTCAGCTGTACCCAGGCTCCGGACTGTTCCATGATAGCCTTGACGGTGGCGCCACCCTTGCCGATGATCAGTCCAGCCGTGCTGTTCGGAACGATCACCTTGGCCTGCGTTGGGGGGGAAATGAAAGAAGAGGAAGGATCAAGCTGAGGTTCTATGTATTACCGTAATATCGAAAAGCACGCCCCATGTTTCCAGCTCCGAGGCCTCTGAAACAGCTAGATGCCATTGGCTACGAGGCTAGCTGTTGCCGAAGGTCACAGGGAGCAGACTCTTAAATCGCAGCAATAAATGCTGCCTTTGAGAACGTGGTTATCACCGTGTCTTGCAATGGAAAACTCCCCACTGGTCTATATTTTTTTCCTACAGGGAAAAAAACCCACCAATTTCTAAAAATGCACATTTTCCCCAACATAATTAGTAATATATTGAATGGCTCCAATACCAGCCAAACTGGATAGTATCAAAGTTGTAATTACATGTTCAGGGGGGTTATTCTTAGGAAGCACATATGCATGCAAAATGCACAGCTCTCTGATTCTTCTAAGATTAGTACTTGTCAGTTTTCAGAGCCTTCTCCGTCTTTCTTTAAGAGGTAAACAGTGTAAGGAAGAAGATGCTGCAAAGTTGTCACGCCTTAAAATGTTGACAAGCATTCCAAGACAAATAATTTCTGCATAAAGCTTTGAATCTGTGCTTTTGTTTAGTTCTGTTTACCAAATAAGTCAAACAGGCTACCCCATGTCCCAGCCCAAAATACAAACAACTTGGCTCTTAGAGTTACAGCAAAAGAGTGGTAGTGGACTGGACAGTCTGGTCTGATAACTGCAGCATCAAATTAAACCGAGTTATTTTGGGTGGCGCCAAAACCATGGAGATGTAGAGGTGGAGCAAGTCCCTCCTCGGCATTCGTGACTCTGCCGCCCAAATGCAGCTTTTCTATTCAGCCCCAGAAACGAGAGCTGTGAATCACCCGCATCTTTTGGGTAGCTCTATGTGCTGTATGAACAGGAAGTCAGCTATAATGCTGCACACAGCAGCAGACTTGTTGTATTTAAATGCATTTACCGTATTGTCCCGAGTATAAGACACACCTGATTATAAGACGCCCCCTTAAAGTTTGGTGCTATTAAAAAAATTTTAATTAAATCACTGGCATTAAATTGCAACAGCCTGATTATAAGAAGCACCCCTAGTTTAAAAACTTAAATTAGGACAAAAAAGTGAGTCTTATACTCAGATCAATACGGTATTTTAGGCAATGGATTCCTATGCGGCGCTTCAGAAACCCCTCAGAATTGCTAACAAAACTAAAGCAAAAAAGTTAACGAGAGATACTTAAAAACAAACATACACACACCATAATATACCATTAATACACCACCACCACCACCACCATCATTTATATACCGCTTTTCAACAAAGTCGTTCAACAAAGCGGTTTCCATAGCTAAGCAAATCAATAAATGGCAGCATAAAAATCAAAGAGCCAGATTAAAACCACGTGAAATTCTACCACTTAAGCAGCCAGTTTGGGGGTTACAGCTTAACCCACGATTGTGGGTACAACTTAAGCAGCCAGGACACATGTCGGGCAGCCGGAAGACACCAGGTAGCAGGTGCCCCCCACCCTCTGAGGCAGTGGTCAGAAACTGGGCAGGTTCACGTGGAAGACCAGCTGGTCCCAGGAGCCATGCAGGGCTTTCAAGGTCGAAATCACAGGGTAGGTGCAAAACATGCCGTGAATTAGTGCATCTTCCAGAAGAACCCCAAGAGTCAAATATTTCAAAGAAAAGGTCAGGTTTCCGTCCCCTCATTATTGCACTGATGTGCTACTGAAAGACCAAGGCAGTCTGGACTCGGCTCTGATTTCTCTTTTGCCAGGGGGGGGTCCCCGCTCCCTGGCCCCACCCCCACCCCTTCACCCTTATATTGTCACCATTGCCTTATTCCGCCAAACACTTGGTCTAGTAGTCAAGTGTGCAAACAATGGAATGCTAGGGAGAGAGCGAGAGCTCCTTCAGCACCACGGAGAGCAGCAGCCTCTTTGCATTCCGGGATGAGGCTTCAACTCCTCTGCCTGGGAAAGCCCAACCAGACAGCTCAGGTCATGCACTCACCACCTCCCCCCCCCACTGTTCGCTAACAGGGTGGGGGGAGTCCGCCCTCCAGCCCTCCAGATTCCTCTCCTGGTGAACGAGATCGTTATTGCTATTATTTAGCTAACTAAATTCTTCCTGTGATCTTCTCCACTACCAGATCGGTCGGGGGAGGAAGCCTGCCGAGTTCCTTTTGCCAGAGGGGGTCTCTGGCTTTGTTGTGGGGTGAAAGAGCATCGTGTGGAAACGGGGCCCCGGTGAGGCTCTAAACGACTTGACTCAAACGCGTTTGTAAGCCGCCTCTAAAGTTACGCCACGGCATGTTTTGCACCTCTAAAGTCTAGATGGGGGAAAGAAGAGGTAGAACTCTCTTAAATATAAATAAATTAATAGAACGTTGTGGCAAGAACAGCCAAATTCTGCAGCCCGCATATATCAAGAAAACTAGGCACACATTTGCCTTATTTCTTTTATTTTGCAGGAAGGCAAGGAGCTTTCCAGGACGCAGAAGCGACGCACACCCATCCACACACTCAAAAATCTTATGCAGCCACTCTCCTGGCACATCTCAAAATGTCACCACTTCATAATGATAAAGGTTAGAAACCTGCTTCATTGATTAAAAAAAATTAAAAAGCAGAGATTCTTCGGAAGCTGAATTCCGAGGGCAATACAACACACCCTCGGTGGCTTTTCTGTGCTCTAGCAGGACTGCCAAAAGCTCTGTTTATAGCACACACGGCTAGCAGGATAACATGTGCAGTAGGGGAATGAAAATATGATTAAATGTGTAGAGAATTCTGCTTCAGGGCAGGGACGTTTGGACTAGATTTACTTTTGAGTCTCTTACACCCCTGGGATTGTACAGGAGACGATGGGAGGAGCGAGGAGCAAAGGAATGGGTAGCCAGAGAGAGAGAGAGAGAGCTTCAGGGGCTCCCTGGTTAACAGGGAGGGGGTTCCTTAGCCCTGCCTGCCCCATCGCCTTTATGTAACCACTGAGAAAGGGAAAGCTGTACAGATTTAGCAAGGAAATGCTCTTATGTAATCCAGTCACGGCTTCTGAAATCCATCACCTCGTCCAACCCACAGCGATGGTGCTGGATTAGCGGCCAGGGAAGGGAGAGGGGAAGAAAGTCCTTCTCTGCTGGTGAAAGGATGCCGCAGTCAAACTTTAAAAGCCACGTCATCGGAAAATTAGCCGTCTGCTCCAGGCAGGAGGGACCACAAGAACTCTGAACTGAAAAAATCAGCAGCTACAACCCTTCTTTGTTCAAAGGGCTCCCCCTAAGGAACGAACAAGCTAACCTGGAGCACATCAGCACCCCTGCTGTCTTAGGAACGACAACCTCCCCCCAACCAGCTGGTTTTACCAGTAAGTACAATGAGTGACACACACACACCCCAAGTCCCACTGCGTCTCCCACTTCTGGTAAATTACTTTAGTGTGAAAACCAGCATCTCATAAACGGCATGCCAACCTGCTGGGATGTCTTTGACTCTAGCAGCAGTCACCGGCGCAAGTGTCTCAAAGCTTTCCGTCTCGGCAGAAGCACACACCGTTTTTGTTTTCTGTCGGAATCGGGGAAACGGTGGTTCTGAATGTGCCCCTGCAGACCAGGAGGAAGTCCAGTTTGATGGCAGAGGTCAAACCACCGTCTCCCCGTTCAGAGTTTTGGACTGAAGGTTTCAATTCAGACAGGGGAAGAGGAAAGGGGAGGGGGGAGTACATGGGGTGCAGGGCTTGATCCTGGCCCGGGAACGCGATGTCTGAGCTGGGATAACCGAAGGCGGCTTCAGATGTGCGTGCGGAAATTCTGGGCGCGTTTCCCCACAGCCTTCTCGAAGAAAGGAGAGGCAAATCCTCCACTGGCAGGGGGCAGGAATGCCCCCGCATACATAAAAGGGACCCCTTGTTCAATGCCCCTTGTCCTAGCAGCCATGTAAACTCCCTCTTCAATGCACACCCCATGACCCACACGCTAATGTGGCTCTGCCATAATCCTGGTTTTCAGCCTCCAGTCCATAGCTGGCTTTCCGTGGCGCTGCCATAGCAACAGCACAGCCGCCTGACAATGAAAACCTGCCACCCTACCTCTTACACACACACACAGCAGCGGCGGGGGGGGGGGGGGAGAAAAAGGGCTTCCTGGCATTCTCAGGCCCTTCTGAGCCCCATCTTGTCACAGGGAAGGTTCCAAATGGGAAAGCACAGACCTGACCCACTTTCGGGTTGTCAGAGTGTCACAGGGTGCTCTTAAAAAACGTGTTTATATATGGCCATTTTGCTTTTTAAATTGTAAGGGGTTTTTATTCTAAATTTTTGCCATGGGCAATTTTGCAAAAGCAAATAAGACATGCCAGAATTCCACAGAAAAAAAAACGTGACGGCCCCACGCTTTTCATCCACCAGAATCAAGGCCATCTCTCGCAACAGAAACGGAGGTTCCTCATTTGAAAGTGTCCATCAACCAATGCTTTGGATTTGAATTTTGAAACGCAAAATGAAATGAGAAAAACTACATTTGGAACTTGTTCCAAACATCATTTTGGGTCTAGTGTGCTCTTGGCTTTTAATCTTCATCATCATCCCCAAAGCAAGGATCTTAGATAAAAAGGACAGATCTTTGGAGTGGTTACTAGTTGTGACAGCTAAATGGAATCTCCATCTTCAGGAGCAGTCTACCTCTAAGTATCAGGCGCTGGGGACAAATAACTAAGGAAGGGCTGTTGCCTTCACATCCTGCCTGGAAGCATCTAGCCAGATCTTTGGTCTGATCCAGCAAAAGTTCTTGAAGGGACATTCATTCCAATCCTTATTTCCTGGTTCAGTCAGGCTTGAATCGAGACCATGGTTTCCTGTCACACTATAGGGCAAATTCACTTAGCAAAGCGAGGTGAATGTTGTCGTCCCCAGTCGCTGCTGCTGCTGCTGCTGTTGTGAATTGTTCAAGGGCTTGTTGTCCTGTATCCATTTCAGCTCTACATAGAATTGTCCCAGGCAGGACCTCTTGCTTTCCGGGATCATTCAAAAGCCAGGCTGGCTCTTGTTCTGTCTGTGCAGGTGCATATACCCGTATTGTCCCGAGTATAAGACGCACCTGATTATAAGACGCACCCTTAAAGTTTGGCGCTATTAAAAAAATGTAATTAAATCACTGGCATTAAATTGCAACAGCCTGATTATAAGACGCACCCCTAGTTTAAAAACTTAAATTAGGAGAAAAAAGTGAGTCTTATACTCAGGCCAATACGGTATATACACACCTGCCAACCAAGGATGAGGCATCTTTAGAAGCGCACTGCAGTCCACAAGAGCTGGTGCAACAACACACTTGACGCCCGAGACACACACCCCCGCCTGGTTTCCACCGTCTCTCACCTGCTTGGCGCGGTCAGGATTCATGGTTGTCTGCGGCTGCAAGATGTTGACGGCCTCTGGCTTCACCACAGACTGGGGGATCTCTCGGACCTTCTCCGCGATGAAGTTGTGCACAGCGTTGAGAGCTTCGGCCGTGCCCTGTACCAGACACACGCGCTCTGTGGTCCCTGTAGGGGCGAAACAATTGGGTCGGCGTGAAACAGGGGAATTGCAACAGACCGAAGGAGCTGGGAAGGGGCTCGTTGAGAGGGTTTGGTCACCCTTTGAACAAGCTGGCAGGGAGTCAGGGGACGAGATGTGAAGAAGGGAGGGAGAGAAAGTTCTGGTTAGGGGGAAAAGATGGACAAGCAGATCCAGGCCTGGTCAGTGCCTAGATGGGTGACCGCCTGAGAACTCACGTGCTCCTGGCGGAAGACAGGGGGATACAAATGCAATGATTAGATAATAAATACAACATGGGGGTGAAAAGAGCTTAATTAGTCATGGAAAAATAGCCATTAACGGTGCCCCAAACCTGCGTCTGAAACATCCAGCTCACTGGGTCTCACAGTAGGTCAGGTCTTGCTCACGTTTCCACCGGGCGACGATCACACCCTTTTCTGTAAAGTCTGAAAGGCATTCCTGGGTCGGAAAGCCGCGTCGATTGATACCTGGCCAGGAGCCTTGCCAATCAATCACTGCTTTGGGTTACTAGGGTTTTTTTCTGATACATGAACACCCTTGAAACATTACAGAAGAGTCACTTCAGGGGCGCCATGAAAATTGAGGCAGGAGGGCAAGGTGGAAGGTAACAGCGAGGGAGTGAAGGGAGCAAGTGTGAAAGAAGTGAGGGGGGGTACCAAATGCCATCCCCCCTCACCTAGTGATGCGCCAGTGTCTAGCTCTAGCCCACCACTCACCTCCACACTTCCTCTTCTGCTCCCCTCTTCCTGTTCCGATCCAGGGAGTGGGAGAAGGCGGAGCAGTGGAGATGAGTAGGGCATCGGAGATGGGCATCTCCCATCAAGCTGCTACCTGAGGCAACCTCCTCAGTTGGTCTCATGGAAGGGCCGGCCCTGTCACCAGCATCAGAGGGGTGGCTGGTGGGGATATGGGAGACAACAACGCCCAGAGGTGGAAGGAACTCCCTACTCCTCCATGTGGCTTGTTTGGCCCCCTCCCCATTGACATTCAGATATCTAGTCAGGAATGTATTAATTTGCAGTGCTTTTGGTTATGAACTAGGCAATAAATTCTTCCTTATACCTTAGGAGTTGTTGTACTTTGGGTGTTGTGTTTCCCCCGGCCTCTGCTGCTGGTTTAAGTTGCTGTTAATTTGAATTTATTGTGTTTTTAATTATTTTTGCAAGCTGCCTTGGGGCAGCTCGTTTTGTGGAGGGGAGATATTTTAATAAGGCTTAAAAAAAATCTGGATTTTGCTGCGAGCTTCTCCAAGCTTAGGAAATCTTGCTGGCTCTTCCTTTTCACAAACGTGGTGCATGTTACAAAGCTGGCACTCCCATTCTAGACTCATGTTTCCCCAAAAATAAAATCAAGAGACAGGATCCCTGTCTTTTATTGCATCTGATCTGACTGCCCTGTTGAGGAGGAGAAGAAGAAGCAAGCAAGGAAGGAATCCATGAGTACAAAAAGAGGCTGAGGACGGGGAGGGCGGGTGTCAGCATGCCGAAGGGGAGAACGAATGTTTCCAGCCACCTGAGTATGAAACCAGGCAGCACCATGGAGACAGTCTGAGTGCCTGCATTCTCCAGCAACACCCCCCCCTCCGGCCGGGTCCCTGCATCTTCCGCTCCCCCCCCCCCGCCTTCCCCTCAGCTGCTGCCTCAACAATGCATCTCTGCCACCGAGTTGCCATGGCAACCCACAGCGGCCTTCTCCCCACTGTCACCTCACAATCCACGGCTGCAGGCCTCAAGGGCCGGTAGCCACGGCAACCAGCACCCCTCATCTGCAAGGAGGAATGTGCTGTGTGGGGGGAGGGGCGGGAGACCATCACCTGGGCAACAGGACAGTGGGGGGGCACCTCTCCCCCTCTTTTGTCCAAGGGAGGAAAGCACTCGCTTTGCCTTGGAGAGGAAGGGGTGAGGGTGGGGGGGGGGTCTCAATCATCTCCACCCCACCAACGAGGGTGGCAGCACTGGCGAGACCCTGGGGCTTGCATTGGGCAGTGTAAGAGCAGTGGGCGAGGGGATACGTCCAAGAAATCTCATGGACCTTTTTCTGTCCTTTTTATTCTTAAGCACCAGAACAAGGGAGGAAATCCCCCCAAAGAGAGAGTGTCTCTGAACATGTGCAGAGTGTACCTCCCTCAATATTTGTGCAACTGCTGGTTCCCACACATCATTTTACAGGAAGGGAGGGCTCCTGATTAGCATGCAGCTTCCAGGGGGATTTGGATTTACCCCCCCCCCCCGTGTTTCAATAGGGATTACACAGTGTGTGTCAAGGATCGAAGAGGCGGCTCTATAGAGAGACACACACAGATTATCTCTATAATCCTTACAACAGTCCTGCAAAGCAGACCAGGCCAGCATGGTTTTGCTCATATTGCAAAGTGGAAGCTTCATCGAGAGTGAGAACCTAAGGCTGTCCAGTGAGATTTGACCCGGGGGCAGCTCACAGTTCACGCCCCAGCCATGACACCGCAAACGCAGTCGCTCGCAGGGACAGACTTCTGGAATTCTGCAAGCCCAGGGAAGGCAGGATTCCTGCTCCATTTTCTGGCTTTATGCAGTGAGTAAAACATACACAGAAAGTACATGTAAACAATGAACTCTCCCACCCCCAAAATATCCCAATGTGAATTTATTTTCCATTGCACAATGTTGAATAAAAAATACATTTATGCTTTCTGAGACAGGGACAAGGAAGGCTTTACATTTTTGCTGCTGTTGTATTTCTTCATTTCCCCCCTAGTTTAGGGCGCACGTTCAAAATCCATTCCGATACTCTGCCTGAATTCAACTCGAGAAGAACCAAGTTTTGTGTGTGTGTGTGTGTGTGTGTGTGTGTGTGTGTGTGTGTGTGTGTGTGTGTGTGTGTGTGTGTGTGTGTGTGTCAGAATATTGGAACAATTATGGAACGGAACGGAGAGAATCCACTCATCCCTCCCAAAAAGCACGTTACACCACCTGCGTGCAATCAGTCCAAAGACACCTGGACAGGCATTAGCGCAAATCACCACCTTGGCGAGCTGAAGGAGCCATCCCAAATGATGCCCCACAGGCACAATGCAAATTTAGCATCCACTTGCAAATGTAGCATCTTTGTGGATGAGCCGGACCTGCCCTCACTCACCCATCAACGTCTCTCCCACCTCCTCCACGGGCTCACTGTGCCACCAACCATCCTTGACAAACACCTCAGCTTGCGGCAAAAGCACCACACAGAAATGCACAACACAACCCCATCTGACATATCTAACTGCAGCAGCCCACAAAAGGCATAAGTCCGCAGATCACATTGCCTTTGAAAACACACACAAAATATGACAGCAATTTTGATCACAAACAACAGCTTTGGATTTAGGAACTTGCAAGTGGCTCAGATGGGCTCCTCTGAAACACCCACATCATCACTCTCCAGAACAGTGGCGCTACCCACAGCTGTAAGGTACACACTTCTGGAATCGGTGTGGTATGCACACAAGGAGACTCACTTCATGTCAGTTCGCAAGGTTCTGTCTAGAACGTTGGTGTCAACACAACCCCGATGGTGGGGTGTCTCGCCACAGCTGGTCAACATCTGTGCACATACCACTAATGCTCCAATTGCCAGTAAGGTAAAGGTAAAGGTGACCCCTGACAATTAAGTCCAGTTGTGTCCGACTCTAGGGTGTGGTGCTCATCCCCATTTCAAAGCCGAAGAGCCAGCGTTGTCCAAAGACGCCTCCGTGGTCATGTGGCCGGCATGACTCTCCTTGCCGCAGCGCATAGCATGCGGCTGGAACACGGAGCGCTGTTTACCTTCCCGCAAGTGGTACCTATTTATCTACTCAGTATGCGGATGACACCCAGCTCTTTCTCTCCTTTCCACCCGACTCCAAGGGGGCGGTTGATGTCCTGAATCGTTGTCTGGAGGCAGTTGGGAGCTGGATGGGGGCAAACAAGCTGAAATTAAATCCTGATAAGACAGAGGTTCTTCTGGTCCAGAAGTCTACGACTCAGGTACTGGATCATTGTCCTGCTCTGAATGGGGTTGTACTCCCTCTGAAGGAGCAGGTCCGCAGCTTGGGGGTTCTCCTGGATGCGCAGCTGCTCCTGGATTCTCAGGTGGCGGCTGTGGCCAGGGGGGCTTTTGCCCAGCTTCGGCTGGTGCGCCAGCTGCGACCATACTTGGATCGTGCAGACCTGGCCACAGTGACCCATGCCCTAGTGACATCTAGACTAGATTACTGCAATGCGCTCTACGTGGGGCTGCCTTTGAAGACTGTTCAGAAACTGCAATTAGTGCAGAATGCGGCGGCCCGTGTGGTTGCCGGGGCCTGTCGGTTCGACTCTGTCGGACCGTTGCTTCGGCGGCTACACTGGCTGCCGGTTCGTTTCCGGGCACAATTCAAAGTGCTAGTTTTGACTTTTAAAGCCCTTAACGGCTCGGGTCCAGGGTATTTGAGGGACCGCCTTCTTCCTTATAATCCGACCCGTACTCTGAGGTCATCAGGGGGAGCCCTGTTAACCGTGCCGCCATTGACGGAAGTGAGGGGGATGGCGGCACGGAATAGGGCCTTCTCGGCAGTGGCGCCCCAATTATGGAATTCCCTCCCCCTGGAATTAAGAACGGCTCCCTCCTTAGAGACCTTTCGGCGGGGCCTCAAGACGTTTTTATTTAGGTTGGCATTTGATGACTGACATGGTAGGCTGGCTTTTTAACAAATGGCTTTTAACAAATGTAATTATAGGTGACCCACTGGGGTTGTCTGTTTTAACTGTTTTAATTACTTGTTTTTAATTATTTTTTATTGTATATTATGTATTTTAACTTGTTCCTAACTGTAAGCCGCCTTGATTGCCCTTATTGGGAGAAAGGCAGGGTAGAAATCCATTAAATAAATAAATACTCGCATTAACATGCTTTGGAACTGCTAGGTTGGTAGGAGCTGGCCAAGCAACGAGAGCTCACCCCGTCGCAGATTCGAACTGCCGACCTTTCGATCGACAGCTCATGGTTCAGCGGTTTAACCCACTGCGCCACCCGCTGGCTCCCAATCGCCAGTACCAGCTACTTAAGCCAAGACCCACAATAGACTTCCCTCGACAACTCCAGAAGACTTCTTCCGAAGTCTTGACGGGTGGCCGTGTTAGTTGGTTGCAGCAAAATCAACGCCTCTTTTAGCCCCATGCAATCTATAAAGCCACCAGCTTCACCCTGGTTGCGACACTATCACACCACCTGTCGAGGCAAGCTCAAGAACATTTAGCACATGGATTAGCGTCAGTGAGCCACCCATGCAGAGTCAAAGAGAGAAGTGGCACACGTAAGAGTTCTGGATGGGAGATGGATAGAAGAGACAGGGTCTTTCCGAAGGGTGTGTGTGACATGCGTTGTGTTTTAAATTCTTTGCAGCAGACCGGCTGAACCACCTGCACTCACTCAGCACACCTCCAGGGCTCTGTTCCCCTGACCGTGGTCCTGGAAGCAGAGGTAAGGCCAGGAGCCCATGGCCACAGGCAGCCCCTGCACCCTCTCTCCCCAGACGGCCCCGAACAACAAGGCCTGCTCTTTCCCAGGAGGAACAACAGGCCCAGCCCACAGTTAGTCAGTGCTACTGGATAAATAGGAAAGGGTGTGGACTGTGGAGGGACCTGGCTGGCGCATTCTCAGGGTCTGGGATTCTCCAGGCGACCAGAGCAGGCTTCTTGGCGCCCCCTTCTGGTAGCAGATCAGCTGTCTGGACTGGGGAGAGGAGGGCCTGTCCCCCCAGGGCCGGCAGTGCGACCGGTTTTTCCTGGCAGGGCTTCCGTGTCTTGAACAGACTGACAGACATTCAGCATCGGAGTCTGTTCCCGGCATGGAGACGCAGTGCAGCAGAAAACACATACCTGCACATGAGGAGCCCATGCAACTTTGTGTGGACTAGTCACTTTGGAGGTCTGGTTGGCAAGTCTTTGCTAGGGCCTCTCAGGGCACACACACCCCCCCCCCCAAGTATGACTGTCTATTCTGCTCTCCTCCTCGTCATCCAACAAGCAGCTCTGTCACTTGTTCCTATGTTTTCACCGGATGCTACAGGGGTAGCTCACCCTCCTCTCAGCTTGGGCCTGGCTGGAGACTCCTTCCACGCCCCTCCCAGGCCTGGGTCTGTGGCCGAATCCACCTCCTTCCAAATATAACCAGTTCCTGCACGCTGCCCTTTTCTCCTCCCCCACCCACCCACCCCCAATCCCCTTCCTGTTGGGCTCTCTGTTCCTTTCCTCCCCTCCCTTTTGAAGAGGGGGAAAAGCAGGCAGCAGCCCCCCCCCCCCCAGTCTGGATCAGGGACTTACACACAACACAACCCAGCGGCTGGAGCATTCTCGGCCCAGCCAGCGGTTCCCCTGGCCACGTTATCAGGAGAAGCATTTCCGGCCATTGAATCTGTTTCCCTCGTTGGCCAGCCCAGCCTGTGTTTCCTGCTTCCTTTCCTTACATCCCCCCCACCCCATCAAGCTCTCCCACTGCAGAATGTACACAACGCTGCTGAGTTTTTCTTGGGCTGCCTCCTGCGTAAGAAGCCCGGGGGGGGGGGGGCTGTGACCATAACTTCACAGATCTGGGACAGGCAACCCAAGGGAGCCCCCCAGCCATGTGACTAAACTGTAAAATGGAGCTCGGTGACCCAAATTCCCTTCAGGCCATGGGGGCACACAACACCCTCCCTTCGCTCCTGCCTCCAGCCTGCCTTGCCAGCTGACAGGCAGCGTGGTGCAGTGGTTAGAGATCCAGGGGGAGATCCACTCAGCCACAAAGCTCCCACCCTGGGAGACCTCAGGCCTGTCACAATCTCAACTTAGTCCAACCTACCTGCCAGTGCTGTTGTGAGGATAAAATGAGACAACACCCTGAGCGCCTTGGCGGCAGGCAGGGTGGGATAACCACAATGTGTTAGAAGATTAATTAATATGATTAAAACAGGACTCCTCCCTATAGCTGAATATTGCATTTCCAGCTGCTCCAAAGCAGAAACCCAAATTGTACTTACTTGGGAGGAAGCCCCACTGAACTCAGAGGGCATTACTTCTGAGTAAATATGCATAGATTGAGCAGCGCTCTTGGATTACCAGGGCCAAAACCAGAGTCTTCAAAGAGTGGGGAATTCAAGGCCTTAGTAGAATCTACACCCCCCCCCCCAAACAGGTGTTGAACCCAAAGCCTGTGTGGAGGGGATGCCCTGATACCTTGCCAAGTTATCCGACATATATGGATGTTGGCTGTGGTCATGTAACTGTAGGGGGAACAGCACTCTGCACATGCTCAGATGTGCTTGCACATGCTCACTTCATGTGTTCCAGGGCTGTGGCTTCACATTCAAAGTCACCTGTGGGGGGGGGGGGCTGAGCACAGGACTCCTGGAGGCAGCAGGGCTGGTTTTGAGAAAGGTTCACATTTTCCTGCGCCACTGCGCACTGCGCCATTGGCCCCACCCACCGCTGCAGGCGCCTGCAAATCAGCCCCAGGTCCCCACTGCAATGGTGAGGTCAGGATGGAGGGGTGGTGGTGCTTCTCTGGACAAATTCACACGGAGCGACTGGCGCAGGTGCTGCGGCTTGGGAGTATGCGGACGAGAAGCCATGAATCCCAGCCGACACTGCCAGAGAGCACGATGGTCAAACTGTGAGCGCGTTTCCACTGTCTCCAAACCCTGGATGTACAAAGGGTTTCCTTTTCCTTAATGGGGATCGGGGGTGGGGGGGGTGGGAGGGGGGTCCTTCCCGGAAGCCACAAACAAACAACGCACCTGCTCCTTGTTGCCATGGCAACAGAATCTGGGCCTGCTTCTCTCTCCCTCTCCCCCCCCCACTTTTTCCCCCCCTTCTTTTTTCCAACGGCAAGGACTTGCCAGCCTGGCCCATATAATCCTGCAATCAAGAGCAGAGGATGTGGAAGGAAAGCTGCTTAGCTGGGGGCCGTCCCGTCAGGGCTTTGTCTGCTCTTCAATCACGGCTGGCCGGGATTACGGAGGCGCTGCTGGGGCAAAGCAGCTCCCTCCTGTCCCCACAGGTCCGCCTGCGCATGGGACCATTGGGTGCAAGCCATGCAGCTCGGTGTGGGTTTGCCTGGGGGACAGAAAAGCTACCCGCCCAAGGCCTAGAGATAGGAAGGGGGCCACGTGGGCAGACAGGAGGTGAAGACTTGAAAGGGCAGCCAGGAGATATGGGAGCTAATGACTGAGACTCTGAAAATGTGCGTGGGGAGGGGAAGAGTAGGCGATGACTTGTGAAGGATTGGACCTCCTGGGAGACAGTCTAGAGCACCTTCCTAGAATTTTCAGTTTTATTTAAAAAAAGAAAAAAAAGAAGCCAAACATAAGTATCTAGTCCTTTTTCAGGAAAAGCAGCCGGTCAGCATTCCACCCCATTGCCCACTCAGGAATGATACAGTGGAATCATTGTAAACCTAGCAGGCTACCTGCACATGTATTCTGCTATGATGCCTAGTGTCATCCCCCCCCCCCGCCCACAACTACGCATACCCACACCAAATCTCTGGCCACGTGTCTGTGGAAAGGAGAGGCAGATCAAGATGAGGTCTGGGAGAAAGAGAAGGAGTTGAAGGAAGGACAACATGTGTGTTCTCTTTAATTGCACTTGTAACTTGCCACATCTCAAGGGACTGAGCAAGGTTACAGTTCTCTCTCTGTCGCGCACGCACACACAATATCAGCTTCGCATGCAGCCTCAAGCTGCACGTCAGCCACCAAAACACTTCTGGGAGAAGCTGCTCCAACAAGTCTAGTTCATACATGTGTGTTCATCATCACTTGATGGCTGCACCGTTGTCAAGGGACAACCGACACATGCGCATTTTATCACAGACCTAGCATCGCAAGCAGAATTCCTGTATCGTCCTTTGTCACCTCAAATACAACGCGACTCGATGGCGCGAGTTCACACATTCAGCGTCTGGTCGTCAGGGGCACGTGTGAACCAGGCTTCTGCCTCTGGCTTTGATACGTCTCCAGGGCAAAGAAATGCAGCAGCCCCCAAAGCAAGGGGCAAACAGACAAGGTGGGCCCCCCCACTCCTGTGCTTGCTGCAAGCCACTGCAAGCCACACTCACCAGGGTAGAAGTCCTTGGACTTGGAGAGCTTGATGGTGGCTCCGGTTTCCTTCTGCAGCTGGACAATGGTCTGGCCTCCTTTGCCGATGATGGAGCCGGCAGCATAGCTGGGAATCAGGACCTTCAGGAAGTACTCGCCGTCCTCTGTGAGGGAGGGAACAGAAAGGGAGCTGGTGAGGCAGCGCTGGAGCCCCAGGCCAGGTGGAAGCAACGGCGGCCTGTCTGCAGCCGTCGCAGACAGAAGCAACTGCGGGAAAAAGCCAACCCAGGCTGCCGTCCAGAGGCACCGATGCATCAGAAGAACCAGATGGTTTCTGCAGGATTCAGCCCACTCGGGCTTTTGGCAGGCCAGTGCCAAGACTGGCCTTTTCCCCATCGCTGCGATGAGGGAATGGCACTTGGCAAGGGTGCAAAGAAGCCACCTAACGCAGCCCCCCCCCAAACCCACAGAAACCAGGGCATCAACTCCCACCAAGCCTCCAACTCACACACAGCTCTTAGCCCACTCAACTCATCTTAAAGACTCCCCAGACTGATCCAAGCTTTCCTTCCTCCCAATCAAGTTTCTAGCTCTCATGACTGTGGGGAACTGAGCCTCCGCCATTCTCCTCCACGCATTCTGCTCCGTTTCCCCTTCTAGAATTCTGGGAGCAGCAGCAACAACCAAGAAGGCAGCTGGCACCTTGCTGGGTAAGGGAGGGCAGCATTTGGCTTGCCACCTTGGGCAGCAGCAGGTCTTGGGCCAGCCTTGAGGGTCCCTGCAGGGCTTCCCATCCTGGCCCCGTGTTTTCTTAGTAGGCTCCCACACATCCAATCTGATAAGGAAGCAGGGAGGCTGGGATTCGGGCTCCAGCACCTGTCGCAAGCAGCAGCCTGTGCACCACGCAGGATCAGCCCCCTGGGCTTGCAGATCCGGAGCAGCCTGGCCCCGCCGCTATTTAATAAAACGCTGCCACAAGCGATTCCTGCTATCTCCCCATCTCATCAGCAAGAGAGCATTAAAACACACACACACATGCAGCACGGCTCCTGTCCTTTAAACGAGACGCCATTTCTCAATGCCAGAGGGTTTGAGAAGTGCTCGCTCACCTAGCAGGGCTCAATTGCTCCACTTAAAAGTTTATTTTTAGACTTTTTTTTTTTTTGGCATGGGATCATTAGCCTGGAAGAGTCCGTTCTTCGACAGGCCTCCGTAATGGTGAATGTTTGGATGTCACGGGGGAAATTCAGACACGAACACACGTGCAATCCTGCCAGTGCAATAGATTCCCTGTATCCAGAGCCAGGTACCGGGGTCCTGGGAACAAACCCAGGGACGGTCCCCCCCCCCTCCAGGCCTGCTTGCGGACTCCCAGAGGCACCTGCTGTTCACTGCTGGAAACAGGGCTCACTGAGCGGACCTTAGACCAGGTACTCAAAATACTATTGCAACTCCCCCCAAACTGGACCCGTTTTGACAAGAAATTATGCCAGGCGTGCAGTGATCTCAATGCCATCCCCTCCAGCACCCAGAACTGGTTCTGTTTGAAGTTCCCTGTGCACTTAAGCGGGGTAGTGTGATGGTCATTCTGGCGGGCGCAGAAGCCACTTCCCAGCTTCCCCGGGGGAGCAACGCCCGCCCTCACTTTTTACATAAACCAAGACCGCCTATTTTTATCCAGCCCAGGCGGAAAGGGGTTGCGCTGCTCTTGCACAGAGCTCGAGACCTGACCTACTTATGCTCTCGGTCCCATGCTGGGGAAGATGTGGCTGCCAGGGCCAGTGGGAGACCTGGGGAGAAGCGATCTGGGCTTCTGCTGCGTCCAGATTGCAAAGATCCCCCAGGGTAGGAAATCAAAGCCCTCCGTTGATGCAAACAGAAGAGATGCCAGAGGAGACGGCCCCAAAGAGACAGGCAGGCCTGTGTCTGGAGAGGCAGGTAGTAGACACCCGGGGTGGGAGGGGGGGCCATCTCTTCTTCACGATTCCTTTAACATATGGGGGGCACAGTCCGTGCTCTTGCGCAGCTCCCATTTGTCTCAACAAGGCCGGCGCAGGAGACCTTCCCAGTCATGACTCAGCACCAGGTGCCTGTCCCAATCCACCGCCTCAAAGGAGCGCCCCCCCCATCCATCTTGCCCTGGGATTGATCGTGCTGCTGCCATGTCACCTGGCAGGGCCGAGGCTTTCCATGCAAAATGTTCAGAAGGGGTGTGGTGGAATCAACAACACAAAATAATAACGCACAATCCTATGCACGTTGACTCAGGAGTCTGACAGGGTACAGGAGTCTGGAGCACAGCCCAGGAAAGCATGACAGGATCGTAGCCTTGACCTTATTCAGTGCCAAGACCAGGTTGCCAAAGGCTCTGGATTCCCCATAGTGCACTGAGCCCCTGTGCCCCCCAGCTTACCGGCAGCGGGTGACGGACAGTAGCGGCTCCTCCCGCCCTTCCCACTAACCAATGGAAGCATTCCCTGGGTGGCTCCATGATAACACAGCAGGGCACCTGGAGGAGAGTCCCTGACCTTATTCAGGATGCTTCCTTTGAAAAACACTCGAAGGTGCTTGTGGCTACCTCCGGAAGTCCTCCTTGTCCACCCCTATCAATGAACATTTGAAAGATCAAAGGCAGGAGCGATGGAAATTCATTCCCACGCTTCTTTCTCCACAGCAGGTACAGACAAATGCCACCCAAATGCATCCGCGTTCTCAGGGACCTGAAATAAACGTTGTCCTGCCAGCGCTTCTGAACAGGTGGCAGCCCCAGCAGCAGCGAAGGCGGCCATCCCTCTGGCGGCCGCTTTGGGGGGACGGGACAAGACGGGACGGGAGGCAGGTCAAGGCAAAGGGAACATCCTGACTGAGGCTGTAGCATTCAGTGTGTTTAAGGATGCACTCATAAATCATAAATGGTAATAGGAACCATACTTAGGTCTACACTGTGCGGTGAACTCTTCCATGCTTCTGGTGGCGCACACCACAGTGCCTTCAATTAGTGTTTAATCCTAGTTCTCGCACCGCTTTCCTTCTCCAATCGCACTGCATCTTGGGAAACTATCCCATAAGCCCTTGCAAGTTACTCTCATCAACACAAGTGGATTTCTCTCCCATGAGTGGCACACAGCTCAAAAACCTCATGAAACAATCATTCCCGGCCTCCTTTAGAGGGTCACCCATGACGTTTAAACCAGTTACAAACCTGTGGTGTGTAGACTAATGACTGAGTGTTAAAGCATACAGGGCGGCCCACCCAGGAGACCAACTGAGGTGGTTGCCTCGGGTGGCAGGTTGGCGGGGGAGGGGCTGTCTCTACAGATCTTCCTCCTCCCACTCCCTGGATTTGAAAAGGAAGAAAAGGAACAGAGTGGAAGAGGAAGTGTGGAGGAGAGTGATGGGCTAGAGCGTCTGACACTCTAGCCCACCACTCTCCTCCACACTTCCTGAGAGGTGCCTGAAATCACAAGATTTTGTAGCAGGAGAAAATGCAGTACTTTAACCACTTTTACTTTAACCACTCACCTCCAGCAAGCTTGTCTTTACAAGTCCAGTACACTATTTTATTTGTCTCCCCTACCTAATATAAGAGAGACTCCTTAGCCCACATTCCAAAAATGAGCTTCACCTTCCCAACGACGGACTAATTTTGTTCAAGAGAAAAGACTGTACTGGAATGGGGAACACTGGATCAACTGGCATTGACCAAGTTGCAATATCTGCTTTGTGGAGCGGAGGGGACAGGGGAACGGACGGACGGGACTTGGAAATGGTCTGTTTCTTAAAAAGTAGGAGACAGCAGGCGACCCCCACAAGAAAAAGGTGTGAGGAGAGGGGTCATCTCTTCCTCTCCTCCCTTCCCTGAGGCCTTGGTGAGCTCCCTTGGCTAAGCTGAAGGATCTTCTACCCAAATCCACTTAAACGAATTCCCTCTTGGTTAGATTAAACCAGTTAAGTCATTAGAAGCCTGCGATGGAGACCAAGCTGATCAGCAAAGAGGAAGGAGACCTAGGATGCAACCTAGAGGAGTGATCCTTTTCCTCATCTCCCCCCCCCCCCCCAGACCTGCAAGGCTCTTCCACAATCTTGACAAAGGCCTCAGCCCCACTCTGAATTGCAATCGTGGCCTGTATCTGTTCAGAGTGACTTTTTCCCCCACCAAGAGCAATTATTTCCAAAGCGCAAACAGAGGGCATGACCACAAGGAATATGGCCATCTCTTGATTGTTCTGAGCATCTGGCACTCAGAGAGGTATCCTGTCCCTGGACATGGAGGTTCCATTTTGCTATCGTGACTGATAGCTCCCAATAGACCTCACTTCCATGAATTCATCTGATCTAATCCTTTTTAAAAAGTCTTCCCATCATCACAACTTGAGGGTGGTAAAATTCCATATTAATGGCGTGAAAAGACAATTTCTGATTGTCAGTCTTCCTCTAATTAACTTGAGTCTAAAATCAACTAAGTTTGAAAAATAAATGTATCCCTGTCCACTTTCTCCACCACAGTCCATTATTTTATAAATTAGGAAGCCCCAAATGCTCGAAGCTTTCCTTGTAGGGAAAATGCTCCCACCTCTTGTCCATTTGAGTTGTGCTTCTCTGTGTTTTTTTTTCCAGCCCTCCACTATCTTTTTTTGAGATGGGATCACAATGCCTGATATTTAGTGCCTTAATATTTTTGCTTTTCACAAACTTCCAAGGTCTGCGTGAATCAGAATCTTAGAATATCTGACCCAGTTTCAACAGCTTTGCTTTCAGCATGGGACAGGAACAATCAGGTCAGTCAGGGGGAAGAGCCAACATCTAATATTTTTAGCATGTATGGGATTTCAGCGCACTGTGCACTAAGGAGGCATGCGCAAGACACATCAAAGACTTTTGAGGATAACCATGCTCTCTACATAGCTCTGGGAGATTTATTGCCCTGATAGGCATCACCAGGGAGACCTCTACTATTCATCTGACCACTTTTGAAGGTGCAAGTGTGCATAAAACTCAATCTCATAAAGGTGAAGCTTTAACATACCCATTTTACAGATGAGAAAAACCGAGTCTCTGACTGAGCCAGGCCGGGGCTGTGGGGCTGCTGAAAAAGATAGATCCTGAAGTGCAACAAGCCCCATTCTCTTGGCTAGACAAGGGCCAAGAAGCCAACCTTCTATCTTTTACACCAGGCCCAGCCAATCCAGACGCTGCATACTACCTGCCAATTGCCGGGACAGATGTTGCTCATCACAGCTCTGTATTCTCCACTTATCCCTCCCATCTGGCACATCATCTACCAATCATACGCAGCTCCGCCTCTTACACATCACCGTGACATCACAACATTCCACAAGAGACAGGGATGACGGAACCTGATCAGAAAGAGTCGAAAAGTGGAGAGAGAGGTTATTTTTCCCCTCCTTCCTCATAAGGCTACAAGTTGATGGTCACCCAATGGTGTTGAGTACAGTTGATTTAAGCCATCAGTCGTTTCAGCAGAACCAAAACGTGTAGCTGTTTAAGACACCCTATGACATCCAATGAGTCGATCTAAGGAAACCCCCCTTGACGCAAGGCGTGACATTTCCTCTGATGACGTGGCAATGCCACAAGACGTGGAGGAGGAGCAGAGGCTGGCACAGCATTGGGTGAGGGGGCAGCATTGGGCAGGAGGTCTTGGGCTGGCCCTGTCTACCGAGCACAGTGCTGTCTATCCTGCCACAGCTCTCTGTGAGCTCGGCAGTCGTTCCCAGTCCTTCCACCAAGACCCTTTTGGCCAGGAGACATGTGACTGTTTTCTGTCACATTTCTATCCCACCTTTCTTCCATGACGGAGCTTGAGGGGGTGGCCTGCATGGAGCCCCCGGGCACTCTCCCGTCCAGACTCGGCCTGCTTAGCTTCCACAAGTGGGCTGTAGCATGTGCCCTCATAGTAGACCATGCTCTGGGAGATGCCAAAGAGACAAGGTGGGGGAGAGCGCCTGTATGCCCCCCCCCCCCCCGCTTGCGGCTTGTGCTAGCGGAGGTTCGGCATCGCAGCACCGGCCTGTTTTTGGCTGGGCCTCTCGTTCGCAACTCCTCAGTCCACGATGCCCTTGCCCTCCTCCAGTGTGAAAAAGTAGGTCAGGCTCCGACCCTGCTGAGCTCTGCCAGAGTCCCCTCGCCTTCACCTCCCGGCTCAGATCGCTCTGGATGGCAGCTGAGCCTCTGCACCAGCTGCAGAATCATCAGGGTGATGCAGCTAACGTGGTCCCTGGGGAGCGGTGGGGGGAGAGGCACTTGGAACCGGATTGGCTAGTTCTAAGCTAGAACGATTACCAGCTCTCCCCCACCCCGCCCTGCCCCTCTCCCCCAGAATCGTGCCTGGAACAGCTGCAAACAGCTGGAAGGCCTCTGATCTGACAGGACAAATCCCGAGATCAACAGCGAGCCAAGCATGATCTCCTCCTCCACACCCTAATCAGACACCGTCACGTTCGGCCAGGAAGCGCAGCGCTGAGACTGTCCCCCATTGAAACGCTGCCCCCTCTGGGCAAGGAAGGACTTCATGGGGGAAGCCTCCGTCTTGCAGGTGGGCGTCTAGGAACATATCCCTGCAACAGGCACATCGGCAAGCAGGCAGGTACAATCGCCAGAAACAATGCGATGGCCTGGAAGGCTACGTCCGGGAAGGGCACCGTACGCCAAAGGCAGAAACCAAACCGCTACAGGTAGCCTGATAAACTTAAAAGCTCCTTAACTAAAGAAACAAACATTTTAATCATGTTTAAAAACAAGCAAATCATATCTCAGTTCTTTTGCATGCATTGGCTGGAAACCCTGGGAGGCACAAGCAAGTTGCTTCTTCTCAGAATATCGCCAACAAGGTTTTCATTATCATCTCCCTAAGGGACTAGAAATGGTTTTGGGTTTGTTTTTTTAAATAAAAGCAGAAAATTCAGAGGAAAGGCCTTGTGTGGTCTTTCAGAGGCCCTTGAGTAGGTTTGATGGCCCTTCTCGACAGTCTCTCTCCTTGCTGTTCTTTTCTTTCCTGGACAGGTGCAGGGCCACCTGCATCTTTCCTAGTGCTTCAGCCGAAACAGGGCTCAACACTCACTCACTCTTGCCCATTTCCAAACCCAGAGCTCCACACCTGAAGCAGCAACAGATACCAGAGTTCCTTTGGGCATGTCTAGAGCACGCTTCCCCTCACTCAACTGCTTCATTTCTAAAAACGGGGGCAGCCCAGGGCTTGAACTGAGAGCCCTGGCATCGGGCAATGAATCACTGCTGAGCTGCCTGCCACACAGGGGAGGAAACGGCAGGCAGTTTCGGCCAGGACGCTGAGGCCACAACCCAGAATCCTCTTGGTCCTGAACACCAGGTGACCCTCAAGAGCCAATCCCATGCCACTCTTTGCTATAAAGCCCAAGCTTGGCTGCCCTTCTTCAGTCTGGGCTGCTATCACTGCTGCCGATAGCCACTGGGCTACCAAAGGCCCGCTTGTGGCCTCCGTTGCTCTAGGCACTGGTCACTTCTCCAGCCGTTTCGGGGTGGGGAATTTGTGAGCAGTCGGCCCTGGGGACCTGGCAGCATCCTTAGGAACCCACAATCCGTTTGTGCAGCCCCTGGGAGAGACCGAATGCCACCGGTCTTTTTGCGTGGCCTGGCAACAGTAACGCCCATCCTGTGTTGCCTAGCAACCCCTGTGGGGGTGGACCACAATTCTGTTGCGGTTATCTTTGCCCGAGACCACAAGAGTCCCAATGGTTTCTGGTATCATAGCTTGGCTGCATTCTGCCAGGGCATCCAGGAGCAGAGCATCCTGGGAGAGAGGGGAAAATTGCCACATTGCATTGTGGGATACCGTCCAGACCCATTTTCTGCCCTCTTCCCTTTGGGATGACTTGGCCCACATTGGGTGCTCCCCAGCTCCAGCCAGCTCGTCCCCAGCTTAAAAGCTGCTCCACAACCTTTTTTAAAAAAATAAAAACATAGGTTATTCATTTTTTCAACAAACTGAGTCACGATAACCACAGTCTTAAAAAAAAATTTGCAAATGCCAGAAAACAAAATCTTTCAACAAATCCAAACAAAAAGCCAAGCAAGCAACAAACAAAATCCTGTTCGGTACAGGCTCAGCTTGCCCCAAACTGGTCCCCAGTGCCCAACAAATCCAAACTGCTCCCCCCACACCCCGATCTCATGTAGCACCTGTCTAGCTTGCCCTGCATACAGGAACAGGTCGCAGTTCTGAACATGCTCCCTTGGAGGCACCAGCCTTCAACCTTGCAGTTAGCCATTGAAATTTGGCTTCCCTCCGGGACCTCACAGCGATATTTCCCAATGTCCTTTGGGCCAGTGTGTCTCCTCCCTCAGGCTCTCAGATCGTGCAGGCCACATGTGATGTCTGCAACCGTCACATCAGGCAGGCAAGGGCCCATGAGGCCGATCGGTCCACCCCAAACCATCCGTGTTCCGAATGGTTGAGTCCCTCGCCACCAGGATCCCACCGCACCCTAGAGGGGCATGCAAAAGAATTTCAGTGCTTCCCCTGAGAAAAGGGTCCCTTCGAAGGGATTGTGCTCTTCATCCTCGGCATTACACACTCCAGCCCTCCGAACCATAGTCTCCCCAACAGCAGAGTCGCGGTCAGCCTGAGAATGCGCGACTGCTGCTACCACACACCTGAACGTCTCCAGATTCATGTGCCTCCTCTAGCCCCCCCCCCCCCAGCTCAGATACCTTCATCTCAAGGAAACAAACTTGCTTTCCTGAGAGCCAGGAGCAGATTGCACACACCCGCAATAGTCTGCAAAACCTTGGATAGCTCCCACAGCCTTGCGAGGTTTCTCCCTTTATTTCTTTGGGGGACTCATCTAAGGGATTTTCAGGTGTTCTTTTCAAATTAAGATCTGTGCTGTGCGGTTTAAAACGACCATAGTAACGGAGCGGGATTTGACCTCCCTGGTTTCTTCACCCTGCTGCCAAACTCACACAGGTGTTTCACACACCTGGCTTCTTACCTGTCCTGTGATGCATTCTCGCTGGGGCTCCCTTGAGCTCAGCAGAGCTGCTTGGGCTGCCCACGCCCCCCACGCCCCCCAGCACTGTTTCAACTTGCCACGGACACAGACCTGAAAAGGC
Source organism: Plestiodon gilberti rubricaudatus (assembly GCA_026170595.1). Taxonomy (NCBI): domain Eukaryota; kingdom Metazoa; phylum Chordata; class Lepidosauria; order Squamata; family Scincidae; genus Plestiodon; species Plestiodon gilberti. The sequence continues at coordinate 10,829,366 of JANXHW010000011.1, forward strand.
CAAGAGCCTCCTGGGTCTTCTGCCTAGAAACTGGGTCTAGCAAGGCCTCATCTCCCAGACCGCTGCAACAAGGACGGGATGGGGATGGGGAGGAGTTCGCTTCTGCAGCCATTTTGGGAAACGGGCGCTGTTCCTCTGCTCTGGCAACAGAGAGACTCGTTCAATCAGCACTCAGAGAACTGAGATTTTAGCACACTAGCAGCATGAAGGAGAGACACAATGACTTCCCCAAGGTCACAAAGGGATCTCAGACACTGAAAATTCCTTCTCACTATTAGCCTTGCCCTCTGGGTGGCCCGTTCCAGGTCTCTAGGACACGAAGGCTAGAAGTGCCCGTCTGAAGCCCCCCTCCCCCGTTGCTCTGGGAATCCTCCTGCACATCACTGGGCCGCACAGGGCCCTTCTTCCGCCACTCACTCCCCACCACGACTACAGCCTCCTGAGCCGCAGGCAACCCCAGGAGCCTTTGAACTGTGCTACAAAGCCAACAGCCAGGGAGGCAGCAACTGCCCGGCCGTCTCCCTTCGGGCACCACTACGGCTGGTGACGTTGAGGCCTGGGTTTTACTAGCAGAGCTCGGAGGGAACATCCTGGCCTCCATGGAAGTCCCCAAGGACCCAGGAAGGCTGGCACAACAAGCTCCCCGTTAGCCATAAGGAGTCAGGATGAATCAGTTCACAGGCAGCAGCAGAACCATCGCTGGACTCATCCCATCCCGCTCCTCGCTCGGGCAACCGGAACCTCTTCCCTCGCTCGGATCCCCAAACTTGATCGTGCACAAAACGTCCCACCCCATTTGACCTTCACCCACCCACAAGATACGACACACAGACACATGCATGCTCAAGCACCCCCTCGCTCGCTAACCTCCCGGCTGGGCCGCCAGGCCTGTGTGGCTCTCGCTCTTGCGCATTTCCTCAGCAATCGGTGTCCTTTGGCGATGCACACTAGGTACCACTAACGCATCCCCCTCCATCTCCGTCACACTCCTTCCCCCCCCTGCAACACCATCAGTGCTTCCCCTCCCCCAAATCCATCACTGGAATCAATCCAACCCTCAACTCAACCTGTCACCACTTTAAAAGAAAAGAAAAATACAAAACCCAGGCGCAAACAAGGTAGACAACGTCAAGGCCAAATAGCATTCTGAAACATGTTCCTCCCAGGCTCCTGCAGCAACACCCACCAAAGCTCTCCACCATCTCTCCCCCCCCCCCCCCAGCAGCCGGTCAGAGAAGACATGCTTAGAATGTAGCTGGGTCTTTGGCTCCTTCTCGCTCTCGTCTCTTTTGCCCCCTTTCTCCCTCTCGCTTTCCGAAACGTGAATCATACCCACGCACCCCCCATCCTCGCCCGCCACCGATCTGATTTGCAATCTCTGCATTAGTCCCATCAGTAAAGCCATCATAAAAGGGGGCAATTTCCCCAGAGGAACCTCGGGCTCTTTCAGACACAATATTTATGGCTTCTTGCCCTGACACAGAGGCTCAAAAGCATCTCGAAATGTTAATTACATCGGGAGAGTGATGGAGTGTGCATGGGTGTGCGTTTGCCTGAATATGCTCATCATCGCAAGCAGTAAAAGGAACGGAATTCAAAACAAATAATAATAATAATGATAATAATAATAATAATAATAATAATAATGACGACGACAATGGCACGGCCGGGTATGAGAGAGCTATACGCTGCATATTGACACCACTGCACAAACCAAGAGAATAAGCTAAGGCCCTTTACAAAAGAAGCCCAGATGGGTGAGTCAGAGAGAGAGAGAGAGAGAGAGAGAGAGAGAGAGAGAGAGAATCTTGACAGATATCTATTTTTGCACAGCTCTGGTGACAACTGGCATTCAGACGCCAGGAAAATAATTCAAATCTGTATTTTAAAACCATATTAAAATCCAGCACTTCAGAAATGCCCAACTCTCTTTACTTTTCCTTCCCCCCTAATATTCAATTGACACCCCCCCCCCCGCTCCTCTCTCTGCCTTCAGCTCCCTACAAATCCTTGGAACACACTGTGTCCTTTTTAACATCCCAGCTGTCTGCATCCTCTTTGACTTCACATTTTCACATCCTTCCCCTCTTCATTTCCTCAGGCAGGGTAGTGGGGCGGGGGCGGGGGGGGGGGGAGTAGAGAACTGACAGGTTTTCCATAGTGTGTGTGTGTGTGTGTGTGTGTGTGTGTGTGTGTGTGTGTGAGAGAGAGAGAGAGAGAGAGAGAGAAATCTCTCCACCCCCTTTCCCTCCTCCCTGCAAGCAGACAGTTATTCCAAGAGACTCCATTTTAACATAACAGCTGCATGGGCTAGTTAAATCTTTTCAGAGAAATGTGTGTGTTCTTGGGGAGGGGGTTACATCTGTGTGCCGCGCCGCCGCCGCCACCCCTTTCCGAGTCAGAAGGAAGCAAATGTTTTATCAGATCACCTATGGCTGGACTTTAAGTGAGGCTTACAAATGTGAGGATCAGTTTGTGGAAACAGACATGCAGAAAGGAATGAAATTGGTTTCCCAATAAATAAATAAATAAATAAATAAAATCCCTTAAGGGAGAGAGATGGTGTTGAACAAGGAAAAGGGGCCCCCACCCTTTGGATCGTAGATTGTGGAATGAGAACACACACACGTCTTGGTGGGGGCTGATAGTAGGTTTTGGGGTGTGGGAAAACCCTACATTAGAGGAGAAAACAGGAATGAATCCATAAAAAGGGGAGGAAAAGACATCAAGTAGGAGGCTGGGGGGGGGGGAAAGAGTTTAAGCAATGGAGGAAGGGGACAGGTAGAAGCAAGGAAAGTGGACAGAAGGATGCAGGGCTCTGACATCGGTTTTGGGGGGATCCGTTTTGGTGCAGAGGTATCTTGGCTCACACTGGAGAGCAGATGTGGGGCACGGCTGGAATAACTAAAGGGGGGAGTAAGACTGTGCTGAGAGGGACACAGCTGCTCTGCGTGCTCATTTGGAGAGCTGGGGGGACCTGCTTGCAGGGCAGATTTTGGGGTGACGACAGAAGACAAGCAGACCTAGGGAGTAGGCCTCTGGGGTGGGGATAGATACATTGACATGACCAGGTTGCCTGCCTGCCTGCCTGCGCCTGCCTTCCCCCCCCCAGCAGCCCCCGTGAAACCTACGCATTTGGGGAGGGGGAGAAAGACACAGGGCACGGCTGACTTCCTGAGCCTTGCGCAGATTCCGGGTCCCCAATCCACTCACCTCCCGTGTTGCTTCTCTTGGTGCTGATGGCTTCGGTGGGGGTCTCCAAGGGCCTCTTCCTAGAGTCAGGGGGATCTGAATCCATGTGGGGCGGTGGAGGGGCTTGGGGGGGCTGCTGCGGCTGGGGCCCCCCTTGCTGCTGCTGCTGCTGCTGGGAAGCTGGAGGAAAGATGCCGTTCTGGTGCACCGAGCCGCCTGCCATCATTTTCATGCCGAGGGCGCGGAGGACTTCCCCTCCGCGGTACCCGTGAGACTCCAGCAGGGGGAGGTGAGGGGGGAGAGAAAGGATGCTCAGATTTTAGAGGAGTGGGAGGAGGAGGAGGAAGGTGTGTCCAGCAAAGGGGGGGAGGAGAGAGAGAGAGAGCAGGGACCTGAGATTCTCCAGGTGAAACTGACAAAGGAAAGTGAAAGCGACAAGGGAGGGCTGGAATTGGGTGGGTGGGTAGCAATCAGGCCCTCCTTCTTGGTTCCTATTGCCTTCTCTCTCTCTCTCTCTCTCTCTCTCCCCCACCCCCCACCCGCCCCCCTGAAGCAAGGAAAAATACAAAAAGGGAAGAGGTAAGGAATCAACACCCACAAAGGATGCTCAGGAAGGGGGGACTAGAGAGAGAGAGGGGGGCTGAAGAGAAAAGGGGGAAGGCGCTTCCGATGCTCCCCCAGAATGAAACACAAAGGTGGCTATCAGGGGGAGGTGGGGGGGAAAGAGGGGGAGGGGCTGAACAGGTTTGGAGGGCGCTGGGGGGCAGAGGCTGTCCCCGGGGACATGCGGAGGCTGGAGGGGGGGGAAAGAAAGAAAGAAAACCGCTTTCAAGTGTGTAGCAAAAGAGAGGGCGAGAGAGAATACACAGCCCGCCCGCCCGCCCGCCAGCCCAGCCTTCCTCCTCCTCCTCCTCCTCCTCTTCACAGCATCCCTTTGAGCTGTCCTGGGCGGCAGTGGAGTGGCGGTGGAGGGAGCAACGCAGCAGCAGCAGCAGCAGCAGCAGCCCCTGACGTTGGCGGAGAGACACCCACCTCCCTCCCTCCCCCCTAGCAGATTGGCTGCGAGGAGCTGGGCCAAGCTGACAAGTGAGAGTGGGGAAGCGGCGGGGGGGGGGCAGAGTTGGGATAGAGAGAGAGAGAGAGAGAGAGAGAGAGGAGCTATTCTTTGCCTTGGGGTTTGGCAGAGCAGGGGGGGGAGCAGGTGGGAGGGAGGAAGAAAGAGGCAGCTGTGAGCTCTAGGGCAGGGTAGGGATGGGGGCAGAGTGGCTTGAGAAAGGGGGGGTTGCACTCCCTCCCTGCCTGAACGCAGCCTCCTTGCAAGGGTCCTCTGCCTCATATAAGCCGCCTTGGTTGCCCTGGTGGGAGAAAGGCGGGGTAAAAATTCTATAAATAAATAAATTATTCCCTGGGGGGGGGCTTCTTCAGGTCCTGCTCTCCAAGACTGCTGCTGGTGGGGGCTCGAGGGACACCGCAGCCCAGAAACGGCCCTTTCCACAGCAAGGCCTACAGCAGCCTCGTCCTGGAGCCCACTGGCCACGGGGCGCGAGCTTGGGAACAACAACTGGGCAAGAGAACGACTGGTCATTGCAGTGGGATTGTGCAGGAGAACTTCCTTGGCCTTGAAGGTCCAAACTCTCTCTTCCACCCTGCGGCTCTGAACCTGCAGTCAGCCCTCTCTCCTGAGCCCCCACACCCACCTCACTGTTCTCAACTAGGCTCAGGCATATTAGACCAGGCTTTCTGATCCCTCCTAGGATCTGACCGGAACCAGGCGCTCCGCTCTGGAACCCACACGAAACCCCAGGGTTCAGCCCCCCCCCCCAGCATGCAGGCTCACAGAAGACGTGTAGAGAGGGTCCAGGTTCAGTCTCCACCTTGGAGAGCTCCAGCGAGGGACAGTCGACGCACCAGGCTGCAGGTGGGGCAACAACAGTCTGATGCGCTCGGAAACAGCCCCTTGCAAACATCTTTAACAACACCCTAATAATCTGTCCACGGACAGGATTCCCAAAGTAACCTACTAACCTAGTCAAAAAACAATGTTGTTTCAGGGTTGAATTCACATAGTTATCTACGCAGCAGGCATCCGTTAAAGGCTTTCCCCCCATTTCTCTGCCATTGTAGGTCTGGGGCCCTTTAACCAGAGTGGCCCTTACCGCAGAGTTAGAATAGAATAGATACCTTTATTGGCATAAACACATCAAAAAACAGACAAACATAAACAACCAAAAATCCCCCAACAGATCCAATGACAACAACCACAATCCTGCAAAAAAATTCTCCCCAAACTGTCCCACTATGAATCTATACATCAAAATACTGCAGAGTTAAGTTATCAAAAAAAGCGCCACCTCTAAGTCTAACACTCAAAGGAATGGACTTTACCGCATTTTTGAAGGGTGCCCAGGAAGGGATAGGAAACAAGGTCAGATCCTGAACCGATCCGGCTTGGCCCACAAGGAGAGGATACGCCCCGGACTAGCTCCGGCCTCCAAACCGTATTTGAGGGCAGCCTGGCAAAACGCCTTTGACAGAAGTTGCATCTGGAAAGTGCAAAGCCATCAATGACACCTGAGGGGAGGGAATAAAAGATTGTAGCTTGGCTTACTTGCTTGAGTATCCCTGCAAGTGCTTTTTTTGCTCTGTCCCTGGGTCCCTCCGCTCATTATGTCATGTTCTGGACTGAATAGGCTGATCTCTGAAGTGCAGTTGGGCGGACGGCCTTGGCGGGGGGGGGGGGGGTCAGACTAGATGCCTTTCATGCAACCCTCCGTAGGGATTTCATAGCTAGGTATGCCATGATTCTGTGGAAACACAGCAGAATGCAGGGAGCGGCAGCAGACTGCAACTTCCTAAAGACATCTGGTTTTAAACAAAATATCCAAGTTTCTAGTCCTTATGACTGCAAAGATATACCTTATTTGATTCATGTATTTAATGCATTTTCATGCCACCTTTCGGGCGTCTCCCCAGCCCAGGTATCCTCAGAAGCTTAGTGATGATGCTTAGTAAAATCACAAGACATTTGCCAGAGAGACATCTCTCTCCCCCTTTCTCTCACAACAGACAGTTCCATGGTCCCCCTCGGTCCCCCTTCAGCAGGACCAAGACGCCAAGCCCAGGATGAGAGTGGCAGAGATCTTCAGCCCCCCCCCAATCCCACAGCACAATGCAGTGTGCCCCCTCCCCCAGGGTTCTCGCAATACGAGTCTACTACAGGCTCGTCCTCCATGTGCGCACACACACCTTGTTGGTCGCCACTACAGGCATTCGGTTAGCCTGCGATATTGATATCCAGCAGTTGGATATTCTCAATCTCTTCTCTCCCTCCCCCCCCCCCCATGGAGTCCGTCTCCCACGTAAGCACAAAAATAAATGAACCGATTTCCTGAGGAGCTCAGCATCTTGTTCAACTGAGCCTGAAAAAGGGAACGCTGAGCTGTTTGGAAAGTCCTGGCTGGCAATGAAATTTGGCCCCGATCCTGCTCAAGGGAATGGGTGTTTGGCCCAGCCAGCAAGCAGGCCAATGGTCCCAATCCACCACCCCACATTGGCGCTTGGAATATGATGACCTTGAGGAATGACGTGAAGAAACAGGATCCTCCCCATTCAGACCCTGGTCGCAATATTCAAGGTCTCCCTTTGCTGGCTCTCACACAACCCTCCGTGATTGAAACAAGACATGCAAAAGGCAACCGGGTTGCCAATTTTTTCTCTTGCATGGCTCCCGTGCCTTCAATAGTTGTGCAGAAGGGGGAATTTCTACAGGCACAGCTTGTCACATCCAATGCTGTAAAAACAGGAGAAGCTGCACACAAGGAAATTCTCACCTCTGTACTTGTATTTCATGATGGCCGATCAGTCCAATAAACAAAGCCAACTTACACACAATAGGGGGAGGGAAGGAATGGCTTTCGGATTAGAAGATTCGGCTTCCACATAGGCCTGAGCCTCCACACCTCTTTTTAAAACAAGAAGTTACTCTCAGGACCGCAGCTCAGCCATGAACTTGATACTGAGGGGCTTTGGGCAAAAAACAGAGGTAGAGGAGGGAGGACTCATCTCTCAGCCTCGGTTCTTCCCACCTCTGAAATGGGCACAACATTAATATTGTTCTCTGGGATGCTGGGAAGACAAAAAAAAGAGAGATAATAAAACGGCACGTTCTAATAAAACGTGATTAAACATATTGACGGCAAACATTGCCGGCAACGCTGGACAAGGAGATGATGGAGGAACTGCAGTCTCAAGCCATCTCCGCTTCTCAGTTGAATTGGGGGGGGGCGGGGGGGGGGGAGAGCGAGAGCTCTGAGCAGATGGGCCTTGGCTCGGCCTCTTCATCCTGGCAGCCCTTGGCTGGCTCAATAGCGGAGCAGGAGGAGGGGGAGGGGAGGCGGCAAGTCAGCCGCACACGGCTCTTGAATGCTAAACGGCACGGCCATTGTGTCAGCTGCCCCATCTGTCCCTTCCCGCTCGCCTATTGTCCACGGCTGACACATCTGGACTCTGTGCAGCCCCCCGGCCCCTCCTCCCCCTGCCATGCAGTCTCCAGAGCCGCCCAGCCCGGCCTGGACACCAGGGTCTCTTCCGCCACTTCCCCTGCTGTCTGGTCCCAGGCATGGAGAAGTGAGCTGCCGGCTGGCTGCCCCCCCCCCCGGGGGCCCCTCTTTACTCAACATCCAAGGGAATCTTTATGGAGGTGGCTGAAGCATCCTTCCCCAGCAGCGTCCTGATTGATACAACCCCCCTCCCTTATACCTTCTGGAGCTTCCCCCACTGCAGAAAATTAATCTCAGGTATCAGGAGGAAAAGTGCCCCCTAGTGAACCATTGACATTGACCGTATCATCCATGCAGCCATGGAGGGGGGGGGGGGATTGACCTGAAGGTACTGGCTCTCTCTAGTGGACAAATTGAAGCATTGCAGCACTAGAAATCTCCCATCAGCCAATACCACCTAATTAAAATAAAATCATCATCATCATCACCATTTATTTTAATTTTATTTTATTTTAAAAAATTATATCCCGCCTTTTCCTATGCCGAAAGGCAAATGCCCAAGGCGGCTTACAACAAAGATTAAAATACATAATTTAAAATAATACATAAAATAAATTTAAACAATACATAACGAAACATAAATTTTTGTTGTTGTTGTTCAGTCGTTAAGTCGTGTCCGACCCTTCGTGATCCCATGAACCATATCCCGCCAGGCCTTCCTGTCCTCCACTATCTTCCTGAGTTCGTTCATTTTCATGTTTGTTGCATCGGTGATGCTGTCTAACCATCTCATCCTTGCTCTTCCCCTTCTCCTTTTGCCTTCAATCTTTCCCAGCATCAGAGTCTTCTCCAGAGAGTCCTCTCTTCGCATTAGGTGCCCAAAATATTTGAGCTTCAGCCTCAGTACCTGTCCTTCCAGGGAACAGTCAGGGTTGATTTCATTTAGGATTGACTGATTTGATCTCCTAGCAGTCCAAGGGACTCTCAGGAGTCTTCTCCAGCACCACAGTTCGAAAGCATCTATTTTTCGGCGCTCAGCCTTCCTTATGGTCCAACTCTCGCAACCATACATTGCTACTGGGAACACCATGGCCCTGACTATGCGAACTTTTGTTGGCATGGTGATATCTCTGCTTTTTATTATGCTGTCTAAGTTTGCCATAGCTTTCCTTCCAAGGAGTAAGCGTCTTTTAATTTCATGGCTGCTGTCTCCGTCTGCAGTGATCTTGGAACCCAGAAAAGTAAAATCTGTTACTGCTTCCATTTCTGCCCCTTCTATTTGCCAGGAATTGATGGGACCCGATGCCATGATCTTAGTTTTATTAATGTTGAGTTTCAAGCCAACTTTTGCACTCTCCTCTTTCACTCTCATCAAGAGGCTCTTTAGTTCTTCTTCACTTTCTTCCATTAGGGTGGTATCGTCTGCATATCTGAGGTTGTTGATATTTCTCCCGGCAATCTTGATTCCGGCTTGTGATTCATTCAGCCCTGCATTTCTCATAATGTACTCTGCATATAAGTTAAATAAGCAGGGTGACAATATACAGCCTTGCCGTACTCCCTTCCCAATTTTGAACCAATCAGTTGTTCCATGGCCGGTTCGAACTGTTGCTTCTTGACCCGCATACAGGTTTCTCAGGAGACAGGTAAGGTGGTCTGGTACCCCCATCTCTTTAAGAATTTGCCACATAAATTTAAAAACAATAAAATCCACTAGGGGGGGGGTGACAGTATGGAGCAGAGAAGCAGCTTGGCAGAGCATCTTGAGACACAGGAGGTAGACCATGACCCATCACCCAAACGCTAGACGAAACAAAAATGTTTTTAGCCCTCGCTGAAAAGTCATGAGGGAGGGAGTGGTTCTCAGATCCCCTGGCAGGGAGTTCCACAGTTGTGGCGCCACAGCAGAGAAGGCTCGCCCACGTGTTGCCACTCCCCTAACTTGCGATAGAGGTGGCACCCGCAGGAGAGCCCCCTCAGATGACCTAAGAGAGCGGGCCGGAATGTATGGGAGAAGGCAGTCCCTCAGATATCCTGGACCCAAACCGTGAAGGGCTTTAAAGGTCATTACCAGCACCTTGAATTGGGCCTGGAAACAAATGGTTAGCCAGTGCAGCCGCTGAAGCAGCGGCTCAACAGAGTCAAACCGCCTAGCTCCAGTGACCACCCGGGCCGCCGCATTCTGCACTAATTGCAGCTTCCGAACCGTCTTCAAGGGCAGACCCACGTAGAGCATGTTACAGTAATCCAGTCTTGAAGTCACTAAGGCGTGGATCACCGTGGTCAATGCATTTCAAGCATATGTCATATATCATCCCTGTAACCCTTACAACAGGTTGCACAGCATTATTATCCCCATACTGCAGATGGGGACAACTGAGGCTGAGAAAGTAAGTGGCTTGTCTAAGACCACCTAGTGAGTTTGTAGCTGAGGATTGATCTGAACAGGCAACGTCCAGGCTTGTTGCTTGCAAACAGTTGCAAGGGGGACACACACAGATTCTGTCCTTTGACTCCCACCCTCTATCATCACCACAATGAAAACTTGAGTATCATAAATATTCTGCATTTACTCAGAGCTCAGGGGAGTGGAGAGGGGACCTCTTTGTTTGTTTGTATCCAGATATCCTGCCTTCTTATGCCTAGGTGGCTTATAAGCAAGGCAAGGCTTTAAAAAAAACCACCCAATAATATATTCACTAAAAATGCAATAAAACAGCAAGCCACACGTTCTTATTTGGAAGCCTGACTTAATGATCCCACGGAACGGTTTCTTAGATATTCCTTTAAAGACGGGCCTTCGCGTTCATTTTCTCATTCATTTTTTTTTATTTGTGCAAGTGTAATAATGCTTGTACTTTTGCGTGAATGCGCATCATGCATCATTCCCCAGCCACATTTTAAGCCATCGCAGTCAAATCCCCAGGCTGCATAGAACCTCCTCACTGAGTCCATGCCATTGGTCCAGGCCCTAGTCTGGCTTCGCGCTGCCACCTGCTGGCCATTCCATTCAACAGCAGCCCAAAGAAAGCATGGCGCTTTGCGTGAAAGGGTTCACACACACACACACACACACACACACACACACACACTAAGCACAAAGGCTCTTTAGTAGGGCAGGCACCCCTCCTGGGAGGAGAGGGGCATGAAATGTTTTGGGGAAGCACTCAGAGTAACACTATTAGCCAGGATAGCCGAACAGAACCTCCATTTATAGAGAGGGGATATATACTTGAACTCCCAGTAGCCAGAAGCAAAGGGGGTGAGGAGGGGAGAGGGTCTTTACGTCCTGCTTGGGGTCTTCCTGGAGCAGCACTGCGGCTCAGGACAGCTTTGTCCTGCGGATTTGGTTGCCCGGCCGGCTCAGAGCAGCAGCCGTCTCATCGAATCCAGCATCCTGTGTTCTGCAGATGCCTCTGCAAGCCGCAGATGAAGGCAACGTTCTCTGTTGCTTGCTCCGTAACATATAGTATTGGGGGGGTAAACTGCTCCTAAACATGGAGGTTCTATACAATCATCACAGCTGATAGCTACTGATAGGCATAAGAAGAGTCTCACTGGGTCAGGCCACAGTGGGCCCGGGAAAGGGAAGCCCAGCTACTGCCGCTGCCCCAACAGGAATGCGTGCCAAGGCAGAGCCGGGAAAGGGAAGCCCGGCCGGACCCTCTCCTGCCTAGAACTAGTCCTGGCACAGAGGAACCGCTCATCTGACCAGTAAGACCAACGCGGAGAAACAAATCCGGGGTGGGGCTGCGCCCCTGGCTTCTGCGTGCGAGAGCTGGCCAAAGTCTCCCTGGTGCCCACCACTGAGGAGGACTCCGGGACTAAGCCTGCAGTCTGGGACGCGCGAGGTGTGTGACAAGCTGGCTCTGGGCCTCCGGCACTGGGGTCACGGGGAGGGCAGGCTTTGCCCTCCCCGTGAACGAACCTCACTGTTCCCTGTCAGTAAAATGGGGAGAGGAGCAAGAAACAGCGACTGCTGTTGGGAGTACAAAAGAATACATTCGACAGAATAGCCGCCACCTCTCTGTGACGTCATCGTACCTGCATTCCCACCTCTGCTGAAAGCGTGGCTTTCTTTCGTTGAGAACAGCAGGCTGCTACAGCATCCAATCCCATCCAAACCTCAGCCTCTTCTCCCAGGGACTCCAAAATGTCAGCATTTTGACGACAGGCTCCTCCGCAGGGAAAGAACAGGGCCTTAGCTCTGCGGTGGAAGATCCCAGGTGGCAGCATCTGAAGGTAGAGAGAAAAAAAAAATCCTCTCTGAAGCCCCAGGGAGCCACTGCCAGCCAGGGTTGATGATGCTGAGCTGGGTGGAGCTGTTCAGGGTAAGCAGGGCTGACCCAAGACCCTCAGTGCTGCCCTCCCACGGGGAGACGTGTCTGCCTCTGCTCTGGCCATTTCCTGGATTGGAAAAGAGGGAGACAGGGCAGGGCAGGAAGTGTGGAGGGGGCCTAGTCTACCGCTCCTTCTTCTCCACCCCCTTCCTTTTCCAATCCAGGGAGTGGGAGGAGAAGGACCTCTGAAGACGAGTGAGTGCCCCCCACCCACCCACCCATCTGCTGCCTGAGGCAACTGACCCAGTCGGCCTCATGGATGAGCCGGCCCTGAGTTTTTTGAGCACCTAGCCCTTGTTTGCTTCTGCTCCTCTGTAAAGCACTGTGGAGGAAAGGGCCCATTGCTGGCTATTAGCCATGACGGCTAATATGGATCCTCCAAGACTAGCTGCTAGGGAGGAACAAGAGGAGAGAGCGGAGGCCTTTGTGCCCTAATCATGGACTCCTGGAAAGCCTCTGGGCAGCCAGTGAGGCGAAGCAGGATGCTGGCCTAGATGGGCCTACTGTGGCCTGACCCAGTGAGACTCTTCTTATGCCTATCAGTAGCTATCAGCTGTGATGACTGTATAGAACCTCCATGTTTAGGAGCAGTTTACCTGCAGAGCAAGCAACAGAGAACGATGCCTCCATCCCCTGCTTGCAGAGGCATCTGTAGAACAGCAGGGCTTCTTACACCACACGCATTGATGGCACTCTCTCAATAAAACAAACAATCTTATTCTTGTAAGAAATAGGGAACACGGGTTTAGATGCCATGTTAGAAAATCTTATTCTTATTTGGCACAGTTGAATTCCCTTCAGCTGGAATGAATGCATCATGTGCCACAGTTTTTCCACTGTGATCTGGCGCATTTAGGAGAAAAAAAAATATTATTTAAATAAAGAATTGAGATTTGGCTGGGAACCAAGGATGAAAAAGGTGGCAAGACAAAATATTTTAAAAAGAACACAGCAATTGTTGTAGAAAATAGTGAATACTATGCTAGTAGGATGTATTGCTTCGAGCTTGCTATAACCTTATGAAATATGTATTGTTTTTATGTTTTAATATTATATTAAATAAAATACAAATATATACCCCCCCCAAAAAAAAGAACACAGCAACTACTTTGCCAAAACAGCAGCCCCCCTCGTCTCTTCTCTCTCTGCTCCCCAGGCATGGAGGCATTTGCAACGCAACTGGCCAGGCATTCAGGCGACCCACTTTCTGTGCATGTGTGTGTGTGTGTGGGGGATTTGCAACAACTAAGTCACAAGAGAAATCCTCTGCATATGAACCAATGTTTTGAATCCCCAGCAGCCTCTGGGCCTGCCGCCTGCTGCTGGCGGAGGAGGAGGTGGCCCTGTGAGCAGGCAGCAGGCCAGGGTTGCTATGGGAACCATCCAGGCAGCCCCATGGCCTGCTGGGAGTGCGGCTACACAGTGAGCATGCTCAGGAAGGAGGAGGAGGAGGAGGAACTGAAGAGCGACGGGAAGGCATTTCAATGCAGCAAGGCAGCTGAGTGGGAGGCAATGGGGCAGAGTCCTGGAGCCTGAGGAGGCGCCCTCCCTACATGTCCCTTCCCCAACAGGGAGGAGCGGGGTTGGGGGGCACGGCTGGGGGCTCTTCTGCAAAGTGGTGCTCTCTCCTCGGCCGGCCTGGCACCGTGCCCCCCACACCAACACTGTGCCAGCTCCTGAGCTGCCAGGCACCTGCCCAGCGATGCCAGAAAGACGTCGCTCTCTCAAGAGCAGTGCCCACCCTGCCTCCGTCGGCAGCCTGATGCCAGCTGCGTGGCGCTGCCAGGCTTAACGGGAGGAGGCAGCAGCAGCAGCGTCGGACAGACCTGGGCATGTCTGGAGACAGCGAAGAGATCACCCGCCTCCGCAAGCCGCGCTTCTCCTACGAGGAGAACCAGATCCTGATCCAAGAAGTGCGGGCCAACTACGCCAAGCTGTATGGCACCCAGAGCCGGAGGGTGACGGTGGCGGAACGCCGGCGTGTCTGGGAGGGCATCGCCGCCAAGATCAACAGCATCACCAGCTGGAAACGGACCGGCCAGGAAGTGCAGAAGCGCTGGAATGACTTTAAGCGGCGCACCAAGGAGAAACTGGCCAGGGTGCCCCACTCCACCCAGGGGGCTGGAACCGCCTGCGACGAGACCTTCTCGGCCGAGGAAGAGACCATCTTTGCCATCCTGGGACCTGGCGTGATGATGGGCGCAGGCGGGGCAGAACCCGGTCCCTTGCAGAGCGTGCCGGGCTTTGCCCACAGTTGCCGCCTGGCGGCCGAGCACAGCACAGGTGAGCACCAAGGGTGCCAGGCCTCTCCGGCAGGCACAGAGGAGAGTGGCTCAGGAAGCCAGCGGCGGGGCAGGCTCCCACGATGCCAGCCTTGCCAAGGCACAAGGAAGAGCTGTGCAGGGGGACTGGCAGCAGAGAGTAATGGTGCAGGGTGTGCCACTTGTGGGTTGGCATTCTGACAGGACGGGAGCTCGGGGGAAAACTCCCCGTGTTCTTGCCAGGGCTTAATTTCTAAAATGGAGAGGCGCAGCGGGGGACTGAGCAGGGCTTCATCTGAGCCGGGTTTCACCCCAGGACTATGTGGCGTAACAGCTGGGTGCCTCTGGGCATGTAGAGAGCGTCTTTCCTTCACTACCAAATACCTACAGCTAGTTCCCATGGATCGAAGAATGGGCGGTGGGGAGGGCTTCCAAATTATAGGGTGTAAGCGTCAGGCAGGTTGGACCTGGGGCCCTTGCTTCAAAAACCAGGGACTTGATAGGTGCGAACTCTTGATTGCTGAAACTGGCACAACCCAGAACTTAACTGGGGAAGAAATGAGAAGAAATGAGGAGAGAGAGAGAGAGAGAGAACCCCCCCACACACACACACACACTGGAATAGCACCCCCTCCTCCTTCAACAGCCTCCCTGTAGTTATTCTTGTTTAAATACTCAAAGAAACATGGTTTGCTTGTGTGGATATGCAAAGGTACTGGAGTCTCCAGGTATTGGGGTCTCTGCACCACCGTGCATATCTGAATCACATGCGCCAGGTACTGTACGAGCCCTGGAGACATGGCAGGAGAAGCTATATTTAGAGAGGACCCTTCGAGCCAACGCTCCGCTGAGCTCACCCTGGGCTTGTCCGCATTGGCCAGGCTGCTCCCACCCCCGGCCCCCTTTTCTGCTTTCTTCTGCTCAGGGGCTACACATGGTTTCCAAGCCACTGGCTCCCCAACATCTGGGCAGTGGCAGCAGCTACGTTCTCTGACCCAGAAGCCAACCACTAATCCTAGACTTGAGGAGGGGGGTAGAGTGAGTCAGTGGAGAAGGAGAGGCACTCTGCCCCTGCTCAGAAGCTACTCCAGGAACTACATCCAGCATCCAACAGCAAGCGCGCGCCCCCCCCCCCCCCCACTGGATTCTCTTGTGCCTAGGACCACATGAACTAGAGTGGGAGTGGCCTTACGAGCACCCAGAACAGGGAGGGGAATTGGGGGCCACCATGTTTGGGTGGTGGAAGAAAACCCCCTTGCTCAGCACCTCCTTTGCATCTCCCTACATCAATGGGGCCCAGCATGACAAGTGATTGATTTTCCTGTCCTTTCAACCTTAGACAATTCCTGCCTCTGGCTGAAGGGGAAGGGAGACACACACTTCACAGGCAGTAAACACACAACTGGACTCCTTCACTCTCCTTTCCACCTGTCCCACCCACCCCAGCCTGCCCTGCTTCCATGACACAACTTGCAACCTCTTGTAAAATAACACGAGTCACAGAAAAAGGTGGGAGAGGAGCAGGGGTAGCGGAGGGAAAAGAGGCCGGGACACACGGCCAAGCCAGTGAGCAGAAATAGCACATGGTACAATCCTCTATAGACTATGCACATTTGAATGCTCTCCCATGTCAAAACAGTCCCACCCTGCATGTAGAAAGCTAGTACAGTGAGGAAAAAGGGTATTAGCCTTGCCTTTTTCCTGACAAGCTAGATTTCACAGGCAGGGAGGTTTCTTTCACAGGCAGGGAGGTTTCCCCACAGGCAGTGGGGGCAAGATTCAAACGTGAATATATACCCTCCAGCAATCCACAGAGTTCAGCGCAGAAAGAGCTGCTGTCCCGTTTAAGACTTCTGCACATTTCCAACATTCCAGAAAAGGCCAGCTGAAGAAATATTGCTCAGTGGCTGATACAACCTGCAGGCTGCTTACGGTGGATGGGCTGGGGGCCAACAGGGAACCCCCCCCTCCTGGGAAAGGTTTTGGGTTCCAGCCTCCAGGATTGTCACCCTTCTGCTTTTCCTCCTTTTCTGCAGATTTGCCAGCCAGAGGCAACAACTCCGGCAGCCCAGAAACGTCTGCCGGGGCTTCTTACTGTGGCCCGGACAGGGGATTGCTAAGACCCAAGGAACGTGACTCGCCAGCGCCCCCTTCAGCCCAGCCTACGTCACTGCAGATCGTCCAACTGGCGCCTTCTCCTGCCAGCTTAGGGTGCAGGCCGCATCCTGAACACTCCCCTGTGGAGCAGCTGGGCACCCCCTGCCCCTCAATCTCACCATCGCTACGTCGCCGGCGCCCCCGCCTGGACCCTTCCTTTGAACCACCTCTGGATTTCCTGCAGGCCCAGCGAGAGACAGCGGAAGCCATCCGCGAGCTGACCTACACCCTGCGGCAAGGCCTAGAGCGGCTAACGGACGTGGTGGCGGCCCTGCTGCCCCTCCTTCCGGCTCAGCCAAATGCCTTGCTGCACCCACAGGGGGAGGCAGCCACCCCGGTGCCAACTCCTTCCGCGGAGAGTCCTCCCCCCAGTGACACCTTTGCCACCAAGGTGGAGCCGTCCCCAGAACGGGGAGAGGACGAGGCCAGGCCTCTGCACGAAGAAGGCAGGCCTGCGGCTGAAACCGGGCAGTCTCCAACACAGGTCCTTCCACCCCAGAAGCGGAGGAAAGGGATCCCCACTCGGAAACGCAGGGGGCGCTGGAAGAATGTGTGAGAGCTCTAACAACCTGCTGGTGCCCCCATGGTGGGAGAAAAGCCGGGAGATGCATCCCTCGTGGGGGCAGGGTCTGAAGGACTTCTCTTTGCTCCCCTGCCCCAGTAAAGAGCTCCCCACCGCCCCGCCCCCCCATGGGTCATGCAAGACTGTGCCCTGTACAAGACATGCTCCTGCTGTCTTCACCCCCTGCAGCTGTTGCATCTGCTGCAACAGTTTGCCGTGTCTGCACAGTTGGGGGGGGGCACTGATCCAAATGCAGCCCACCGGTTACATGTTCTGGCCTGACCAACCCCACCTCCCTTGTTTCTGCAGTCCCAGCCAGGGGTGCAAAACTGGGTTTAATTGAGCCCCTTGTGGGCCACTGTATGTGACTGGAGAGCTGGGTTCAGCCCAGCGACTCACAAGTTGCACAGGCCTGAGCCCGCCGAAAAATTGAATGGGGAGATGTGATGCAAGCAAACAGACCCTCTTTCTGCCCCCCCCCCCAATTCCAGCAATACTTCCCATCTCAATAAACCTTCTCTACCCATACACACTTGACCCCAGGAAGCATGGGGTAATTTGGCCAACTTTCCATTCCACAAAAACCCTTCCTCTTTCGCTCTTTCCCACCCCCACCCCAGTGCCTGAAAAACAAGCTCAGTTAAAGACCAGTTCCCAGGAGCCACATCTGGAGGGACAGGAAGAAGCTGGGGTGAGAGAGCCAATCACCCCACTACGGTTTCAGCAATCTAACACCTTTGACTTGGCTAAGCCCCGTCCCAATGGAAGTTCAATAAACTATTTTCATACTAGATCTCCCAGTATTTGTGGAATCTTTTTTTAAAAGTTGGGTTGATGGCAGAGAGGAGAGAGATGTGGGGCAGGGCCTTGTATGAGGAAAAAAGAGGGGGTGTTTCTTTCAAAACATATAAACTTAAACTATGCATGCTTAACCGTTTGAAGCACTTTTCCAAACCAAAATATTCCTAGGTACTTTAATGCCATCTGTTTTGCTCATGCTGGGCAGGGTAGAAGACCCGGACTCTCTTCATCGTATAAGAAGAGCAAATGACTATTCAGAGACAATGACCAACCCAGGGCCATGCACAGGGCAGACTTGAATTTGGGTTTTTCTGGTTCCCGTTTAGCTTTTTATCCACCAACCCATCTGACAATGTTTTTGGTTTATGCATATAACACACATTTTCAGTGGTTGTAGGAGTCGGCAAGCACTGGAGTCGCATGGAGTCTTCACCTGGCAGACGGGTGGAATGTTCTCAGTTATGTGTACGACAAAATGTGGTCTTCATCATCATACACAACTAGCCAGCCAGTGGCATGTGCTGGAATAGCGAGGAAACACTATTCCCGCATGGGGAATTTGGCCAACAGACAGGGGAGGAGAGAGAAGCATCAAACCAGGGAAGTCTGGTCCACGGCGCTTCCTGGTCACCCGGCATCATCACATCAAAACAGGCCTGAGCGCACTCGGCAAATCTATGAATGAGCTAGACTTCCCTTTCCACTACTTCAGTTAAAAAAAATGAAAGCACAACTGCCCAGGGTCATAAATAGTCCTTTGAACTTGCTGGTCTTACATTTTTCATCTGACTTCTTTATCTCCTGCTTAAGTCACGTCCGAGGACTCCAAAAACCAACGGATACCAGAACTCTTAGCTCTTTTCTCAGTGGCAGGGCGTTCCAACAGCTCACGACCTGTAGGATGGTGGCTGAGTTTCCTTAGCAAAAGCTGCAAAAAGCTGATTCAGTGGCCCAGAGGACGCCTGGCCTGTGGCCCTGATGATTGACACCCAAAAGGAAAAACACCATGCTACTATAGGAGCCTCCGTCCGTCGACAACCCCCCACTAGGGGTGTGCCCCCCCCCCCAAATGGCCTGCTAGGCGGAGGCTGACAGAGGAGAAAAAGGAAGACGGAGGGGAAGGGCAGGAACTACGCAGAACATCCGGGCTTTAGCGGCGCTCCGCCACCTGGGAAATGTAGTTTACTCCCCCTCAACCCAGAGAAGCTGAATTAACCCTTTAAGGTTTTCAATAGTCCCTTAAAGCAAGAACAACGAAAGAAAAGCAAAAATATGGAGGGAAATACAAAGAGGGAAGGAGACAAATGAATGTGGTTGAATCTGTTTTTTTTTATAAGGGGAAAAAAAAAGCAAACACAAACAAACCCTGGCCCATTTTCAAACCAGGGGGAAAAAAACTAGGACACCTTATCCCAAAATTTGTGGACATGGGATCCGAATCAGAAAGGCTGTTTTATGCATAAATGGGGAACTGGTTGCTTTGGGAGTGGGATTTAAAGCTTGGAGCTAGAAGTCCTGGATTCTGTTTCTGCTTCTTGAAATTCCTAGTGGTTACAGGGGGCAGCCAGTTGTCAGTCACCACACTGTTGCCCACTGTCTTAACAAAAATATGTCCTCTGAGAAAGGTGGCCTTTGAATACTGGTTTTGAAAATACTCATTCTTGTTCTGTACTTTGCATCACCCATAACAAGGGAGTGGGGTAGCAGGGGCAAGGCTGGTAACAAGGCATTAGGAGAGGTGGTATGAGATCTATTCAACTTTGGGTGGCTTTTCCCCTGGTGTGTTCTGAAGAATTCTGTGCAGCCTGAAACCTTGCTAACCTATACAGTACTGCCCCCTGGGCTGATGATCCAGTCAAAGCTATCATCCAATCCAATTTGTATCCATGAAGTTATTTTCTATGGGGCATCCGGCATCCTCCTGAAGAATAATGCTGTGTAGATTTGACCACTGTAGCCTCTTTCCACAGTAATTGCAATAAATGCATCATCTAAGCCAATTTAGATGGTTATTATTATGTGTGTTTATGCAGACAGACTGTTTATGTTGTCCGTGAGAGTTCTTCTCGGAAAAGAATTCTGTATAGTTTGAAAGCGTGCTATCAAGGACCCGGCAGAACCATTTCATGTCTTGGGACTCTATACTGACAATCTGAAATGACGAGCAGTCCCTTAAAATAGGGGCCAGATTCCGAGGGAGTAGCCCTCTGACACAGCAAACAAGACAGAGAAGAACCGTGTAGCCTCAGTCATTGAACAACAATTTTATTTGTTTATTGCATTGAACAATTGTTGTCAACAATTGTTCAATGCAATAAACAAATAAAATATTATTTACATTTTTAAGGATGCAATGACTATACTTCCGAAATAACTCATCGCAGTGCATCGGTTGCGACAAAGTAGTCAGCCTTTGCAAAGTCAGGTTTTGCGCCGAATGGGTGGCAATAAATAAAGTCGCTGGTCTTGAAAAGTTCTTCGCTTTCCTTTTTCCAATCAATATTTGCAAATATTTGGTTAGTAGCTAACCACCGGCTCCTCCTTGCCATGGCAAAGCTGGCCTGCGCCACGAGCGCACTGTCGTCGTCGCAGCAGCTCGCGCGCCCGTCTCCCGCCGCCACCGGGCACACTCGCTCCAGGGCCGTCCAGGGGGGCCGAGCCGCAGGGCGGCGGAGTTTCTCTTTAAGAGATGTCCCCGCCAGGCTGCAGGACTACACCTCCCAGCAGGCCTTGCAGCGGAGTTATGTAAGTTTCTCCATGTAAGAGGGCAGGCAAGAAGAGGGAATTTCTGCCCCCCTTTTCTCTCCCTCCGCCTCCTCCTCCTCCCCGGTTAAATCCCCTCGGATTGTTTCTCGGCCCCTTCCGGGCTCCGCAGGTGCGAGCGGCGCGCCCCGGCCCCCCCGCAGCCACCCAGGGGCTGCGACAGGAGACAGGCGGGCAGACGGACGGGCGGGCGGGCGGACGGACGCCAAGATGTCTTCGGCGCAGACGTCCCGCAGACAATGGTGCTACTTGTGCGACCTGCCCAAGATGCCCTGGGCCATGATCTGGGACTTCAGCGAGGCCGTCTGCAGGGGCTGCGTCAATTTCGAGGGCGCGGACCGCATCGAGTTCCTCATCGAGACGGCCCGGCAGCTCAAGAGGAACCACGTCATGCAAGAGGGGCGCTCGCCGGGGCCGCAGGGCGTCAAGCACGCCAAGGATGGGGCGGCCCTGGAGAGATTCGAGAGAGGCCGCCTCTCCGGCGACTACACCCTCAGCCCGCGCTTGCCCAATGGCCTGGCACGTGCCCCCGACGAGGGCGAGGGCAGCCGCCAGAGCCCCACCACCCGGCGAGCGCTCATTGGGGCCGTGCCGCCCAGCCTGGTGCCCCAGGGGCTGATGGGGGCCCCCCAAGGCCTGCTGGCGGCCGTGTCAGGTTTGGGGGGCCGCCCCGCGTCGCTGGCCATGGCGTCGCCCATTCTGGGGGAGCTGGGGAAGCCGGCACGGGTAGTCTACGCGGATTACGAGAAGGAGAAGCAGCGCAACGCTGAGTGCCTGGCCGAGCTGAACGAGGCCATGCGCGGGCGCAGCGAGGAGTGGCACAGCAAGCCCAAGGCTGTGCGCGAGCAGCTGTTGGCGCTCTACGGGTGCGCCCCCTTCAATGTGCGCTTCAAGAAGGACCACTCACTGATTGGGAGGATCTTTGCCTTCGACGCAGCCCCCCGGCCCGGTTACGAATACGAACTGAAGCTCTTCACGGAGTACCCGTGTGGTTCCGGCACTGTCTACGCCGGCGTGTTGGGCGTGGCCAAGCAGATGTTCCAAGATTGCCTCAAGGACCCTGGCAAAGTCATCTCCTCCGGTTACAAGTACCTGGAGTACGAGAAGCGCCATGGCTCTGGTGACTGGCGCCTCCTGGGCGAGCTGTTCACAGAAGGCGTGCGCTTCTTCAGAGAGTCCCCGGCAATGGACGCCTTGCCTCAACAGTTCCTAGACAGCAATTGCGCCATGCCGCCCAGCCTCCTGCTGAGAGCTGTGCCCCCACCTCGGGCTGTCATGCGGAGACGCAAGGCCTCCCCTGAACCAGAGGGAGAAGTGACGGGCAAACTGACTGGCGAAGAACAGCATCAAAGGCAGCACTGGCTGCCCCAAGGATCAGGAGGCATCTACCCAGCAGCAGGCATGGCCCACATGCCCACATCAGCAGGCCAGGGGCCCCTGCCAGAGGGCTCGTTACGGAACGACCCATCTCCTATCACTGCCCTCAAGAACGTGGCAGATACGCTGGGGAACAAGGAGGTCAACCCCGTCCACTCCACCACTGCCCGGCAAAACAGTGCCAGCCCAGCATCACCGGCTGCCTCAGGGCAACACCGACTGGTGCCCCGCAACGGTGAGCCAGGCCCAGCGACCACCACCAGCAGCAGCTCCTCGTCCTCCTCATCTGGGGCCCACTCTTCCGGCGGCATTGAGCCCAGCGGCACACAGAGCGCCCCTGATTCCTCAGGGGGCCCCAGCAGCGCCCCCCTCTGCTGCACCATCTGCCACGAGCGGCTGGAGGATACCCACTTTGTCCAGTGCCCCTCGGTGCCAGGGCACAAGTTCTGCTTCCCTTGTTCCCGGGATTTCATTAAAGCCCAAGGAGCAGCCGGAGAGGTGTATTGCCCCAGTGGCGAAAAGTGCCCCCTGGTGGGATCCAACGTTCCCTGGGCCTTCATGCAGGGGGAGATTGCCACCATCTTGGCCGGAGACGTGAAAGTAAAAAAGGAGCGTGACCCGTGAAAAGGGAAAGCAGCAACCTGGATTTGGGACGTCGTGCCAGGGGGCGCCCATCTGCCCCCACCTCCTCACCCCTCCCCTCCGCTGCGGCAGTGACTGGAATTAGTAACTTATTCCCTACCCAACGCCCTCTTTAACCCGCTGTGGACTGGGGCATTGTATATAAATCTATTTTTTAAATAATATTTCCATAGCCAGCTTATATATGAAGCCACATCTACATAACCTACTACGGGGGCATGGGAGGGAAGGGGGGGCAATCCTTTTAGCTATGCTGTAGCGTAACGGGACGGGAGATTCTTCAGGAGGGAAGGTAAATTTGGCAGGATTGGAACTGGGGTTTGGGAGCGGGTGGGGGGGGTTGCCACTATATTTGGACTCTTGTTCTTAATAACTAGTTTTTTTTTCAGGGACTGCCCCAGCCACTAGGAGGCAGGATTGAGTTCAGGGTAGTCAACGGAAGGCCATACTGCAGTGGAAACACTCCGCAAAAGTGCTCCACTTGTCGCGATCCAGGCTGAAAACCGAACCATTTCAGGTGCCTGGCAAGGTGTCCGCTTTTTATGAGCAGCCCAAGAGAGGATGGTACCAGTGCCCCCTGGGGGCACAAAGACCAGTTCCTGCCCCCATAAACAGCTTCATATTTCCCAGTTAACACCACCACCCCCGTAGAGAGCATTGGCACAGCCCCTGCCGGACCTGATCCAAAGGCCAGCATTTAGTCTAGGAGCTGCTTTGTGGCCAGCCAGATGGAGGCCTCTGGGGAATCTTGCAAATGGGGCGTGAAGGGGGAAGTCCTTCCTTGCTGTTTGCCCTCCAGCATCTGGCACTGTGAGGTAGACTGCCTCTGGCCATGGCGCTTCTGTGGAGGTTTCATAGATAACAGCTATGGGTTGTAGATGCAGAACCCTCTAATCTAGTCTTTAGCCCATGCCTGGGCAGATAGTGTTGGAGACATGTGTTTCTGGAAGTGGTTTCAGGAGGGGGAAGGGTTAGCCACCAGTCATCAAATTGCCCCACCCAACGCGCAGGCAATTTCCCCCTCAAAACATTATCTCCCCCTGGATTTCCTGTTTTGGATAATTCCTAAACACCTTTACGATATCGGCTCTGCCACCTAATCTTTGTAGATGCCTTTTAACCCTTTGTGCAGGGCCCTCTTTTCTCATCTGGAGGTTCCCTCCGCCAGCTCATTCACTTCCGCCAGTTTCAGCAACCTGACCCCTCTGTAGACACCATGTATATAGGGCAGCCCTAAATCCCTACAACTGTATAGATAAGAGTTCTGTAATTAGTTTTGATGCTGTTTCCCCTGGGCAGGAAGGGAGGCAGTTGGTGTGGGAATCATATGGGGCAGAGGAAGAGGATCTGGACTATGAGGGAATATGGGGGTGCGCAGGAGGGAGATGGAAAAAGTGCCTCTTGTGTAGATTTTTTGGGGGGATGGGGTTATTTTTTTATACCAAAAGATGAAAGCATGCACACCAAAAAAAAAAAAATTTACAGAATTGGAGGGAGGGGGAAGAGGATTTAAAGGGAAGGCTGGATTTGAGGGTCGAATGAGGAATCTGATACAGGCACAGTGCCCTGGGGACTAGCTTTTGCACAGCTCCCATTCGTTTCAATGGGCCTTGTGCAGGATCATTCCCCGGTGGCCTAAACACTGTTACAACTCTGAAATCCTACGTGCATTTACTGGGAGTAAGTCCCATTGAATTTGGGCATTACTGCTGAGCAAACATGTCGAATCGGGCTGCACGCATCCCTCCCCCGATTTCGGCTGGAAACTCACATTTTCTTTTTGCTGATAATTAGCTGCCTGATGAAGATGTTTTTGTTTTTGGGCAGGTGGGAGGGAAGGAATCTGCGTTTCTCAGCTGGACAAGGAGGGTGGCCATAAATCAGTAAGAGTCAGGGGAAGGGGGGCTAGCACCCACTGTGATGAGATGGGATGGTGCAGGTGGTTTTATTGTGGGCCCGCCGCCCCCACCCATCCCTTGTAACGTCTACTTTGTATGGTTCCTCATTTGTTTCACTCATTGGCAGATCACTCTGCCAACCGTGTGTATTTTGTGTTGCGATGACGGTGGGGTGGGGAGGGAGGGAGGGAGGTTGGGGCAGTGCAGATTCCCACATTTCAGATGGAGGGGAGGGGCGGGAGAGAGAACATTGAATTGTTTTGTATTTCTTTTACTCGTCTCTGTCAATAAACTTGATTATCTTTTTTCCATTTACTCTTGTTCTCTGTTAAGCGTACGCGTATCTATGGCGTTTTGCTCATGGCAGTGACACCTCTTGATACTGATTGGTTAAAGCTATGCTTATATTTTTGTCCCACCCTTCCTATGAGGAGCTGAGGATGGCGTACATGGTTCTTTCCCTGCCTCCATTTCGTCCTCATGATGCAACCCTGTGAGGTAGGTGAGAGCAGCATGACTGGGCCAAGGTGAGGTTTGTGATGGACGAGGATGTCCAAGTTTGTTGCAGTATCTGCTAACTTGGCTTGCTGTGATGGAACGGAATGTTCACAAACGCTCTCAACCAGGTATTGGGATAGGGAAGGGCCTCCCTCCACCTGAGACCCCAAAGGGCTGCTTCCAGCCAGAGGAGCAGTACAGAGCTAGATGAATCAGTGCTTTGGCTCACTTCAAAGAAACTTCGTAGGGGCATGCTTGCAAGCATATGTTTAATTGGGAAGGAGGACTAAGTTGCCCAAAAGCTTGATGGGAGACCTGGGTTAAGACCTGGGATTTGCAGGAAAAAGAGAGGTGGTTTGAAATGCTGGATTTCTTCCTCTCATGCAGCTATGAACAGCTCAGGAGCCCTGCCAGAGAAAACAGCAACAACGCAGCAGCCCTTAAGCATTCAGCATTTTAACTGTCGCCAAGTCATCCAATACACAGGTGAGCGTTTGGCATGATACCTACGGAATCCAGTTCTCCTGAAAGCTCAGATCCAGCCCCTGATAAATTAAGAGGTTTCCTGAAAAGCTCCACACCTTGTCAAACTCGGTGCTCACCTTTTTTTTATCAAGCCTATTCTTAATCTCAGTCTTCACCCCCAGCAGCAATAAAACCAAAGTACATTTGCTCACATTCATCCCTTGGCTCTTTTTCCCCACTTGGACTGTAAGCACCTCAGGGCAGGGACCTGGTTTTCATGGTAAAGCGCGATGTACACTGACGGCATAGTATCCACAAAAACAATGACTAAAATAACTAGGGCTACTAACCAATTAAATTAATGTCAGTTGCATGCGCTTTAGTTGATTGGTCAGTTTAATTAGTTGATTAAAACTGCATGTATTTGCATATAAAAAGAATTCTAAAGAAGAAAAACACCCCATCTTTATTTTAAGTGCTGCATTCTTCTGTTGCAGCACCATAGTAAAAGAGGCATTCTTCCTCCTCTCTCAGAAGGGAATGCCTCTTCTCAGACAGGACATGCCATTTCCAGTTTCTATAAAGACTTGTATTAAAAATAATGAAAAATCTTCTGATCAGCTGCACCTTCTTAGTTGATTGAAATTTTATCTTAAACGTATCTTAGTGGATTGATCTGACATTAACTGACCTAATGTTACAGCACTAATACAGTAACTGAGCCTGAAAAAACAGGGCTGGACATTTTGGGAAATCCAAAATGGCTGCATTGCTGATTTGTAGCTGGGGGTCTTGAGCATCGGTACAAGACCAGAGCTGTTACGAACACATCCCTGTTTGCATCTGTGACATGTTGAAGGTTTGTGGCCAGGTAGAGGCAGGGCTGAACCATGAGCTGTCGATCGAAAGGTCGGCAGTTTGAATCCGCAACAGGGTGAGTGCTCGTCGCTTGGCCAGCTCCTGCCAACCTAGCAGTTCCAAAGCATGTCAATGCGGGTAGATAAATAGGTACCGCTTGCGGGAAGGTAAACAGCGCTCCATGTTCCAGCCGCATGCTACGCGCTGCGGCAAGGAGAGTCACGCCGGCCACGGAGGCGTCTTCGGATAACGCTGGCTCTTCAGCTTTGAAATGGGGATGAGCACCACACCCTAGAGTCGGACACGACTGGACTTAATTGTCAGGGACTTAATTTACCTTAAAGGCAGGGCATGCAGGGCGAG
The DNA here is from genome assembly GCA_026170595.1 of Plestiodon gilberti rubricaudatus. NCBI lineage: Eukaryota > Metazoa > Chordata > Lepidosauria > Squamata > Scincidae > Plestiodon > Plestiodon gilberti. Next base: position 10,856,042 of record JANXHW010000011.1, read on the forward strand.
ACCTCTCCCTGCGCAACCTCTGACCTCCTCGGGTACAAGCAGAACGGTGGCACCACTGCGTGGTGGTGTGTCTCCTTTGCCAGATGTGATGCCTGGGTCTGCCTGCTGCCCCCTGCGTATGGTTAAATCTGCCTCTGTTCATATCCACGCACCCTGCCACATCTGTCTCCCTTGCCAAATTCCGTTTCCTCCACCAGGTGGCAGAGGCACCCTGGCTCCCAGTGCTTGCCATGCGGCCAGGTAGATGAGCAATAAGGTTTGAACCGCCGCTCGCCAGCCAGCCAGCGGGCGGAGTGTTGGGAGAAGTGTCTGGCTTTATAAAGACCTGGTTCTGTCCAGAGAGCCAGCTCTTCATATAGTGGCTGAGGACACCCAACAGGTCAGCTCTATGCAGCAGTGGTCAGGAAACGCGTCACAAACAACTCCTGGCTGAGAGGCGCAGTGGACTCTGCGTCCCAATATTGGGCGGGTTGCCTCATTTCGTTCTAGGCCATGGAAGCCTCTGGGCTCCAGTAGGTTCTGGGCAGGCAACTGCTCTTTTACGGCCACCGCGCATTTTTGAAAAAAGGGGGCAGAAGGCGAACTCAGCGTCTGATCCGATCGTCGTTTGCTTCGGTGGGTGGAGTCAAGCTCCGTTTCCAAAAAGAATACATTATTTTTTGAGAAGAAGCACAATTTTAAAAACAAACAAACCCAAAGAAAGAGATTCCAGGATTTCATTTTGTGGTGCCGGCGGCTGTTTATTTGTAAAGAGAAACCGTACAAGATTCCTTTACTTTTTTCCTCCTCGGGATTTTGGAATGCTGGGCTCCGTCAAAATGGAATCGCACGACCTTCCCGAATGGAATTCATACTATAACGAACCCACGGAGGTAGGTCGAGCGGGGAAATTTTTTTGAGAATAGATGTGTTTTCATAAGCAGTGGTGTTGAAAGAAGCAACCTGGCTGGGTGGAAAATTTTCCATTTGGGATATGTGTGTAAAATCGTGATGAGACTCCACCATACAATGACCCCTTGGTGGGGGGAGGCAGTGTTCTGTGCTCCCAGAGAGTTGCAGCTAGCTCTGGGGCAGACTCCTTTCATCAGGACAGATAGCTCCAAATGTCCTTACAAGGAACGGTGGCGGCTATTCACACATGGCGGGTGAACCTGGCTTATGGTATGTGGCGACAACTCAACATGAGAATGTACTGTCAGGGCAGCTGCTAAGGCTCACTGACTTTAGGGTTGCCTTCCTACATGGGGCCCAGGGCCACCTCGTGGGGCCTTCTGCCCCCAACAGCAGTGGCCTTCCACTAGTACTTGCCCCCCAGCATCCGCTGTTCAGTGATGTGCAGCCTTCACACACGATTGCTCCATTCCGCGGCAATGGCTGGCAGCCAACGGCATGCCCACCCCCACACATTCATCAAACTGTTTGTGTTTTCATCATGTCATTACACGTTTTGTATTGTCAAGAAAACTCTAACACGGTAAATCACACGTAAAACGGATCCACGTAAATCTTGGAGCTCAGATGCTTGACAGATAAAGTTTGGTTTTCCCACAGCTTCCTGTCATGACATTGGCCTTCTCTTAAGCATTCATAAGGTGTCGTTTTTGTCACAGTGGCAAAGACAAGACAAAACGAAAAGGCTTAAAAAAATACCAGTGCAGGCGCAAGGTCTTTCCAGTGACTCATTATGGCCAGCTTTGCCGCGGTTAGACACCTACTGGTTAATTCTATATTGAAGTCTTCTTTATTTTATCCATTGTTGATAGATAACTCAAAACTGTGATCAAAGGGCCTTCGGGTAGAACGGATACAGCCTTCTGTTTTCTATTCTGCAACGCCAGTTTCCAAAATGGCTCCATAAGCATACGGTGCGCACTTAAGGCTCCCCTAAGGGCATGGGCACATAGGGGTTTCCCCTGGACCCATTCAATGCCACCAAGCCCTACCCTACCACATGGACGCAGTGGAAGGTCTTCAGTCCACAGACCTGACCTGCGGCCCCCCACTCACACGCATCAGTCAACATGGCTTATGGATTTTGTATGGAGGCAGGCAGGGAGTGTCTGGCTTCCTCTGATTGGAAAATTTGGGGGCATCCTAGAGGGAGCAATACCTGTCTATGACTCGGACATTTCCCGTGTTCTCAATATACTACAGTGCCCAGCTAACAGCTGAGGTGGCGCATGGCCCCTCTGCCTTTTGAATGTGCCTTTTGCACAAGAAGTGCGAGGTCCATGCCAGCTCACGCAGTTCTTTCTCGTTCTCTCAGCAACAGACCCATGACCACAACTGACCTCGCACATCCATTCTGAGCTGCGAGCCTCCTGCGCATAAATTACGCATGCACAAGTCTCCACAGAAGAGCGAAGCAAGGAAGGGTGTGATAGAAATTAGTAACACCATGAAGACAAAAACATTTATTCTCTGAGAATACTAGAACTTTGAGTCTCCCAAAGGTTGACAGTAGGTTCACTGCTGACAAAGGGGGGGAGGGGGGCACAATCCATAATTAACCTGTGGAACTGACTGCCACAGGATCTGGTGATGGCCTCTATATTATATGGCTTAAAAAAAAGAACTAGACAGATCCATGGAGGGGAGATAGATCAACAACAGGAACTATAATGATAGCTAAAGGGATCCTCCATGTACGGAGATAGTATACCTCTGAAAAGAAGACTTTGTGTGGGAACAAACAGCAGTATTTTTGTGCCACCCTTCCAAATCTGCATTGAACTGGGTTACCTGACCTGTCTGAATCCAAGAAGGTGATTCTAAGGTTCAGTGCAGATTTGGAATACCAAGTAGCCCAAGGAAAATGTATTTCCTAGGCAAAGTGGCTTCTGTTCATGGACAGCACTGCCTGCTGTTGTCGTTCTGTCCCAGTGGGATGGAGTGATTAGCATGGGTGAGTCACCATCTCTTTCAGCCGCCTAACTGACCTCACAGGGAGGTTTTTTGTGAGGATGGAGAGAACTGCGTGTGCCGCTCTGGAGCTCCTTCTTAGAGGATGGGTGAGATAAAAACGCTGCCCTAAGAGTTCTGTGCTGAAGGGCGGCTGACGCAGTTACAAAAGAAATAGATGCCGTCCATGAATAAAAGAGCCCTGTTTCCCCCATTAATATGACGCCCAGTGCCGCTAAAAAGACAAAACTAAACTAGAAGCAAACGATGATAAAATAGATGGAACGGTCAAATGCATCTTAACATTAGTAATACTTGACAAGTACAGAAGCAACTGCAAAAGTATTTAAAACCATTCTGTTTGGGGAAAGCAGCCCTGGTTTTGCATGCAGAATGGCCCAGCAGTGGTATCTCCTGGTGGGAGTGGGAGAGACTGGAAGGACTCAGTCAGACGGCTTCTTGCATTCCTATAGGAGTAGCAGCAGCCTTGACTACGTTATATGCAGCCTCAGAAACAAACACCGTCTTTCCAAATGCCTTTGGGGATGATGAAAAAGCCAGTCCCTGCCCTTTGCTTGCTCTTATGCATGCCCTTGTTGAGGAAATGGCGCTCTCTGGAGTGTGTTTGGAGAGGGCCATTGCCCACACAGGGCCCCCCCCCAACATTGCCACTTTGTACAAATAGCCAAATTATTCCACACCCCACGCTACTCTTGGGTAAAGGCAAAAAGGGGCTCCTGGTTCACACACAAGCGCGGCGTATGTCTCTCCATCCCTTGTTGGCTCAGGGCTCTGTTTAATTTGTTGCTAGATTCCTGTCCCGCTTTCTCAAAATGCGCTGATGAGAATGTTAAAAGCAACCTCAACTACAATCTTATATGTTATCTGTAAAGTGCCTCAAGGACTAGATGGTGTACGATTGCATTAAAAAAAAGAGAGAGAGAGAACAAACATTTTCTGTAGGCTTCCTGACTTAACGAAAGACAAGGTGATTAGGAAAGGGGAAGACTTGCAGTTGTGAAGAAAAAACACACACCACCTTTTCCATTAAGTCTTTGGTACAACCCTATCAGTACAATGTAACTGAAACAAAAATGCATATTCTTCTCTTCCTCTCCCTCCCCCCGCCATTTATCTCGCCTCCATTTCCCAACCCAATCTCTCTCTCTCTCTCTCTCTCTCTCTCTCTCTCATATGTTGTTTTCTATATTGTAAGCCCCTTGGGGCAGGGACTGGTCCTCTCGTGCTCTTTGTAAAGCACTATGCACGTGGACAGCGCCAAACAATATAAATCGCCAACTCTCGGGCAAGTGTGTGAACAGTCCCGATTGAGAACGGTTCTGTTTTGGGTTGACGTCTGGCACTGTAGGAGTTCGGTCTGAGGCAGTTCCTCTGGGCTGGCTCCTTTATCCGTCTCCACTTGATGCTCCAGTCAATAAGGGATGCCAGGGGTCAGACCCAAGGAAGAAACCCACCAAGCAGCTGAGAATCCAGTCAACGTGTGGGGAGAAACCTAGAAAGGGGCGATGGATGGCACCAATGTTCCTCTTCCCAACCCTTTTTTTCCTTTGGCAGCATATCTGTCAGAGGCTGTAAGCAGGGCCTATGTAGTTTTTCAGTCTATGTATGGTGGCCTGTAGGTGCTTTAATAACCGTTAATCTGTGGGAAAGGTGCGGGATAAACATCTTTTAAATAAATAACAACATACTATCCTTTTTCTTTCTTTTAAAGCCCTTTTTCTCTCGGTGGGGCTCTGGGCCCAGAAGAAAACCCCACCAGGAGAAAAACAGCTATGATGAAAATTGGTTTGGGTGGAAGGTACAGGCAGCCGGTTTCACAGGCCTAGCCTGGCTGCCAGGCCTCCACACGTGACTGGTCAAAGAAAGGAGAAGAGGCTATAAGCCCTGTACTGGTGATAAACTGGGGAGACTGGATGCATGGAAGTGCTGGCCTTTGCCGTTGTGCCCGCCAAGTGTGTTGGCTGCTCTCCAGGGCAGGGCAGGCGAATGCCCAGAAATGGGAAGCAGCAGAGCCAATGGGCACGATCCCAGCTCCTCTCCCTTCCCAAGCTCAACATTCTCCCCAATACAATACGTGCGCAGCTGACATTAACTGGATTACAAACCTGCAAACCTCCACGTAGCCTATGTGGCCCGCCCAGGACCTTTGCCTTTCATGATCGCTGAGCTTTGCTGGGCCAACACCACAAGCACAGAAGCAATGTTTTCTCCGAGTTTAATTACCAATCCTTGGGTTTTTTAAAATTATGTTTGCTATAAACACCTGTTAGAAGGAACTCTGAGAATGGTAAATGCTGTGGGCGTGCTGATTTCATGAAGGACAAGCCCTATACAGTACAATGAAAAAGGGGTGGCTCTGGGGTACAATAGCCTGGAATGGGGCTCCCATGCACAGAGGCTGTCTGATCACCCCCAGTCCCTGGGGGCACATCAGGAGGTGCCCCCCTCAATCACGAGCTGCCAGACAGCCTCCTAGGGGGACTTCATTCTTGAGGTTGGCAACTCCTTGCAACTTTTGACTTGTCCCAGCAGCCAGTCCAGTTCTTCCTTTCCTCTGTCAAATGTTGGAGAGTGTCGTTTGCAAACTTCCCATCGGCTTTTTATTTTTCTTCTTTTGAAAAATCCAATTAAAAAGATGCTTTAACACAAAAAGGGAGAGTACACACATGACGTAACCGCCAACACACAAGGTTACTCTGGAGATAATCACAGTTAAATTTACAACAAGATTAGCGGGTGTGAGTGTACACAACAGTCGTTTCAAGCAACGGCCGGTCAATGGGTAAACCAGAAACCAGACCCCTGACATGAATGGGCTGCATCCCCAAATGTTGCTGCCAATATTTGGATACGTGCCCTGCCCCGCCTCTGCCTCCCTTCCTCCTCCCAGACTCTTTGGATAGATAATTCTGTTAATTTAGAAATCCCACCTTGCCAGGACATCTCCTTCCTACCCATAATCTGTCCTTGCAGGAAATTCAATCTGGATTATCAAAAAGTGTGGAGGAACTTTAAACCCAGATAATCCAATGCAGTTGAAAGAGGGGGGGGGGACCCACACAGTGGGAGACATTTCCTTTGATTTCATTCAGTAGTAGAGATTAAATAATCTGAATCACGTCACACCAATGTAGTGATGAGTTTTTGACTCATCCTGCATTGGGTTACACTCATTCAGGTATATTTATATATCCGGCTGAAGCAATTTCATCTAAATAGAACGTTTGTATTTAGAAAAATAAAAATTGTTTCCTTGATCGTACCGATTTCTGCAGAAGAGGCAGGTTCTGGCAACGCAGAACAATTAGGGTGATCTGCTGCATTAAGGAATTTTAGCTCATCTAACTGATTAATTGATGAATTATAAACAATTACTTTTAAATAAACGTGCCTAATGCCAAAATCTGAATAGAGACGTGCCTTTTGAAGAGCCTACTGCTCTTATGCATGTTTACTCAGAGGTAAGGCCCTCTGTGTTCAATGAGACTTGCTCCCAGGGGTAAATGTGCACCGGATTGCAGTCTAAAATGCGAAAGGAAGTCTGAGCAGCCTTATTGCTTAACAAATACGGTAAAAGCCGGCACTCGCTGAGGTCATAGACATTACGCCAAACGCCTATCTGGTGTTACAGGCAAGAACAATCAGGAGCATCAGCCTCATCCAGATCAGGATTTGACCTTGTGAGCCTCATTCTGACTAGGTCTGAAGCACCTCAATGAAAGGCCCCTTTGGCCTTTTTCGTTTCATTCCCTATTTCTGTGGCACACCAGAGCCAAAATAGCCTCCGTAATCAAACTGGTATGCTCTTAACTTGCAGTGCTGATTAATGGAGCCAGTCCTTTAAAACCAATGGGGGCCTGATTTACTGATTCGTTCAATTATCTTCAGCCTTTCGGTCCTTCAAACAACAGCTTGGTCTGAGGTTGGGGGTCATCGCAACAGGCTAAGAACCACCCCTCTTGTGAGTTAATGGATTTTATTGTACTGCTGGAGATTTTATGATTGGGCCACTTTCTGTGTGAGTCACGTAAAAGACTCGGGTTAATAAGTAACTTTGCTATCGCTGTCGCTCCAAATTAACAAGCTTTTCGTTCTGGCTGGTAAAGAGTTCTGTTCAAGTCAAAAGCTTGCACGCAACTGCACCCCTAAAAACCCTAACCCCTCAGTTCATTAAAAGATCTCTTTTAGCTATTACTTTCTTCAGGGCCTCGGATTTGCCAACCAGGGAACCCCCCAGCTCAGCTACGCTGCTATTTTCACTTTACACAGACCATCCACTTGCACACATTCAGCTTTTTCCTGATGAAAACGATCCACTGATGTAGGTCTCATCCAAGAGTCCTCCAAATTCTAGAGTTGGCACTGAGACTAGGTTAGGGGAGACTTCTGTGAGCACCAATCTGTTAAAACAGAAAATGGTAACCCTAGCTGCCTGAACAGGAGAACAAGCTGGAAAGGGCCTGGCTGGGCTTACGTGCCAGTTCACCTGTGTTATGAAAAGGTGCATGTTGGTCACACCTAGTGTGATGAATTGTTGCGTACATGAACTGCGCACAGCCTTAGATACGAGTCTATCTAATGGGTGGATCTGGAAAATGGCAGTATTTACAAAGGTTAGATCCTGGTTCTCACAGCTGTAGAAGCATCTTTCCTTAAACACACACACACGCACACGGTGCACAATGAGAGCAGAAATCCTAAAACCATACTGGTCCCACAGAATGGAAAATGAGGAACCAGTAAAGTGAGATACATCTTTTTGGAGACTGTTCTGAAAAGTTCCAGAAGCAATGTTTTAAATGTGTTCCATTGAGGTGTTTAGAGCAAAAATAATCTTACATCTGCCTATCTGTCTATTTTATTTTAGAATTCTAATCCACCTTTCACGACAATGCCCCCAAGGCAGCTAATCCTGGTTTAAAACAACACCTCATCTTCATAATATATCAAATATAAACCAAAAAAACAAGTGTAAACTTTAAAGGAAGAGACTGAAACTCTCTTCCCTGAAAGACTAAAACCTGAGTGGTGTCGCCCCCGGAAAAAACGTCTTACCACTGGGGGTCATTTGGGAGTGCACAAGGACAGAGGGGTGTTTGGGAAGCGCCGACTCCCCTCTTCTACCCAGAGAGGGAACTCAAGAGCGTGTGTTAGGGTACTTCTGCAGTAGATTAAAGCTGAAACACAAACAGTCTACTATGTCCTGATTGCTAGAAACAATCGCCTGAACCACTCTTGCATTCCCATGGTTACAGTGCACCTCTTGCACAGTCAAAGGGGATTGTCATCCACCTGTTACTCATCACGGGCGTGCTCCAAGTGACCTGCACCCAGCCCTAAGCAGGCTCCCTGAGAAATAAGTCCCAGTCCCACTGCATTTAGTAATGCATTCTTCCTAATAAGGACCTCCCCTTCTGAAAACCCACTTTTCCGTCATTCCGCCGCTCTTTTAATCTGTATTCCCAACTGTAATGAAGTGAAATCCGTAACCGAAACAACCGCCTGTCAATCCCTGCCTCTCTGCTCCTCCCTCTCTGCTGTTTCCCTTGCATCAATATCTAATTTGTGTCAATATCTCAGGGAAGCAACCTGTCTTTTCCCTCTATGTAAAAGCTCCATGCTCCATGACGGTGCAACAGAAATTAATACGAGATATAATGTGGCAGCACATCCATGACATTTTTATTTATTTAAGCTGCCTTGGGGGGGGGGGCTCACTTCCTCCAAGGAGCAGAGGCTGCTATGTATGACTCTTCTGGTCCTCCCCTTCCCATTTTAGCATCACAGCAACCCTGTGAGGTAGGGCAGGCTGAGAAATGGGGACTGGTCGTCTAGAGATCTTCATGGCTGAGGAGGAACTTGAATCTGGTGCTCTCCAGTCCTAGACTACAGCAGGCCGGCTCCCAGGCTCATTTTCTTTGCCTAAAAGCAACTGCAGGGAGGTGTGGGGTTCCAAATTGAATTGGGGCCACTGCACTGGGAGAGCAGAGTTAGCCCACCTTCCTATGGAAACGGCCTCTCTTCTGAAGCTGTCAGAGGGGGAAGAAGAGAGCCTTCATCCAAAAGAGATGGAACTGGGTGACAGGGGGGGAGTTAGTTGTGTGCAATCTTTGCAGCTCTGGAATACTGTTTTACCCTCAGTCTGTACGTGTATGGCACAACAAAGGTCATTTTGAAGCTACCGCACTGTTTTCCAGAAGGTAAACAAAAATTCTCAAGACTTTCTATAATCAAAGGAATATTCTTAAAATCATTCATCTCCTTCAGAATTCATTAGTCTGAAATAATGATTTATCAGAGAGTGAGCGCTAGGGCTTGCAGAAGAGCACTTGTGGCTTTTAAGACGTCTAAGAAAAATTGCCATCTTTTGTTATTAGCGGTGCTCCCGGGCTTCTAGCAGCAAATTCAGAAGGTGAAGCGTCACCTGCTAAACATCTGTGTATCAGGCTGCTGTTGAAGGCACAGAAGCAAGGCCAGTAAAAAAAAAAAAGTTGGCAACCCATCATCCAAGTCCTTCCTTCTGGGGGCTGGTGGAAAAGAAAAACTCACTGCAAGCCCACATGCAGTTGGCACCTATTGCCATATTAAGGACAACAACCCTTTTCTCTCCCCCACTTCCCAAGCGGCCCAGTCCATCATCTCGCCCAGCCTCTGGGCTTTCAGAATTGGCCCAAACTTTCCTATGCAGGAAAATCAGCTTAATTTTAGCACCTTCTGCGGTCTTCATGAAATGGAGCAAACAGAAACCTGCTGAATAGGATGTTCGCTTTGTCCAGGAACCAATGGGTGCCCTTCACAGGAAGGCGACAACAGGATATGGCCAAAGGAGGAGGGGGGCGGATTTGGGGCTCAGCCAAATCTATCCAAAGGAGCGAGGCAGAATCCAACTCCAGCAGAGCTGCATCGAAGCCACGTTCAGATAAAGTTGGCTTCGGAACTGCTTTTCAGCGTAGGTGGCGCCAGAGGGAGAGGGAGGGCAAGGGCAAGCGCCTCCCCCCCCACTGCTGAATCGTAAACTGGATGCGACCCCCTAAGCATGCTTGCCTGACAAAGACTCACTCCATCCAAACCAACAGGATTGCCTTCCTTCAGAGAAAATACGTCTAGTGATAGCGTGTCACGTGCCGTTATTTCCTCTTTCAGAAAAAAACAAACTTGGGACAAGGCTAGCAGCCCCCCTCCCAAAATACACTCTGCCCTTTCTGTGCCCTCGCCATCTATTTCTTTCAGAGCCAAAGTCCAGTCTCGGGATATATAGTATTCATAATAATCCAGCGCTGTTGATTGACGCATTGTTTTATGCTAGCCGCAAATGAGACATTTCCCTGCCCCAGGAGCCCAAATTTGAACAGTGGGGGAGAACAGCAGAGGGAGGGGAGGAGTAGGGAGGCAAGCGGGCTGGGGTTGTTTAAATTTTCCTGACTCACATCACCCCCCCTCCCAGGAGAAAAGATGACAGACACAATGCAATCTATTTTCCTCTCTGCAGGCTAACAATGGTTTTTGGAGGGGGTGGGATTTATGGTGACTTCCTCTGGCCCTGATCCAAATCCCCCTCTCTGCAGCTCTTTTTAATCATGGCCCAGCTTGTGTTTTTCTCCTCCTTTTCTCTTTAGCTATTCGTTGCTTTCTGTTTTACTTTTAAGCTGATATTACAAACCTGCAAACCTCTTTATATTATAAGACAGAAAGGATGGAAATACGGATGGAAACCTAAATAAGAAGAGAGGCTCGGAGGAGGTACTGTGGGCTGTGGCCCTTCAAGGCTGCAATCCTATCAAGCTTACTATCTGGGATAAGACCCGTTAGACTCAAGGGGACAAGTGTTTGGCTCCAAGGAGACAATGCTCTGGAAGGGCTTAGGTCCAAGGCTTCGTAGGGAAAGGGGGTCAAAGAAGGCTTTGTGGGGAAGGCGCCTGCTAGCCTCTGACCCACCCACCCCTCTCCTCTCCTTCACACTTCCACTCCATTTTAATCCCAGGGAGCAGGAAGCAGAGCAGCAGAGGCTAGTACCCGAATAGAGGTGTTGTGGCATGTTATGTACCGCCTCAGAGGCTGGATCTGTGGGGAAGCATTTTACTGTAAATGTAAATGTTACCTGTTTGTGCTCATGACTGGGAAGGCTGGATTCCCCCCACTCCGTGATTTTTCTTTTCTTTTTTTATCGACACCACTTGCAAGGGGGATTCCTAACAGAATTGTAAGACAGATTCAAAAACCACTGGTGTGAATATCCTCACTTCACTATAAGGGTAGAATGTATATGGGTGAAGGGGGTGGGACCCATCCTTTCCCAGCCCTGACTGGGAATACAGGAGGAGGCAAATTATAGCAAGCAACGGGGACATTCTTCCAAAAATGGTGCCACACCAATGTTTTTATTCTCTGCGTTGAAGAGCAGAACCGACGTTAGGTGGGTGAAGCTTTCCCCCCATCACTTGATCTTCAGCTAGGAAAAGCTTCACTCCCATAAACGTCAGTGAGTCAGGCTGCGGTTCAAGGCACAGGGCCAGTCAGACAAGATGGCTTCCAATCTTGCCTCTCTTGTGTCGCTCTGCTCCACTATCGAAGGGGCTACTTACCTGTGAGGTGGAAAGACACAGAATGGAGCCCTGGTGCTGGGTGAGTGTTTGCTAGGGAAAGAAGGTTGGGGGTGAGGTGGGGATTTGGAGCAGAGAAGTGGCAGGCAGCAGAGGTGCTTCAATGAACAGACTGAGCCTTCATCTGTCCAGGTCAGTATTGTCTGACTGACCGGGGTTCCAGAGAGAGAAGGGACTTTTTCCTAGACAAATCAAAAGAAGAAACAGCTGCTTGAATTGGAGAAGGGAGTAGCTTTATCTGGGACACATTTCGACTGAAACTTGTCTTTCTCGAGGGAAGTAATACACTTCCCAAAAAGAGTTCAAAAGAACCTCACCAAACAGAACCTAAAGAGGAGAGGGGATGACTAGGCACCTGGCTTGCAGAGATTAAACACGGACGGCTCCTCCCCAGGGGCAAGCCATGGGGCACACGTGAGAAAGGGCAGGACAGTCGAGGGATGCACCCTGAGCTGGTCTTCTCGACTGTGACTAGTACCAAGCCAGGACAGGGTAGCCGCGATTCCAGCACAATTCATGATCTGACGTCAGGGCGCACAATCTGCGGCCAAAGCGCTTTTCAGATTTTGCAACAAATTCTATCTCTCTCTCTCTTCATTTGCATGTGAGAGGGAGGAGGTTTGTCTCCCTGTTTCCCAACAAAGGAGCAAACTGTGATGTTGCTGCTACTGCTGCTGTCATGTCTCAAAGGTCTTCTTGTACGGGGTGGCGGGGGGGGGGGGAGGTCAGAGACCCCTCTGTCCTTTTGGGAGAAGACCAGGCAAGGGCTGGTTGCCAGACCCCCAGGCAAACAACAGATTCTAATGTCCAAGGCTGCTTGTGCAGGGGCAGGGGGGGGAGGGTGAGGGCCCTGGTCTGGCTTGCACAACTCGAGTGTCTGCTTTGCTGTTTGGAAAGGATTTGGGGCTATCTGAGAGATGAGAGAGGCCATGGAAAAACTAAATCCCACACTCTCTGGCGCAGCAGCTAAGGCTGCAGTCCTCAACAGTACACTTACTAGGGAGTAAGCCCCACTGAAGGCAGCGGGACTGGGCCCGATCATAATCCTACCGATCACACGTGATCATACAGTGTATCTCATGCTCGGAGTGTGCAAAATACTTCACAGGGGATCCTTGCCACAAGTACAGAGGGTGTTATGCTCCTCACATTGCAGATAGGGAAGACTGAGGCCGAGAGGGTGTGCCTTCCCTAAGGCCACCGCGTGAGTTCCTGACTTGAAGGGATGGAGGAGGTGAGGTGGAGCTCCAAAATCTGCACGCACAACATTTGCAGCTTTTCCAGCAAATGAATTTCAGCTTTTGTCTAGCCAACATTATGTCACAGAATAAGAAGTGGAAACAAACACGTAGGCCCCAAGGTCACCTAGGCTAGAGAAGTTGTGGCTTTGGAGAGGTCTGAGAAACCCAGATCTCTCCAGTCTAACACACGGCCTGCTGCACCACACACACACAGGCTCTGTAATTACCGGTACTAATCAGATATATAGCCCTTATTATGTGGCCAATCAGTCCTAAGATGCTTATCTTTCATTTAAAAGAAAAAGTAAGGCTCTAGTCCCCATGACCTCCAAGAAATCTTTTTGAAGCTCGTAGGGGTATCTAGCCCAAGAACAGGGCAGGAAGAAAGCCTCAACATTTTTCTCAAAGTACAGTGTGTATATTGGGAAGGGAAAGCCTATCAACATAGCTACACAAATCAGTGTGTCTGAGCCACAGTTTGCAGGGCAAGTGTGTTTGCCACACACACACCCTGGTGCTTGCAGCAGAAAGCACCACAAAATGTGCAGGGTAGAGTCACGTATTTGTAAACACACAGTGAAGATGTGCCAGAAAGTCGTGGCCAGTCACGTGAGTCAGTCCACTGCATGTCTTCCGCATTCACAAATGTAAGTCTGCCCTTCACACTATTCTGCTGCAGAAATATTGCTTTTGCATCTTTTATTCATTTCCACACATCCTGCACAAGAAGGTTTCTCCACGGGTTGTACCCAAAGGCGGCTGTCCCATCTGAGGGGGGAAACAGAATCCCTACCAAATCCCAGGAACATCGGACTAGTCCACTCTAGCCGGGAGGGGGGAGTTTAGGAATGACCCTGAAATAGCTCCCTTTAATCCAAGATAACAAGGGAAGGTTCAAAAGCCATCTGGTTTCTCAGAGACAATAGGAAGCTGACCTTGGTTGGGAGTTGGGTAATCTTCACTCATCCTGAAAGGGATTTACGATGTTTGGCCCACAGAGCTGCAGTTGCCACACCCCAGGCAGGTCTCGAGTGGACAGAGGACAGGTCAGCTGGAGGAATCGACCCATTTCTTGCTGATCACAGAGGCGGCTGGAGACTAGCTTTTGAGCTACCATACACAGCCAGAGCTGGCCCATCTATGAGGCCAACTCCACCAACTGCCTCAGGGGGCAGATTAGTGGGAGAGCCACCTCCATCCACCGCTCTTCCACCTCCTGCTTCCTGGATTCGAAAAAACAAAGAGGGGAATGGAGCAGAAGAGGAAGTGTGGAGGAGAATGGCGGGATTGATTGTCACTATATCCAGTTTATCCAACACAGTTTGATATATGGCACAAGCGTCAAAGATAGGTCAGAAGTCCAAGGTCAGAAGTCCAACTGGGAAGACAAAGGAGTTTGGGGACATCTAAAGTAGTTCTCTGAATTGTAATGGATGTCTCCTAAAGTAGTGTAATGATTGCAGCATTGCACTTAAGATGATGGGAACCCAGATTCAAATTGGGACTGGACATAAAGATCTAGCTCACCTTGCCCAGTCACACAGTACAGTCAGCCTAACCGTACTCCCAAGGTTGTTGCAAAGACAAGGAGAGAGAAATGCATCATAAATAAATAAAAATATGGGCTCAGGCAAAAAGATTTGGGTTAGGCATTATACCAATGCCCTCTTCTGAACATGGCAGCTCACATGCAGCGGTGTGCCATTTTCTGATGGTGCCTGTGATGTTATGGAGACTGGAGAACCAGTTCTACACTGGTATTGGAAAAGGAAAAGAAGCACCATTCCATTCTCCTCCACACTTCCTCTTCTGCTCCATTCCTCTCTCTATTTCAAATTCAGGGAGGAGGAGGATCAGTGGAGGTGGGTGGGCAGACAGGTGCCTCCTACAAATCTGCTGCCTGAAGCCACTGACTCAGTTGGCCTCCTGGATGGGCCAGATCTGGCTACTATGAGTATAATAGCTCAAAAGGAAGTCTCCAGTTCCTATAATCGTCAAGAAAATGATCGGTTCCTCCACCTACCCTTGCCCCCAAAGTACAGACAGGATAGTTTCATTAGAACAAAGCAACACCACCCCTTATGCCTCCTTCTTCCCAAATCAGATTATTTGGCTCCACCTGCCTCAGGATCCTATTGGTCCCTGCCCTGGGAATTTGCCCCCACCTCACCCCAGCAGAAGCTGCTTCAGAGTTTGGGAATTTTTGCACTGGCAGGGACGTCCTAAAGGCAGTGAAACAACAGAAGATATTGCCTCCACCACCACCCTTAACTGGAAAGGGTGGTGGGTGGAGCATGAAAACAGGTTGTATAAGGATGTTAGACAAACATTTGGGTGGATTTGTTTCAGTGGACTCAGTCCGCAACATGGAAGGGAGAGCAGAGCACACTGGTGTGGTTCAGAGCGTATGCAGGAAAATCCCGATCCCACTTTTATTAACATACAAGGCACCTCTCCCTTGAGCCTCAGCCCCTCATCTACGATGATAATGAGGCTGACCTACCTTAACAGCATTGCAGTAAGGAAGGACTACTGAGATAATGCATGTATTCAAACAGTACTTTGTGAACACCAGGCCCCTTGCACACTCTTCTCCATCACTGGTTTTTAGGCAGAACCCCCACTGCTTTCTGAAGGTGGACATGGAGGACCATCAGTGATTCTTTCAAAACTGTACACCTAACTGAATTTAGCCTCCAGGAAGCCTGGGAATTGTAGTTCTGGGAAAGGGCTAAAGGTCTCTTGTAAGAGAATATTCAGGCTCTTTGATCCATAGGAGGTGCCAGCCACAGAGACTTAATTGGTTTATATCAGTGGTGCATTATTGACGGATCACTTCTGTATCCTGTCTCTCTTCCATGGAGTCCAGGCAGGGTAACGTGTGCCGGGGTTCTCTCATTTCATCTTCACAGTAGCCCTTGCGCTGTGAGCATTCTGGATGAACGAGGGTTTGGATCCATGAGTTTTCCCCGTCCAAACCCAACACTGTAGTTGCTCCAAGCCAAGCACATCTTCTTTCTTTAATAATTCCTCATTCAAAACCATGGTTGCCTCCCCACTGGGTTTCTAACCAGGCCCCCATGAATACATTTTATGGCTCGGTAACCGCAGCAACAGACAATAGGCATATGGCAAATGAGTCCTGTGGCACCGAACAGCATTGATTGGTATCACCCGTCCCTTGGCAGCAGGTCACCACTTATCAATCAGGATGATCAATAGCCTTGCCAATTAAGTCCCTATCTTATGTAAATAGCAGGCACTACTTCTCTGCCCTGAAGTGTCTGATCCTCCCTTTAGTGGCTTTGAACAAATAGATGTTGGGTAAACAGAGTCAGAGATGGAAACCTAGGGGAAGCTTATTGGGCTCATGGACCACCACTAGGATTGGCCCATCCATGAGGCCAACTGAGATGGTAGCCTCAGGCAGTGGCTTAGTGGGGGCACGCCTGTCCGTCCACCCACCTGCCTTTACTGCTCTTTCTGTTCCCTGGATCTGAAAAGGAAGCATGGAGTGGACAAGGAGGTGTAGAGGAGCGGAGAGTGGTGGGCTAGAGTGGTGGGCCTACCACTCTCCTCCCCTCGACACTTCCTCTTCTGTGCCACTCTGCTCCATTCCCTTCTTCCTTTTTAAATTCAGGGAGTGGGAGAGGAGAAAGAGGAACCAACATGTCTTTCCTTCTCTTTCTTCCCCTGAGAGAGAAAGGCAGTCAATCCCTCTCCCTATTTTCTTTGGCTGTGTTTTTGGGTAAGTGGATCAGTTAAGTCACTGCCATCTTTTTTTTTTTTAATCAGCCTCTGTGTTTTAACACAGGTGCATAATAGAAATCCAACAGGTGCAGCTTTCCCCTTCATTGCATCTCAGTGGAAAACAGATTCACCAGATGATTTTTGCCTGCTGTTAAAGGCACAAAGGTTCGGTCCATTTCTCCCTTGTTTGTTTGCTTGTTTCCTTCCCTGTGGAACAAAAGCCCCTCGCCCTTCTTTTGACAATCTCTCTTTGCTTCCCTCTGTAGGTATTTCCGTCTGTGAGCACCATGACCTCCAGCCTGGGACCGATGAACCCTATTAATTCCTACGTGACACTGAACCCGCTCAGCTCCCCCAGCTCTATGAACATGGCTTATCCGAACAGCAGTCTGAGCAGCCCTTCTCTCACCGGTCTGACCAACGCCGTCAGCCCTATGGGCCTCCCTTCAGTGGGATCCCCTGTCAGTCCAGTATTGACTCCCCTGGGGGCTCAGGCCCCCACTATCAATTCTCTGTCTCCCTATCAAAACATTGGCCAGTCAATGGCTCCACTAAGCTACTCGCCTTCAAGCATTAACAGGCCCAAAGAGATCAGCAAGTCGTACCGGCGCACGCTGACCCACGCCAAGCCCCCATATTCGTACATCTCCCTCATCACCATGGCAATTCAGCAGGCTCCAAGCAAGATGCTGACCCTCAACGAGATCTACCAGTGGATCATGGACCTCTTCCCCTACTACCGCGAGAACCAGCAGCGCTGGCAGAACTCCATCCGCCATTCCCTCTCCTTCAACGACTGCTTCGTCAAAGTGGCCCGTTCCCCAGACAAGCCGGGCAAAGGCTCCTACTGGGCCCTCCACCCAAATTCAGGCAACATGTTTGAGAACGGCTGCTACCTGAGGCGCCAGAAGCGTTTCAAAATTGAGGACAAGACCAAGAAGCCTAACTCCAAGGCTTCCAGTGCCCAAGATCAGCCCCCCAAGATCTCCGAGGGTCTTCAGGAAGGCCAGAGCCCCAATACAGGTTCAGAAGGGGCCGAGTCAGGCCACTCAGACACCTCCCATGGCTCTGAGGAGCAAAGAAGTTTGGTCCAGTTAGATTGCTCAGGAGCACAGGGCTCGTCGCCAGCCTCTGAGGCCTCTCCAGCCCCCATCTCCCAGTCCATGAACAGCCACTACTTCGCCACCTCCATTACCAACCTGGACCTCCCGAGTGATCTCAAAATGGACCCTCAGTTCAACTTCAACCATCCCTTTTCCATCACCAACTTGATGTCTACAGAGCAGAGTCACAAGATTGACCTGAAGTCCTATGAGCAGGCCATGGCATTTGGCGGCTACGGTTCCCCACACTCAGTGGAAAGCAAACACACCTACGAGGCGTCCGCCTCGCTCACCGAGAATGGGCCCTACTACCAGAACCTGTACAGCCGCTCCTTGCTCAATGCCTCATAAAGTCATTGCCCTGGTGCAAGGCAAAAAATGGAGGAGGCCCGAGAGATGAGAAAGAGCCTCTGCCTCGCTCCACCATCACCAGCAAGACCATTCATGAGATGTGTTCCCTCCCATTGCCAACCAATCGCATCACAGCCAGTGGAAACGAGTAAGCAGCCAGAGTCTGCCAGACCTCAAGACCGCGATCCACAACTCCTTTGAAGGCCTTCCATTCCAAAAGACTTGCTTGCCCATCCTGACTAGGGAGTAGCAAGGGCAAACAACTCCACACCTTGCTGCCAACAACCAATGGCCAGCTGGGTAACCATGGCCACAGAGTCATCTCCACTTCGGCATGGTGGTACATTATCCACATGGGTTCCCAGGCACACACCTCACCATCTCAAGGCGGTGAACGTCATTCTGACTTCTAGAGTAATCATCGATGCTGGATATCCCCAGAAGTGGAGCTGTGATGGATATCCAATGTACACATCACACAAGGGACACAGAAAAGAACATTCTGCAACCCTGCAGGAAATTCTGCAAGGGGGCCATTTCTCGGGCTTGGACATTTGACTTTGCAACCTCAGCTCAGATGTTACAGTCAATGGTTGAACACTTGTCTTGGGATTCTCAAACCCACCCATTTAGGTCAGAATCATATTTGGCGGGACTCCATTGTTACACACACACACACACACAAAGGGGTTCGGTTACACCAAAGACAATTCAGGCCGAGACCTAAAGAGGAGCAGGGAGAATATATTTCAGATATTTTTTTTAAAGTGGCTTTGTATTTAAATATTTGTGTTTTCTGTTGGGAAAAAGGGTAAGAGTTGATTTAATATATCATACTATCGAGACAAATACAGAGGGTGTCTTTCAAGAGAGCTTCTTTCTTCCTTTTTTTTTTTTTGTATTCATGATCATTAAAACAAAACGGTATTCAGGTTTTTTTTTCCTGGCAGGAGTTTTTAAATCTGATTGAATGGCCATGACCTATGATGACTTCTGGTTCCCAGGGCATAAATATATTTATTTGAACAGATTTCCTTAATATGGCAAGTCAGATCTGTAGTCTGTATAGCTCAGTATTCCATTCATACCATGTTTCAGATGGGGGTCTGGTTTTCTCAGCCCACCCTGGGGGTGCCTAGGATCAAAGCCTGGGGCCTTCTGCATAAAACTCCTCCACAGAACTATGGCCCATTCCCCAAAATCTACATATGATGCTGCTAAACCGAGTCAGATTCTGGATCTGTCTGTCATCTGCAGTGGCTGACAGCTTTGCTCCTGCTTTTAGGTAGTGATCTTTCCCAGTCCTGCTTAGAGATACCAGGGGTTGGCCTAAGAACCTTCGGCATGCAAATCATGGGGTTTACTACCGAGGAGGGCAGGGAGTTTACCTAGCCCATCTTTGACGGCTGAGGATGGACAACATCTTCTCCAGAATAAAAAGTGGTTATTATTATCAATCAATAAAGTTGACCAACATTGCCCTAGATATGCACAGAAAGTCTCTTTGCCTTTCTCCCCTCCCACTGAAATAGCATCCTGATCACTATCTGAACAATTACCGGTAAGCGTGTCAGAGAAAGGAAGGAACATGTTAATGGCATGGCCCTTTGTGGAGCTTACCTATTTTCGGATTGCAGCACAGTATGTCACTCTCCCTGTCAATGAAACATGTCTTGTGATTCCTGATGAACTTCTATCCCGTGGCGGTCACCGCCGTTTCTCTGTCTTGATCTGAAGGATGCCTGCAAGGAAGGACACATAGTTACTGTAAAGTGCTCTGGAAACCACCCATTCATGTGAACAGCCCTAGCCACCACTGCCTGGGGCACCGGGGCACCTCCCTAAGTTATGAGGAAAAGCTACAGTCTAGAAAAAAGGCGCCTGGGGGACACACACACACACGCACACCATGATTGAGACGTATAAAATTATGCATGGGATGGACAGAGTAGATAGAGGGATGTTCTTTTCCCTCTCGCACAACACCAGAACTACAGGGCATCCACTAAAATTAAGTGGCGGGAGAATTAGAACAGGCAAAAGAAAATATTTCTTGACCCAGCGTATATTTATTATAGTCTGTGGAACTCTTTGCCACAGGATGTGGTGATGGCACCTGACCTGGATGCCTTTAGGGGGTTGGACAGGTTTATGGAGGAAAAGTCCATCACAGGTTACAAGCCATGATATTTTCAACCTCCTGGTTTTAGGAGTAGGTTTTCTCTGTATGCCAGGTGCAAGGGAGTGGCGACAGGATACAGGTCTCTTGTTGTCTTGTGTGCTCCCTGAGGCATCTGGTGGGGCCACTGTGAGATATAGGAAGCTGGACTAGATAGGCCTTTGGCCTGATCCAGCGGCAGGGCTCTTCTGAGGTACTTGTTCTTATTCCACACTAACGGCCTGCAAAAATGGAATGGCCAAAGAAATGCCCACCTGTTTCCAAGGCTTTGCAGGGAAGAGACAGACTTGGTTTGTTGGAAGACCCAGCTAAGGGGCAAGACTAGGGCCATCAGGGCAGCCTTTGCCTCTGCAGCCAACTCTGAGGACGCAGTGGGCGAGCCTAGCAGGGCCACAAAGCCCTGAAAAGTAGCTCCTTCACGGGAGGGCCATTTTGGCAAGGGGGTCGAAGATGGGCCAATGCCCATCGGCATCACCCAACCTCTTGCCAAATCCCACGGCACAGACGCGGCTCACCCACAGCCTTCTTTTGCATCGGGTTTAGCCATTTGGGGGGGGGGGCAAAATGGCAGCACTTACTGGTTAGGCCTGAGCTGCCAGTTGTCCGTTCCTGTCAGAAAGTGTCCTCCGCTCCCACCACAGTCCTTTGGCGGATACAGTAGGATGGGGGTTGCTAAGCAACCACAGAGGCCTTGGTCCTCCTGAGGCGGAAGTCCACCACGCCCAAACAAACAGGGCAAAACCAGGCTCCAAACTGAGGAAGATCTTCAGGTTGAGTCATCATCAGGGAGTAAGAAGAAGAGTGGAAGAGGAATACGGACTTGGATCCTTAGCCAGGGTCCTGAGGAGGAGCAGCTGCCTCCTCCTTTGTTTCCAGAGAAAAAAAGGAACTTGTCAGGGGTCCAAGATGGAGGCACAGAGCAACAGGCAACCTCATGGCCCCTGTGCACTGGAAAGATGCAAGTCTGCAAGTTCATTTCTCACTTCCTGGGAGATGGTTCCTGGCTGCCAGAGCCCTTGGAAGGCAAACAAAGCTGCCTCAGCCCAGGCACATTTAGGGTGCCAGAGGCCTCTTTTATTCTGTTTTTGCTGGAACAGACTAAAATGGCTGACTGGCTGGCCAGCCGGCTTGTTCACACTGTTTTCCCCTGCCCTGGAAGCCCTCAGGTCTGAGGCCTTACTGCTGTGAATTCACATTTGTGAATTCCAGCCCTGTGTCTGGGCTGGGCTGTACCACTTCAGACTGCAGGCGGGGGCTCCCTCACATGATGGAATGCTCCCCTTACAAGAACAAAAAACCCTGCCTGAAGAAAACTAGTGTTTCAGGGCGACAGCTAAACAAGCTAGAACCCTCTCCCCAAGATTACAAGTTTCTGTGGGCAGGGATGCTTTTTTCCTTAACATTGCTATAGCAACGTGGAGATGGTGAACATTGCTTATAGCTAGGCTTACCAGATCTCCAACCGGGACAGAGTGCTAGACCTTTAGGAGAAGGAATGTGGGCAGGTGTAGCTTGTTAAGTCCTAGAGCACAATCCTAGGCATGTCTACTCAGAAGCAAGTCCCACTGAACACAATGGGGCTTGCTTCTGAGTAGACATGCCTAGGATTGTGCTCTAAGTTCTAACAAGCTACACCTGCCCACATTCCTTCTCCTAAAGGTCTAGCACTCTGTCCCGGTTGGAGATCTGGTAAGCCTACTTATAGCTATCGCAGAGTTATTAAGAGAGGTAGTGCAGCGACTAAGACTGAACAGTGAACCAGGAATTCCCTGGTTTGAATCTTGCCTCCGCCAAGGTGGCCTTAGACAGGCCAGCTCCCTCTCAGCCTCAGCTGCAATATAGGTTGCTGTAAGAGGACAGCATCATCAAGATAATACAGTACTGTACATGGGAAGCTGTTGGCACACTCAAAGCGCTATACCATGAGTGCTAAGAACAAATGTTCTGCAGTTTAAGGAGTGGGCCTTTAAACTTTGTGGAGAATCTAGGGATAGAAATCATCTAAATAAACAAATGAAAAGCACTTTGCAAAGTAAATCGGCTCCTTAGCCAGCTTAAATAGGCCTTCAGCTTTACCAAAGGAAACCAG
This sequence comes from Plestiodon gilberti rubricaudatus, assembly GCA_026170595.1. Lineage (NCBI taxonomy): Eukaryota > Metazoa > Chordata > Lepidosauria > Squamata > Scincidae > Plestiodon > Plestiodon gilberti. The sequence goes on from JANXHW010000011.1 coordinate 10,878,277, forward strand.
AGTTTCTTGCAAGATGTCAGCCTCTTTGCAAAGTAAAATTACATTTGGCTCACCATGAACCACCTAAGAACTCAGACCCATCCACTGTCCTAAAAATGGACCCTCACCTCACTTACCAGCAAGCTAAACCAAGGAGACGCCTAGATTGGAATTTGGAAAAAGTTGGCTGATGTTCAGTCATCACACTGGGCAACAGCTCCACAAAATCTCTGACCAAGAAGAGACAGGGGAGCAGCACAGGAAAGCAGGAGAGAGGAGCCCTCTACGTGGCAGCTTGCCCACGGTTCCTCAACCTTTAGCCTCCACCACGGCCACCCACACTGATCCATGACCCTTGGGATTGTTTACTCACCAAGCACAGTGCCCACACTCTCCTGTGGGGGCATCGTCCCACCCCCTCTGCCCTTGTAGCCCAGATTAATCACTAACTTGCCAGGGCACAGACACCCGGCGCTCAGGTCACAGAAGGGCCACGTGGTCAAGCGCATGGCGCACTTGGGGCACGTTCCAAGTGTGCAGAACTCACCACACTTCCTAACCCCTACCCAGCCCCATTTCTCCCCTTGCAGGACCCTTAGATCTGCCTTGCAGAGATCCACAGGGTGAGAGGGTCACTTTAATGAAATGGATGTGGAACATAGCGCGCGCGCGCGCGCGCGCACACACACACACACACACACACACACAATCTGCACAACTGAAAAGGCCCTTATGGTGAGGAATTTCATTGGGGGAAAAAACCAGCCCCCTTCCCCCCAGAAAGTCCCAGTCTAGAGATTCTGGAACCTACCCACATTCTCCACCCCTTGGAACCCCCACCCACAACTTAATTTCTGTATGCGTCCCCCTCCTCCCCATCCCTCCCCTGATTATTCTTATCTCATCCCTCTCCACCCATGAGTAGTTATTAAACTGCGCTCCGGAGAACGTTTGCATTTGTGACTTCTGTTTCTCAGAACTTCCTCGTCACACTGGACAAGAATTCCCGAAAGACTGCTGCTTTTCCTGATCTTTCGAAATCTAAGAGCACAGAATGTGTTAAGCACCTCTGCACTTCACAGGGGACCGGGACAAGATCACACAGCCTGGACGTTGAACTGAGTGTGTACTCCAGCATACATCCCAGAATCCTTTGCAAGGCGCATGTGTCCTATGGCAGACACTCAGGTCAATGTGTAAGAAGAGGTAGAACATTTGAAAACCACTGGTAGAGATTACCGCAGAAATTATTTTCCCTACCCATTTCTTTCTTTCTTTCTTTCTTTCACACATTAGCCATCCAAGGAAAATATAATCATAATCATAATAGTATGTACAATTCTTTCTCTTCTCATATAATCAGTTCTTTCTGACTATATCTAGCTATCCATGCACTCTGAACATGTTCAAAGGTACTATTTTCTTATTTGCACTTTGCACACCCAGGGGCTGTACTATGACCCTGGAAAGCAGTTCCAATCCTTCTCTCCGGTCATTAATTATCCATCTAACAGCGTAATCCTGTGTAACCTTGCACCGGTGTAACAGCAGATGCACTGGTGTAAGTACACTTACACTGGCATAAGTGCACTTACACCGGTGCATCTACTGTTACACTGGTGCAAGGTTACACAGGATTGCGCTGTCAGGGTGAATTTCTAAAGAGAGGTGCTGGGGTTCAAGCTTCTCTTGGCAGCCACATACTTTAATCTGGGATCCCTCCAGTAATATCCCAGATACCTTTGGGCAGCCTGTGCTGCTCAACAGTTTGGGAGAATGAGGTTTTTTTTCACATGCACAGGGGCAATCTTGGCCTTATTACTCCAGCGTTCCAGGACTGAGAAGGCTCAGAAAATGAGTGAAGGGTTTTAAGTAAGAGAGTAAGGAGTCTGTGTCCCTGCTTCACATATCATCTCAGCCACAAACCCACTCAGTAGCTCTAGGAAAGCCATTACTTGTCAACCTCAGTCGCGTCTCTGCAAAATGGGGATGCTACTATTGACCTACCTTACTGGGCTGCTGTAAAGATTATCGAGGTCATTCACATGGATGGACATAGACGGGTTTAATTCTACCTGATCTCTCTCTCCCTCGCACATAATCTCTCTCTTCCCACCTCATCAGACATGCTATAAATAGAGAGAGCATTCCTCTCTCACTTTCGCAGTCTCTAGGCCCTGCTCCCCCTCGCTGCTTTTTCGACAGCAATGCCACTTTCAGAGGTGGGGATCGGCTGCCCAAGGGGTGCCAGCCAGCCAGCGGTGTGGCTGCTCCCATCCTGGCTGCCTGCTTGAATGGAGCCAGTGTGCGCGGGTGCGTGTGTCCGCCGGCTGGCCGGACGCAGTGCGATTCCGCACATTCCTGGAAAAAACAACACCAGGCTGCAAAAAGGCCTTCTGTGCCTGCGGAGCCCTGCCCTTTCCAGCCCAAGGAATGGAACTCACGACGGCACCTCCTTTTCCTTTCGTTCCCAGGAAAAGGAACCTCCAGAATCCACCCCAGGAGGAGGAGGAGGAGGAGGAAACCACTGCAGGGGCCTAACTTTCCTTCCATTAGACTTGGCACCATTCTCTTTCTTTTACAACTGGCCTGCTGCCTTGTATCAGTGGCAGCGACAGATAGAATTGACACAGGCAAAGCTTTCCCAGGCATGGAATGGGCAAGAGAGCTACACCTGTTGAATTTCTGCCTGTCGTTTGAGTATTTAACGTTCTTCTTTGTCCTCCTCTGCAAATCCAAGGGATGTCGGCATTCCAAAGACTCAGCTCCATTCCGGATTGGCTGGAGGGTGCCTGCCTCCCTCCCTGTGCCCACTCACCTCCACATTCCCTGGGTTGGAAAAGAGGGGGACAGAGCAGAAGAGCAGGTACAGAAGAGAGGTGTGACGCTCTAACCCACCACACACCTCTCCTCCACAAGTCCTTTTTTCCCGCTCTGCCCCCCTCTTCCTTTTCCAGTCCAGGGAGTGGGAGGAGCAGAGACTGATGTTTTGCCAGATAAGGAGGGGGCAGCATTTGCCGCACCCCTTCCTCAGATGCCAAGAGGTCTTGGGCCAGCCCTGGCTCATACCCTTTGCCACAACGCTACACCAGCTCTCCAAAAGCCTTTAGAAAAGGGGGCAATTCAAGTTCAGGATCAGTGTGAACAGCAACCCTGGGTTCCAATCCCCACTCAGCCATAGGTGGGGGCAGCCTTGGGTGAGTGAGAGTCACTGTCTTGCAGCCTGGCCTACCTCACAGGGCCATTGTGAAGGTAACATGGGGGGGATGACACCCTGAAGTCTTCGGAGGACAGGTGGGATCTCTCAATACACAACTGCCATCAGGGGAAGGCTTCTGGTTCCAAGAGGGCACCTGCTGCGCCTGCAGACGAGTGCAGCTTCAGTCAGGGCTGGGCAAGTCCCCTGCGAGAGCCCCGTCTGCCACAATTCGGACCCTTTGTATGCCAAATTCTCCACACTGGGGCCACCTGCACAGAGAGTGCGAAAGAGAGAATTGTCTGCTCACATCATGCCAGCAGCAGCAGCAGCCTCAGGCCGTCTCTCTCCATCCTCTCCTGGCAATAAAAGGAGGCTTCCCCCAGCTTGGAGATGGGACGAGCTCCCTTGCCTTGTACCTCCCCACCTCTCTCAGACCCATCTCTCTCTCTCCCTTCCTTCCTTCCTAGAGCTGTTTTTCACAGTTTCCAAGAGCAAAGGCTTGACCAGAAAGGGCTCTTTATTCAATGGGTCTGGCTGGGCAGTGAAAACGTCATTCCAGCAACACCTTCTTAATGAAAACACCGCAGGCTCAGGCTGCTGGGAGAAGGTCAGAGATCCACAGCCTCTCAGAGAGAGAGAGAGAGAGAGAGAGAGAGAGAGAGAGAGAGAGAGAGAGAGAGAGAGAGAGAGAGAGAGAGCAGGAAGGGTGCAGATGCAGCTGGAAAAGGGTGCTGCATTTCTAGGCAATACCGCCTTGCTGTCTCCAGTGGGCAAATCCAGCATCCCTGCAGGTCAAGAATGATGAGGACCGGCACCATGTTTTGTTTGATTTGCCTCATTGGTCCTGTCTGTGGCTCAGTCGGCTGTTTAACTTGCATGGAACAGGTGTAAGAAGTCGGCTTGCCAGCTGCAGAAGAGGAGAGGATGCAGCCAAGGCTTCTCCTGCTGCCCCCATCCATCCCCAGCCTGGTCCCATCACAACCCGCCCCGCCCCCTCTGCCATCTGCTGTATTATATTGACTTTCTGGAGTTCCATGGAGGTGTGTTTGCTCTGTGACTGTGGACCGGTTAAAAAGCAAAGTGACTCCCAGGCTGTGGCCAAGCAACTCAGCAGCTAACAGCCGCACGCTATATCTTGGGGGGAAGTGACGTTTAACGCTAGATTACTGCCATGCACCCTGCTTGGTCTGCCCTTGATGACTGTTTCAAAACTTTTACTTGTATAGGATGTGGTAGCCCCCCCCCCCTTTGTTGTCAGTAGGTTGCTGATGGGCCTCTGGTAGAGGGTGGACTCCTGGCAGCCTGGCACCAACGCTCTGCCTGCCTTAAAATCGATGCTGAGTTTATCTTCATGGAACTTCTGTTCCACTTTTCTCTGGAAAAGAGGAAAAGGACACCAAGCAGATAACAATAAAGTTTGACCTAAAAAACTCTGACCAGCTTGGGCCCAACAAGAAATATCTTCTTCCCTCGTGCCCCGTTATGATTTTCTATGGTGTTTTCACAAGCACCCCATTTCCCCCCCCCCTGCAAAAGGGAAAGCACCCTGCAGGAGGGGGGGTCAATTTGGATAGCAAAAGAATAAATGGCCCACACAAGAGAGTGCTGTGCTGCAGTGCTACTGCTGTCCACTTCGTAGCCCCACACAGTGAAATAATCAAACCAACATCGGGGTGAGGCTGTTCACGGCTCTCCTGAGCCATGACTCGTGTCCCGTTCGGCCCTTTGTCCCAAATACACCCCCACTGGAACATTGCTAAGGGTTGCCAGATCTTCTGTTTTCTACATCTCTCGTTTTGCTGCTGCCTGCTGTTTTGTCAGTATGTCTTTATCGTCTTATTGTCATATTGTCAATATGTCTTCATCTGTGGAACTCCTTGCCACAGGATGTGATGATGGCACCTGGCCTAGATGCCTTTCAAAGGGGTTTGCATAGATTAATGGAGGAAAAGACCATCACAGGTTACAAGCCATAAGCAACCTCCTGGCTTTAGAAGTGGGTGTTCTCTATGCCAGGATGGTGTAGTCGTTTGGGAGTCGGACTTAGACCTGGAAGATCCAGGTTCAAATCCCCGTTCAGCCACGAAGCTTCCTGAGTGACCTTGGGCCAGTCACTATCTCTCAGCCCCACCTACCTCACAGGATTGTTGTGAGGACAACAAGGAGGGGGAGGAAATATGTACACCACTCTGAGCTCCTTGGAGGAAGGGCGGTATAAAAATGTGAAAAATAAATAAATAAATAAATAAATAAATAAATAAAATATGCCAGGTGCAGGGGAGTGACAGCAGGAAACAGGTTATCTTGTTGGCTGTGGGCTCCCTGAGGCACCTGGTGGGGCCACTGTGTGATACAGGAAGTTGGACTAGAGGGGCCTTTGGCCTGATCCAGCAGGGCTCGTCTTATGTTCTTATGTTCTTATGTCTTACAGCTCTTGCCAGCCGCCTTGAAACCATGTGCGGCGAGAGGTGGGATGTAAATCGAATAACGCATGAAAACAAACTGGCTGTTGGAGTGACTGGTGTTGCTCAGCGTGCCCAAACATTGACAGACATCAGTGGAGAGGAGGTACGTCACGTGTGAGTGCCCATGTTTCCTGGTTTCTTCCTCCCCTTCGCAAGCATCTGCTGAATGAGCAGGTGTGGCCGTAATGGCCCGGTCGAACAGGATACGGTTTCCTGGTTAGGGATTTACGGTTCTCAGTAGTAAAAACCTTGCCTTTGCAAGAAGCGATGCCTGTCCTCTGCAAGAGCCTGGAACGAGGCCAGCCAGCTTGGCTCCACCTCAGCCATAAGGAGGCCAGAAGAAGACTTCCTTTCCAAAGTGGGCACAGGCGCCCCCCCCCCCTGGATGTCACAAGCAGAGGCAGGCAGGCCACTTCACTTGCAAGGCCCACCCAACTGCACAGCTCTGTTGGTGTTCAGGTAGACACCCCCTGTGCTCAGAAATTCTGGCACCTGGAGCTGAGTGCCTCTAAGTACACACAGAGTGCCTGCTTCCGCAAATTAAGCAAAAGGTGTTTTTATTTTGTTTTTATTTTCAAAAGGAGCTCATGATAGATTGAGCATGTGCAGAGTGCCTCTCCTTGCTAACTGAGAGACGCACACCAGCATCCTTTTTGACACTGCAAAGGATCTTTGCTATGCATGGAGATCCCCCTGTTGAATGTCTGCCTTTGGGGCAGCTGTTAGGCGTGGGAGCCCTGCTGCTGAAAAAAGGTGACAATCCTACTTTGTTTGTAAAGTTTGGCGCATGGCCTATTCTGGAATGTTCACTTCTGATTATGGTTAGGGTTATTTTATATACTGTATTGCACCGTCGTGAACAGACATGGCACTCTGTAGAGTCATATAATAAGCAGAAGAGACAGGTCCTGCCCCAAGGAGCGTGCAATCAAAGTGTCAACACTGAAGGAGACAAGAGGGAAGGAAGGGACTGGAGAAGCACAGGTAAACAAACACTCCCAACAGCAAGAATATGCACCCCTCTGTATTTGGGCACTGTTGTCATTTTGTCTTTTCTTTCAGTTAATATGGAAGCTAAGCAGCATCAAGGGTTTATTCAACTGGATTAATTTTTGATGTAAACAGGCTCACAGGACTTCCTTCTGGAACCTCTCAGCTCCCTTGTTTTAAAGGCCCCTCATGATAACGTGAACACGTACTATATTTACCTGTATTGTCCCGAGTATAAGACGCACCTGATTATAAGACGCACCCTTAAAGTTTGGTGCTATTAAAAAATTTTAATTAAATCACTGGCATTAAATTGCAACAGCCTGATTATAAGATGCACCCCTAGTTTAAAAACTTAAATTAGGAGAAAAAAGTGAGTCTTATACGCAGACCAATACGGTATATAGCACCCTTTTGGCTCTGAATGCCTGTTCTCGATGGACAGTCTTGTGTCACTCAAAAGCTTGCATCTAGTGCCTTCGAAACATTGGCCGACCTGGTAAACAAATGCCCTGACCAGGTTTGCAAGCACTTTCTTCTAAGCGAGAGACACACTTGGGGCCTAGGCAGGGCTTTTTCAATGCCTTTTTTCAAGGGGGTTTCAGGCCGGGCTGAAAAACAGCCGTGTGGATTCCATGGGGTTCTAAATTTATCTGCCAGAGCCCACGACCTGGCTTCACCCTCCATTCCCATCCAAAAACCGAGAAACACTCCCGTCCGAGTTTTTTTTAATGGGTCCTCCTGAGCAAAGCGCCGTTTATTCTGAGGCCCAGCGTACCCGCCGGGGTTGACCACACAGGGCCTGTGTGGAACCTGCAAATAAAATCTCGAAGTCAGCCCCGTGCCTGGCACAGGCACTCGCTGCAGGCGGTGTGGGGAGAGAGGAAAGCGAGAGAGAAGGAGGCTGGAAAGGAAAACAACCGAGCAGCACGGGTGGAAAAGTACAGAGACGGGAACAAGGTAGTCAGGGAGCCCTGAGGGTGGGAGGCAGCAGGGGCTGGGGGGTGGAAGCAGAGATTCCCACAGGTGCTGGGGAGCCGGGAAACAGGGCTGAGAGATATTGACATGGATTTTTCAAATCCCCCTATACAATATTAAGCAAGGCAGACCCAGGTGTAAAGAAGCGTTCTGTGTTTTCTGGCGATCTGCGCACACGTCGTAACAATCAAAATAGGGTGTTACTGGATCACTAGCTCACTAACAAGAGCTGTCACCAGACTAAAAAACAACAACCGTAGTCATTGACAGTACAATCCTAGAGGCACATGTACTCAGAAGTAAGCCCCACTGAGTTGAAATGGGACTTACTCCCAGGGGAGTGTGCATCGGATCGCAGTCTAGTAATAGGAGTTGTGCGGTGTAATCCACTGCACACTTACCTGGGAGTAAGCTCTGTTGAGCAAGGTTGGACTTACTCCTGAGTAAGCTTGTGGTTCTGGTCGCCGCATCTCAAAATGGATATAGTGGAACTGGAAAAGGTGCAGAGGAGAGCGACCAAAATGATTAGTGGGCTGGGGCATCTCCCTTATGAGGAAAGGCTACAGCGTTTGGGGCTCTTCAGTCTAGAAAAAAGGCGGCTGAGGGGGGACATGATTGAGACATATAAAATTATGCATGGGATGGAGAGAGTGGATAGAGGAGAAGTTCTTTTCCCTCTCACACAACACTAGAACTAGGGGACATCCACTCAAATTGAGTGGAGGGAGTATTAAAACAGACAAAAGAAAATATTTCATTACCCAGCGTGTAATTAATCTGTGGAACTCCTTGCCACAGGATGTGGTGATGGTACCTGGCCTGGATGCCTTTAAAAGGGGATTGGACAGATTTATGGAGGAAAAGTCCATCACAGCTTACTAGCCATGATGGGGAAAAGCAACCTCCTGGTTGTAGGAGTAGGTTTTCTCTGTGCGAGGTGCAAGGGAGTGGCGACTGGACACAGGTATCTTGTTGTCTTGTGTGCTCCCTGAGGCATCTGGTGGGGCCACAGTGTGATACAGGAAGCTGGACTAGATGGGCCTTTGGCCTGATCCGGCAGGGATCTTCTTATGTTCTTATGTTCTTGTGCATAGGCTTGTACTCTTAGTTGATCAGTCCATTAATCTGTGGATTAAATCTGCTTAAATCTGTATAGGGATCCAAAACAATTGTTCTGAAGCAAGAAGCCTATTTCCTTTGTATCTTAAGTGTCTTAGTAGTCACCAAAAGGAGTAAACTCCCTCCTGTGTGAGGGAGAAGGGGGGGGGGGTTGACTCCTTAACGATGACAGGGGCCAACTGCAGGTGTTAATTACTGGTACTTATAATACACAGACACACACACACCACACACACATACGAAAGTTGAACTGTTTTTGTTTTTTTAATCGGAGCTTTTCAAGCAGTGGTACTTCGCTGTGTGGCAGGTGTTGCTTGGTCTCCGTGTCATGGTGGCTCTGTGGCACTGCCCTGCCTGGCGTGACCCGCTGGCAGCAGAGATGGCTGGGGGCGGTGTGGCTGTGCAGCTGCCCGGCCCCTTCAAAAAGAGGCCTGTTTGAGGGAAGGAGGGTGCCGAGCAAAGCACTCCTGTGCTCAGCGTTCGTCTTTCTTTCCCACTGCAAAAGTGGTACTCGCAAAAGGTGGTACTTGGAAAAGTGGTGCTTGCAGAAAAGGGTCGGAACGCCCCGGCTGAAACATCGCAGTCCTCATCATGGAGCATCAAGCTTTCCACCTGCTGGTACCTACCAAGGGTTTACAGTCCTTCTCTCTCTTGCCCCAAAATGACCCTGGAGGAAGGGGTACTGTTGTCCTCTCACAGGAGCTCTGCCAACGGGGTTATGAACCGGAACCTGTTTCCCCCAAGAAGGGAGTGGTTGGGTAGAAATCCCCCACACCCACCCACCAGGATCCCCCACATCCTGATCCATGCCTGTGGGGCTTTTGTTCAACTGATACACTCCGCCCAGCTTCTCCCCCCCCCCCCCCCGTCCGGACTCCCTTGTCTCATGCCATTTAATCTGTTTGTTTTGCCACTCTGATTTCTTCCCATTCGTGCGTTACGAGGAGGGCAAACACAGCCGGTGAACCGCCTTGCGTAGCCGGATGTGCCCATCTTGCTCCAGGCAAAGCAGCTCCTTTGCTGTGGGAAAAGGGGGGAACCGCCCAGGTCGTGAATGGAGTGATGATGAATCCATCTTCCTTGATCCTTGTCTGTGACAAGACATCTTTACAGGTTATGCGTGGAAGCAGAACCAAAACCACAGATGCTGGGCGGAAAAAAACCCACAGAACTGAAACTGGATTTCCCACGAACCCTGTGCCTTTTTTTCTCTCCAAAATGTCAGATCTGAAATGTTAAATTCTATCTACCTAAAAGAACTCCTTGCCACAGGAGGTGGTGATGGCACCTGACCTGGATGCCTTTAAAAGGGGATTGGACAGATTCATGGAGGAAAAGACCATCACAGGTTACAAGCCATAAGCAACCTCCTGGTTTTAGAAGTAGGTTTTCTCTGTGCCAGGTGCAGGGGGGTGGCAGCAGGAAACAGGATTATCTTGTTGGCTGTGTGCTCCCCAGAGTCCCTAGTAGATAATAATGAACTTTATGGACAAGGTTCAGATGGATGAACCTGTCCATCAGGTGCTTTCATCTCTAGAGGAGTTGGGGGAGGGGGATGACGACAAGGCTGCGCGTCCATGAGGCTGAGATGATCGCCTTAGGACAGCAGCAGTGGACCACCTCCAGCCGTCCACTTGCTTTCACTGCCCTTTCTTCACCTCCCACTCCCCGGATTGGAAAACGAGGGGGCAGAACAGAAGAGGAAGTGTGGAGGAGAGGAGACTGTCAGGGCCGAGTGTTGCAGTGGGCGGAAGAGGGGCTTGGCACATAACTTTTGGTACACCACCTCAGGCACTGGAAGCCTTTGGGTCCGCACTGACAGGAAGAGATCCGGGTTCTAATCCCAGCTCCGCCATGAAAAATACTGAGCGGCTTTGGGCGAGTCATTCTGTCTCAGCCTAACCAGCTTCGCAAGGTTGTCGCGAGGATAAAATGGGAGAGAGCAACGTAGCTCACCCTGAGCTCCCTGGAGGAAGGCAGGGATAAAATTCTAATCAAACCAATCCTTAACATTTCTGTTCATGCGCAGCTGCAGGTGTTCATGTGAGCGCCTGTGAATTGACCGCCCCAGAAACAACAACATGAACACCATCACCTCACTCTCTGTGTGTGTGTATCTACACACAGTTCTTTCCTATGGCTTCTTCTTCAGTTTCTCGCCACAACGTGTGATACCACCAGACACCGAGGGGTGTGGAAGGTGCCCTGGCTGGTAATGGGTGCGATCCACATGTGCGGGGGAGGGGAACCTGAAACGTACCCTGGAACCCTCCTGATGGGCATTCCTGAGCATGGATGGAGTCAGTGGCTGATGTCCAGCCCTACGTTTGGGCATAGGTAGATTGACCTGTCCAGAGGCAGGCGCCAGTGCTTGGGGAGGCCTGCTGCTGCTGCTGCAGCCATGCTGGATCAGGTGAGCTTGCCTTGGGTCTGGCAGTGGGCTGGGTGGAGACGTGGAATACCTGCTGGCAGTTATAAATAACTGGCAGAAGGGCACAGCACCCTGCCCTTTCCCCTGGCTCCTGGCGCGGCCAGCCCGAGACTACAAAGCCCCCTTTCATGCTCTCACACATGGGCTGTTGCTGCTGTTGCTACCTCAGCCGCACCAGCCGGAGACCAGGCCTGTGGCCGCCCCCGTCACTTCCACGACAGATGTGCTTGTGGCTTTCTGCAGCTCCCCACTGGCCAGCTCAGGCCTCGCCCAGCTGCAAATTGGGGTAACGCAGGGAACAAGAGAGGACGATCTGGGGCGGGGGGGACGGGACACCACAACCAGGATCGCAACGTTTTCCTTTCTGCCTTCTTTGTTTATATCCCTCCTTTCTCTGAACAAAACATTACAGACAGGGCTTCAGCCAATCAGAATGGTAACCACGGCTAGGAGCACTCACTTTTAAAGACACATAAAGCCAAGAACATCCATAAAATGCAACAATAAAATCAACAGCAAGAGATAAAATCTGAGTCCAGAGGAGATTTCAACAAAGCAAGGTTAAGAATTCTTTCTTTCTTTTCTGTCGGATGAACTGGAATCCAAACCAGGAAATATCTAGGAGGAAATACATCTCAAGACCGTATCTAAAAAGAGGCCCTGGGGGTGGGGGGTGGGGAGGAAGAGAAGAAGATACAAACAGATCCAGCTTGATATATGGCAAATACTCATGGCTTGTCTGTATCATGTGTGAGAAGAAGAGGGGTATATCAGTGTATGGCCTTTTGCCCTCCTTCCTAGAAGGGAGAAGCATCTATCCGTCTGTCCATCAAAGCCACAAAGAGACCTGTAGCACTTTAAAGACGAACCCATTTGTATCGGGCTTTCATGGACTGCAGCTGATGCCGATGCCAGGATGGTGTAGTGGGTTGAGAGTCGGACTTAGACCTGGAAGATCCAGGTTCAAATCCCCGCTCAGCCACAAAGCTTCCTGGGTGACCTTGGGCCAGTCACTATCTCTCAGCCCCACCTACCTCACAGGGTTGTTGTGAGGACAAAAAAAAAAGGAGGGGAGGAAATATGGACACCACTCTGAGCTCCTTGGAGGAAGGGCGGTATAAAAATGTGAAAAATAAATAAATGTATCCATCCTCAAGATGCCACAGGACTCCTCCTCACTGATCTAGCCCAGGGGTTCTCAACCTGTGGTATGGGTACCCCTAGGGGTACGCGGACCTCTTGCTGGGGGTACGCCAAGCCCTGCCCCTTATCTGCCCCATCAGCAGCTAATTAAGTGTTAATGAACATGGGTTTTAAATTGTAATTATTTTTGGAGCCCTTCTGTCTCTCTGATTTTGGTTTGGGGCTTATTTTTGTACTTTGGTGGGGTGGGGGAGGGAGGAGCTGATTTTGGGAAGTGTGACTTGGAGAAAAAAAGAGATCCTTGCATGTGTGTCTGTCTCTCTGTCTCTCTCTCTCCCTCACACACACACACACACACACAAACACACACATACAGAGAGAGAGAAAGAGAGAGAGTGTGTGTTAAATAAGACACTTTTTCACATTTAAAATCGTTTTAGTACTTTAACAACTAGTTACCTAATAATTAATTGATTAATCCAATTTCACAATTAATTAGCAGTTAATTAGCAGGGGTACTTGAGAAAATTGGTCCGTGATAGGGGGTACCTGGGCTTCCAAAGGTTGAGAACCCCTGATCTAGTGAGATTGAGATAGTGGTGAGGGTGGACCCCTGGGAGGGGGAAAAAGTGAGACCCACAGACAGGTGGCTGACCGGGGGAGAAATGGTGCTGGTTTCAAAACAGGAAGGTGACAATTTGAGGTGGATGGGTGAGTCTCATGAGCGGATGCTCCGTGGCCCCACTAGCTGTTGGAAACTGCTGCTGCTTTGGGTCCCCCCAAATGGAGAATGAAACCGCTCCTGGGAATGTTGCAGCCTTGGAGCCCGGCCGGGTCTGGCATCTGAAAAAATAATTCAGGGGAGAGGAAGGAAGGAAGGAGATGGCACGATGTATGCTTTTAGCTATTTTTTTTTTTTAACAGAGTAGCTGGTGTACCCCGTCCGGGTCCACGTTGCCGGGCCACCGCCTGTCCAACCTTCCTCACATCCTCACTCGATTTCCCTGAAAACATCCGTCTCCTGGCTGGGGTGCTTGGAGTAATTTTATATATATCCATACATTATTAAATCAACACCGAGACCTGTGTCTTTTCCAGGCAGTTGGGTCTTGGAGAACAGGATGGCGGGGCTGGGGGGTGGTGGTGGAGAGAGAGACACCAAACACTTGGGCCTTTGTATCCGGCTAGGTGGGCAGGGTGCGAAGATTTCGGCTTCCAGGCTGCGAGGATAAAGATGTTCCTGTCACGGCTGCCAGTTTCCTTCCAAGGTGTAAGACAGGAGGACAACTCAGACTGACAGTCGGGCCGGTGGGGGGGGGGCGGACAGATGGATGGCGGTGGGGTGGAGGATGGCCAGCGGTGAAAGAAAGGTGGGGACTTCTTGAAAGGAGAAGGTGAGTAGGAGATGGGTTTCCAAAACTCAGGAGGAAAGTTACACTCAGAGCCATTTTTTGTCTTCGTTCTCAACAGAACCAGAGTCGGTAATAATAAGGCGTCTTTTCTCCCCCCCCCCCCCCGGCCTTGTGTGGTATGCAAAACCTGCTTCCTTGGGCCTCAGGCCATGGTGGAGTAGCCCTCTGCGGAGTGATCCTGGATAGACTTCATCACACATCTAAGGTGGAAACCCAGGTATGACTTCACAGCTGTAGTGGGCTTCCCTATGGAGCAAACAGCCCCACATCTGGGCCGGAAGCAAATGCTGTAGCTTTTGCAGAGAGTCACGGGCCATTTGAAAGTGGGCTCCCTGCTACGTTCTACTCACGTTCGCTTCTGGAAACCACTTTCACATTATTCTTTTGTATGGTTTAAAAAAACCTGCACAACCTATTTAACCAGGTCAGTCTCTGGCTATCCCAGTCTATTCTGACAAAAAGGTATGAGATATTCCTTCCCATTCCTATGCACAATCCCTGGAATCTGGTGTAAGTGTATTTGTGTGTGTGTGTGTGTGTGTGTGTGCGCGCGCGCGTGTGCGTGCGTGCGTGCGTGTGCACATTTTTAAAGCGATGACTGCTTTTCACGCCTTTCCCATCTCATGCGCAGCGCAGGTCTAAAGCATGCCCATGGAAACCAGAGTGAGTTCAAAATAACGGGCGCCACCCTTAAGATGGCAATCAGGTGTTGGTGGCAACCAACCAAGAGACCCCACCCAAGCAGGGAGCGCTGGTGCCGCTGCCCCCTCCCCTGGGTAGCAAGAACTGCGCCAGGGTTAATGTTTAACGAGCAGCCAGCAAGCATGGCCCCGTTGGGTGGAGGATAAGCTCTGCCCTTGGGGAGAGGCGGTGGGAGAGGCCCGGCTGTTTCTTTCAGGCAGGAGGGTGAAGAGTCTATCAGGAGGCCTCTATCTTGAGCACACATTCCCTGTTTGCCATGAGGGATTACCTCAGGGCTAGTCCCCCTCCAGGTCAGGCCTCTATAAAGGGAGATTTTCAGACCAGCCCTTAAAGGGACAGGTGTGAAACAGAGCCTCCCGAAGAGCATCGAGGGGCCTGGCGACTCTGGGCACCCTTTTCCAGGGCCGACCCTGCCTGCCACGAGGGAGACCGTGGTGATCCCCTCAGGCAGGCTGCAGAAGTGTATGTGCCTTCAAAGGGCGCCATGTATTTTAAGTGGGGGAATGTATTCTTCGGCTGCCTTCTGTATTCCTAAGGCTTGGGCCGTGTGCTTATGTCTTTGGGCCAAATAGCGCTGTCTGCCATTTTGTTTTCCAAGGCCCGCTTTGTGCCTAAGGAGTCCTTAGCGCATGGGAGGCAGCCATTTTGTTTTGAGCAGTCCTTGGCGTGTGCGAGAAGAAGCAGCCCTTTCGTTTTCGCTCAAGAAGTCTTGACTTCACAACCATTTTCCTTCCAAGTCCCAATTGGCACATGACAGAATGCCCTGGACTCTTCTTTGAAGAGAACCCAGTGGCTAGCAGTAGCCAGCCAGTAACAGCCAGCCATTATTCTACTGGTCCAGCCAATAACACTTTTTAAAAAATCTTTCAAGCAACCAGTGTTTCAGCCAGCAAGTTCTAGATTCCGCCTGGCTTCAACCCTGATCGGCTGGATTCGTCTAGGCTCTGCCCCAATGGCAGGCTCCACCCCTTGCCCCTCTGCCTTGCAGAGTGAGTGTAGCTTTTTTGCTTTTCTTAAGTCAACAGTTAGCAACCCAGGCGTGATCTTGAGCTCCTCTTGAGGTCTCTGAGATCAAACCCCACCCCACCCCCCATTTTTGTCTCTATTTTATGCATGGGCATTTGGGTTTTTCTTTAAGTCACTTATATTGGGTGTCCATACCACTTCTTGGCTTGCAAAGCAGCCTTGTTTCAGAAACTGAGTTTCTTTCCTCCGCTGCACAGCTCACCATGATAAGCAGGGGGTTTCATGATAAGCGGCAATCCATCAAATGCCGCCGGTGACTGCTGCTGCTAGCAGCAATTTGGAGCACGGCCAAAGTGTGGGGAGAATCCAGTGTGGGGGGAAGAGAGGGAAATGGAGGGGCTCCTGGGTTACAAACCACCCGGTAGCCCCCCTGCTTTGTGACGGGGAGAAGCTGCGGATGTTCATTCATGGATTACAAGCAGTACTAATTGTAGACAATCCTGCAACCCCCGAGCCAAGCCCAATGTTCCACCTGACTGCTCCTTGCCAGCCTCACCATCATTTGCGGCCCATTTTACCAGCCTGTAAATAGATACAGATGGGAAAATTCTGCTTGCCGGCAGTTTCAAAAGCCACTCCTTGCATTTTGCATGATGCACAAATGGGTGAAAAGGCTTCTGGCAGGCAAGAGAAAGAACAGGCAGGGCCGGCCCGTGCATGAGGCGGACTGAGGCATTTGCATCAGGCAGCAGATTAGCAGGGGCACCCACCTCCGTCCACCCACTCGCTCCCACTGCTCCTCCTCTTCCGCCCTCAATTGGAATGGAAGAGGGGGACAGAGGGGGTAAGCGGGGGTAGCATTCAACAGGCTGTCCCAGGAGATCTTGGGAGAGCGCTGAAAAGAAGGGCAGATGGTTGGCGGTTCTTGATCAACTTGGCAGAAGGACTAGCTGGTGTTGGAGAATACCCTGAATACTTCTTGACTAATCCCAAGATGGAGCCGTGATGATACTGTGGGTAATAATTTGTGGAACACAAGACAAGGGGATGATGGATGGCCACTAGCTTAGATGGCTTTAAAGGAGATTGAGGCAAAACCCTGGAGTCAGTCCCTCGATGTCTGTTAGTCACAATGGCTTTGCGGAACCTCCATGTTGAGAGGCAGTCTATCCCTGCTGGGAACCAACGGGGGAAAGAGCTATTTCTTTCCCGTCCTTGTGCTTGTGGGCTTTCCATTGGGGCTGGAGTAGATGGCCTTTGGCTCTGATTCACCAGGGCTCTTCTTCTTAGGAAGATGGAGTCCTGGGTTCAAATCCTTACTCAGTCATGAGGCTGCTTGGGCAGTCTTGATCTCCCTCAGCCTCCTCCCCCCCCAATATCCCTCAAGCATCGAATAAGACAGGGAAATCCTAATAGGGGGTGCCTCCCAATCCCCAGGGTTGTTTTCGCACCTTACCCTAAAAAGTGCCACGTGAAAATCGCATGGATGTGGGAGAGAAAGTAACTGCACGGCAGCACAGAGTCGATATTCATGCTGAGCTCCAGCTCCAGCTGATTAAACTTCCACATATAGAAAACATTCAGGCCCAGAGCCAGCCTGTGACTTCCTGCTTCCGGGGGGGTTGGGGTTGGAGTGCCTGATGCCCCTTGAGTTGTACCTGTCTGTGGTGGGTGCTGCCCCCCCCTTACCCAGAAGAGCATCAGCTTCATCCACTCCCTGGATTCCCTTGGTTGGGGAGGGGCTGGTCCAGCGTGGTCATCGGAAGCTGCCATTTACTGAGTCAGCCCCTCGATCCATCTAGTGCAGTATTGTCAACACAGACTGGCAGTGGCTGCCCAGGGGCTCCGGCAGGCGTTGTGGCTCAGCCCTGCTTGGAGAGGCAACCAAGGATTGCTCCTGGGAGCTTCTGCAGGCTAGGCAGGGGCAGGCTGGACCTCTGAGCAGCCCCCCAAATAGGCCAGCCCTGCTTAGGTTGGGGCTGGTGGATGTACGTCTCCACCAGTCCATCACATTCGCATCTCACCCTTCCTTCCTCCAAGCAGCGCAGTGCAAGAGGTTCACCACTTCACAACGACCTTGCAAGGTCTGCCAGCTGGGGAAGGCGAAGGGACTTACTCAGTGCTCCCCAGCAAGCTTCAAAGCCGAGACTTGACCCTGGGACCCTCTTCCACCCTCCCTTCTGAAGGGGTGCCTTCTCACCCCCCCTTCCCCAACAACAGCGCCTCCAAAGAAGTCAGGCCCGTTAACCTCACTGGGACAGACTTCCGAGTCAGAGGCTCAGCCTGCGCAATGCCCTGCTGGGTGTCTTATTAGCCCGGCTTCTCCTGCCTCCTCCTCAAAGGTCTATATATCTCTCTGGGATGTGGTGGGATGGAAAAGGTTAACCAGGCGGCTACGTGTTATCTGTGGGGTGGGTCTCCACCGCTGCTGCTACCACCACCACCACCGTCTGTTCCCTTATCTCTTGGCGTCCTTGGCCCACACCTGTCATCGGTGGTGCTGTCCAGGTAATGATTAACCAGGACTTCCTGTTTGCTGCTGAAACATGGCAGAAGGGCCCAGATTGCTGAAACCAGAAGGAAAAAAGAGAGAGACCGAAGAGAGAGAGAGGGAGGAGGACCAGACTGACCTGCTAGCATCCTCCCTCCCTCGCGAGGCATCCTGAGAGCTAGCAGGCAGGCAAGGTTTGCTCAAACTAATTTGCTACCTGGGGCAAAAATAATTGTGCTCACCTGTAACAGAGGTGGCCAGGCTCAGGGATCCCCGCCCCCGAGCCTGAGGCAGTCACCTCGGGCAGCGGGTTGACAGGGGCCATCTCTACCTGCCCCCTTGCCTCCTGTCCCTCCCACACCCTGGATTGGAAAAGAAAGAAGGGGGTGGAGCGGAAGAGGAAGTGTGGAGGAGTGTGTCTCTGACACTGTACCCCCCCCCACTCTCCTCCACACTTCCTCTTCTGCTCCATCCTCCTCTTTCTTTTCCAATCCAGGGTGTCGGAGGAGGAGGAAGAGGCACAGAGGAGGTAGTTGTGTGTCAGTGAGAAAGGGGGGGGCGATGTTTGGCCCTCCCGCCTCTGCTTGGCCCTGCTTGTATGTCTTTTGCCTTCTCTCCAACTGGAATCTCTTTGTTGACACCTGGTTCCACTCTCCTTTGATATCTGCCACTGTATTGAATTAGCATCGTCTTAACGGAGCTTTGTAATAAATCCTGACTCTGTCCCAATAAATTCTGCCCTCCTGCAGAATACCCTGCTGAATCTTTCCTGCGCATCTACCCGCCGTCCTCCACCACTCACAGTGGTACCCATTGTGGACAGCGCAACCCGCAACTGCCCAGCCTAGTGGGGAACTATCGCCCCCTAATGGCCATGGGTGGGAATTTTCCTCACATGGCTTTGTTATAAGAACACTGGGAAGCCCCCAAAATAACCTTTACGGCTTTTTCGGTACAAAATACCGTACCATGTGCTGCTACTCCTACCTATATGTTTCCACCTGTGGGGAATGCAGCAGTTTCAGGGAGTGATTTTTCATTGGGAAAATGGCACAGGGGACAGGGTTAACCCCCTTCCTGAGCACTATAGACCTGATCCATTGGGATATCATCACCACCACCAACCACAGCTGTGATTGAGGTAAAAAACAAAACAAAACAAAACCCCAGAACACTGTTAATCACATTCAGCAGATCTGCCACTTCCCATCTAGCTTGGCCTGAATGCTCCTTCCAAACTTGGCTGCGGGAAATTCAGGGCTGTGGCTTTTGAGCAGAGAGGTGCTGGGGCTCACGCACACCTGCATCTCACATCTTCTGGCTTTGACCTTCTGCTTACAGTCCCAGATGCTGCAGAGTCAGTTGTGCTTATTAATAACATTCCCTCCAACTGTCCCTCTTTCCCGGGGCAATCTTCTCTTTCTCCAATCTGTCAAATCACTCCCTCCCTCTCCTTTGTGGTGCCCGCTATCAGTCATGAGAACATTAACAGAATTGGTTTACATGTTGCTTTGAAACCCCATAATATTTCCACCAACACTCATTTCAGCAACCAATGTGGGGGAAATGATTTCCTGAATCCTGGAATATTTTTGCCTGCCAGGTTAAGGATTGCCATCCTCTTTTTACGGCCTAGCTCCTCTGCTTTTAACAGCGACTTCTTGACCCATAGAAATGTAGCAGGTATGACGGTTTTCCTGGCATGGTGATATAGCAGATGGTAGAGAGAGCATCAGGGCGATGGTGTTCCCAGTAGCAATGTATGGTTGCGAGAGTTGGACCATAAGGAAGGCTGAGCGCCGAAGAATAGATGCTTTTGAACTGTGGTGCTGGAGAAGACTCCTGAGAGTCCTTTGGACTGCTAGGAGATCAAATCAGTCAATCCTAAATGAAATCAACCCTGACTGTTCCCTGGAAGGACAGGTACTGAGGTTGAAGCTCAAATATTTTGGCCACCTAATGCAAAGAGAGGACTCCCTGGAGAAGACTCTGATGCTGGGAAAGATTGAAGGCAAAAGGAGAAGGGGAAGGCAAAGGATGAAATGGTTAGACATCATCACCGATGCAACAAACATGAAAATGAGCGAACTCAGGAAGATAGTGGAGGACAGGAAGGCCTGGCGGGATGTGGTTCATGGGATCACGAAGGGTCGGACACGACTTAACGACTGAACAACAAAAGAGAGAGCTTGGGCTGCTCATATTCTGTGGGTCACCCTCATTCAGTGGTGGCCTTGGACGAAGGCTATCTCAGCCCCAAGAAGCAGAGATGCTAGGGGGGTAGGAAAGAAAGACACCTCCCCTCTCTCTCTAGCCCAGGCTGGTTGCCCAGGAGAAGACTTTGGACCCCAACCAGTCCAGCAGGACTCCCACTCAATGTTTGTTGTTGCTGGGGAGGTGGGAGGGCGGCTGGGAGGTTAGGCTCAGTGGAAAGGGGCAGCCCCCTGCAGGGAAGTGGCTGCCCCACTGAAGCTCTCAGGGCTGTTTTGCATTGCAAAGCAGACTTCTAGATGGTATAACCTAATGTGGCCAAGTATTAACCCTTTTAGCACACGTATACTTGAATGGCCAAAGTGTGTAACTGGCCGGAGCAGATCCCAAACCACCTTCGTAGTGCACAGAACCGTCCGTCCCCGAAGCTGCACGTCTGAAACCAAAGCCAGCTCACGTGAGTGTTCCTGTTTAATGGGAAAGTCACGCATCAATCATACCATAAATCTTTTGATGAACTGTGTGGTCAAAAACATCTACATTCCACATCAGCATCAGTTTGAAAACAAAAGGGCAAGTCATGACTTTCACCCTTAAATGCTCCTAAAAGTCGCTCCGCCCCCTTTCCCCTCCCCCCCCCCAATCTGGATTTCTCTTTTGGATCTTCAGCGATTCTAAATACAGTATGAGAGAAAGGAATCTTGCTCCATCACCAGTGTCCACAAGAGGGTGATAGAAGCCAGTGTTTTGGTACAGCCAGCACAGACCCTAGTGTGCCAATTTGGGGCCGGAGCCGATTTGGTGGGTCCTGCGAAGATCAGGATGGGATCATCTGGTAGGAGCAGGGGTGTTAAAAAAAGTTACTCGTCAGACTAGTGAATTCTGCTGCTGGTTGGCAACTCTTCCTCCAAACGTTGACCCTTCCACCCACCCCACTCCCAGTATGTATTAACGCCAACCCAAGGGGGACTGGTCCTGCAGCGGGTTCCTATTCATGCCGACACTACTATTTGGGGGGTGTTGCTTCAGGAAGTCCCGTTTTTCCCGGGCTCTCCGGTTCTGGAACCAAATCTTCACCTTGGGGGAAAAAAAGGAAAAAAGAGGAAATAATTTCCCCATCTAAATTCCACCCAGCTGGGAAGCCCACTCGCCCACCCACCCATTTCCATGGGGATCCAGAAGGCAAGAGGGGTCTGAAGAAAAGAAATGACCTACTGTCTGACTAGTGGGTTCAAACCCTGGCAATGCGGTCCGAGAAAACATACAGTAGAACTCTATGGTTCTGTTGCTAGGCTAGAGGGTCTTCACTGAAAAGCTAAGAGGTACTCCAGGGGGCCAGTCTAGGAGCAACTCAACATCATTTCTGTTGCTTCACTAGGAGGTGCTACGTACCACCAAGGGGCAGGAGGCCAGTCTGTGGCACAGGACGGAGGATACTCCAGGAGTTGCTCTGCATTAGCTCTCGGCCGCCAAGGGATTTTTTAGGTTCAGGAAGTGCTCCCGTCACAGCAAGCCTCACACCCAGAAAGCCGCGTGTGGCCCCAATCCCAAAGAAAGGGCCAGGCAGGGCTGTCTCCTTACCCGGTTCTCAGTGAGCCCCAGCAGCAGGGCGACGTCTCTCACCTGCCCAGTACTAAGATAGCGGGTTTGTTGGAAGCTGTTCTCCAGGGTTCCCAGCTGAGTCGCGGAGAAAGGCACTCGGGGGCTGCGGGATGTTGGGCGGGGGCTCCCCACCTGCTTCATCGACGACTCTGCAGGACAGGGGGACGGGAAAAGACCAGCTCAGCCCTCCACGGGATAGGCGCCAGTAAAAGAACCACAGGAGGCACCGCCTGATCCTTGGCTGTGGAGAGATATCCCCTTAGCCGCCTTCAGTGCCCTTGCTGGGAGAAAGGCGGGGTATAAATTCTTTAAATAAATAAATAAACTCTGTCCTTTGAGGCTGTATATATCAACAAGCACAGGAAAGCTACAATGCTGCTGAAAATGGATTGATGGCTCAAACCCCTCCTTCTCTTTCAACTTAAAAGGTCCACTATCATAGCAAAGAAAAAAAGAATAGTTTGGAGTCACAGATATGCAAATCACTTTAACTTATATAATGTATTCATTGCAGGCACCGGGAAAGGAAGTCCACTGGAAGCCCCTGGGCCAAATTCCCTCCCTCCCTCCCACTTGTCAACAGCACATTTTTTATTTTATTTTTTATTTTTCACATTTTTATACCGCCCTTCCTCCAAGGAGCTCAGGGTAGTGTACATATTTCCTCCCCTCCTTTTGTCCTCACAACAACCCTGTGAGGTAGGTGGGGCTGAGAGATAGTGACTGGCCCAAGGTCACCCAGGAAGCTTCATGGCTGAGTGGGGATTTGAACCTGGATCTTCCAGGTCTAAGTCCGACTCCCAAACCACTACACTATCCAGACAAAAGAGAGATGCAAATGAGCAGTGGGGCTTGGCGGGGGGGGGGCCACCAGCGCCTTCCTTGGCTGTTCCTGAATGTTGCCCACACCACTACCCTGTCACCGCATTTTCACGCTACACATGCCCAGGAGAACCCCAGCCAGCATTGTAAGCGCCTCAGGGCAGAGACCGGGCCTGTTTTTCTTATGCTGCTCTCTAACGCACCGTGATGCTCTTCAAATAAGAATCCTAGCAATAGGAATGGGAAGAAAGCGTCGTCGTTCCGGCTCCCCTGTGTGTGGCAGCGCCTTACTTGGAACGGAGGGCGGCTTGAAACGGGTACAGCAGATCCAGGCGTTGCCCTGAGGAGTCCCAGTCCACTCCACAGCGTCCCCTGCTGGCTTCTGGTGGTTTTCCCTTTCCCCTTCAGAGCCATCCAAGGCAAGAATGGAGCGGATGGAGAAATCAGCCACCCTCCGGGAGGGCTTTGTCCTTTGCGGAGCAGCAGGGAGCCCCTTCTGAACAGAGTGGTGTTCTGAGGGCTGCAGCACCAGGGCCCCCAAGGACCCTTGGAAAGGCCACACAGCGGGGAGGGTCCCCGTCGGCTGGTTAAAGCTGGTGAGGCCAGCACTGGCCATCCCCGAGTCTGGAGGCTTGAAGGGAGCCTTCCTGAGTAGGCCAAGGCGACAAGGTCTGGGGGTCAGGCGAGCAGTGGCTGCTGGCCTCTCATCCCCCCCTATTTAACAGCCGGGGCTGAGCGAGTGGAGGCAGAGGGAGCTTTCTGGGGATTTACCTCGGACCAATCCACAGGGCCGCTCGGGAGCGATAAGATCACCTGACAGGGGCTGTACCTACTACCTGTGAGGGGTCGGTGGGAACGCACCTCCCGGGGGACAAGGTCTCCTGTTACGGGAGGGGGGCTTTGAATGGGACACCTGATCCCCCAGGACAAAACCAGTCACGGGTGAGGCAACCAGAGTGGCGGCAAGACCTCCCTCCCTCCCTCCCTCCCTCCCTCCGCTGTCCGCAGCACTTCATTTCCAAAACAAGAGGTGCTGGAGCTCAGTAGTGATTTATCTGGATGTGGAAGAAGCCCTTCTCCTTAGTTGTGGGGACCGCTCATCATTAGCGACGTGAAGACACTCTGCGCCTGGCTCCATGCTACTCACTTTCATGGCAGTGGGGGTCCCTCCCAACAGGTTCTGGGGCCTAAGCCTTGGCTTTTCCTTGTGTGTTCCATCATCGGCCTTGGGATGGCCTGCCAGAGTCCCTTAGATCTCCTGCTCCTTTGCGCTGTGTCAGCCTCTCTTCTTCCTTTCTCCTAAATTATGCCCCTTTTTTCTTCCTCCAGGCCCCAGCTAGCTTCACACTCAGCCCTTCCTCTTCTGTGTCACCTCTGATGCCCAGAACCGCCGCCTTCCTCCCATTCGTCCTTACTTTTCTCTTGTCTTCCGATCCTGAGGGAGGCTGGAAGCCCAGGGTGTCAACATTTTGCCCCAACATTTTGCCCCATTTTGCAACATGTGCTTGACAGCACTGGCCTCTGGAGAAATGTAGTGCGCAGCTCCCAGTGCAGGAGCCTCCAAGACGCTCGTTGCATGCAGGTTTTCTGGGGTGGCTATTCTGGGATGGCACCGTCTTCTCCACGATCAAGCATTCTAGGAAATGTGCACTCCATGTGTATGTTCAGAGCACCATCTTGGATCGTGGAGGATTCAAGCCAATTCTAGGAGGAGATCAGTTGGGGTGGATGGTGGCCGTGAGTTATTCTTGTATCGTCAGGAAAAGAAAAGGCCAGTGGAAACCGTTTTTTATGTTCCTTGATGATTTGTGGCTGTTTCCCCATTAAATTAAGCAAAGCAGCAAAGTTGTTGCATAGCCAGCTCCAACAACCTGTACCCAAAAACATTATTTTTTCATTGCAAATAGAGTCGCAGGCTGTTGGTTGGCCTGCTGTCCTCTACCCCCCTGTCCCTCCCCCCCATCAGTGTTCTCCTCCCCCCTTCTTGCTCTGTCCTTGTCACCTCGAATCAGATTTCCTCAGAGGCTCCCGTTACCTCCACTGGTTCCCTGGTTCCCGCGGCGTTGTCAGGAGAACGTCTGATCCAGCCATCGGTTCCAGGATTAAGGACCCAGAAGGGGCACAAAAGAAATCAGGAATTGAGGGCACAATTAACTAATTACCTCCTCCCTTTCTAATCCCCAGTAGAGGAGCGGCCCGTAACCCAATCTCTGCTGCACCCCATTATACAATAAGGCCCCTGGCAAACTGGCTTAAAGGAGGCAAACATGCATAAAAACGCCATCCGACCGGCTGGCCAAATGGGCAGAAAAAGATGCTCATGGGTGGAAACGTTTGCTTCAAATCAGAGTCGAAGAAAAAGAACCTGGCTTCCACACTGGCACAAATCCACCGCAAGGTCAGACATTTGAGTACCGTATAAGAAACTGGAGGGAAAAGGCAGAGATTGCTCAAGCAACTGAACGAACCCTCCGTTTTGCTGTGTGTGTGTGTGATACACACACACACACACACACACACACACACACACACACACACACACAATGTTCTGTAGCCTCCACCCACTCTGAAGTCAGGCAAGATCTGCATTTGATCCTCTTTGCCTCCCAGTGTGAACTCAGGGGCTGTGGACAGGACCAGCCCAGGACCTCCCGGAGAAGGAGAGTAGTGGGCTAGAACATCAGAGAGACCACTTTCTCTTCCCCTCTGTGTCCTTCTTCCTTTTCCATACCAGGGAGTGGGCAGAGAGGAGTGGATGGAGGAAGGTGGGCACTCCCTCACCAGTCTTCTGCCTGAGGCAACCTTCTCATTGGCCTCATGGATGGGCCGGTCCCAGCTGTGCAGTTTTGCTACTGTATACACATCGGTTAGGTTCCAGGGGTCTGTACACAAGTTGAAACGTGTACCTCGAAAGATCTGGCTCTTCCCAGCCCAGCGCTATTGCGCCTGTGTGAAAGCACCACCAAAGGATTACTGTGCCGGCGCGAAAGCGCCGACACAGCCGCCCTTAACTTGGATGTCCGTAACTCAGGGCACCAGTGTACTTTCATTTAAAAAGAAAAGAAGTGACTCTCAGGTGCAAGGTCTGAGAAAGTGCCCCCCTGCCCCCCCTGCTCTCGCCTTCCAGCTTGGAGAGCTCCTTTGATATGGTCGATAATAATGTTAAAATCATGGCAAGTCTGACATGGGCTCAAAGTAGGATTGCCAACTCTGAAGACATTCAGGGATCTCTCCCCCCCCCCCCCATGATATTCTAATTCAGCCAGGGAACGGAAGCACTGTTCAAGCCTCCAGGGTTGCTTGCAAGGGGGTCACCTGAGATCCACACTGATTCTTGGAGACTCTGGGCCAGTCCTGGGCAATTGGGCACCTTCTAAGTCAAAGGCCACGTGACTATGAAGTTTTTTCTATCCCAGCTAACAATGTGCAACAATCCTATCCATGCATTTGAATGCATTCTCTTGACTGCAGTCAACGGGGTTTATTCCCTCCCAGGTGGGAATAACTAGCACATAGTACTAGTAAAGGTAAAGGTGACCCCTGACAATTAAGTCCAGTCGTGTCCGACTCTAGGGTGTGGTGCTCATCCCCATTTCAAAGCCGAAGAGCCAGCGTTGTCCGAAGACGCCTCCATGGTCATGTGGCCGGCATGACTCTCCTTGCCGCAGCGCGTAGCATGTGGCTGGAACACGGGGCGCTGTTTACCTTCCCGCAAGCGGTACCTATTTATCTACTCGCATTAACATGCTTTGGAACTGCTAGGTTGGCAGGAGCTGGCCAAGCAACGAGAGCTCACCCCGTCGCGGATTTGAACTGCCGACCTTTCGATCAACAGCTCATGGTTCAGCGGTTTAACCCACTGCACCACCCGCTGGCTGGGTGGTAAAAGGTAAAGATAACCCCTGACAATTAAGTCCAGTCGTGTCCGACTCTAGGGTGTGGTGCTCACCCCCATTTCAAAGCCAAAGAGCCAGCGTTATCCGAAGACGCCTCCGTGGCTGGCATGACTCTCCTTGCCGCAGCGCGTAGCATGCAGCTGGAACTCGGAGCGCTGTTTACCTTCCTGCAAGCGGTACCTATTTATCTACTCACATTAACATGCTTTGGGGAAACTGCTAGGTTGGCAGGAGCTGGCCAAGCAACGAGAGCTCACCCTGTCGCAGATTCGAACTGCTGACCTTTCGATGACAGCTCATGGTTGGTTCAGCAGTTTAACCCACTGCGCCACCCATGCAATCTTCTTAAGAACTTCAGGGTCCTCCTCCAGCAGCTGGTCAAATGGAGGCACTGCTAAAGTGGACTCCATTTCCCAGCATGCCCGAGGAGGAGCCTTGCAACGGTGGATTCAGTGATTCCATTCACCCTTTCTGGGAGGAAAGGGAAGGGACCAAAACGTCTTCTGCAAAGAGAACCCAAAAATTCCCTCTCAAATCAAGAAAATGAGACACGTCGCTCTGGTATTTTCTGTGGTTCTATAACAGCAACGGAGGGTGCGGGTCGGGCCGTGTGCGGCCTCCTGCAGCCAGAAGACTACATTACCCAGGAGTCTTTATTGTGTGCGCATGCGCAGTGGTAAATAAGGAAAAAAGTCATGGGTTTTTTCAACATGGTGGTTCTGAGAAGGCCTGGCTGAGGAAACAAGTCAAGTTTCATCCGCTGAAAAAGAAAATAATAAACCGAGGCCGGGCCTGGCGGTAAGTGGAGACGGATAGAAGAGGCGAAAGGGGGAGGGAGGCCGGTTAGCGACCGGGGCCTAGGCCTAGGCCTAGTCGTTGCCTTGGTAACAAGAAGAGGCTCGGAGCCCTGGCTGGGAGGGGTTGTCAATCATCATAACATGGGGGGGGGGGGAAATAAACCAGCCTTTATTAAGGTTTTCAGATAATTAAGACATAATTATGACATAATTATAACAGATAATTAAGAAATAAATATGACAACCTAGTTAGAAGGGCTAAAAGAGGACGAAACCTAGTATTGTTAACTTTGATTCCAATAAGGTTGAATTCTAGGGAAAGCAAGAATTTGGGTCTTGCTTTCAAGCAACCTAGAAGTTGCCCTGCCTGAAGAAGAATTCTGTGCAGTACAAAAACTTGCTACTGGTCCAGTAAAAAGTATCATTGGAACCCCTTCAGATCGTCTCTGCCCTCTTTATTGTAAGTGACTGAAAGGCGTGGAACTAAGATTGCCACACCAGTATGAACTGGGAAATGGGTCTAAAAAAGGCCCTTGCCATTGACTTAATAGGCCAAAGCTGCCAAGTTCCCCTGTGTCACCTTAGAACTCGGAAAGCACACAGCTGAGCATCCTTCTAACACCACCATGCTTCCTTTCTAGACCCCTGCTGTGCTGCTTCTCTGGGTTCCAGCTGCTGACTGGAGTGAGCTTTGGCAGCCATGGCAAACCTAGGCGGTATGGGGGACCCCGGCCTCTCTCGCATGAGCATCGCCTCCCAGTTCTTTGCTGGGGGGGATGAGACAACAGGCATAGACACCATGACGACCTCGGAGAGGGTAAGATCCCCAGGGTGTAGAGTTTGGAAGTAAAATAGATCCTTTCGTGATGCTGAGCTGAGGGTCTGGGGGTTGAAACATGGGCTGAGATTCTCTTGACAGCTGCATAGTTTTTTTAACTGGAGGGGGGGTATGTGGAGCACTCTGCCACTTGAGATGAATAACTCCTTCTTTGGCAGTGTTTGGTTGCCACTTAAAAATGTATTCCAACAGGGTTTTTTTTTAAAGTTTTGATGGTTTACGTTATGCTGTTCCTTCTCTATGTTATGTTTCTCCTTCGATTCTGCTTGTGTTAAAAATACAATTTAATTGTGTTAAAATACAATTTCAAAAGCAACAACAAATTGGGGCATTTTCACAAGGAGGGGAACAGCGGAGCATAACTTTTTTGTATAAATAAAAACAGGGTATATGCATGTAGCTTCTGGAGCAAGCAAGCAAGCAAGTAGATCAGGGCATTTTCTTCCATAGTTCCTCTTCTCTTCCTTCAGTGTCTGTCCTGTCTGTATGTTTTTTGTTTCCCTGCTGGTTTTTATGAGCTCTGCCCCCTTCCTTTATCGGGTTCCTTTTGACATAAGGAAAGACAGGAAAAGAAGCCAGACCTTTACATTCAACACTAGAAGTTTGCATCCATGTCTGTTGGCTGGGAAATGCCTCTGTCTTGTATCTCAGATTGATCTTCTTTTCAATGCAGGTTGTGGATTTGCTAAATCAGGCGGCCTTAATCAGCAACGATTCAAAAATCACTATCCTCAAGCAGGTGAGTAGCGTCGCTTGCTTTGGCATTCACAATGTCCTGGTTGGAGCCTTGAACCCTCTCCAGTTCAGTGTTCCCGTGTAGCAGGGCTGAAAAATTCCTGCGTCTTGTCAGACCTTCAAGAAAATTGGTACTGGTCTAGATGTGCAGTTAGTCAGACTTCCTGTGTCTTATATTTTATCTATAAACTTCACAGTTAAATTACTATTGGGAGAGGTTGGATGAGGGGAGGGTATATTCTTGAATTCAGGGTGTGATGAATTAATCGGTGTGAGTAGTTAGGGCCTCTGTGTTGTGTACATGTATTTCTCTTCCATGATCCTAGTCCGTGTTGTTGGGAAGAGGGATTTGCTAGCCTTGCATTGGCTGTAAAAGTCGGGACTAGTTGGATAACTCGATAAGAAACCAGAAATGTTTTGTTTCCCTGCTTGGCTATATTGTCTTCTATTTTCTTTTTTACCTTTCTCAGGTCCAAGAATTAATTATAAACAAAGATCCCACATTGCTGGATAACTTTCTGGACGTGAGTATTGCTTGGAGTGGCGGGGGTGGGGGGGTCGGGCTTGGAGTGGCAGGGGGGGTCGGGTGTGTCAGCATTTCCCCCACACTCCCTGCTTGGTGCTGTTTCACACCTGGGCCAAGAGTGACTCAGGGCAGCTGCTGGCCGCCCTCCATTCTTGCTAGATTCTGTCCAGTGTGTCTTGGCCTGGCCAGGCCCAGCTCCTGGCAGCCTGGCTGGTGGGTGAAAGGGATACCTGCCTGGTGGCCCTGACCTCCTCCCCGCTCTCGTGTTGCAGGAGATCATCGCCTTCCAGGCTGACAAGTCTGTCGAGGTGCGGAAGTTTGTCATCGGGTTCATCGAAGAAGCTTGGTAAGGCAGAGGTGGTTTTGCCTTCTCCTCCCTGGTTGCTTTGGGGACAGCAATACAACGTGGTCTGCTTCGTTAGGGGGGGAGGGGTTACACCCGTGGCCCCTGGGTGGTGCTGCTTGTTTTGCTCCCTCGTCTCTGACTCTGCCGCCTCTCGCCGCCAGCAAGCGGGACACCGAGCTGCTGCTCAAGCTCATCGCCAACCTGAACATGTTGCTGCGCGACGAGAATGTCAACGTGGTGAAGAAGGCCATACTGGCCATGACCCAGCTGTACAAGGTGGCGCTGCAGGTGAGCCGCCTCCCTCCCTCCCCGGGGCAGGTCGGGGGGGGGCATCCATGGAGTCCTCTGCCACAAGGGTCCTTCACCCGCTCATGGCACTGGCCACATCAAGCCCCTCCCCCTTGTTACAGAACTGTCTTGTGCCTCAGCTTGCCATAGTGTGGTGGCTGTGTGAGAGTCCCGTGTTCAGATTCAGTGTACCATTGAGTGGCAGCTACTGGGAGACGCCCACAAGGGGGCCTGCTGTCTCTCTGTGCTCTCCCCCCCCCCCCTCATCCCACGCCTACTTTTCTCTCCAAGCCCTGCGCTTGCTAACTTCTTTACCTTGCCATGTAGTGGATGGTGAAGTCCAGAGTGATCAACGACATGCAGGAGGCCTGCTGGGAGATGGTGTCTGCCATGGCCAGTGAGATCATCCAGCTGCTGGACTCGGACAACGACGGGATTCGCACCCACGCCATCAAGTTTGTGGAGGGCCTGATCATCACCCTCTCGCCCCGCATGCCCGACTCGGAGGTGCCCAAGCGCCATGAGAACGACATCAGCCTCGACCGGGTCCCCAAGGACCACCCCTACATCAAATACAGTGAGAGGGCGGGAGAGGGCTGGGAGGGCCACCCCACGGGAGGCACAGAGGCTGCTCGGGAAATGGAGCTCCTGCCTCACGGACCTGGGGTCGCAGTGAGGGGGATCTGTGTATCCTACCGCTAGGGTGCAGATATCCTGTAGGCTGTAGAGCAGAGGGCCCCCCAACGTCTTGGCCGTTTCAGGCAGTAGCTGTGAAACTGACAGTGTCATCCAGCCCAGCCTTTCGCGGGAGATGGGTCGTTCCCGGACACGAGCCCTGCTGCCAGGGTAGTGACAGCAAGGTGCTTGCGATTGGGGCTGATTCTAGAGAACACTCTGTGGGGTGGGGGCCGACACCCAACGGCCTCTGTGTTCCCGTTCTCAGGTGCTCTGTGGGAAGAAGGGAAGATGGCCCTGGAGCAGCTGCTGAAGTTCATGGTGCATCCGGCTATCTCCAGCATCAACCTGACTGCCGCACTGGGCTCTTTGGCCTCCATCGCCCGCCAGCGGCCCATGTTCATGTCGGAGGTGATCCAGGCCTACGAGACGCTACACGGTAAGCCGAGCGGCTCCGCTGAGCACGGCATGTGTGATGGACGGACCCATAACCGGGGCTCAAAACAGCACAGTCCCGCTCCTTGTTTCCAAGAGAGAGCTCTGATCTGAGAAGTTGGGCTTGAACCTCTCTCCCTGCTGACTTCTGCTTGCAGGACGTTTTCTCAGTGTTTTCCCCTCCCAACACATGGTGCAGTCCATTCTGCCCGCTTCTTCTGCGCGTATGTGTGGCCGCCTCAGTGAGAGCAGAGCAGGAATCAAAATCTCTGGGGCTGAGGCGGGGTCCAGATTAATAGCGGTCACAGGGATGTTTGTGCCTGGACCAGATGAGAAGAGGGGAGGCGGCCTGAGGTCCCCGTCCTGTCGCGTCGCCTCCTGCTGACTCCTCCTCCTTTCCGCCTCCCCACAGCCAACCTCCCGCCCACCCTGGCCAAGTCCCAGGTGAGCAGCGTGCGGAAGAACCTCAAGCTCCACCTGCTGAGCGTCCTGAAGCACCCGGCCTCCGTGGAGTTCCAGGCCCAGATCACCACCCTCCTGATGGACCTGGGCACGCAGCAGGCCGAGATCGCCCGCAACATGCCCAGCGTGAAGGAGCCGCGCAAGCGCCCGCGGGACGAGACGGACCCTGCCTTGAAGAAGATGAAGATTGGTGAGGCCCCGGCCCTTGGCTGGCTTCCCTCCTGGGCCCCTCACCTGCCCTTCCAGCCTGTTTCGCTGCCTCGGTTTCCTCACTGCAACTCTCTCTCCCCCCCCCCCCCCATATGCCTCGTTGTCTCCCTCCTCCTCACTGCAGAACCACCCCTTGGGGAGGATGATGAGGATAAGGACCTGGAGCAGGTGGCCGCCCCCGCCCCCAAGCCCTCCACTCAAGGCAGCATGCAGTCGGACACTGACATCACAGCTGAGTTTCTGCAGCCCCTCCTGACTCCGGAGAACGTGGCTAACCTGGTATGCGTTTCTCGGTCTACTGGCAAAGCGTCTCTTCTGCCCCTGCCTGGGGGCTTGGCTGACGTGGAGGGGCAGGGAGGCCTAAAGAGAGAGTGCCTCGCTTGTCTGATGCAAAGTGACACAGTGTGGGAGGTGGAGAAGTGAGGGCAGCTCCCTCACCCGCTGGCAAGCCTGGAGGGCTTCAGCAAGTGGGGCTCTTGGGGGGCAGAGACAGCCGTGCCACTCTGGGCTCTGCCGCCCTCTTGGTCTTGTCTCTTCCTGCCCCCAGGTGCTCATCAGCATGGTCTACCTGCCCGAGAATATGCCTGCTTCCTTCCAAGCCACCTATACCCCAGTGGAGTCGGCCGGCACCGAGGTCCAGATCAAACACCTGGCCCGGCTCATGGCCACCCAGATGACGGCGGCTGGGCTGGGACCAGGTAGGTCTGCCGAGGGGGCTCTGGGGGAGCTGCTGGGTGGGTGTCCTAGCACAGAGGTCGGACTCCTCCCCTACCTGGAGCCAAAGAAAGTGGGTTTATTGGCAGGGTTTCTCGTTGCAGAGACCAGTAAGAAAGCAGCCTCTGCAATGGGTGTGTTTGTGTGGGGAGGGCTGTAGAAACGGCTTCATATGCTGCACAGCTGACCGAATGAATTCCTCGTGTGCTTGTGGTTGCCTTGCAATGCTGCGGCGGGCTGATTCTGATTGATGATTCGCAAGCCCAAACGATGGTCGGCATGAGGTCCAGCTGTAACGAAGTGAACATTTGCAGTGTTCAGTTTGGCGCCAGTATTTTTGTTTTGTTGGGAAATGTTGCCCCTCTGGGATCGAAGGGCATTTTTGAAAGCCAGTGTCGTTGGTGGGGATATGGGGTCCTCTTCTTTCTCTCTGTGTATCCGGTAGGTGTGGAGCAGATCAAACAGGCCAAGGAGGAGGTCAAAGAAGAGAAACTGTCCAAGCCGGAGAGCGTCCTGATCAAGCGGCGCCTGTCTGCTCTCAACCCGGGCCAGGCCATCTCCGTGGTGGGGGCCCAGGGCTCCACCTCTGCCAGCGCCATGGAGTCGGGGATGCCGCATGCCAAACGCCGCCCAGAGCCCATCATCCCTTCCACTCAGCCCAGGTGAGCGCCAGCGCAGTCCTCTTCGCCCACGGAGGAGAGCGTACGCGGGGGCCAGGGCTTGGCTCAGCGGCTTCCTTCTGCCCAATTTGTTCCAGGTTGGCCGGTGCCAGCGGCCGCAAGAAGATCTTCCGCCTGAGCGACGTGATCCGGCCTCTGACGGACGTGCAGATGGACAAGCTGAAGCTGGCGGCCGTGAAGCGCATCCTGCGCTCCGAGAAGGCCGTGGCCTGCAGCGGGGCCGCCCACGTAAGTGTCTTGCGGCCTGTTGAGGTGGGTGCCGGACTCGGTTGGGCCCGTCCGCCTGCCTCAGTGTTCCTGCTTCCCTCCCCCAGGCCCGGGTGAAGATCCTCTCGTCCCTGGTGACCCAGTTCGAGGTCCCGCTGAAGAGCGAGGTCCTGACCTTCATCTTGGACGACATCCGCAACCGGCTGGACCTGGCCTTCGCCTGGCTGTACCAGGAGTACAACGTCTACCTCAGCCGCTACCCCACCGGCTCGCTGGACAGCTACGACGAGTGCCTCATTGGCCTGCTCTCCGGCCTGCAGGAGAAGCCTGACCAAAAGGACGGGTAGGGCGTGGGCTTCCATTCAGCTACCGAACAGGGGCGTCTGTCTGTTCGGCAGACTGTCCAGGGTTGGCCTGGCTAATTGACGTCAAAAGTGACGGCCTTCATTGAAGGCCGATTTCTCAGTTCTTGCCAAGGTCCAAGCTTATTGCTGGTTCTCCTCTCTTTCCCCCCCCCCCCCAGGATCTTCACCAAGGTGGTTCTTGAGGCCCCGCTGATTACGGAGACTGCCCTGGAAGTCATCCGGAAGTACTGTGAAGATGAGGTGCGTCGGTGGGGTCAACGACTCCTCTGTCTGCCTTCTCTTTTCTCATTCGTTTGTCTCCAGTCGCCCTTTTTGGGCTTCTTGGGAAAGCTTTTTTCCCCTGCAGATGAAATGTTGCAGCCTCCTTGGACATGTCCTGGCAATGCAGAGCCCTGCAAGCGCTCAGAGCATTTTCACCCCTCTCTTGCAGAGCCGGACATACCTGGGCATGTCGACGCTTCGGGACCTGATCTTCAAGCGCCCGTCTCGGCAGTTCCAATACCTGCACGTCCTCTTGGACCTCAGCTCCCACGAAAAGGACAAGGTCAGTCTGCAGCTGGCCGCAGTCCTTGGCTGGCCCAGGCGCCTGAAAGCCACTAGATCAGCCCCCCCCCCGAGCTGCAGCGATGGAGCTGTATTCTCAAAACGTCCTTTAAAATGGGTCCGTTCATCGCTGTGTCTGCCGTTCCTCCCCCCCAGGTCCGCCAGCAAGCACTCCTGTTCATCAAGAGGATGTATGAGAAGGACCAGCTGCGGGAATACGTGGAGAAGTTTGCGCTGAACTACTTGCAGCTCCTGGTCCACCCCAACCCCCCCTCGGTCCTCTTTGGAGCCGACAAAGACACAGGTAACGGGCAAGCTGGCCGGAAATCTTCACGGGGGACACGCTTGGAACAGGCCTCCTCTCCACTATGCAGACAGCGTTGCACATGAAATGGCTTCCTGTGGGGACATGTCACTGCTATAGGGGCAAAACAGACACACTGTGCCCTGCCTCCCCAGTGCTGGAGTGCGCCTTTTCCCGTGTGGGAATGATGCTGTGTCTGAAACAGCCCTTGTTCCGCCCCCGTTTGCCTCTGCTACCTGTGTCACAGACATTGTGTTCAGGGAAACATGTCACGGTTCCCTTCCTCCCGGGAATCGCTGAGCCCCTCACCGTCTCATCCTCGAGCTTTTGCCTGTCCTTCCAAATGCATTCGAGTTAACTGACTAGCATCCAGGGGGCATTTTCTGCTTGTTTCCTGTCGCTGCCAGCCAGTGGGAGCTGTGCTGACATCTTCGGTGAAGAGATTGGGCTGAAGGAACAGAAATGCTGAACGGGGCCGGGGGTGGATCTCCTCTGCCCCAGTTGTCCAGCCTAAACTGTTTTGGGGGCCGCCCGATGCCTGGTCTCTTCCTTCCCAACCCGTTTTTTGCCTTGCAGAGGTGGCTGCCCCCTGGACGGAAGAGACCATCAAGCAGTGCCTCTACCTCTACTTGGCCCTCCTTCCCCAGAACCACAAGCTCATCCACGAACTGGCGTCTGTCTACACCGAGGCCATCGCTGACATCAAGCGCACTGTTCTCAGAGTGATCGAGCAGCCGGTGCGTGAGCTGGGCTGTGTTTCGGGGGGGGCCCTCTCTTTCCCAAATTCCGCCCCCCGTCCTCCCCTTGTTGACTCATCTCTTCCCTTTCCTCCAGATCCGCGGGATGGGAATGAATTCCCCAGAGCTGCTCCTCTTGGTGGAAAATTGCCCCAAAGGGGCAGAGACCCTGGTGACCCGCTGCCTGCACAGCCTGACGGATAAAGGTACCTGTCGCCGCCCTCCGCTAGATTCAGCAGGGCGCCATGGCCATTTCAGCCACGTGATCGCGGTTCATATCCTAGGACTAGGATATGGGTTGCTCAGGACATGTTGTCGCTTGCACCCCATCAAGTGGTCTAACACTCTTTTCTCTACTCAGTTCCCCCGTCTCCGGAGCTGGTGAAGCGAGTCCGAGATCTGTACCACAAGAGGCTCCCGGATGTCCGGTTCCTTATCCCTGTCCTCAATGGTTTGGAAAAGGTATGTTTGGGGTCCAGTCTGAGGTTGGCTTCAATGTGCTGCTGTTCACGTTGGGCTGGGCCTTCTCTTCTTCCACCTGCGATCTGGGAAGGCCCCCTCTCTTCCAGCCTTCAAGGGGCTGTTAAAAACATCTGTTTTGTCAGGCCTTTTTGCTCCAGCTGATTATTGGGTGTTTTGGTGCAACTGTGATAGGTCTCTCTTTTTCGGGATTTGCCTGTTTTTTTTTTATTTTGATATTGTTTGTACGTGGTTTTATATTTTGTTGGCAGCCTTGAGATCGTTTTGGGTGAGAAGGTGGGATAGAAATAAGAAATAAATGGTGAGAAAGGAGGGCTAGCGAATGAATGAGGAGACCAAATAGCAGCGTTTGTTTCCTGGAGTGCTGCGGAGAACACGGGACAGGCTTGGGACTGATGCCACAGCAGTGGAGCAGCTGAGCCTGGCGTCAAAGGAGAACGGCTGGTCTCCTTGCTTCTGTGCCGGCTTCGGTGAGGAGTCTAGGAAAAAGGTCTCTTTCACATAGGACTTGAGGCTTTTAAAGGATGAGAGTGAGCTGGCTTGGGAGATGGAGATGAGGAGACCGGACCTCCTTATAAGGAGCAGCATGGAGAGTCTGCAGAAGAGAGGCACAGAAGTCGAGACGAATGAGTTGTGTCTGTTCTGGAGGTGCTCTTGCAGGAGCGAGAGCCGAGAGGACCAGGCCACTCAAGTCTTGGGCGGCTCCTAGCCCAGGAAAGGGAACCGCCTGGGGGGCTCTAGTGCCTCAAGATGGGGAGCCCTAGGAGTCGGTCCCTCCCTCTGCCACCGAATCATTGGGCATCACTTTCTTGTGTGGCATGGAGTGTTTGCTGGAACCAGGGGTCTCTTTTCTTTGTGTTTTGAGTTTCCTTCCATCCTCTCTTTCCAGAAAGAGGTGATTCAGGCCTTGCCAAAACTCATTAAGCTGAATCCCATCGTAGTGAAGGAGGTTTTCAACCGGCTGCTGGGAACCCAGCACGGTAAGTGTCAGACAGGCCTGACGCCTGCGTGGCGTAGTCTGGTGCCTCTGCTCAGCAGCCACAACAAGGCTCAGCTGAAGGGCTTTGCTGGCCGGTGCGTCAGGGAGGCAACAGGCAATCTGGTGGACGCCTGCCTGAGGTCTTCAATGGCAATTCTCTCTCTTGCCATCATTCCAATAGGCGAAGGCAACTCTGCGGTTTCCCCTCTGAATCCTGGCGAGTTGTTGATCGCTCTTCACAACATCGATTCCACCAAATGTGACATGAAGTCCATCATCAAAGGTAAAGCTCTGTGTGTGTGTGTGTGTGTGTGTGTGTGTGTGTGTGTGTGTGTGTGTGTGTGTTTCCACAATCTTCTAAACTGCAGGCGATAACTCTCTTAAGTCCACAGCTGCATTCTGTGGGGTGGAATTTGCCTGATTAGAATTCTGCCCAATCACGACCAGTATCCCCGTTTTGGCTGTCACCGTTGCAAGGAGAAATTCAGATGCACAGGTTAAATCTCTCCCACCCTGTGCATTCTGCCATGGGTCTTGGCCTAGAAGCTGCACCCCTGGAGGAATCCCATCCATTGTGAACGATCAGTTGTAGTTTGCAAATGGCACCGGGACAAGACCTGGACGTTTTGCACCTGGATTCTGTGTCGGGTTCCTCAGAAACCAGCGTTTCCTAGCCCCCCTCCTTTCCTTTCCTGCCTTTTGGTTTGGGGTTGTGTTTTCCTCTCCTCTTGGCCCAGCGTTGTCTGTTTCACTGTGTGCAGCCACCAACTTGTGCTTTGCGGAGCGCAACGTCTACACGTCGGAGGTGCTGGCGGTGGTGATGCAGCAGCTGATGGAGCAGAGCCCGCTGCCCATGCTCCTCATGCGCACGGTGATCCAGTCGCTCACCATGTACCCGCGCCTGGGAGGCTTCGTCATGAACATCCTCTCTCGCCTCATTCTGAAGCAGGTGAGGGGAGGGTCTTGCGGCGACACATTCCTTGCAGCGAGTTCCCATTGCCTGTTGCGCCTCTCGCACTTGGGCCCAGCGGAGGTTCGCATCCCCAAGCAAGGAAGGTGCTCTTCTAAGGGAAGTGGATCCACTGAGGGATTCCAATATGTGACCAAACCCTGGTCTTCAGAGTGTGGGGGGAACGGAGCCTCGCAAGAGATGGCGATTAGGATTTGGCAGCCTTGCAGGGGAGAGGTCCAGCAGGGCCCCTTCATCATAACCGAGGACTGCACCTCCATGGACAGACGCACTCTACCTCTGAATGCCAGTCGCTGGGGACAGCCAGCAGCGAAGGGCTCTTGCCTTCCTGCTCTGCTGCTCCCAGGTCTCTGGCTGGCCACTGGAAACAGGCTGCTGGGCTTCCTCCATTCTGCTGAGGCTGGACACACGGTTCCAGCCCCCAGTGCCCCGCCTTAGCTCTGCGCTTCCTCCTCCTCCCCAGGTGTGGAAGTACCCGAAGGTGTGGGAGGGCTTCATCAAGTGCTGCCAGCGCACCAAGCCCCAGTCCTTCCAGGTCATCCTCCAGCTGCCTCCGCAGCAGCTCAGCGCTGTCTTTGAGAAGTGCCCCGAA
Organism: Plestiodon gilberti rubricaudatus; assembly: GCA_026170595.1. NCBI lineage: Eukaryota > Metazoa > Chordata > Lepidosauria > Squamata > Scincidae > Plestiodon > Plestiodon gilberti. Next base: position 10,916,566 of record JANXHW010000011.1, read on the forward strand.
CTGCGGGAGCCGCTGCTGGCGCACGTCCGCTCCTTCACCCCACACCAGGTACTGGACGAAGCGGCCCTCTGGGGAGCAGTGGGGGGGGACACGACTTCCAGGGCAGCTACTCAGTGGGGGGTCACCAGTTAACGTTCGGTCTGGAGTTTAAAGAAGGGTGAGAGGGAGCCGGTCTTTATTCCTTGTGTTTTAAACCCTGCTTGATGACGACGTCCAGGTTCTCCTTCTGGCGGGGGTGGGAGGCAGAAGGAGCTGCAGGTGGGCTGGCTGATGCCACAGAAGCAAGTTTCTGCCCAAGCCTGCCTCGAGGGTGGGGCATGTCAGTCTTGGGGGGTCTAGCGCCAGAGGACTGTCTCTCTGCCAGTGGGAATTTTGCTTGCTAGGAAGAAAAGATAGATCCGTGTCAAGATTGTGGAAGGCTCAGGCAGGGATAGGGTGGGGCTGCCATGGCCCACTCTGCCGGGGGGGGGGGGGGAAGAAGCCAGGCACACAGCCTATGCCCCTGACCTTTCCATGCACTGTTGGTACCTTCTGGAATGACTGTGACGAGGCACAGCACCCCGACGCACACTCCCTGCCGCCAAGAAGGGAAAACCAGCAGGGGCCACCGTCCCCTGCCCTTCCTCCCATCTGGAGGGGAGCCAGTTATCCGGGCTCCTCAGTACAAAAGCCAGTAGGCTGAGGAGCCAACTGACCCGCCCACGCCCGACTCCTCTGCGCCTATACGCACAGCCTCGTAGCAGTCCCAGGAGTGTTGCTGTTAGTGAACCTGATGGCACGGCACCCCCTGCCTGCTTTTCCTCCTGCAGCAAGCCCATCTCCCCAATTCCACCATGATCATCCTGGAGGCCAACACCAAGCAAGACGTGGAAGGCAAGGAGTTGCAGCCCCTGGAGGAGGTGAGGGGGGCCGCCCCAGCCAGGACCAAGGGGCTGAGAAGAGAGAGAGAGGTGAGGGCAAAGCAAAACGGCGGAGGGGGGGCCGGGCCGGGTTGTCCTAGGAAAGGCAGGTCTGCAGCAACCTGTATGATGCCAAGTGGTGGAAAAGGTGGGGGAGGGGAGCACTGCAGGAGAGTGGCCTGGCCAGGGTGATCCTGTGTGTGTAAGTTTAATCCCGCTGTGTTCGATGGAGCTTATGCCCAGGTGAGTGCCTAGAAGTGTCACCATTGGCGGTGGGGGGGGGGGGGGGAACAGGATGGGTTGTTGAATTGGCCAGCCTTGAAGGAGTGGCGGTGGGGCTCATGCAGGGCCTGACTGCGTTGCGTGCTGTTCGCAGGAGGAAGCGGAGCCACAACCCCTCCTGCCTCGCGTGTCCCAGGACATGATCGCCCTGCGCTTGGCCCAGGAAAAGGCCCTCAAGCGCCAACTGGAAGAAGAGCAGAAGCTGAAGCAGCAGCAGCCGCCCCCCCGCCCTGCTGTCCCAGCAGCAGCAGCAGTTCCTGCGGAGGAGCCCCTTGACTTCCGTGAGGACGTGGCTGAGGCGGAGACCCCCACCATCTTCATCAGCATGCAGGAGGAAGACGAGAGCTTTGGGGGCGAGAGCTCCCTGCTCGATTCCAGCCTGGAGGGCCCCTGGCCCAGCAAGGTACTCCTTTGTACTGCAGTGAAGGGCCCGCTGTGGTCGTCCACCGTCGTCATATTGTGGGTCTGCAAACAGCAGGTGCAATTGTATTGCTGCAGCTAGGTAGGGGGACCTAGCCTGGGGAGGCTGTGCATTCCATATGTGTAAATATATCTTTAAACGCTGCTGGGGTCGTGCTTCTGTCTGGGATTCCCTGCCAAGAGGATTATAGATACCCAGCTTGCTGCTTCAACCATACCTGGTTTGAAAGGAGACCTACTAGGCTTGTGAACTCCTGGGGTCGCTTTCCTGCTCTTGGAACCTGCTGCAAGTGGCATTCAGCTCTCTGTTTTTGGTTGGAGAGTAGCTGCGTTCAGCCTGAGATGGGTTGAGGGGCCTCAGTGCTCCGATAACACAGGCTGCGAGCATTTTGCTTTCTTAAAAGTGAGGCCTATTCTTGGGTGTATTTGGGGTGCCGATTAAAAAAAAATGGCATCTTTTTGCCCTATCATGTCTAGTTTGGGGGATATGGCATCGCCACCTCGTAATGCGAGTCGAGCAGCTTCCTTGTGAGGAATCCAGTACCATGGCTTCCTCATGAGGAAGCTGCTTGACTCGCAGTATGAGATGGCGACGCCGTTCCCCCAAAACTAGCTGTGATGGGGCAAAAGCGATGCCATTTTTTAATCAGCACCCCACATTCATATAAAACCATCAAAGCCCAGGATTGGCAGGCCTGTGTAATTGTTTCTTGGTCTCTCTCCAGGAACTGCAGAGCAAAGAAGGCGGAGTCAGCAGCAGCTCGGACGAGGGCTCCTCCAGCAGCAAGGCAGCTCTGGCTCCGCAAGCCAGCCTGTCGCCAGAGGAGCCGGAGAAGGAGACGCCAGCAGCCGACGACGATGACACAGACTCCCCCAGCCCCTCGGAGGAGCAGCAGCCAAAGCCCAGCTTAGAGCAAGAAAAGAAAACCGACAGCTGAGGGGTGGAGGAAAGCGGAGGGCGCCAAGACCACCTTGATGGAAAGAGACTAGAAGAGGGGGGCAACGGGAGAAGGGGCCAGGAGGAGGAGGAGGAGGAGGAAACGTTTAGATTTCTAAATAAAGAATTTCTGATCCGATCTGCTGGTTTGGTTTTGAACCTGCTTTCCGTTGGGTGGTCTGGGGCTGTAGCTTGTGCCAGAGCTCTAGGTTTTAAAACACCTGCCATTAAAATGCCGGCCATTGCTCTGATCCTCCCAGCTCAGGAGGGAGCTGCTGGTGCGTGTTCCTGTGTGTGCTTTCTTGAAGATTCTGCATTTGAACCCTGTTCTTTGAAAAAATAAAAGGTCTCCTTGTGCAGGTCACACACTTCCATAGCCCCCCATCATGCATACTCTGAGCTCCATCCCCAGGATGGAACAAAGCCCAGACAAGTGGAGCCATGCCAGTCGCAGGCGCTCTCCCCATCATCACCCCCCCCCCGCGAGGAAGCAGCCTAGTTCTTGAGCCAGGAATGTTTGGGCAGCGTACCCCCCCAGGCACTTGCTTCGGGGGAAGGTCCCGGGGCTGCGGTCCCTCCTCCTGCGAGAGGCAGGTGCTGCAGCCAGGGCACCGGGCGCCCCGTTGCTAAGGGCCCCACTCCTGCCCCTCGGTTGCCAGGGGTCTTCTCCTGCGTCAGTGCTCTCGCGGACGTCGTCACGAGGGCGTCCCAGAGGCTTCCCGCCCGTTGCCACAGCTCCTGTTGCCAAGGCTCGCCAGCCACCGCCCCGTTGCCGAGCAACCCCTCCTCCCGTTGCCAAGGCTCCGCGCGCAGCTTCCGGGCGCGGCGGGGTGAGCGAGGGGTCGCGATTTCCGGTAGGAGCCAGAGGCAGGCGGCGGCCCGGCCCGGCGGGAAGATGGCGGCGGCGCTGGCTCCTCCCGCCCCAGCCGCGGCGCCGGGCCCCGAGGGCGGCCCGTCCCCGCCGCAGCAGCCGCAGCCGCCCCACGAGATCAAGAGCCAGTTCCGGACCCGCGAGGGCTCCTACCGGCTGCTGGGGGGCGCCGAACCCCGCCCACGCCCCGCCCCTCCCGGGCCCGCCGGGGGCCCCGCCGCCGCCTCTTCCTCCTCCTCGGCCGCCGCCCCGCCGCCGCCGCCCCTCCCGCCCGCCGCCACCACCACCACCGCGCCCCCCGGCGGGGCCCCCGCCCCGCCCGTCCCCTCGCTGCCCCCCGTGCGCCTCTCGCTGGTGCGGCTGGGCGCGGCCTCGGCGGGGGGCGGAGCGGGGGACGCCGGCGCGGAGGGCGACCTGGCCGCGCTGGCCGCCGAGCGCAGCCGCGTCTGCTTCAACCTGGGCCGGGAGCTCTACTTCTACTCGGGGTCCGGGGGGGCGCCCGGGCGGGGACGACGGGTGAGTGGCGGGGCGCTTGGGGGCGGGAGTGGGGGACGCACCGCCTGCTGGAGGGTCGTGTGACTCGGGCTTGTCACCGTCCCGAAGCGGCCTCGGGAGCCCAAGCGCTGGAAAGGCGTCTCCCTGCCTGCCCCCGAAGGTCTCCTTGCCTAAAAATGGCATCGCCACGTGCAGTTGCCCATGGCTGGAGACCCTGGGCAGGGGGAGAGCGAGAGCGAGCGAGAGATCCTTTCCTATGTTGTCCTACTAGGACTTGGGGTCATCCGGGGAGTCGATGATTCAGGATAGCCAGCGGAAGGGGGGGGGCTTCTCTTCACCCAGCCCATCCGCCTTCTCTTAGGGCAGCAACCACCCAGTTGGCCCTTCCGCTTCTTATCTAAGCCTCTTGCTGCCTTTCCAGTCCATCGACCTGAAGAAGCCCATTGACAAGCGGATCTACAAGGGGACGCAGCCCACTTGCCACGACTTCAACCAGTTTACAGCTGCTTCAGAGAGCATCTCGCTGCTGGTGGGCTTCTCTGCTGGGCAGGTGCAGTACCTGGACCTTATCAAGAAGGACACCAGCAAACTGTTCAACGAGGAGGTGAGTCCGTCGTAGGTCCCTCAGAGTTCTTCCCAGGCTGGCCGTGATGCTAGTTGGTCTTGGGGCCTACCTAGGGGGCCGTTGGGGCACTTGTCCCACTTTCTTCTCAGACCCTCCTGCAACGGGTGTGGGGTGTGTTGGAACTGCACAGAGCCGTTTGCAGCACATGCACAGAGGGTGGCGGAATCGCTGGACGTTTGTCCTCGCGCCCCTCTCGCTTGAAGGCCGGGGCTGCTTCTCATACTGTCTTCCTACTTTTTTTTTTAATCTCCCACCTCATAGAGGCTGATTGACAAGACAAAGGTGACATTTGTGAAGTGGATCCCCGAGACAGAGAGCCTTTTCTTGGCCTCCCACGCCAGCGGCCACCTGTACCTGTACAACGTAGAACACCCCTGCGGCTCGGCCTCGCCCCAGTACACCCTCCTGAAGCAAGGCGAGGGCTTCACGGTCTACGCCTGCAAGAGCAAAAGTGCCCGCAACCCTTTGCTGAAGTGGGCGGTGGGCGAAGGGGCCCTCAACGAGTTTGCCTTCTCCCCGGACGGCCGCTACCTGGCTTGCGTCAGCCAAGATGGCTGCCTGCGTGTCTTCCATTTTGACTCCATGCTTCTGCAGGGGATGATGAAGAGCTACTTTGGGGGTCTGTTGTGCGTCTGCTGGAGCCCGGATGGGCGCTACATCGTGACGGGTGGCGAGGATGACCTGGTGACGGTCTGGTCCTTTGCCGAGGGCCGAGTCATCGCCAGAGGCCACGGCCACAAGTCGTGGGTCAATGCAGTGGCTTTTGACCCCTATACGACCAGCACGGAGGACGATGAGAGTGGGGAGTTCAGTGGGAGCGATGATGACATCCAGGACTCTACCAATTTTGGCAGGGTGCGGACCAGCAGCACCCTGTCCCACCTCTCCAAGCACAGCACCAAAAGCACCCCCTCGGTGACTTACCGCTTTGGGTCAGCCGGTCAGGACACCCAGTTCTGCCTCTGGGACCTGACCGAGGACGTCCTGTACCCTCATCACCCGCTCTCTCGGGCCCGAACACTCACCAACACCTTCAGTGCCAGCATCCCCCCTTCCGGGAGCGGAGGAAGCAACTTGGCAGCTGAATCGGGCGGTGGCGCCTTGCCGCGCTCGCTGTCCCGCTCCAACAGCCTGCCCCACCCGGCCGTCACCAGTGCTGCCAAGACCCACGTGGCTGACGGCGCGGTGCCCTTCAGCATTGGCAAGTTCGCCACCCTCACCTTGCAGGAGCGGAAGGACAAGAGCGCAGAGAAAGAGCACAAGCGTTACCACAGCCTGGGCAACATCAGTAAGAGCAGCGACAAGCTGAATGTGGTGCCCAGAAGCAAGCTGGATACCGCCAAGGTCCTGGGCACTGCCCTGTGCCCCCGCATCAACGAGGTGCCCCTCCTGGAGCCGCTGGTTTGCAAAAAGATCGCCCACGAGAGGCTGACGGTTTTGCTCTTTCTGGAGGACTGTATCATTACCGCTTGCCAGGAGGGTCTCATCTGCACATGGGCCAGGCCAGGAAAAGCGGTGAGTGGAAGGGCGCCCCTGCTGGTGGGAGGGCTGCGGTTTCCGTTCCGAAGTTCATCAGGACTTAGAGATGGACTGCTGTCTGTTCCCTGAATGTTTGTGCCAGTTCCGTGTATTCCACATGCAATTCTGCACCTTTTCATTTGGCTCCCTTAGGTGGAAATTTAGCCTGTCGTATTTGTGGGGCTAACAGGGGCCCCAAACCATGACCAAATCCGGCCATCTGTCCCCAAGCAGGGTCCTTCTGACGCCAGTCTCCCCATCACTGGTGATTTATTCTCTCATTATCCAATATTTCAATCTGCGTGCTGTAGGAAAAGCTTTTTTTTTTTTTTTGAAGTGTAGAAGATTCCTTCCCAGTCCCCAAATATAGATACCCCCAGTAGCCTGTCCCCGGGGCCAGCTGAAAAGACACTTGACAATCGGTGACGAAAGGACCCAGATGCAACCATGAATGGAGAAGCATCACTGGGATGGTCCAGGAGGGAGAAATGGGATGATGATGTTCTCTAGAATGTTACCATGGGGGGGGGGGGGGAAATTGCATGATTTCTAGAGCGGGAGATGCTGGTGTCAAGCCTTTGTGGGTTGCCTGTGGTGAACATTGCCAGTTTTCCCCCTTCGCCCTGTTCCCGGGTTGGTGGACACCCAGAGTCCTGCCAGGATCGCAGCGGGGCGACTGGTGCCTGTTGCCTTCCCACCCGGCATGACTCCAGGGCACAGAGCTAGCTTTCTCCAGCCCGGGAAACAAGAACCCATTTATCCCATTGGCAAGAGCAAACGGTAGAGCTTTTCCAGACTGTTTGAACAGTTTTTTGAGCACCTCCCTGTCCGTAGAAAAAAAGCAGCTCAGGGGAAATGATCCAGTCTGCCTTCTGCCCTGCTCTTTTTCTATGTGCAGAGAGTGAGAGTTCTTTTTTAGTCTCATCTTTATCTGCCCTTTTCATCTCCAAGCATCTCTTTACATCTGTGGCATTTAAACTCTCCCCCCCCCCCCGGGTTGTCTCTTTTCAGACCCTGAACTCCCAGAACGGCGGCTCCCCGAGCGGCACAGTCGTATAGCCCGGCGTTGGTTCTCAGTGACTGGCGGCTCTCCTGGCAGGTGCCTCCGGCTCCTCGGCCTGCCTGCCTGCCTGCCAGCGACGCTCTCTGCCTCTTTCAGAACTGCTGTATGTACAGGTTGTTTCCTCCCTCCTCGCCTACGACACTAACTGTACGGAAAGAGAGAGACTAACAGAGTTAATATATTGAGACCTTATGTAGCACAGGAACCCTTTGCACTTCTCAGCTATTTAAAGTATTAATTAATGGACCACCATATTTAAAGCTAAGATCCTAGCACAGGCTGCTGGAGGGACAGATTTTGCACAAGGGTGAACTGGGCTCCCCCCCTCCCCGCCGCCAGGATTCCTGACTGCCTTTCAGCTGTGCTGTCCTGGACTTGACCGAGCTTCTCTGGATCTTCATCTGCCCCAGTCCAGCTTCTAGAAGAAAGCAGAAGGAATCCCTTTTGGCGCAGGGAAGACGGCTTTCCCAGCTCACAAAGGAACCCCTGTCCTCTTCATCCCCCTTTCCTGCTTTTTAAAATCTGTTTTGGTTTTCTTTTTGTGTGTGTTTTGCACAAGACACCCTCATTCTTTTGCTGACTGGCGGAAACAGAAACACGCCCTCACCCAGCAGACCGTCTCAAGCGGCACCCCTCCCCCCTGTGCCCCTGGCAGTGCCACCAGAGAGATGGCGCTCAGCACTCCAGGCCCAGCGCGATGCTGCCTCGCATTTTCTTGCCAATGTCGTTCTTCAGTGTTGGGGTCCAGAGTCTCTTCATCGGCTGGGCTGTCCTGGTCCTCGCAGCTTCATTCAAACACTTCTCTGAGCAGCAAAATGGGCTCCTTTCGGACCTGGCTGGTCAGGCTTGCAGGCGACAAGCCCTTTCCCCCCCAGGAGGCCTGCCTCTAGCTCGGATCTGGTCCCTGGGCTTGGCAGGAGCATTCCAGCCTCCGCAGCCCTGCTCAGCTCTTTATTTCTCCCCTGCAGGTTGAGAGAGATCTGTGTGTGTGTGCGTGCGCGCGCGCGCTCGCATTTCAGAGACATCAGCATGTGCTTGCTCTTGTCTGTACAGACACAGCCAGGCAAGTTCTAAATAGCCGTCTAACACTGAGGCTGGCTTGCAAATCCTGAACTGGAAGATGACATCAGTTTGCCATTTCAGCCACTTGGAGGCAACGATTTTAGCAGAGACTTGCCTCTCCAACAAGCTTCACCAGTTAAAATACTGGAACAGTCCTCAGTCGGACACTGAAGGCAGACTTTCAGCAGCTGTGACAAGAGTGGAGGGTTGTAGGACCCTGAAGCAGGATTGCCAGAGCGGCCGGGTAGCTCATCCATGCCTTTGCCTGGGCTCAGTGGTTTTCCTCCTCCTAAGGAGGCCAGTCGGATTGGGCAAGGTTTGTTTTCACCCGCAGAGCTGAGCTCATGGAAGTGGCTGGGATGCCCTTTGGACTGGGCAACGCGCCAGACCCGCTTCGGCATCTTAATGGCTCGATGGCTGACTTGCAGCGGGCAGAAGACTCGGCTTATCTGAATTCAGGATCTGGGAGTGTGTGTGCCCAGCCTGGGGCCACGTCTTGGCTCGCTTTTAGGACCAAGCGGAGGAGCTTTGAAACAGGGTCATTCACAGCACAGTATCAATATGTGTATTTAGTCCACTCTACGGCCACTTAAAATGTCCCTAAAACGTTTTGAGCCTATGGATGATTTCAAGGGCAGTTTTAAAAGTTGTGAAACCATATACTGCGTCAGTAACATCAATAACACAATGTGTGCACGTACACACTCTTATTTATTGGTGCCTATGGATTAAATACACATATTCAAGATTTGGAATCTGTTTGCACTGCAGCTGTGGCTTGTGTGCAGCATTGCATTAGTTGCGCAGCCGGTTTAGACCTCTTTTCTCCTCTTTGCCAACTCTGGCGCTTTGAACTTGCACCTCTGTCGCCATTTGAGGATAGAACCTGGCGCTGGGCCTCACGGTGCTGGTGAGGTGCGCTGCACTTTCCTTCCTCTCAGAGGGAGTCTGTTCAGGGTTTGTTCCTGGTCTTACAGAGTTATTGTTTTCAATTTGGATTGAAAACGGCCTGCAAGCTTTTGAGAGGAGCTTTCCTGCTGCAGCAAATCTTTGCCCAGAAGAGAGGGCCTATACTTGGTTGCGGTGATAGCAGCAAACAGGCTTTGGGAGCAGTTTTTGTCTCAGGTGTATGATGGAAGATATGGAGAGGGCCAGCTGGGCCGTTTGTCCATCCCTGTGGGGCTTGTTTTCCATCACTGCTCCTCACCTGTAGATCGGTTCTTTTGGACTGCGAAGGAAAGACCATGGTGTTGAGGTGTGCGGGGCACAGTGCTGTAGAAGCAGCATGGAGTTGTCGCACGGTTGCCAAATAGTCACATTCAAACGCATGTGGATGCATTGACACCGGACAGTGTTCTGTGGGGTTAGTGGCTGTTGTCTGCTGTAGCTGGTTGGGGTGAACAGTTGGATGACGAGGGCCAGCTGAAAGGGTCTGTGGGGAAGCCCCGAAGTCCACGCCCCTCTGGGACCAGAGCCCCTCCAGGGAAGACCCCCTGCGCTTGTGGGCTGGCTGCAGTGTCACAGTGTGTGTTTGGGGGAGCGGACCACCGCTTCAGTCGAGCCCAGCAATCAGGACGTGTCTGCGCTTTCCTTCCTCGCCTCCAGCCAGCCAGGTCTCGGAGGCAGACTTCAGGTGGGCCGGCCAGGGAGCTATCTGTACCGTATCCTGCCTCACTGTGACGCCATCTTCAGCTCTCCCTCTTGTAGAATGGGGCCCAGAGGATACCAGAGCCAGCCTCTCCCGCCAACATGGACTTAACATCGTGGGACTGCTCCCTGCCCGCCCCCAGGAAAAAAAGCCATACTGGGTCCAGAACCACTGAACACAACTTGCGCCTGCTTCATCCCAGTCTGGTAAAAGCTAACAGGGGAGCCTGGGAGAAGGGGGGGGGGGGTTGGCTTCAGATCTGCTGGGACCCTTTGCGATGGGACTTAAAGACACTGGAGAACAGTATTAAATGTTGCTCTGTGCATTTCCCTCTCCCCCCTCCCACTGCATGTCACCCTTGCACTCTGTCTGGCCCCCAGTGGCCTTTGTCTGCCAGCTGGTGTCTGGTAGCCTAACTCTCCCCCCCCCCCCCGGTCCACCGAAGAACACGCCTGGAAGCTGCCGACGCCCCCCCCCCCCCGTGTGCCTTCTTCGTCACTTTACTACCTGCTCTAAACGTTTGTTACTGTTGTGTCCAAAAAGTGTTTAAATTATAGAATGGTGAACTCCTATTTATACTAAAGAGACTGTTTCCATACCACAGCCTCCCCTGCTAAATGTTAATTGTGGGGGGGGGGGCAGAGCTGGTGCTTGTAGAGCATCCCCCCCCCCCCCCGGTGCCATTGAGACCAAGAATTCTGGAAGTCACTTCTGTGTCACCTGAGAAAATGCTGCTCATGTCTCCCCCCCCCCAGGGGGGGCAGGTTTTGCTCTCTGCTATCCACTGCAAACCCTAAACACCCCCCCCCCTCCCACACAACCAAGACTGCGCTCCAGCGTCTGGATCATCCAACTTTATTGTATCTCTAAAGGAGGAGCTGCCCCCTCTGCTCACAAACATACAGAGTTCTCATGCGTCCAACCTAATGCACCATGTTACACTAAGGGGGGAGGAATAATAAATATAATGAGGGGGGTGGAGGAGAGCATAGTGCAAAAACCATTAAACTAGCACAGTTGCCCCCTCAAGGCAGATCACCTTCTGTGCCCTCCTGCTTCAGAAACGTGCACACCCCTTTTCCTTTGCATTTTGGAAAGGTGTCTCCCTCCTCCTTGAGGGGGCAATAAGATTTAAAAACTAAACACCACAATTGCAAATAAATTACTAAAGAACCTTCTGTGTGTTGCAGTGGGGAGCAAGAAAGGGTTAGTGCTGCCACCAGGTGTCTGAAGTGTGGAAGTGCAAGTACAGGTTAATAATGGCTGTGGCACACAAGTAGCCCCTCCCTCCCCCCAAAACTGCTGCCAAGTAAGTGGAGGCACAGGGCTTTCTAACCTCCTCCAGGGTCACGCCTGAGTCCTAAATGGCTGCTGTCTCCACAGGGGCTGTGCCACTCCCAGCCCCAAGCACGACTTGGAGGCAACCGCTGGCAGCCTGTGCTCTCTTCAACATACAATGTCCTGGTTTCTGCTGGGAGCCTGTCTCCCCCTTGTGGGGAGGTCAGGTACAGCACCCCACAGCCTTTGGCCATTGGTTCTCCCTCCACTGGGCTTCTTTCCACCAAACTTCAGCTGGGCGCTGGTCAAAGGCATTGGTCTGCTGCCCTTCCTGCTGGTTCTTGGAACAGAGGTCATCCAGCCCAGCTCTTTGGAAACATCAGGAGCAAGATGGCCGCCAAGCCACAGAAGGCTCTTGACGCAAGAGGCAGCTTTGCCTCTCGGGAAACGCCAGCGAGGATGTCGAAGGCAAAGGGGCCGGGAGCGCGAAGAGGCCAGCACAGGTGCTTTCCAGCTTGAGGGGGGGGGGGCGAGATGTGGGCCTCCTGAGTTCTCTTCCCACATGAGCCGAGAGAGGGGAAGAGTAGAGGCTCACCAGCGAGGGAGCCAGGACTCCTGGGGGCCAAGCTCAGGCCTGCCATGGGGCTCCTAGAGTTTGCCCCCCACCCAAGCCAGGGAATGGTCCAATAAGAGGGCAACAGCTGGCTCTGCCGTTTCTCGTAGGCTCTGACCTTTCGGAGCCGGTTTAGCGAAGCCGGAAGAAGAGGTGGGGGCGCTGCTAGGGAGCAGAATATCGTCCTCTTGACAGACCAGGCGGAAGAGAGCCGGCAAGGAAACCGAGGCAAGGCTGCGCTGTTCTGCTGGCTGGCATCGGGATCAGACGCAGCAGGGGCCAGGCTTCCCCCCACCTTTGGGCCCAAGATACCCCCGGAGTCATTGGGGTCTGGTAAAGGAAGGGGTCCCCTCTGCCCCACACCGGACATGGTGGCCAGAGCAGCTGCAGGCGCCCCCCACTGCCTCCCTGGTGGCCTTCAAGCCACTTCCACCTGGGTCCGGGCCGAGGCCTCCAGCACCAGTCCACCAGCGCACAGGAGCAGGTATCCCACCTTGACGATGCAGGGCCTATGTGCCTGGGGGGGAGGAAAGGGAGCCGTCAGTGGGCGAAGGTGGCTGGAAGCGAGCAGCAACCTGGCCTGGCTCAGGCCTCCCCATCTCCACACGCCTGTTGCTGCTGCTCACTCGGCCGAGTTAAACAGGGGGGGGGGGTGAGAGGGTCCTTGGGCCAACACTGCTGGCCTGAGAAAAGACCTCAGTGTAAAGAAATTCAGGGCTCCTCCAAGTCCAGAGGGTCTCCTCTAAGCTGCTTCTGTACCATCTCTGCATGGAGTGTCCCTTTGCCAAAGATGGCTGCAAGATTCTGCCCCCTCCCATTCCTCGGACCAGAAGAGAGTGGTGCAAAGAGTGTCCCCATCAGTCCTGGGTGGCGACACTCTAGCCCACCACATTTCCTCTACTGCTCCATCCTCCCTTTTCCAGCCCAAGCAGCGGGTGGGGGGGGGGGAGTGGGCAGATGGAGGTGGGTTTCCCCACACCAGTCTGCTGCCTGAGATGACTGGCTCAGTCGGCCTCATGGATGGGTCCGGCTCTAATCAGGAGTGGCAGACAGGAAAGCACTGACAGGCTCAGTAGTGAAGGTGCAGGGAGGGGGCCGTGCGCGCATCAGCCCAAGCAAAGCACTGGCTCTCGGGGGAGGCAGAGGAGAAGGGGGGGGCGGTGCGCAAAGATGGCAGCAACGTACCCTGGAAAAGAGGAGCAAGTGCCGGTACAGAGGTACCACAAGGGGGTATTCACAGAGCCGAGATGCCATGGTGCCGCCTTGCTGGAAAGAGAAAGCAGAGGTCACCGGTCAGCAGGCAGAGCGCCAGGCAACGGGGGGGGGGGAGGGAATAGGGGATGGGGTCAGCAACACCCCATCTGCTGTTATGGGACTTTGTAATCTGTAGGAAAGAGCTGCCCATCCTCTTGGGAAAGGCGCCTTCCACCTACCGCCTCTTTTATTTGTCTGGAAGGAAGTCGACAGCATTTTAAGCACCTGGGGAAGGGGGGAAGGAGTGCCTCGTGGGCCTGACTGACTGCAGACACGGCGGGGAAGGGCCGGCAGGCTTCACCTGAGAGGAGAACCGTCCCCGGCTGGCCCCCCTACGCACACGCCCCTCGCTCTGCACTCCTCACTGCCCCCAAAGCCTGGGCCGCCCCCTTCTCCCCCCCCCCCCCGTGGTATGGCAAAGTGCAGAGTCAGGCTTACATCAGCCGGGCGCTCCACGCAGCACAAGAAAGGGTGGGCGTGGTCAGGGGGGCACCGAGGGCTCCACCCCAGAGCAGCTAGAAGGAAAAGAGAAATTGTAGGCGGCCAGATTTTCTTGGGGGCGGGGGCGACACGAGCAGGCAGGACACTCGTCTACCAGCATGCAGGAACATGCACAGCCCCAGCAGGGCACCCCTGTGCATCATGCTCAAGGCCACTGGCTGCTCTCATGGCTCAGCCACAAACTGCCCACGTGTGTCTCCTCTTCCGTTCACAAGCTGAACACCCACAGTTCTGAGTAGATGAGCTGTCAAAAGGGGGCTCAGCATGGCCCCCCTCCTCACCTGCGTGAGCAGCAAGCAAAATAGTCTCTTTCTCTGCCACAAGCTTGCCCCAACCAGGCTCCAGACGTCTGGTGAGAGGCCCCCCCCCCCATCCCACAGCTCATCTGTCTCATCTAGGCTGCTGGTGGAATGGGAGAACCAGGCCAGCAAGCAGCCCCCTCTCCCATCTTGCCCTGTCCCATCTGGAGTCCAGACCACCGGCATCAGGCTTCTTTGACCCACTGGCTTTTCTTCTGCACAGAGATTTTTCAGCAGCAAATCCAGCTTCCGTTTGCACATGAACACAACTGCTGCAACCCACACAGACTCACGACACCGGTGCTCCAATTGAAATCAGAAGCCCTACTCTGGCTCCCTTCAATCTTTTTTTTTAACCAAATCATACCCTCCCCATAGCTTTGACAGCAGCAGCTTAAGGGGGCTGGCTCAAAAGGAAGAGGGTCAAGCCCCCCGCCCACCCCCTGCTGTCATTTGAACACGGAGCGATTCCAGCTGCCGGGATGCGAGAGAACAGATGCGCCACTCTCTCTCCCTTTATAAAACACAAATCGGACACCTCCTCAGAAGACGTGTGCAGCTCCCTTCACAGGGGGTCGCGACTGAAAGCATTTGCTGGGCGGGAAACATTTTCTTCCAAACTGGGGAGGGGAAAAGATGGAGGAGGGAGGAAACTGAGGGAACCAAAAGGAAACACCATGTGAGTGAAGCAGGGCGGAGGGGGGTGGAGGGGAGACTTGCCTTCCTCGCCCGTCGGTTTCATCCCTTCAATCTGCTCCTCCAGGCGTTTGATTTGAGCTTCCAGTTCCAAGTTACGGTTCTCGGCTTCCTTCAGTTGGCTGCATAGAAGCAGACAAGACAATCAGTATTTGCCGGGAAAGTGGGAGAGAGGCACTCCCCCCCCCCAAAAAAAAAACCTAGAAAATTTGGCAGCAAATGAGGGCCTTGAAAAAAGACCGCTGGGGCTGTCAGGGCGACACTGTGGGGTGGGTTTTACTTCTTGGAGAATGTGATGGGGTAAGAAAGACCCCCCCACAAAGGGGCTCACAGTCCGTTAAGAACGCGGCCCCCGCCTAAGGAGCTGCAGCGTGCTGCGTGAGGTGGCCGACCCGTGCCCTCGTCCGAGGTCGCCAGGCCCCGCGGCACGTCTCTCACCTGGCAAAGGTCTGGTTAGCCCCCTTGACCACGCTGAGCTCTTGGCACAGTGTTTCCCGGCTCCTCAACTCCGCCTCAAGTGCCGACTGCAACTCCAGGAAAGTGGCAAGGTCCAGGGTCTGCCCGCCAGGCGGCTTGCATGCCTGGCAGGGACAAGAAGGGGCACCTGGGTCACCAGACAGGGCACACAGAAAAAGGAGCGCCCCCCGCACCGCTGGGCGCCTCCCCAACCTACCAGCTCCTCGGGAGGGTCCACTTTAGGGGTCTGCGCCCCTGACGGCCTCCTCCCGGGACAGTCGATCTCCATGGTGATGTCAACGTGGCCTCTCTCCTCTGGCTGATTCTGTCTGAGAGAAAGAGAGACTCTCATGGGCCCCGTGTCTGGGAGCCACAGGGCCAGCCCTCCTCTGCTGCAAGACTGACCAGAAGGCAAATGGGGGCCTGCCAGCCCAGAGGACCCCTGGCCAGGTCTTTCTGGCCCCCGACGGTTACCAGGATGCTTGGAGCCGCTTGCAAGGAATGCCAGACTAGCAGAGGGAGCCGCTCTCCCTCAAGCACGCACCTCAGTCGCCCTCCAGAATGGGCCAGCCCAGCCACTGAATACCCACTGAATACTGAGGCAAGGGCTTGCTCATGGACTCAGGGCCCATGGGGGAGGGGGGCTGGACTAGATCGACCTAGTGGGCCTGATCCAGTTGGCCTCTTCGGCAGTCAGCCAAGTTCTGGTCACAAAGAAGCTCCGTCAACCTCTCACTGATCTGCAGGGGTAGTGTTGGCACAGCCTGCTGCTTAGGGTTCAGGGCACCTAACTCTGCATGGAGCCAGAATGAGGCCCTGCCCAAACCGCCATTCCTGGCAAGACACGGGGGGGGGGGGCTGTGTGCGTTAAGCAGAGCAGAGGTGGGGGCGTAGAGCTCTCCTGCCCGCAAGTGTGGAGGAAAAGCAGCCCCGGAAACCTACAACGCTGTGCAGCACCTGGCAGCTTCCTACCGAAGCACGACCCGGCACCCCCAGGGCTACTTACTGCACTGCTGCAGCGTAGGTGTAGGAATATCCCACGAAGGGCAGGTGCACTCCGAGCGGCGAGCTGTCCAGCACGTCTGACAGGGTCTCCTAGGAGAGGGGGACACAAGCGCACAGAATGGGGGGAACCGTGCCATCTGGAGCAGGAGGGGGCCGAGCACAACGTCCAGCCCAGAGTCTTCCCTGGCCTGTTCCAGGGCACACAGGGAGGGGCAGGAAGTGGTCCCTAGAACAGGCCTGAGAATCCTCTGCAACGCACTGTGTCTTTGCGGCAAACATCGGGGGGGGGGGAGGATTCTGGAAGGCCGATGACTGGGGAACTGCAGTGGTCGTAGACCATCGAAGTTACAAGTTCAGCAAGTGAAGCCGTGTCAGGTGGGGGAGAGGAAAAAAAAAGGTCACGTACCCCTCCCCCGCTCACCATGTCAGTGAGACAGTCGTCCACCACATCAAAGTTGCAGGTGTCGGTGGCGTTGGCGAATTCGGGCACGAACGGCGGCGAGCAGCTGCGCAGGTTCTCCCAGTCCACTCCGACAAAGAAGGGGTGCTCGTGGAAATCCCGCACCCCGTTCCGTCCCAGCCGCGTCTCTCGGGGGCTGATCAAGCCTTCGATCAAAGCTTGGGCTTCTGGAGGGACCTCCGGGGCTGAGAGCGGGAACTGGAAATGCTCCTGGAAAGAAAGGATGAAGACGACGATGGATAGCAGGACGCCAGGCGCACAGTGGAGAAGAGCAAAGTCACATTGCGTTTGAGGTGTTCAGAGCAGCAGCCAGCAACCCTGGGTCGTTCCACTCCAGACCACCGACGAAGGCTTAGATGTCGAGTGCACCTTCATGGAAATAAAACCAGTCCCTCCACGCAGAAAACCAGCACTTTGGGAGATGGGTCTCGGCCACACACAGAGGCTCCCTGACGACAGCAGCCAGATTTGGCACTGGCTGAGAACCACACCCATCAGAGGGCCCACCTGGCCAGGACAGCCCCCGAGCCCCCCTCAGCACCAGAGGCAGGTAGGGTCCCATCGGGCACAGGTGAGGGCTGCCAGGGGAGACCCTGTGGCGGTCCGTGGGGCAGCCACAGCTCGCGGTGTGGGGATGGAGGAAGAAGCAAGGCACCCAACCAGGACGCCGGACCTCAGGGGCCTTCTAGGGTGACTGTGACAGAAGGGGCCCCGGATGCCCTCCCCCAGGCGGGTGACTCCATTCACGGCCCCCATTCACCTACTTTGAAATGGATGATCTTGCCGTAGGTTTCCACAACAGAGTCCGCAAAGAAGGGCGTGTGACCAAAGAACATCTCGTAGGCAAAGACCCCCAGGGACCACCAGTCGCACTCCGTGCCGTAGGGGTGGGCTCCATCTTCCACCGCTCGCAAGATCTCAGGCGAGAGGTAATCCGGAGTGCCCACCGCCACAGTCGAGCAGACCTGACCACACCAGGAGAAGGGGCGAGAGAAGTCAGCACCCAGGGTGGGAATGCCCGGCTGGATCAGCCCACGTTGCCCAGCAGCACCCTGTCTCCCAGAGAGGTCCAGAAGCAGGGCAGGAAGACAAGAGTGCTCCCCCACTGTTGTTTGTTCAAGGTAGAATGTCCTGGAACATGGAGGTTCCATTCACCCATTGATCAATTTGTCCTTCAAATGCATGGTCCCCACTAGGGAAGTACCCAAACGGTTTAAAAAATACTGTGTGTGAACTGCTCCCCAATGAAAGAAAGAATTAAGCGTGGAAGGGCGGCACTGTGGACTCGAGAAACAGGTTCAGATCCCCACTTAGCCACGAAACGCAAGGAGTTGTTAAGTGGGGAGTGTGTGTGGTCACTCTGTACATGTTCAGTAGCACTCTGTTTTGACTTAACAAGCTGCAAAGCTGAGTTGCCACGACATGCTCACACACACCCCGCCCGCCCCGCCCCCGCTCCCAGTTCAAATCTCACCGTTCCGTCTTCACGAAGCTTGAGACAGGAGCCAAAGTCCCCGAGCCTGATGTGCCCACATCGGTCGAGCAGGATGTTGTCCGGCTTGATGTCTCTGTTGGGGAGGAGAGAGAGCCGGACAGATTAACTGCGGAGGGAGAGGTGCTGGGGCTTGGCCCTCCTGGAGCCCCTGCCCCTTTTCTGCCTGAGGCCAGTGGCGCCCCCCTCAGGGCTCTCCAGGGAGCGTCTGCGACCACCTTTTACCCGACCCGTTCAGTTGGGGATGCAGGGATCGAACCGGGGCCCTCTGGAATGCGGAGGACGTGCTCTCCCCCCTGAGCCAGCCCCCTCCCCAAGGCCAAGTCTGGCTCGCCCAGCGCTCTCAGTCACCCAGCAGTAATGCTGCAAAGTATGGCAAAGCGAGGCAGGCAGAACTGGGCACCCTACCAAGTTCCCGGGGGAGACGGCAGCACAAAGCTGGAGCAGGCCGCTCGCTTGCTCGCTCGCTCCCTCGGGCGGTTGCTGCTTGTAGTCCTGGGAAGGAGGCGCGGTTTGGGTCGGAACGGACTCCTTCATCCCAGCTGCAACCCGAACCACAGAACTCCAGGCAGCAAGGGGGCCCTTTCCCACTGACCAGACCTGGAGCCGCTGCGCTCCAGCCCAGGGACCGTGGCGCGTGGTGCCGTCAGACCAAGCCCCACAGCAGGCCCCGAGCCCGGCTTCTTTCCTTTGCCCAAGCTCACAACTGGCAAGCCTGAATGAGCGATGCAAAAAGGGGGGGGGACGACGACACACAGACTATTCCCTACAGAAGAGGAGACCTCGAGCCGTTCCGCTCCACTGGCGGGATCTCAACAGGCCTTGGCCAGAGAGCTCCTCATCCTGCCCCTGGGGTCTGTTCCAGGATGCCCAAAACGCTAGTTAGGGGTCCCTCCGAGAAGCTGCCTTGGGCCCAGTCAGGCCTCTGCGTCCTCCAGCTCGGTGCCGTCCCCGCCAGGCTTTCCA
This sequence comes from Plestiodon gilberti rubricaudatus, assembly GCA_026170595.1. Classification (NCBI taxonomy): domain Eukaryota; kingdom Metazoa; phylum Chordata; class Lepidosauria; order Squamata; family Scincidae; genus Plestiodon; species Plestiodon gilberti. The sequence goes on from JANXHW010000011.1 coordinate 10,935,406, forward strand.
GGAGAGAACGGTCTGTCCCAGGCCTGCCTGAAGACACTGCCAGCGCCTGAACCTGGGCCCGTCTGCATGCCAGGGACCTGCTCTGCCACGGCCCCCCGCAGTGTGCAGCAGCCACAAGGGAGTGTGTGGGGTGCGCTGTGAGCAGCCTTCCTTCCCACAAGCCACTGCAGGGTTCCGCCGCGGGTGCCTGAGGGTTCTCTGGACAAGCAACGCCGCCGCAGGCTCCCCCAAGGAGCCACCTCTGCAAGCTCCCTGTTCCAGCCCCACGGCCCGTCTCGGCCCCATCTCCCCTCGCTCATTGTCCCCTCACCCCCCTTTCTCCCCCCACGGCAGCCCCCATCCTGGTCCCCCTCTGCATTCCCAAGCTTCGGCGGCTGCTCATGTGGCTTGGAAGGAAGCCCAGCCCTGTCTTGCTCGGCCTGAGATGAATGAGGCGATTATGAATCTAGGACAATGTTTAGGGCTGTTTTGGCTCGGAGGCCAAGCCAGCCTCACGGACTCAGCAGCTGGGGGGAGGGCAGGACGGAGCAAAGCTAGCGGAGGAACTCGCCCCTCCCCATCCATCTCTGCCCCCTCCCGGGACATAGTGGCCCCCCATGTACATCCCTCTGCCTCTCTGGAGCAAGCTGAAGTTGGGAAGAGGGGCTCAGGGCAAAGCTCCGCTCCCCGCCCCATCCAGCCTGCAAACCGGGGAGTAGAAAGAGTTCGTGTCCAAGGAGATTAGTACAGAAATTCCAGAGGCCAGAGAGGGAGGGGGGCATTCCAACATCCTGTTGTGGACACACAGAGTCAAGCCAAAGGAGAAGGTATTTGAAGAAGAAGGACCTGGGGCCTGGAAAACGCGGGCACCCGATGCAAACGGTGCCGCCACCAGTGCAAGATTTGGTTGGGCCCATTTTGGAATGGAAAAAGAGACGGGTGAATGGGGAGAGCTGAGCAGTGGGGGGGGGAAAGCAATGGGAATACAGAGAGGGGCTGCCTGGAACCCCCTTTGGACTAGAGGCCCGTGAACTGCTCTGCATATGGGCAGAGGAACTCTCCCCATGACTACCAGTCCACACGTTCTGGGGTGGAGCGCTGCCCTTCAAAACCAAGGTTCGGTCTCGACAAGCCTCCAGTCTAATTGAAGCTAGAAGGCCGCCCAGGGCTGGCCCACAACGAGGCTGGCAGGGGGCAGATTGGGCAGGGGGTGCCCACCTCCATATTGTGGAGAGCCAGGATGGTGTAGTGGTTTGGGAGTTGGACTTAGACCTGGAAGATCCAGGTTCAAATCTCCGCTCAGCCAAGAAGCTTCCTGGGTGACCTTGGGCCAGTCGCTATCTCTCAGCCCCACCTACCTCACAGGGTTGTTGTGAGGACAAAAGGAGGGGAGGAAATATGTACACCACTCTGAGCTCCTTGGAGGAAGGGCGGTATAAAAATGTGAAAAATAAAAATAAATAAAAATATTGTCAGTAAGGACGACGTCCTGGGCAACCTTTTTTCTCCGGGCCCCAGCAGAGCATCTCTGAGCAAACGAATGCAGAGGGGGCAGGAAGCCCAGGGGCCACTCTGCACCGAGGGCCCGAAAAAGCCAGAGAACATTGCTCAGTAGACGGCACTGACCAGCCGGACGGACGGGAGGGAGGGGGCAGGAGGCGCCGCATGGCGCGGAGTGTAACGATCCCATTATCCTGTGGCAGCAATGGACGCCGCTCCCCCTCCACCCGCCAAAGGCCGCCTGCCTGCTTACCTGTGCACGTAACCCATCCGGTGGATGGAGTCGATGGCCATCACCATCTCCGCCAAGTAGAACCGGGCCATCTCCATAGGGATGCGGTCCCCAAACTTGCTCAGCAGCGTCAAGAGGTCGCCCCCAACGTAGTAATCCATCACCAGGTACTACGGAGAGGGGGGAAACAGGAAGAGGTGGCGTCTCCTCCCATCAGCAAGGCGGTTCCTCTCACCTGCACCACAACACTCTGCAGGGCCGGCCCATCCAGGAGGCGGACTGAGAGGGCTGCCTCAGGCAGGGATCTGTCTCTGCCTGCCCCCCTCCACTGCTCCTCCTCCTCCTCCACTCCTCCTCAGTAGTAATAATTCCTAGATTCTCTTAGGAAATAAGAGTTTCCTAAGCACTTCTGCCAGGTTTCTGGCTGCCCTCTGTCAGAGACAGAGTACTGGGTTGGAAGGATCTTAGGGCTGACCCAGCACAGCGGTTCCTTGTGTTCTAATGAAAGTTGCCTGCCCAGCACTCACCAGGTAGTTCTCGTCCTGGAAAGCAAAATGCAGCTGCGTGATCCAACGCTTGTCGCCGTTCACCAAGACATCGCGCTCCTCCCGAAAACAGGAAACCTGGAGGAAGCGGTGTCGAGATTTCAGACGGACAGACTGACTTCTGACTTTCAGACCCTCTTCTGTGTTTCAGACAGCGCCTAGCAGGGCCAGCCTGCAAGTCGCTGCCGGAGGCAGGGTCTTCTCAGAGAGGGTAGCCAGGTTACAGAGGTCTTTGAAAAACCCATTCCTGAGATCCCAAATGGCAGAAGTCCTGCTGGAATCCAAACGGACTGGACTCCCAGGGCTACTAGACTGTCAGAACAGCAACAAGATGGGGTGGAGGAAATGTCTGCTGCGCCCCCCAGCACAGGGGCTCCCTTCACACGTACCTCCCCTCGCTTCAACATGTCCCATTTATTCATGATTTTCATGGCATACACTTGGGACGTCCTCTTCAGCTTCACCACGGCCACCTAGGCAGACAAGACACAGGGGCGGGGTGGGGAGGCAATCCATCACAGGACCAGTGTTCCCATTGTGAGTCCAACAGACGGAACGGGGCGCAGAACACGCAAAGCAGACAAGAGGATGCCTTTTTCTAGAGTCCACCCTGGGGTTGCTGCGGGAGGGAGCACAGAGCGAGGCTAGCCCACAACGCTCTGGAGTTCTTCCCCAGGGAAGGAAGGCGGAACCATCGCGTCGCCAGTTACAACTGGTTTGAAAGGTCTGCAGCACGGACTTAGAGGGTCCAACCGCGTCGCCTATGCAGGACCTTCTCTCCTAGCTCTGCCACCTGAGAGCCCTTCACGTGCAGAGGCCAGGACCCGACCGGAGACCTTCTGAACACAAAGCAGAGCTACAGCCCCTCCGCAGGGGCTGCAGCTTTACCCCAGCCCTAGCAGGCTTCCTCTCCACACTGTTTCTGTGCCTGCAGCCCTGTGGACAGTTCATCCCATTGGCATGCGACAGGAAGAGAAAGACCCTCCGACCAACTGACCCAGCCGGCAACCCCCCCCCTTCTCACCTCGCTGAAGGCTCCTCGGCCGATCACTTTGAGAATCTCAAAATCGTCCCGCTGCAGCCGTAGCTCTTTCAGCCTGGAGGTCACAGGCTCCGCTGGAGGAAAAGAGAAGCAGATGAATTAGACGAGCAGCATGGGGTACACAGACACACCTGGCTGCTACCATACGGGGAACATCCGGAAGAGGAAGAAGATGCAGAACCTTGGAGGTTAGAAAACATGAAGCCCAGGAAAAGACTCCTGGGACCTGCGAGGCTTCCTGCTTCCTGGGAGGGTTAGAGCAGAGTAGATGGAAGCAGAAAGTGTGGTTCCTACGCCCAATCTCCTCACAGTACTAGAAATGGGGGTTTCTTACGTTTACAGTTCTGGGAACTGGAAGGGGGGGCATGCCTGATCCTTCGGGATAGCCCCTTCCAGGGCAACCGGACGCAGGGCCAGTTAGCTTCAGGGTCTCCTCTTCGTCCTCCATGACAGGGCACTTAGGCCCCAGGATAGAAACACCCTCTGCATTTCGCTGAACGTAGCCCCTAATCCACCAGGCTAAACTAAAGTTGGAGGGTAGCCTGGAGGTCATCTAGTCCAACCCGCCGCTCAGCACAGGCAACTACAGCACCCCTGACAGGTGGCCATCCAGCCTCTGCTTGAAAACTTGCAATGAGGGAGAAGAGCCCACACCGGACTTTTGGCATGAAGACCAAGCCTGGCCTCAGGGCCACCATGTCCTGATGGAACATGCCCAGCTCCCAGGTAGAGGAAATGGCTGGTGGGTCAGGCACTTGTCTGTCTCGTGGGGGTCATGGCCTCTAAGAAAAGAGCCACTAGCCTCATGGACGGGCAATTGTCAAGATTCCTGCGGCAGGGCCTGCCAGATGCCTTGACGCCCACAAATCAGAGTATATATAATCAATGCGAGGCATCAGAAGCCCTATCCGGAGCCCATGCGGCTGGGACGCAAGACAAGAATATGAAGAAATCATCCTACCGAGGGTGCAAGGCTCTGCAAGGCCTGGAAGGCCTGCACTTGAGTCCTCCACCATAGAGACGATGTGCTAGATAGGCCTGCAAGGAGGCTGCAATCTTGCAGAGTCTCTCTAGCACATCGTCTCCATGGCAGGGGACTCCATGGCGGAGGCCTTCCAGGGCCTTGCACCCTCAGGAAAGAATGAAGCTTTAATCTGTCAAAGGAAGTGCCGTGGGGGGGGGGGGGTGTCATGCCACAGGTTGGGAAAATAAGACCTCCCTGAAAATAAGACCTACTGCATTTTTGGGAGCCAAAATTAATATAAGACACTGTCTTATTTTCGGGGAAACACGGTAGCAGCCTCGCGGAAAGCCAGGGAATCTGGAGGAGTGACCTTAGCACACAAAGCCCTGCAAGCCAAAGGAAGACTCACATTTATTGGGCTTTTATTTCCATGTCTCAACGACCCCGTGATGGATGGTTGTTTGCGATGAGCAAGAAGTTTATTTTTACTGAGGTTAGTTAAAAAAAAACCTCCACCCCACCTTTCCCTTGCCAAGGCAAACGCCCCAAGGCGGCTTACAAAATGTTAATAAAAACATAAACATGTATAAACATACAATATAAAAAGCATACAATATATATAAGAAACTTAAAACATACAATGTATCTAAAAACAACAACAACAATAATCGGAGGTCTGCAGAATCAGTTTAGCAATATAACCAGGAATGAAACAATATCTGCAGAAAAGCAGAAGGAGGAACAAATAATATCGGATATGCTCAGCTCAAGAACCATCCACCCAGCGAAACAAAATAAAAATGTTTCAGCCCTCGCCGAAAGGCCATCTGGGAAGGGATAGTTCTTTAATCCCCTAGGAGAGAGCTCCATAGCCCTGCTGCCATTCCCCTCACCTGAGTCAGGATTTTTAGGATGCCCCCCCCCCACCTGCTATGGCTGTTGCCCCCAGCACTGGCCGAGCTCACTCAACTAAATATTAATAGCTCCCCAGCGCTTCCCTTATACAGACAGAGCCAGTCCAACGGGCGTGCCGTGACTCAGATGTTGCTCAGGGAGGGCCCTCAAGGCCTGAGCACATGCCTTAAAATAAATGCATGGCCAATTCTTTTTCTGGGTGGGTGGGGGGGAAATCACGTGATCCACAGCCAGTAAGCGGGTCAGGTGACTTCAGCAGCTGGCGTCAACCGGATGATTCAGCCGCCGGACTGAATCACGGCGGTCATTTCTTGGAGATTTGGTGTTTGGAAAAAAGACAACCCAAAGATCTCAATGACTTCCTCACATGGCAACGGAGAGATGAAAGATGCTACGAGGGAGATGCAATCGGCTGCTTGGCAGCGAGACGGCCCCAACGCTTCGTGCAGGGAGAGAAACAGATTATAAATAGCTGAAGGACGTGACCAAGAAGCTTGGAATGGGTCTTGTTTGGGACTGCAGAAGGCTGGGTAAGGAATGGGGCCCAACAGCCAGAGGAAAGACTCGGCAGGCCAGGCCTTCAAGGTCCACCCTCCGCTCCTTCCGTCGCAAGGCGCCCTGGTTTCAAACCTTCCGCTCTAGCAGGCAAAAGACCTGGCCGAGGCCAGGCCCAGCCTTCTCCATCACGCCATCTCGGTGCCCGGAAAAGCGTTCACCCGCTGATTTCAACCAATCAAGCTGCTGTTAAGAGGCACAGGAGCAGGGCCAGAGGGACATTTTCAGAACATGGCAACTGAAGGCACATGAAGGGCAGCATCCCACCTCCCCCCCAGTGGTCAAGCAGAAGCCCACAAGCAGGGCAGACAGCGAGCAGGCCTCTCCAATGCTGCTCCCCAACAGCTAGTGGGCCAAGCAAAACTGCCCCTGCACATGGAGGCTCTCCATTTATCTGAATTAACTGGCAAAGAAGCTGAGGTCTTGCAAGACGTCCTGCTGTTGCAAAGTATTTTGCTTGGATAAGGCAACTGTCTTGACATGCCAGTAACTAAGACTCTGTGAAATAAATTCAAATGAAAGGAGATCAGAGGGGGAAAAAAAGAGAGAGAGGGGTAGGGGTGGAACCCTTTACTGGCCTGAAGGACAACAAGATGGAGCAGGAGGGCAGCCAGAAGATGAAGAGGGGACGACATTTTCCGCCTCTCCCTCTTTTCGTGCCGGTCTGCACCCATGTCTGCTTCCAGACTCCCAGAATGGAGAGCAGGCCGGACCTCTTCTTAAGACAACACATCCGACACAGCAAGCCAACAGGGCCACCACGAAATATCTGCACATTCCCCCTCCCCTGCAAAGCAAAACTAATTTTTAAAAAAAAATTCCATGGAAAAATACACACCAGAGCCAGCCGGGTCTCTGGAGGACAACCTCTCCGCTGAAGAGATTGTGGAAGTTTTGCCAACATGTGCAAAGTTAGCGCTCTTTTCACAGCCTAAATATTGCAACAGGATGGTGAGAACCACAACATTGAGAGGGCCACGGACAAGACGTAAACATGGGCACGGGCTGACTTTATCCCCCACTCTCGTAGAAGCTGGTGGGTCTTTCCTCCAAGCATCCTCGCTATCGCTATCATATCTACCCGGAGGCCTTCATCTGCAGAGGGACTGTTGTTCATACAAATCGGAGCACCACCCTCTCCACAGCCAAAAACGTACTTCTGTCTGGCTAAAGCCCATGGACGTCTTCCCAAGCCAGGTGGCCTGGTCGTCAAGAGCTACTAAAAATAATGGAGCCTGGCAACTGGAGCCTGTTATATACTGCATTGCAGAAGTCTGCACCCCACCTTCTGTATTCAGTTACACTTTTATGTACAGAGCCTGTCCTGCACTGATTTGAAGTCCTAAGTAGAAGAAAAACATCCTAATTGCCCACAGGACGTTAACAGTTCAAAATATAGCTCCACAGCTGCAGGAGACGGGCTGCGCGTTAATGGTTGTGCACACCCATGTGCCAGAGACAAGGTACAGCCATTCCCCCCCCCCCATGGGGAGGGACGGGAATGCAAGCAGGCTACGCCGACAGACGTTTCAACACAGCCACAAAGAGGGATGGAGGGTTACTAAAGGGAGGGACTAAAACACTGGGCCTGACTCTGATAAACTAGAACAACTGGAACGTCTCTTTCCGTCATCATGGGGGGCCAGGACTTTGGTGTCCTGCGTAGCTCTCGGCCCTCTCCCAGGACTCCCCGAGGGAAAAGCACTAGACAAAACCCCACCTCCAAAACTGAAATGAGCTTACTTTAGATTCTTTGCATAGGGTGCCGTTTTTCTGGGCTCAGAATATCAGTGACTTTGGTGCAAGACTTTGGGTTCTTGCAAACACCTAGCCAGATCACCTTTAACTGAAGCTCATCCATTATAACAGCAGCAAGAGGCCATCCGATGTTCACAGACGCTCTTGTCCTTGGCAGAAGGAGATGCCGGTTGGCACCTTAGCCCCATGCCACGCGGCGGCTCTTCACGGTTCCCAAAGCTTTACGCTGCTTCTCCCGGCCTGCAGGGCTGGCAACGACGGGGGGAGCAGCCATGCGCATGGATGTGCAGTCATGCACTTGCTGCTTACTGGGTGACAGTTCGGCCAGGTTTTTGTAGCAAAACATAGATTTCTAGAAGCCAGAAACGTCTTGCACCATGTCTACCTAGATCAGTACTAGCGATCTAACCCAGTTGGTAGCAGCTCCCCTCGGGCTCAGGCAGAGAGATGCCTTTGCCGGCTATCTGACCCGAGTTCCTTTTCGTTGGAGATGCCCCGGACCGACAATACAGCCCCTCTCTTCCAAGAACAAGAGAGGGCGGCTTCCATGTCTTGGGAAGCTGTGACAGGCACTCTTCTTATCGCTGGCTGGCCAGATGGACACCCCAAGCAAACAGCAGGATGTCCACACACGTGGTTCTGCTGGGCCACGGCGTGACGGTGGACACGCCAGAGTGAATCAGCGCTCACTGAGCGAAGACTTGCACAGGCCTACGGTGCCCTCAATGGGAAGCAGAATGCACGGTATCTCGGCCTCCTCGAGAGGCATGGATATTTTGGGCCACTTAAAAATAAATAAACAAAGGGGGGCAAGGCTCTCTTCCAAGCTGACCGGGGGTGTCTGCCAGACTCCACCGAAAGCAGCCGCCCGCCAGGCTCCCCTTCGGTGGGTTCCTATTTCGGGCACAAGGCGGGTTGGGAAGCTGGGCTCACAGCGATTCTCAGATTCCAGCGAGGGCCCTTGGAGACTGCGCGATCCAGGACGGGGAAGGAGGGAGTTTGGAATCCCTCCGCATGGAAACTTTTCAGTACCGCAGAGGCCGAAGCAAAGGTGGGGCCTGCCTAACTGGGGGGCTTCATTTCAGCCTGGGTTCTGCCCCAGACTGAGACCTCATCCACTGCCAGCCTCAGCCCTATTTGCAGAGACCACAAGTCAACGGAATGCTTCTCAGAGCACGTGCAGAGTGCCTTGTACCAACTCCGTTACCACAGCCAGTCCCCAGACAACCAGGATTAGGGACGAGTGCTTCTAGGGCAGAGAATGTGCCTTAAGAACCTAAGAAGAGCCCTGCTGGGTTAGATCATCTAGTCCAGCGTCCAGCCTGCCATCGTGGTCAACCAGATGCCTTTGCGAAGCCCACAAGCAAGGCATGAAGGCGAGAGCCCTCTCCTCCTGTTGTTCCCTAGCAAATGGCATTTAGGGATATACTGCCCCTAAACATGGAGGCTCCATGTAGCCATCATGACTAATTGCACAGATAGACTCCTCCTCTTCCATGAATTGGTCTCTTTTAAAGCCATCTAAGCCAGAAGCCATTGCCACATCTTGTCACGGTGAGTTCCATATGTTAATTGTGTTAACTATCACCAATGACACAGTACTTTCCCCAGTGAACACACAGGCAGGTTTGGGGGGGGGAGCAGTAGCATCAGGCTGCAGACCCCTACCCATATTGCTGACTCGCCCAGTTCATAAATGTCCAGCCCAGCCACATCTTACCACACTCATAAGAACATAAGAAGAGCCCCCCCCTGCTGGATCAGGCCAAAGGCCCATCTAGTCCAGCTTCCTGTATCACACAGTGGCCCCACCAGATGCCTCAGGGATGCCTCTCTTCCCAGCCCACTGAAACTATGAGATCTCAGCCAGGTACCATCCGAGACTGGTGCACAGGAACAGCCACAGTAGAAGAGAGGCTTGAACCCGGATTCGAGTCCAAACATGAAAGGCTTGGACAGATGTCCCCAGGCAGAAAATCCAAGGCTGCAAAAATATCACCATCTTCTAACGAGTTGTCCATTTGTGTGACTGACATCCTGTTGCCTGAAGCAGGCTGCTTCAGCCTACCTGGTGGTAGCCCCCCCCCACGTGTCTTTCCACGGTGGCCCCACCTGTCCCCTGAGGGTGCATTGGGGAGACACCTCTACTTCTGGAACGGCAGAGCCGCACCAACCCGACGAGTCCCTGCTCACCCCAGATCAGGGTTGATTTGCGGCCAACCACACAGAAACGAGGGCACCTGCGGAGCTGCTCTGTGTTGCTTCAGATCTCTGGTTCCGGCAGCCCAGGGCTTGGGGTATCATCTCCCATCACTTACGACGACCTGGTCTTGTGAACTGGAGACTGAACCTGGGATCACCTGTGCGTAACACCACAAGTGCCCTGCAGAGCTATGCCTCCTCCCCACAGATGACTACCCCATATTGCAGAGCGGGGCAGGCGGAGACCATGTCACTTGCCCACAGCCACCGAGTGAGCAAATGGAAGAGGCCAGATCGGAATGGAGCGTTTCCAGATGGAGCTCAGTCCAGCTCTCTCTGCGGCAGAGTCGGGCCTGTATTCAGCCTGGAACGGAGCCCCCAAGAAACAGCATGGCTGCCCGGGGGGGGGGGGAGGAGGAAGGAGAAGATGAACGGGAGGGAAGGCAGGCAAGCTGAGTCCAAAGCAGGCAGCCTTTTAAGGCATTTCGCAAAGTCCCTGCGGCTGAGCAACAACATACACACAAGCCTGGCGGGACACAGCCAGCTCTCCCTGGGAAGGGGTGGGGTAGGGGTTAGGGTTGTGCCAGCTTCTCCACAAAAGGCAGCAGACACCACCGAGGGTGGGATTTTTGTGCCTGTTTTGTTGTGATGGTGGTGGCTGCAATGTTGTCGGAGGGGAAGCTACCAGAACGGTCTGCGCACCCACGCTTGCTCTGCCTCTTCATTTCTGTTGCGGTTAACACAAAGCTTTGCGAGAGACTGCTAGAGAAATTAATTATTATTTTTAAAATCATACCACCCCAGCAGTTGTTCTAATTTGCAAAGGTTGGATTTTAATGGTTTCCCACAATAGGAGCTTCCAAAAAACACGCAGTCAGGGCTGCAGGGCTGTCGGCTTCCCTGAAGCGGTGCCCCTATTCAAAAAGGCGCTGGGTCTGTAATCTGCCTGCAGTACCTCTAGTGGCTGAGCCCCAGCATCTAGCTTCAGTGCCAGAACTCAGCCTTGGAACAGGCAAAGCAACAATAAGAGGACCTCTGAGCTCATGCAAAGTCCCTCTCTCACTGATCAGTAACTACACACACACACACACACACACACACACACACACACACACACACACACACACACACACACACACACACACACACACACACCGAGGTTGTGAGAAGGCTTGCATTCCAGGTATGGCCCACTGGAATCACAGCCTATGGCAGCTGGAAGCCCACTTTCTGGAGATGGGATAATGGCACTGAAGAGAGGGGTGCGTATGTGCAATTTTTCTAAAGCTTACGAAACACTGCTTTCAGTTGTGAATGACTTCATACAATGAGACAAATTCAGGGAACAGAGGAGGTGTTTTCATTAACCAGAGCTTCCAGATGCAAAGGCACTCTACCTCTGAATACAAAGACAATCTTACGCCTGATCTTATGCATGTCTACTCAGAAATAAGCTGTACTGAGCTCCAGGAAAGCATGGAATGAAATGCAGTCTTAAACCACCAAAATGGACACATTTCATTTAAGATTTTCAATCAGAATGTTCTCTCCTCGCAAGCAGAATTCAGTCCACATTATTATCTGCTGAGACAGGCTGTGTGTTTTAAGGTCATTTCCCCAGACCAGTGTGGGTTTGCCTGTTTTTTTTTTCCCCAAGAGGTAAGCTAACTATTAATTTTTGTTCATTAATGATAATATTCCACCAAAGTGGCACATATTGAGAAACTGTCATTTGTGGCATGTTTTAGGATTGGTTGTAGCAATTAACTACAGAAAAACCTACTGAACTAAAGAGGTCTTTCAATAGCTATCTGCCATGATAGCTAAATGGAACCTCCACACAGAGAGGCAATCTACCTCCAAACAATGGGTGGGTGTGGGTGTGGGTGTGTAGATGGCCATCATAAGAACATCAGAAGAGCCCTGCTGGATCAGGCCAAAGGCCCCTCTAGTCCAGCTGCTTCCTGTATTACACAGTGGCCCCACCAGATGCCTCAGGGAGCACACAGCCAACAAGATAACCTGTTTCCTGCTGCCACTCCCCTGCACCTGGCACAGAGAAAACCCACTTCTAAAACCAGGAGGTTGCTTATGGCTTGTAACCTGTGATGGTCTTTTCCTCCATGAATCTGTCCAAACCCCTTTTAAAGGCATCTAGGCCAGGTACCATCACCACATCCTGTGGCAAGGAGTTCCACAGATGAATTACACACTGGGTAAAGAAATATTTTCTTTTGTCTGTTCTAACTCGCCCTCCACTCAACTGCCTTCATGCCCCCACTTGTGAGCTGCACCCCCAAAGGCATGGGGCTTACTGCTAAAGGAAACAAGATGCTGAACTAGGTGGGACCCTTGGTGTGAAACAGCAAAGCAACCCTTATAGTTCAGTAAAATAAGAGTTCAAGGATAAGACCAAGAAGCTGGTGTAGTATACAGGGGTAAGCGAGAGGGATGGGAAGTCCCTAGTTTAAATCAATCAATCAATCAATCAATCAATCAATCAATCAAAACAATAATTAAATTCAAACTATTTCAGACACCCGCCTTGCAATGCGGAGAACACAAGGCTGGCCCTACTTGACAAGGTTGTTGTAAGGACTACTGAGATAATGTATAGTGCGTCCCCAGGAAACACGGTATAAAATTTCAACCCTCATGACATGAGAGATGCCTCGAAGCCCAGGACTACAGGGTGGCCCAAGAAACCCTGGAATCCCTGACCAGTTAAGGCCGCCTGGAAAACACGTCCACCAAAGCGAGCGACTATCCCATCCGGTCCACATACAGATCAACACAAGTTGCTTGTGGTCCAACAACACCCAAAAGGAGAAGAAGAAAAAGAAAGGAAGACAAAAAACTCTCCTCCAGTAAGAACGTTTCTCGGTCTGGTCCCCTGTAGCCCACTCCCACACGCTGGAGGTTAAGGAGCTTTTGAGAACCTTGGATTAGGGCCAGACCAAGGAGGGGCCCAGCCCCCATCCAACTCACCCCACTGTAAGAACTCCATGATGTATTTCTCCTGGGCGAGAGGCGAGGTGCTCAGCTCGTGATGCACGCAGAGGAAAAGATCCACCAACGTCTCCAAGTGCACCACGCTTCGGTCCAAAACCAACTCCTCCAGTTTCTTCAGTCGTACCTCCGCCGCCATGGTAAGGGGCTCCCGCAGGTCGGCGGCCCCCCCGGCAGGTGCTGCGCCTCCAGCCGCATCCAGCAACGGCTGGCTGGAGCTGCCAGGGCCTGAGACCCCTATGCCAGGCAGGGGCCCCCCTGCCCCATGGGGGGCGCAGTCATCTCCTTCCTGGGCTATCAACCCGGCTTCGTTAAGTCCCCAGGCTGCTCCAGAGTGGCGTGGAGGGCAGAGGGGACGGACTGCCGGGTCGTTGGAGAGCCGTCTAACTCCTTAACACATCTAGCCCCCCCAGAGACTTGTTCAAAATGGTCCCTGCCAGCCAGCCACTGGTATTCTCAGCTGCTTGCAAAAGCCAATACTGCTGGATAAGTACAATCCGCACACCTTCCACTCACTGACACACGCAGGCTCGCGCGCTCTCTTTTGCACATACACACCCCTTCTCTCCAGCCAGACTCAAACTTTTCTGGCTCTTCCACACACTGCTTCTGTTTCTGCCCCTCTCCCCCCCCCCCCCCCCCCCCCGTGTCTAGCAGCACCCCTTGCAGCGGCAGATACTGTCCCTTCCAGGCGCCTTCCCTGGCTGGCTCTCTCTCTTTCAGGCACTCACAGATTCCTGCTCCCTGACACATCCACCTCCTTTTCTCCTTCTTCTGCACCGAAAACACACCCACCCACGCTCTCCGACTTCCCTTGCAAGCCCACACACCCCTCCCTCCCTCTCCCCCCTCCACGGATTCTCCTCTCTTTAGTTCCACACACAACTCCGTCCAGTGACTGTCTCTTTCTTACACACAGACACAAATACTCACACTCCCTCTTCCTTTCTTTCCCTTGTGGAAACACACTATTCTTTTACAGTTTTTAACCTTTGACTCATGTGAGAAAATCACCTCCTCTCTCTCTCTCTCTCTCTCTCTCTCTCTCTCTCTCATGCATGCATGCACTCTCGCTCTCTCAGGGCCCCCCTGGAAACCACACCCTGGCCCTCTGCTGCCCGTCCTTCTGCTCTATGCAGCCAGGGAGGCCTTTGTGCCAGGGGCTGGCCGACCACAGGCAGGCGCGGACAACCAAATGCCCATTTAAAGGTCCCAGGGATGGCGCTGCAGGCCAAGAGGGAGCTGGGCTGGCCAGCCAGTTTAACTCCTCCGCTCCCTTCCTTCCTTCCACGGGCCAGAAGCAGACACAGCCTCCTAGGGCCTAGGTTTTCTTAACCCCACAGCTCTTAGCCCGCACTATGAAACCAGTGCCACACCGTCAAGGTCACATCCCCGTTAATTAATTGGAATAGCCAACAACTCCTGGTTCCCTACTCACAACACAAATGAAAAGACTCTACTTTGCTTGCAAGTCGGTACTGAAATGGAGGCAACTCCACTTCTGCAGCACCCAAGTAACAGCACAATCCTATGCATGTCCACTCAGAAGTAAGTCCCATTATGTTCAGTGGGGCTTACTCTCAGGAAAGTGTTGACAGGATTGCAGCCTACGTCCCACTGATTCCAGGGGCACTTAAAGTACAACGCAGGTTTAGGATTACAGCCTTCAATGGAGCAGTAAGCAACCAACACAAGAAGGATCTGGACGACGCATTGCACCCCCAAATAGACTTCAGCTCAGGCTGGAAATGGGGAACTGCCTCACACTGGGGCCAGTGGGGCTGGCCAGCAAGGGAGAGTTACCGAGGGATCAAAATGCTTGGAAAGCAGAGGCCTGCCAAAGGCAGCAGCAGCAGCAGCAGACACAATGAGGCCAGGAGGCAGGCAAGACGGGAAGGGCTGAATCCGCTTCTGTCCTGGAAACGTTTCCACGCAGAAGTTCCAGAGCAGCCCACAGGCAGCTGTCATCCGCCATGACCCCCACGCACTGCATATCGCAAGCAAGAGGTGCAATCGTCACAGGGAAAGAGAGGCTCATGGCGTCTACAAAAGGCATTCGGTGACGTGCGAAGCCCTCGTTCGTGTACAAATATTCCTAACAGAAGCAACAAATGGCAAAGAATACCTGCTTCACGTGGCCTGGATGGAGCTAAAGATACAGGACTGAAGTCGAAGCAGGGTCAGCTCTGGAACCTGTTTTGAATGCCGGGGACAAGAATGCCTCCTCACCAGATAACACAACGCATCGTTCTGGCATAGAATTCATTGCCAAGGGATGTGACAACGGTCCCTGGCTTAGATGGCTCTGAAACGGGATTAGACAAGTTAATGGAGGCAGAGAGGTCTATCAATGGCTATGAGACACAATGGCTACTTTTAGAGCTTCCACGTTCAGAGGCAGTCTACCTTTGACTGCAAGTTGCTGTGTGGAGCAACAGCAAGGAAGGGCTGTCACCCTCATGTTCTCCTTGGTGCACTATGGTGGGAAAGGGGGACTTGCTGGGCTGATCCAGCAGGGCTCATATTCTTAACTGCCAGCCTACATGCATCTAGGCAGGGAAAAAGACTCCTGTGGGAGGTGTCCCCCCCCCCCACTAAGCACTGCCATAATATTACCTCCAGGCTAATCTCTAAGAAGAGTGACACAGTGTGAACTCGGGAAGAGCAAAAAGGAACAGCTAAAGAAATCCTAAATAGGGAGAAGGCACGGATACGCTGGAAACAAGAGATGTTCGAGATAGGTGTGAATGCCACACACCAAACCCAGTGTCCTCTGACTGTCCTTCGGGGAAGCTGGTGACTGGCTTTCCAGGCCTACCGTCCCTCCAAGAACAGTTATATAGGGAGCCCCATCTGCTGAGACTGGGGCCACAGCATTGGCTGCCCGGAGTACCCCCACTCCAACCCCCTTCCTGCTGGCCAGTCTCCACCGAGCTAAGTTTAGACAACAGAGACATTCCTGGAGCCGATGACCGAGGGAGCAGCCAGGATTTTTGGCTGCCTGGAGACAGGCAGTGCTGGCTCACTCCACACCCCTCCCTTGTTTGCTTAAATTTATGTCTCTCGCCTTCTGGCGATTGAGGTTCCCAAACGTTTTCGACCTGTGGCTTCCTTGACCATTGTTGACCATTGGCCGTGGCTCCCCATTACATTATGTTGATGCCTGCCAATTGGCATTGCACTGCATTCCGAGACAGAGGCGTCGCTCCGGTAGGGGCGGGGCTGTAAGTTTTGCTCGGTCGGAGTCCCGTTTACCGAACGAGCAGGAGGCGGCCCCGCCCCCTCACTGTCGGAGCCATTCCCCTGCGGAGAAAGCAGCAGGCAGGGTCTCTTGCCTGCTGCTTTCTCCGCAGGGGAAAGGCTCTGACAGTGAGGGGGCGGGGCCGCCTCCTGCTCGTTCGGTAAACGGGACTCCGACCGAGCAAAACTTACAGCCCCGCCCCTACCGGAGCGACGCCTCTGTTCCGAGAGGATTCCATGGCACTCCGCGGCTCCCTTGGCTGGTTTCTGCGGCTCCCCGGGGAGCCGCGCCTCCCAGTTTGGGAACCACTGGTAGGCCTTCCTGAGTCTAACCCAGTGGTTTGCAAACTCTTTCCCTTCAAGAAAGAACCCTTTCCACAAAATCCTGTACGTCTGCAACAGGACCTCGTGTATTGCGGCTTACAGGTGGAGGCGGGGCAGGAAGGAAGGTAAGAATAGCCCTGTTGGATCAGACCGAAGGTACTCCAGCACCCAGCTTCCCTCTTCCCTGTGGTCTGTCGTCCTCATCTGATACCCTGAGGTAGACTGCCTGTGAATACGGAGGTTCTGTCTAGCTATCCTGATTAATATTCAGTGATAGGCCTCTTCTAATCCCCTTTGAAAGCCATACTGGCATCATGGGAAAGACACCTTCTTGAGGCCAGGCCAGGCAATTTCTGTTTGAAATGAAGGGAAGGGACCATCTCTTGGATAATAGTCTGCGGATCTATATTTTGCACAAAAGCCTCAAGAGGGGATTGTTTTTTTTTTAAAGACCTGGGGCCACTTTTGTGTGCAACACTGACACCTTGTGTCCATGCTTGAAATGACAGGTTAATGATCAGTTGGAGAGCTACTGCCAGCAGACAGCAATATTTTTATTTTATTATTTTTATTTATTTTTCACATTTTTATACCACCCTTCCTCCAAGGAGCTCAGAGTGGTGTACATATTTCCTCCCCTCCTTTTGTCCTCACAACAACCCTGTGAGGTAGGTGGGGCTGAGAGACAGTGACTGGCCCAAGGTCACCCAGGAAGCTTCGTGGCTGAGCGGGGATTTGAACCTGGATCTTCCAGGTCTAAGTCCGACTCCCAAACCACTACACCATCCTTTATGGCACTTTAAACGTGTTTCGCTGACTGCCTCGCTAATTCTTACATCCAGCAAAGGAGGCCAATATTAGCTTTAGTAAGGTGGCTGTAGCATGTGCCCCCAGACCACAAGGGCATGAGATGAGACCATCCAGCAAACCTCGTCTCTGTGGCTCACTCTGATAAGCTAGATTCCATAACATGATACAAGATCAAAGCGAAGAGCTATTCCAAATCCTGCTGCTGTCTGATGCTGCGGTTTCTTGTGAAGCTTTGTTTCCTACCTCCCTGTTGCAACCAGACAGAAGAAAATACTGAAAGGCATATCCCCCAACTTTGCCAGTGCGCTTGAGTCAAATCGAGCACTTCCTCAGCCGCAATATGAGGATAATAATACTGATCCAGCTAAGAGGATTGAGGTAGGGATTATGCAGGGATCGTGCCTGTGGTTCTTTCAACATTCGCAATAAATTATGCTAAGTATCCTTTTGTGGTTGTTAAGGCCCGTTGCCTGTGCTCAAGGATGGATTTAGGAGCCTTGGGGCTGCAGGGGCAAAGTGCTGGGCAAGTCCTAAAATGTTAGCACTTCTAAGATGAGAAGAAACAAATGCATCTTGAGTTGCTTATCCATGCCAGAATAAATACAGATTCACGAATCCCATGCACGCAAATGTATCATCTTCTATGATAGGGATAACAATGACTTAAAATAAATAAATAGCTGACTTGGAAGGACAGGTACTGAGGCTGAAACTCAAATATTTTGGCCACCTAATGCGAAGAGAGGACTCTCTGGAGAAGACTCTGATGCTGGGAAAGATTGAAGGCAAAAGGAGACGGGGAAGGCAAAGGATGAGATGGTTAGACAGCATCACCGATGCAACAAACATGAAAATGAGCGAACTCAGGAAGATAGTGGAGGACAGGAAGGCCTGGCGGGATATGGTTCATGGGATCACGAAGGATCGGACACAACGTAACAACTGAACAACAAAAAGGACTGCAAGGAAGGGAAACCCTTGCAGGCGGCGATCCCTGCATAATCTGATTTCTGACATCACAATGACATCACAATGACATCAATGATTTCTGACACCTGACATCACAATGACATCTGACATCACAATGTCTGATTTCTAAAAATGAGAGGTGGTGGGTGGGGCTCACCCTTATCCCAGAAGCATTTTGCCCTCCAGAATCCTACATACGGTGGGGAGATTGTGGTTGCCCTGTGGTGAAAGAATAGCACTATACACGCTCAGAGATACTCTTTTTATCGTCACTTCTTGAATTCTAGGTTTTAAAAAAACGATTCAGAGGCTAAGCCAGGCCTGCTTGCGGCTCCCACATCTGCCCCATGCCCTATTTTTTGCAGTCCCACACAAGGAAGCAAAACAAGGTTTACTGAGCCTCTGCTGCAATGGTGGCCCATGTTTTTTTTTTTTGGGGGGGGTATGTGTGTCTCTGGGCTAAATACCCCCCTGTGGCAAACTCCTCCCATGCTTTGGAAAGATCCCCTCCTTCCCCTCCTCCCTGCTCCCCTGCATGTGTTTAGAAATGCAGCCGTCACTTTGAGAAAGCATGCCACCAATTCCTCCCTCACAGAGCTCTTGCGCCTTTAAGAGCTACATCACAGACCAAAAGTTTTTCTTTCTCTTTATGTACAGTATATAGTGCCATCCATACACACGAGACCTTTGCAACGTGCAAGAGGACATGGTCCCTACCTAATGGGACAGGTGAAGACAGCGGAGAGAGGGAAGGAAGTGAACATGGCAAGAATACGTGTTTATCTCAACCACACATCATTATAACCAAGCCAAGGTCGGTACAGTATATTATTCTGCCTGTCATCTAGCAGGTTAAAGGAGCCATGCCAGAAAATAAAAATAAGAAGTACAACTGAAGGCTACACAAACTGTTTTTGGCAGAGTCTGTGTGGTGCTGCAGGAACAGGTCCTCCTTTTGCGGTATTTTAAAACGATAGCAAGCCCTGATTTGTGGTCTGGATGCCCGAGCACACAGTCTGAGCCAGGGCAGGCATGGGAAAAATATAGCCTGCCACCTCATCATCTACAACACACAGACACACACACACACACACACACACACACACACACACACACAAATAGCCAAAGCCCAGAATACCCAGGGCAGTTTAGTTGGAACTGCCAAGCAAGAGAAAACGTTTTAGCTTAAATACCGTATTGTCCCAAGTATAAGACGCACCTGATTATAAGACGCACCCTTAAAGTTTGGTGCTATTAAAAAAAATTAATTAAATCACTGGCATTAAATTGCAACAGCCTGATTATAAGACGCACCCCTAGTTTAAAAACTTAAATTAGGAGAAAAAAGTGAGTCTTATACTCAGACCAATATGGTATTGTGCCTTTTGACAGAGCAAACAGAGTCTTGCAACACCTGACAAATGAACCAATGTATTGTCGGTGTAAGCTTTAGTGGACAACCATCCACCGTATCAGATGCATATCCACAAAACCTTCTACAGGTTCATTACCCCTTATCCGGACATCCGAAATCCAGACTATTCTAAAATCCAGACATTTTGGGAGCTATGACTTTAAAAAAAAAAAAAACTTGTTCCAGCACCTGGCTGTGGCATAGTGCAAGGCATGCTGGGACACAAAATTATAAAAAATATATTATGTATAAAATTACCTTTAGGCTATGCGTATAAGGTGAATATCATGAGACATAAATGCATTTCGTGTTTAGACTTGGGTCCCATCCCCAAGATGTCTCCTTATATGTATGCAAATATTTCAAAATCCAGACAACTTCCCGTCCCAAGCAGTTCAGGTAAGGGATGCTCAACCTGTACGACGTTAAACTGGTTCATCGTTTTAGGCGCAACAAGAGTCTTGGCTGCTTTTTCGGCAACAGACTAACAGGGCGACCCTTTTTTTAATAGAATTGCTCAATTAAAACATTTCTTCTTATTCACACAGGTCTACTGCTCGTCCTCAGAGTGGCACACGTAGGGATCGGGCCATTTTGATCTCACAGAATTAACGGTACTACTTGCAATTAAATCAATTGAAATATGTTTCGTTCCCCGTTACAACTCCTTGGAACCAAATGAACATAGGAAAATAAATAGGGGTACCTGTAACCAGAGGATAGCAGATTCCAGACTGACAGAAGACATCTATATACCAGAGAGAACTAGTGCTGCGAACCAGCAGGAAACCTGATCCAGGTTTGGATATTCAGTCTGCTCTGGGACAGATTCCACTTCTGCTGAAGAAGGACCAAGTTCGCAGTCTAGAGATGCTTCGGGGCCCAGTGTTACCAAGGTGGTGGCTGTGGCCAAGGGTGCCTTTTATACAGCTTTGGTGGGTGCATCAGCGATGGCGCTTCTGGAGAAAGCAGAGCTGGCTACATGCAAGCACAAACTGGTGACAGGGAACCATCGCCACCCATGACCGCTCTTGCAAATGGCCACAGTGCTCACCTTACACAGACTGACGCTTCCAGAGGGGCTTTCAGCAAAAACAACAGTGTTGTAGCACCTTAAAGGCTAATAAATCCCATTTATTTCAGCACCAGCTTTCAGATGCATGATTCTTAGGGAGCCTGGTGATGAGATGGAAGAGGTGCAGTCAGTGACCATTATTATGTAAAGGAAAGCAACAAGTACAATGGATAATAAAGCCATTTTTCCAGGCTGTCCCAAGTTACTTATTGAGGTAGGAGGAAGAATTACCTTTGGGCTAGACCTGTGAAGTAAAAGACCCAAACTGGCCCTGGAATGGCAGCTCTCTCTCGGAGCCTTGGGTGGTAGGTAGGCCCCCTTTGCATCCAGGCAGCCCCAAACCAGAGCTACTGGCTCAAGGAAGCATGCCTGCTTGGTCAGGTCGGGTGGAAGCCCCGCTGCGTCTAGTGAAGCTGGCTTGCATAGCACTGCAGCTTAAGTTTGGCAGAATTCTATTTTGGGGGTGGGGAGCAGAAAAGCATGGGTAGGGCTATGCTTTTCTCAACAACGGGCACGGGTAATGGGGTGGGGGGGTGGGATCTGCCCTGTGCTTGAGAACCCGAGAAAGCCGCATTTGCTCTGGGGCTGAGTGTGTTGCTATTTTGTGCCATGGTGGTGCGTGTCTGTGTATGTGTGAGAAGAGAAAGAGTTGTGGCTGCAGGAGGACGAAGAGGAGGAGGAGGAGGAGGAGCCCGGGAGAAAAAGTAGGAAGGGCGAAGGGAGGGGAAGGAAAGTTGGAAGAGAAAGGGAGGAAAAAAAGGGAGGGAGGAAGAGTTGGAGAAGGGGAAGGCGCCGAGTGTCAGGGGGGCTTGGGGGTGGAGAGAGGAGGAGGAGGGTGTCACCAGGTGGGGGAGGGCGAAGTTCCGAGCTCGAAGGATCGTGCCCTCTAGGATGTGGAAAGGGGACAGTGGCCAAGGGGGAGGGCGCCCGCACCGTCCGCACGGGTAGGGGAGAGAGGAGGAGAGGCCGAACCAAAGGGGGAGGGGACCCAGCCGGAGGTAGGGAAGCGGGGGGCGGAATCCCGCGCCCGAACATGGCCTCCTTCCCTGCGGATCCCGCAGAGCCTCCCGGCCGAGGCCCACCCGCCAGAGAGCCGAAGGAAGAGGAGGAGGCCGTGGCGGTGGCGGAATCGCGCAAACTTCTCCAAACTTTGGCGCCCGCCCCGTCGCCAGAAACTCCTCCCGACGCGGGGGGCGGCGGCGGCGGCAGCAGCAGCAGCAGCGAGCCGGAGAGCGGCGGCGGGCCGGCGCTGGGCTCGGCGGCCGCGCCGCGCTTCTCGGCGGAGCAGGTCTCGTGCGTGTGCGAGGCGCTGCTGCAAGCCGGCGACCCGGGGCGGCTGGGGCGCTTCCTGGGCTCGCTGCCGCCCGACGAAGCGCACCGCCTGGAGGCGCAGCAGGGCGCGGCGGGCGAGAGCCTGGCCAAGGCGCGGGCGCTGCTGGCTTTCCAGCGCGGGGACTTCGCCGAGCTCTACCGCCTGGTGCAGAGCCGGCCCTTCGGCGCCCCGCACCACCCCTTCCTGCAGGACCTCTACCTGCGCGCCCGCTACCGCGAGGCCGAGGCGGCGCGGGGCCGGGCGCTGGGCGCCGTCGACAAGTACCGCCTGCGCAAGAAGTTCCCGCTGCCCAGCACCATCTGGGACGGCGAGGAGACCGTCTACTGCTTCAAGCGCCGCTCGCGGGCCGCCCTGCGCGACTCCTACGGCCGCAGCCGCTACCCCAGCCCCGAGCAGAAGCGCCGCCTGGCCCGCGACACCGGCCTCTCGCTCACCCAGGTCAGCAACTGGTTCAAGAACCGGCGCCAGAGGGATCGCAGCGGCGGCGGCGGAGGAGGAGGTGCCGGCACGCCCAGCAAGAGGTGAGTCAGGAGGCGAAGGCTCGCATTTGCAGCCCCCATAGAAGGTCGCATCGAGAGTGCCCCTGCGCCTGTGCAGAGTGCCTCCCGCTGTTCTTGCCCAGGGCTTGGAAACGAACAGCTGAGTTCTTGCTTTCGCACCCTACCGCCCAGAACGTGTCCCTCTTGTTACTAAATAAAATCAGCCCTTTTTTCAATAGCTGTTAGAGGCTGCTCAATATAGAGCCTCCATACACAGTGGAAATCTACCTCCCACTGCTGTTGGGGGCTAGCAACGGGAGATGACTGTTCAATTATCATGTACCGGTATTTATTTGGAAACCTGATATCCTGAATCACATATGATACAAGCCACAAACCAAATATGTGTCCAATGATAGCATAAATAAATTCAATCACTCAAAAAAACCCCACCAAAAAACACCACCCCTCTTAAAAGAATAGCAACAGAGTAGGTAAAACCAGCACTGCCAGAGAGAGAGAGAGGTCTGAGGCTATGACCCCAACTACAGGAGGGCCTCTTGCTTTCAGGGTGGGTTTTTGCGGGCTAGTAAAGACTGCCTGCTCCTTAGGGTCTGTCAGAATTCCAGTGCCAGCGCAGAGGAGGAATGGGGAATGCCCTGCCTTCTAGGTCTCGAAGAGCCCTCTGGTTTTCAGAGTTATGATGCCCTCTGAGGATTCCCCAGTCAGGAGGTGCCACCTGGAGGGAGCCCAACAATTCCTGCTTGCACATTCTTACACTGGATTCTTGCAGCATCCTGCCAGGGAATCCTTAGTCCCAAAGTGCCCCCCTTCCGTGTCCTGGGTGACTCAGGGAGATGAACTGACCAGAGCAAAAATGTTGTCTTGTCTCCTGGACTTGGGTGAGGATGGTGCAGGTGTGCCTCCTCCTTTATTTAGCTGCCTTCCTCAGCGAAAGAGGAGGCAAAAGGTCTTTGCCAGCAGTTGCCCCCTCCCTCCCTCTGCAGACAAAAGGGAGACACCATTTAAGTTTGAGAAAGTTCCAGCTCATTCCTCTTATTACCAACTGTGCGGGGGGGGGGGTTGAGGAACAGGAGTCCTGGCTTTCCAGATGTTCCTACAGCTGGATCCTCCCTTCTCTCTCTCCCTGGGACATATCTTTGCCCCAAGCTAGCTCTACTTAGCAACGATGTGGAGAGGGCAGCTCCTAGCTCTTTCCCTTTGTTGTGAAATGTGAGTCCCTGGCTTTGAGTTTTCTTCCAAGTTTTTTTTCTGTCCCTGCCTTCCCACTGGTAGGGTAGAAACCTTCAACACCTTCCTCTCCCAGAGATGGTAAAGCTACAGCACTTCATGTGGCATGGGGCGCCGCCCCCCCCCCCCATGATTCCTTGTGCATAAGAATCCAGAGGGTCAGGGACAGGGACTAGGGTCTAGTCTTCCTCCAGACATATCAGTTTTAGAACCATAGAATTGCAGAGTTGGAGGGACCCTCGAGGCTATCTAGTCCAGCCCCATGCTTATAAAGTAGGAAATTCCTCTCTAGAGTAGCTCCAAAAGGATGCATGTTGAGCTTCTGCTTGAACGCCTCCAGTGAGGGTTAAGTGTGGCCCCCAGAACTGGACACAGTACTCGAGATGAGGTCTGACCAGAGTGAAGTAAAGTGGAACCACAACTTGAAAACTATGGTTCTATTAATGCAACCTAAAATTACATTAGCCTTCTTTGCAGCCACATCATGCTGCTGGCTCCGCAGAGAATTTTGTTGGGACAAGCAGTCACTCATGTGAGCCCCCGTTTGCAGCCTGAAGTTCTTGGAAACCAAGGATATGGAGCTGACCCCTATTAAATGAAGTTCTGCTGCCTGCCTGTGTTTCTTTTCCAGAGGCTACCGTAGAGCTAGGAAAGGGCAAATGAGGAGAGAATTGAGAGAGACTCTCTCTCATAATGTTAACCCAGAGTCATCCTTAATGAAACTGATTGACGGGAGATTCGGGATAGGCAAAATGACGTACTTCTTCATGCAGCACAAAATTAACTTCTAGCACTCGCTTGTCACAAGGTGTGGTGGGGACTGGACGAAATGGCCCCACATTGGGCTGATCCAGCAGAGCTCCTTGATATATCCTTCATAAGAACATAAGAAGCGCCTGGCTGCCGGATCAGGCCAAAGGCCCCTCTAGTCCAGCTTCCTGTATTACACAGTGGCCCCACCAGATTCGTTCAGGGAGCACACAAGAGACCCGTTTCCTGTTGCCATTCCCTTGTACCTGGCACAGAGAAAACCTACTTCTAAAACCAGGAGGTTGCTTATGGCTTGTAACTTGTGATGGACATTTCCTCCATGAATCCCCTTATAAAGGCATTTAGGCCAGGTGCCATCGCCAAATCCTGTGGCAAGGAGTTCCACAGATGAATTACACGCTGGGCGAAGAAATATTTTCTTTTGTCCGTTCTAACTCTCCCTCCACTCAATTTTAGTGCATGTCCCCTGGTTCTGGTGTTGTGCGAGAGGGAGAAGAATTTCCCTCTATCCACTCTCTCCATCCCATGCATAATTTTATACGTCTCCATCATGTCCCCCCTCAGGCGCCTTTTTTCTAGACTGAAAAGTCCCAAACGTTGTAGCTTTTCCTCCCAAGGGAGGTGCCCCTAAGCCCGTCCTTCGGTTATCTGAAGACACCTGAGGTGGAAGGTGGCAGAGTAAGCCCTAGTTTGGTAGCATTCATAAGAACAAATCGAGTGCGTATTACTTTGGAAAGAGGGGTCGGTCTTCCCTCTTGTCACTTCTCTTTCAGTGTGGGAGTTAAGCACACGATTGTGTCCTTGTCCTGGAGCAAATGTTCACATCACCCTGGCATTCGTCCCTCGAAGGTGCCGTCAGCCCGTCCTAAACTTTGACGCGTTGCAGTCCGACACAGTTGCTTTTTTCGACCCCTCACCCTTTCCTTCGCTTCTCTCCTTTCCTGTAGCGAGTCCGATGGGAACCCCAGCACAGAAGACGAGTCCAGCCACGGCCCTGAGGAAACCGAAGTGGCCATGGGGATTCCGTCGACTCCCGAAGGGGCTCCTCCCTCCAGCAGCCTTTTCCTGCCAGCTGCCTGCTCCAGCGCTTCTTCCATTCTTCTGAACGGCAACTTCATCACCACCAGCTCCCCAACCATGCTTCTCAACGGTGGATCCGTTATCCAGACCCCCAGTGGAGGTGTCATCCTTAACGGGTTGGCTCTCGGGGATAACCAGACCATTACTCTCAGCCCTGTGGCAGCACCCAGTCCACCCATCCTCCTTAATGGGGCCACCACCCTGCTGAGCGGAAAGGCCCCAACACTCAACAGCCAAGAGGTCCCAAAGGCTCCTCAGGAGCCCCTGCCCCCAGCCACTGTCATCCTCAGCCAGGCTGCTCTTCAGGGGGAGTTGAAGTCAGAAACTGCCGAGGTGTTGTCGTTCGGCGTGGAAGTGAAGTCAGAGGACAGGCCGATGGCTGTCCCCCCTCTCTTGTCTCTGCCGGATGCCTCCACACTCCTCTCTGACCACAAGGGGGCCCTGCTGGCAACCGTCTCAATGCCTCAAGTAGTGCCATCGAATGAAGAGGCCCCCAAGATCACCCAGATGCCCCCAGCAGCTCAACCAGCGGCCACGTCCTGTTCCCAGATGGTCCCCCTTGCCAAACTGGTCCCCAGTACCCCATCCATGCCCAGTCCCCAGGTGACTGTGGCAACAGTAGGTGGACAGGTTGCCCTGGCAACACCGCCTCCCGCGACCACAGCAGCACCGCTACTTTCTATCCCAACATCCTCTCAGGCGACGGTTCTCCATGTTCCGGCCCCATCACTGGTCCCCATCGCCCAGGTGTCACCTCCTTCCCAGGTAGTGCCTTTGTCCCAACCAGTTTCAGGGACTCAGGTGCTTTCTCCATCTCAAATGGTGCCCATGTCCCCCACCCAGATCTACACAGTGCCACAGGGGGCCCCTGCCCCTCAGCTTGTCTCCTTACCCCAAGTAGCCCAGGGGTCCCAGATCATTTCTCTGCCCCAAGTGGTCCCCACTTCCCAGGTAGTGACGCTGCAACAAGGCATGGGCAGCCCCATCCAGATCTTGACCAGCGCTGCCCCCATCAAAGTCGGCCCCATGGCAGCGACGCCCCAGGCAACGGTAACTGGCGGAAACCTCGCCCAGAGCAACGTGCATCTCATCAACACCAACATGGGCATGACGGCACTGCAGCTTCCGGGCACCACGCCAGGTATCCACTATGAGCGGATGGAGGTTGGGAAGGTTTGAAGTGGGTTGTATTGATGAACCAAAGGCCCAGCGTGTCGCACGTGGAGGGGAATGGGGGCTAGTTATTCTCCCATGGTCCCAGGTTTGCAGCCAAAGGTAGATGGAGTCAGAGGCGTATTAGCAGCGAGTGCTGCCTGGAGCACTCGCTGCTGCGCTGCCCCAAAGAGGAGGCGCCGCCCGGGGTGCGGCGCTGCTCCGGGGGCAGGGGGGGGCGACCCAGCTTATGCGGGCGCTCCGAGGCCTTCTCCCCCGGCCTCGGAGCCGGAGAAAGCCCCGGAGCGTCCACCACGACCGGTGGCCAGGGCTTTCTGAAGGCGGCCGACTGCCGTGCCGCACTATTTATCCTTGTTTTGCACATGCGCAGAACGTTTTAACGGGGGAGAAGGCCTCGGAGCGCCCGCCCGCGTCACCGGGAGGGCGCGCACGCTCCGTGGAAAGACTGGAGCGAGCGGAGCAGCACCGCCCGGGGCCGAGGAGCCGCTACTCCGCTCGCTCCAGTCTTTCCACGCCTCTAGATGGATTCAGTGTCATGCTGTCAGTATATCCAGACAAGAAAGAAGCAGGATTGTCAAGACTGAAATAGACCACAGTTGTTAAAAGGGTGCTGAATGCAAAGTCCCAATATCACAAAACTGTGGACGGGAACGGCACTGGAAGTACATATCGATTTACGTATTTTTACCCTGTCACCAAAAATACTTTGAGGTGGCTTTAAAAGGGGATTAGAGAAATTCATGGAGAATAATTCTTCTCAGCAATGCCCTATTGGTGGATTGAAAATTATAAAAGCAGCAGCCAGATCTTGACTAAGAACAAGATCCCCTAAAGGCTGGGCTGGAGTAAAACCATAGGAAGCTGCTATCTAATAATAATAATAATAACTAATAATAATAATGATTTGAAAGATTCATGGCCAGCAATAATAGACACGGATTGTGGTTGCATTACAGGATTAAAAGCCATGTAAAACCTTTTATTAAAATTACAACGTTTTGTTCATATATACGCGAACATCTTCAGGTTAAAAAAATGAGCATCTCAGGCTGCATAAGATAGTGAGTAAAAGCAAAAAAACCCAGCTCAGAATATATATTCAGTAGCCTTCTCTTTATATTCTGAGCTTTTTTTTTTTTTTTTGCTTTTACTCACCATTTTATGCAGCCTGAGATGCTCATGTTTTACCTGAAGATGTTTGTGTATATACGAACGAAACGTTGTAATTTTAATAAAAGATTTTACATGGCTTTTAATCCCATAATGCAACCACAATCTGTGTCTGATAATAATAATAATAATAATAATAATAATAATAATAATAATACCACCAGTATTTATATACCGCCTTTCTTGGTCATTGGATTTCTCCTCCGACTTTAATCCAAAGCAATTTACATGGGCAGGCTTTCCCAAACCCCCTCACAGGGATTTTTACAATTATATAAATGTTCCATCTTGCATGGACAACTTCATTCCAGATGGTTTCCTTTGTGGTCTGGCCTCTCACTGGCCTTCGCCTCCCATGCTCGACCGACGGCACTCTGCCTCTCCTGCAGATGCAGCTGGGCAGAACTTTGGTTCATCTATCTTGGCATTGCTGATGCTGGCTGGCAGCGACTTCCCAGGGTTTCAGACGGGAATTTTTCTCTGCTCTTGTGTTGAGGAGTGAATCTGAGACCTTCTGCAGACAAAATAGGTGTTCTGCCATCTATTGCCCTTCCTATCTTCACTACTGTGTGTGAAAGTGAGTGGTGATGGGGTCGGGAAGCCTCTCTCTTTGGAGGGTGTTTCAAATTCTGAGCCACACAGCCCCAAATGCCTAATCTCTGGTGCCCATCCACACCTGCCAGCTAGGGGACGACACCTCGGAGGAGAGCTACAGAGGCAGAACACAGTGCTTGGGCAGGATGGGGAAGGCGATTGCTGAGCTGCTCTCATCCCAAGCCACTTCAGGCTTTTAGGTTCAGAAGCAATACCTTGAATTGTCTCTGGAAACAGCTTGGGTACCCAGTGAATCTAGAGAGGTGTAATATGTGTTTTATTGGCAACTGCTTTCTGAACCAGTTGAATCTTCCATATTTGTTGTCAAAAGCATGCTTCTTTTGTAGAAGGTCCTCGGTCAAATCCTTGTTTGTTCAGAGGATCTCAAATGGCATAACTCCTACCGAGAGCTTCAGCCAGACCCTAACTGGTTCTAGTTGGGCAGCCAGGTAGAGACCAGCATAGAGACATGTTTGCTGGTTCAGAGGGTGGGAAGCCAGGATTCTCAATGTTCCTTTTTTGGTCTGAGATATAGGACGGTTTTGTTTTCTCTGCAGGGAATATCCTTCTGACCAACCCGGCGACAGGAAGTAGCACCATTTTCACGGGGATGGCATTGCAGCAGGGCAAACTAATCCTGACGGCAACTTTCCCGGCTGGTATGCTAATGACGCCCATCCTCTCTGCCCCAGCCGCCCCAGCCCTGGCCCTCCCCATCAAGCAGGAAGTGGCAGTGACTACGGCAGCGGCTCTGGGGGGCAACGGAGGCAGCGGTGTGTTTGTGCCTGGGGTTTCTTCAGTCCTGTCTCCTGGAGTCTCCCCTCTTTCCGCCTCGGACAGTAGTGGGCCGACTGACTTGGCGTTTGGCACAGACTCTGGACAGGGCAACCTCCTTTCAAACTTCTCTCCGCAAGAAAGCCTGGCCATGTCTCAGCAACAGGTGGTGTGGTCCAGTCCCGTCAGCATGGACCTGCAAGGGGCCGCCTCTGAGGGGCTGTTTGAGATGGACAAGAGCCCCATGGAGGAGCAGAGCGGCCTGCTCCGGCTCCCCGAAGGTGAAGGCCTCTTGCTGGATGCCTCTGGGAGTGACCCCATGGATCCGGACACGCTGGATTCAGATGAGAAGGTGCTCACTCAGCTGCAGTCTGTACCGGTGGAAGAGCCTCTGGACTTGTAAAAACAGGCAGGCTTCCGCAAGATGGGCCGAAGGGGGTGGGCCTTCTGCAGAACAGTCTTCTGAACTCGCCCTTCCCCCCTGCTCCTGCCACCTCCCAGACCAGCTCCTGGTTTGGGAATTTTAGAAGTGCCTGATAAGGGAAACCCTTTCCCACGTGTGTGTGTGTGTGTGTGAACTCTCACGTCCTGGGTGAACAAACACCAGAGTCCAAAAACCCCCACAAAGGGCAATTCCCGTCCCCCAACCCTTTACTCTTTTCACACAGCCTTGCTGCAACCTCTCGTCCTGCACACAAGTGCCACCTTCTGGCTACCAGTACAGTAGCAAGCACTACCTTAGTTGCTTAGTTTATTTGGAGGCCAAGGGCTGCCTTTTTAACTTCCCACCCCAGCTTGAGAATAAGGGTAGGGGTGTTTCTCCCCAATTCCAGCCTATTTAGAAACTTGTACTTTTTAATTCATGGTGGAGCCTGGAAAGTTAAACATGCTCCATTGATGGGGAGAGCATTTCCCCCCCCCCCAGCAGAACCTTCTATTCCCCTCATCCACGGTGCTAGGGATGGGGTTCAGCTGCTGGTCTGATACCCCAGATCCCACTTCTGAGGGGCAGGGAGAATACCCAGTGTCCCAACACATGGCTCCCAGTCCAGTTATGGAGTGGTTGAACTGGTCCTCATTGCTGGGGAGAGATTTAATGCATTGCTTCTTGCTGATTTGTAGTCCTTGATGTACAGCTGATGTGTGTTTTCTTCAGCCGAACAGACTCCTAAATCAGAGCGCCTTAGCACTACAAAACAATACTGACAGTTCTACAGCAGGGACCAGTTAGTTGCAGGACCTCCAGGACATGATCCTGGATAGAGTCTCTCTCTATGAACTTTCCAGCATGTAGTTCAGGTGGAAGAGCAAAGAAAAAGCCAGGACTAATTATTTCTGTGGTCTGAACAATACAGAAATGTGCTTGTTTGTATGGGATTGGATTCAGCATAAGATAACCCTACAGTTTCAGGTGGGGGAGGGCAGAAGGTAGAAACAGGGAAGCTAGCGGATTTCTGGGTGACAGTCGCTCGGAAAGGGTTTCTGATTCCAACAACAGACAGGCTCGCTTCCTTACTCTGGCGCACTGACAGTAGACTGCTGAAACGCATCTTCCAGTTGGGGGGGGGCAGGAACAAGGAGTGAGGGTTTTTTAAAAAAATGCAACAGGACTGGGAGTTTAGTTCTGGTACCGAAAACAAATTTCTGGGCTGAACATATGCTCAAAGGCACCCCATACCTTAATTCTGTGCGTGCGTGTGTGTGCGTGCGTGCGTGAGAGAGAGAGAGAGAGAGAGAGAGAGAGAGTCTGTCTGCTGTAGACATACTTCACACTATTTTGCACCTGACTGATGAACCGTGAGGTCCCAGTATAAAACAATAATTCCACCCACCCTTTATTTAACTACGGTAATAGGCTTTTGTTATGGATTTACAGTCTCTAGAGTAAAATAAGTTCTAGCCACACTATAAATGCCTCCTAGATTTGGGGTTGGAGGCAAAAGCTGTGCATTAGTCATGGACACCTTGGGATTGAGGGGTGTGTGTAAGAGAGTGAGTGAGAGAGGCTGTCTGTATAACATTTCTGCCATTCATAATTAAGCATTATCCCCTTAAAAAACAACTGCAAATTTGAGTTCATCCCAAATTTTTCCCAGGGCTAATGTTTCCTTTGTAACCTCCAAATGCTAAAATTAGCAAGCAGCCTGTCTTGTTTTTTTTTTTCCTAGACACAGAAGAAATTCTATATATATATATATATATATATTTAATAATATGTGAAATATATTTTTAGAAGAAGAGTCATTTACAATCCGTTCTTTCCCCCATCATTTCTGTAACCCAGTGGCAACTCTTCTTTATATATTTAACGGTCTTTTTTATCATGAGGATAAAAGAAAAATAATGAAGTTTTTATATTAAAAAAAATGTGTATATAGCATTTTCTCACACTACATCCAAGTGATGGCTGGAGAATCTGAAGCTCTTAAGGCAATGCATGGATGTCTTCGGGACCCTGGTGTGGGGATGAAGGAATTGGAAATCTTGGTCCGGTTTCAGTCACCGATTGAACATGGAACCTTCCATAAGTAAATGGGCATCCATAGAGCCAGTTTGGGAATCTTCATCTATCACGGAGCAACCAAGTTCTTGAAAATACGCATCGCAGCAAGGCACCATGATTTCACACCCCAGCATCCTTTTTGCTTCCATTTGGACTGCCAATTGCTTGTATTTCAGAACTGCTCAATATCCGGCCATTTCACCAAGCTTTCTTGTCAAGGTCAAATGGTACACTCTATTCAGAAATGGCTGCGGGGCTGTTGTCGGTTTGGTCTCTCCAGTTGATATACAGGAACAGGAAAACTTCATAGCTGACCTTTGTGTGGAGGAAAAATTCTGTCGCTGCTACAAAATATTTCTAGTTTGGCTATTTCCTGCCACTGTCTTCCATCATGGTGGGACCCAAAGTATTTCCGTTGCTGGAATGAGCACCGGCCCCCACCCCCACCCCCAAAAAAACCAGGTACTTACAGCATCAAACTTTTTTACACAGTTTGTGAGGAACAATCATTTCTACAAGATATTTTTTATATCTTTTCAATTTTTTAATGTGTATTTTGTTTCTTTTATATATGTATATTTTATATATATATAAATATATTTTATCCTAAAACTGTAGGTGTGTGTGTTCATCCTATTATTGTATCGAGCTCTGTTGGAAATTCACATGAGATATCAATTTTGAGAGCTAGGGTTGGGGGGGGGGGAACTAACTACTAAACTCTTGTCTTGGAGGGGTCCCTAAATAGTTCATGTTCAATGACATGTTTCCAGTGTTTTTGTTCTTAATCAGGTTTGTGTATATACTTAACACCACACAAGTGCAGGGATTCAGCATCCCGATAACCTCTGTTTAGGTTTTAAGTTTCTAGTCCTTAAGGTGAACAAAGGTCCGTTTGAATGTGTGGCAACTGGCATATGGATTGGATACTGCCCCTAGTAGCAATATTAGTCCTTTGTGATGTATGAATTTAGGGCAACACTGTTCACAAACTGGGATGGGCTAAAGTACACCTGTTGCGCTACCCCAAATAACATCTTCTGCTTATAGCTCTGCAGCGACTGCCAGCCCCCCTGCCCCGCATTTCAAGAACACGAGAGCCTTGCTGAAACAGATCAAGGTATCACAAAGTTCACTGTTCAATTCCAACAGCAGCCAGCCAGCTACCCCTGGAAGTTCTCAAGCCAGGCTTGAAATCTGACCACCGCCCCATCTCTAGCACCAAATACTCAAAAGACATAAACTAACTACCCCTAAAGAAGGTTTTGCTTAGGTGCCCTGACCAATATACAGTACATTGATAGGTCTATCTTCCGTGACTTTTCTGAGTTGACTGAAAGCTTATCTACACCAGTGGCCCTTGCCACTGAAGTCCGTAACTGCGTTACAGGGTGTGTGTTTTTCTCTTTTGATGATACTACAGTATGTCACAGGACTACAAGGGATCGAGTTGGCAGGGCCTGGGGTCCAGGTGAGTATGGGGAGCAACAAGAAAGGTTCAAAGACAACTGTGGGAGGTTTTGCAGTGGACAAGAGTTTGGGGGACATAGTGGGTGGTTTGCTGATGGACGTTTCTGTATAGATCTCCCTGCTGCCTCAGCTCAAACACAAAGCTCTTCCCTGAGAGGCTGCTGGGACACAGTAAGGTGATCCAGGTTGGATAGTATTACTCAGATGACTGTGTAAGCAACACCAGCTGGAGTGGGAGTATGTAGGGGGCTTTTCTTGTCTTCTGAATGAGCTGGGAAGGTGGGGGGAGACTGCCTCTCAAGCAAGATTAACCCTTTGTGAAAGCCTAGGCGGAGATTAAGTCGGTATATCTGGCAGAAGGAATGCAGGAAGTTGGGTGCACCGAAAGCTGCTATAGAAGTTAGCGTAACGGGGGGCTTGGAGAGCAATGGGTAGACTCCGCTAGTGAGGAAACAAGAAGACTCAGAAACTTGCTTACTACTAGGGGTAGCTGGAGGTCCGAAGAAGCTGCAATGCCAGGTCTGAGGATATTCCACAAGTGCCAAAAATCATCACAGTGGGGAATTCAGATCCGAGTTCAAATGTTGACCCACGTGGGAAGCATCTTCTTGGGCCAGATACACATATTCAGCCAAACGAACCTCACAGGGTTACGAGAATACAAAATGGGGTGGCGAATCATGTACACGTCCCTGATCTCTTTGGTTAAAAAAAATAATACTGAAAATGAAAAATATAAAATGGGTGAACAAGGTTTCTAGTCCTAAAGGTTTTGAAGATAGGTGGTGTGAAATCTCCAAAGAGAAGGTACAAGGGAAAAAGCTCAGTAGGAATTGGTGGGATGGATTGTGGCTCTCTCTCTCTCTCTCTCTCTCTTCCCCCCCCCCCCCCCCCCCGCTTGTGGCCCACCAAGAATCCAGGATGCTGCTTTTTCCTGGGAGCAATCTAAAGCAAAGCATCTCTTTTCAACCTTTCCTGGCTTTTGAAGAGCGCTGTTTTCTCCCTGCTACCACACAAGGCCTCCTCTTGTTATTTCGTCTTGCGACAGGTTATTTGTCTTGTGAATGGCTGCCAGCTTGGTGGGAAACATGATCTCCACATGGGAAGAGTAAGGGGGCAAGGCAAGGAAACAGCAGAGGCAGTCGCTCTGGTTAAGGGGGGGGGGAGCTGGTTTGTCACCTGGCAAGGCCAGGAACAAAGAGAAATGAAAGCATTCTCTTCATCCAAGCAGAGTTGCCACCTGGTGAATGACGCCAAACTCTTTTTTCCTTACAATCAAGAATATTAAAAAAAGGAATCAAAGGATAGATTATGTCTCCCCACCCCCAGGTTGATGTCTGGAAAAATAAAAAAAAAGATTAGTTTGAGAAAGTTCTGCACTGAGTGGATAAGAAGTCAACATTTTACGACTGAGTTGTTGTTGGGTTTGGGTGTGTGTGTGTGTTTTTTGGCAGGGGCCTAAAAACTAGTTTCTAGTCCTTATGGATGTTAAAATAAGCTTGGAAGTGTGTGGCTGGGTGGCTGGTGAAAGCTCAGGAGCCCGAGGGTGGTGGTGAGGCATGCTCAGTAAGATTTTTAGCAGACTGGAAAGTGCTCTGCATACATCTTTGTAGCTTGCCCATGAAAATACGTTACGGTATGGTAGCAGGCAGGCACTCTGCATAAGGTGCAGACCTAAAACTGGGTTTGGGCAGCAAACAGCCCAGCTCAAGCAGATATGGGGAAGAAAAAGAAACAGCAGACATGGTGGGCAGGAAGCTGGGCCTTTTCCTCTTCAGCTTGCCTCCTTGTGCCCCTCTCTGTACGGGGCATCTCACGTTTCTGTATCCCAACGACCCCTCCGCAGACAGGTTTACCATCCAAGGGTAACGGTGGTAAAAAGTCTCTCTTTTCCCTTGCTGTTCTTGCGGAGTTGGCCAATGGCTGGTCACAATTGCAGTCTGCGTGGGCTGGCCCTGTAACCGATACCCCCTAGACATCTTACCCTGAGCGACCGTCTCTAGAGCCAGAAAAGATCGTAAAGCAGGCAGAGAGAGCAAGAGAGAGTCCTTACCAGCAGAGAGGAGTGAAGAAGAAGAAGAAGAAGAAGAAGAAGGGAAAAGGGAATATGGCCATCCCAGAGAGAAATTTGTCGGGCCTCAAACCTGCCTCCGACTCATCTTGTGCTCCCTTGCTTTAGTGGGAAAGATCTGGGTTCCTCTTCCAAAAAGGCAGGACCACCTTCTGTTCTCTGCAGCAAGGGGATCTGGAAGAGGACGACCCCTCACCACCTACATTGTCTATCAGGTGAGACTCTCTCATGGTTGTGGACCTTCCTAAGCTGACTTGGAGAGTCACAGAGTTTTGGAGCTCCCCCAAAAGGGCAACCTGTTTTTCTCAGCCATGAATTTCGGTTTCACCCAGGAGCAAGTGGCATGCGTGTGTGAGGTCCTACAGCAAGGGGGAAACATCGAGCGCTTGGGCTGTTTTCTCTGGTCACTGCCGGCCTGTGACCACCTGCACAAGAACGAGAGTGTCCTGAAGGCCAAGGCCGTGGTGGCGTTCCACCGAGGAAACTTCCGGGAGCTCTACAAAATCTTAGAAAGCTACCAGTTCTCGCCGCACAACCACCCCAAGCTGCAGCAACTGTGGCTCAAAGCACACTACATAGAAGCAGAGAAGCTGCGCGGGAGGCCGCTGGGGGCTGTGGGAAAGTACAGGGTGCGGCGCAAATTCCCCCTCCCTCGAACCATCTGGGATGGAGAGGAGACCAGTTACTGTTTCAAGGTAAGACTGTCGAGACAGAGGCTTCCCTTAAAGGGTCTCTGAGCTCTCACCGAGACCACCACAGGGACAAAAACAAATCTCAACATCTACCACTACCACGTACTTCGTATTTTGCAGGCACAAAGCCCACAATTTGTTTTTGCAAAGTTTTATGACTTTGATTAGCTCATTAGGACCTCCATTGAGTTTTTCTTCTGGATTATGATACCTCCTACCAAAGCGTACTGCAACGTTTTTCTCACTAGCCTTTCTTCTTCTTTTCTATCACACATCCTTTTCGGTCAATTCAGAACAGGCGTGCTGAAATAACGTGTTTCTTGACTGGCGCTAGTTATAGGCGTCACTCCTCTCCTGAATTCTCTGCACCAAGTCCTTTTATTTTTTCTGTATCATTATACTGAACGCTCTCTCTCTCTCTCTCTCTCTCTCTCTCTCTCACACACACACACACACACACACACACACAGAGAGAGAGAGAGAGAGAGAGAGAGAGAGAGAGAGAGAGCTGCCTTAACCTGAATCAGATCCTTGGTCCAGCCAGTTCTGTACTCAACAGCAGTGGCTCATTGGGGTTTCAGACAGAGAAACAAGATACCAGGGATTGAAGCTTGAACCGCCTGCATGCAAAACAGGGGTGCTGCTCACACAAGCCTACCTGCTACCCCTCCCTTTGTCTTCTTCTCCCACGTCCACCCCACCTTCCTCCTCCTGCAACTCCTATCCAGACCATTTATGCTGTACTACCTCTCTCCCTTCCCTTCAGACCACTCCTGAACACCCACCTTTTCCATGCAGGCTTAGAGTCCAACTATACCTTACTTGAAAGGTTTGATGTGGCCCAATGATTTTTCTTTCTCTCTCCCACTGTTTAACAATAGTGCTGGGTGGTGTGTGTGCTTGAAACAGTACGAATCTGCAGCAAGCGGGTGGGGGGGTGGGGTTAGCACTCTGCCCTTGCTGTGGTTCCAATCCCAATCACACACACTCCCCACACACAATTTTAGTAAGGAAAAAAAGCTTCAGTTGAACGTTAGTGGAAGCTTTTTTTCTAATTAAAGGAGCACAGGCCAAACCCAGGGGACTTATCAGGACTGGAACTACAGCAGGAAAAAGGGCTAAAGGCAGCCCTCCCCCCCCCACTCTCCACTGTGGTTTCACCCTGTTTCAGGTGCCCCCCTCAGCTCTGTTTAAGGATAATCAGTGGGTCATCATGTTACGCATTTCTTGTAACATGTCATTTAGCTCTTTGTCTTTGATCCCCATTGAAAAAGTCCAAGCATAGTAAGGGGGTGTTCAATCATATTTGCCGCGGTCACCCTTGCCTTTCTGCTCTCTCTGCCGTCTTCCCCTGCTGTCAAAACTTGGTGTGTAAGTTCCTTGGGGCAGGGTCTGCTCTGGTCTGTTTTTTGCTTGTTGCTTTATCTGTGCAGGATGCTTTACAATCGATGGTATAATTAACCAGCAACAAACAGCCTCCTT
Source organism: Plestiodon gilberti rubricaudatus (assembly GCA_026170595.1). Classification (NCBI taxonomy): domain Eukaryota; kingdom Metazoa; phylum Chordata; class Lepidosauria; order Squamata; family Scincidae; genus Plestiodon; species Plestiodon gilberti. The sequence continues at coordinate 10,972,782 of JANXHW010000011.1, forward strand.
CCTCTCTGTCTTCTATGCCATCTTCCCTACACAAATATGTTACCATCAATATCCAGTTTAATGGGGGGCTGAGAACCAGAATCACATAAAAAAAAAGCACCAAGTTCTATTAGAGGCCCAAAAGAATAGGGAGGACTTTGGTGTCTAACAGGGAACACATGCTTAGGGGGAATCCTAGAATCCAGGGCCACCACTGACAAGGCCCTCTTCCTGGTAGCCAGCCACCTAACGTCAGAAGGCAAGGGCATTCAGAGAAGTGCCCCGGCGATGATCTTAACTAGAGGGCATGTTCACACAGGTGGAAGCGGTCTTTCTTGTTTGGCTACAGACTTAGTTCAATGACCTCTGCTCTCATACAGGAGAAATCCCGGAGTGTGTTACGAGAGTGGTACATCCACAACCCCTACCCCTCCCCACGCGAAAAGAGGGAACTGGCAGAGGCCACCGGCTTGACTACTACCCAGGTCAGCAACTGGTTCAAGAACCGGCGTCAGAGGGACCGTGCAGCCGAGACCAAGGAGAGGTGAGGGGGCCTCCCTGCCAACATGGGATCGAGATGCCTCCCCTGGGCCTTTGCTGTAGCAGTGAAACCCCAAAGTCCTTTTTTGGGGCACAGGTGTCCATTGTCCACCAATACAGCAGGGGGGAAAGGGAGGAAGGAGGATGCAAAGCTGTAAGCAACAGGAGAAGGGAGTGAACCATGTCCATTATTAGGCCCAAGCCCAAGGTATGAGTGAATGAGGGCAGTGGCTCCCTGGGACTTTTGAAGGACGGGGGGGGGGGGAGTGCCCACAAAGAGACAGTGAAGGTGGACCTCCCCCTTGCAGGTTTTTCCACCTGCTGTCCCCCCCCCCCCCCCCGGCTTCTTCCCATCTCCTCTGCACTGGCAACCTGCTCACTCTCTCCATTAAACGTCAACTTCCTAATGATATCCTTACATTTAAGGCACGACACAGATACACTGACTAGGCATTATCTCCTGGGCCCGCTTCTCACTAGCTTCTCTGCTATCAGTCATTTGTGTTCCCTCCTCTCCCAGGAATAGCCTCTTTAAGCCATCACCGCCTTCTCCACAAAGCTATACCTGGACTATCACAGCAACCTCTGTTTCAGCGAGTTTACAGCTTGCTCCTTCTCTGACATATCCATTAAGTCAGTGGTGGCCAACCTTTCAACATGAATGCTGGCCCTTTAAATGGTTGCATAGGTGAGGGCATTTCAGCAGGTGCAGCTGCTTTAGCAGCACCATCAGCACTTGCAGCTGCCCAGATTCTGTCTTCTACACAACTCTTAAGAACACAGTAGCCCTAATGGTGCAAGGTTGGCCACCCCTGCATTAAGTGCTTGTATTACAGAGAGTCCACAGGGTCCTGGCTACTTTATTTTTGTTCCAGTCTCCTTAGTTACTATTTTTTAAAGAGGGAGAATAAGATGGCTAAATTGGGGGTTGTTCGGAGCGGGACTTCTGGATATTTCATTAAAGTCCCCCCACCTATTTTCTCGTATTTTTAGCACTGCTCTCCTTTCTCTTCCTCTCTTTGTCCTATCTGTCCTAAAATCTCTAGAAAGCAAAAAAAAAAAGCCTATTTATTTAAGTAGCCTTCCAGGTACAGAACACGGGTAGAATGATATGACTTGTACCCGAGTCACACACAGAAAGACAAGCAGAAAGACGTGGACATATACAATTAAAAACAACAACACACACAACCAAAACTAAAACGTCCTCATGTTGCAGTTTAGTTTTAAAAGCAAACCCAAGTCTGAAAAGGGTGAAGGCTACTCACAAAATGTATTGGTGCACAAGGTTAGCTAGTCCCTACAACCCCAGAACCTATTGCTCTACTTGGGGGGCTGACTGCTTAACACCCTGGCAACTGGGGGTAATGTTTTCTTCTTCTTCTTCTTCCTCCTGCAGGGAGCACAGCGAGGGTGGCACTCTGAAGGAAGGAATTGTCCTGCCAGGAGACAGACATGTCATCCCCAGCTCAGACGACGAGAGTTCTCCCATTGACAGCCCCCCTGCGGCTCATGTATCCAGCCCCTCCTTGCTCTACCCTGGTTTGCCTCTCTCAGCTCCCCCAGGAAACTCTACTCCCAGTGCCCAAAGGGTGGATTTTCTGCAGCATCAGCCACTCCACCACAGCCTCCTGGGGCCCCTCACTTCCACTCTGGTAGACCTGGGGTCCTGAGGAAAAAAAAAAGAGTGGAACAAACACCTCTTCCCCAATGTATTGGTCCTTTGTTCTAGCCCTTCTACCCTCTTTTCCACAGCGTGTGTGCGTGGAAAAGCGTGCAACGCACGCACGCACGCACGCACGCACACACACTCTACAAATTTCTCATCCTGACCTGGGGAGGAGGGAACAGCGGTGAGGCCTATATATATATATATATATATATATATATATATATATATATATATATATATATATATATATATATATATATATATATATATATATAGGTACCCCACACTGCCATGTTTAAAGCCACTCCAATCTAAAATTTAGTTCGAAATACAGTAACTGTGCTAGACTCCTGCCAGGTCTTCATTGTGGAACTTTAAGAAAAGCAAAAACCATAACAGTTATGATGAACCACATACATATTTTCTGCTAAATTCAGAAACCACCATAGTGAGATGAGGGGAGGTTGTCAGTTTGTGAAATGCCTACTCTTAGCACATTCCCAAATTCTCCACCTTGCCACAAACACCAGTGGCCCTGCCCTTATATACACTGGTTAACTGCTATACCTCATGAGGTCCAGCCTCCTTATCTTGGTCGTAAAAGAACGTGAGATGCCCGTGGGGCAAAACAGGCGTAGTTCTGCCGCAATGGAACTATGCAGAAGTACAGTAGTGTTACCACTGAAGTTACTAAAGGACTTGAACCAGGAGTGTAAGAGACACAAGTGTACACCTCTAGCAAGCATGGGGAGCATCCAATTAAGAAAGTTAATTAGAATTTTAGTGTGGACAACTGAGCAGGTGCAAGCACCAATCCTCTGGAGAGAGCAAGAGTGCAATTAAAGTGCCTTTTAAAGGTGCCAAGAACCTTAATGACTTTAATGGAGTGCTTGGTAAGAGATGGGTTTTTGGGGATATTAGAATGAAATCAGGAAGGGAGGTGTAAAATGATGACCTGCTCCAGTCTACAGTTTCCATTCTGGCTGGCAAATGTTATAAGACAAAATGGACAGGTTCTGCAAGAAGAAATGTCACTGGATTTGGGAGAGGATTCTGAAATGCGTTTCATGAAGAATGTGGGACAGGCATTCATGGCCATCAAAGCCTGGTTTAGTTGCTTCTTTCTACTCAGCCCTTTTATTCTAGCCCAGCAAGCCAAGCTACTCTGTATTGCCAATTTTCTAATAAATGAAAAACTGCAAAGGGTGGGGTCCTTTTGTATAACGACACAAAGATATACCGGTAATGTTCTTCCAGGGGCAAATTCACAATCCTCAGAGCCTCTCTGACACCTGAACAGAAAAACAAACAAGCTACTGACTGTGTGCTGCTTTCCTGTGCAAATATCTGGGAGGGAGTCAACTCTCCCATCTACGACAATTCGATAAGCAGCTGTGATTAGCTTCAAAGAGGGGCGCTGGAAACCACCCCTTCTAACGCAATGCCTTGCTTTAGGTGAAGGAAAGGCACTCTGCACATGCATAAGAATACCTGGAGGTGCCAGGGGCTGATCCTGAGACCTTTTCTGCATGCACAGCAGGGACTTTACTGCTCAGCTATGGCCCCTCCCCAAAGCATGTGCTCTTCTACTAAGCTCGGGCTCCACTTCTCTCTGCTCCAAATCAGATTTACAATATGGACTTGAGCAGCTGCAAGAAGCAATTATTTTACATTTATGAAATCTTGAACAAGTAAAGGGGCTCACCTTAGGTGGGAGCAGTGAGACAGACTATAGATGGATTGTATGAGTCTAGAATATGGTTTAAGTAGCCCAAAGCTCAACAGTTTTGAAAAGGACAGATGCTGACTGCCAATACTGACAATTAATGTGATATGAGACTAACGCTCCAATTCCTGGTCCCAGTCAAGGCATATTCCAAAAGACGTTTGTGCCTCCTCTAACAATGGTCCATACCTCCCACAGACAGGTGGGCAGGGGAAAGTGTCTGCCTCACTTTCAGAGCCACTGGTTGTAGATCGTAAAGTGCCATGGGGAGCAGAGGCATAGAGGCACTAACACTTTCGTTATTCTTTAAAACTAGCTTTTATTTTAAAAATAAATAGAGGCGAGGAAGACAACGACCAATAAATATATAAATACAGTACAACAGTGGAAAAAACCAGTCAAGTCTCTAACAGAATTTCAAAATGCAAATTGATTCTGAACATGGGGGAGGGGATAAGAAAGCCTCCAGGGTCTGCCTCTTTCACAGGAACAATCCTGACATTAAGTGTTCACCTGCGTCAGCTCAGAATCAAGTGAAACTTTGAAGCCTCTGTTTTTGCCTCCAGACTTCCCTTGAACCACAGGTCATATCTACACCATTCTTTCCTTAGGACCATATATTGTATAATGAACGATGAAGACAAAACACGACCCTGAGCAAACTTTGAACCCATTAATTGGCACCAGGTAAAAACAAAGGAACACATGACGTAACTTAGTATGAAACAAAGCATCACATTTGTCATGGAGGGAGGGAGTCTATCATGCGGGCATCAAAAACTGGACTTTAGGGCACAGCAAAATGTTCCATGAAGCTGAGGCACTAATAACTAGGTCAACTGGGTTGGGTACGATAAAATGAGTTCCTGAGCTCGAGGAAAGGGAAAGAGAAGCTTTGAGCAAATAAATAGAGATTTGGAATTTTTAAAAATGGGCACCCAGCTTATTGCCCAATAGACTTATTTTGGGAAAGGCACGGTTAAAAATGAGGGGAGTCCTTTTTAAAAAGCCACACAGATCCATTCCCCTTCTCTAAACTGCATTCACTCCTTTTAAAAGGAGTAGCACCCAAGATCAAGGGCCAAGGCCCATGTAAACACCCGAGCTTGCTTGCTGTCAAGTGGTCCATCACTTTCTGCCAAATTATGAACTTACCTCCCCTTTGTCCATAGAATGCATAGTGGTTACCACTATGCTCAAGACCACCACCAGAGGCCTGCTTTGGGTTACAGGTTGGGGGCAAAATCAAACATGTGTTGGCAACCAGGCAACCTGCAAGTACCAAAGGAGCACATCCACCTGTGCTGCTCGTTCTCCAAAGGAACCAGCCGCTAAAAAGACTGAGGCACAGCCGTTGGATGATATTTGCAAGCAGTAGAAGCAGCAGCAAATGGACACAGGGTACTGCCTTAGTGGGGGCAAGAAAGAAAGCATGCCCCCTCCCCCTTTTGCTATTACCCCTCAATAGCGCCCCTGTCAATGCCCCCCCCCCCGGAGCCTCCATTGCCTGGTGCGTTGCTGCAGAGGGGGAAGGTGGGTGCTACACTGCAGATTCATTCAAGTGGGAAACTCCTAAACCGTTAACAACAGCCCAGACAGACAGAGGCACCATCTTTTCAGCGGATGGATACGCATTACCGCTACGGTGTGATGAGTCAGGGAATAAGCTCTAGTAAAGAGAGGTCACTAAAGTTCTGGGAGGCAGGAAACGACTTCTCAGCCAGCAGCAGATGGAAAGGTTTGGGTGGCTCCAGATCCTCTTCACCACTGGAGAAGTCATCCCTGACAATGCGGTTATTCAGGCGGCTAAATCGCCGAGCTTTCATGCTGAAAGAGGAAAAAAAGAGAGCATACTGTAGACACAGTTATAAGGCAAAGGGTATAGCTTAAAGGAGTTATTTCCTGCCGACAGCTACCAGTAACAGCCAAACTGCCATATGACAATTTATTATGTGATATGCAAGGTTGCGAGAATTAGCTTGCAGGGGAATTCACATATTACATTTAACAACTTCCCATGAAATTACAGGGGAAGGCAGACAAGAAGTCATAACTTGGTTCGTATAGTAGATTAGCAAGTGCATATTATCAGAAAGGCAGGATATAAACAGAATTGGTAATAAATAATATTAGCCTCACTGTGTGATGGGGAAATTACATGATACCTGCTTGTTTATAGCTGGATACATTCAGGTTATCGAGACAGATGCAATTTTTACATGAACTCACCCACAGAGGGGCACACTGGCATTGGGATGAGGGAGGGAGCGTGAGGAATGGACTTAATTTTCTTTCATGGTTAGGATCCTAGGGGCTAGAAGCCTGGCTCCCTGCCAAGAGCATCCCAATGTTCTGGGAGGTACAGGGATGTGACACATTAATCATTGGGCTGGCCTAGACACGGGCCTACTGGGACCAGTCAGTTCTCGCAGGTACCAACCCCAGACGTACCAATATGGCTTCCGCTCCTGCTTGGTCATCATGCGCCATAGCTGGGCCAACTCTCTGGTGGCGGCTGTGGAGGCCATACCTGGGCAAGCACTGCCAAGAGAAAGAAACGCCAATTTGGTCAATTCAGACTTGTGAGAGACGCATACAGGAGGCACGGCCGATGACCCCAGGTCCCCTCCATGTCACAACAAGGTTGTCATGGCAACCCTCCCCCCCTCTGCCAAGCTGGCCTTTTTCACTCCATAAAAATGGATAGCAAAACACACACACCTGAATGAAACCTAAACCACCACCCACCCACCTCCCCCGACACACGCCGTCTCAGTTTTTAGATACAAGGATGTTTTGCAAAAGAAGACGGCTGGTCTTACAGGCACCTAGAATTTTATCGCAGAAACAACAGGCAAGTATTTGGTTGCACTTCTCCTAGGCCCATGTTTGCCTAAGGCACCACTTCGGCGATCATGCTATGTTTTCCTGCTCCCTGGCTACAGGTTCTTCGATAAAATCATTAGAATCTCAACTTTCATAAACAGGAAAAAAAAAATGTTTAAAGCATCACCCTTCAAGGTTGCTGAGAAACACACAAGTAACAGTCCAGTCTGTGATTTAGAAGCATGAAGTCCTAGAATTTGGGGGCTTCAAAACAAATCTCAAATTTTTCAAACTGGCAAGACATCATTGTTCTTTAACTGCAATAAAGAGCAATGGTGCTGGCACGTGCAAGGATGACTGGGACGAAGAAAGATGTTCTCCGTAGATGCCACCTCACCCACCCCCACTACCTTGCTGTGTTTTGTGAAGAACTAATCTGGCGGTCAACTGTAGTGGTTCAACAGAGTTTGGTCCCTCCAAAAGCTTTTGTCCTTCGCTTCTCACCGGATATAGTGCTTGCGGTTCAGGCGGCAGAACATGATAAAACCATTGACGCATTTCTTCTTCAGCTGCAGAGGAGACGAGCTGTTGCTGCGTTTCTCACAGACGATTGGCCGACGCCTCTGCCTCCTGCCCCCTTTCTTCTTCTTCTGACAGGCCACCTGGGATGGCTTCACCCTCTTGCACGGTGTCCAGGTACTGTCGCTATTCTCATCGCTGGAGGATAGGGGGCATTCTGCCCTGGTGGTGGTGGTGGTAGCCTCCTGACAGGACCAAGTGGAAGCAGAGTTGGATTACTTGAGGTTTAGAAATCTTGTCATCAGATAACAAAACAACAACCAAATTATTCCTGAGCCTTTTTTTTTAAAGAAAGTTGATCTAATTGAAGTAATTTAACCATGCCCTATTAGTAGAACCCTCTATTTTTTAATACTTCTGAGCTGTGTGTATTTGAAACACCACAGTACAATCAAACCCTTTCTTTTCAGATAATTCATGAAGTAGGACATTGCACAGGTTAGGGGGGAAAGTTTTACATGTTTTTAATGCCATTTGGTGGTCAGTTGTAATCCCCTCCCCACAAAAAAAAATGTTTTGGAGGATTAAAACAAATCGATCAAGCAGACTAGGCTCTGGTAGAAGAACCAGAAGGCCCCACTTCAGGATCTGGCTACTCTGACACACAAACAACACACCCAGTCCCCTGCCCAATCAATCTCCTTCCCACCTTCTGAAGGAACTGCTTGTTCCATGAAGATGTGACCTCATTCACTCTTGACAGGGGGCTGGAATCATTTTTTCCTGTTTCGCTGTAGGAAAGGTAGCAATGGTCCAGCGTGAATGCTGACTGGAAGAGATGAAGAAAAGAGGTCAGAGGTTGGGGCCTTCAGCAAATGGCAGAAAAGGGGAAGAGGCAGTGCACCAAAAGAGCGGTACAAGGAAATGTGACATTTCAAAGGGTTTTTACTTCTCCAGCAAACTGCATCTGTACGTTAGCCAGCTATCAGTATGCTAAGGTGCAATCTGCAGTTACACTGTGTCTGCATGAAATTTGGCATCAGGCACAGATTTAGGGATATAGCAGGTTGCCTCATACTGAGCCAGACCATTGGTCCATCTAGGTTAGCACTGTTCACAAGGATTTTCATCTCCTGCAAACTTCAGCAAAACACAGAGTCTATCAATGGCATTAGCCATGGTAGAGAACAACTGCCTCCATGTTCAGAAACAATTTTTTTTTTTTTAGTATCAGATGCTGGAGACAAAGAGGGAGCAGTTGGCCACCAGCTTCCTGCCCTGCTTGTGCGCCAAATGCATCTGAGTGGCCGCTGCTGAAAACATAATGCTAACATAACCTCTGCTAACTGGGCAAGAGGCACTTTTTCAGTTGGTGCTCCTCTTATATTTAGCAGAGGGAGAGTAACTGCCCCCCTTTCACCCCAGCACAGTCTCTTTTCTGGTGGCTGTTTGCTGGTGGTGTTCTGCATCTTTTTTAGATTGTGAGCCCTTTTGGGACAGGGAGCCATTTAATCATTTGATTTTTTTTCTGTAAACCGCTTTGTGAACTTTTTGCTGAAAAGCGGTATATAAACACTGTTGTTGTTGTTGTTGTTGTTGTTGTTGTTGTTGTTGTTGTTGTTGTTGTTGTTATTATCAACAACAACAACAACAACAACAACAACAACAACAATAATAATAATAATAATAATAATAATAATAATAATAATAATGCAGGACTTAAGGTAAAGGAATCCCCTACTCAAAAGCCAGTCGTGTCCGACTCTAGGGTGCAGTGCTAATCTCCGTTTCTAAGGCCGTAGAGCCAGTGCTGTCCGAAGACGCTTCCGTGATCACATGGCCGGCATGACTAACGGAACGCTGTTACGTTCCTGCTGCAGCGGTACCTATTTATCTACTTGCAATTTCTTGCTTTCGAACTGCTAGGTTGGCAGGAGCTGTGACAGGAGATGGGAGCTCACTCCGTCACACGGCACTTGGATCTCAAACTGCTGTCCTACTGACCTTCTGGTCTGCAGTTCAGCGTCTTAACCACTAAGCCACCGCAGTCCCATTAATGCAGGACTAGCTGAATCCAATTTTATGCCAATGTACGCACATTTTTCTCAATGTGCAGAATTTTTGCAGGCTGTAAAACTCAGCCCGTCTTGGTACAGAATTCCACAGAATCTGGCACAGGATCTTCACACACACACCCACTCACACAAAATACTTGCCTTTCTCAACAGGTTTCCTGAAACAGTCTGAGAAAAATTACTAGACTGAGGAGAAAGATACATATCTTCGAACAACACTGCAAAGAGACAAAAAAGGTTCTCTAAATCTTAAAGTTCTTTCAAAGTAAGCCATCCACCTCTCCTCATCTCACCCTGATAAGACAGCTAAATTTTAGTCGCACGCTTGAAGAACAATTAACCTAAATACCAGTTTCCTTGCTAGGTATTACAGGTTTCCCTCTCCTAGGCTCTTTCAAATATCACATTAACCACAACATATGTTCTACCACCCCAAACCGGTCTAATTCAAAGGGTATATATATGACAGATGTACCAGGTTTTGGCTTCTATGACCTACCATACGCAAGGCAGTGATGTGGCTAGTGCCACAACAACCATGCCAAACCTAGTGGGGCTCTTCTCTATTTATATCACAAAGACACATAGTGAATCTGGAAACAACAAGCTTCATGTTTCATTCAATGGTTTTCAAACTTTCCACCTTCAGGGACCTCTTTCCAAATCAACTGCTTGTTGGAGACTGAGTGATGATATTGGGTTTTTCTCAAGTCTCACTTCACATGGGGACAAGTCAGTGGGTATTACTGTATTACTATTATTTATTCAATTTATAAAAAAGGTAAAGGTGACCCCTGACAATTAAGTCCAATCGTGTCCGACTCTAGGGTGTGGTGCTCATCCCCATTTCAAAGCCGAAGAGCCAGCGTTGTCCGAAGACACCTCCGTGGTCATGTGGCCGGCATGACTCTCCTTGCTGCAGCGCGTAGCATCCAGCTGGAACACGGAGCGCTGTTTACCTTCCCGCAAGCGGTACCTATTTATCTACTCGCATTGACATGCTTTGGAACTGCTAGGTTGGCAGGAGCTGACCAAGCAACGAGAGCTCACCCCGTCGCGGATTCGAACTGCCGACCTTTCGATCGACAGCTCATGGTTCAGCGGTTTAACCCACTGCGCCACCTGCTGGCGCATTCAATTTATACCCTACTTTAATTTCCATAAGGCTTTATGCCCAAAGCCATTTACAGAAAGATGTTAAAAATCTACAGTTAACACAGTAGCAGCATCAGACTACTAAAATACAGTATCAGTAGTAGTAGTAGCTACTACTACTAGCTAGCAGCTAGAGCCTTGGATCAGATCGCTCCCGAACGGCCACGGCCTTGTCATCGAGCCAAGGCGGCTCCTTGGTTTACTGAGGAGCTGCAGGCAATGAAACGACTGGGCAGATGCCTAGAGCGACGGTGGAGGAAAACTTGTGATGAATCTGACCGAACACGGGCTAGAGCCCATTTCAGGGCCTACTCCGTGGTGGTGATGGCAGCGAAGAAGGCGTTTTTCTCTGCCACCATTGCGTCTGCGAGTAGCCGGCCAGCAGAGCTCTTTCGAGTTGTCCGGGATCTGCTCCACTCGGCTCCTGTAGCAAGTGAGTTGGAGTGTTCGACGGACCGCTGCAATGAGATCGCACGGCACTTCGCAGATAAAATCGCTCAGATTCGCCACGACTTGGACTCTGTTCCAGAAGTTGTCCCTACGGCATCTGTCAATTCCATCGTTTTGGATTCTTTTCACCTTATACAGCCTGAGGATGTGGATAGGGTCCTCTGTAGTTTGAGATCATCTTCCTGCCCGCTTGACCCTTGCCCAGCTTGGCTATTACGATCTGCGCGGGTTGGGCTGACGACTGGGTGGAACCTATTGTGAATTCATCATTGCGGGAGGGAGTGATGCCTAGCATCCTGAAGACTGCAATTGTGCGTCCCCTCCTGAAAAAACCATCTTTGGATTCCTCCAATTTAAATAACTATCAGCCAGTTTCCAATCTGCCTTTTTTGGGTAAGGTGATTGAGCGGGTGGTGGCGTCTCAGCTCCAGGGGATACTAGATGAAACGGAGTATCTGGACCCTTTTCAGTCTGGCTTCAGGCGGGGCTTTGGGACGGAGACAGCCTTGGTCGCCCTGCTGGATGATCTTCGCCGAGGACTGGACAGGGGGAGTGCATCCCTGCTGGTCCTTTTGGACCTCTCAGCGGCTTTCGATACCATCGACCATGGTATCCTTCTGGGCCGATTGGCCGAGTTGGGACTAGGGGGCACTGCTTTGCAGTGGTTCCATTCCTACTTGGCTGACAGGTCCCAGATGGTGATGCTGGGAGATGCCTGTTCGGCACCCTGCCCTTTACAGTGTGGGGTGCCACAGGGTTCTATTCTGTCTCCCATGCTTTTCAACATCTACATGAAACCGTTGGGAGAGATCATCCGGGGATTTGGAGTTGGGTGTCACCAATATGCTGATGACACCCAACTCTATCTCTCCTTGCCATCTCGCTCCAGGGAGGCTGTGGAAGTCCTAGAGCACTGCCTGGAGGCGGTGGGGGTCTGGATGAGGGCTAATAGGTTGAGATTGAATCCAGAAAAGACAGAGGTCCTACTGGTCAGGAAAGCTTCGATGCAGGTACTGAGTCATCTGCCCGTTCTGAATGGGGTTGCACTCCCCCTGCAGGAACAGGTGCGCAGCTTGGGAGTACTTCTGGATTCACAGCTCTCCCTGGAAAGCCAGGTGGCGGCTGTGGCCAGGGGTGCGTTTGCCCAGCTTCGGCTGGTGCGCCAGCTGCGGCCGTACTTGAGTCGATCGGACCTGACCATGGTGGTCCACGCCTTAGTGACTTCAAGACTGGATTACTGCAACGCGCTCTACGTGGGGCTGCCCTTGAAGACGGTTTAGAAGCTGCAATTAGTGCAGAATGCGGTGGCCCGGGTGGTAGCTGGAGCTAGGCGGTTTGACTCTGTTGAGCCGCTGCTTCAGCGGCTGCACTGGCTGCCCATTCGTTTCCGAGCCCAATTCAAGGTGCTGGTAATGACCTTTAAAGCCCTTCACGGTTTGGGTCCTCAGATATCTGAGGGACCGCCTTCTCCCATACATTCCGGCCCGCTCTCTTAGGTCATCTGAGGGGGCTCTCCTGCAGGTGCCACCTCTATCGCAAGTTAGGGGAGTGGCAACACGTGGGCGAGCCTTCTCTGCTGTGGCGCCACAACTGTGGAACTCCCTGCCAGGGGATCTGAGAACCACCCCCTCCCTCATGACTTTTCGGCAAGGGCTCAAAACATTTTTGTTTCGTCTCGCGTTTGGGTGATGGGTTGTAGTCTGCCTCCTGTGTCTCAAGATGCTCTGCCATGCTGCTTTTGTGCTCCCTACTGTTGCCCCCCCAGTGGTTTTTATTGATATTATTGTTTTTATTGTTTTTAAATTATGTATTTAAACTTTCTGTATTTTAAACTGTTTTTAATTTTTGTTGTAAGCCGCCTTGGGCATTTGCCTCGGCATGGGATAAGGCGGGATATAAATTTTTTAAATAAATAAAATAAATAAAATCTTAAAACAGCAAAACTTTAAATATGAAAAGTCCGTCTAGACAGACAAATACATTTTAAGGGTTCGCCTACATCCGATTCATGGGGCAACCTTTTGATGCCTGGGGCTCAGTGCATAGGAATGGCAAGATGGACGGTTAGTACAGCAATACCCAGAGATCTATTATCCAACTGGGAGGAGGAAGGCAAAAGAAGGTACAGCCAATGAGGTGGGACAGGGCACTGAGAGACACAGGTCATGCTTGAAGCAACAAACACGGCCGAGTCCCTCCTCCCTGTCACTTTACCTGGGGAAAGTTCTTCCTGGTTGCTTTGCAAGACGTGTCTGGGGAGCAGCCGAGCAGGAGAGGAGAAGAGTGAAGGGCTCAACCCCAAATCTGAGCACGTGTTGATTTGGGCCCCAATCCCAGGAGAACACAGCTCCATGCTTCCTGTTTTAATTAAAAAAGAGGGTGCCATTTAGATAAATGTCTAGTGTTTCCTTTTTAGGAGGATACTAAGGCTGTGTTTGTTTTTCAGCTTCTAGTGCCGCTAGGAGCACTTGAGAGCCTTTTTTTCGCCTTGTAACGTCGAGCAACCACATTTTTTTTCTCCTTCCAGCCCGTTCACCACGCTAGAAGCTTTAACTCCGAGCTCCAAGTTAGAAAAAATGGCAGCCTCCTGCACCAATAGGAAGGCTGCTTGGTTGCAAAGGAGCTTGGGAGATGTAGTACAAGGGACCAGGAAATAATGATGGCAGCCTCATGCATCAATAGGAAGGTGGGAGGGACGAGGAGCAACAGCAGCCATTCTGATTGGTAATTTCTGTTCATTTTGGAAGCCCCCAATAGCAGCGATATCAAGCATGCTAGGAATGTCACTTCCAGCTATTTCCAAGTTGAAAAACAAACGCAGCCCAAATGTGGTAGGGAACAACCCAATGGACCATGCCCACCAACTGCCTCCCAATGGCAACTCAGCTTGAGCTCCGTCCCTTCTGGACGTTCCGCCTCCCAGCAGCCTCGCTGCCATCAATCAGTGATCTCATTGAGGCCTTTTCCTAGACTTGCTTGTGACTTACCATGGGAGATGCCCACAGGGGACTGAGTGGAGAGCCAAGGGCTGGTGCCAGGTCCTTCTTCCTCTCCTTCCTCGCAGGAGGAATAATACACCAGTTCCTGCCTGAAAAAGCACAACCGACACAGTCACCAGGTCAGGCAACACCTCCAAAGACAGCTACTGGATAGGTTTAAGCTGGTGTCAGCCACAAAAAAAGAATGGCACAGATTGCTTAGCTTAGTAGTGGGAGGTTCGGGGACCTAAGGTCCTGGTTTGGGCTTATTATGGTCTAGTTTTCATGCATTTCACAGTACTGTTCAGGTTGGCTGCTGTTGGTCTACATTAGGGATAAGCAACTGGTGGCCCCCATAACCTCCCTGCAATCCCCACTTATAATGAACACGGGAACAAACAATGGTAAAGTGCGCTTTAACCTTAGGGTAAAGGTTCCCCCTGCTTGAAAGGCAGTCGTGTTGTCCGACTCTAGGGTGCGGTGCTCATCTCCGTTTCTAAGGCCGAAGAGCCAGCGCTGTCCGAAGATGCTTCCGTGGTCATGTGGCTGGCATGACTAATGGAACGCTGTTACCTTCCCGCCGCAGCGGTACCTATTTATCTACTTGCAATTTCTTGCTTTCGAACTGCTAGGTTGGCAGGAGCTGGGGCAGGAGACGGGAGCTCACTCCGTCCCGCGGCACTCGGGTCTTGAACTGCTGACCTACGGACCTTCCGGTCTGCAGTTCAGCGTCTTAACCACTAAGCCACCGCGGCCCCTTTTACCTCTTTAACCTTGCCACCCCTTATACTTCTCATCTGCTGACTCCTGTGAACAAACCGTCCTGGGCAAATGGGAATGAGCAGCTGAGGTACATAGTCAGGGGTTTAAAAGCCCTTCACTTTAAAAGCAGCTTCCCCAGGAATGCTTCTGTAGGCAAAGCCAACACTGTTGTCATTCAGCCCTAGCCCCAAATCAAACGTGACCCCCATTAAACATAAGCTACAGGCTTGTAACTATGAGTTCAAACTCATAGTCGCATGGGCACATGTCTTTTTACACTCTTCCAATGCGCCAATTATCCACTCTCACCTCATTAGTGAATATCCGGGCTCTTCAGTGTACTGCCGCAGCTCATCATAAGCTACCTGTGCCATACAGGCAGAAGACACACCGTCATTCTTGCTTTCCCCTTGGTTGCTGCTGAAGTTCCAATCTGCCAACAAAAATTACAATGGAAGGAGATGTCAACACTTTTTGGAACTTATATTTCACATGACAAACTCCAGCTGCCATGAAGGAAGAAGTCTCACTTGGCTTATCGCTTTGCCCTCACTCTTCACAGAGAGTTCTACACAAAGCAACGAATACACCACACCTGCAGCGTGGAACAAGACTTCACCTTTGGCAACGTCCAGGAAGGCAGCACTTCCAGGCTGGTAAGATTCTGGCACTGGAACTTGGGAACTAGAAAAGCAAGGCAGTTGCTTCTGGGAGGTCCAAAGGACTGAGGACGCATCTCCTGCAACCGGCAGGGTCTCCTCCCTGCATGGGTCACTTTGGGAAGGACCCTTGCCAGTCTCCAGAGAAAGACATTTACATGCTTGCTTGCTTGCCCCTCGCCGCTCTGCAAAACCAAGTGATACAGAAATGACTGAAGACATCGTTGCAGGTATCACAGTGAACTGATACCCGTATTGTCCCGAGTATAAGACGCACCTGATTATAAGACGCACCCTTAAAGTTTGGTGCTATTAAAAAAATTGTAATTACATCACTGGCATTAAATTGCAACAGCCTGATTATAAGATGCACCCCTAGTTTAAAAACTTAAATTAGGAGAAAAAAGTGAGTCTTATACTCAGACCAATACGGTACTTCCAACAAGAAAACAGTGCCCTGAGCAAAGGTCACTCTTATACCTTTATGACGCTGACACAAAAGCCACTCTCAGCAGCCACATATGCCCATTTGCTGCCCCAACCTTCCTTGGTTCCACTGTTCTCCTCACCCTTCCTTCTTTCCTCTGTGCCTAGCCTCCCCAAGGAGGACATATACATCTGGTAATGTACAGTTTTCCAGTAACTCGCTTTCCCTCTTTGCTGAATGTTGCAGGCACCTCTTCTGCAGCAGATCACCTGCACCAAAAGTGCAGCAAAGTACGTTGCACCCGATTTACAGGCAGTCAGCCCTGGCCCCATTTTGGCCCCTGCCCTCAGTCATGCAGGTCTGTCTGGGATGTGTGTGACTTGTACAGACTGAAGCCTCCTATCAGTGTGTGGGATGTGAGCTATGGGAATAATCAGACACTTGCAGTGCCAGACATGAGAAGGTAGACAGAAGGAAGGGACCACAAGAACTTTTACAGAATCAAAAATTTCACCTGCTTTCCGGGTGCGCCTCCTCTTCCTGGGTTTCTTGCAGATGCCCAGTGGCTTCGCTTTCTTTGCCCGCGGGGTAGCTTCTCTTTGCCCTCTCTTCTGGGCAGGTGTCACTACCTGCTCAGATCCTTCTGCTTTTACACAAAGAAGAGCAAACCTGGCCATAAACATCTTTTGATCGTCCATTCTCTACATTGGTTCCCTGTTTATTTCTCTTTAATTTTTTTAATAGCTTATATAGGGCATACATCAGCTTCAACTTCAACCAACTACACAGACAGAAAAAGCACACAGAGTATTTTACATTCATAGCAAAACTCTAACCAAATACACAGATACAAAATCGGAAAGTAATTTGAATCATATCGAAGCTATAATCAACATCATTTCTATACAAAGTTTTGAACAATCTAAAACTACCCATAACTAAGCCCATTTGAACATACAGTGCATTTTACTAATCACTACCCTGTAATTATATTGCTACCTGACCTATAATTCAATGCCTCATGGCATCCTTCATCTATGACCTAAATCAGACTGAGTTCATCACTTCTATCTGCAGCCCCTTAAATGTTTCATTTATTCCTCAAATCACTACCTTCCTCCATCTTTCTAGCCTACTGACATACTTTCCTGCTCAAATATGTGCTTTCAATTTCACCTGAGAAGTAATTTTGCATACTTTCCTTAAATATTCACTCTTCTTAGATCTTTTCTCATCTTTCCATTTCTTAGCGCAAACTACTCCGGCAGCAGGCAGCATGTGCAGTACAGTATTGGTTCTTTAACATTTTCTTCTAAATTAATTAAGTTCCACATAATTCAACAATCACAGCAAGGGATCTGCTGCTATCTACAAAACTTGCACCACCATTATTTTGCTATGTAAACCATTTTGTGAACTTTTTTTGTTGGAAAACTATAAATATCCTTTATTATTATTATTATTATTATTATTATTATTATTATTATTATTATTAATAATAATAATAATAATAATAATAATAATAATAATAATAATAATAATATTCCAGTAATGTACAGCCCTTGGGCAGTCGTCTCCATGTTACTTCCCCACCATGCCCGAAAAGATCTCTCTGGCAGATGAATTAACTCTTTAGTAGTTGCATGCCTTTGCTTTTACTCCAGAACATTCACAGCATTTCTTGTTGAGTCATTACGACGTCTCTGCCTTCCTTTGGCACAGCATTACCTTTTTGTTCTCCACTACGGACTCGGAGAAGTGATCTGGCTGTGTTAATGCTTGCCTGCAGGTGTTCAATGTAGCGGAGGACTCCAAGGAGAATTTCTTTCTGTGTCAAGGCCAAGAATGCAAAGCAAATAAAAGGGAACAGATAGAGGGTCATTCACCGTTCTGAAAAGTTGCATGAATAAGGACAGCAGCACTGCAGAGTCAGGTACAATACAGTACATATTAAACTTACTGTGCACCAAGTACAATTTTCAGCTGTGCAAATGAGACATTTAACTTAAGGAACACTCTTTGAATGCAAATGGTAAATCATGTGGTACAATACCTTTGTCAGCCTCTTGCAGCTGGTTCGCAAAGGAATGGGCAACATCTGAGCCAGTTCTTTAAGTGTGCTAGTATAGTTGTTGCGCTTTCTTCTGTTGAGAATAAAGTGGGGGGGGGGGGTTTGATGTTAAACACTTCCTTCCAAAGTCAGTTGCTAAAAAGATTTTTTTTTATCTTTGAAGCAAGTGCTTACTATCGTCTATTATTATTATTTATTTTGTGCTTGGAACCACCTCCCTCCCACAACACCTGTGGGGTGCGCTCCCTCACTTACAATCTTCAATTCTGTTCTGGAAACCAACCTTTTCCATGAAGCCTTTGGCATCACACTTTTATACCCATTTCCTGTTGTAACTGGCAACGCAATCCTATCCAACTTACACCAACGATGTAACCAGCGGTGCAGCGAGAATGGGAGGCCCCAGAATGGAAAGGGGATTCAAATCCCCTCCAAAGGGGGATTCAAAGGGGATTTAAGTCACCCCTCCAAAACCTCCGACCTTGCCCTCCCCTGCTGGTTACACCGGTGGTGTAAATTGGATAGGATTACGCTGTAAATTAAATACACGTAACTGATAGCACAATCCTAATCAACTACCAGCGCAATCCTAACCAACTTTCCAGGGCCGGTGCAGCTGCAACGTAGCCCTGAGGTAACGGAACAAATGTGCCCTCACCAGAGAGGCCTCTGTGACTGCCCCCAAACCGCAAGATGCAGTGTGCGCCCTGTTGTTGGCACAGCTGCATCGGCGCTGGAAAGTTGGTTAGGATTGCGCTGTACATCAGCATCTTACAGTAATAGTATATAGTAAATGGATCACTGGCCTGACCCAGTACTTGTTTTAAAAGTTTGTTGGGTTTCAAGTTGTTAGCTTTTTCCCCTCACCTGTCGCCAGAATTCTTGCTATTTGACTGCAGTTCCTCAGGATAAGCACGTCCAATTTGGTTCCACATCTACAATGGAGAAAGGGAGAGAAATTCTGTTCATTCCATAAAGGATAATAAAAGGAAAAGGGAGTGAAGAGGGTCTGGGGAAAGTTAAACTATGGAAAAACTAAACAACAGAGAAAGAAAGGGAACGGGGAGGCAGATCTTCTTCCCCAGTGGAAGAAAACCTGAGACAAATAACATTTGCTCTAAAAGTTGGCACAGTGACAGGACCTGTACATACATCCTCCTCCCTAAGGGCTCCCTAAGGGCTAATAGCTCCCATCCAGAGCTATTGCTGAACCTAACATTGGCCTACAATGTGTAACCTCTTTTATTCTGCCTACTTGGAGCTGCAATCACGGTGTTTGGCACCTGGCAGCCCACAGAAAATGGTGGATGGCTGCATTCGGCCTGGTTAGTCACAAGCTATGCATGTGCATGTCTGTCTGATTAAAAACATGCCCTCATTGAGCAGCTGATGTGAGCAGCAACATCCCAACCAAGAGCAAATGGGAGAAAAATCAACCGCAGTTATTGCCCTGCTTCTGGCACGGGAAACCAGAGAAGGTCGTATATATTGTAGGGAGAATGAAAATGTTAAAGGGAAAGGCAGGTCACTGGGAATCCTGTGGTGGCAATTGTTTGAGGTGAGCAACAAAGAAGAACGGCCATTCATGGCGGTCTGCTGCTTCCAATGGAGGCAAGATGGTGGTAGGAGCTGAAAAACCTTTCCTGAGAATGAAGGAGGACTTGAGAAATGGGGCAGGACTTTTCAGGAGGAGGTGTTGAGGGGACAATGGTGATTGGGTTTCCTTTGGGGGTTCCCATGAAAGACTTTGCACAAGGATTTAAATTATCTATTTTAATCTCTGTTGTAAGCCGCCTTGGGCATTTGCCTTCAGCATAGGAAAAGGTGGGGTATAATTTTTTTAAAAATAAATAAATAATTGAAAGGTCGGATCTTCTTGAGTAATAAGGTTTCTTCTCAAAAGGCATGACAGTCTCCCCACGGGGTATGGTAGGTGGGAGGCATCGTTCTTTCTTGGGACTTAACAGAGAAGTAACAGAGAAGGTCCCCCAGGAGCTGGACCTATTTATTTGAGGTAGTTAATCTTGAGGTTGAATGAGGATTGTTCCTAGAGGAACAATTGCCAACAGAGTTCATTTCTGGGAGTTGTGTGTGGTTCAGTCAACTCTGACTGAAGCTAGTTCTGGATATCCCCCCCCCCCCCAACATGGTGTCAAGCTGGAAATTCCTGGATTCCCTGTTGAAATCTCCAGGATCGCTTTCAGTAGTCACCTGGAGATCCATGCCAATTCCTGGAGACTCCAGGCCAATCCTGGGTAGTTGGCAACCCTAAGTGTGTTTCAGGAAAGTGATCTTTATCAGGATCTTCTTTACTAGCACATGTGAATGGTTCAGATTCAGGAATCGTGAAGAGGGAGGGAAAGGAAGATGTTCCTTGGGGCTTGTGGGAACTTCTTATTGGGAGGCAACAAAAAGTCTGTGAAGGGGGAAGAGATTTGCCCTAAGAATGGAATCTGAAGTGAGGGGGCAGTGAAGAAATTGTTAAAGGATTTTTTAGGGCAGTGACAGATGGCTTCTTGGGGGGCACGATCATAACTCAACGGTCATATGTGGGAATGGGTCTCCTCCTCTGCATGTGGGGGGGGGGGTTTGCAGTAGGAAGGAACCTAACTGGAAGAGGTCTTGGAAAATGGGGAGGTCTTTGCAGGTAATTTAGGGGCCTAAGGGGGAGTCTTTCTATAAATTCATTGGGCTTTCTAGTCTTTCTATAAATTCAAAGTGTTGCTGCTTTGTGTGGGGAGGAATCCTTCCCAAGGCTTTGCTGTGCCGAAGGTGTGGCAGTAGCCAAAATACTTGGTTTGGGGGCACCGTGCTGATGGCTTGTCTGGCAAGAACCAGTCAGATTTGGGGGGAGCGGACCCCGACGCATGTGAGTGCAGAAAGGAGTAATTTCTTGAAATTCAATCTTTGTGGGCTGCTTTTTCTCAGACAGGATGGCAGGCGGTGGTTTTTTGGTAATAAAAACCAGTAAAAACCAAGAGATTGAGAAGCTGCGATGGAGGCCATGATTAGTTTTTATTAGGAAAGCCATGCTGGGCTTTGCATATACTGACTGTGACCCTAACTTGACCCTGACTAATCCTGACTGACTAATATACTGACTAACCCTAACCTTCAAGAAAATACCCGATCGGTTTTGGTGGCTGGGTGTTGGGTGTACTTTTTGAGGGTGTTTGTGTGCCTGTTTTTAAAATTTAGCTGAGAGAACATCGGAAGAGCCTTGTTGGATCAGGCCAAAAAAGGCCCATCTAGTCCAGCTTCCTGTATCTCACAGTGGCCCCACCAGATGCCTCAGGGAGAGAGGTCCTGTTTAAGATGAAGAAGCAGCAGGAAGGGATTAGAGAGAGAGAGAGAGAGAGAGAGAGAGAGAGAGAGAGAGAGAGAGAAAAGGAACTGAGAGTTATCTTATTCTCGTTATTTTTGGCAGGGGTGGTGGGTTGGAAGAGGCTCTATCCAACAGTGGGAGCCAAGGGCATGAATTAGGGGAGGGGGCGTGAGGCAGCCCCCCGCCCTTCATGATCCCCCCTCAGGGATACCTCTGCTCGCATCCAAGCAAGAGAGAGGCGAAGGGGGGAGGGGACCGCGCGCGCCCACCTCAGCCCGGGCCCGCGAAATCCAGAGGTGCGCGAGGCGGGTGCGGCCCTTGCAGCCAAGGGGCGGGGCAAGCCCCCGGGTTGGTTAAATTTGAAAGAAGGGGCGGGGCAGGGCAAAAAAACGTCAACCCCAGAAAGAGTTGCTCGTCCAGCTTTTCTCCTCTCCGCTCCCACGGGCGCCACTGAGCATGCGTCAACTTGCTACACGCCGCGCGTGCTCAGGAGCCTCCGCTGAAGCCACCAGGTAGCTCTTTCGCTTGCCCTCACTTGCTGTCAAGGTGGGCGAGAGAGGCCAACAAGGCTGCCAGCAGCTGCCTCTTCTTTTCTGTCTCATGCCATTTGGCCAGGTTGCTGCATCTTCTTCAGCAAGCCTAGAAATTAAGTAGATGAAATCTGGTGGTGGCTTCCTTGGAGGGGGAGACTTAGGGAACACAGGCTGCATAAAGAAATTAGAAGCAAATGAGGACATTGCTAATTTTAATGTTTGGGGGACACACACCTCTGGAGCCAGAATGGTGAGTTGGAGATGTATCTGGCCAGGAGGATAGAGTGTGTTTGCCCAGGCGAGGCCAGCCTTTACTTAGGATCAAAATTATTGCCCTTTCCCCAGCTGGAACCCCCCCCCCCAAAAAAAAAAACCAACCTTGGCAGGAAGTGGGTGATAATAACACCAGTATGAAAAATCCATGTGGTTTGACACAACGGTAGACTAAAGGCCAGTAACCTGAAGGCCTGGGAGGCAAATTTGCCTCCTATCAATCTGAGGCAATTCTATCTCCTATCTCCTATTCTGAGGAGTCCCAGTTGTCCAGTCCCTACTGCTCAGAGGCAGCCCAGAGGTTTGAAAATCGAGTGGGCTTTGGAAATGGGACATGTATGTAGCCTGGACCCCTTGAAGTCCTCCTTAAACGCCCTGCCCCATTAACAGGCTGCCCCCATGAATTTGTGTTAACACATAGCAGAATTGTAGTTGTTTGGGGTTCCCCCCCCCAATAAAGAGACACGCAACACACGACAGCTAGGCTCAGAGATTGCGTGTTGCAATATGGGAAAGCAAGCAGATGCGAGGAGGCCCGTCTTATCTGGAGAGTGTTGAGTGTTTAACTGCTCTCTTAATCTGGGCCAAAGCTGTGGGATAAAATGTTCCTGAACCAGACGGTATATTTCAGGACCGTGCCGAGCCTTCCCCTGATATTTTCTGCCCTCCTCCAGGGAAAACCATTGGCGTAAGTAACCCAACATCCCCAGCTTCTTCACCTGTGATGGAGCCTGTGAAGTGATATTTTGATAACATTTTAATGTTCAAAGTGCTGGAAATGTAGAAATCACCTCTGAATAGAGCCAGGATGGTGTAGTGGTTTGGGAGTTGGACTTAGACCTGGAAGATCCAGGTTCAAATCCCCGCTCAGCCACGAAGCTTCCCGGGTGACCTTGGGCCAGTGACTATCTCTCAGCCCCACCTTCCTCACAGGGTTGTTGTGAGGACAAAAAGGAGGAGAGGAAATATGTACACCACTCTGAGCTCCTTGGAGGAAGGGTGGTATAAAAAAAATGTGAAAAATAATAAATAAATACTAGACACCATTGCCTTGCCTTTGTGTCCTTCCTGTGGACCTCCCAGGGCTATGTGGTTGGTCAGTTTGGGAAGCAGGGTGCTGGGCTTTATAGACCTTGAATCAGATCTGCAGGGCTCTTCTTATGGAAAATAAGGTGGTGTCGACGCAAAAAATAGACTTTTGTTTTGCTCTTTAGTCTTTCGAACTCCCTCCCTCCTCCCTCCCCCAAGTAATGTATTCTCTTTATTGAATCAATATTTATTTAGCTCTCCAAGGCAATAGAACAAATTGCCTGGGAGGTGGGGGGTGGAACCGAATAGCAGGCAGCACGACAAACAGAAACCCACTTCTGAACTTCCTTGCATGGGAATAAAAGAACCAAGAATGCTGGCCGATGATGCTCTTTTGTGGATGTGAAACTGGGGTGTGGCCCTGGGACTTTTCAACCCAGCTCACACCTCACAGGCTGGTTCTCCTGTTCTCCTCCGAGGAATGTGTGTTTATTCAATCTGTCCCCACAGCTGTGCTTGTCTCTCTCCATCATTTTTAGCCGTTTAACAGGTTTAATGAGCCATCCGGTTGATAAAAGCTTTTCACAATAGCTTTGACTTTTTTTTTTGGTCAGCCACATGCCCAGATAAGAGATTTATAGATTCATTTGACGTAAAAGTAAATAACTTTGTGTGTGTTTTTTGTTTTGGGGGGAGAGAGATATCTTTTTTTATGACCTTTCCAGTGCAGGGAACTAACAAGTTCTTCAACCCCTCTGCGTGCACATCGTTCCCAGATTGCCAACTTTTTCCATGGCAAGGCTCCTCTGCGTTTAAAGTCTGCACAAGAAGCAAAAGGACCAAGTCAGTGGGCCAGGCTTTTCCCATTACTGTGTCTCTGTGCTGTTTAAAAAAGATTGACCTGTTGAATTTCTATACATTGCACACCTAGTAAAGACACAGGAGCCCAAGTGGGAAGACAGTTGGCCATTCTTCCTTGCAGTGGGGCTTCCTTCCTGTGAGGCTTGAGGAAAGTATTAGACCAATTGATGGTGGAAGAGAGATGGATCAGTGTCTGCATGGCGCCTCCGTGTTCGGATGCAATGAATGCTACTTGCTTGCAGAAGCGGGGGGGGGGGGGGGGGCTGTGGCTTCATGCCCTGCAGCTTGTGGGATTTACCAGAGGCACCTGGGTGCTAGTTTGGGAAACAAGATGCTAGACTAGATCTAACCTAGGGCCTCTGGTCTGCTCCAGCAGCTTCTCCTTAGTTTCTTCTGTCAGCAGCTTATGAGAACCCCTCATATGCAAAAGGCATGCCCACTTGGGCTGCTATTGCTGACCCCAAAGTCACAGCCAGGAGACATGATTCTAGCTGCTGTTTTGTCGCAGTACTTTGAGAGCATCATCCAATCAAGGCTCCTTCCCCGTGGGCAACTAAAACTACACCTGTCGGCTGCTTCCATGATTTTCCTCTCTCCACCCCTGCCCCCTCCCCACACTCCTGTTGCAGGCAAACATCCTTTGTCCATCCATCTCCCTGGAAAATGTAGGTGCCGTTGTATGCCAACCGCCACTTATCAGATCTTATTTTTATAAACATCCAGGGGCGGAAGAGGCAAGGAGTGAGTCACCGATGGACCGAGTGGCTTCAATGGCACAAGACGAGGCTTTGGGGGCCTATGAGCTCGCTTCTGGGCACCCTGTTGCAATGACACCCCTTTGGAGATAACAGGCAGGTGCGGAGGGAGCAACATCTGTGGGTGAGTCATAGATACCGTTTCATTGCTCCTCAATAGAAGATCCCCCTGGCGGCTTCTTTGTCAGCGATGAAAACTTTCTCAAGCCAAGGGAGATTGTCATCCCCCATCCGCACCCCCCAAATGCTAAATCCCTACCACCTCCACTGCAAGCTTGGAGAACTGAAATCGGTCTTCTTGCAGAATCGTATTCCCTTGGAACTGTGCATCGAGAGATGGGGAGAGGGGTTAGCAAAGTGGTCAGAAAGGAAGGGCCGGTGTGGGTTAAAATGGGAGACTGTCCCTCCACCAAATGACCCCCCCCCCCAAAAAGGCAGGGAGCATCTTCAGCTTCAACTTTTGAACACCACGTGTTTTTAATTTCCCCCGTCCGTAGCCATTTTCACAATGTGGATGTGGGATCCGCAGGCATGTGCGGGAAATGTGCTTCCTCTAATCTCACAGAAGCGTTTACATTTTAAGAGTAGCTGGAATGCTTGGCCGGATGGTGGCCTGGGTCCCTTGCCCCTAAGTGCCTGGGGGAAACTGTGACTAGAAGGGAGGGAGGGAGGGTTGTAAAAGGTCTTCAAAGGTGTAATATATATATATATATATATATATATATATATATATATATATATATATATATATATATATATATATATATATATATATATATATATATATATATATATATATACACATACTGCTTGGGTGATCTCCTCCTGTCTCTCTCGTTGAGCATGCTCCCCCTTCCACAAGTGTTAGAAAAAACCAATTAAATCCCAGCTACTTCTCTAGGAGGAGCTAGGGGAAATTCATAATGTACAATGTTGGGGAAATTCATAATGTACATTCATTTCTCAGTTTGTTGCTCTCTTTTCTTTTGCACTTCTGAGCAGCCAATATCAATATGTACAATTGTACATCAGAAAGCACACATCTCCCCTCCCACACACACACACACGAACTTGCAGGTTGTTGTGTGGGTCCATTAGAAAATGTATCCCAAAGCCACAGTAGGGTCGTTCCTTCATTAGGACAACTCAAAAGGCAGGAAGGAGGACATGGGAAGGGTTGTGGGGTGTATCCAGTTTATGGAGGGAAATGGTGAGGTATGTGTATTGGTTAAATCTTCTGTGAGAGCCTGTGTTGAATGTAATAGTTGGAGAATTGGGTGGATTTCAATTCAAATCCCCACTTGACTTAGCCATGAAGTTCCCTTGGTGACCTGGGGCCAGTTATCACTATCTCAACCTCCCTGGGTTGTTGTGAGAACCCTGAACTCGCTGGAGGAAGGGCAGGACCTAAATGTAATACACGAAATTGGGCAGCACTATCAGTTCTGTATAAAACATCAATACTTAGAGATGTTACTGAATCCTTGTGGGGGGGGGCTTGCTCCATTTCACAGCTTCCTGGAGTCCCCCAGGATTTGGGGTAATAATGTGGGCCAGCAGCCTGCAGAGACTGGAAAGCCCAAAGGGAGCCAACATGGCTGACATCCCATAATAATGGAAGCTTTGAAGAATGCATCCTCTGGGCAGCGGCACCACCAAGCGGCAAATGCCACGCCCCCAGCCTTAGACGTCGCCTACTTCTTGAGTGAGAGCCTGACAGCTTTGTTCTCCGTGGCTGGCAACCTCTTCATCTGCACCGTCATCTTGCGGAGCAGGAAGTTGCGTTCTGTCGTCACCAACTACTTCCTGGTCTCGCTGGCCGTGGCAGACATCTTGGTAGGGGCGGTGGCCATCCCTTGTGCTCAGTTTACTGATCTGGGGTTGCCACACTACCACCCCCAGCTGTGCCTTTTGATGCTGTGCACGTTGCTGGTTTTAACACAAGCCTCGGTCTTCGGGCTGCTGGCCATCGCCGTGGAGAGGTACATCTCTATTCTGAAGCCTTTCCAGTACAAATCCTTGATGTCTCCCCGAAACTCCCTTCTGGTGATCTTAGCCTGCTGGGTGCTAGCGATTGCCATCGGCTTTTTGCCTATGCTAGGATGGCACAGCCCCTTGCCGGCCAATGGGGAGTGTCTCTTCAACAGCATCATCCGGGACACGTACATGGTCTATTTCAACTTCATGATCTGCATGCTGCTGCCACTGTCGATCATGATGGTGCTGTACGGGCGCATCTTCCTGGAGGTCAAGTCCCAGATCCGCAAAGTGGCGGAGGGGGAGGTCGATGTCAGCGCTCAGGAGAGGCGCCGGATCATTGCCCGCAAGGAGCTGCAGACAGCCACCTCGCTCTTCATCATCCTCTTCTTCTTCATCATCTGCTGGCTCCCAGTCCACATTCTGAACACTGTTATGCTTCTCTGCCCCGCCTGCCGCATCCCGAATCAGCTTGTCCTGGCCGCCATTATCCTGTCCCATGCCAATTCCGCCATCAACCCGGTGGTGTACGTTTTCCGGGTCAGGTCCTTCCGAAAGGCCTTGGTCAGGGCTTTTTCCTGCACCTGCTACTCCACGACGGTGGACGTGTTCTCCGGGTCGGGGGCCGTGCTATCCAACGCATCCGAGTTGCCTTTCCGGAATACCTCTCTGCCCGGGATGTGAACATGTAATGAGACAGCTTCCTGGTGTGCCCTTAAATCTACTCCCAAGCGAGGGGGAGATTTCAGACCCAATAAATCCACTGTGAAGAAAGACTTGTCCTTCCCTCTGTTCCTGTTTTGCAGCAATCCGCTTCAAACCACGATTTGGAATTCTTTTTAGGACGCAGTCTACGACTTGCAGTAACTGTAGTTGGCCCAATTCGGACACAAGTGAATAATAATAATAATAATAATAATAATCTTCTCTTTACTCCAGCCTCCCCTTCCCTCTCTTTCCTTCGTTGGCCCCACTGTGTCATTTTTTAAAAAAATTGTGATTGCTTTGGGGCAGGGGGTCTGTCTTCTCACGTTCTGCAAAGTGCCAAATAAAATTCTACAACCTGAACAATTAAAATGGTTTGAAAAGCAGCAGTTCAAATTGCTGAGAAAAGTGGAACTTGGAGGAAATGTGCATAACTTATCTTACTTACAGCACAATTTATGCTGTTTCTTACTAGTCCTGGGGAGGAACAAAGTGCTGTGTAGGGCACACAAGGCCTTTTCCCTAATGCAAGAAATTTTACTCGGTCAGTCTTCTGTCCCCTGAGATTTCAGTAGGCATTACCCTCACCATTTCAAAATGAGGGCTTGAAACTTGCTCTTTTTAAAAAAAAAAAAGAACACCATGATTCTCAGGAAGCCGAATGTGGCACCCAGTACCCGTACCCTGCCCTTTCCAACAGCACACACACAAGAACTTCCAAAGGAACGTTTTCTGTTTATTTAAAACATAAACATAAAACATTTCTGGGCAGGAGGTCTGGCTCAGTTGGTAGAGCTGCCGCCTTGTAAGCCTGGAGATCGGTGAATGGCCAGTTCAAGACACACCTCTGACAAAAAAAAGCTGTGAAAGCCTCTGTGAGGAGAGATGCCAGCTGCATTGGCCGAGCGTGGGAGGCGACGGTCAGGGAGAGGCCAGACTGCAAAGGAGACCATCTGGAATGCAGTTGTTCATGAAAGATTGGACATTTATATTATATACATGGTTGTAAAGACCCCCCTTAGTGGGGTTGGGAAAGCCTGCCCATGTAAACCGCCTTGGATCAGAGGAGAAATCCAATGACCAAGAAAGACGGTATATAAATGCTGCATATTATTATTATTATTATTATTATTATTATTATTATTATAAATGTATTGTTGCAGGAGAACTGTCGATTCTCCACAAGAGGGTGCTCTATGACCTCATATACAGTGCATTTCAGGATGGTTTGTGTTTCTTTAATAATTTTTTCCCAATTCCAAGGAGAGAAAGGAAAGCAGTGGACACTAACTAGACTGGGTGGTCAGTCAATATAGAGCAGGTCACGGGGGCAAGAAGCCAAGTTGTTTTCACATACTCATGGCTGAGACAGGATGGAACCTTATTGCCTCAGCTGGCAGGAAAACAAGGAACAACACATCCTTCTGCAGGGTTCAGCTTATTCCTCCTGCCCAGGGCAAAGGCTGCCAGCATTTAGCCCCCAAACCTCATGCCAGTGCTCCACTCAACATGCATACATAACAATGTTGAAAAGAAGGATGCCTCCGAGTATGTGCAGAGTGCATTTATTTCACTACAGGAGGACGGCCTCGACACTCTCAGGTTTCAGGAAGGGCCAAGCTGACTCCAGCTGCAGTGGAGCCAGAAGCAGATGTGTGATGCAATGCAAACACTAGGCTAAAAAGGTAAAGGTATCCCTTGACAATTAAGTCCAGTCGTGTCCGACTCTGGGGAGCGGTGCTCATCTCCGTTTCAAAGCCGAAGAGCCAGCGCTGTCCGAAGACGTTTCCATGGTTATGTGGCCAGCGTGACTCAACACCAAGGCGCATGGAAGCGCTGTAACCGTTCCACTGACGCGGGTACCTATTAATCTGCTTGCAATTTCTTGCTTTCGAACTGCTAGGTTGGCAGGAGCCGTCGCATGGATTCGAACTGCCGACCTTTCGATCGACAGCTCATGGTTCAGTGGTTTAACCCACTGCGCCACCCACTGGCTCTAAACACGAGGCTACTGAGGGCCAAATTCCAGAGCAGCAAAGGACGACCCTCATCCCGAGACCATTAGCCCTGCGGTGGGGGTGTTCGAGCACCTGGTGGGCTGGCTCTGGCCCTTGGAATCAGAGATCCCTTTCCAACAGGTGCCCAGCCAGCCAGCTGTATGTTGCTGTTCCCCTTCCTACAAAACTCTCCTTGGCTTACATGCATGGAGACTTCTAGGCACACTGGGAAATAATCCAAACAGGATATTCTCCTCTCTGCATAAGCACCTAATTCAGTATCCTGTTTTCAAATGTGGCCAGCCAGATGCAAGGCATGAAGGCATCAGCTCTCTCCTGCTGTTGCTCCTCAGTTTTGAGGTACACTGCCCTTGATCCTGGAGGTTCTATGGGCCATCATGACTAACAGCCAGCAGGAGCCCTCAAGAGCTTGCAATTCACAGTGAACGTTTTTGAGGAGACCTGTTGAAATTAACAAGGCTGGACGTGAGGGAGGGCTGGTGTTCCAACTCGATATGCCGGAGTCCAGCAAGAGAGAGACCTGTGTCTATCCTGTGTCGCCCCAGCCCACCCTCCCTCCCTGCCATCCGTGCCCCCTTTCTCCCCACCCCCCTCAATGCTGGTGCTGCACTGAGCTATTGATGAGTCCATGTCTCCCAGTCCAAGCTCGGGTGTTATCCTGCTTCCCTGTATCACCCGCAGCCACCACCCTGTTCTTCCTGAATTAATCATCAGGGCTCTGCTATATCGCCCCGTTTCCTGATCAGAAGTTGTCGCCTCTGCAAAAACCTCTGACGTGCTGAAATGCGAGCCTGGGCTGCGCTAAACCTGAGCTGCAGTATCGAGCTGGATCTTCTCGCCTGGCTGTGTGACGGCAGGCTCTGGGGCCTGGGGAGAGCAAAGGAGCTGGGTCTTCAAGGCCTCTCACGGCCCTCTGCCTCACAACGTCCCTTCGGGGAGAAAGGCGGGATAAAAAAAAATACTGTAAATAAACGTACTTGGAAAGTCTAGGCTACTGAGGGCAGCTTCACACCTCGCACGCCTAAGAGTTAGCGTGGTCTTAAACGGAGCGATACACGTCAAGCGTGACCATCCAATATCGTGGAAGTTGTAGCAAGGATAGGTGCTGAAAAGCTGTGCTTGTTCTCCAGAAGTGAGTACAAGTTACACTTGCTCCATCCCAGTTTGGGGTGTGGTCTGAGGGCTGGTTAGTGCCTAGTTAGGAGACCTCCCAGGAGCTCCATCATGGAAAAAAGGAGGGGTCTAAACATAGTCAACCAACCAACCAGGGAACTCTCTCTCCAGCTAGTCATGAAATCCATCTGGATACATGTCGACGTTCACCAATTTGGGGGACTGTTTAACTTTTTTTTTTAAAAAAAATCCAACTTAAAAAAGAATTAACATAACTGGAGTATGATGTATTCCAATGGTATTTCTTTACAGTAAGAATTCCATTTGTTAGCAAATCCCACTAGCCCTCCACATACAGCAATTCATCTTAGCACAGCTTCAATCGATTTTTCCATTTGAACAATATATCCACATTTTTTCTTGACTATTTGGAAAATGATGGAACTGTAGATTCCTGATGCCCATTTCCAAAGACGCATAGCTGGAACCTGGGATAATATAGCTCTATTTATTCAACCCAGTGCTTTAAAAACTGAAATATTTTTCCTTATTCCCTACTTCCTGCCCTTCCCACATCCGCCATGATGAAGACATCTTAGAGGACACCGAGAAGCCAAGACTGCTGCTAGAAACCTTCCAACAAGTCATCCATCTGTCCCCATATAAAATTTCGTCCAGCATGGCAGCAGGTTTTGTTGCGCCCAGTCAATTGATTGCCCCCTTGGGGGTAATTGATACTTTAAGTAAATTGTTTTTAAGCGATGCTGCAGCTCCGTAAGACATGACTGTTAGGACACGCGAGGCGGTAAAAGGTTTGTCCTGCATCAAAGCAACACAAAGTCACTTTCAGAGACTGGGGAGGGCTTGAGTTTCAACCGGGGGGGGGGGGGAGAGAAGGGAGGGGCAGAGAAAGACAGCTGGGTCTAGCAATGAGCTCATCCTGTCAGAAAGAGAGAGAGATGCAGCAGGGTGGAACAGATACCAGGCAGCACAGCACGGGGGGGCAGAAACAACAACGGGCATAGCCAACTGCCATGGGCTTTAGGGACTGCAAGATGATGTATGGCTGCTTCTGCTCCAGAAGAGATCAGTCAGTATAGTTTGCTAGTTAACCAAGGAGGTGTCAGCCATTCCGAAAGAGGCCCATGTTTCATGCTCAGTTACAGAATTCAACACATGCTGGGTTTGAATCCAGATTTGTCCGTAGGTGTTTAAAGTCTCTTGATCCGAACGGTATTACAACATACGACGCTGGGCTTCTACTGAGTCAGACCCCAGGGAGTCTGGTCACCGCTGCCTGGCAGTGGCTCTCCAGGGTCTCCAACGGGAATTTCTCTCTGTCCTACCTGGGCTGTGTTTATTTTTCACCTTCCTAGGAGCGCTGGAGAGCTGTTTTTTTTTTTCTCTCCAGCACGCTTAGGTCGCTTTTTTTTAAAGCTTCTAGCACGCTCGCCACGCTAGCAATTTGAACTGCGAGCTCAAAGCTAGAAAAGATGGCAGCCTCATGCACCAATAGGAAGGCTGCTTGGCTGCAAAGGCGCTTGGGAGATGTAGTACAAGGGACCAGGAAATAAGAGCAATCTTTTCAACGGAGGCTCACGTCTACCAGGATTCATTCAAAACAGCTAAGGTGACTTGCAGCAACGCTTCCTCATCTTCAGAATCCCATCCAGCTCTTGTAAGTAAAAAGCTTTAATGCCAGAACGCTCCCTGAACTAAAATAAGACGCCATTTTGTCATTTTTTAAATGAGCTGCACTTGAGCATGCTAGAAACGTCACTTCCTCCTATTTGGTATGAGAAAAACCAAACGCAGCCCTGGAGATGCTGCCAAGGACCGAACAGGGGACTTCCTGCATGTGTGGGAGGGGCCCTTCCGCCACGCTATGACCCCATCAGACAGTCCTCACCAAGGCCGCTCTCAGGTTTAGAAACAGAGAGTGTGTGAAATATCCACTTGGGCAAACTGATGCTAAAAGTGACCGTGTCTTTCCTGTGTCCTGTGAGGAGGAACCATCACACTGTGCATAGGGGCTCCCTCCCTCCCTCCAGCTGCCACTCTCCCCACCCCCTCCTGTGCCATCAGAACCCTCAGCTGGCAGAAGAGGCTGTGCCAGATCACACAACAGGCCAAGAAATTCAACAAAACGTTTATTACAAAAAAGCAAACAAACTCCAAACACAAAAGTCAACAGGCCACATACAAGAACGTATTCCAGGTGTTTGGGAAGAATGGAACACCCATCAGCCAGGACCATGAGGAAGATGAGTTTCCTTCCTCAGGACTTGATACTCAGGATGCAAGAATCGAAGAACAAGCAGCTGATGGCCTCAGTCTCATGGAAGTGACCCTGAAGACCGCATCCTGTGGGCCAGGCTCTGGAGCATCCCTTGCCTCGGACAGCCCATTACTTGCCTGCAATGAGGGGATTCCTCAGCACCACAATGACTGAATCCCCCCGCAGGAACATCTTGGAGATGTAGCGATCCTTGTTGACTGGCTTGGATTTCTTCTTGCCCTTCCCGCTCTTGGGCACTTCCGTCCACATCTCCTTGACATTCTCCAACACCATGTTGCAATGCCTGGTGGGAAGAGAGAGGAGGCTGTTACATGGGGCTGAGGCATTCCTACCTAGGACCAGCAGGTCAGATCATCTTACTCCTGTATTAACAGCGCAATCTGACTTAACTTTTGTGCCGGTTTAACCAGCGGCACAGCGAGAACAGGAGGCCCCAGAACGGAAAAGGGATTCAAATCCCCTCCAAAAGAGGAATTCAATGGGGATTTGAATCCCTTTTCCGTTCTGGGGCCTCCCGTTCTCGCTGCCCCGCTAGTTAAACCGGCACAAACGTTAAGTCGGATCACGCTGTAAGTCATCTTCATTGGCTACCTGTTTGTTTCCAAGTAGGAACTCAAAAGGCTGACCATTAAAAGCCATAAAACAGCTGGGTTGCGTCAGGTGACCTTAAAAACCACCCCCTCCCATACTAACGAGTCCAAACATTAAGATCAGCAGGCATCAAAGGCCCTGCTACATGTTCTTCCACCACTGGAGGAGGAGCAGATGAACAAAATGGGCAGGAGGACATGTGCTCTGCTGCCCTGGTTGGAGGAAGGGTGGGACAAAAATGAGATCAATAAGGAAGGTCGGACATCTTAATGAGCTGGAAAGCTGTAACTTCCTCGCAGGTCCGTCTCAGTCTCGTCTAGCATAAGAACATCAGAAGAGCCCTGCTGGATCAGGCCAAAGGCCCATCTAGTCCAGCTTCCTGTATCACACAGTGGCCCTACCAGATGCCTCAGGGAGCACAAGACAACAAGATACTTGTATCCTGTCGCCACTCCCTTGCACCTGGCACAAAGAAAACCTACTCCTACAATCAGGAGGTTGCTTATCCCCATCATGGCTTGTAAGCTGCGATGGTCTTTTCCTCCATAAATCTGTCCAATCCCCTTTTAAAGGCATCCAGGCCAGGTGCCATCACCACCTCCTGTGGCAAGGAGTTCCACAAACCAATTACACGCTGGTTAAAGAAATACACACTGGGTAAAGAAATTACCAAGGGCTTGCCTCATGGACACAACCAATGCAAACTTCCAATGACAAAAATCACTGTTGTGCTGGAGCGTAACAGAGGAACCAAAGGCCTACCTATCAAAGGCCTTGACGCGCCCCAGAAGCTTCTTGTTGTTGCGGCAATTGATCAGCACTTGAGTATTGTTTTTGACGGACTGCGTGAGGACCGAAAGGGGCCCTGTGTTGAACTCTTCCTCCTCCCGTTTCTGCAACTCCTCTGGGGTCATCTCACTCTTGGGCTTGTTTAAGAGACTCCTGAGAGGAGAAATAGCACTTGTTAAGCTTGAACTGTTGTTCTGAATCTGATGGTATCTGCTTCCACCCCCAGACCGTTCTGCAAAGGAGACCCTCCCAGAACAAGCACATCACCACAACAGTGGTGGAATTGCCGGTATTTAGCCATTACCTCTATCCTCTCCTCACCAAGTCTGGGGAGAAGATAGCGAGCGGAGGGGCAGCGAGTCTCCTCTCCCCCC
Source organism: Plestiodon gilberti rubricaudatus (assembly GCA_026170595.1). Lineage (NCBI taxonomy): Eukaryota > Metazoa > Chordata > Lepidosauria > Squamata > Scincidae > Plestiodon > Plestiodon gilberti. The sequence goes on from JANXHW010000011.1 coordinate 11,007,263, forward strand.
ATATTTAACCTGGGGCCGATGCGCATCTATTCGAATATTTACGGTACAACTGAAGCCCTCCCACGCATACCTATGGGAGAGCTAAATGCCGCCCGCGCTACGGTAGAGCTGAGCCCCCCCTTCCCTTCCCTATCGGTCCCCCTCCCCAAAAACCCTCTCGCCGCCGCCTTCTCACATAACGCCGCCGTTATCCTCTCGGTCACCGTCGACTCGCGCGTGCCGCTTCTGCGTCGCTGCTCACAATGGGACTTCCGCTTCCCGGTGACTTGAGTCGCGCATGCGTCCTTCCGGCGTTTCCGAGTGGACGCCATAGAAGTATGAAAAGGGTAGAATAACAACAAGAAACTTATCGAAGAGGCTAAAACGGGTAACAAGGTCATTTTATTGTTTTCATTGTTCCAAGAAGCCTTCTGAGCCCTTGCCTTTTTAACATCTCACTGGTACAGGTGGGGGTGCTGCTGTTTTTATGCTCCTGTTGTGACTGTCGCCATGATCTTTTTAATTGATTTTTAGATATTGTTTTTATTAATTGTTATTAATTGTTTTTGCTGTTTTAAAGTGTGATTGTTTTTATACGGTATTTTTTGTATTTTTTCTGTTGTGAGCCGCCTTGGGTCCCTTCGGGGAGAAAGGCGGGATAGAAATACTGTAAATAAATAAATAAAAATAAAATAAATTTACCCTCTTCGATAAGTTGAACTGCCGGTCATAACAGCCTTAGATCTTAACAAGAAAGTCTCCACTCACTACTGTAGGATTGAATTCTTTAAAAATATTTTATTTTTTCATAATAAGGCGTGAATTAGAAAGAGCTCGAATTTCTTATTCTGGTGGGGAAATATGAATCATGCTGTTGCCCTATCATTGCTATGCTGACGCAAAAAAAAAAAAGGACGTATCGGAAGTTACTTTTAAACGACGAGGTAGGTCACTCTGGTACTTGCTTAGCTCTATGGCTCCCTAGCAGAGCAAGATGGACGGCTGTGGATACGGGGAGCGGGAGGAGGCAAAAGTGCGTAGGCTGCGTCTGGCTTTGCTTCCAAGCGCCACAAGCAGGCAAAATTCTGGTGTCACCGTAGATTTTATACTTCTTTGAGCATCTTGTAGATATGTCCAGTGGTGGGGCTTCTAGTTAAGCAAATGTAGGAATGAGACTGATGTTTGGTTTGGTTCATATGTGTCTGCTGGATACGCATATGATTTGGGGGCTTTTTTCAATATTGTTTTATCGAAGTATTTAGCTTTATCTCATCGTTGCTCCTTGTAATTTTGAACTTTGTAAAACCACCTTGGGGTACAGGGAGGCCTGCAAATCTCTTCCGAAAAGAGCAGTTATGCCAATAAAGATGTTAAGGTGATGAAAAAGGACTAATTATAATATAACTATTTATTAAACATCACACTCTCGTCCCACCCTTCCTTAGGAGATCATGGCAGCGTACTGTACATGGAGGCAAGCAAGCGTGTGTGTAATCCCATAATCGTGAGAACCCTGGGAGGCAGATTAAATTGAGCCATGGTAACTCGCCTAAGGTCACCCAGTGACAACTGCTACTCCCCCCAAATGTGGGGGATTGTTGCTTTGGGAGGCAGGTTGTTTGTTACAAATTCTTCATTGCCCTTCACAAAACTATCATCTTTAGAGCGTATTGGGTCACTGCAGCAAGCCACAAATCCAGTTTATATGCTGATTATGTCGTCTTCTCCGCTCCCATTTCTGCAGCCATTGTGTCTGACAGGCAGAGTTGCGGAAAAGATATTGAGGACCATACAAATCACAGCCAGAGGGAGAGACACATAGGACTCGAGTTTAATCAGCAGAAGCTTCTGGTTACCATCAGCTGCTGACCATCTTGTCTGCCTGTCCAGACAGCTCCCTTGAAGAACAGGTGCCTGCTTTATTCGTATCTCTTACGTGCCAACTGGGTGAGGAGTGAGGGGCACGCTCCAATTTGATGCAATGCTAAGTGGGCCAGAATTATAGTTTCTCTTACCCTGCTGAGTCTTGTCGGCCAATCAATTAGAGGAGTGCCAGTCAATTAGAGGAGTGACCATTCATCTAAAATGCTGCGTATAAGTTTGTTCCAACAGTGACTCCTTTTGTAGGGTTGATGCGAGAGTGACTGTGTCTTCAACACTGTAGGCATCCATGCTGGTCCGTTGGAAGACAAAATCCACAGTTCTAATAGGATAATGCCTTTATTAGGGCCAACCAAAAAGTAGCGGAATATCAAACAAGCATTTGAGTCATACAGGACTCTTCAACAGGCAGTTGATAAGCAAAAGGACAGGGGCATAAGACTGTAGGAGCCCCAACAATCTGCAGCTTTCAAAATCTAAACATTGACTTTAAGCATTTTCTTGCAAACGTGACGGCGCAACCCTGGGGATCTTTAGAATGGCGGAGCGAGCGCTGTTTTTAACAGTTTCAGATGATAAAGATATTTATCTGATTGTGTTTTATGTTGCCGGTTGCCTTGAAATATCCAATAAATAGGCAACATATTCATCAATCCAATATATGCATTTATACATTATTTTATTAGCCAATTAATTAATAAATAATAGTGATACTAAATCCATTCATAAATAAGAACTAAAAATCCAGTTTTGTGGCGCGATAGAGTGACCCACACTTGCCGCAGTGGCTGTCCTGTACGCTTGGTCTGTTCAGATGTCTTCCGCCAGCTTCCCCTGAAAGGGAATTTGGTTGCCCTGTCTTGGAAAGCCCCCCCGATATATATATATATCCCGCGCATCGGTAATGACAGAAAAATTACACTCCAAATAAACCACCACCTTGTTTGGGAAAGACATTGTTAGGTGTATCTTTATTGAATTCTGTGGGATCGATACACATCCGGAAACGTAGTTCACGCTTTGAAGTATCAGAGGTTTAAGGTGCATTCTGTACAGCTTCTCCCTCCCCCATGCAAACCAACATAATTTCAATTAAGCTTCCAGTCCAGTTTACCAATCGTAACATGCATTCATCTTTATGGGGCTGATGTGGGAGAGGCTTGATGAGTTTTGCTGGTATTTTTGCAATTCACACCCGCAGTTTGGAAATAACACAATGAAGCAAACCAGTACACGCATCTGTTTTACACTCTTTTCAGCATATCGTTCCTCTCCCAGCTCTCAGCTTATTATTGTCAAATGCATGCAAAATTAGAAATCAGACTTCTTGGGTTAATATAAATTGCACTTTGTTCCCTCAAGGTGTAACTTATGCAAGCTGAGCTTTGGGAAGCTAATTAAGGGCTTGCTTTGAATGAAGGGAAAATAACGCCCGCGCACAGACACGCAGACACCATCGCAATTATCCATCCGTAATAAACCTACGACAACCACAGCAAACGTTAGGGATAAATATGCTAGAAACTTATGATTGCAAAATTCGCGTTTGTAAACCAGGGAACTAGTTGAACTTGTAAATGTGCCTCTTTAGGACTGGCGCGCCACCCTGCCATTCAAAGCACGCTAGTCCAAATGGTGTTCAAGATAAAGCAGTGGGTGCTAGGGCCTGATCCACCAACCAAACGATCGGAAGTATCTGGATACAAGCTAATTTTGCACATTTCCAAACACCTTTATTTTGACACATCCCAGACATTGAGCAGTTCGGTGGCACTTGTGTTCGGATGCGGAAGGGCTGCAATTTGAATGCCACGGCTGGGATGTGTGGGGAGCAATCGTTCTCCCCCTCCCTCTCCCTCTCTGCACTAAATTTCAGGGTCATGATCCAAATAAGCTGACCAGCAGGTTGTAGACAAATGAAAGGGAATGCTTCACATCATTAGCTGTCTTCTTTAAAAGAGACAGAAATTCTGACAGTGGCCATGAGCCATAACAGTTCGACATTTGAGCCCCACCATCAGCACCGTTCTACCTGCAATTGCAAGATGCTGCAGTTGGAGACAAGACGAAAGCTGCCGCCTCCTCCTCCATCATCATCATCCCCTGTTCAGAGTTGTGCTGATGACCGGCAGCTGCTGGAAACAAGAGAGTGCTTGGTCTCTAGATAGATCTTTGACCTGATCCAGGAGGGGAATTCGGCTCTCTGCTGCCGCGCACTCTCCCCAATTCAGGAATGCAAGGTGCTTCGTCCAGATACAATCCATGCAAGCCCCAGGGTTTGATGTGGCTACACGACTGGCTACCTCCCTGCATTGCCCACACAAAGATGCTCTGGGAAAAAAGAGAGCCTGCCTGTCTGTCCCTCAACTCTCTTGCTTCTCCAGGTCACGCACTGCAGAGCTCCAACGGAGGCTTGAAACAAAGCCTAACCTAACAGCATTTGCTCACACCCACCCCGCGTTACTCTCGCCTCTTCCTTCCACTCCCCCTCCCTCTGTTGTCTCCCTACACTGCCGAAATGTATATTGTAAGCTCCTAAGGACAGAGGTCTGGTTTTTTCTTTCCCTGACGAAACACTGTCCAGTACATTTGCTGCCACTGTGTCAATTAATAGCAACAAACGTTAACACTGGAAGCTGCCATCAGAACATGCCCCGGTTGTGTTTGGGTCTTCAGCTTGAAATAGGTTTACCTGCACGCAAGCCGCCTTGCTGGCTTCTGTGGCCCCTCATGGTAAGGGAATGTGCTCAGGGTCACAACCCAAATTGCGTCAATCTAATTTCAAAAAGACGATTCATGGCTGAATCGCAGCCCATCTAGGTTGAAGCGTTCCTAGCTGGAGGTGCAAACATTTGGCATCTTTTATTTGTTAATAAACATCCCTCATTAGAAACAAAACCCAGAATCCATAAATGGCAACAATTCAGACCGTCTGCAGTGAGGCTGGGGTGGCATCAGATTCAGTTTTAATTTTGCTTTTTCAAGAGTTGGTAGTCCAAGTCAAAATGTTCATCGAAAGGTGTTGGAAAGGCAGAGTTGGAGATGTTGCCGGTGTAAGTGAAGAATGTGCCCAACTTATGGAGATGGCCCAGACTGACACATACTGAGGCAGTTCAGCCCAGATGTTTCCAACAGCAAACCAGAGCTTGGCCTGGAAGGAGCAGGTGTGGACTCCTGTCTGCCGAACGCAGCCTCTCCCAGTTCAAAACACGAGCAAGAGACAATCGAAGAAATTAGTTGGAGTTGGAACACACAAGACAGATTCCCTCACCTCTTATATGAGAAAATACAGCAAAGACATACTCAGTTTAAGGTGGAGAGAGAGTCCCATTTCACGGACAACGGTTGGAAAATAATACGGTACATCCGAGCGTATTGATCCTTGGTGCAAGGAGGCTGTTGGGGTTGAAATATCAGCAGGCAAGATGGTTCTCTTACTGAAGAGGCTGGGAGGGTGTATATGTGGGGTGTAATCAAGGCAGGGTTGGAGGAAATGGACCTCCTGGGTTCTGGAAAGCAAAGTAGCTGGAGAACTCTGGAGAAAGTCGTCCCAGGAAAGTTGGAGGAGCAGCTCCGCCGAGCAGATCTCCAGTGCATTTGGAAGAGAGGGCAGTTTGAGGGCTCACCGGCAAGGTGTGATGGTGTCTCTGAGAAAACAGGTAACTGGCCTGGCCTGCCAGGAAATTGACAGAACAGGAATTCAGGCGGTCAGGCATGGAGAGGCTGCATGGCAAGGCCGAAGCCAACATTGTTGTGGTGGCCATGTGTGGGTGGCTGCCAGGAGGGGCCTCTCCTTCTATCTGCCTGTGCGACCCTGATGGGGTAATAGTCTGATGCGAGAAAATGGAAGAGAAGGAGTTGGGGTGATGATGGCCCAGGTAGGTTGAAGAGGCGCCATAGGGAGGAGGCAGGGGCCAGTAGAGGGATCCGGCAAGGGTCACTCCAGCCGAAGCTAGCCTCGCTCCTCTCCGGAAGGCCAGCTTGGCCCGGGAAGCCGGTGACCTCCTTCTGAGCTTGCCAGTGGCCCCTCCGATGAAGACATCCTCGCTGGAAGGGTCCAACATCCAATAGTTGCCTTTGCCGGGGTCGTCGTAGTGCCGGGGCACCTTGACGAAGCACTTGTTGAGGCTGAGGTTGTGGCGGATGGAGTTCTGCCAGCCCTGCTTGTTCTCCTTGTAGTAGGGAAAGTTCCCCATGATGAACTCATAGATGCCGTTGAGCGTGAGGCGCTTTCCGGGACTCTGGCGGATGGCCATCATGATCAGGGCGTTGTAGCTGAAGGGCGGCTTCTCGTGTTTCCCTCTCCTTTCCCCGGGAAGAGCCTCTTTTCTCGACCTCTCGCGGAATTCTTCCCCGCTGGCTGCCACTACGTTCCCTTCTTCCCTGGACGACGGCGATGATGGAGATCTCTCGGGAGCTTCGCTTGAGCCCACGTCTTGGAGGAGGTTGCTGATGCTGAAGGGGGATTTCAGGACCCAGCTGTTGGCATTTAACCCTTCCATTGCTGACGAGAGAGGGTGGACGTCCGTCGCCCGTTCTTCTTGGGCCCATGCAACAGTCAACAGTCCCGGCCAACCTGTCCAGCAAATGGCTGGGATATTTTGCTGAACACCAGGCTGAACTGGCCACTCCCATGCCTCCCTCTCTACCACCTCCAAGTTCCCTCTCTTTTCAGCCAATCGCAGTGGAAAGCCATCTCACTCTTCAGCCAATCCTGTCCTGCCCACTTGGTTAGCCACACCCTCCCCTCTCTCATTCACTTGCGAACAGCAGAATGGGCTACACACACGACACCAGCATAGCATCGTTTGCCAAGCCGGCCGGGGCACTGCGCTCGTGGACTTGCTAGCTAGATCCGGCCCTTCTCAGTCACGTCGGGGGAAAAACGCCAGGAGGGGCAAATGGGCCAAATCTTGGAATGGTAGAAATTAGCATTCCACAGTCCTTCACTGCCCACCTCCTGCGGCTGTTAATTGCCCTTTAACACATTGTTGATTTATGAGAGCTAAGTTTCTCCTTGTCTCCCCACCCTAATTTTAAATATTGCATCTTGCCCAAAAGTACTATGTATTTTTAAAAGTATTATATATTGCAGAGCTTGGGCAGACCCTATCTTCCTTTTCCATAAGGAAGCAAGGGTGGTTAAAAAAAACCCCATATTCTCACAACAACCCTATGAAGTAGATTAGACTGAGAAATCTTGGCTGAATGGGGTTTTGAACCCATTTCCCCAATTAAACACTGCCTTATCTTGCCCAGATCTAACATTTCTTATGCTTAAGGCCAGGTAATGAATACACTAGAAGGAGCAAGCAATCGTTGCATATTCACATTTTTTGTTATTGACTATATCTTGATCATGTATCAATAAAACAATGACAAACAACAACATGACTCTTGTATTATTCTGGTGCCCAGCAAACTGAGCACCAGGATTTTATAACACAATCCTGTGTTATAAAGGGGGGGGGGGGATTAACTTCCAGGATACATATATACGTAATTTTAATCTACAGACAAGCCAGTGTCTGACAGACTTTGCTTCCCAACCCCCAAGGGAGAGATTGAATCCATTTAGCAAAATAATCCCCCTCGCCTTAAAATATCGTGAATAATTAATTGCCTGAAATCCAGCTGAGGTCTTTGGGATACTTTTACACTTTCCTGAGAAATGCGAATGTGTATATTTAAAAATATGCCCTTCAAATATTATTATTTGTGATGTTTGTTTTTACATGTTTGCTCTGGTTGGGGTTCTACCCTGTGTCCCCACTCCCTGCCCTCCTGATGCGGCTAACAAGAAATCTACAAACAGATAAAATCTACAATTAAGAATAGCCAATTAAAACCACCTATTTTGTGACAGACCTGAATACCAATTCATGTCCTTATTTTTAACGGAACATTTTTCCAAGTTTGAAAACAAACTTTCCTTACATTCTATCTTCAGAGCAGGGTCCCAAAGTCCAAGATTATTAAAAGAAAAACAAATTACAACCCCAGAAAAACAATCCCCCCTTTCCATACTAGGAAATAAAGAGACTGACAGCGCAATCCTAACCAACTTTCCAGCGCCGGTGTAGCCGTGCCAATTTTGCAGTGCATTTTGCAGTGCAGGGGCAGTCATGGAGGCCTCTTCAAGGTGTGGGAACATTTGTTCCCTTACCTCGGGGCTGCATTGTGGCTGCACCAGCGCTGGAAAGTTGGTTAGGATTGCGCTGCAAATGATTTTAAACTGTGATTAATATAGCAGCAGTTGTGAAAGCATCATTTAAAGACAGGTTAGTTTTTATTTAGACCACTTTGAAAGGGAAACTGTTCAGGATTCCGTTAAATGAGATCATTTGGTTCTGAAAGTTGAACGGCATTCGGCATCTTGTGATCTTTACGACAACCTGGTAAGGTGGGGTCCAGTACTTTTATCCTCATACTGCAGGTGGTTGAAAAAGGACAACCTGCTCGTGAATTCATCGCTGAGGCAAGATCTGAGCCAGGGGCTTCCTGAATTATCGTTCAGGCTGCTAACCTATGCATGCTTATTTGGGAATAAGCCACACTTGAGACTTCTGAGTAAACATATGTAAGATAGTAGATCAGACTGTCAGTCTCTTCACTAGAAAGCATCCGCCTCCTGGTTTGTGTGTTTTGACAGCTACTTATGTGAGATTTCCCATTTTCACATCACCAGAGTGAAAAAAAACTCAGTAAACAACCAAAACTCCGTGCAGTGGACTTTGTTTAATTTTACTTTGAAATTATTTTCCAAAGCAAATTTCTATTCATCCCCCTTTGATGCTCATTCAGGCAGCTTTGAACTAGAACTGCGGAAAGCAGAAATGAATCGCTCCTCTCATTGCCCTTGAATTTTTATCTCTCTGCTACTGGGGGGAAACGTTGAGCACATTCCATTCTCCCGTCATATCTTCGAGACGAGAAAATCACCTGGCATATTTCAAAACAAGTGATGGTGCATTTGAAAATATGGAACCAGTTAAATGCACCCCAAATTCCAGAGCACAGATAAGGAGCCGTCAATCCAATTAATTAAGAACTGTCTGAATGAACAAGGATCTTTGTTCATGAATTAAATTTTAGACTTTTTAAAATCTGGATTATTTTCCCCAGAATTAAGACAAATGTTCCAGTTCTTATTCTTGATCATTTATCCCCAAATAAATTAGAATCCCTGTTCTCTTCAAAGGTCCCCCCTTTTAGACTGCCTTCTCTCATACTAATGGAAGTGGTACTTTTGTTTAGTTTGCAAAAGAAAAGAAAAGAAAAGAAAAGCCTGCACTCTATCTTACAATGGTTATTATGCATTGCAGATCTTGGGGCTCCTCTAGCACAGCCAACTTTCTCCCCCCACCCCGCCCCCCAGTTTGGTTTTTGGCTTAAAATTTAGCCTGAAAAAAAGGCCAAGGGGACAGTATAGTGCGCATAAACTCAACGGAGAAAACTCCCGTTAATTTTGCTCAAATTGGACTGCACCCTCCTATTTATGCAAGCTTTTCTTGAGTTTGTTTGTTGTTCCTCCATACGATCTTGTTTTAATTATTGCAGTTGTCTTTTTGTATGTTTGCACTGATTGTGCTTTTGATTGTGTTTTAATTGATATTGCAAACTGTCTTGAATCTCCATACGGAGGAAAGGCAGAGTATTATTATTATTATTGTTGTTGTTGTAACACAACAGGGCCCCCTGTATTTCAGCGGAGCTTGCACATGAGAACGGATTTCTAGAGGTATCCCCAAGTCCTTTTACAATGTCTTCATTGATTTTTTTAGATTCCACTTAATTTTGGGTTTGTTTTGCAATCCTACTTTAGAAACCCTTTACATTTCTGATGAAGTACGTTTTGTTTCCTGCTTGTTTTAATCAATTTTTTAAAAATGAGAAATGTTTTCTGGGAGGTGGGGGGGTGGACAAGGATACTATTACAACCAAACTGCAAATGATCCTAGCTGGCTCAATTGATTCTTTTGTAGGCTTTAAAACAATCAACAACAAAGAAAATATTAGGGCACAATCTTACATCCTGTTAAATGGTTTCCAGGTTTGCTTTTTACAGAAGCTGATATTTTGTTTGAAGATGACCAAAACAGGAAAAAAGAAACAGCCCCTAATTTAAATTAAAAAGACAATTGCATTTGGCTCTCTTCTTCTACTATAACAGGCTATTTTGAAAGGAAAGACGAGGGGCTCGCTCGCAGATGTTTGAACGAAGCCTTGTACTGTGTTAAAAGGGAAAAACTAACCATGTTATAAATGAAATAAAACGAGCAGCAGGCAGGCAGACAGAAAGAAAATTAAGTTGGAATGACCCTGCAAATGATTCATGATTTGTCTGCAAAAGCAACATTCTCTTTCCCTTGTTTTGTGTCTCATGGGCTGGCTGGGTCTTGCTGAAGATCTCCCAAAAACATCCTGCCCCTCTGTAACCGAAGATCAGCAAAATAAGACGCATCAAACCGCTCACTTTCTTTTTTCCAGCGCTAAAAACCTGCCATTCTGTCATTATCAACTTTTTTGAATCCTGAAAAGCATTGAATTCCGTATATAAGATGGAGACGATGAATAGCCCTTGTTTGGGGCTGGGGAGGGGGGTTCCTCCACTTTGCCCTCCCTGTTGGGACTTTGTCAGTTGACATGCAGATGCTACTACTAGCCCTTGGTCAGGGAGGCTGTGTGAAAGAGTAGGCTTGTCAGTCTGCCAATGTGATTGCTGTGCAACCCATTTGTTCCAATTAAACACGCAGCGGGAGAACGTCCTACGGGATTGGGTGTGTGTGTGTGTGTGTGTGTGTGTGTGTGTGTGTGTGTGTGTGTGTGTGTGTGATGGTGGCGGTGGTGGCGCCATCTTGGTTTTCCACCTCAGACCTTAAAAACGACATAGGCCAATGAATGGACAAATTCATGGAGGAAAAGACCATCACAGGTTACAAGCCATAAGCAACCTCCTGGTTTTTTTTTTTTTAAGTGGGTTTTCTCTGTGCCAGGTGCAAGGGAGTGGCGACTGGACACAGGTATCTTGTTGTCTCGTGTGCTCCCTGAGGCATCTGGTGGGGCCACTGTGTGACACAGGAAGCTGGACTAGATGGGCTTTTGGCCTGATCCAGCAGGGCTCTTCTTATGTTCTTATGTAATGCTGCTTTCTCATTGGGCACACAGGACTAGTCGAAGCCATTTTCAGGCCTGAGATAAAAAGCTACTGTAGGAGGACACGCACTCCCACCCCGCTTGCTCGCTGTCTCTCCCCCTGCCCCCCGCTTTCCAGCATGTGTTGTGTCAGTTCTTTTTACTTCCATTAAAACATCTAGCTTGTCAAGCGCCCCATCACCCACACCCCCTCGCCACCCTTCCAGGCCTCCGTGACTGCCAGTCCATCCCTGTCTCTCCACACTTGGCAGTCTCCCCTTTGCCCCCTTCTCTCAGCACCTGGGCAGCTGGAGTTGCTCGTCCCAGCTCCCCTTTTGGGCCTGGATTAGTTTCCTGACGTACAAGAGATTGGCAAATGCTCTTCCCCTCCTTGTGGCTGCTCCCCACTACCCCAATCTTAGAGGCACCCTAAAAATTGTTTACCTTTGCTGGTGGTGCAGTCACAAAACACACACACACACACACACACACACGGAGGGCATGGTCACAATTATGTCTATTTTATCATTTTGTTTCATTTTCAAACATTTAAAACAATTGCCTGCCAATGCCAAGACAGTCTCTTATGCCCATATGGCCGGTTGGGGGAGGCTGTGCTTAGGGGACAGTCACTTACGACAGCCCTGCAGTGTAGTTCACTATTGCAGGTTAGGTTAGAGGTGTGGTCAAGGCTGATTTGGATTCCCAGCCCCAAATCCACCATAAATAACACTTCTCAAGGGCAAAATGTCGAGCCCTGTAAGTTGGCCATATCCCCCCCCCAAAAAAAAATTCTGTCTGTCTGTCTGTAACAGATTTTCTACTGAATATAGAAGTTGAGTTTCTGATATATAAACCATCCCTAAGAATTATCGACAGGTGGCGAACTGCTCGCTGCCTCCCTCCCCTTCCAAACTGTGCCTGGGATGGTGAGTCAGTTAAGGCTGAGGCCGGCTGGTTGTGTCCCTGCCCCTCCTCCCATGCAAAAGCTCTGTTAGCCCTGGAGAATCTTCAGGGTGGGGGACATTCATTCATGGAGTGCCTGCCTGTGTGTGCCCAGACAAGAGAGACACAATGGAAACATCCATGCACGAGAGGCGAGAGTGATGACAAGCAGAGCACGTCATTCATTTTTATTATTTTTAAATGATGATCAGGTACCAGCTGTGCAAAAACCTTCATACATGGGGCTGAGGCAGGCAGCTTCTTCAGGAGAAGCCCTGATAAATGCCCACTGCAGTCCTATATTCAATGGGCTTTACTCCCGGGTGATGGAGCTAATGCGGTGATGAGCTTTACAACCCTCATGATGGATCAGCACCACCCTCTGGTGGAGAGTGATGGAATGTCACATTTGGAAGCGCTCCTTGCCTGATTTTGGAGCATTCATCTCAAAGCAAGAGACTTTGAGCCCAACAGGAACATCTGCAACAACTGGATTTGGAGCATCACTTCTTACACCCCTGCACAGGTGTAGCCAGAGCAAAGTGGAGCCCCAGGACTTCTCCTAAAGCAGGAGAGGTTCAAGGTATGGCGGGGCAGGGGGGGGGCTGCAGGTTAGTGCTCAAGTGTTGCCTTTGAAACTGTTTTCAAAAGGACCTAAGTTAGCTGAAAAGATCAGGCTCAGCAGTAGGCAAACTGAGAAATGTGCATAGGGGCAAATGTCAATGTTCCTAGGGCTAGGCCATTGTCATTTTCAAAGGCTGCCTGGGAAACAGTACAGTATGTAGATCGTGTTACAGTAAGGCTACAATCCTATGCAAATTTACCTGGGAGTAAGTCCTATGCCGGGGCTGCGGTGGCTAGTGGTTAAGATGCTGAACTGCGGACCAGAAGGTTGGTAGGGCAGCAGTTCGAGACCCGAGAGCCGCGTGATAGAGTGAGCTCCCGTCTCCTGCCCCAGCTCCTACAGTTCGAAAGCAAGAAATTGCAAGTAGATAAATAGGGACCGCTGCAGCAGGAAGGTGACAGCGTTCTGTTAGTCATGCCGGCCACGTGACCACGGAAGCGTCTTCAGACAGCGCTGGCTCTATGGCCTTAGAAACGGAGATGTGTACCTACCGCACCCACCTAGAGTCAGGCATGACTTGATTTCAAGCAGGGGAGACCTTTACCCAGGTCCCATAACCCTGAATTCTGCCCACCCTTTAAAAAACATGAGTTCTAGCCACACCATAAATGCCTCCTAGATTTGAGAAAAGCCAAGTACTATTAGTAAACCAATCCCAATGTGACCAGTGATTTGAGGGAGTTCTGGAAGCTTGAGCTACATTTCAGGCTCTTTGCACAAAACCTCAACCATTTAAGAGTCTGGACTGAAACCCAGATTTGGTGTTGGGCTCACTGCAATGAGATCAGAGCTGAAGACCCACGTTTAAAAAAACACAGACAAAATAAAGCCCATCCAGGAAATTAGAAAGTTCTGGAAATCTTCACTGGCGAATGGTTTAAGAAAATAGAACGTTTGCTTTGCTCAGTGTCCCCCAGGTGGTTAGATCCATTGGAGCCGCTGAAATGCTGTACAGTGCAAAACCATTTATGGATGTTCCTTTCTCTCACCACACGGGGGCGCATTTACACAACCATTATAAGCTCGAGGGTACATCGTTTTAGCCTCTGCTAGAAGCTATCCTGTCAACTGCACATAATTCTGAAAAGCAAACCCCTTCCCCGACCTATGGCGTGGAGCAGAGAAATCCGGATTTATTTCGAGAGAATCCTGATAAAAAATAAGAAAGCGAACAGCTTCGGATTTGACCCCCTGAAAGCAAACATCCAGATCCTTTACAGATAGGCAAATCAGGAGTCATTCATCTTCTTTTGCCCAGAATCCGAAGTAACTTTCTTTTGTACCCAGGAGTGGCTTTCAGAAGTAGATCCAACTGGTTTAAATGGGATTTACTCCTAAGTACTGTATATGAAAGCGTTCTTCCAATCCAGGGTTAATCTGGAGTCACACAGGTACCCTCCCTACAAACTGGACCCGGATTCCGATTCAGAGAGTGCGAATTTACCGCGAAATCTGAACACGAGTGCCGGCGCCATTGGCTGGGACTTACTCCCGTCTCCCACCCAGGTAAGTGTGAATCGGCTTGCAGATTTCGCCTCTGAAAAAAAGCCGGGTGCAGTTTGCTGGAGGAAACCAACCAACCAGGGTCACTCCGGATTAACCCTACAGTGAAAGCGAGCTGCAGCGTTTGCCAAGCAGCATCCACTGCAATCTCCGGCCATCATCCATCTCCAGTCCCACCCCTCCCCAAGAGTTCCCACCCGCGGCCACCGTGGGGCACCCTTACCCCAGCGATCTGCCAGCAGAGGGGTGGGGGTCCCAGACGGACACCCCTAGCGCCCAATCACCGCGCGCAGCAACAGAAGGGGGCGTGCCAGTGCGTCTTCAAGCTGCAGGGCTGGGGGGGGCGAGAGCCTTGGGTGGGAGGGGGAGCCAATGGCACGGACTGGGGAGGGGCGGTGGGAGTAGCCTGGAGGGGAGTGGGCTTCGGTGGGGAGGGGGCAGCAGGAGCGCAGGCAGAGAGGCAGAGCAAGGAGTGTGCGCGCAAAAGCAGCAGCAGCAGGAACCCGAGAGAGGCAGGGAGGGAGGAACGAGGGGCTGCAGCCTGCGAGGGAGCCAGCGCGGAGCCGGCCATGGAAAGTGGCTTGCGAGGTCCAAGGTACGGGGGGGGGGGGGGTCGTTTTCCAAAACTGCTTTTGCACCGCGGTTGACCCTTTGCAGGCAAGGTCCGTGGGAAGCTTGCACGCCTGCCTGCATGCACGGGTCGGGGAGGAGAGAGAGGGTTGCGCCTGTGTCTGCAGTGGTCTCTTAACCCCCCCCCACACACACACACACTGGGGTGCTCTCTTGGGAGGGGAGGAAAAACTTGCCGAGTCAGCAGATTCCGAAGTGGTGGTGTTTATGTGTGCGCGCTCGCGTGCTCATTTGTACCAATAATGTTGGCGGTTTTGGGGGTGTCATTGGGGGGACTCTTCTTCGAGCCCCTATCCTTGCACAGGCGACCCCACCATACTTCTGCCCCTCCCCCAAACTTCCAGGTGTCTTCATTTCGGTGTCGGGCTAGGGAGTGTGAAATCCAGCGCGGGGCGGGGGCGGGGGGGGTTTGCATTATTGCAGAGAGCCGTTTGGCAACAGATCCATCTGTGAAGTGTTTACTTGTGGGAGGGGGAAGCTGGGCTGTGCTGTGCCCCCGTTTATTCTGTTGCTGATTAAATGGCAGTGCAGGCCCCGCCTTTTGCTCCTGTGGCCGTGTGTCGTCTTTGCGCTGGGACGGGGTGATGCTGATGCTTGGAGGCTTCTGCAGAGCTGGAAGGAGAGGGGGGGAAATGTCCTCTTGGCAGCAGCGGGATCTAGTAGATTACAGTCGAGATCTGTGCCAACTGTAAGTCTGCAATTGAAGAGCGGGGGGGGGAGGAGTTAATCCTGGTTTTGTCGCCAAGGAACGTGCCACGGGCTGGTGGCCAACCAAAATAGCGCGGTATAACGCGGCGGAACAGGCCCCAAAGGGAGACAGCCAGAGACCATGTCTGTCTCCGGTGGCAGCAGCAGTATCTGTGCCGTTCAAATCTCTCCGCATGTCTTGTTTACAGTGCTACAGTTTTCTATCATGGCCTCTCGGCTTGCTGCCTTTAGACTCCAGTGAGGTAATTGAATCAGATGGATCAGATGGGGGGGGGGGGTGTACCCTGAGAAAGCTTGCCCTGGGAGAAAGGGGGAGGAAAGTATTTGTTTTAATATCCCCAGCCGTTCCTCAGCAACAGGACTTTTGCTGTCATCTCTGCTCTTTCTGTACGTGTTGAAGGAGAGGGACACTTGTGAGTCAGGACAGACCAGCCAGGTGTGCAGAAGGAGCCCTGTTGCTGCTGCTGCTGGCGACTTTTCCGCGCCAGTTCCTGGGCAGAAGCGGATTGGCAGCGACCTTTGTAGTGTCGCACAGGGGGAGACCAGAAGGGAAGGGGTGAAAGAGGCCAAAATAAGGCTGCGCAGCCAGGAGAGATGGGTTGTTGTCCTTCTTTCCACAAATGTCGAAGATGCTGACATTGCTGGAGAGAGCAGGTCCCTGCAACGAAACTGTCGACCTCGTTTGGGAGTTTGAGTCGCTTACAGAATTGGGGCCAAGAAGGGGCTTATCGGATTGCGATTTGTCGGGAAGCATTTTTGGTCCAAAGGGCTTTAAAAAACGAGACGGCCACCGGAGCTCTGGGAGTTCCTGGGACCGAACTCTCTCGCCAGCTTCCGTGCCAGGGAAGCAGATGAGTTGCATTGCAGATGTAGGTCAAATCTGCGGAGATCAACTCCGAATTGGGTCACAGCAAGCAGAAATGGGGTGACCGGCCCAGTTTTGGCCCAGGTGTGGAAGACGGCTCTCTGCAGGGCGGCGCTGGGAGTGCTGTTCCAGGGTGGCTCTTTTGCCCTCTGGAAAGCAGTTCTTGGGACTTGGTAGGCAGTGGGGACGGACGCCGGGCTGGTCCGACTGGGAGACACAGGGCTGTACCCGGTGGGTGTGTCGCCTTCTCGCTCCACTTGGCTGCCGGATTCACTGCGCCGGACATCCCGCGAAGGATCTTGGCCTCTGTCCCTGGGTAGCCCGAAGCTGGCATCGTTCCACCCGCTCCAAGGGCGCACGGCCAACGGAGACCAAGGCGTCTGTGTTTGTCTGTATTTCGCCTTGCCGGACACAGGTCCCTTATTAACTGTTGCTAAGCCAGGGTGCAGATGTACTTTGTCCTCCCAAAAGCAAGAGCGTCATTGGGGGGGGGGGTGCTCAGTCATTGTGTCCTGAGTAAGGAAACGGGTGTCATTCCAAAATAAGAGGACATAGCTTTTTAAACGAAGGGGCATCGGTCTATCAGCCCCATAAGATTCCTCATTTCCCCTCGCCTAAGCATTAGTCGCCACACTTCTGGGAAAGGTGGAGAAAGGGCCCTGTGAATCCCCGCTCTAGTCCCCGGCCCCTGTATTCCATTTCCTTCCCCCAAATGGCCACCTGTGTGTGACCTATGAACACCCCCCCCCCCATCAGGCTGTTTGCTGCAGTTCCCTGCCTGTGCCCACTGTAGCAGCACTGCCCCCCACTGGTTGGGGTAGGGATTGCTCTTGTCTGTTTTTTAAGGCAAAGGTGTCGCAGGCAAAGACTGCTGGCCAGCAAATCCTGCAGAGCCTCCAAGGGAGTTTCGCAAAGGGAATGCACCTCTTCAGTACCTCCATGTCCCTCTGCATGGCTGAACCGGAAGAGAAGCTCCGGCAGGCGTTGGGGCCCCCGGCGTCTGCAGCGCCCACTGCTTGCTGCCCCAGCCCCTGAGCTGGCGCTTGAGCCTGGATTAGGGGATTGCTTTAATCCTCTCTCTTTCCATTTCTGGCTGGTAAGAAGTTCCTGCCTGGAATAAATCTTGGGTAATGTTTCCTGGATGCCCGGCCGTTCTGCTTGGCGCTGGGTCTCCACAGCCTTCTCCTGGCATGGGCCGGTCCTCGTACCCCCACCAGCACCCCCTAGTGGCACTCCCCGAACCCGCTCTGTATTCCTCCTGCTCCAGCATTTCTTAGACTGGCACCGATCCCAACCCAGCCTCCTCCTTCCACATGTCCGTCCTCCACAGCCCGTGTTGTTGACTGTTTTCCTTCACGCAGAGACGCCGGTGGCCCTCGTGTGCCGGAGATGAACACATGACGGCTTTTGTGTACATCACGTGTTCCCGGCCCCGTGCCAGGCCATGACGCGGTGGGCGGAGGAGGCAGGGGGCAGTTCCTAGATGGAGAGGAGCCCTCTCGGCTCGGGGGTTGGCAGCGAGTCGGTGGTCAGCAGGCAACGAGGGTGGGCAGCCGGCAGGCCTGGTGAGCACGTCTCCTGGGAAGGGCTCGGTTGGCTGGTGAGTGTGGGCACTGCCAGGGGGCAGAGGCAGCTGGAGCAGCTGTGCCGTTTGCCTGGCTGCCTTCCCTGCTACCTTTCCTTTCTGTCCCGAGGCTTCTCTGCTCCCTCGTCCGTGTTTCTCCTCCTGCGTCAGCCTTTCCTCTTTCTGGGCTTTCTCCCCTCTTCCTCTCGGCTGCTTTGCCATTCATGTGGTTTTCTCCTCCTCTCTCATCCTGTTGTTGTCTGTTTTGTGCCTTTCTCCTTCCTCCATTCTGCTCCGTTCCCTTTTGCAGGCGTTTCCCCCCCCCCTTCGTTTGCTGTTTGTTCTCATCCTCCCGTCTTTCCAGGCGGTCCGTCTCTGCCCCACCTTCCCGTTCTTGTCTTCGTCGTCAGCTTGTTCTTCTTCACGTGTCCCGTTCTCTCCCGTTTTCCTCCCTGGCTTCTGACGACCGTATCCTCCCTGCTGTTTGTGTCTCTGCCACTTGTTTCCTGACTCTTCTCCTGACTGGTCCCAGCCCAGGTGGATGTGGCCATCGCCCCTTCTGGATCTGGTGCGGGGTGCAGGGCTTCCGGGCCTTGCTGGCCCAAACTGCGTTGGGGGGTCCGAGCCAGAGACGGGGACAGGCAGCAGGAGGAGCCGCTCGGCAGCGCAGGAGTGGCGTTAGAAAGCAG
The DNA here is from genome assembly GCA_026170595.1 of Plestiodon gilberti rubricaudatus. Lineage (NCBI taxonomy): Eukaryota > Metazoa > Chordata > Lepidosauria > Squamata > Scincidae > Plestiodon > Plestiodon gilberti. Next base: position 11,025,787 of record JANXHW010000011.1, read on the forward strand.
TTTGGCTCGAGCTTACGAGACCTTGGCGGCTTGCGCTGGCATCCGTGAACCCGGAGCTTGTGGTTTCGTCTTGTCTGTGCGTCACGTTTGGGCCACCAGAAACTGCACCACGTTGCATTTGGTTGTGTTGGCGTTTTCTTTTTCTTCTGTCAAAGGAGGAATCTACGTCCCATGGAGCCTTTTCCCTGGTTGGCAAGAGTAGAAATTAGTAGGGTGAGTCGGAGCAGGAATCTCTCTCTCTGCTCGGTTCCCATTTCGGGGAAGGAAGGGCACTCCTAAGCGCTGAGTTCAGAGACTGCCAACTCCTGGTTGACTGGTCTTGAGAAAGGGTTGTGCCAGGGCGCTCTTTCCCCAGAACCGCACTGCAAGCTCGATCCGTTGCTTCGGCTTGGGAGAGTCAGTCCTCCTCGGGCTGTGCCTCAGTTTCCTCCTCCTGCGAGTTGCGTAACGGATGCCTGCTGGAATGGAGGTTATTGCGATTTCTCCTTTGCGTTCCGGGATGAGCAATGGAATGTATGAAACTGGCGCTCCAGCCCCATAGCGGGGAAGAGGTGGCGACTTTGCATGACCTGCGCAGGAGGTGCTGCGAAGGATGGAGGAGTTTTGTCCTTCGGGACATAAAAGCAGCAACTTTGCCGGGGGTTGAATTTCTCCTTAAACTTTGTTAGCAAGGGGTACAAGTATTCTGTGGGTGCCAAACAAGCCTTATAGCTGGCAGGTCTCATGAAGGCGTTATTGTAGCTCCTTGTGGATTTAGAGAGACTCATCATCAGCAATTTGTACCTGTCCCCCCCCCCCCAATCTTTCAAGTTATAATTATCAGACACTCGGTGGTTAATTTTCTAAAACGCCGAGGATCATCTTGCCTTGAAAAGCCCTGCCCTTCCGACCCACAAGCTCTGATTTTAGTTTTTGTGGTGGCTGGCTGCGAATACTCACTAGGGAAGGAAATGCACTCTGTACATGCTCACAGGTACCCTTTTGAGTACTTTGCATGTTCCAGATTTGGCTCTGGGGTTGTGGCCTAGTCCTAGATAAATGACGGAGGGCACTGAAGCTCAGGGTGGCTTGCAGGTAGGGTGCAAGGATGATATCCAGGTTGGAAACTCCGGGTGGTCATGTGATGACAACATAAAGGAATTCTTAAAGCACTTTTGCAAGGTTTGTCTTTAAATGTGCATTGGCCTCATCTCCCCCCATCTCCATACGCGGCGCCGTGTATGATTCCAGCTTTGTTTTCTGTCTCACCTTTCCACCAAGCACGCTGGGCAATCTCATTTCATCCTCTCCCCAACCCTGTGAGGTAGGCTCGGCTGCGAGAGTCAGCAGTGGGCACGGCTGGGCTCAGGGCGCTCACCATCGATCATCCCAGCTAGGGCATACACATGGGGTGTGATCTCCTGCATGCTCTAACAGCAGGAATATTTGGAGTGATTTGCAGGCGCAGAGTTGTTTGTAAATACATGAATCGGGATGTTAGTGGTCAGGAAATAACAGCTTTTGCTCTGGAAGCCTCTTTCCATAAGGTTGGATATTTTAAGACTGGCTGCAGTTATACAGTAGTAAGAGAATGCACTTTGTGCATTCTCAGAGGTACTGTTTTAATGTTTTGGAGCAAACTGGGACTAGGCGGGCACACTGGTAGCCGCGTGCTTGAGGGCTTTTGAATACTTGAAGTTGGCTCTGTCATCCAGTGGGCTTTAAGGGCTGAACGAAGACTAGAATCCACTCTCTCTAGTCCAACACTTTCTAACCTGTACCACCCTGGCTCTCTCCCTAGGCCAGGTGTGAACTAGGAAAATTCAATGTAATAGTTAGTAGCAATTAGGAGTTATGGGTGGAAAATGGCATGGTTGGTACCCACATCAGTGGCCCTGGGCAGTTTGGATTGCCCATCCCTGCCACAGATTTGCTGGAGAGTCATGGGCAAGTCACTCATTTTTTTTGCCTCAGTTTTTTCACCTGTAAAATGGGGGCTATGCCATGACCTACCACATAGGGTGATTATGAGAATGAATGAGATTGTGTGCTGTGTGTGTATGGTGCTCTTTGCAGCTAAGCCACGCAGGAGCCCTATAAAGTGGAATAATAATAACAATAATAATGAAACTGCTTGAGTCCTTTCCCATTCCCTCCGAGACCTGGATATGGATTTCCAGAGCCCGGGATACTCAACGTCATGTAATGCCCACGAGTAACCTCTTAACATCAATCAACTTTTGTACTTGTAGGCTGGTGGTACATGAGTGAATGTTAACTCTACTTCTAGAGGTTCTAGTCCTCGTTATTATAGTAGTTTGTTCACATTTCCTTTCTGCTCGCCAAATTCCGGGCCTGGAAACAGAGGCCGATAGCTGTTCTGAGTTGCTTAGAAATGGAGGAAAGGAGCCTTGTGTGTATGGTCGGTCGGTGCTGAATGTTGCCTTGGGAGCTGGCCAGTGGACTTCCCTTCCAGAACGAGGGGTTCTGCCTTCTGTCCCTGCTGCTGTTGTAACTCCCTAGGCTCTGCTTCTCTCTCGGAGTTCGGAAACAAGTGCAAGACTTCTGACTCGCTGTAACTGATATGCCCGCTCTCATTGCTCAAGATGAATTGCCCTTCCCTCGCCACTTTCCTCCCGTTATAGATAGCTAAACTCGGCCCTCATCCTTAAAGGGGAACAGCCTTCTCTGTCTGCACAGCCGGGGTCAAGGGCACTTTGATTACCTGCCTGTGCTTTGATCACAAGCCTCCAGTTCCTGGGCATAGCGGGAGGCCTGAAGTCCCGGATTCCTTTCTGGTGACCGAAGATGGAGTTGTTGTTGTTGTGGTCTCTGCTTTCGCCACCTGGGTCGGCACCCTTTGGGAATGTTTTAATCGGTCAGGGCTTTGGCTTCTGAGCCCTTCCGCCTGCTCTGCCTGAACGTTTTGTCTGCTCGCTTGTGTCTGTTTTGAGTGCAGCCCAGGCCAGAGGTGTGTGTGTGTGTCCCACAGAGGTGTCCCACAGAGGTGTGTGTGTGTGTCCCACACACACACACACACACACACACACACACACACACACACACACACACACACACACACACACACACACACACACACCCCTCTGGTTGTTTTTGCTTCTGGAGTTGCAAATTAACTGAGGCTGGAAATTGAAAGTTGAAATTGACGGAGAAGTTGAAAGTGATTCAGGAGAAGTTCTGCTTCCAGCGGTGTGTCTTGTCCCAGGGTAGCCGCCTCTGGTCAAAGAGGCTTTTGAAACCCTATGAAAACCTTCCCAACCTGTTGACCAGAGGCAAAAGTGGGGTGTACGGCCACCCCACAAGCTGTGCTCCTTTCAAATCTTTCAAGCGTCTGTCCTCCAGAGTCTGTATTTAAAAAGGGAGAGTGACAGTGCGGGAGAGGAGAGTGGTGGGCTAGAGTGTCTCTGATGCTCTGGAGGACCACCAGTCTCCTCTCCTCCTCCGCACTTCCCCTTCTTTTCCAATCCAGGAAGCTAAGGAGGGGACGGCTTTGATGCCCCACCTGTGGGTCTTGGGATGGTCTTACTCTGGAGGATTTAATATCCCTTGTGATTTTTCAGATAAAAATGGAGAGGGGAGCTCCTGTCCCCCTCTCCCACAGCTAGACTTGGGCTAGAGGGTTTCCAATTCGTGGTTTTTAAAATGCTTGCTAAGTGGGTGGAGCCAGAGAGGTGGGTGGAGCCAGAGAGGTGGGTTTTGACCCATGAAGGGGTAGAGCCTGGATTTCTGTGGCTAGTCAAGGGTGGAGCTTTGTGAGTTTTGGCTCATCCATTTGCTGAAAGTCTGGTTTTCTTCCCCCCCCCCCCCTACCTTGCACGCTTATGGGCAGAGCAAGGACCCTTCAGGATTGGTGTTTTGTGCATTATCAAGCCAGATGAACTGATGCAGAGCACCAGGCTGCAAACTCTGGCAGAAGGAATGAGAGGAACGGTGTTGTTGTTTTTTTTTTGGGGGGGGGGGACATGCGTGTCCAGTGTTGTCAAAATGGCTGCACATCTGGGAGTGTATAAATTGCAGGTACCGTCTTGACCCCCCCTGCCTTTCTCTAACCCCCACCCCCCCAGATAGATTTAATATAAAAACAGCTGGCAGGGGGTCGTATTCTGCTCAGCGCTTTTACCTTGCCTGTCATATAATGACCTTCAGCTCATTCACTACCAAGAAATACATTTTTTCCCCAAATTATTCTCATGCGCTCTTTAAAAAGAGGAGGAGGGAATCTTTTTTCATAACTTGGGGGTGGGGGTGGGTGGAGGGTGGGGGCCAGAGACTGAACCTGCATTTCACCTATTTAACAATGGGGAGAGACCACTGGTTTAGAATCCAGAATGGGGAGGAGGGGGAAGAAGCAGTGCAAAATGTATATTTCTTGGTATCCCCCTGAAAAAGTTGTCTGCAACTTGGAGCCTATTTTCATTCTTGCAAAGAAGGGGCCGTCTGGACAAGGCAGGTTATTTTTCCTAGATGGTTTAGGAATGATTTCTCCCCTCCCCTCCCCTATGTATATATTTTCACACGTTGCTGTTTTTGTGTTTCTGTTTGGGACTTGCTTCTCCCTCATGGAGCCCCCCCCCGGCCAGCCCCCCCCCCCAAGAAGCAGCAGCAAGGGGAGGGAGGGTGCCAACGCCAGCCCCTCTGGTGGAGTGCCCAGGCCGTGCGCATTGTCGCCCGGCGCCCAATGGCAGCGCAGTGTTCCCAGCCGAAATTAGCAGGCAAACAGGAAAAAGGCCGGGCGCTGGTTGGCTGCTGCCGGCCTACCCCGGCCCCCTCCCGTCGCTCGGCTCACGTAGCCCGGCCTGAGCGAGGGGCCTCTGGGCTGCCTTCCAAGCGAAGGTGGGGGCGGGCGGGCAGGGCTGCTGCTCTGCGAGCTGGAAGTGCTGGGCTTTGCCGAGGCGGCAGCAGCAGCAGCAGCAGCAGGCAGGCAGCCCCCAGAGGCCTTGGTGGAGCTTGCAGCAAGCCCAGGCCTGCCCTGCGCCCGCCCGGGGCCTTGGCATGACGCTGGCGTGAAGCAGCAGGGCACTAGCCCTGGACTGCTGTGGCCAGGCCTTGCCCACGGCTGGCTTCCACCCAGCCGAGCAGCTCTGGTCTGGACAGGCCACAGGCAGGGAGGGGGGCATGCTGGAACGGATTCCAAGACCCCAGGAAGCCCCTCAGTTGCATTTCACTCTCGCTCCAGACTTGGTGTTTGCGGGGGCACGACTGCCCACCCCTCCCTGACCGCGTTACTCAAGGGGTGCTGCTTCATGTATGGAAGAAGCAGGGCTCCACTCTCCGCTTTGGGGTGGCCTAGTGGTCAGAGCATAGCGTTGTGGAGTGGGAAGTCGGGGTGTCTGTTCTCGGGGAAGCAGGTGGCTAAGTTTTGGGGCTGGAGAAAAAGCGTGGACTGCGCTTGAACTGGCGGGTTTAGGTGCGCTAGTTGTGGCCCAGGCGCCCGGATGCCTGGGTCCTCTATCTCAGGGGTGTGTGGCCGTTTTCTTAACAGGGCCGTGTCCGTGGGTGACTCTGGAAGCCTGGGTGTCCCAGCCTTGGCTCTGTTTGCCGGGAAGGTCTCTGACTTCGCTTTCGCCCTGGCCCTGCGCCGTCCCACTCTGTTTGTTCACACGCTGTGTATGTTTTTGGCTTCCTCTGCTGGCCGTGGACAAGCACCAAGGCAAGGCTATGCTCGGCTTCCGCACCCGGCCCCCAAGGAATGCCGTCGTGCCCTAGCCTTTCCCAGTTTGTCCTGGGAGCTGGGGAGTCTGTGCCCTCGAGCTGTGGGAAGTGGCGATTCATCCGGGGGTGCGAGTCTTTTGTGACATGCTGGCTCCATGCCCCCTGTTGCACCTGGGTTTTGGCGTGGAATGCGATTCATTTTTGTGTGTGCACCCTGAGAGTGGACGAGATCCAGTGGGGGGAGAGTTGGTTGCGCGCCTGTGAGTTGCAGAATTAAAATGTCACTGACTTGCAGACCTGGGACAAGTTCATGTGCTGTTGGCCTCGGTTCTCAACTGTAAAATGGACACAATGGTGGGCTTCCAAGGTTGATCAAGGTCGTGTTTCAATAGGAAAGCTGAACCAGCAGGAGACGGTTGGTTCTGGAGGCACGGTGTGGCGGCGTTCTGTGTGTCTGCTAACCTTGCCCTACCCCACCATCTGGAGTTGGCTCAGGTAAAAGGTAGCTTGCCCCTCCCTTATGTACACAAACACTCTCACTCCCCAGATGTAAGGCGTTGGGGTGGGGAGGCCAGGCCTCTGCCAGGAACATTGCGTTCCTGCCCAACCCACAGGGAAGAGGCCCTTGTGTGGGTGTGAGGAGAGGGAATTGGGGGGGGGGGGGCTGGCTTTGCATAGTTCAGCTGGGAGGGGGGGGAGAGGAAATTGCCTGATAGCCAAGCGCTTCCTTAAACCCCCCAGGTGAAAAACAAAGCTTACTGGTTCCTGTGTAGCACTTTGGACAGGGAAAGAAGCAGCATTTCAAAATGAGGGGCGTATGTGGGATCCCCCCAAATCTACTCTCCTGGAGATGCGGGAAGAAACTAGCCCATAGGTCTCCCTCTTGCGGGGGGGAAGAGTCTTCTGCTTTGGGGGAGACCAGCATGTCAGGGTGTACCCCCTGTTTTTGGGGGTGATGCCAAGGGTTTCGGGGAGGCCAGCGTCTGTGGGCTGCCTTTCCTCCTTCCTCCTCCACCCTCCCTGCCTTCAACCGTGGCACCTTTCCTCCCTCCTCCCCTCCCCTCCTCCCCCAGCGATGAGTTCTTGGCACCCGTCCCTGTCGGCAGTACACGGAGTCCTGGACGGAGGACGATGCGGACAGAACAGCCAAAGGCACTGCCAAGAGCACGTGCAACAGGGTTCCTGCTGGGGGGGGGGCGGCTGGGGGAAGCAGAGACGTACAAACACATGCTGCAGGGCGGAGATTAAGAAGGGGCTTGGGGCTGTGAGGGGGGGGCAGGAGCTCAGGCCAAGGGAGGGAGGAGGAAGCTGACTCTAGAAGGCGGAGAGACTCAGCCCTTGGGTTCGGTTTGCCCTGCAGGGTGAAATGAAGGGATTAGGTAGCTGGGGGGGCGCGCGGGGGAGCACAGGGAGGCCAGTGTCTCAAGCTAGGGGAAGAAAGATGTGGCGATGCAAGGGCTTGATTTGTTGGGGGGAGCCATTTCCATGGCAGGAGTTGGGAAGAGGGTGCTTTTGGGCATGTGCAGAGTTCCTTTCTCTTGCCGCGGTGAGTTTGCACAGCTAGCTGGGCTTGCCCCTCATGCCAGACAGGGTGGGCTTCGAGCAGGATTGCGCTCCGCCAGCTCTCGTGTTGGAAACGGGGGGGGGGGCTCAGCCCAAACTGGGCTGACTGGGGGAGGTTGGACAATGTGGTGGGCTAGGAGCCTGCGACAGAGGTTAAAGGCCAGCCTGTCCTCCCCGTCTGCTGTTAGGCAGGACCACCCCCCATAAGTCCCTCCACCATCCAAGCTGTGCAAGACCAGTCAGCAGAGCGCAGGAAGGCAACTTGTGGACGCGAGCCAACCCGTACCCTCCGCTGGGTTTGGATTTGACCCAATCGGATTTGGGGGCAGGGCAGAATCCCACCCCAACTCCCAGTTGTGGTAACTGGACACGCCGCACACACAGGGCTGGCCAAGGCCGTTGCCTCAAGAAGCAGATCCACCGGGGGGGGGGCCTCCTCCAAAAGGAAGAGTAGAACAGAACAGGAAGTGTGGAGGAGAGGAGATGCTCTAGGCGGGCACCACTCTTCTCCTCCACACTTCCTCTTCCAGTCTGTTTCTCGCTTTTCGAGGAGGAGCGGCGGAGGCAGCTGCTGGTGGCGTCCTTTTTTGTGCTTCCTCAGGTGCCCTGGGCACACCCGGTACCCTCACCGTGCTTGTCCACACCACCCATGCGCCCCTGTCTCTCTGACAGCCCCTCCTGCCCCAAAGGAGGTGAGGGGAAAGAGCTCAGAGCCCTGAATCACAGTGCGCTTAAGGACCCCCTTCAGATGCTCAAAACCTTCTGGCGCTCTGTTCCTCCGTTGCCCCCCCCCCCCCCCCCCAGGTGTGTGTTTTCGTTGATGCGTCAGCGAAAAGATTCACCATTGCTTGACAAAGTTCTGTCGTGGGCTGCCGGCGGCCCCTCGTCGAGGGAACACTTGCTCGGCTATGGACCCCCCACAGGGAGGGGCTCACAGCCTGGCGGAGGAGGAGGGCTGGATGCAGGGGGGATGTCGTTTTCTGCCTGCTCCCCCGGCACCCCCCCCCCACCCCTTTCCAGTTTTCTGCTAATAAGACGGTTTGTGCAAAACAGCCTGTCGGTTGCTGCTGCTGCTGCATGTGGAGCTGAGATAGGTCTCAGTGGAGGGAGGAAACTGACGTCAGTAGCGCTCCTCCATCCGTCGGAGCAGAAGGCCCTGGCGGTGTGAGCGTTGCGTCGGTGCTGTTATCAAGCAGTGTCATGATGATGCAGCGCCCGGCAGGAGTGCCTGCTGCCCGTGGCTGTGAGCTTCCTCGCGGACAGTGCCGTGACAACAGGGACTCTGTTTTCAGATTTGGGGGGTGGGAGTCATGGGAGAGGCAAAATGCTACGCAGGGTGCTGATGTCCAATAAACGGCGACTGGTCATTATAGCTAAGTAGAACCTCCATGGTCTGGGGCAGTCTACCTCTTGAGGTTTAAGCCGGCCTCACACCGCAGGCATCTTGCTTCGTCCCGTCCCGGAGTAGATTTTGATTGGCCCGAGGCATTGCTCCGCATCCCGCCCCCACAACGCCAAACGTAGCCTCTCATTGGCCGAAGCTCGATTTATCCAACTTGTACCAGAACGACCTTCGGCCAATGAGAGGTTTCCCGCCCGAGAGGGATTTCTGTAGAAAATACGTTTGGGAAATGAAACGACATACACATAGTGTTTCCAGCAAAGATCTGTGAGCAGAATTGGGTGAGAAATCTAGGCTCCCGCTTAGTCAGTCAATAAGTCAGGATTCGACCCTGGAAGGCATGTAGGAAGCCAGGGCTCAGCTTTGCCTTGTATAAGATGACACTAACCAAGAGTGCCCCTGATCTTATGCAGAGTGCATTTACTCTGCATTTACAGTAGGGCGAACGTGCACATACGTTTTACCACAGGGGAAAAGACCACTCAAGGGAGCAGTTTGGAGCAGGGAAATGACAGGTGAGAAAAGGGATATGTACCCAAGAAATGAATTGCCTGCTCAAGTCTCTTGTGGATTTTATATTCTGGTTCCTGACAAACCCTTGGACTGACTCGGTAGGGCCGCTCTCATGTTCTTATCTTCCAACGGGGATTAGACAAATCCAGAGAGGAAAGTTTTAGTGACAGTTATTAACCATGGTAGCGAAGTGGAGCCTCCAGGTTCAAGGACACTCTACCTCTGAGTATGTTTCTGGGGGAGAACAGCTGTGGAGGAAGGCTGTTGCCTTCACACCTTGTTGGTGGGCTTCCAGAAGGGATCTGGTTGGACACTGCTGGGATCTGGAACGGGACAAACCTGCGGTCTTAGAACATGTCACCCTTGTGTTCCTCCTCCGAGGGGAAATCGGAGAATCAGCCCTGTGCCTCTCGTTCAGCTAGCCAGTGTTTTTTTCACAGTGGCCACTTGCAGCTTTTCATGTCCATGTGCTCACATGTTGTCTCCTGCGCACGACGGCGCGGCGGGATCCCCCTGCTTTGCTGCCAGCTACGCCTGGCGACCTGTGGTCACCCGGCCGTGGCTTCTTGGTGAATCCTCTTCCGGTGAGTCAACCGAGATTGGCTAAGACTCTCTCATACTTTGTGGCAAAGCAGCCTCTTCTCAGCCACTCGCAGTCCGGGAGTGATGGGCACTGGGCCAAGGGACAGGCATGGAACAGGCTGTACCCTTCGCGGGACCAGGGAGGAGGGCTGGATGGAGGAACCGGCTGTGGGAGGGGAGGGCTGGGGAGGCAGCTGGCGCGGCTTGGCGAGTGAACCAAGAGAGAGCCCTGGGCATGCGGCGGCGGAGGAAGCGGCTGAGGGCCAGGAGATGGCACAGGTGTGTGCTTTGGGTGTGTGAGGGGTCATGGGGGGCCATCTGGAAGGTGGAGCTGTCCGGAAGGGACATGATGCCTTTGTGCTTGTCTCTCTCTGGTGCAATTGCAGAGCACCAATTGCCTGACCTTCTAGAGCTCTGTGGGGCTGGTTCCGTGGGGCTCCAGGAGCACCAAAGCGCCACGGTTTTGTCGTGCTGTGTGGGGCCTCCCTTGCAGGACGGTGAGACTCCCATAGGGCGGCCACTGCAAAGGTTTATGGCGTCCTCTGGCCTAGGGGCGACTCGCTTGACGGAGGAATCTGTGGAGCTGTGCGGGCTTCTGTTCCTGGAATGCGCAGGGGGCCGTTCCTCTCCACAACGTGCTGTGGGGTGGCAGGCAGCCTTGCCTCTTGTGCAGCGTTTCTCCGGGGCCCTGGCAAGCAAGCGCATCTTACATGGCTCCCCTGGGGTTGGGCGGCTGAATTCTTGCAGGAGACTCTGGAGCTGTGGGGGGTCGGGATGGGTCTGTGTTTTGTTCAGGAGTGTTTGTAAGCTGGGGGTGCCTGGTTCCCGAGGACTGGGCTGCCTATGCCCTGAGGAACGTTCTGGGCTTGAGAGCTCCCTTGTAGGCAACAAAGAAATCTGGGTGATGCCCTAGAACAGAATGGCAGGTTTGGGGGTCGTGGGGGAGTGGGGTCTTTATTTCTTGTTGAGAGACTCTGATTCTAGAACGCCATCAGAATTGGTGAATTGCTTGAGGGGTATTGCAGGGGAGGAGGGAGATTTGCCTTGTGCGAATCATATAGGATGAGGCAGAATGTTGGGGTGCCAGCAAAACAGGATTTAGGGGTGTGCAAGGGGTAGGCCTTGATTTAGGCAGCCAAACAGTGAGAGGAGGGTCGGCTCCGGGGGTGATTCATATCTAGATATTAAGGTGTACCCATCTTCTGTCTGCAGGGAGGAGGGGTCCTTCCACCCTGGCTCCAATCTGTGTGCATCTCCTTCTTTCTCTGTCGTAATTTCTTTCCTCTTTTTGGTATTCCCCCTCCCCTCGCACAGCCTTTTCTCTTTGTAGGCCTGGCATATTGACAGCAGCCTTCCGGGGATGTCCCTCTTTCACTCTGTAAAATTCCCCAGATAGCTGTACAGTTTGGTTTTCCTCTAGGGTGCCTCTTCTGGTGGTTCTGGGAGGGAGGGTATGTGTTGTGGTTGTGGGTTGGGTGGGGAGAGAGTTGGGGTTTGTAAAAGGAAGCAGTTGCAAGCAGTAGCTGGGTTTTTTCTGTGGAAATCAAGTGTGTGTGTGTGTGTGGGGGGGTGCATGTAGAGTTTCTCTGCAGTGTTTGGGCTGGTGTGGATCTGGGGCTGGGTCCAGAGGGTGGGGGGAGACCGGACATCTGCCAGAGCCTTCCTCTAGCAAGGGGGCCTCCACCTCCGCAGCACGTGGGCACAGATGATTACAAGCCAGGGGAGATGATGTTACTCTGTGATTTTACATGTAAGGCACCTGGTGTGTGTGTTTTATCCCTAAGCGTTCCAGTGGTGGGGAGTTCTGTGGGTGTTGCATCATGGCAGGAGTGTATTGTTCTGTTTTGTATCTGAAGCGCTTCTCCCAGGGCCAGACCCAGATCTTCTGGTGCCTGTGGCAGCGTGCCAGGTACTGCCCCATCCTTGCCCAACTCTGTGCCAACCGCTGCCTCTTTCGCTCCTCCTCCTCCTGCTCTCTGGTTTCGAAAAGGAAGAGAGGTGCCCTGCCAGCCTGCTGCCTGAGGCAAACAGCTCAGTCGGCCTCACGGACGTGCCGGCCTTGCATGTTGTCTTTGACAAGACAAGACCCCTAGTCTCTGCTTTCTGCCAACAAGAACTTCTCAATGGGGGGGGGGGGAGCATTCCATCAAGCATTCCACTCTGAAGTGGTACAGTCCGAGAAAGGCTGTACCACATGCATCTTTTGAAATGGAGGAGAACGGATCAAGAGTGAAAGCGTAGCAAGGGTTTTCTTTGTTTGTCTCACGTGAATGTGGTGTAGAACAGAGAATTCGGAACTGGGCAGAGGCAAGCTGTTTTTGGTGGCCTTTCTTCTTTTCCTTGAAAAGAATATTATTCTGTGACTAAACACTCAAGCTGCAATCCTGACCCTCGCCTGGGGCCCCACTCAACCCTGGAAGGGCAGCTTCAGTAAAGGGGTACCTTTTGGCTGCCTGCCAGGGCCCAGTATGGCTCCGCCTGCCTGCCTGGGACGGTGGTGCTGACCCCATGGCCTGCGGCTGACCTTCTCCCTCCCTCCCTCCTCCACAGGTCTACCACAGAAATCCGGAAGGAGAAATCGCGGGACGCAGCACGATGTCGGCGCAGCAAAGAGACGGAGGTCTTTTATCAGCTGGCGCACACCCTCCCCTTCGCCCGGGGGGTCAGCGCACACTTGGACAAGGCCTCGATCATGCGCCTGACTATCAGCTACCTGCGGATGCACAAGCTGCTGACCTCTGGTGAGGACCTCTGTGTGCTCGGGATGGGTCGACCCCCTTCCTCCCCAGCAGGGCTGCGGGAGAGGGTTGTGAGGTGCTGGAGACCGAGACTGTGGTCCGGAGCCACAGGCTTCTCCAGGTGGCTCCAGATCAGCCCGAAGCAGGAGGTATACCAGGGGTGAGAAGTCGTTCAGCTTGTGGAGTATACTTTTTTTTTTTAAGCGAGACCCCCCCCCCCAAGTCCACCAACCAGAGCCAGTGCAAAGTAGGGGCTCACGGGGCAGAAGGTGCGCTCAGGATGGGGGAGCAGGATGCCACTGAGCAGGTGCTCAGTCCCAGAATGGAGCTCCCAGTTCTTCAGCGCAAGGACTCTTGGTTGTACCCTGAAGCTTTCGTTGTTTCAGCCGCCTAATTTAGAAAGAAGAAAATTAGAAACCCCATTAGTGCTGCTCTTAAACCGTTCTGCGACAGATTGCAGGTCGCCCAGAGGAATACCAGCACACACGTATTTCTCCCCCCCCCCCCCCAATCTCCAATGTAGATTAGCTGATGGGATAACTAGCATCATATTCGTCAACCTAAGAATCTCGGCCTTCTGTGAGAACACGTTTCTGGCAAAAAGGTTGAACGTGCACACTTGGTATTGTCCTCCCAGAAACTGGGGCTCCTCACTGCAGACTCGGAGAGCTCCCCCCCCCCCCCAGGAGCTCAATCCTAGGCAAGTACAGAAGAGTTTGGCCATCCATGCAAAGGAGACTTAGGCGAGCTGCTAATGGAGACTTGGCTCTACTGTAATCAGCTCTTCCCTGCTTCTCTGTAACAGGAGAGTGGAGAGGCGAGGAGGGGGCAGAGGAGCACATCGACGCCTATTACCTGAAGGCCCTGGACGGCTTCCTCATGGTGCTGACCGAGGAAGGAGACATGATCTACCTCTCGGAGAACGTCAACAAGCACCTGGGGCTCAGTCAGGTGAGATGGCGGGCAGGGAGGCACCTGCGGGGCATCGGGTGGGGCACATGCAAAAGGCAGAGGGCAAAGTGTGGGCACAGAGTTCAGCTTTCCTGCAGCTGCCCCAAACTGGCAGCAGGTCATGGAGATAGATCCATCTTCATCCGAAGTGCAGAGGAATCTTGGGGACCGCGGAAAGCCCGGAGGGCAGCTGGCTCCACAGCTGCGCAGGAGGGACCCTGAGCGGCGCCACGGCGGCTGGTGGCCCTCAAGACCACGTACCTGGCCGTGCCTGGAAGAACAGGTGGAAGGTGGTTCTGTATCTCTCCAGCTGTGTTTCCAGTGGCTGTGGATTCTGGCTGGAGGATGGGATAGACTGGGAGGGAACGAGATATGTAGTGAGATTGGGGTGTCTTCACTTGGGTCAGAATCTAGATTGTAGGCTACTTGGGACAGGGACCTGTTGTCTTGGGGAGGGAAGGGGGAACTGAGGTGCCTCCTAACCTCTCGGTAGCCCAACAGAGAGCGATGTTCCTATAAGCAACAATGGCAGAGCTTCCCTGAAGGGGGAAGGCAGGAGGGAGTGGGGGAGAGGGTGTCCCTCGACCTTGGTGTGCCACTGAATTGGCACCGTGGACGAGAGGTCACCTCCTTCCACACGTTGGTTTGCAGCGGCTCTAGGTACAAAGAGAGACCTGTCTCTGAAGGGGGACGTGGCACATTAATTTAAAAAATGTATTTCGGGGAACTCTTGCTGGAAGGAGTCAGGAGGAAAACAGTCAAAAGCTGGAGGGTTGATGCACCAGCTCTTTTGCTTTGGGATGAAACGTCGGCCTCAGTTGTCCCTTGCAGGGAGGAGTTTCCCAGGAGAGGAGTGAGGGAGAGCGGGTGGAAGAGCCCAGGCCACCAGGCTGCATGCTGTCTCCTGTTGCAAGCTGTGGGATGAGATATCGAGGTCCCGGAGCAAGAATGAACATCTTTAAAACGAAACAAAAGAGTATTGAAAGCAAACTTAGTTGATAGTGTGCTTTTCGAATTGCTTGTGCAGCTTCTCAGTCCAGAAGAAAGTCTTCGCGTTGTCGCTATTTTTGTCTTCTGGAAAAATGTTCCAAATTGGAGGGGAAAACAGAAACTGGTCACAATAATTCCTTCAGCTTGCTGAGTACGGCACTCAATGTGGACATTTTCTGTGGGTGTTCCAAAGAGAATCTTAAATATTTTTTTTCCCCTGGTGGCAAATGGATATATAAATGAGTCTTTTTGTTCTGCTGGTGGCATTTAAAAATGTAATGACATCTTTGACTTCATTGAGCTCCATGATTTTGGAACGGAGACCCACCGTGCCCTTAGGAAAATGACGTTCAGAGAGCCACACAAAGGGTTGCTGCAGCCTGAAACAGGGAGTCGATCCCACTGAATGCAGGGGGACTTACTTCCGAGTGAGCATGCGCAGAGTGCGCTATTAGTGTTCCAATGGACATTCTCAAACCTATGAAATGCACTTCCTTCTGAAACCTAACAGAAATGAAATAATTAATGTTTCCTCCAAACGTGCATCTTTAGCAAAGCATTTTGTTGTTCCTCTAATACGCTGTGTGTGTGTGTGTGTATCAGACATGCATTGGTGGTGTTGCTGAATACTCATGTGAATTTATTTGATTATGGAGCAACCTGAAAAGCAAAAACAACCTCCCCCCCTCCAGTTTCCATTTTTCCCTGCATGCTGTCTGAATGTGTCCGTTGTGCTGAGGGAAGGGATTGAGGGGCTTCTGCTAATCCTCTCTTCTAAAACGCGGGGCCTACAGACTAAAGCAATTCCCCCCAGCGCAGGTTGAGTGCTGTGTTCCTCTCGATGTGTGATCTGGCGTTAAGGTTCTTAATGGCCGGCGTGGGAGGCTGAATGGGAACATAGGGAGGGCGAGGGGCTTCTGATTGGCTGGCTCCGGGGAGCCCTAGCCAGTAGGCTCCTTCCTGGCAGACTCTGGCTGCCTCGCACATGTCCCGGCATATGGCGTCACGTTGATGTGCTCCTCGCGCTGCCGCTTCCTCTCCCCCTCCCCCGCTCCGCTCCGCTCGCTGACGTTCCCGATTCTCTTTCCCTCTTTCTTCCGCTAGCTGGAGCTCATTGGTCACAGTGTCTTTGACTTCATTCATCCCTGCGATCAGGAAGAGCTTCAGGATGTACTCAGCCCCAGGCAGGGTGAGTCTTCCTGCCACCCCTCCCCAAGGAGACCAGTCTGCAACGCTCCCCATTTTGCCTTCCCATTACAGCCCGTCCCGTCCCCCTCTCTCATAATCCTTATAAACAAGCTGGGGGCGAATTATGCCAAGGTATTTTCCATCTTCTTTTCCATCTTGCTTTGCCCTGTGGAAGCTCAACTCAGGCAATAGGGAGGCCCCCGCCTCTGTCGGCCCTCCTGCTTCCTGGATTTTGAAAAAGGAGCAGAAGAGGAAGTGTTGAGGACAGGAGAGTGGTAGGCTAGAGTGGCTCCCCTCCTCTAGCCCACCGCTCTCCTCTCCTCCTGGCTGTTTCCTCGTCTGCTCTGTTCTCTTCTTCCTTCTCAGTTCTGGGACTCGGGAGGAGGAGTCGCTGAGATGGTGGGTGGTCTACTGCTGAGTAAGAAGAGTGGCAGCATTTGGGGCAACAAGGGGGCAGTGGCGGCAGGGCTGGCCTAGTCTCTTGGCACCCTGCACTCCTAACCCTCCCCGGAGATGGCAGGCATTGAACCAGGGACCTTCTCCGTATCAAACCAGCGCTATACCCCAGGCACCACCAATTCTCCTCCCACTTGCCCTCTTTCTGCCTCCTCGTTCGGACTCCTGATGGGCCGTCTTCTCCCTGATCTCCTCTAGGTTTCTCGAAGAAGAAGGAGGTGAAGACAGAGCGCAACTTTTCCTTGCGCATGAAGAGCACCCTCACTACCAGGGGGCGCACTGTCAACCTCAAGTCGGCCACCTGGAAAGTGAGTGGCACCCTGTGTGCGCGCCCCAGGAAATGGGTGGGAGAGGAAAAGGTGGGAGGGGGTAGCTAGAAGCCTCTTGGCTGGGACTAAACAGAAACAGGGCTGCCCAGCAGGTATGGCCCCTTGAAACGGAGAGCAGGGCCCATAGTTCCGGAGGGAACAGGCGTAGAACTGGGATGCAGAAGGCTGGCCTGGACGGGCCTGTGGTCTGATCCGGCCGAGCTGTGACGCCGCTCTGTCTCTGCAGGTGCTGCATTGTGCTGGGCACATGAGGTCCTATGCGCCTGCCAAGCCGGCTGGGGGGAAGGAGGTGGAGGGGGGCTTTGTGGAGCCCCCCTTGCGTTGCCTGGTGCTGATCTGCGAGGCGATTCCACACCCCGCTAACATTGAGACACCCCTGGACAGCGGCACCTTCCTGAGCCGCCACACCATGGACATGAAGTTCACCTACTGCGACGACAGGTGAGCCAAGGCCCTGGGCACGGGGGGGGGGGGCAGGAGGAGGCTCCTTGGCGTGTGTGATCACCCCTCCTTGGCCAGTCCAGCTGCCGTCGGAGCGGGCTCCTTCCCAGCCCTCTGTCCTGAGATCCCTTTGGCCGGGGGGCTGTGCCTGGGATTTTCTGCACTCCCAACCTGTGCGCCACCTCTGAGCTGTAAGTCGCGATAGGAATTCTCTGCCCTGGAGGGAACGCTTTGGGGCGCCTGAGCCCGTTTGTGTCCTTCCTGGAGTCACAGCTTTGGTCCCGGGAGGCCTCTCTTGCTCGCTCATTCTTTTGCTCCCCATCTCTCTGGGCAGGATTGCCGAGGTGGCTGGTTACACGCCTGAAGACCTGCTGGGCTGCTCCATCTACGAGTACATCCACGCCCTGGACTCGGATCCTGTCAGCAAGAGCATCAACACCTGTAAGTCCCGCCTCCTCTGCGCCTGGCTTGCTCCTTCCTCCCCCAAGGTCGAGATCTTGCTCTGGAAGAACGATCCCCCAGAACCTGCTCTAGTTGCTTTAAAGTAGCCTTAGCCCGGTGCAGCAGTGCGAGAGCCTGGGAAGAGAAACCAGCACCCTGACAAACCTCCTTTGGAACCAAGTTTCTAGTCCTTAAGATGGTAATGAGAAACGTAGAAGGGTGAAATCTGAGGAGACACAAAGTGAACAGCAGCAGGATGAGGCCACCTTGCGAAAAGTAAATCGCGCAAATTTAGCACATGCTTGTTTGCTTGATCTGCATAAAGGCCTGCGAGTCCTGAGAGCCGGCTTTTCTGGTTGCAAAATTTGAATGTATAATTTTTCTAAATGAAAGCACGCAGGACTTTCTGTATTCTGCAGAAGATGAGTTCTGGCTTGTCCCGTTGAAACTGACCGACTTAAGGGAAGCCCTGTTTGGACAGAGCTATAGCTGTGGGTGTCGTCCCCGGCTGAGGCCTGCTGGACCTGTGCTGCCTTTCGACTGCCCTCTCTAGGGAGGGAAGAGTTGCATGACCCGGGGTGCTGGAAGTCACAGAGTGACACTTGGGTTGTGCTGTGCCGGCTTGTTGCATGAACTGAGCTCTCCAAGACAGCCAACTTCTGCAGAATACAGAATGCTTCACGGCAATGGTGAAACAAGGGTGGAGCGGAGGCAAGTAGTTCTGCAAGACTCCATTACACTGGAGTCAGCGGCCCCTCCCCCTTGCTGTTGGAGCCATTCTGGCAGCAAAGGCAAGGGGGAGGGGCCGCTGACTCCAGTGTAATGGAGTCTTGCAGAACTACTTGCCTTCGCTCCACCCTTGTTACGCCAAGGCTTCACGGACAAATTCCTAGTCACTGTTTTGGAGGGGAGAAAATGGGAAATGAGGACTTGGAAAAGAGAGAGGTGTTGACTTGCATCCCGTTTCCCCTTCTTCCCCACAAATCTTCTGACCTCTCACAAGCATCTTCCTCCAGATTCCCCACCCGTTCTCTACGCTTCCTTTCTCTCCACCATTATGGATGCTGGATTTGGGGTCCATTTCTGGGGTGCGTGAGCTTCGGTGGGGTGGTGTTGAAGGCAGGGTGACGGTGTGAATGCTTCAGCCCATTGCAGGCAAGTGGCGAGATCTCTGTGGAATTCCTTGGGAAATTCCTTGGGGAGATGCAACACACACACACACACACCCATTTGTCTGCAGGGTTTTGGAGCATTTGCATGACCATCCGAAATACTTCTCCTTGGTGACTTGACCACTTTGGTAATTTTATCTGAATTTCGCTCTTGTGCAAGTTAAGATAAATTCCACTCGGCTCTTGCACAGCAATTGCAGTCAACAGACTACAGAAAAAGACACTGTTTGCTTAACTTTTAAAAATAAGGTGTTTGTTGGATGAAGTTGTGATTTTTGCTTTTTGCAGCCTCAAACCTCAAAAGGAAACAAATATTAAACTATCCCACCTCCATTAAAAAAAGGCCCTGTACATGCTGCAAACTTGTATTGCTCTTGTATCCGTTCATCTGTCATAGCTTCTCCCAGAGAATCCTGGGAAATCGGGTGGGGTGCTCAGAAGTCTGTGTAGTAGGTCTCTAACTTCCCCTCTTTGAAAAGACTACAATTCCCAGCGTTCCTTGGGTCCAGAAAAAATGAGCAGTTAAGCCAGTTTAAAGTTGCAATCTGATGAACGCTTTGGGAGTAAATCTCATTAAACTGTGAGGCTGCTACATGTAAATGTGCTTAGGATGCCTTTTAGGATGGGCCGGACCAAGGATGGTGAACGTGAGAGAGAGAGAGACTGAGACTGACTGGCTTGGGGAGGGGAAAGTCAACATTTATCTCTCTGGGAATGTCAGAGGTTGTCTGCAAGTAATTTCTTAACAGCGGGAGACAGACAGACTCCTGCTCCGCTTTCCTGCCTCCTCCCGCTATCTCCCAGCTTATCCATCTGTCTGTCTGTCCTAGACTGTCTGTATTTCGCTTCCTTCCGGTAGTGCTGAGCAAAGGACAGGCGGTGACCACACAGTACCGTTTCCTGGCCAGGAATGGCGGCTACCTGTGGACCCAGACTCAAGCCACTGTCATCTCCAGCAGCAAAAACTCTCAGCCTGAAAGCATCGTTTGTGTCCACTTCATATTGAGGTTGGATTCTGGGAGGGGCTGGTGTGGCCGTGGGGGGGGGGGGAGGAGTGGTGTTGGGGGCGGGGAAGTGGCAGAGCAACCCCCTTTTAACTTAAATTAACTTGCCATCATATATCTTCAAATGTATGTTCTCCAAATATAGATATATGCCGTATCGTCCCGAGTATAAGACGCACCTGATTATAAGACGCACCCTTAAAGTTTGGCACTATTAAAAATAATTAATTAAATCACTGGCATTAAATTGCAACAGCCTGATTATAAGACACACCCCTAGTTTAAAAACTTAAATTAGGAGAAAAAAGTGAGTCTTATACTCAGACCAATACGGTATTTTACCGCACCCCTATTGTGGATGCCTCCAGATTTGTTTGTTTATACAGACATATTCCACTTTTTTCAGTGTAGACCGACTTTCACAATGACTTACAATTTAAATAATTAAAATACTTAGGTGGAGGTTTAGAGTAAGAGGGAGTAAGAGGTAATTTAGCCATGATGGCCTCATGAAACCTGCATGTACAGGGGAAGTCTACCTCTCTATATGAGATGCTGGAGATAACAACAGAGGACAGCAGTCCCCAAGGGCTTCCGGCTGGCTGCTGTTGACTTCACTGGTTTAAATCTTGTCTCTGCCTCAGTGGCCTGAGGTAAGCCACTCCCTCTTAACCTCAGTCTTCCGAACTGCAGTATGGGGTTAACAGCACATACTCACTTAAAAGGTTGTTGCAAGGACTATATCGAGAGAACTCATGTGAAGTATTTTGTGTGTCTGGAAAGTGCTGTGCAACTGCTAAGTGTTGTTATCTAAAATTCCTGTTTTGTCGACCTACCAAAGCTGTTCTGATCCCTGGCGGGGTTGCCCAGTGGTGGCGCTGCAGTGTGTTAATGACATCCTTGCTTCACAGCCAGGTGGAAGAGGTGGGTTTGGTGCTGTCCCTGGAGCAGACGGACCGACAAGGGGAACATCGCCGTCCGCTCCCACCTGCCCTCGAGGGGCTGGACTCTGATGGGACCCTTGACGAGCTGGATCCCAATGGCGGAGACACGATTATCAACCTCAGCTTCGGTATGGAATGGTGGCGGCAGGGAGAGCGCCCTGGAAGGGAGGACAGCGAGCCAGCCAATCCCTCCACCCAACCCTGCTAAATCAGGTTCTGTTCTTTCGTCTCCCCCAGAGCTGCGGGGCCCCAAGATCCTGGCCTTTCTGCGCCCCGCCAACATCAGCGAAGAGGAGTTACAGCTGGACCCCAAGCGATTTTGCAGCCCTGACTTACAGAAACTGCTGGGCCCCATCTTTGACCCGCCCGGAGCCCAGAGCCAAGCAGGGGAGGCTTTGCGGGCGAGGCCTCCAGCCCCACCGCCCAAGCTCACTCCGGTCGCCAAGAGCGTTTCCGAAAGCAACAACCCGGTGAGAAGATGGCTGGGGGGGGGGGGGGAGAGGCGGCGTTTTCTGTGTGGCTGCAAACAGAAGGGTGGGTTTCGTGGGCCTGTGCTAGATGATGACGTATGGCGGGGGGGCGGGGCTTGTCCACTGTAGGTGTGTTGTGAGGACAGCACCACCTGGATGTGTTGAGGGGGAGACCGGGATGGAAGTGGGGTGTTCCATTGGGCATTCATGGTACTGTAGGGGCACAAATGTGCGTTTCTCACCTTGTGGTGAGGTTTCCCTCTCAGAAATGAAGGAGATGGCTTCCCCTTGAGAGCCATGGGAGTTGGGAGAGGAGAAAAAAGCTTGGCGTTGCCTTGCAATGGGCAGCTGAGTGTGAGAGGTTCCTCACTGCTGTCCTGCTTCCCTCCCCCCCCCCCCCCCCCAGACCGAGCTGCCAGAAGAGCTGCTGGTTGACATGGAGAATGTGCAGAAGCTCTTTGCTGCCCACAAGGAGGAGCCGTCGATGGAGACGGCGCTGCAGGTACGGCTGGTTCTAGGTGGAAAAGGGGATTTCGCTTTCGGCCAAAGACTTCCAGCTCCCTCCACCCCCCTGGTGTTTGTGTGTGTTTACATTTGAAGTGGCCTCTCTGGTCCCTGAAGCTCCTGCCGCAATCAGTCTGTTAGTTTTGGAGTGCCTTTGCTGCAAGACAGAACAGTTTTCCTTCTGAATTCTGATACATGTTGAAAGCAGTAATGTGGAGTTCATGCAATTTCCCACCCCGCCCCCCCCTCAAAAGCACTCCTAATTAGGAATGTTGTGTAGAACTAAATATAAATCTTAATTGATGCAAGAAGAGAGGCAGATCTGCTAAAGAACTCTCCTTTCCTCGCCTTTCGCCCCACATCGCTCCTGATGTGTGCCCATTGCCACCGATAACTCTCTGCTGCCCCCTGCAGGATTACGAAGGACTGGACCTGGAAATGCTGGCTCCGTACATCTCCATGGACGATGACTTCCAGCTCAGCAGCACTGACCACCCACCGTGGCTGGCCGAGAAACGCAGGGATGCCGGAGCAGGGACCCGGCCAACCTCGCCTCCTCCGCGGCCTCGTTCTAGAAGCTTCCATGGGGTTTCCCCCCGCCCGCCTGAGCCAGCCCCCCTTCCCCGCTGGGGCAGCGACACCAGCCTGAGCCAGCCCCGCCCCGCCCTACCCCCAGGAAGTGCCCAGTGTGACGCAGGGCAGGTGGTGGAGATGGTGGCGTCCGTCAAGATTCAGGCTGCCCAGGAAGGGACCAATCAGAATGGCCTGGGGGTCTCCTTGGGAGGCAGGAAGAGGTGAGAGAGAGAGAGAGAGAGAGAATGAAAGGAGCGTTCTTTCCCTCTGCTCAGTAAATCAAACACATGTTCAGGTGTGTGTGTGTGTGTGTGTGGGAGGGAGGGTTAAAGGTGGGGCTTTCCTCACCTCCTTTTTCCTCCCGTGGAGGGAGGGGTTGTGGGGCTGCTTGGACACCCCCGGAATGCAAGAGAAAACTGCTTCCAACATGCCAAAGAAAGAAGCAAGTGGGGTTGGGACGCCCTTTCCAGTGGTTGGAGGAGAGACTGCTGCAACCATAGGGGTCTTTCTTCCCTAGTTCCCTCCACTCCTTCCTTCCAGAGTGAAGGCCCTACCCCCCCCCAATTTTGCCAGGACCGGGGGGGGGAGCCAGGCGTGTAATCGGATGAGCCCGTTGTTGGCGCCATGTTGCAGTTTGCTGAGTCAGCATCTCCTGCCCGCTCTTGCTCCTTCTCTCGCAGAGCCCGGGACCTGAGTGTGGAAGAGGAGAGGGAGGTCTTCCTGGAGGCAGGGCCCCCTAAGCGTGCCCACGGCCATGAGCCTGATGGCTTCCTGATGCCCTCCTTTAGCCTGGTATGTGCTGACGTGACCTAGCAGTGGAGGGGGATGGGCGTGTCCCTGCGCAGGCTGCCTGGACCCCACCTCCCGTGGCCCGTAGCCCTGGGGCCCAGCATGGCCGTCTGGATACACAGTCCCTCCTTGGGACCCTCTTTCCTCTCCCACCAGGGTTTCCTGTTCAGCGTGGAGGAGTGTCTGGATGCCCGGTCCGAGCGGGGCTTCGGCAGCAGGGTCGCTCTGGGCAAAAAGCTCCTGTCTCTGGAGGAGCCAATGGGTGAGTGCCACGTGGGCCCAAACTGGGGCTACTTCACGGTCGGTGTGTGTGTGTGTGTGTGTGTGTGTGTGTGTCTAACTGCCAGTGCTGCGATTCCCTCTCCTCACGGTTTCCCCCCCTCTTCTCTGCGCCCTGCATCCAGGCCTCTTGGGAGACATGTTGCCTTTCGTGGTGGACGGACCAGCGCTCTCTCAACTGGCCCTGTACGATGGGGAGGACGAGGGCTCGGTGCGTGGCGGAGAGCACTTCCAGCTCGGCGAGGAGCTCCTTGTGGAACTGGACCAGGCCACCTGAGAGGGCAGCCGCGTCGGCCGCCACACCTTCACCCCACACTCCTGCTCCGCAGAAGGGACAAACGGAATCAACCCCGCATTACCCAGGAGAGGCAGAGTGGGAGGAGTCCTTTTCTTCCTCTTCCTCTTCCTCCCCCCCCTCCCCCGCTGCTCCTTGCCTTGCCCCCTCCTCACCTTCGCTGGCATCCTTAGAATTCTTCCTACCTCAGTCCTCTCCCTACACCGGGCCGCCTCTCCCCCCCGGAGATGGCGAGGGAGGAAGGCCTAGCCGAATTTAGGGAGCCTACGCGGGGAGGAACGGTCTCCTGCCCAGCCCCGATATCCACGTCCCCGTATCCTCTCAGTATCCCTGTGATTAGGACTTGGGTGGTGGCGGTGGGGTCCCTCTCGGCACCCAGTCCAGCCCGTTTCAAGCCCCAAGCGAGAGGCAGAACCACAGCGGGACATCTTGAGATGTCTGTCCAGGGACAGGCAGGGCTAGATCTAGACAAACGGCTCGCTCCGTCCAAGCGAGGGCTGGAGAGTCCGTGATGCCGCACCCTTCAGTGGGGCAGTTCCTTCCCCAGCTTCTAACACAAAGTCGCCCATTCCTGACATAACTGGGACCACCCAATCATGGGATGTCGAAACTGCATGTGGGGGAAGAACTGGCTTGAATCGCCCAAGACTTTGGGGAAGGGGGTTAATGCCGCCTCAGGGCCTGCCCCACAACCCACCAGGTATCTCTTTGGCAGTAGCGCCCTACTCGTTTACCTCAGTGATGCCCGTTCTCTTCACCAAAGGGGTGTGACGGGCGTCACCAGCGCCTCAGTTAAGGGAGAGAGACCATTTTGGGGGGCCGTGGCAGGATTCTGCTCCAGCCATGGTCCAGCCAGTGGTTTTTCTGCCATGGTCACAAAACTTGATAAACACAATTTCTCCTAGCGAGAGGAAGGGCAGTCATGGTGCTCTGGCTGTATTTTTGACCCGACTTCAGGCCTGTTTACACTTACAAAAGGGGCCTGAATGTGTCTGAGGGTCAAGGCCAAACGTTTTAAAATGTCGAGAAATGGAATGTATTGTGGAGATAAGGAGAGTGGAGGTCAGCTTAAAAGAAGTTGGTTTGAAAAATAGGGTGGTCATAGCCCTGTTCCTCGTATTATTGGAAATATTGCCAATCTTCAGGAAATCTCCCGTTTTCTTTGTAAAAAACAAAACAAAACACAGGGGGGGTGGGTTTTTTCCTGTGATTTCCAGAATCCTAGAAATTGTGAGATTTGAGGCAATAATCTCACAAATTTGGTTTTTCAGTAGGAAGAGCCCACGCCCTCCCCAAAATGTGGAAGGTATGTATGGCTGTGCCAGTTACAAAAAGCTAGAGCAGAGAAGTGCTCAAAATTATAAAAAAGAAAGAAAATAAGGAGGCAAACGTTTTAACAGACAATCTTGCCAGAAAAAGGGCAAGTGGCCTGTATTTGAGGGGGCAGGCTGCCCTGTTTTTGAAAACTTAAACCATTGGCAACCCTGCAGGAAGAGAGCTTGTATCTCAGGGTTTCCTTCCTTCTTTCCACAGAAGAAAGGAACCTTGGGACGTAACCCTCAGATTGCTAAACCAATAATCCCCTAGATTACTAGGAAATTTCATTATTTGCTAGGAAATAAGCATTTTTTTTACCAGTACAGGTTGGTTACCCCTTATCCAGACATCTGAAATCCAGACTATTCCAAAATCTAGACATTTTGGGGGCTATGACTTAAAAAAAAAAAAAAAACTCTTTCCAGCACCTTGCTGGCACAGTGCAAGGCATGCTAGGGCACAAAATGATTTAAAATATTGTATAAAATTACCTTCAGGCTATGTGTATAAGGTGTATATGAGACATAAATGAATTTTGTGTTTAGACTTGGGTCCCATCTCAAGATATCTCATATTTATGCAAATATTCCAAAATCCAGACAACTTCCCGTCCCAAGGAGTCCGGATAAGGGATACTCAACCTGTATTTCCTTCCAACGTTTTAAATCAGGGTGGGGGGAGGGAGGAAAGAGAGAATGACATTTTGAAGAATCAGTCATCCTCTTTCTCATGTTTTTGCAGTCTGATCCGGAACATCCTTACTTGGAACCAAGTTCCTCTGAAATCGATGGAACTGGCTTCGGAGTAACTCTGTATCTAGGACTGAGGGTTTTGCCCACCTTCCCCTTTTCACAGTCCAATCCTCTGCTTGTTTACTCAGAAGTAAGTCCCAGAACGTTCAGTGGGGCTTCCTTCTGGATCCGCAGGTGTAGGATTGCAATCTTAGTTGTTACGTGTGCAATCAGCTTGGAAAGGTAACTTGTTCGTAGCGACTGCAGGGAAATTAGAAGCTTCGCGATGGAGTTGCCTTGAAGGGGTTGAAACCGCCTGTCTCTGCTGGCGGTTTTGCCTGCTTCGAAACAAGCGACCTTCCCATCCGCCCAAGGAAGACGAGTTCTGTGAAACTCCATCCTTTGGATCCCTTCTGCACCAGCAAAAGCTGGCAGAAGATTGAAATGGCCTTACCTCCTCTTAGGTCCTTTTGATACAAAGGGACCGCGATAGTCTTAGTCAGTTGTGATAGGGTGGTTGCCCCGAATTTTATGCAGGACAGGCTTCCTCTGCCTTGAGTTGTTAGCGAGAAGAGAGAGTGTCGGTCCGTGCCTCTTCTCCCACCATCGTCTGACGGCGGTGGGTGAAGCTGCACCGACGGAACGTCCTCCCTGCTACACAACTCTGAAAAATCACAGGAACCCTTTCCCATGGGAACGCTGGCAACCCCAGTTATAAGCCCGTTGAGTGGATCTATTTCCCCAGCAGTCTCCAATTTAAAAGCAACCCCCCCACACACACACTTTTTTTAAAACTTTTTTAAAATCTCAGTTGTTTAGCCCTTGGTATTTGATTTTAATCGAAATGTTTTAAGGGGTGTGTGTGTGTGTGTGTGTGTGTGTGTGTGTGTGTGTGTGTGTGTGTAAAGATTGAATTTGATCCCTGTGCCCCAACTGATGTGAACACACAGCTTCCCCTACCGTCCGAAGCCCTTGGATGAAAACGGAGCATAGAAGTAGGAAGTTTGTAAGCTAAGCTAGGGTTCCTCACGCTTTCCTTGCAGGGGCATGTGTGAGAGATCCTGTCTCTCTGTGTGGGTGTGCGTGCGTGCGCGTGCAGGATTGCCAGCCTGGCCATCGGGGGCTGAGCAGATCCAGTTTCCCGCAGCTGAAGAGGCTAGTTCGGGGCAAGCCAGCCTTTCCAGCTGGGTAGCTACTGGGAGAGGCAACTGGGCCTCTTCCAAGCCTTCCTGTTCCCTGCTTCTACCTTTCCGCTCTCCACCCCGTCCCCAATGCTAAAAGCAAACAGTGGCAGCTCAGTGGTGGCCCCATGCAGAGGCGGGAGGGGCCTGCAGAGGAAAAGAAGCCTCGATGCATGGGTGGCACACGCTCTGCATGCAGATCCTTGGACCCTGTCCTGGATTGCCCCCCCCCCCAAAAGCAGAGTACGTTCAGCGCAGGGGCTGCGTTCCAAAAGTTCAAACAACTTTGAACTAGATTTAGTTTGGCCTCTGCTTTTCAACCTAGCCGGGACGCCCATCTTGCAAAAACTTCACTATGCCAGGATTACCCCCTCATCCCCCCCCCATGAGTGGGATGTTGGGGGCAGGGAGGGGAAGCCAGACAGCTGGCTCTCTCTCTCTCTCTTTGTTGTTGTTTGTTTTTTTTCCAGCAAGCCGCGTTCAGAATTGCACCCTACGGGAGAACGAACCCTCTTTGACACCACTTTGCCTGAGTCACCCTCTCCACCTGTGCCTTCACACTGTCAATTTCACCAGCACAAAGAAAAAAACAGAACGAGCAGAAAAAGACCCAAGCAGCCAACCAACCCCTTGTGATCTCTTCCGGGTTGGTGAGAGCGACTTTCAGTGGCACGGGGGAATGGGGGGGGAAGGGGCTGCAAGACTTTCCCAGGGCCCCAGTTTCCTGCCTTGGGTTTCCTGACTCCTCCCCCTCTTTCCAGCAAGTCAGGAAAAAGAGGGACCAGAAGCCCTGCAACAACCTCTCTCTCCCTGTATTTCTCCTACCTTCTGTTGCCTTCCAAGCTATTCAGTCTGAAAAGCCAGGAGGTTGGGGAAGGGTGGGGGGGGGAGGAGAAGAGGGTCAGCCCCAGGTCGGGCACCAAGATCTCTCTGAACGCAGGCTGTTCAATTTCATTACGAGCAGAACACAGACACACACATGCACATTGCACAAAGACACACAATGCACCAGTCTCTCTAAGCACGCGCATGCGCAGTCTCACAACGACGGGCCTCCGAGTGGTCCAGGCAGCTGTTTCTTTCTCAAAAGCCGCACTTGATAACACGCACAGAACAATAGAATTTCCAAACCAGGTGAAGAACGCGGGATGTTGCGTCTCTCTCTCTCTTTATTTTTGAATTATTGTTGTTGTTGTTATTATTAATAGCTGTTGTTGGGTTTTTTTTCCCGGCCAAAGGGGTGTGTCTTGCTCCCCCCCACCCCTTCCTCACCTACCCTCTGTTGGTTTCCTTTTTTACATGGTTTCATTTCGTTTTCAGAGACTGTGGTGAAATGATTATGGCTCCCTTTCTATTATGGTTGACTGTTGTTTATTGTAGGGTTGTAGCTTCCTAATTTCTTGTCTGCCCTGAAGCCGGCACTGCGACCACTGCCACCCCCCTTTCATTTTAACCAGTCCTGCTCCTTTGGTAAACAGGGGGTTGTGTCTCCTTGCCCCCCCCCCCGTGACCAGCACTGGGCTTCACCCACCCTCCTCCCTTTTTCCAAAGGGGCAGTACAGGCAGTTGTGGTATCTGCCACACCTACTGCTGGGGATGTGTCATGCAAACTTAGCATGAGGTGCTAAAGCTTCACACAAGTTGTGTTGTTTGTCCCTAGAGGTAGTTTTTTGGCCACACTGTGGCCGTGGTGCTCTTGCCCCTCCCCTTTACACCTGCGATGGCTGCCAGCCTACATCGAGACGGTGGCAATCCGCTTACCCCTTGCCCTCGCTCAGCCCTGACTCCCTCTTGGCAACGGGCGGCCCCGCCCCAGGTGCCATGGTGCTCAGCTCACCCTCCACCCGCCCCCAGTGGCTGCACAGAGGCTGTGGTGTTGGGTCACGCTCAAGCTCGCCACCTCCCTTTCTGACGGGGCTCCGCAGGGCGCCAGTGACCAAGCCGGAGATTTCCTGTGTCATTTAACCGGCGGCATAAAAGGGAAAATGCCACCAAGTGCCGCATTCTCCTCTCACGATGGGCGGGGAAGCCGCACCTGGTGCATTTCTGTCTTTCTGTTCTGCTGTTAAACACCACAGGCAGCGTTCCCTCTAAGAATTGGGCGCCGCTGTGCAAAGTCCTCTTGCGCCGCGCAGCGGGGTCTTCCCAGCAGTTGGCGATGATGCCGTCCTGTCTTCGCTGACTTCCGGGTCAACGGAGCTGCGCAGAGCTCGGTTGAGAGGTGCGCAGCCATGCACCTTAGGGGACACGCTGACCGCAAGTGTCCTCTTGGGTTCTAGGCAGGAGAGTCATGCGGGGAGGGGAGGGAGGGAAAGTGGCCACCCTGTACATAGGACCCAAGTGCCGCTAGTGGTCGTTGCTAAGTCACTAGTGAGGCCCTGGTGCTCCGCCCCTCCATTTTAGTGGTGGGGGTGGTTGGGCCCCACGGAGGATGCGGTGGTGGTTGCTAGCCTACCCCGTGGCATGGTGTTAGCGGCCTGTACACCAAAGCCAGTGGTGGAACGCCTTCCTTCCGGGGCCAGTGCGGGCACAGGGAGCCACCGAACCCTTGAAGGAGAGCATATTGCATTGCAAAAATGGACGTCTGACGGAGACACAACCCCCCCGCCATGCTTACACACGCACATCGTCCCCTTGCCCCAAACGTTTGTCATGCCAGCCAGTGCCAAGCAGCTAGATTGGTGGCTTTTGAAGTGTCCTCTGGGGAAACGTTCGCAGTGGCTTATTGGGGATTCTGCCGAAGAAGAGTCGCGGCAGCCGAGGTCACGTCCTGTGTTCTTGGAAGGGCAGCTTGCTCGCCCCTCCAGAGCACCCGCAAGACTGTGGTGGGGCACCGTCTTGGTTCCCCTTTGGGTTGAGGCCCAATGGTGTGAGCTGGGTATGTGCTTGGAACACGGGTCCAGAATCGCCTATACAGGCAGGAGGTCCTTGGCAGGTAAACCGGCAAGGAAAGGATTTCCTGAAGGTAGAGAGTTTGGAAACCACCCAGCACAATGGTCTCTGACGAGACATGGCCTTTCGAAATGGAGGCCTCCCGCCCCTCGAAGCGCTTCACCCTGAGTCCCAGGGTTGAGAGTGTCTCCGCTTGCACCGACTCTGAAAGGCAAACGTTTACGGCCCTTTGGAAAACTGCAGCAACTGAGCCCAGTTTGCCGCTGTTTTTTCTGAAGGACTTGGGAGATGTCAAACCTTCCGGGGACGACGACGACGACGATGTAGCATTGCCTTGGGCATTAGAGACTGTAGATCCACCCTGGGAACGGGCATATGACAATCACTCAGATAACAGGTATGGCATGAGAGTTCCGTTGCAGTCCACGCAGACTGAGGAGCAGAGGCCCAGATCACTCTGGATGTCAAATTGGAGTGGTGTAGATGGGGAGGGGGACCTCTTCAGAATCGGGATTTAATTGGCCATGCTGACGCCAAGAGGAGTAAACCCAGAGTGACTTCTAGTAACATCAGATAAGTGCAAATGGGGAGTGGGCTACACTTTCTAGTCAAGGGTCTCGCTTGGTTGAGAAGTGTCACCATGTGAGTGTAGTTCCTTGTGTTGCAATAAGATGGTCGCCGCTTGACAGAGCAGGGCACTCTGGACCTGAAGAGATTTCCTCCAGCTACGCACTCTTCTCTTGCCTCTGAAGGCGAGTATGACTCCATGGGCATGATAGCCATGTGGGCAGTTGGAGAAATGTGCCATTGGTATGGGAGATAACACCTCTGCTCTTGAGTGCATGCCATCTTTAGAACAGAAAGCAGCAAACTTTGGCATTCTGCGGGTGTGATATTGCAGAGTGAATCTGCTATGGTCTCTTGGTCTGTGCTATTGTCCAAGGACACACCGGATCAGAACCAGGCCCACAGGTAGCTGGCTGGCTATGACAAAGGGATGTGGGCCGGGCTCCTCCAAGGGGGGGCAGGTTGTAGGAATGTCCAGTGTTTTTTAAGGCTTTGGGCATCTGTTTATATATAATTTTTTTTAATATATTGTTTCCTCTACCCTTGTGTATGGTTAATTTTTTTCTCTCTGTGGTGGGATTGGGTTTATCCCCTGCTGTGTCTGTATCTATCGCTGTTGTAAAACATAAAATATGTCTGGTAACTGACATCGCCTCTGTGTTTCATTCAGAAAAAAATAAAATAATTAAGGATTCCCTATTCAGCTTTGGGGCATGCCCTAACCAAGTATTTCACAAATATATCAAAACTTTTCTCCAGCCACCTAGAAAAAAAAAATTCTTTTGCGATGCCATAATTTGAGACGCATTTTGGTTCTCAGACAGCCTCTCGCCTTTTCAGTTTGAACGTGTGTAGCCTTCCAAAACACATTTTCCTTGACAAATAAGTACAGTCTCTTCTGGAGATAAATGTGGTCTTTGTGACCTGGTTTACAGATTGAGGAAACCAATCCCATACTGATTTCACCAGTTTGCAAGGAGAAATTGCAGAAAGAAATCCCCTCACAATTCTGTGAAAAAGAATCCTGCATTAAGATTTTGTTTTGCCAATCTCCCCCCCCCCCCGCAAATTACCCAGTTGTTTTCGTCACCAACACAGCAACCAGTCTTGCTTGCTGAAGATAGTGGGGGGGGGGAGGAGGAAGGAAGAGTAGAATTCCTTAGTAACTGATTTCCCATTTTTGGATCCCTGTGCCAGCACCCTACTGAATGGGTGTGTTCAGAATTTCTAACTCAAGGACATGCTAGCCAAAGATGCAGCACTTTCCAAGGGAGGAGGGCAGTGCAGCGAGCAGGTGCAGGAAGCATCACCCGCTGTTGGAAGGCCAGCCAGCCCACTGTGTGGAGCTGGATGGGAGCCTGTTTGACATTCCCTGTTACTGTACACCGGGCGTCTCGCCCAACTCTAAATCCAGCCCCGAGATGGCACGCAATGAGGGAAATGAGTCACTGGGTCATCAGAAAACGGGCCAAAGAAAATCCAGGCAACACAAGGCAGAGATGTTTGTTCCTCACACTCCGTGACTTCTGCATGTCAGGCTGCTGGGTGCAACCCAATCGCAGCGCTTGGCACGTGGCCATTGGAAACTGGCTTTTCTGGGGAGCAAGCAAGCGCGTCATCCAAGAGTGTCAATAACTCTGACAGGTCTTGCATTAAAAGGGTTTGTTTAGCTCCTGCCTCTATCCACCCACCTTTGCCTCAAGCGCTGTTCAGACAAACACCTCCATACACGTACCAGTCTTGTGGGGAACAAGGTTGTGCCCCCTACAGGCCTGTGCTGCAGTGGCTTTACCTGCTAGCCCCAGTTCCTACCCTTCACATGTACAGCAGAATAGTGGAAAGGTATAAAACGGCCAGCGGGTGGCGCAGTGGGTTAAACCGCTGAACCATGAGCTGTCGATCGAAAGGTCGGCAGTTCGAATCTGCAACGGGGTGAGCTCTTGTTGCTTGGCCAGCTCCTGCCAACCTAGCAGTTCCAAAGCATGTCAATGCGAGTAGATAAATAGGTACCGCTTGCGGGAAGGTAAACAGCGCTCCGTGTTCCAGCCGCATGCTACGCGCTGCGGCAAGGAGAGTCACGCCGGCCACGTGACCACAGAGGTGTCTTCGGACAACGCTGGCTCTTCGGCTTTGAAATGGGGATGAGCACCACACACCCTAGAGTCGGACACGACTGAACTTAATTGTCAGGGGTCACCTTTACCTATAGGTCCGTAGGGCCTGCATCCCTTGGAGAGTAATTGCACAAGGTTCCTGGCAGGACAGAGAGCTTGTATGCTAAATGCACCACAATCAGAAGCATGTTCCAATTCATCTGCACACGTTCGGTATACATACAGAGGGGTAAGAGTCATCATTTTACCCAAGGAGACGCATGTAACTGCCAATGCGCAGGGCAGAAGCAAATCAGGCAGAGGTGAGAAATCCAAATTTATTATTTCATTTATATCCTGCCTAGAAAGCATACATGTGGGCTCCCCAGTCAGGCACTAACAAAACCCTGATTAGCGTCAGACCCAAACAGAAGTTCTCTGCACTAATTAACACAGGGCACAGCACATCAGGGCAGTCTCTTTTCAAAATGAACAGGAGGAGCTACACAAGAGCATGGGAGACTGAAGTAGCTGTGCAGACTCATCCTGTGATGTTCATGCTGCCTAGATGCCTTTAAAAGGGGTTTGGACAGATTCATGGAGGAAAAGACCATCACAGGTTACAAGCCATAAGCAACCTCCTGGTTTTAGAGGTGGGTTTTCTCTGTGCCAGGTGTAGGGGAGTGACAACGGGAAACGGGTTATCTTGTGCTCCCTGAGGCATCTGGTGGGGCCACTGTGTGACACAGGAAGCTGGACTAGATGGGCCTTTGGCCTGATCCAGCAGGGCTCTTCTTATGTTATGTTCTTATAAGTAGGGGCCACTGAGGGCTCGCTCAGAAGAAACTGCATCATTGCACCACAGTCCTTACTGTGCAGCCTTTAGTCTCTATGGCCAAAATAGGCACTAGCTGTCTATAGTCCAAACCTCTTTTCTGGAACTTTAGCACCACCTAGTGGTATAGAAATATGTCTGCAAGCACCGTAAGAGATGTACTGTATTTGCACTTACAGGTAAGTTGGTTTTGACAAGCTATGGGGCTAAAATATCTCAAAAATGTTAATATTTCCCAAATGTGTTCTGCAGAGAAGTTGCATCTGAAAGTCACCATGCTTCACCCAGGAAACAACTGCTGAATTCGAATGTATCCAGAGATTTGATTCTATTCATTTGGGCTAGAACTAAGACACCGGTTTCCTAACACACTACAGGATTACAGGGTTAACTTAGCAAAGCTAAGTAGCCAGGTGAATATTCCCACCCTAATGCAATATTACATGTACAACGTTTAGCATTTTATAAGGCGCTAGAGTATTCAAAGCACCACACGCAATCTCAGCACGTGTATCTAGCAGGGCTCTTCTTATGTTCTTTTGTTGTTCAGTCGTCCTCCACTATCTTCCTGAGTTCGCTCATTTTCAGTAAACAACAGCCCTGTAAGGTGGGCCAGGATGGATATTATCATATGGCAGATGAATGGTTGAGGCTGAGAGAAGGTTAGCTGGCCTGAGGCTACACAGGGTCAGCCCAGGTCCTCCCTGGGCCTGAAGTGGGGGCAAAAAACACCCCCTAAAAACCAGGCTGCCAGCATGGTCAGCGGCTCCTGTTCCGTGAACTCGGAAGTGAAGAGGAGAGCAGGGCGGAAGCACGGAGGGGAGAGTGGTGGGCTAGAGAGCGGCTCCCAGCCATCCAAATCCTTGCGCTCCCGCTTTCCAGAGGGCACCACCTGCTTGCACACAAGCGTCCCCTGACCTGCAGCCGCGCACAGCTCTAGGCCAATCACTTCTCGCCATTCCCACCTGCCATGCCAACGCAGCCAATTACAGTTTTCTTCGTTTCTACCGTGGCCAATCGCGCAACGTTCCCCTCACCATGACTCCAGTACCGCCTCTAACCCTCTTGCCAGGAGACTTTCCAGCCCTCCACTCTCGCTACTCCGCCTCTGCGGGAATTCCCTTTTCCTCTCCTCTCTATGGTCTTCAGGCACCTCCCCTCAGCCCCGCCCCCTATAGTCATGCGCTTGACGGGGGTCCGCGCGAGGCTTCCTTCTGTCTGCCGGCTTCGGTTCTGCGCGTGCGTAGAAGCAGCGACCGAGTCCAAGTGCCCCCCTTCCCTTTCCCGCGCGCTTGACGTCCTCGCTGGCTCCGCCCCCCGCCTGTTCCCACTAGGTGGTGTTTGCGACGGCCACACTTGACGGCTTTCGGGTCCCCCTTCCTCGGGTTCCCCCTCCCCCTGCTCGCGGGTTGTCAAGGCGGCTCGCTTTACGGCCCGGCGGCGATGGCGGAGGGAGAGCGGGCGGAGAACGGAGGAGGAGGCGGCTCCGGACGGCCGCCTCAAGAGGGCGAGCTGGGGGCGGTGGAGCGGGCGGAGGCCTTCAAGACCCAAGCGAATGATTACTTCAAAGGTAGCGCCCGTGAGGGGAGGAGGGAGGGAGAAGGAGGAGGGGGCGGGGCCGCCTGAGGAGGGAGCCAATGGGGCGGGGCGGCCCGAGGGGAGGAGCCAGCTGGGAAGTGGGAGGGACGTTTCTGAAGGGAGGAGCCAATAGGAGGGGGAGACCAACCACCCAATGGGGGGGCTAAAGAAGTGCCTGTCCGAAGGGGGAGCCAGTGTGAGGAAGACCTTAATTTCCCGGGGGGGGGGGGCTTTCCTATTGTGGCATTCCTGGGGGGGGGCTGGGTTCAACCAGTGAGGGACTAAATGAGGAATGTGGCTGGGAGGGTGTTCACCTGGGGAGCTGGGGAAGGCCAGTTGGGGAGCCACTTGTGAAAAAACGAGGGTCTCTGGTTTGGAGGTAGCACAGAAAGTGCCAGTGGAAGACGACCAGTGGGAAGCAGCGGCTTTATTGGAGTGCTACTGGGGGAGGAGGGTGGGCTTGGTGGGGGCCCGTAAGGAGAGGGGTGGACCTCATGAGGAAAGCAAAAGTGGGGGGCACTGGGGAGCTGCCTCTCTCCACCCCGTCCTCCAGGCTCGTTTTACATCTCTGGCGTTTGCAATACTTGAGCTCTTTGTGGCCCTGGCTGGGGAAAAAACGGCTTGCCTTGTGACAGGATAGGGGTCGGTCTCCTGGTGACCGGCCGAGGGCACTTCCATGTCCTGATGTTGTTACATCTGTCCATTTAATGCAGGCAGCAGGTGGCCATTTTCCCCTCTCATGACCTGTGTCCAGTGAGCCTGCGGTGCTTGCGTGTCTCGAATTGTCCAAATGTGCTGGTCTGGAACGATCTCTCTGGAAAGGAAAGAGGCAGCATTGTGATCCATCTGCAGAACTAGCAGAATCGTTGCCCAGCGCTGCAGGCAGCTGAGCTCCGAGGAGCTTCACTGCTCAGCAAGTCGAGTCTAGCGCAGGGCACTTGGAGCCCGTGGTGGATAGAGAGGGATTAGTCTTCAGTTGCTTTCTTCCGAGGGCCAAGAAGATTTGGAAGCAATCTGGTGTGAATCATCTGTGTGCTGATAAATCAGGAAATGGAGCTCTCTTGCTCTGCTGCTTCACAGTGGGATTCAGCCCCTTAAGCAGGTTCCTAAGCGTCACTGGATCATGGGCCAAGATGGTTGCTTGCCTGTGTAAACCTAGGCTGCAGTCCTGTAACGCTTTCCTGGGAGGAAGCCCTAATGAACACAATGGGGTTTACTTCTGAGTAGAAGTGGGTGGCGCAGTGGGTTAAACCGCTGAACCATGAGCTGTCGGCAGTTCGAATCCGCGACGGGGTGAGCTCTTGTTGCTTGGACAGCTCCTGCCAACCTAGCAGTAGATAAATAGGTACCACTTGCGGGAAGGTAAACAGTGCTCCGTGTTCCAGCCGCATGTTACGCGCTGCGGCAAGGAGAGTCATGCCGGCCACATGACCACGGAGGCGTCATCAGACAACGCTGGCTCTTTGGCTTTGAAATGGGGATGAGCACCACACCCTAGAGTCGGACACGACTGGACTTAATTGTCAGGGGTCACCTTTACCTTACCTTTTTTAGACATGCATAGGCTGGCACTGTAAAATAATGAAAGAACCCTTCTGAATCCTGGCCTGAAGTCTCCAGCGCCTTCGCTCAACCAGTGGATTTGGAAGGCTTCTTTGCCTCCTCCCAGTTATGATGCGTAACCTTTCGTTGTGCCCAGAGGCTGTGTCATGATGAAGTCTGTAATTAACAAGTTTAGCCCTCCGGGACTCTCAGCTGCTTTGAGTGATAACCTTTGCTAACTCTCTAAGCGTGACTTTCCTTTTAATCCCTGGCAAGGTTGCCTTGTTCCCTGAAGCAAGAAGAGGCTTAAGAGCCACCTAGAAGGTTACTGTTCATTCTGGCTTGTATGGATCTGTGCGGGCAAGAGAAGGGAGTTCACATCTTCACAAATGTGTGCACCTTTCTGTTTATTTGATGGAGTCATTACGTAGGTTTCTGCCTTGTCCTATCCTCTGGTAGAACTCCGTGTTCACAAGAATAGTGATTTCAGTTCAAGAGACAGACGCTTACTGTGCTTCTCACTTCTGTCCTTGCTGACACTGGGTACGCTACACAAACTCGCACCTGGTACTTTGGGCAAACAAACGTGTCCCCACAATCAGTCTAGAATTGTCACCCTTTTCTAGTTCCATGCTTAGAATTAGGAGGATTGGACAAATTTGTGGAGGACGGGTCTGCTGGTGGCTATGAATCATGATGGTTCTTCGCTGCCTCCAGTTGCAACAGCGATATACCTTGGAATCCCAGTCGCAGGGGAGCAGTGGCGAGAGAGAAGGAGGCCTCTCTCTCCTGCATGGGGGCTTTCCATGGAGACCGCTCCCATGTTGCCTCTCTTCTTCTTAACCGAGCTTCCGTTAAGGCCCTGAGCTTTGCTCCTGTGTTGGCTTCCTGCTAAGAGCCCTTTCTGTGGTTTTCCTCCCTCCCCTCGCAGCAAAGGACTATGAAAATGCGGTGAAGTATTACTCGCAGGCCATTGAACTGAACCCCACCAACGCCATCTACTATGGCAACCGGAGTCTGGCCTACCTGCGGACAGAATGCTACGGTTATGCCTTGGCCGACGCCACCAAGTCCATCGAGCTGGACAAAAAGTACATCAAAGGCTATTACAGGCGAGCGACCAGCAACATGGCCCTGGGCAAATTCAAGGCAGCCTTGCGGGACTACGAGACGGTACGTGGGGAGGACGGCAGAGCGGTGGCGTGGTCAGGAAAGTGGTCTGGGCTTAACTTGCTAGCCGGCCACTATTTGTGGCCAGCGCTAGCCCCTTCCAAGCCCTCTTCCTTGCACAGAGGACTTGTGGGAAACATGTCTTCTGTGGTTTGCACTGGGGTATGGAAAGGTAAGAAAAAGCAAGCGCCTCTTCAGAACAGCAGCGCGAGACACACCCGGTGTTTCTTACTCTCTCCAAAAGAAGTGAGAGAAGTCCTGTCCCCAGGTTGCCTTCAGCTCACTAAGAACTCAAGAGAGGGGATTCTTGGGCTGGGTTTGGGGTGGGGGGGCACTTGGTGATCATTGGTGATCAGGCTTGGGGTTACAGGAAAAATTGGTGTGTCAGGCTAACGGACAGAGCATGTTGTTTTGAAGACAAAATAATGTGCTTTGCCAGTTAAGCCTACAAATCAAATAAACATGCTAAAAGGGGTGTGTGTGAGTGAGTGAGAGAAATCTTAAGGTAATTGCAGGCTGCAGTGTTTGAAATCTCTGTGGCATTGACTTCTGGGGTGCTGTGGAATGTTTATGAATATTCCAGTTGCTCAGAAGCGAGCAGGTGTGTGAGAGCGAAGGGGGTGGGGGTTTACCTGCACTCACAAATGTATGAGAGTCTCAACTCGGCAAATGCGTATTGCTCCCCCTGTCTGCCCAGGTTGTCAAGGTGAAGCCCAACGATAAGGATGCCAAGATGAAATACCAGGAGTGCAACAAGATCGTGAAGCAGAAGGCTTTTGAGCGGGCCATCGCCAGCGATGAGCACAAGCGGTCTGTGGTCGACTCCTTGGACATAGAGAACATGAGTGAGTGGGGGTGGGAGCTGTGGGGCGGGACTGGGGACGACGACAACGACGTGATCGAGATGTATAAAATGATGCATGGGATGGAGAGAAGGATGTTCTTTTTCCCTCTCGCACAACACCAGAAGCAGAGGACATCCACTAAAATTGACTGGCAGGAGAATTAGAACAGACAAAAGAAAATATTTCTTTACCCAGCGTGTAATTAATCTGTGGAACTCCATGCCACAGGGTGTTGTGATGGCACCTGGCCTAGTTGCCTTTGAAAGGGGATTGGGCAGATTCGTGGAGGAAAAGTCCATCACAGGTTACAAGCCATGATGGGGATAAGCAACCTCCTGGTTTTAGTAATAGGCTATCTCTGTATGCCAGGTGCAAGGGAGTGGCAACGGGATACAGGTCTCTTGTTGTCTTGTGTGCTCCCGGAGGTATCTGGTGGGGCCACTGTGAGATACAAGAAGCTGGAGTATATGGGCCTTTGGCCTGATCCAGCAGGACTCTTCTGAGGTTCAATGGGGGGGGGCTGCTGGGGGCCTGAGTTGTGAACCACCGGGGGAGGGGGCCACACGCAACCCCATTCTTCCTTTTTTGAGGGAGCCCTGTCACTCTTGTCCCTGCAACCGCTGCCGTTGCGCACGGTTGTCTGCGCCAAGGTTTCCTGCCGTTGCCCAAAATAGAGCGAGATCTCGGATCATAAATAGATCCCGGCACGGAGAGGCTTAATCAGTAAAAATAAACAGACTGGTGTTCACAATGGGCCAGCTGCTGGCACGCGCCGGGCCTTTCATCCCCGTGTCCTGGCTGAGCTGTGACTCGGCGGCATCCTGGAGGCCCTGGGAATCCTGTCATTAAGAGTTCTGCAAGCTGTCGCCCTGCCTGCTGCCCCTGTGTGTTGCAAGCAAGCAAACCGCTGAGAGGCTGCTCTCCCCACCCCCCTCTCCCCAGCCATCGAGGATGAGTACAGCGGCCCAAAGCTGGAGGACGGGACGGTGACGCTCGCGTTCATGAAGGAGCTCATGCAGTGGTACAAGGATCAAAAGAAGCTGCACAGGAAGTGTGCCTATCAGGTAACCCTCCCGGTCCCTCGAGAACTGTTGTCAGGGCTGCAGAAGCGCTGGGTTTGGAGAGGACGCAGGATCCGTGGCGCCGAGTGGATGGGCAGATGTAGTGGCACAGGCAGAGCGGAGACGGCCCCCGCTGTGCTGTGCAGTTGCCAGAGGGTCTGGGAGCCGCCTGAAGCCGCGACAGTGAAAGGGAGCCGTTGCATGGGGCCCGTAATTGAAGGCCTCTGCGCCCCACCAAGATTCCCCCCCCCTCGCAGGCCATTGGAGCACATTGCGCAGAGGCCTCTGAGGTCTCCATAGCCTGCTGTGGTCGAGCACCCCTTTGTGACTTTTCCGTGGTGGAAGATCGCAGGTGAGACTGTAGACGCGCTCCCTGAGTTACAGACATCCGACTTACAGATGTCCGAGCTATGGCCGGCTATCTCTGCGCCTCTGTGCAGGCGCAGTACGACCTTTGCCGGTGCTTCTGCGCAGGTGCGAAAGCCACACGAACCGGCTGTTCTGACCTCCGTCGGTATTGAGTTACAAATGGACCTCCCGCACCTAGCCCCGCCGTACATTGGGGTCCTAGTGGACGGCAGGCAGGCAGGCAGGCAGGCACCCTTTCCAGACCTGGCAGTCGGAAGAATTGATGCAGGCGGCTCTGTGGAGTCGAACAATGAGATGCGTCTGCAGCAGGGCGGGACAGGAGTGGAGAAAGAGAGGGTTCGAGAGGAGGGGGCTGTGGCCCCCTTGGTCCCCAGCCCCTCACATCTCTCTCTCTCTCTCTCTCTCTCGTGGTCACAAAGGCCAGAAGTCCATTTTAAAGCCTTGTTCAAAGAGAGACCTCTCGGATTCTAAGCCGATTCAAGCCATGTCTGTTTGGAGCACCTGTGACCATTTGCGTCAACCACACCCAACGCACACCGCCTGCGTTCCTGCTGACTTCTCCTTTTCCCCTCTTGCAGATCTTGGTACAAGTGAAAGAGGTGCTATCGAAACTCCCCACCCTAGTAGAAACCACGTTAAAAGAGGTGGGTGTGCCTTTTCGTGTCTAGAAGATGAAGCGAAAGGGGCAGGGGTGGTATCTTCCCCCACCCACCCCCGTCGTCTAATTTCAGAACGTTTGGGGTGGCCTGTCTTTGTTTTTTGGGGTTTTTTTGGTTTTTTTTTTTAAAGGCTGTTGCCCATTTCCCAAGTTTCATCTGGCTTCTGTTGCCTGCCTGTCCTGCTGTGGCGGGTGGCTTTGGGCAGGACTGCTCCAAGCTGCACTCTTGCAAACAGGAGGTAGAAACCCCACACGACGGCACAGGCACCTTCACCAAGCGGCATGGGGCTTGTCTTCTCCTGGGCTAACCCTCTGCCGTTCCCCCCCCCCTGTCCTTTCTGCTGCGTCTTCGTTCCAGACAGAGAAAATGACGGTCTGTGGCGACACTCACGGGCAGTACTACGACCTTCTGAATATATTTGAGTTGAACGGGCTGCCGTCGGAAACAAACCCCTACGTATCCTTTCTCGGTGTGTGCGCCCCACTGATCCCCCCCTCTCTGCCTGGGTGGACTGGGGCTGGGGGGAGAGGAGACCCTCGGCACTTGAATTCGGCAGCTCCTGTTCTGCAGCCGTTCCCTTTTCTCCCTGCGCTGAAGCCCGAGGGGCTGAGGGCCCGCTGCAGCCTCTTCCCTTCTGGAGGGGCAGCAAAAGGGCAGCTGTCGGTTTGGGTGGGCTGCCATTTCGCTCATCCCCTGCCGGTTGCCTCATACATGGTCTGGGAGAGGATGGCAGCAGAAAGGCAGCCCATCCCCGCAGGACTGGAAGCCTCTGCTTGTTAAGCATTGGCATTTATTTGTCAAGATGTGCTCTTTTTCCTGTGACCATGAGGTCTAGAAACTTGGAGTATTATTATTATTATTATTATTATTATAATAATTCTGAGGTTCCCAAGTATTCCAGATAGGTTTCTGGGTTCCACATTACCGCCTGTGTGTGGTGTCCCCGTAGAATTGGTGGGGCAGGATATGTTTCTCCATATAGCAGTAGTATCTGGTTGCTTTTGTAAATGCCCCTTGAGTCCCACAGAAGCAGACAGTGTGAACCACGTTCTGGCCTATGGTTAGCCGTCGGTCTCGTTGTTTTGCTGTGTGCAAGACGTGGTTTCCTTCTGAAGAGCTCTGAGTGGGTGACGGTAGATCCGGGGGGGGGGGCTGCTGCCGGTTTGTGTCTTTTCCTGAGCGCACCCCCTTTCCCGCTGCAGATATTCAACGGGGATTTTGTTGACCGTGGCTCTTTCTCCGTGGAGGTGATACTAACGCTCTTTGGTTTTAAGCTGCTATATCCGGATCATTTCCACCTCCTTCGAGGTAGGGGACTCTTCTTCCAAATGGTTTGACAGGCGAAATGAAGGGGGGGCAGGACACACACACACTTCCTGCTGACCGCCCTTCCTTCCACTCTCTTCCCCCCTTTCATTGCCTCTCTTTTGCCTTTGCCTTTTGCAAGAGGCTTTAATATCTTGGGCTGCAGCTCCTGCCTGGCCTCTTTTCCGCAGCCCTTGATGTAGGACTTATGTACGTGGACAGAGACACAGAGACACAGAGACACAGAGACAGAGACAGAGACAGAGACAGAGACAGAGACAGACACAGACACAGACACAGACACAGACACAGAGACAGACACAGAGACAGACACAGAGACAGACACAGACACAGACACAGACACAGACACAGACACAGACACAGACACAGACACAGACACAGACACAGACACAGACACAGACACAGACACACACACACACACACACACACACACACACACAGACACACACACACACACACACACACACACACACACACACACACACACACACACACACACACACACACACACACACACACACACACACACACACAAAAGCTGGGTTTTTTCGTCCTGTGTTCTGTGCACGCTAGATGTGCATTTGCAACTCCAGCATCCTCTGTGACTTAGCTTGGGGTGGTGCTGCTGTGGACACCCCAAGAGTGTTCTGCAGAAAGCTGCTGCTGGCGTTGCTTGTGCAGATGTGCTCCTCCCCCTTCCCCCCTCCCAATATCTGACTCTGGAAGCGCCCCTGGGAGACAGCCCTTGCCTGAAGGGGGCTGTGTGTCCTCAGTCGCTTGCTGTCTCTGCCTGGTCTTTCATTGCTCTCCGTGGTGGTCTTTAACCCTCCCCGCCCATCCCCGTCCCCAATTCCTGTCGTCCTCCTCCAGGGAACCACGAAACGGACAATATGAACCAGATCTACGGGTTTGAGGGGGAGGTCAAAGCCAAATACACGGCTCAGATGTTTGAGCTGTTCAGCGAGGTCTTTGAGTGGCTCCCTCTGGCGCAGTGCCTCAATGGCAAAGTCTTGGTAAGAGGGGCGCTGTGGGCCGGAGGGCGGAGGGCTGCCGCTCGCGTGCCACACTCGCTTCCTTGCTGACCCTGGCTGTGCTCCTCCTCCTCGCCGACAGATAATGCATGGTGGGCTCTTCAGTGAAGACGGCGTGACGTTAGACGATATCCGGAAGATTGAGAGGAATCGGCAGCCCCCAGATTCAGGTGTGTGCACGGGGAGGGGGGCTCGTGGAGTCGGGCTGGGGTGGCGAGGCATTGAATAGAACGCCTAAAAGAAGAGGCGTTCGGACTGAATGCGAAACGGTGGCTTAGACCAGCCACAGCTGAGCACTCGCCTCTTCCAGGTGTGCAACAGGTGGTGTCGAGCTGCTTGTCTGCTTCGGTTGTGCCTCTGCGCAAGGGTCGGCTTTGTGAATCCAGGCCTGTCTTTGGGGTGTAGCAACCCCTGGCGGCAGTAGCCGTGACTGGACCTGATTATCAGTGACTTGTGAATTCAGGCATGATGGGGAACCACAGGTAGCGCCGCCTCTCACCCTCCTCCCTGCCTTTTCACTGCAGTTTGACCGGCAGAAATTAGACAGGTGAAGCTTTTCTTGGCATGATGAAGTGGTGGAGAAAGCGTCACTTTTTAAAGCATCCGCACTTCAGACCGCTGTTGTGGTCGTAGGAGAAGGAAGGGGCGGTCATCTGCTAGGCCGCACTGGCAGGAGGCCTGAAACGGTCACAGCCTTGGTTCGGGTCTGCCTGGGGGGGGGGGGTTGTGGGTGTTCCTGATCGCTCTCTGCCCCCCCTCCCTCCCTCCGCCTCTTCATGCGCCCTTTCATCTTCTCGTTGGCAGGTCCCATGTGCGACTTGCTGTGGTCAGACCCTCAGCCCCAGGTAAGGCCCTGCTCTGGAGATCCTTGTGGCTTCCTTTTTGCCCGTTTTCGTTTCCTGGACTGCTTTAAGCAGCGTTTGGGGCAAGGAGTGGGGTGGGGCATTGGCCCACCGCCTCCCCACTGACTGACCCGGGCTCCGTGCCTCCTTGTGATGCCGCCCGGCTGGTTGGTTGTTCAGGTCGGGGGTGGTGTGGGAGCCCAGAGGACAGGTGCCCAATGATGACCCTCGATCAGGCAGCAGCCCCCCCCTCTTCTCTCTGTTCCCCCCCCCCTCAGAATGGCCGGTCGACCAGCAAGCGCGGCGTCAGCTGCCAGTTTGGGCCGGACGTCACCAAAAGCTTTCTGGAGCGCAACCATTTAGAC
This sequence comes from Plestiodon gilberti rubricaudatus, assembly GCA_026170595.1. Lineage (NCBI taxonomy): Eukaryota > Metazoa > Chordata > Lepidosauria > Squamata > Scincidae > Plestiodon > Plestiodon gilberti. The sequence continues at coordinate 11,069,467 of JANXHW010000011.1, forward strand.
TACATCATTCGCAGCCACGAGGTCAAACCGGAGGGGTACGAGGTGGCCCACGACGGCAAGTGCGTCACCGTCTTCTCTGCTCCCAATTACTGGTGAGCAAGCAGAGCCGACCCAGCATCATTTCTCTCCCCCCCCCATCGAGTGGGCCCCCCCCAGCCACCGTCTGTGCTGCTTTTCTCCTCCTCTCACTCCTAGTTTCAAAAAGGAAGAGGAAGTGTGGAGGACGGCAGAGCTGTGGATCCTCCATATTCAGAGCAGTCTACCTGGGGATACTATTGCTGGGTGGAGCAGCAGTGGGAGGACTGCTGCCTCCAAGGTTCTGGAAGCGGCTGGACCCTGGGCTGGATGGCCCTTGGTTCTGATCCGTCAGGGCTGTGCTGTATGACGCCCTTCTTGATATATTCTCTCGCCAGTGACCAGATGGGCAATAAGGCTTCCTACATCCACTTGCAAGGCTCAGACCTGCGGCCCGAATTCCACCAGTTCACAGCAGTGGTGAGTGCGCCATTCCTGCTCTGAGATGCCCACCGACACGGGGGGGGGGGGCACATCTCCCTGCACCCCCACCTGGAATCTTGCCGGCATCTTGCCAGATTTCCGGAGACAGACGTGTGCTTGACTGACCCCGCTTCTTTTCCGCTTTCCCAGCCTCATCCGAACGTCAAACCAATGATGTATGCCAATTCACTGCTGCAGCTGGGGATGATGTAAGCCACCCTTCACCTCCCTTCAGCACGGACCACCAGCTCGCGCCCCCCTCCCGCCCTGCCTGGAGACCCATGCGCTAGGCAAACGACAGTGATTTTTCCTCTCCCCCCCCTTCTTTCCTCTTAAGCAATTAGTTTCAACATCAGCCTTCACTGCAAAGCAGGGTTCAATTTTTATTTTTGGGCGGGGGGATGGGGTGGAGAGCAGGATGGGGAAGCCTGAGCACCTGCCACAGGGGGGAGGTGTGTTGAGGATTGCGTCTGTAACGGCCCCCTGCTCAAAAGGCCAGTACCAACTGGGGCTGGTCCTCTCTCTCTCTCTCTCTCGCCCGCTAACGTTGCCTGCGCACCTGAGAGAACGGTAGCCGGAGCGTTCCAGACAACGGGTTTGGTTTTTTAATATATTGGAAAATGGTATTTATTCCCTCTCTTCTTCTTCTTCTCCTCCATCTTTTTTCCAGCTTGCTCAGACCCTGCCCTCCGGTGTGCAGTCATGGGAAAAGGGCCGTGGGGGGTGGGGAGCCTGTGGGCCAGTTCTGCTTCCTGCAGCTGGTGCTGTTGTCTTGGCAGGCAGAGTGTGGTTGTGCTGGAGATGCAGCCCCAGCCCTTCTCCGGGTGCTGCCTGCAGTCTGTCCTGCAGGAGCAAAGAAAACCGTTCTTTCGACAGAGCCTTGGGGTCAAAGGTTGGGGGGGAGTCCCGACTGGGGAGGAATCAGTCGCACAAAGGCCCTGTCATCTGGACCCCCCGGGCAGACTCTCTGGGGCAACTGCCCTCTCTCAGCACCCCCTGGCAGGTGGGGAAGGAAAAGTTCTCTGCTGCTGGTCAACCACTAGCTGCCCCCCTCCACCCACCCACCCCAGCCGTGGCTGCTGCCATTGTCCTGTTCTGAGCGGTTTGTGCCTGAACGTCCCAGGCAAGGTTGAGTCAGTCCTGGAATAAGCGGAGGGAAACGATAGGAAGCCTTTGGGGCGAGACATGGCCTGTGTGTGACCTTCTCTCCCCGTCTTAGCTGTGAAGCGGGAGAGTGGGGCTAGAAGGACCTGCAGGGCCAGGAAGTCGCCTGGTGATTCGACCCCGGGCTCAGTCGACCTGCTGTGGTCCACCGTTCCTAGCTTGCTCCGTTTCCTTGTCAGCATTGCGTGTAGCAAGGCGGCTTCCCAGGGGCCGTTTCGAGCGGGGAGGAATCGTCAGACCGACCTTGGGCGTTCTGGCCCCATCGGTCTGTCTGGGGACTTCTCAAGTGGGGCTCGGTGCTGTCGGTGTTTTGAGGAGTGGGCAGATTCGCCCAGGCTCTCTGGTCCTGGGAATCTGGTTCCCAGGCCATGTGAGTCTCCTGGGATCGTTCCTGTGACTGTGCTGGAGGGTGAGGGTACCCTCTTGTTCTGGGACGTGCTCCTGCAGTTGTCCTGGGAAGATCCGGATCCTGTGTCTCCAACCGGCGCTGCTTTTGGGGGATTCCTCTGACTTTTAGATCTCACGGGGCTCGGTCTCTTGAGAGAGTGAGAAATCCCCATTTTGTCTCAGCCAGGCAGCAGAATCCCACGTAGAGATCACTGGGATCACCTGCCGTCTTTTGGCTTCTGACTTGCACAGGGAGGATTGTCTTTCCTTCCTTGGCCAGCTTCTAACTTTTGCCCATCATCAGAAAACATAGGTTGGGGGGGGGGGGGAGGGCAAAGAATCTGGCCTTGGGGTCCAGCTTTTCTGGAAAAGGAACAAAACGTCATTAATTTTGGGTTCTTTTTTTAGGTTGCTCTCACTTTTCTCCCCCCTCATTTCCCCCCCCCCAGCAAACCTGGGGGGGGCTTCCCGCTCTTGCTCCTGCCTCTGGGATCAAAGCGCCATGTTGGCTTTCCCCAGACTGAAACGAGGCTGCTTTTTCCTTCTGTGGCCGAAAAGAAACCAGCGAATATTCCAAAAGCACTTTGGATGTTTGTGTTTTTTTCCCCATGCAGACCACGGAGGGTTTTTATACATCCAGGATTCTCTTTCCACTCTCGCCCTCCTACCTATTGAGCTATTTTACTGTCTGTAATTAAAAGAAAGAAAGATGTTAAAATAAAGTAACTATTGAAAGATCTTCAGGCTGGGACGGAGCCTTCCTTTCCGCCGTCCCAAAAGTTACGTCTTCTCTCAACCCTACAGAGGCAGCAGGTTAGTCGCTTAGCCTTCTTTGCACAATCATCTTCTCTTCTGCGCTCTTGCTAGTGGCCTGTCGGGATGAGGAACCCAACAGTACATTCATGGCGCAGGTGGGTGGGTGGGTAAAGTCTTCCCCTCCTGAACCATCATTCTCCAGGGTTGGCCTGGAGAAAAGGGGAATCCCCATTGACAACAGCTCCTCCTAGTGGTAAAAGTCTGACACACGTTCTGCGTCTGTGCCTAGCATTCAGAGTCTGGGAAAGTGAGGGAGCAAAAGCTTTCAGGAGAGAAAGAGGGAGCGGAGGGAGAGACAGCCAGGTTCTCACCTCAGCATCGCTCAGGACGTTTTCAAAACTGAACAGTGGGGTCTCCTAACGGGAACATCCTTTGGTCCGTTCTTTGGTCTGCAGAAGTTGAGAGGCAATGCTTTTCTTTTTGCCTGCTGCAAATGTCTGCAGGTCACGCTGATGTCTGAAGGCACAAGAAAAGTCTGTGCTGGGGGGTGGTTTTGCTTGTCCCCCCTGGGGGTAACTCTAGAAACAGCAGGGGGGCATCTGCAGGATCCTACCGCTGTTCTTTCTGTGACTGTACCTGAAGCGACAAGCCCAGCCTGCCTCCTGCACTGCCGGCCCCGGACCTGGATAAATTGACTCCACTAACGGAGTGGTTATTGAACCGTCGGAAATGCCTGTGTGTGTCTGCCTATCATATGCGTGAGTGGAGACCACACACCTGCACAGCTCTGTTTATGAGCGGAACCAGAGAATTGAGCTCTTCCTGGATTGCACCACTTCTGTGCGTGTGGAAAACTGGGATGTCAAGGAGCGAAGGCCAAGCTTCAGTCTTCTCTCCGACATGTTAGTTTTTGGGGTGTGTTCAGACATGTGAATATCCTGAAGCTATCTGGGAGAAGCTTAACCCCTCAGTTCTGCTGTTTGCATCAGTTGAGTCCTCTGCTTGGAACGGCAAAACAGCTACTAGTCTGTGTTGGGTATCCCGAGAGAGGAGTTTGGAATTGGGGGTCGTCTTTCTTCCTGGGTGTGGTTCAGGGTTTCATCCAGGAGAACAAGCTTCCCCGAAAGACATTTTGCTCACCACTGCGCATCTTCCCCTGCGATACAAGGCCTCAGAGGAGCCTGGGGCAAGTCCCAGGGCCTGGTCTCAGGTCATGTGGTGCAGCCCACCCAGTTTTTGCAGCATGAGCTTGTGCACGGAGTCTGTGCATTTAGAAGGCTACCCAGAATCCTTTGCAACCCGTGCTGGTTCCATGATGACGATGGGCAGGTCAGACTTTCTTGGCCAAGCAAATTGTATGGAAAGGGATTCCTTCTTCTGAAAAAGAAAGTTTTGGAAACCACTGAAATAAAAGATCAAGGGCAATGTTATAGGGTTTCCCCCTCCTTTACCTCCCTGAAAGAATGCTATAAACAGACCGTAAGAAAGCATTAAAAAAAACTACATAAAGAATAACAAGAAGAAACAAGTTTGGATTATAGCAAATGCCAGGCCAACGGCTGGAGAATGGGAAAACGTGCCCCGACAAACTGTGGAACATCCTTCCCTGGAGGACAGCGGATGGATGGTGCTTGGCAAGGAAGCTGCCACGTTAGGGGTTTTTTGTTTTTATTTAAACGAAATGCGTCGGTCACTGGGGAGCCGAGGGTTAATTCCACCTTGGGATTGGGCAGGCTTGAGAAAAGCTTGACCCTTGGCTCCTGTCCTGGCTCTGGCCAGTGGGGGCCTTTCTTTTCCCAGCCTCAAAGTCTATTCACTCTGCCCCCCCCCCTTCTCCGAGAGGACAAAGGCGGCTTTATGAAGTCTCAGTGAGGCAGGAGCTGGGATGTCAATGAGGTGGCTGCTGTTTATGCCTTAAAACAAACAGAAAAAATAAGGGGGAAGGGGAGAGAGAGAGTGCAAGCTGGGGGGAGGTCAGATCAGGACAAGGGTCTTCTCTTCCCAGCTAAGATAAGCAACCCCCTCCCTTGGGGCTGACAATGGACCAGAATTCCATCCTCCCCTCCTGCCCTAGGAGGAGGAATCAAAGGATGCTAAACCAAGACAAAAAAGGCAGCGTAGAGGCTGTTTCAGTAACCTTTTTCTTGGGTTGGTTAGTTTCAAAATACAACAAGACGGCCCTCCTTCCCAAGCGGGGGCCTTTCAATCCTTGCATCAGTTTCCCGAAACAGCTGGGGGAAAAGCACTCTGCACATACCCAGAGATCATTTGCCCTTCATTACATTTTAAATTTCCTCAGGAGAAAAGTGCTTTGCATATACGCAGAGACCATTTGTGGTGGGTGGGTGGGTGGGTGGGTGGATCGGAGAGACACAACTTGCCCATAAAGCAGGCAAGCTAGTGGGCAGAGAGGGCTGCTGCTTTTGCGGCGGCTGCTGTTAAACAATTGGGAGTTGGGACTCCTTGCCTGATCTACTGCAAGTCTCCCAGAGATCTGCCAGCCAGTAGATCCCAGTCTGCCTGCTACCCACGCCCAGTTTAAAGGGCCAGAGATGTTTGATGCTTCTACCACAAACAGATTGGTGGGAGTCCTCCTTCTAGGGTGGTCTTGCAGCCCCCAGATTCCCCCTAGGCATGGGCTGCCCTGTCACAGCTCTGGTCTCAGTTTAGACAGGGAAGGCGGTTGAGTTCCCCCTTCACCCTTCTCCTGCCTTTTGCAGGGGTCGGGCTGCTGGGAGTACAGGACTCCTTGGCTGCCTACCCTCTACTGAGCTCCTGATCGGCCTGGGCAGGTTCTTTTATACAATCTCTGAGCCCCTTGGCCCCACCCCTTCCCAGTTGCAGCCACTGTAAGGTACGTCCAGGGGGCGAGAACCCAGACAAGATTATTGCCCTTTGAAAAGAGCCACAAGAATCTTCACTTTTTTAAAAAAAAACATTCAAAGCACAGGCACTTTCTTGCAAGGGGGGCGGAATGGGACACTGTGACCTGTGATGGCCAGCAGGGGGAGACTGTATCCTATCTCTGCGGTGAAGTTAGCCTAAAAACAAGTCGGGATGCCAAAAGGCAAAGGTGTTAAGAATTCATAAGGAATGCAAAAAAGAGTTAAGGAGAATGATGCTTTATTGGGGCCAGCTACTACTGCCAGAAAAGAAGTGTGCCAGTTTTAGAGCAGCACAGAACCCTTTGTCAGGAGCAATTGCTGCAATGAAACCTAGGGAATCAGAATTGCAAAGCAGGGGGAAAGACTGATGCTGTTGAATGCAGAAATGGGCAGGCAGTGGTGTTTCACAGAACTGTTCATCAGCCTGAACGGAAAGTTCGCCTCTCCCTCCCCTTTGTTTTCTTCCCGACTCTTTCGAAATGTAGATTGCAAACGCCTTGTGCTTGTGTTGCCTTGCTAAATTCCAGGTACTGATGGCAACAAACAAACAGACAATAAGGAAGAGCAAACAGCAGGGGTACTCTCCCTCCTCCTGGACTTATTTGTCTGTGTAGGCAGGCAGATCTAGATCTGAACTTAAAGATTTGTTTGTCATCATGGCTTTTAATCCCAGTCATTTTATCTTCTACAAAGATCTGATAGATATCAGAGAGTCAAAGATGTATTGTTTCCCTGATTAGATTTTTACAAGACATCCTGATACAAGCAAGAGTTAAATTTAAACTGTATTCAAGGTGCAGACAAGTAAACGGAGGACAGGCACGTCGGGGGTGCCAAACTCTGACTGAAACTATTCCTGAAGATTTCCCCACCATGATATCATGTCTGCAATTCCTTGAAGTCTCCTGGAGATTGATGCTGATTCCTGGAGAGTTGGGCAACCCAGTGTGTAGTAGGCCATAGGTACACGTGCACGGTCCAGCTACATACATGTTTCTGATGTTTTTGACAGTTTATGGCAATGGTTGCAATACACTGTGCAGCTATCGTGAGTCTTGCAGCTCTGAATGTCACCTTTTTTTCTCGGGATTAGACAGGACAGGAGGGGAATGGTTTCAACGACATCCTCCTCGGAACTGGCTGCTGCAACACGCAATGGTGGACTCGCCACCCCGAATGTCCTCCCGGGTCCCCTCTATATAGCATCACAGGAAGTTTTAGCTAATTCGTCTCAGGCAGGAGGAGTCGTTTTGGGCGCTGTCTTTTTGCACCCGCCCCGCTTTTGCTCTGCAGGCTTGAAGCAGCCTCCTGTTAAGGGGAGGGTCCCTTGGTGCCGCCCGCCGAAGGTCCCAGGTTCCATCGCAGGGGCAGCAGCAGCAGCAGCAGCAGCATCTCCCGGGAGGGTTGGGAAAGATCCCGCCGGAAGCCCTGGAGAAGATGCTGCCGGTCAGCGCAGGCGACTCTCAGCTCGCTGGCCCAAGGCCCCGACTCGGCAGGCAGCAGCAGCAGCAGCACCCCGTGTTCATCAGATGCACTCGTCGTCCTCCTCCGCCCTGCCCTCCCGCTGGCAAAGCCTCCCTTTTCCCCTTGGCAGCAGCAGGCTAAAGAAGCCACCCCCCACGATTCCCGCTTGGAAGAACCTGCCCGCCGCATCCTCCTCTGCTGCCTGCCCTTGTGTGGCTGAGACCCATCCCTGCCCCGGAGGGCCGGCCGGGGAAGGAAGCCGCTGCGCCCTCTCCTATTGGCAGCCGCCGCGGCCGGGAAAGTTCCTCTCTCGTCGTCCAGGTTGCTGCTGCTGCTGCTGCTGCCGCCTCCCCGGCGAGGCTGCTGCTCGGAGGGAAGCCACACCCACAGCGCCGCCGCCGCGCATGATGTCAGGCGGGCGGGTGGCCGCTGCTGCTGCTGCTGCTGCTGGTGCCGGTGGTGCTGCTTGCTGCTCCCCAGGAGGACCCAGCCGGACCAGTCCCCGGTGCCAGCAGAGGCGAGGCCGGCGGGCTCCATCATCCTGGGCCCCCGGGCGGAGGCGGCGGGGCGGGCTCCGGTGCCTGTATGCGCCCCCCCGGCCGGCGAGCCAAGGGGTCCCCCCCGCTGAGCGCCCCAGCGCCGCCACCATGAGGCTGAAGACCCCCGGCGGCATTGTCTGCACCCTCCTGCTGCTCCACATGAGGCCCCAGGTGAGCCCCTCTCCTCCCGTCGGAGCCCCGCGGGGCCGGGGGGTGCTGCTCTCCCCCGCCCGCCCCAAGCGGGGCCCCCGCTCCCCCAGGGCTGGCGCTGGGGTGGAGGCAGGCAGGCAGGCAAGCCAGCAGTAGGGTGGGTGGGCGTGGGAAGCAACAGGGGCGACGATGCCAACTTCTCCGGGGCTGCGGGGCATCCTCCTCTCTGCCCGCGCCGGCCGAGCGCCGCTTCTCTGAAGTTTGGGTCGGGCGGTTCGGTTCGCCAGTTGGGGCCGCGAAGGAAGGGGCGCTTTTTTTTTTTTTCCTGTGCGTCGGAGTCGCTGCGCTTTCCAGGGAGCTGGAGGGGCGCGCAGGTGCCCGCCCTCTCCCGCTGGCAGCAGATGCTCCTTGGAGCTCGCCTGGCTCCGCGGCTCGCTCGGGCGATCCGCTTCTCGCCGCGCTGCACGCCCACCAGCTCTGCTCGCCGTGCGCAGCCAGCCGCCCAGTCCGCGCTGGTCGCCCTGCCGCGAGATCGGAGCCGGTGTGGGGTCGTCGCCCTCCTGTTCCCGCCCCTGCCTGCGGCTGCCTGCGGGGCTCCAGGAGCCGCAGAAGAGGCAGCGCGCGGGGGGGGGGACAGACACCCCCTGCTGATAGCGCTGAAGGGCGTCAGTCAGTGGGGCAGCCGGCGCTGGCAAGGACGAGGGACCCACCTTCGTGGGGTGGCTCTGGTGGTCAGCCATGCTGCCCTGTCTGTCTGTGCGCCCCGTCTTTGGCGGTCGGTCGCTGCTCCGGGCTCCAAGCGCGCATTGTCTGCCTTTGCAGCACTCGGAGTTGGCAGGCTGGACCAGGAGCTGGGTGGGTGGGGGGGCTGCTTGGGGAGCGAGCGGCTCAGTAGAGGGGGCGCCCTCATGTTCGAATGATGTCTGACCCAGGCAGGGGCTTTCGCAGGAGACGCCTCCTCAACTTGTTTACTCAGAAGCAAAATCCCAGTCCCAGGACGGTCAATGGCTGCAATCCAAAACACTCCTTAATCCTCTCTTATCTCCCACCGGGACGTCTCTTTTGGCCGGCACTGCTGCGCCGCCGCCCCCCAAATATTGCAACTAAGTTTATATTACTGGAACAGCAAGGCATAATGCCCTGGTCCCTCTCCCCCTCCCCCTCCCTGCCATTGTCTCCCGTGTGTCACTATCTAAACTGTAAGCTCCTTGGGGCATGGAGCTGCCTTTCACGGGCTGTGTAAAAAGCACCAGGCATGCTGGTGGTGGTGGTGGTGGTGGTGCTGCTGCTGCTATAATAATAATAATAATAATAATAATAATAATAATAATAATAATAATAATAATAATATAGCAATTGGAGAGTAAGACCCATAATATAGCAATTGGAGAGTAAGACCCATTATCTCTGTGTGACCCCACTGGGGTCTTTCTGCGTGGCAAACGTGTATCGGGTTCAGTCCAGCAGAACGCGCTCTCTCTTCCAAACCGTTGGGAAGTCGTAGCTGGATCCGAACTCTCTGGCACCGGCGGCTCCAGTCTCCAGTTTCCAGAGTTGCTGGAAGTGGGGAATGACAGTGAAACCGGTTCAAAGGCTGCCGTTGTGCAGACACGCCCTTGGTGCTGATCCAATCGCAGCGCTTGGGGTTTCTGTGGTAGCCCTTGCTGACTCCAGCGTGGGGCTGGGTAGTGGGGGGTGGGTTTCTGTTTGAGGAAACCCTTGGAAAATGAGGCCTGCACCGTGGAATCCCGGCTGCCCCCCCCCAAAAAAAACAAGGAAGCGCCTTGTTGAGGTTCATATGACCTCCTTGGGTTTCCCCCGGAGGTGACGAGAGGCTGCAGGCTCTCGCCTTGGTTGTGCCGGCGGAGAGGCTCGGGGAGCTGCAGTGCTCCACCCCAGAGGCAGCCGCACCCCCAGGCTTGGGAGTGAGCAGTCACCCCATTCCAGGTGCACTTTGCGACCGCAGTCTTCTTCACCTCAGGCCCGCCAGCATCTCTGAGGTTGGGGAAGCTGGGCAGCTGCCCCCCAGAGCCAGCCCTGCCATGGGGCAGCCTCGGGTGGAGAGTTGGGAGCCACTGACAGGGGCTGATGGGCTGATGATCCAGCGGCAGGATGTTGTCCTCATGGAAAAGAACGCCCGTCTGGATCAGGGCCCCAACTGAAGCAACAGGAGGAAGGGCTGCTCTTGGCTGTTGCCCCTCGACAGACAGGCACCAGGCTCCCGGCCTTCGTCCTTCCCCGAGAGACGTCTCCGCATTTTGGGCATGAAACACGGGCTGCAAATCATGTTGTGATTTTGTCCACATGAGAAAAACGAGCCGCACCCTTTTCTCATGGCAAAGTGCAGACTGGCTCCCGCGACGGTGGGGGTTGCAACCCGGCTCTGTGGGCTTGGTGGAGCCGGCATGGGGCAGGCCTTGTCAGGCGGGTGGGCCTCTATGGGTCCTGCCAGTGGCAACCAACTGGCGAGCGAGAGGGAGGGCAGGCAGGGAGCAATCTGCCTCCGAAGAAGGGCCACCTCAGCAGAGGTGAAAGCTTGCCTGAGATCATTGCAGCACCGCCCTGGAGCCTCTGGGGGAGAGAGACTTCCTCCTGGGTGGGGGAAAGAGTCATGCCTCCTCAACTAAGGGCAGGGAAGGAGAGTGGGGGGCATTTCACCCCCTTCCTGACCTAGTCCGGGTATTCCTTACCCTTGCAAGCACCAAAATATGAATTCTTCGCAACCAGCTGGAAAGGGCAGAGTGCATGTGCAGATTGCTTCTTAAAAGAAGGTTGCCTCTGAGCACATGCAGAGTGCCTTTTAGTACCCACGTCCACTGGCACACATTTGGCAATAGCAGATAAGATTCTAACGTCAGAAGGTGCAGGCTTCAGCCTTGCCCATCTTTTTTTTCTGTTTGTTACATTTCAGTGCTCCTGAGCATGTGCAAAGACATGTTATCTCACTAGTGGGTAGTCCAAATTGGAAGGGTTTAGAGGGCTCTGGATTTATTCCTGGAAGTGTAAGTGTGTGTGTGTGTGTGTGTGTGTGTGTGTGTGTGTGTGTGTGTGTGTGTGTGTGTGTGTGTGTGTGTGTGTGTTAGAGAGAGAAAAGTTTGTGTTGATGGAGCAGGAGCACCTCATGAAGGAACATCTTTGTGTCTATGCTCAGAGGCACTGAAATGTAACAAACAGAAAAAAGATGGTCAAGGCTGAAGCCTGCACCTTCTGACATTAGAATCTTATCTGCTATTGCCAAATGTGTGCCAGTGGACGTGGGTACTAAAAGGCACTCTGCATGTGCTCAGAGGCAACCTTCTTTTAAGAAGCTTTTTGCGTAACTGTGGAGCTCAGGCACTCAAAACAGGTTCCGAGTCCTAATCCCAGGCCAAAGTAGCCACATCCAGAGCATGAGTGTGTGAGGTCCTGAGTTCAAATCCCCCGGGAGCCCATACAAGCAGAGAAAAGAGGGCAGTGCCTTTTCACAAATAACATAAACATGGATCCTGGCATGTGAGCTTCCTAGAGGCATCTGGTGGGCGTCTGTTGGAAACACAGGATGCTGGATTTGCAGATGTTGCTTCCTCCTCCTCCTCCAGGGCACTTCTGATGTTCTTACCAAAACCGCAGTAGTAATGAGATGATGAACGCCATTCTTCCGGGGGGGGGGTGTTCCGGGGTCCATGTGCTTTGCAGCCTTCCATGACGATCTCCTCCCCTCTCCTCCTCCAGGTCCCCGAAGCAGTGGGCACCTTCGAGCTACAGATCCGGGTTGTCCACAACGAGAAGGGGGTGCTGGCTGATGGCCGGTGCTGCCGTGGGGGCCTGGACCCCCCTTGCCCCCTGGAGGAACAGTGCCAGACCTTCTTCCGAGCCTGCCTCAAGGAGTACCAGCTACGGGCGCTCCCGGGAGGGCCGTGTGTCCTGGGAGCTGCCACCACGCCCATCCTGGGGGGCAACGTCTTCTCTGCCAGCCACCGGAGAGGCACAGACCACGCCAACAAGATGGTGGTCCCTTTTGACTTTGCTTGGCCGGTAAGACCTGCTGGCTCGTTGCCCTTGGGGAGGGGCAACGGGTGGGCATCTTGTTGTTTTCTCAAAAGGTACATGCTGGCTCTCCAGACAGTGCCCTCTGACTCCGCTGCGTAAGGGGGGGCACAGAAATCTGGACATGCTTAGGGGACTCTTGTCGCTCACTTCACCTGTGGTGAGCCCCAGAGACCTGCCACTCTCACCACTAGGCAGTACTGTCCTCTGGAGCTGGGAGTAGCATCAAGGGCTCCGCTTTATTATTATTATTATTATTATTATTATTATTATTATTATTATTATTATGAGGGATTCGATCTTATTCCAGGCCAGGGTTCCGTACTCTAGCACCAACCTCTCTTTCCCCCGTGCCCTCTGACATCGTTCCTGAAGGATAGGATGAAGAGATACAAAAAGGATGAAATTGCTTTTAACTGATTAATCGGAGCTGGTTTGGCGGAATGCAAGCTTTTGAGTGCCACAGAACGCTTTGTCATGTTGTATGGTGCCCAGTCAAGAGTACAGTGAAATCTGAAACCTTGCATACTCTGCCACCCACCTGCCTAACTGCCCACTGGTTTCTCCAACTGCAGATCGTTTTCTTTTCTTTGTGGTGGCTGCAGTGGGGCAAGAACAGAGAGGGGGGAGAGGGTGAACTCTGAAACCTGAGAGGGCCCCAGGTGTTGTGGGAGAGGCAGGGAGAAGGGCGCAGGAGCAGGCAAGAGGAAAGGGGGAACCAGATGGACTTTGCCTCCCCCCTTTTTTCCCCCGGGGGCAACTGAGGCAGAAGCTGAATCTCATTTGACCTATAAGTGGGGCAAGACAGCTCATGTATAAACCGCCTCCTTGATGATTTATTGATTTTTGGCACTTCTCTTCGGCTTGCGTGTGTGTGTGTGTGTGTGTGTGTGTGTGTGTGTGTGTGTGTGTGTGTGTGTGTGTGTTTCTAATTTCCTCATTCTAATTAATTAGGACTACAATGATAGTATCCCCCCGGGAATTAGTGGAGGGTACTTCCTGTGCCCTCAAATGCTTGATGGGGATGAAAAGGACCGAGCTGCTTCTGGCTTCAGACACGTCCTAGGATCTCCGTTCACTATAGCATGGTGAAAGGAAAAGCTGCACCTTGAAAAATTCTCCCCTTCTCCTAAGCAAGGGTAGAGGAGCACGCATTCTCACTGTGCAACATGCAAGCAGGTGCTAAAGGAGAGGCTATTTATTTCCCAGATTCCCGCATCCAGTCACCTTTTGCTGGTGTGGCGAGCGAAGGTGTCTTCCAGTGCCTGGCATGTGCTAAACTGGCAGCCATTCTTAAACGCACCAGTGGTCCTTATTCTTAAAAGCACCAGTGGTCATTCTTAAAAGCACCAGTGGTCCTTTGCAGCTGTAGAGTTCTCTAGCAGGTTATCAATAGTTCAAAATATGCTGCCTGGGTAGCTACACAGACTCTGACTGGCTGAATTGCCCTCACTTTCCCCAGGGAAAGTTGGAAAGTGTTGTTTGGTGAAGGGTAAGGGCCTTCAAATGGGGACAATTCTCAGTACCCTCTCCAACCTACAGTTCCTAGTGGGGCTGGCCCTTACATGAGGCAGGGTGAGGCTAGCGCCTCAGGTAGCAGGCTGACGGGTTGTCCACCTCCATCCACCCACACACCTCCTCTACTTCTCCTCTTTCTTCCACTCAGCCCCCTCTTCCTTTTCCAATCCAGAGAGTGGGAAGAGCAGAGGTTGGCACATCACCAGGTAAGGGGGGGGGGCTGAATTTGGCAGGTTGCCTCAGGTGGTCTTGGGCCAACCAGCACTCTTTGGAGGAAACCGTTATCAAAGCACCGCAGATTTGCAGTGTTGATGCGACCCAAGTCTCTTGACTCAGACCCAGGGCAGGGCTCAGCAAGGAGTGAGCGCCACAGAGCATGTGCAGAGTGCTGTGCTTTGGGACTGAATCATTGCAGCACCACCCTACATGCTGTAAACTAGGGTTGTGTTTTTGGACCTGGAAATGACCTGATGAAGCAGAATTTTTGGCAGATGCTGCACAACACAACACAAAGGTGAGCCGTGTGTGTGTGTGTGTGTGTGTGTGTGTGTGTGTGTGTGTGTGTGTGTGTGTGTCTGGGGATTTCCAGTGCTGGGAGGGAAGGGCTGGGTTATAGTTCCTCCCTCCCCCTTCTGTAAAATCTTCGTGTTACTCAGCCCATCTCTCCCAAGGGGGGGGCAGAGAAGAGGAGTGAGATCAGGAGATAAATAACTTAATTAAACTCTCTCCTTAATTGATGCAAAGTCACTTCCCTTCCCTCGGATGTGGAGCTCTCCTCCCCGCTCGCCAGACAATGACTAAATTTTTCACAGCCGTTCGGCTCTCCTCGGCCACGCTGTGGCCCTGTGGACAGATATCCAGACAGGTCTGTGGTCTGAGCAAGCGCGCCACACAGGCTGGCCCCGCTGCAGGGCGGGCCACAGAGTAGCAAGCCTCTACTGTCCAATTTTTGAGAGGAGAGGAGCCGCATCCTGCCTGGAAGCCATCTTGTCTAAGCTAGGAGCTGGGGCGCTGACTGTAATTACTCAGAGGTGATGCAAAGGCACTCTGCACATGCTTATGCGCCCTAGCTCAGAGCCAGAATCCATTAAGGAGGTTAAATTTTGCACACCAGCATAAAATTGTCTTCTTTTTTTTCAAACACACACCATCAGGGTTGTCGCTGTATGTATGGGGCAGATGGTCCCTACTTCATCTCCAGGCAGCTCCAGGTCGGCCAGGTAAAGACTCTCTGCCTGACGAGCTGCTGCCAGCCAGTGTTTGACAACACTGAGTTCCATGGCCCAAAGAACAGACTCAGTTTACAGCAGGTTCATGTTGTCATATCGGTTCAGGGATGAGGCCCTTCACCAACCCCAGAAAAAGGAAGCTGTTAGAGCCTTTTGGAGAGCGGCGCTACGATTCATTTGCCAAGATCCCAAGAAGGCTGGCCTGCTCCTATCAGGTTTCAACTTGTTGGCCAAATATCAAACTGGGTAGGCCCCGTGGCCCGAGGGTACTGGCTGGGTCGGCATCCGGGGTTTATTTTTTATTTATTTTCTGTATTTATATCCCGCCTTTCTCATCATCAGATTTCTCATCAGATTTATTCAAGGCGGCATACATAGGCAGGCTATCTTTAGACCTGATAAGGGTCTTTACAATATTGTTCTGTTCCTATATAGAACCTTCCATGCTCCAGATGTTTTCCCTTCCGAGTGCAGCCCTCCTTCTGGCTTGTGCTTTGCACTTCCAAGCTTTACAGTTCACCGCAGTTCACCCTCCGACGGTTGTCTTAGATGTTCTCTCTCTAGCTGACTCCTCCGCATTCCACCCTCTCACGATGCCTTCTCAGTGTCCTTGCGAGGTTCGTCAGCAGCTTCCATCTCCCATCCAATTAGGAACCGAGGTCAACCCTGCTTAGCTTCTTCAGGCAGGGCACCAGCTCAAACCTCCAGGCCACACCTCCTGCCTTCCTTCCCTTCCCTACCTTGATGTTTTTCTCCTGGCTTTTACTTTTGTATTCTTTCTCCATCCAAACCGGGACAAAAATGGTGGCAGCAGGTGAATGGTGTGCTTGGGCTGTTGGCTTCAGGGGCGCTTTTGGGCTTGGGGGACTCCATGAGTTGCATGTGCACTGGGTGGGGCTCAGGCTGGTTCAAGGGCCAAGGCGGCATCTTTGTTTGTGAGCAGCAGAGAGCCAACACTTCTGGGTTCTCTTCCAAGCTTCTTCTGGGGAGGAGGGACATGAGGTCTAAGGGTTACACAGCACAGGAGCTGAGAGCCGGGTGGACCATTTCCAGCTGTGCCAAGCTGCAGTCGGTCCCAATCGCAGATTAATTGTTGCTTGGAGCAGTTACGCAAAGTAGGCCCCTTGTATTATGAAAAGAATGTACGGTTGTGCGTGAGTGGTAAAGAGACTATACCGGGAGCCGGGACTCCTGGACTTTGTTCCCTGATCCTGGAACCTCTTTGTGTGCCTCAGTCTCCTTTCCTCTAAAATGGGCGCAGCTGTTTGCTTCAGATCCCTGCCCTTGTCCTGCGTCCAAATTCCCAGGCATGGTAGCTGAATAGAGAGTGTGTTTCTTTTGTTCCTCCCCACCTCCGTGTTTCTGTTCTCAGCCTGGGAAATGTTGCATTCCCAGGAGCGCCAGGACCCTCCCCCACTCTCCTCTGATAACCTCAGGCCTCTTTCCTTCTAGCGTTCGTACTCGCTGGTCCTGGAAGCATGGGATGCTGCCAATGTCTCTGATGTCACCACCCAGGGTAAGGATCTTCCCTGTTGGAGACACGGAAACCCCCCAGACAGGAGCTGGGATAGAACTTGTCCCGGAGCGCGTGAGGATCAGCAGCTGGAGGCCTTTGAGTGAAATCTGCCTCCCCCAGTTACCAACCCAGAAGCAAAAGCAGGATGGGGGGTGGTGGGATTGGAACCCAAGGGGTGCTGCAGGCCCCTGGCTTGCCATCTGCAGCCCAAACCGGATGCTGTGTAAACAGAGCAGAGTGTCGTCCCCCCCCCCCCCCGTTGCCTCCGGGTGAGTAGCCAGGCAAGCTCTTGCCAACTCTTTCGCAATTAGACAGGTGATGTTGTGAGTTGCACCTCCATACGTTTGCGCCCTCTGTTTGCAGGAGGAGGGCAGCTGATGGAGAGGGTGACCCGCTCGGGCATGTTGAACCCCGGCGAGGGCTGGCAGGACTTGAGGCACCACGGCCGCAGCACCGCACTGGAGTACCGGGTGCGAGTGCGTTGCCAGGAGCACTACTACGGGCCGGCATGCAACTTGCTGTGCCGCCCCCGTGACGACTTCTTTGGGCACTACAGTTGCGACGCTGGGGGCAGCAAGATCTGTTTGGACGGCTGGACGGGAGACGAGTGTAAATGGGGTACGTCCCGAGAAGGATGCGTGGCCGACGCAGGCCGGGGGGGGGGGGGGAATGGGGCTGCAGAGGGGAGAGAACCCAGAAGTCCTGCCATGCCTTCTGCAACTTGGACTGCTAGGCGTCACTTCCTGTCCAGACCTGGGGACAGCAGCCCGTTCCTCTGGCTCGAATCCTGAAGCCTCTCTGCCCCAAATAACCCCCCAAATAACCCATCTGCAGCCCCAAATAACCCACCTACACCTGAGACCTGGAACTGTGGCTCATACTGAACTTGGCGGAGGAATTGGGGCGCATACTGAGCTTGGGACGGCCCTGGGAGAGTGCAGGCGCCTTCACAAGTCTTTGGCTCCTAACAGTGCCCCCCCAAACTGACGCTTCCCCCTGTGGCTGTGTGCTCACATATTCTCCCCCCCCCTTTGGTTTCTTGCAGCGATTTGCCGCCAGGGGTGTCACGAAACTCATGGCTTTTGTGAAGTTCCCGGCGAGTGTAGGTAAGTGGCGTGGAGGGGGGGGTTCTCCCCCCAGTAAGGTGGAGGGGATGGTGTTGGCTCCAAGGTCTGCATTACTTCTTTGCTGCATACAACATCTAGTGCTGCTAGTCCTCAATAAATGTCCAGAGCAGCAAAGGATAAGTTAGGGTAGCAACAGATTCCTGCGGAATTGCTCATCAATGACATGTTATATTTTTTCCATTTCATCACCCCCTGGTTTTGTCATGGTAGAAAATTCCAGGAAAACCCTCCACAGGGTTTGAAGCCACAGGCTAGAGCTGTGCTGGCCCATCCATGAGGCCAACTGAGGCTGTCGCCTCAGGTGGAGGATTGGCAGGGTTGCCTGCCTCCACCCACACATCCATCTCCACTGTTTCTCCTCCTCCTCCCTGAATTCAAAAAGGAAGAGGAGAACAGAGAGGGAATGTCGACAAGAAGAGAGAGTTGGATTCTGTCCCACTCCAAGCTTCCTTTTTGCTCTATCTATCCCCTTCTTCAAAGCCAGGGAGACGGAAGAGGGAAAAGAGTGGTGAAGGCAATGACCGATGTACTCTCAGGTGGGGGGCATTTGGTGTACCCCCCCCAGGTGCAAGGAGGTCGTCTTGGGACGGCCCTGGGGGAGAGTCCTGGAGAGCTGTGGTATTTTTGTAATATCTGTTTATTTACAAATGTACCGATTGAGCACGGAAGGAGCAGCTAAGTGCTCAGAGAGACGGAGCATCAGTCCCACACGAAGCAGACAGCGCACCCTGACAGCCCCCCCCCCTGGCCGGCTGCAAACACGTCTGTGGCCTTCGCTGACTGCATTCGAAACCTCCCTGCTCCCCCCCCCAAGCAGGTCATGCCAGGGGCGCAGGGGAGCCTCCTGTAGGCGCCAGCCAGCAATGCTCATTAGAGAAGCCACCAACAGTCGTCGAGGAAGCACCTTAGTATCGTTTCAGCCACAGAGGAGAAGTCCCTGCCTTGATTAAAGGCTGCAATATCATTCCTTCCCCGAGGTGACCAGAGAGAAGATTTAATTTTCCCCCCCCTCGTCGCGTTGGAATTTCCAAAACATTCCTGCTCTGGATAGGGTGCACATGAAGTGGAGAGCAGGTCCGAGCAGGTTGCAGGGATGTTGTCGTCTCTCCCCGTTCTCTTCCGCAGGCCCCATTTCTGTTTTCCTTGACACGTGAGTCGGTTTGGGGCAAAGCCCAGCGACGTGTGGAAGCCCGGAAGCTCATCCCCGTTGCAGGGCAAGCCCTCTGGGGCAGAAAACAGCCTGCCAAGCCCAGCTGGGCGGGGGAGGGAAGTGTTGATTCCCGACCGACCGGGAAAATGAAGTCATCATCGGATTCGAGGGCCTGATAAGGACGGGGTGCGGTGGCAAATGAGGAAATGGAGTGAGGGGGCCGCTCAGTCACTGATTTCGAAGGCCTGGCATGGGTCTGGAACCTCATGGGCCCCTCCACACACACACCCAGGTGGGAAGGGACCCCCGGTGTCCTATCCATATTTTAAAAAAACATTGACAGTGTTCATGGAAGAGGAGTCTGTTAGTGACTGCTAGCCAGGGCAGCGAAATGTGCAACGGCTCGGAGCTTACACAGATGTGAAAGGCCTTCAGAACATAAGAAGAGTTATTTAATCCATTTAATCCAGCAGCCCGTTCCTAACCCAGTTAGGGCCTCCTGGACCCTCATCAACGACCCTCTCTAGCTGTTGCTTCTCAGCAACTAGTATTTGCAGGTAGACTGCCTTGCACATGGAGGTTCCATTTGTCACCAGTGAGGCCAATGGCCATGACTGGACTCTGTGCTTCTACGTGGATTTGTCCATGTAGCCCTCCCCTCCCCTCCACACTTCCTCTTCTGCTGCATTCTTTTCCAGTTCAGGGAGTGGAAGCTGGAACTACACCTGGTAAGGAAGGAGGGGCAGCCTTTGTCACGTCAGGTGGTCTTGGACAGGCCCTGGGTTCTAATTCAGGTTCCAAGGGAGTTTAGGTCTGGGTTCAGTTCCAGAACACTGAACCCTCCCCCCCAAGCCGGAACTTCTTTTTGGAGTGGAGTTTGACTCCCTGTGCCTCCTCACTGCCTTGCTACGCGGGCTCTGAACGTCTCCTTCCTCCTTCTCCCAGGTGCCACTACGGGTGGACAGGCCCGCTGTGTGACGAATGCATCCTCTTCCCGGGCTGCGTCCACGGGAGCTGCACCGAGCCGTGGAAGTGCGACTGCGAGACCAACTGGGGCGGCCTCCTGTGCGACAAGGGTGGGTCCTGGCTCGTGCAGCAGGCTGCAGTTTCATGACCCCAAGACACGTCAGTGGTGCAGACTGTCTAAGCTTGCAGACACTGCCCAGGTTCCAGTCCCTCTGAACTGCAGGCTGGGGCTAGGGGGGTGTACTGGCCAAGATTCCCAAATGGTGCAACAGCCCCCTTGTCCTGGCGCTGCTCGCTGCAGCCTCCGAGTCAGGTGCTGGTGGCGGTACTGAGAGACTCTGCGTGCGGGTTGGCGTGGGTGCCTGGCGCTGGCTGACAGGTCTCTGCTCCTCTCCATCCCCAGATGGGATGGAGAGAGTGGATAGAGGGAAATTCTTCTCCCTCTCGCACAACACCAGAACCAGGGGACATGCACTAAAATTGAGTGGAGGGAGAGTTAGAACAGACAAAAGAAAATATTTCTTTACCCAGCGTGTAATTCATCTGTGGAACTCCTTGCCACAGGACCTGGCCTAGATGCCTTTAAAAGGGGTTTGGACAGATTCATGGAGGAAAGGACCATCACAGGTTACAAGCCATAAGCAACCTCCTGGTTTTAGAAGTGGGATTTCTCTGTGCCAGGTGCAAGGGAGTGACAACAGGAAACAGGTTATCTTGTTGTCTTGTGCTCCCTGAGGCATCTGGTGGGGCCACTGTGTGATACAGGAAGCTGGACTAGAGGGGCTTTTGGCCTGATCCAGCAGGGCTCTTCTTATGTTCTTATGTTCTTATTAGATCTGAACTACTGCGGGTCGCACCACCCCTGCCAAAATGGAGGCACATGCGCCAACAAGGAGCCCAATGAGTACGAGTGCCTCTGCCCCAAGGGGTTCCGTGGCCGGAACTGCGAAGACGGTGAGTGGAGGGCACTGGTGGGCCGAGGGCAGAGCCTGTTCTGAGCACAGAGTCGGCCCCTCCGTGAAGCTGACCGAGGGGACTGCCCTGGCGGGAGCAAATTGACCAGATCCCAGCTGCCCACCTTTGTCCAGCCACCTCTACCCCCCTCCTCCTCCACCGCTCCCTGGACTTTCACAGGACTGTGAGGCAAGGAAAAGAGGAAGCCCCCCCCCTTCATGCATGCCCCCCTGAGCTCCTCGAAGGAAGCGCAGGACAGAAACATCGTCAGTCTCAAACGTTTGCCAGGGATTCTGGGGGGGGGGGGGGGAACTTGCCAGGCACCAGCTCCTTCAACGGGCACTCTGCACATGCCTGGGCTGCTTTCGGCTTTGGGGCTGCCCCTGGCTACGGAGAGGTGAAGTAGCTTTGCAGCAGCAGTTCTTCGTGCAGGTCAGGAGAAGCCCAGATCTCCCCTCCTTTTCCATCTCTAGCACATCTGCAAACCTTCGGTTTCTGGAGGGACAAAGTCTCTCCTTTCCTCCAAAGCTGTTTTCTCAGCTGTACGATGTGGGTGACTGGAAGCAGGGAGTGAGGGTGTGTGCGCATGATAGTTTGGGGGAAAGAACATCATTCCTACTGACAGTATGCTTCAAAAGGGGAAGCGGGGTCATGGAGCTAGCAGGGTGGGGCTGAGAGAAGGGCAGAACAGCAGGGTTCTGTTTCCACCTCGGGGAGTGGAGTGGTTAGAGCAGGAGCCCTCTGTTAAGCCTACCTGGGTTCTTTGATTTGATTCTTGATGTCTTTGTTCATTTAAAAAACAATCGCTCCCCTTTCAGTGTCAAAGGTCCCAGGTCTGCTGACAATAAGGATTTAAAACCATCCAATCAAAACTGAGCAGTGAAACGACAGGAACAGAGCAGCGAAGCTGAGTCAGCAGGGGTACAAAGAATGAAAGGAGCAGACGCATCCCCAAATCAAAACTAAAATCATCCAACAACAACTAGTAAAAGCAGAGTAATGAGTGCATGATTTCCCGTTCCCCCCCCCCCACCTCTGAGAGAAGCGTGAGGTTCAATAGCTGAAGTGGGGCTTGGAAGTGTTGAGAGTGCCTCTTTTGATGATGGGGCTGTCTTGGGACTCATCCCCCCAAAAGGATTGCAAAGAGCCTCCAGCCTGGTCGCCTCTGGTGAGTTAAGAATCGCCTCCAGGTGATCAGATGGGGGAACTTTTACAAAAGTTGGTCCTTTATCTTTGATGCCAACCAAAAATAGGTAACGTAAGTGTACGAGGCAAGCTGGCTCGCAGGCCTCACTGTGGACTAGTAACTTTTGCCAACTTGTCATTTGCCCAGCTGCCTTTAAAACCCGTGCCTCTTCTGCTTTTGATGTCTCCAGCTCTCCTTCCCTCCCCCGTGGCTGAATTCACTTGCACCTCGGGGCTTTGTTCCAATGGCGGGACATGTCTCAAAAGCACATTCGGCTCCCGATGCGTCTGTCCCCCAGGGTGGAGCGGGGAATCGTGTCAGAATGGTAAGACTGAGGCTTCCAGCTTTGGAACCTGAGGGGTGGGGAGGGGAAGGGAAGGGACGTGGGTGGGAACACCCCATCTCCCAAGGATGAGAAGATCTTAAAAGCTTTACCAAAATGGCCTTTCAAATCTGGAGTCACACCAGTGCGTAGGTGCCTTGTAGACGTTGTTTCCCCCAGCACATTTTTTTTATTTACAATATTTTTACCCCGCCTTTCTCCCCAAAGGGACCCAAGGCGGCTTACAACAAAAAGAAAATACAGTGCAAAAAGTATAATACAAAAAATTGTCACATTTTAAAACAGTACAAACAGTTAACGAAAATTAATAAAAACAGTATCTAAAAATCAGTTTAAAAAGATTACAATTAAAACAAGTACATAAAAACAGCAGCACCCCACCTGTACCAGGAGGATGTTAAAAGGCAAGGGCTCAGAAGGCTTCTTTGAACAAGAAGGTTTTTAGGCCTCGCCGGAAAGTGTCCAAGGAGGGAGCAGTTCGTAAGTCAAAAGGGAGGGAATTCCATAAGGTTGGTGCCACTACTGAGAAGGCCCTGTTTCTGGCCGCCGCCCCTTGCACCTCCTTGGGCAACCCTAAATGTGTACTCCCACTCCCTAGAGGTGACCGACTGTCTCTCGGAGCCCTGCAGTCATGGAGGAAGTTGCAGAGACCTCCCGGATGGCTTCACGTGCCTCTGCCCGCCCCAGTGGACGGGGAAGACCTGCCTGATTGGTGAGGATTTTGTCCATTTGTGGTCCTCCCCCCCGCCGCTTCCCCAGCTGCATGCATCACACAGTCCCTCCTGTCCCCAGGCTACATGTGTGGTTTTCCTCCTTTTGCCCATTCTCTCGAGTGACGGCTTCCCTCTTTCTCAGTATTCTAAGAATGTTACATCATCCTCTGCAGTTAGACTGTTTTTGCTCATTCTGTTACCTCCCAACAGAACCTGCCGGTGGCTACCGGAGGACTTGGAGGTGGCTGACAAAATGCTTTCCACCTGCTGTGCCTATAAGATGCCAGGTGCTTTCTGCATCACTTTTTGCCATTCCCATGAGGGACAGAAATGTGAAAAAGCAGCATCCTTTTTTTTCTGAGCCAGCTAGACTGCATGGGGAGCCCCCCTGGCCACGATTTCTGGCCAAATCAAGCTTTTGCACTCTGCTTGGGTGTCTTGTTAATTCACTTATGGCATTCAGTCCTCGCCACAAGAAGTGGGGATGGCCACTAGAACAGAACTAGATACCAGCACTCTGGATGGGTGAAGTTGGGTATTATTCAGATACCTAAATCGAGCCTCCATGCTCCGAGGAAGTATACCCCTGAGTACTAGACGTTGGGGACAATGAATGAGGGGAGCAGGATGTTAGATGTGGTGCACTTTTGAACTAATCCAGCTGTGCCTTTCTTATTTCCAGATGTGAACGAGTGCCAAAAGAACCCCTGCCTTCATGCCCGCGGGTGTAAGAACCTCATTGGGGGCTATTTCTGCGACTGCCTGAAAGGCTGGACTGGGCCAAACTGCAGCGTCAGTAAGTGAGGGAGCCCCACCGGGGTTGGGGGCTGAAAGGAAAGGTCAGTCTGGCGGGTGTGCAGCAAATTGGTCTCTCTCTCGAGACTGGCAGCAGGCGGGCAGGTAGCCCCACCCACCACCTCCTTCTCTCCACCTCTTGAGTGGGAATCGGAAAAGGGGGGCGAAGCAGAAGAGGAAGTGCGGAGGAGAGGAGAGTGGTGGGCTAGAGCGCCTCCCACTGATCGGACAGTGAGAGGAGCAGAGGCTGGTGTATCACCAGGTATAGAAGGGGGCAGCATTTGGCCTACTGCCTCCGGTACCAGGCGGTCTTGACGGGACTCGGCTAATGTCTCTAACTATGCCTGTAAGCTTCAGAGTTGCACAGGGCTCTTCTTTAGGCTGCCCAGAAACTTGCCCCCCCCCACACTGATCACCATTGCTGTGATCAGTGATACGTATGTCCCAGCAGAGCCTTCTGCAGCTCAGTAGGTAACTGTTACGTTTACCAATTCCCTTTCCTTCTCTTTCTGGATAGGAGAGAACCTGTGCCAGGAAAGATGCCACAATGGAGGGACCTGCCAGGTATGTGTGTGTGTGTGTGTGTGTGTGTGTGTGTGTGTGTGTGTGTGTGTGTGTGTGTGTGTGTGTGTGGCGTTTTCAGCCCCATGGCGCTTTGTGGACTCCTTGTAGGGCTCTCGCTTGATTCAATTCAAGGAGCATTAACCAATCACCTGCATCTACCTAGAGGTACACAGGTGACTACAAACAACAGCTTTGGGAGAGAAAAGCACACTTTCCATGTTTTGTTTTGTTTTTTGAAGAAACAGCGTTGCCTGGTTAATTCGGGACGCCTGTTCCGGCTCTGAAAATGCTTTTCGATCGATTCAAGGAGGCAGCCCCGGCCCCCACTACTCTTGGGATGGCTACGACCCGGAGATCTAGCCAACGTTCGTTCTGTCCGGGCGTAGTAACCTGTGCCAAGTTCTGCTGCTGCTTCGTTCTTCCTCCAATCCCTTCTTCCGCCCAAGCTGCCCCTTTCCAAAATTCTCTCTGATACAAAATTCTTTTTCGTAACAACTCTCAACTACTTGGCTACAGTAGCTCCCATCTCTCTTTCTTCCTCCCATGACTGAATAGGTCAAAGATGGCAGACACAGCTGCTCCTGCTTGGCGGGATACACAGGCACAGAGTGCGAGACAGAGCTGAGTGCCTGTGCCAGCGCCCCCTGCCTGCACGGAGGGGAATGCCAGGAAGCAGACAGCAAGGCTTTCCGATGCCAATGCCTGCCAGGTTTCCGTGGCAATCGCTGTGAGGTAAGTAACTACTATCTCCCTGGGCTGTGTGGGTCTTCTTTAGCACACCAGGGCACCTTGAACAAGGAGGCTTTAAGGCAGTGCTTCCTTTCTTCTGTCCTTTCTTTTTAAAATTCAAGTTTCTAGCCCTTAAGCCCGTGAAGTCAGGTTGAAAAGTCTGAGTTGCTCAGAAGCTGGGTGGGTGTCTGGATAGGATCTCCTCTTAGCCCCCCCCCCGGCTAAATAAATTATGCAAACGTTTGCACATGTGCATACTATGAGTTGAATGGCTTTAATGCAAAGTACTTGCAGTCCTGCTTTTAGGAAGAGCGAGTGCCCAAACTCCCAGCATTCCACACTCCGGCTGACGGCAAGGTGCATAGAGGCTCCTCTGGCGGTTGGAATATTTCTGCTCCACCTGGCTGAAATCTCCCCCCACACACACACACACACTGACCATGCCCCCCCTTTTGTTCCAGATCGTTGTGGACCCCTGCTCGCCAAGCCCTTGTCCGGAGGGGACCTCCTGCCTGGGTGCAGAGGGCAGCTATGTTTGCTCCTGCCCCGAGGGTGCTGTTTGCCAGACGCTGCAAGAGCCCTGCCTGGAAGGGACGTGCCAAGGTAGGTGCTTGGAGCTGTCCCTGTACAACCCTATCTGAGACGGCTGTTGCAATACCTGGCCATATATCTGGCACATCCTTGGAAGTGGTCCTGATGCTGCAGGAAGTCTTCGTTTGAACCCGTCCGTGCCTTTCCCAGTTTGCACTCTGGGCTCCCGTCCCCCATCCTCCCTCAGCCCCCCTTTCCAGGAGCTGCCAGAGGCAGTGGCGTCACTATGTGTCGTCGTCTCCCCCCCCCCGTGACGTCGCTACTGGAAGTGACGTCACCACCGCTGCACATCCTGTTGGAGACGCAGGGTGGGAGGGTGAGCGAAACCCATCGTCTTCTCCGCGGCACAGTTGTCGCTGCTGCCGCCGCCGCCGCCACCCGCTTTGTCACCCCCCACGCGTGTTGCTTGCTCGGGGACGGACTGCCCCCCCCAGCGACACTTCTGACCAGAGGCTGTTGTGGGGATCAGCCAAGAATGAAATTCCTTTGGGCACCCCAAGCGATCAGCCTTGCTAGAAAGCGCCTGGTGCTTTGGGAGAAGAAAGCAGTTTTGGTTTGGGGCCTTGAAACTCAAGCTTCTCTCCCTCCTAGGAGGAATCAGCGCCCCCGTCCTGTACGCGGTGCTGCCCTTGGCGCTGCTTCTGGTCCTCGCGGTCCCCATCTCGGCACTCCTGGCGCTGTGGATCCACCGCAAATCCCGGGGGACTCCACCCGCACCGCCAGAGCCCGTCTCCAACAACAGCCTGCAGCCCGACGCTGTCCACCTTATCCGCAACATCACCCACGGCGACGCTGAGCAAGGGCTGGGGGAGGACGGGGTGATGGCCAAGGCAGGGCTTCCCCCAGCCCTGCGGCCCCCTTGCGGGCTTCCAAAGACAGACATCTCCAATGAGGAGAGAGCCAAACTGAACCGACTTAACACCAGCCCGGACTCGCAGAGGCCTTCGCTCTGACCTAGGGAGTAGCGTAGTAGCTCCACCGTGGGAAAAGGGGGCACAGGGGACATGGACCCTGTGGAAAGGTCCTTCAGCACAAGTGGCACCCCAAAACTACAAGGACAGAGCCCCCAAAGCACCTCGCTGGATTCTCTAGCCTGTTCAAGACGCCTCTCCAGGTTTGAAGCATCATCACCGCCCGTCGCTCTGACATGTAGAACAGTGACGTGATTCCAAGATCTTGTTTCACTCTCGGAGGAAGTGTTCAACTTCGGACAGGAATGGGCAGGATCTGTGGACTGTCAGGCAGAAGTTCAACAGGTGGGATTGGTGGATGGTCTCTGATAGACAGTTGGGAACATTGAAGCTGTGGATGTGGAGGAGGCCTGCCTTCTGCCTCTCCGTCTGGCCTGGCTGAGGCAATATGGAAGCCAGGAAGGGTTGATATCTTGGCTTCCTTTGCCGGAATTTCACGGAGTAGCTGGAGATTCCCCTGCCCAGTTTTCAGCTCATAACAGGCTAAGGGGAAGGCGGAACAATGGAGGAAGAGCGGTGCCACACCGGTCTAAATCTGGCCATCGATTGGCGACCAAATCTGGACGGGAGCATGCCGTGTGACACGCTGGACAACGGCATGCTCGGAAACCCGAGAGCCGCCTCTCTATCCCTCAGCTAGGCTGCTGGAGCCCTGCTCCGTGGCCAAGCGTTGCCAGCTGTTGTCAGTCCCGACGCATTGAGGAGGGCGTGTTGAGGAGAGACACGAGGAAGGCCTTGCAGGACCAGTTATGCCGACTGCTTTGTGCCACGGGTGCAGAAACCAAGCTCTGTCTTGCCGGATAGAGCCAACATTCGTGTGCTCCAGTCTCTGACAGAGACTAGCTAGATGACTCAGGGAAATGCCCATGCAGGGCACAGGGCCTTCCCTGGCATCTAATGAATGGAGGTAGCATGCCTTGGAACATGGAGGTTCCATTTTAAATGGTCAAGTTTAATAACCTTTGGTAGACTCTCTTTCTGTGGGTCTGTCCAGGCTGCTGGCAGCTCCTGGGGCACCTCCAGCCCCCCGAGTCTGACCTGTGCCTTATAGGCAACTCCAGAGGCAAGAGGTGGGTGTGAAATAGCAGCAGCTGTGGTGGCCCCCCCCCTTGCCCCTTGACCAAAACGACTCCTGGAGAACGCCAGACCCTGGTCAAACCCAGTTTTAAGCACCCCAAAAGTACTATCCAAACTTCAGGAGAGAGGGAAGATCAAACCAAGCCAATTCAACTCCAGATTAATCCCACGGCAACATATTGGGCTGTTGCAGATGGACCAACGTGTTTGGACAGCTTCCGAATGCAGAGCTGAAGGGCAGAGTGAGAAAACAGAGCGGTGGAAGGAGAGCCCCTCTCTTTTCCCCGCCCTGGGTACCTCTACGGTCCTGATTGTGGCGGTTGGCGGGGGGGGGGGGCCTGCCAAATTAGCCTTTCAGTCCGATGGCAGCAACTGAGTTTGCAGCTCAAAGGTCCCAGGACGTGGTATGGACTTGATGGCCGGTTTCAGTCTGGGCAGCACCTAGATCGGGGGCGCTTGGGACCCCCGTGAGCTGCCTGGAGCTCTGCAATGGCAGAAGGTGATTAAATTTCTATCCTGC
This sequence comes from Plestiodon gilberti rubricaudatus, assembly GCA_026170595.1. Taxonomy (NCBI): domain Eukaryota; kingdom Metazoa; phylum Chordata; class Lepidosauria; order Squamata; family Scincidae; genus Plestiodon; species Plestiodon gilberti. Next base: position 11,097,285 of record JANXHW010000011.1, read on the forward strand.
CGAGCTAAATCAAAATGATATCGACGGAGTTTAGGGCAAGAGAGAAGCAGCTCAGCTCTTGCCCCACCCAGCAACATGCTCTGATCGCCCAACCGTGCGTCTTAACTGGTGTGGAGCATTACTTGCAGCACAAGGCTGTGCACGTCTACTCAGAAGTAAATCTGATTAAGTTCCATGGGGCTTACTCCCAGGTAAGTGTGCATGGCAGATCCCGCGCTGTGATTGTCTCTGGTGCTTCCTTTTTTCTTTGGGGAGTTTCCATAGAGACGTCGCAACATTTGCTTCGGCAGCGCTGAGGAGCCACCTACGTTTCTTCGATGGGAATGTTGAGAAGGGAAAAGTGGGTCAAGGCACCAGCTTCCTGCCCTCTGGAGACCCATGGCTCATTGCTGCAAGGGCTGCTGCTCTCACACCAGGGACTCTTGCTAGCCTTGGTGGAGTGGGCAGATTCAAGGCCCAACTCCTACTTTCCGTTGGGCACATTTGGGGTCAGGAGTCTTACAGCCCAATCCTGGGTAACTCATGCACCGGTGTAACAGTAGATCCACCGGTGTAAGTGCACTTATGCCAGTGTAACTTGCCGTATGCCGACGGACGCAGGACGGACATCGGCGTAACCCCCTTGAACGCCATGCATGCACAGTTCAGACGCAGGACGGATTCCAGTGCAACTCTGCCGGCGCAGGGGGCATTCCAGGGGTATCCGAACACCCCCGGAATGCCCCCTGCGCCGGCAGAGTCGCAGTGGTGTCCATTTCACATCCAAACTGTGCAAGCACGACGTCCAAGGGGGGTTACACCGGTGTCCGTCCTGTGTCCGTTGGCATATGGCAGGTTACACTGGCGTAAGTGCACTTACACCGGTGGATCTACTGTTACACAGGATTGGGCTGTTATTTATGAATGACCTTGACTGGATTCATCCCACAAATCTTAAGTGACTCCCTGTACAGATTTGGGAGGGGGTAGTAGATGGAAATAGACGCCAGGCAGGCAGTGCCAGCGGTGTCGGCAGCTCTGGGATGGGTGTCTTCAAATTGTAATATACTGTCTTTGTTGACCTCTCGATACTCGATAATGACGTTCATAATTCTTTGACCACAAATAAATATTTTAATTGCCTCACTTTTGAGGGAGAGAAATGTTGTTTGGAGGGTGGCTTTGGTTTTTAAATGTTGCCCAGTTAATAGGGGGTTTATTTGGAGTTGATTTAAAAGGTGTTTAATAGGAATGACTCATTAATAATAATAATCATGAATAACATTATTATGATTAATGCGCAACAATGTATATGACACTTTCAGGTGTGCTAAAAGGGCCCCAGCCTCAGATCAAGACTGTGGGGGGCTTATATTGTGCCCCCCCCCGAACCCTGTCCAACATACCTTCATGTATCCCACTGTTAACGCTTTCTGGATTGGAATGAGCCTTAGTGCCCCACGGCTGCATATGTGGGGTTTGGACTCCACTCCAGGCAGCCTCCTCCTCTGGGCCAAGGGAAAGGAAGGATACTTGGTGGGGACACCTGGGAGTCTTGGCTCCCTTGGCAAGCTTGGCTCATGCGACTCCCAGGATAAGCCTTCAAGGCAGCCTGGGAGCGCGATCCAGAACGGGGTACGTGCAGAGCAGAGGTCTCGGGACAGCACAGGGAGCCAGCAGGCCGAGTCGGGACACGCCCTCCGTGCAGCGTGCAATTGCGTGGCTTGCAAGCGGTGGCCCCGGAGCCGCAGCCTCTGACGAATCCATCCAAGCCCACAGAATCATCTTTTGCGTTCCCAGCGAGCCTCCCAGGAAGTGAAACCCCTCCAGGCTGCTCTGCGCTGTGGACACGGGACCTGCTGTTCTGGGCTCGGCTCCCTATGCTGCTGCCCTCACCCCGTTCCCGACAGTTGCTGGAGGAAGAGCTGGTGGCCAGCCAAGGTGCCGTGGCATGGATGGCAGCATTCCTGGGCACAGATGGGAGCGAGGAGAGCAGGCTGCAGCCTGCCCTGCCTTGCCCTGGGCTCTGAGAAGACGGCCGGGCCGGGCCGGGGCGGGGCTGGGGTGGAGGCGGCACCCCGGCGCACAACCTGTACAGACAGGGCGAACTGTTTGCAAACAATCCGACTCAGCCCACTGCACCAGCTGTTGGCCCCGGTGGCGATGGAAGGGCGTGGGAGACAGATGGAGAAATCGGCTGGAGTGTTTCAAAACCGGCCACCTGGTGCACGGAAAGGGCTGGCTTTCTCCCAGCGCCAACGTTCTCGGCTTTCACTCCGCTGATTGGTGAAGCGCAAGTTTCTAGATCTCATGGTTTGGCAGGGGCCCTGGGGACCCTTGCTCCGAACCCCCCTGCCATGAGGCTTAGCTCAACATCCCAGCTATGCTATACCAGAGAGAATGGTATACCCAGCAATGCTATACCAGCCATTCTGGACGACCAGGAGACAGGACAGACAGACCTGCCCCTCCCGCGCCACCCTGTGAATGGCCAGGAAGTCCTCTGACGACAGCTGTTGCTTCAAACATTATATCAGGGCAGCTCAAGAGCTCCCAACACCCCAAATGCTGCTGCCCCACTGTGTGCAGCACCTTGTCTGGCTAAAGACACACACACACCCCTTCCCCAGCTGTGCTGCTGCTGCTCCCTAGGTTGGAAAAGGCAGAAGGGAACAGACTGGAAGAGGACGTGCGGAGGACAGGAGAATCCTTCCCACTTCCTTTTCCAGCCCAGGGCGCAGGAAGAGGAAAGGGTGGGGGCAGTTGGTCCTCAGGGCTCTGCGGCCCCCACCACATGATCCTGCCTGTCCACTGAGGTTCTCAGCTGAGGCCCCTGATCAGCGCCACCCCCCCCATCAGAATTGCTGTTGGCAGTGATGCAGGACAGAGCCTGCTCCTGTTCTGGTGTCATGTGGAACCTCCTTCCACTAGAAAGCTGCTTGGCTCTTCCTCGCTGTTCCCCCCCCCAATAAGGCCACACTGGGGGGCTGGTTGCTGATTCCTCAAGGACAGAATGTCTCCCGCATCACTTAGCAGCTGCACGTGGCCCCCCCCCCCATGATGACATGGGGCTTTCTTCCCAAGGGGACCACGCAGGCCTAGGCCGCCGTCTCTGTTTCCCTTGGTAACATCCTGGCCCCCCCAAAAAATGTCACAGCATTTTGTCTCGCACCTGGTGGCACCTCTGCAATATCACGCTGCAGCTCCGCCATATCAGACTTCCGCCGAAGGATATAAAACCACAAAATGACCTGTGGCCACGTGGCTAGCAGCATTGGGCCTGGCCAGGGTCAGTTTTGCTCACGACAGCCAGGAGCAGCAGGGACAAGCAAGGTCCCCACCAGTCGGTCTCGGCCGCGCTTGGAGCCTCTCTGGGGTAACCCTACCTACCCTCCAGCCTGAGCTCACTCCAAGCCCATATGACAGCCCCTGAAAGGCAGACAAGTCAGTGCCAGGAGGAGAGATCTGCGTTACAGGAGCTGCTGCGTCCCAGAGCCATTGGCTAACCGTTCATAATCGCAGGACCGGCGGGGTGATCAGGATACGGACCATGGGCACCAGGCCAGGTGCGCGTGGGGAAAGGAGGCACCAGGGAGGGCAGGTGGCTCTCTGGAAAAGCAGAGAGAAAGGAGAAGACGGGGCAAGGACCAAGACACATGTCCCTAGACCGGAGCGGAAAAGTCTGGCTGGTGTTGGTATCGCGCCAGCTCTGCATGGAAGGAAAGGGCGGGTCACAGCCCCGAGGGCCTACAATTGGGACGGAGAAGCGTCTCTGATTGTTTCGGTTACAGCGAGGAAGGGGGAGGGAGGCCTGGTGGTGCCAAAGCCTTCCCTAAAAAGGTGGGTTTTTGCAAGGGATTTGAAGGGAGGGAGAGTCCCACGGTTGTTGTTCGGGGAAGCACCTCCAAGCTGCAGGGCAGCCAAGGAAAAGAACAGCAGCATCCCTCGTGGCCGATTGAGGGTGGTGGAGTCCGAGAAATGAAGGGCAGGGGCAGGACTGTGGAGATCTCACGGAGGGCTTCAAAGGTAAGGAGCTTGTGCCGAATCCACATCCGTCCCAGCAGGATTCAGGTCTGCTGGGTGCTGTTTGGAACTCAGCACTGCTAGTCTTGAGTTGTCTCCAAACCTAGAAGAGACTTTCACACAAAGCCCTCCTTCGCAGCACACTGAGGCCGAAGAAAGCCCCTTTGTTCCTCTGCGCCTCCACCCCCCTTCCCACCCTTGCAGCCCCTGGAGCCTCCTCCTCCTGTGCTGCCCCCCTCCCTCCCTGCCCTCCTCAAAATCCACCATGTCTAGGAATCCTTGGGCACAGTCACTCCGCTCCCATCCATCCCCTACGAGTGCCACGAAGCAGCCCAAGTTAGCAGAATTCAGTGCATATGCTTTTCCTGTCTACCTGCTTCTTCCACCTCCGACCAGCGCCCTGTGTGGTCACCCTGTGCCCGGGGCCTACCATGAAGAAGCCAGCTGAAGCAGATTTGGGCAGCAGCCCACCCAGCAGCACCCCGACCGACCGTGCATGGCTCCTGAAGGAAGACAAGCGCAAGCTGCTTCTCTCTTCCTTTCCTAGTCGAGAAAGAAAGGAGGAGGGATGTGAAAGGAAGAGGGGATCTGGCCTGGGGTGTGAGCTGCATGGTCTTCATTTTAATAGCAAGCATGGATGGGGAAGGAGGATCCTGTGACTGAGGCGCTCCGATTCTGGCAGCAAAATGTCAGGGGTCGACAAGCGCTCTGTGCTTTATTCTGAAGTCCCATATGCATAAGGATGGAACAATGATGATGTCGCTACCATTTTCTTCTGGTCAGAGCCAGAGGGAAGCGCCTGTTTAATGGAAATGAATGGATTTAATTACGTGGGTAAAGCTATAGCTTGCTTGTCAGCAACAGTTTCCAAAGGGGGCTGCAATCAGCAGGAGGGGGGGGGGAAACACTAGCAGAGTGACAGCAGTAGCAATAAAATAAAACATGACTCCAGGGCCATGTGCCACCCAGGCAGCAATCCAACAGGCAGAGCTCCCCAGCATCCCTGCTTCCGAGGGAGAGTTGCAGCTGTTCAGGGCGAGAGAAGCGGGGCGGGGTCAGAGCATGAGATAGAAAAAACTGCAGGGTGAGAAGCCTGGGAGGGAAAGGGCGGGGAAACACATGGGGGCGCGGCCTCAGGAAGGGGCGTGGCCGCCCAATTGTGACGACAGCGTGCCTGTATAAAGGGGCGGGGCCACCGCCTTCCAGGTGATCGTTGTGGCCCCTCCCTGCTTTGATCTATTTGCATTGGGAAGAGGAGGCAGCGAGGGTTGTACCATCTACAGAGCGTGTGTGGAGTTTCCCCTCTTTCCCTGTAAGCCATGATTAAAACATCAAGCCCGGTGCTTCCCTGGCTGGTCTGCTGCCCAGCCCCGCTCCCCTCCCAATTTGGTTGCTCCCCTCCCCTGCCCTCCTCCTCTCCCCCCTTTCTCTCCTCACATGGCCCGCTCCAATTTTGACGCATTGCAGGTGAGAGGCGACCAATGGCGGCGGCACTCTCATCCTGCGCCTCTCTGCGGAACCAATAGAGACGAGCGGAACAAAATGTATAATCACAATACAGTCTCCTTCCGCCGAGAGGCGGAGCGGTGTGGGGAGGAGAAAGAAATAGTTCTCCCTCTCCCGCAAAGAGGAGGAGGGAAAAGAAAAGTGGGCGGGGACAGAGCCGGCGGGCTATAGAGCTCCAAGGTTCGCCGCAGCCGGAAAAGGGGCTGAGCTCCCTGCCTGCCTGCGAAGGGGGGCGGGGCCAGAGGCGGCCGTTGGCGGAGGGATCTCGTGCGTGGAGGCGAAGCGGTGCGCTGGGATCCGGCTAGTGCTGCTCCCCGCTCTGCTCACGCCGCCGCCGCCGCTCCTGGAAGCTTCTTGGCGCTTCAGTCGCTCTCGCCGACCCGGACCCAGCCATGGTGAGGGCGATCGATCGGGGGCGCTGGGGTGGCCCCTGCGCGGGGATCAGCGCAGGCCGGGGGGGGCGCGAACCTGCGGGCGTGTTGGGTCGGGAGGGGCGGTAAGTGGCGGAGCCCCGCGGGGGCTGCAGTGGGAGCGGGGAAGAGGCGGGGGGCGCGTGACTGCAGGGGGGCCGTGGGCGGGGGCGCCGGGGGGGCCAGGAAGCCGCCCACGGAGTGACGGGCGCTCGGGACCCGGGGGGGGGAGGCGAGACTCCGCCTGTGGCCTCCCTAGTGGTCCCCCAGGAGGGGGCTGCGGACGTGGGAGGCAGAGATGTCTCTGGGGGGGGGGATGTGGTGGGGTGGAAGAGTCATTTGGGGAGGGGGCAGGCAGTCGAGGGGATCCCCGGCCCAGGAGCGAGGCGGGGGGGGCGCTGGGAAATCGTGGGGGGGGGGAGCGCTGGCGTAATTCGCTGTGGGGGGGGTAGAGACTGTTGCTTGCTGGGGGGCGAGGAAGGGGCAGGTGTGGCAGTGATGGGGCGGGAGGAAGTCGAGGAGGTGGCGGCGGCACTGGGGGCTGAAGGCCTGGCTGGCTGGCTGGGCGTCATGTGGAGGGGGAGGTGGGCAGCTCTCAAGCCAGGGGGGGGGATGCCAGGGAGGAAGGGGCCGCCGCAGGGCCTTGGCCTGGGGGCCTGTGCTGTCCCTGCTTGGAGGCTGGCGCCTTGGGAGACGTCGCCATCTGTCGCTGTTGCAACAGGGACTGACTGGAGGCCGGGTGCTGGTTTGGCGGGGAAGGGGGCCAGGTAAGGGAGCTGAGATGAGCGGAGCTCGTAGAGTAGCGAGGGGGCTCTGAAAGACCCAGCTGGGGTTTCTAGGGCTGCAAACACGTGTGGAGCAGGAGGACTTGGGGTCAGGACTTGGTGACAGCAGGATGCATGGAGCTGGTGGGCTTCGGAAGAGTAAAGCAATCCGAGGGACAGCAGTAGCAATAGAATAAAACAGGACTCCAGGGCCATGTGCCACCCAGGCAGCAATCCAACAGGCAGAGCTCCCCAGCATTCTTGCCTTGATGCTGTGAGGAAGTATGGGTGAGGCGCTATAGAGGGGTGTGGGTCTCTGGCAAAGGTCTATTAGGCCGGCATTCGCCTGAGAAGCATCCTATTCCACATGCGGTTGACCCATCCTGCTTTTGCGGGATGCTGCCAGTGGTCTCCCCTCCAGATTCCTGCCACACTCTGCGTCTGCTTAGCATCGGCAGCTGCTGTTCCCAACCCATTCGCTGAGCCTCGGAGGCCGCCTTCACTTCTGCACACAAGGAAATGGTTAGACTTAATGGGATATGACTTCCAGCAGAGCCACGAGAAGAACAAATTCTCAGGTCACCGGCTTCAGTGTCCATCTTGGATGGTGCCCAGCACTGACTGGTTTGGGGGAAGCTGTAATGGGAAGTTGTGAAGTTGTTTGCAGCAGTGAAACGTGAAATATAAAAAAGGTGGATGCAGTCGGGCCGTTGCAATACGGCGAGCAGCACTTCAGCAAGAGATGACGACACGGAGATTTGGAGCGCTGGGAGATCTCTTGGGGGGGGGGGCGTCTTCCAGACCTGATGTGGAGGGTGTAGTAGAAGTTCTGGAGGGCAGCCAGGACGTGGGGAGGGGCTGAGTTCTGCAGAAGCGTTTTGGAGGGACGCATGGGGTCTGTACTAGGTGACCGTGCGTCAGTGGATGCGCCACTTTAGCCCATGTTGGTGGCACACCGTAGCCTAGACTTGAGCCTCGGGCTTGCAGGGCCATCAGTTTGCGAGTGAGAAGAGGGGCAGGAGGGTGCAGAGCACCATTGAGGAGACTTCTGGCCTGTTCGGAAGCCCTGGATCCCTTCAGTCGCTTTCCTCTGCTGCTTCCGGCGCATGGATGACGCACCGATTTCCTCATTCTGTTGCTGAAGCCTCTCTTGGCCTCCGTTTGGATCTGTTCCCCTCTGTCCTGTTAGCTGATCCGAGCCGCCAGCTTAATATTGCACTTGTTGGCTGCTCTCCTTGTGCTAACCTAGTTTTGAGGCCATTTCTCTCCCCCCCCCCCTCAAAAGGTCCTGAAGGGCAGCAGTCTTTCTGCTGGTTCCTGTCGCAGACTTGCAGTGCAGGCCGCGTTCAGCAAGGCTGAAAATGGGGGGGGTAGGCAAGGGGGTATTCTTCTCAGTCTTAAAACGAGTCTCGCTATGACCCCCCTTTGCCTAGGCTCCCGAGTGTGATGCTTCTCTTTGCGTTTTCCTTTTGGTGTGTCTCCTCCAGGAGCCCCTGCCTGGCTTGAGATCTGGCGTGCTTACTGTAGTTGGCGGCGGCGGTGGTGGCGGCATTGAAGTGGTTTCTCTGCGGAGAGCCTTGGCCAAGGGGTGGAAAGAAGGCGGCTGCTGTGCCCCCTTTGTCCCTGTTCAGCAGGAGGACTGAACCAAGGGTGTGTGTGTGTGCCCCTGCGCTGCCTTTGGGGTAGCCAGTTGGCCGGCCTGCACTGGCACAGTGTGGTGGAGCCTTCCCTCTGTTTTGGGGTTGGAGTAGCCGCCTCATGCAGCTGAGCTGAGCCCCTCTTCTCCCCCCCTCCCGAGCACCAGTTTGCCTGCAGAAGGTCCTCTTGCCAAAATGGATTTTTCCAGAGTGTGGAGGAGTGCGCATGGCTGCCTATGAGCTCCCCCCCCCCTTTCCAGGCTGCGCCAGTCTGCAGCTGCCCCCTTGGCACGGTCCGTGCTTCCCAAGGAGGGGGTCTCCAGCACTGTCGGTGTTGCCTTGTGCCTCTTGCTGGTCGGCAGGCCCTGGCGTTGCAGCTCTCGTTTCCCCGAGCAGCTCGTGGAGGGCGTGAGCTGTGCTCCCAGCTTCTCCTTGACCAGCGCAGCCAGGGGTGATGCGGCAGAGCTGCTGCCGCCCAGGAGTCCCGAGAGGCGTGGCGGTGTGTCCGTCTCTCCCGGAGAGTCCACTGTCCTTGGTACCCTGTGGCAGTTAAGCACCAGTGCTGTCCCTAAAGCCAGAAAAAGTACTGCTAGGTGTGTCCATGTATGTGTGTCTCTCCCCCCCCCCCCCCTTGAGCTTGGAGTGGTGCATATGGAGTCGATGATACTGTGGGGGCCTGCGAGGCTCAGAGTTGACTAGCCGAGGCTGCTGTCTGTCTGTCTGAGCGCCAGCCCTGACTTCCGGTCAGAGCTGCGCCACCCTGTCCGGCGTCGGTTCTTGAGAGGCCTACATCTCTACATGTCGCCAGCATTGCAGTTGGGTTTGTGCCTTTCTGCACCTGGCCTCCTTCTTCCGAGTGGTGATTCCCACTTGCAGTGAGTCTGCGGTGCCCTTGTTCCAGTCCAGGCTGCCTTCCGGATTATTCCCTTTCCACAGACCTTGCTTGTCGGGCCGCTTTCCCTTCTGGTCTCCCCGCTTGCAGTGCCCAGGGAGGACCCGGAGGCCTCCACTGGGACTGGCGAGGGCTCGTTCTTGGGTCTCTGCTCCTTGAGCCTCCCGCACCTTTGGGTGCTGCTGCTGCTGCTGTTTCTTTGCCAGGGAGTCCTTCAGTCCCCCTGCCCTCTGCTTGTGGCCTGGGTGGCGCAGGCTGATTTGTGAGAGGCGGTGGGATCCCAAGCAGGACGGTGGGCCTCTTGCTGCCTTTCGTGAGTGTAGGGATGAGGCTGGGCGCGTCCTGCGCAGAGCCAGGGTTAGGGGTGGCGGGCTCAAGGGCATTGGAGCCCATGATTTGGCAGCATTTGGGGTGGCCCTCCAACCGCACGGGGCCTGGCTAGAGGGTCCAGCCCCCTTGGCAGGCCTGGTCACGTGCCTTTGTGTGTGGTGCTCCTGCTGTCGGCAAAGCAGCCTTGGGTTGACTCCCCAAGAATGCAGGGGAGCAAGTCCATCTGTGAAGGGAACGAGCGGCAGGCTTCCCAGGATGCTCCTGGCTTTGCTGCAGGTCCCCCCCCCCCCCCAAGCTGGAGTCTGGTTCTAGCTTATTTTGGACTAAGCGGGGAAACGGTGGGAACCAGTGGACTCGGCAACAGAGAGGAGATGGCGAAGGGTCGTGCTTGTGGCATAGGAAGCCTGAGAGGATGGAGCAGGCGGGACTGCAGGTGCGGAGCCCCCTCTGAGCCCCAAGCCAAGTCCCCATCCCGCTTGGCACAGCTGCCTCCCCTGTATGGCAGCTGCCAGTTGTTTCCATAGGCCCAGGCAGGCAGCGAAAACTGGAGTGTGCCTGGCCAGGGGACTTGCTGGGTGGCAGGGTGCACAGGCCTGAACACGGGGCTCAAGGGGGACGACGGGAGCCTCCCAGTCCATGGCCGGAAGGCAGTCAGAGGCTTGACGTTGCCCGGATTGTGACTCTGCCCTTGACCGCTCTCCTCTGCTTGGCCCTTCTAGGCTGACCAGCTGACCGAAGAGCAGATTGCAGGTGAGTCTTCCTCATGGCTGCTGCCAGGGTCGTGGGGCAAGAGCAGGCAGCCTCGGTGGGGGGGGGGGTTGAATGGGGGCACCTATCTACTTTCCCACAGAGGGAAGAAGAGCGGACCTGTCCAATCTTGGTAGCCCTTAAGGCACAGAATACAGCTGATGTCCTGTGGGTTGTTGGCTCAGTGGTTGGCTGGGAGGGACGAGGCTGCCGAAGACCTGCCTGGGCTGGGTAACTGGGTGCAGCATCCACGCTTTGAGGGATTTGAAGGCCTGGTGGGGTTCAGCCCGATTCCCCACTCCCAAGTCTCGGGGGTGGGATTGCCTAGGCGTTGACATGGGTGCATGTTCCAGAAGTGCCCCTGGTGGCGGAGCGTAGTCTGGCTTTCTGTTTCCCCTCTGACCCAGCTGCTCCCTTCTGCAGAGTTCAAGGAGGCCTTCTCCCTCTTCGACAAGGACGGAGATGGCACCATCACCACCAAGGAGCTCGGCACTGTGATGAGGTCCCTGGGGCAGAACCCCACGGAGGCGGAATTGCAAGACATGATCAACGAGGTGGATGCGGATGGTGAGTGTCCCCACAGAGAGGAGCCAGGTTTCACAAGCGGAGCAAGCCGTGCGGAATGCATGGATTCTGCAAAGAGCTGGTGCAAGAATCCCACACAGTTTGGCTTGTTTCGACCGGAGGGAGCCAGTGGCTGGCTGGTTAGTCGCCTGGCAAGTCTCTGTCTTCTGTGCTCCTCGTCCCCCAGTCCTGGGAGGGGCAGGGTGAGAAGTAGACGTGAGAGGAAAGCCGGCTTATTGACGCAGCCAGGCTCCTGAGGTTGCCTGTAGTAGGAGCTGCGTCTGAATCCGAGGGGCCTGGCAGGCAAAGGCACGAGCGGTAGCGTAGGGGGTCTCTGGGGCTAGAGTGTTCTGCCTGGGGGAGGGAAACATTGCTCTGGAAGGCATAAGCCCAGTAATATACCTGAACCGCTGACGAGTCCAAAGGCTTGTATTGGTGGTGACAGTGCTTAGCTGCGGTGGCGCTGTGGGCTTGCTCTCATGGGTGCCGATTGCCGTTTTCAGGGAACGGCACTATTGACTTTCCCGAGTTCTTGACCATGATGGCAAGGAAGATGAAGGACACAGACAGCGAGGAGGAGATCCGGGAGGCGTTCCGAGTGTTCGATAAGGTGAGGCACTGGAAGGCTCTCGGGAGAGTGGAGGTTGACCTGCGAGGCACCCCGCCGTCTGTCCGGTGCCGCGGAGGGGAGACAGCCGTGTTCCCTTATGCGCAGCAGAGTGCAGTGCCTCCTGCCGGCCTAGGAGCTGAGGGTGCTCAGTGTTGCCTTTTCTCCCACCACCAACCCACCCTTTTCCTCCAGGATGGGAACGGCTACATCAGTGCCGCTGAATTGCGCCACGTGATGACAAACCTTGGGGAGAAGCTCACTGACGAGGAGGTGGACGAGATGATCAGGGAGGCGGATATTGACGGCGACGGGCAGGTCAACTATGAAGGTGAGTCAGGCGGGGCCTTTGGGGAGCCATCGGGCTGTCTGAGGCCTTGAGGCTCTGCTGGGCAGAGGGGGTCTCGAGCCGCTCTCTGGGGGGCAGCCCTGGGCTAGAGGGACCCACGGGCTTGGTATGAGGCAGCTTTGGGGGTAGTCCTGGACAAGCACCTACCGGGAAGGCAGTCTTGACCATGATAGCGCTAGTGCGGCATTTTCATGTTTGGGGCATATCCTCCCCACTCCTTCCTCGCTGTTGCTCTCCTGTCAGAGGCATCCAGGAGCCGGAGCATGTGAAGCCGAGCGCACTCTGAGCCGGGCCTGGGTGAACCTCTGGTTCAGGGGGGCAGCTAGGTGACGCCAGGTGATGACCACTGGCAGCATGGGGAGGGGGGGGCTGGCTGGCACCCTCCTAACTCGCTGCCCTCCGTGGCCTGTGTCTCTTGCAGAATTTGTGCAGATGATGACTGCGAAGTGAAGCCTGACGAGTGGGCGGCTGGCAATGCCCATTCTCCTCCTCCGATACTTTTCTCCAACACACTCTCTCTACTTAAGTAACCTGGTTCTAAGCAAACAATCGGCTGTGGAATAAATCTGACCAAGCAATTAAACCAACCAACTTCCCAAGCTGCATGATTGCAACTCACCTCTCCCTCCTTTTCTTGCTCTTCCTTCCTCTTTTCCTTCCTTCCTTCCTTCCTTCCTCCCCCTGGTGCAGCCCCTGAAATCCCCCGAGCCCCCCAACCTCGTGGATGTCTTTTGTTTCCATTGGGTCTTCTGTTCTGCAGTCCGAGCTGGCCCGTCTCCCAGGGCGTCGATTTTTCTCTTTCTTTCAAGAATCCACACGATGGGCTGGAGAGGGCGCAAAACCTCCTTCGTCGTGTTGCATGTGTCTGGCACTGTGGTCGTGCGCATTGACCTGGCAGTCGCCACAGAAGGTCTTGCCCCAAGGAACACCGGGGGTACGAGAAAGAAATGGGGTGTTTTTTTCCTTAGGCTTTGTTGGGAGGGTGGGGAGGGGAGCTCTACTGGGGGGGGGTGTGAGACTCCCGAGAGCTCCACCATCAGCATGATCCGGGGAAGAGGCTGACAGAGGGGGGAGGGTCTGACAGTGTCCGATTGGCTCTCTAAAACAAAACGAAGCACCTGCAATCCAGGCCAACACCCCCCCCCCCACCCCTCCCACTTCATTTCTCCTCTGAATCCTGTATAAATTGTAAATGTCCTTACAGTTTCCTAAGCGTTGTGTCCAGGCTCTGGAGCTGCTCTGTACATACCTGACGCTACAGGGCCCGTCTGGGGTGTGCCCCCCACGTGTGGCGATGGCAGATGCTTTTGAGTGGCAGCTTGGGGGGGAAAGGGGGGAAGGCATTGGAACGGAACTGCGCTAGAACAGGGAAGCCGCTGCGGAGTGATGGCCACTGCGCCCGGGTGCCCTCTGCCCCGCCCCCTTCCTTGTGTGGTGCTCTGCTGCTGCTGCTTCTTCTTCGTAGTGGCTCTCGCTTGAGCGCTTGTGCCGCACCCTGGCTTCGATGTCTGTGCTCTTGGTGTTGCCACCTTACTTTGCCTGCCTCCCGCTCCCCTCCCCCCCCTTCCTGGCGGCAACCGGCATGAGCCGCCAACCTGCTTCTCTTTTTCACTTTTATTTTTTAATCAATTTTTAAAAACATGTTTGGAAGGGGAAATGGAACCAAGCAGCAGAATTCCCCTCTAACCGGGTGAATGAAGAGTGCTTTGCGCAGTCTGCGGCGGATTGGACCGCGCTCCCTCTGCCGTCCTCTGGCTCCTGCGCCCTCGTGTGAGCGGAGGGGGGAGGGGGTCTTGCCTGAGAGCTCGGGGAAGGGGGCGCGGGGAAAGTTGGAGCAAGGGGGTCTTTGAAAGCAGGTGGTGTTGTGTTCAGTTCAAGCTGTGAAAATAAAATTATATCAATGTTTTCCAATAAAATGCAGTGACTACCTGAAGTGCTGGCTGTGGCTCCTGTCGTCCTTCTTTCGCGTTGGTCTCCTGAAGCCTCTTGTTTGTTTCCCGGCTGCCGGAGTCGCTCTGGTGCGCGTCTCCTTCCTGCCCCCAGGGGAGAGCTGCAGCGCGTCCTTGGGGAGTGGCTCTTTGAAAACAAGCTTGCCAGAGCTCCTTGCTCTGCTGGAGGAGCTGCAGGCCTCCTCCGGCCCCCTTTCGTGCTTGCTCCAAGGGGGCTTTGCCATGAGCCCCAGCATGTCTTCATGCCACCATCCGCCTCCCACGGGGGTTTGCGGGTAGGACAAGCGGAGAGACCCCTTCTCGGATGCTGTTCAGAACTCGTACAGAAGGCGTGATGGGGTGGAGCCTGCAGGAGGGCCCCGTTCAGTCCCTGGCAGCGACTCCGGCTTGAGGCTGCAGCCCGAACCCCCGAGAGCCGATGCCCAGTCATTGGAGACACAGGGGTTGGCCCAAATGCAGGTGCTCTTCCTAGTGGGTGGAGCGGAGGGGAGCAGTAGCTGCAGGGGGGGGAGGTGCTGGTGGGCCCTTAAGTTGACAGCTTAGGCTAAGAACCTGCTTTTCCACCCTGAAAAGAGTGGGGCTGCATCTGTCGGAGGGATTCAGAGCTGGTTTTGACCCACGGTGGGCTCCTGATCGCTGGCAGCTTCTTGCCTCAAAGATGCGACTCCCTCCTGCTTAAGGCAACACAATGTCACTGGCTTGTCTGCCTCCAGGAAGAATATGGGCTTGGGAAGGGCTTGAAGACTTTGCCCCAACATTGTTCTGTGTTTGCTATTCCAAACAGCCAAGACTACTGGGGAAAAAGGAGCCTGTTTTTTCCCCTCCTTTAAAATAGGTGGCTGGGACAGTGTACCTAGAAGCAGAAAAGGGTTTTTATAATCCGTGACAAAACGCAAACCAAGCAACCCAAAGCCGACACGTCATGTTGTCAGGATTATTCACCTGTCCCCAAAGTTGTTGCATTTGCTTGAATCTGAAAGAACGCCTGGGCTGGCCTGGGCGTGTGCAACTTCGGTCGGGTTGGGTACCGACTACGGCACCATACTCGACGCCGGAGATGAGCGCGTTTTCCAAGGAGGCGTGTCTGTTTCGTTACAAGAGCACATAAGGCCCAAGTTGGCAACTCAAGGAGGGGAGCCCAGTGCTGCATCGCGACTGGTTTTTGGCTGGGAGCAATGCCTCTGCAGGGGGAAGTTGGCAGGATGCAACCCTGACCCTTTTTACAGACTAGGCAGGGGAGTTGCAGGAGCAGGAGAGAGGTGTCCCACAGTTGGCCCACTGCGGTTCAGTTTCCGGGGTGGGGAAATCTGGCTCATAACTCTGGTGGTGATTTCAGCTCCAAGGGGCTTCTGCGATGGCCACGCGGGTGTGAGTTGAGCTTGGGGGATTGATTGGCAGGCAGTGCGGTGAGCTTAAGTGCAAGTCAGCAGCGCCCAGCTGGAGCCAGCAGCACTGCTCCACAGGGATGCCCCACCATTTGGGCCATTCCAAGTAGTAAATAGCTCAGGCGATGGAAAAGACTGGAGGAAAGGTGTGGTGGGAGTTATGGCAAAGAGCCAGACAACCTCCCAGGCTCCGCAAATCCAATTCACTTAGGGGTGTCACCTGTTTGTGAGGAGGGTTCTGGGGTCTCTTAGCCACTCCTTAGTCTTAACACTTCCTGCAGTGGCTTGACGTTCTTGAGTGAGGCTTCTGTTCGCCAAAGGCTGCAAACTGGGACTTCTGTGGGCCCAACGGGGTTGCATTGTAAGCAAGCCTGGAAAGGGGGGGGTAAGGGAGGTCTTTGGTCACATGGCCTGAGCAGGGACTCCTGCAGGGATGCTGTGGGCAGCCTCCTCTAGGTGGGCTCCCAGAACCTGTCACTTTATTGCTGCATGCTAGGCTTTCTGTCAAGACACACAGTTCGGGAATGCGGCAATGACCATCTCAGGACAGCAGAGGGAGCCGGACACTGCAGAAAAACACTAAGGTACTTGACTTCAACAACTTCCTGTGCAGACTCTGTTTGGGCAGCCTTACCATCTTTCTGTCTAAGCCTTGTCTGGTTAATGCCGGTTGTAAACCCGCTCCTTAGGGGTCTGTGTTATCCTTGTGTTCTGTTCGACAGCCAATCTTGGCTTGCACACCCTCCTCTCCCACTCACCACTTTCTGAAGGTGGGACAAGAAGCCAGAAGCCTGGCCTTCCAGGGCATGTCTTACTAGTTTCAGGGCTATGTCTGCCCTGCACAGAAGGGAGGGGGGAGGAAGGAACATTAAGCTCTCTGCTAAGATAACGGAAAGCCTGCATGGAAGTTAAACGGAAAGCTGCATTCAGGCAGAATAAAGCTGCTCGTCGTCGTCGTCCTCTTGCTCAGTACTAGACGTGGTGGTCTGGTGTCTCTCCCCTGGCAATGAAATTTTGTTGTTGTTCAGTTGTTAAGTCGTGTCCGACCCTTCGTGATCCCATGAACCACATCCCGCCAGGCCTTCCTGTCCTCCACTATCTTCCTGAGTTCGCTCATTTTCATGTTCGTTGCATCGGTGAGGCTGTCTAACCAGCTCCTCCTTTGCCTTCCCCTTCTCCTTTTGCCTTCAATCGGGGTGCCCAATTTCACGGCTCTGATTTCGGTAGGCTTGGGGGGCTTCCCCAGGCAGGCAGACCCATATTCATCTGCAAATTATTATAAGCGAAGGAAGGTGGGACCCAAAAACGGCCCATCAAGGACCAGTGGCTTTCAGGATAGACAGATTGTGGAAGAGGGTGGAGTATTGGGGAGGGGGTTGAGAAGAGGGGGCTTGGCCTACTCTAAGTCCTGGAGTCTTGTGGTATCTGGGCAAGGAGGATGCAGACACTATCAGCTCCAAAACCCATATGGAGACATTTCAAGAGGGCAGAAAGGAAACAGGGCTGGTGTTTTTGGGTTCCACCTTCCTGAACCCTTCCCCAGCTGTGCTCAACTGTGCTAAGGGCTCGGATTTGAGGCTCGCAGCGGCCCTCCTGCGGAAAAATGTGCACAGCGGCCTCGACCGTTCATTATGGTCTGTCTTTCGTTTCCTCTTGAAGCTTTTTCAGAGGGGAGGGAAAGGTCCCAAACCAGCAGCTGGATGAAGACAAGGCCCAGGGCTGGTTCAGCACAGAAAGCCAGACCTCCACCACCGCCCCCGCACACCGCAACCTGCCTGCGTTTGTGTATCTTAAAGGGATGCTTCTGTATATACAGGACTTTTGAGCTGCACATTTCATGCTGCCCTCCCTCCCTTAGAAGCAGCTGCATCCGGCGGCCCTTTCAATGGGAGCACCCCCCTCTGGGATGTCAACTCTGCCACAATTTCTGGGTGCTTCATTTCAGCTGGGACTTTAAATACTACTGGTTATCCTTGCTTTTATCCCCCCCTCCTCCAAAGAAAAGGTGTAAGTATTCCAGCATCCCTTGCACTGAGTAGGGAAGGCTGCTTGAAGGAACTAGCCAACTCTTATTTACTCTCTACTCCAGAACTGGCCCCACACAGTGACTGAATTCAGAAGAATGTGCTCATGAAGTGGTAACTGACCAGTGAGCATGAGGTGTATATACAGGAGCGGCCCAGTCATGAAACCAACTGAGACAGTTGCCTCAGGCAGCAGGTTGGTAGAGTCTGCTCACTTCTATCTGCTGCCTCGTCTGCTGCGATTGCTCCCCGACTCCCTGGATTGGAAAAGGATGTCTGGAGGAGTGGAGAGTGGTGGGCTAGATTGTCAGCACTCTAGCCTCCCATTCTCCTCTCCTCCAGACTTCCTCTTTTGCTCTGCCCCCTCTTCCAATCCAGAAAGCTGGAGGAGTAATATAATATAGTGGGCTGGGGCCCACTGCTGTCTGTGCAGCCCAGAACACCCACCCAGGAGGGTTCCTGCTGGATCTCTGCATGATTCCCTACTTGGGTCTTGCCTCTTTCCTCTCACCTGCTGCTGAAGATGGGAAATTTGTGCCTTCATTTCTGCATAGGGTGCGATGGGCTTCGTCAGTTGCTTCTGCAGCAGCAGGGATGCCTCTTATGGAGGCTGCCTAATGTGTCTCTGCGTGAGTTGGTGCTCCTTTGTACAGGAGGTTCTCTCAGAACAGTGACTTGGATGGAGAGGTCGCATATCTGCCAAGTATGGGCAATTCTGATTTTGCCTTGCTTTAAAAACAAACCCTTTGCCCTGTAAGCATTGAAGTTTTTAATTCAGAAAGGGGTGCTCCTTCGGCTACTGCAAGTGGGAAGACGCTGACGGATGCCTGCCTCGTAAACAGGCTCCATAATAACACTGAAAGGCCAATTTCTCCCTAACATAAACAGCTACCAGCCCGTATCCAGCAACGAAGGTTGTTAAGCAATTAACTTCTGGGAAGACTAATTTCCTACTTCAACTTTATGGGTCCTGTGTGATTGATTGGGGCTACATCCCCCCCATCTACATTCATAGGGATGCGACTGCCATGTGCTCCCCGCATCCATGATGGGGCTAAGTAAGTAGCAGGCACTGAACTTGAAAAGGGAGGAAATTGGGGACGGTCCCTTGAAGCATCCCCATTCCACCTCGGAATTGATGAGACGCAGGCACGACTGTTTATCCAAAGGACGCCAGGTCGATGCCTTCTTTGGGGCTCATTTTTTCCATTGTACCAGGTGCCTTGGCTCAAGCAAGGTTTCCTTGACTGAAGAAAAGATGGCATTGACTGGAAGATACCCTTGTGAATTGGACCCTTTGGCCAAAATACCACTTCCCACTTTCGACTTGCAAAAATTAAAAAGTGGGATACCCCTTGCAAATCACAACAAACGTTTCAATACTAGATTTATTTCCCCCTGCAGGTTTGGGCAGACCAGAGTTCTGGGATCTGTTTTAATGGTTGTCTCAGTCCAGTAGCTGGACTGTGTAAAACGTTGGTTTGGGGTAGGGGGGTGAGGATAGACAAGGGAAATACGCTTGTCCCCACACCTCACCGCTGTTTCCAGTGCCAGAGCTGAGCTTACAGTCCTTTCACGCAGAAATCCCTCCTGGTTTCTCTCTCTATGTTCTTCATTTCAGCACCCTTATAAAAAAGAGATGGGGCGGGGGACGACGATGCAGAAACCAGTGTTGTTCATCTAATTAAAACAATCTTAAGTGATTAATTGATTCATTAATTCACTGTATTTGTATGTGAACAAAAAGTATATTTCTGAAAAAGCATCTCTTCTTTGGGTGCAGATGAAGCAAATATGTGTCCCAGCAGGTATCGACTTAGAAAAAACATTCCCTACCTTGTGCGCGAGAAGGAGGGCCTCTCTAAGATGGCCTGTTTACAAGTATTTATAGATGCAGTTTTATTAGTACTGTAGTTCCCTGTTGGTTTGTTCTTTTCGTTCTCAGGATCCAGTCATTCGGCATATCCTGCCTTTGGAGTGAAATTTATTGCAACAGACTTCTGTGACCTCTGCCTTCGTGACTTTGTCTAACCCCCTTTCAAAGCTGTCTTGTGACAGTGAGTTCCACAAGTTAATCGTCATGTGAAGAACTATCCTGAGCTGCTCGGCTTCATTGAGTGATGCTGAGTTGCAGTATTGTGAGAGAAGGACTTCCCCCGGCTTAGAGGATAGTCTCTCCACCACCAGTTGCATTATGCTGAGCCGGTGCTATCTTTTCCTGCGAGAGCTGAATCAGCTTTTTGGTGGCAGGAGTGATCTATATCAATCATTCATTCTACCATCTTCTTATGTCAATTATCTCAATGATGTGTTGCTCTTAACCCATACGCAGAGGCTTGCTTAGAACCGCAAGCTGGAAATTTGGGGGAGGCCAAGAAGATGCAAACTCCTTTCCCCAAATCTGGCTGAAGGAGAGACCCTTCCCTATTTGGCAGCCTGGCCCCATTGCTGCCTGGCCTGCCCCCATTTTTCCTGGGCGTACTTCTTGTCAGATGCTCTGCCTGGGAGGGGAGAGGGAGCTCTGCGGAGCTAATTCCCTTGACCTGCATTGATCGCCGGACACAATATTTCTTTGATTGCCGTGAGTTTTTCTGTTGAAAAAGGAAGCCACCAGCAGGACAGAAATACAAATCATTAAAAAAAACATGTTTGTGTTACCATTAAAAGCACTTTTCTTTTTCTTCTGAAACGGTAATGTTGCCACATCATCACTTCCCTTTTCACACAAGGGCAGCCTGCGGGTTTGGCTGCTCCTTAAAGAACCCAGAGATAACACTTTGCAGAAGTCACCACAGTGCTTTTAGGGGTTGGCTAAGGCTCTCTGTCTGCCTCTGATATGGTAATGTCATAATGCTGTGAGTGAGGGTGGGGTGGGGGGCTTCTGGAATTACGCAGGCAGAAGGATTTGTGTCATGTCTTTCCCTGAAATTGTCTGCAGTTTTGTTTGGATCCAATTTGGAATCTTGACTTCTGGTTGGAATCCTCTTGCTACTTTTCTTTCTTTGGGGAGGGGGAAGAGAGGATGAGGAATTGAGCAAAAATTTAGGCATATTTCATCAGAAGAAGCAGAAACAGCAGATGCAGGCTGAGGTCACCGGATGAGTGAAAAAAAAAAAAGCCTCTTCCTTGCCTCCGGAGACTCACACAACGCCTTGAGGCTACAGGGCACTGAAGCACAAGCTAGGATCAGAACAAGAGCCCAGCTAGCCTAGCTTCCTGTTTCCAACAGTGGTCAGCTGGGCCCTTCCAGGGAGCTCAAAAGGTGGGCATGATGAAGGCAAATAGCTCCCCAGGGTCTGGTATTCAGCTCTAGCCAGCCTGTGGCTACTTGCTGTGGCTGTGCTGACCAGCCGGCCTCCATCAATTTGTCCAAAAAAAACAAAAAACCTTTAATCTAAGCCGTTGCCCATCTAGTTTTTAATTTAAAAGTTTCCTCCTGCACCATTCCCCCCCCCTCCTCCAGCAATGAAGATGTGAGCTGTTCTGGGGTGATCGAGGAACTTTAGCTGGTTCTGACACAACCTCCTGGGTCACTGCGAACACTTTCTGCTTACCTCCGGCGCACGATCCGTGGCGTGGTTTTATTGCAAACTGGGAGGACTGTTGCTCAAACTGTCGGCATATCCTGCCTCTCAGCTCTTCAGGATGGCAGTAGAAGTCATGGAACTTCTGATGAACCGGGGGGGGGGGGGGGCTTGGCTGTGAGCCATCCTGGGAAACAGCCTGGCGATGTCCCCTCCTTCTGACAGCCCAGCCCTGGCTGTCTTTGCTCAGAAGTCAGCCCCACTGCGGCCAGAGGGACTTGCTCCCTAAGAAGAGGCTTTAGGATGCACTCTACGTGAACTAACCAGGCACTCCACCCATAATTGGAGACAAGGGACTCCAAGTGAAGAATCTAGCTGGCCTAGGAGGTCCCACCACGATCTCAGTGTGGCCTGAGAGGCCACTGCATTGCCTGGGACCCACCACGACCTCACGGAGAATTTGTTTGGCAATTGGCAATGTTTGTGTCAAGTGTCGTTTCCTGGAGGAGCCGAATATGTTTGGCCTTTGCAAGCACTTGAGTCAATTTTATTTTCGTAGCCGAGGCACTCGCAAGATACAGACCATCCCGATTCTGTGTCAGCTGCACCGTCTCGGAACAGGATTGGCAAGGGTTGCCGGGCCAGTTTCCAGCAGAGACACTTTTGCCTGGATTAGCAGAGGCAGCAGCGACTGCTATTTCTTGAACCGTTGTCAGGTCATCAATCTAGGGCAGGGTTTCCCAAACTTCTGACAGCTGAAGTCCACATTTGTTTGGGGGAGATTTTTCTGGGGGGAAAATGGAGAGACACTGTTCTCGTACACCCCAAGAGATGTTCTTTTCGCAAATGAAAGAGGGTTTGTTTTGCTTTGTTTTTTACTGACGGTAACAAGATAACCTGTTTCCCGTTGACACTCCCTTGCACCTGGCACAGAGAAACCCCACCTCCAAAACCAGGAGGTTGCTTATGGCTTGATGGTCTTTTCCTCCATGAATCTGTCCAAACCCCTTTTAAAGGCATCTAGGCCAGATGCCATCACCACATCCTGTGGCAAGGAGTTCCACAGATGAATTACACGCTGGGTAAAGAAATATTTTCTTTTGTCTGTTCTAACTCTCTCTCCACTCAATTTTAGTGCATGTCCCCTGGTTCTGGTGTTGTGCGAGAGGGAGAAGAATTTCCCTCTATCCACTCTCTCCATCCCATGTATAATTTTATACGTCTCAATCATGTCCCCCCTCAGGCGCCTTTTTTCTAGGCTGAAAAGCCCCAGACGCTGTAGCCTTTCCTCATAAGGGAGGTGCTCCAGCCCACGAATCATTCTGGTCGCTCTTTTCTGCACCTTTTCCAATTCAACTATATCCTTTTTGAGGTGTGGTGACCAGAACTGGACACAATACTCCAGATGTGGCCTTACCATCGATTTGTACAAAGGCATAATGATATTGGCCGTTTTATTCTCAATCCCTTTTCTAATGATCCCGAGCATGGAATTGGCCTTCTTCACAGCCACCGCACACTGGGTCGACACTTTCATCGACCTGTCCACCAGCACCCCAAGATCTCTCTCTTGATCCGTCACAGACAACTCAGAACCCATTAGCGTATATGTGAAATTTTGGTTTCTTGCCCCAATGTGCATCACTTTGCACTTACTGACATTGAAGCGCATCTGCCATTTTGCTGCCCATTCTCCCAGTTTGGAGAGATCCTTCTGGAGCTCTTCACAATCCCTGCTGGTCCTCACCACCCGGAAAGGTTTAGTGTCATCTGCAAACTTGGCCACCTCACTGCCTATCCCCGACTCCAGGTCATTTATGAATAAGTTGAAAAGCACCGGTCCCAAGACCGATCCTTGGGGCACACCGCTTTTCACCTCTCGCCATTGTGAAAATTGCCCATTGACTCCCACTCGCTGTTTCCTGGTCTTCAACCAGTTCCTAATCCACAAGAGGACCTGCCCTCTTATTCCCTGACTGTGGAGTTTTCTCAGGAGCCTTTCATGAGGGACTGTGTCAAACGCCTTCTGAAAATCCAGATATATAATATCCACGGGTTCGCTCGCATCCACATGCCTGTTGACCTTTTCAAAAAATTCTAACAGGTTTGTGAGGCAAGACTTCCCCTTGCAGAAGCCATGCTGACTCTCCCTCAGCAGAGCTTGTTCTTCTATGTATTTTAAGATTTTATCCTTAATGAGACTTTCCACCACCTTCCCTGGAACAGATGTTAGGCTGACCGGCCTGTAGTTTCCCGGGTCCCCCCTCCTTCCTTTTTTAAACTCAAGTGACCAGGAGGCTGGAGGACCTCCCCCCCCCGGAAAGGTTTAAAGCATAGGGAGGGGAGGTTCATTTCCAAAAAGTGCAACTAAGAGGGGGAAGGTTTATAAAATTATGATGAAAGTCGATTGCAAGACGTTTTTCTTCCTCTCCCATAATACTCAAACTCGGGTCATCCAATGACATTGATGGGAAGCAGATTCAGGACACAAAGTCATTGGGATGGGATGTTGTCCTTGCAGCTGGACACTGTGAAGGGAAGACCCGCAAGTGTCCCAAGTGATGGACGTACTCAGGAAGTGGCGCTGTATATACGAACTCCAGCCTCTTGCCCAACATTCCCGGGGCATGGAAAACTGTGCACTTGGAAATGCGACTTGTCCCTCCCGGCCTGATGTTTTCTTCTCCTGCAATTAGGGGGCCCCCCAAAGTGGAGACCAAGCGCTTCCCTTCTAACCAGTGGCTGCTTTCTTCAGTATGTGTGAGGGAGGGAGGGAGGGGTGTGTAAGTGGGTGCAGGCAGGGAGGGGACGTCTGGTCCTCTTTCCTCCGACTTTGGTTCCAAATATTTAGACAGGAGGGGATTATTCCTTGGCTGAGGGAGGGGTGTAAGGATGGAGAAAACTGGAGGAACGTACAGAGGATTAGTCAGCCAAGGAAATGTTTACTCTGGGCCTTGAACTTTCCAGGGCTTCTGATCTCTCAGTTGTGACTTGGGATAGGGAGAAGAAGCTTGGAGCCACAGGTGCTTGGACCGATGAGGTCTGCCAGATGAGGTCTGTTCCTTGTTCTTGGAAAGCAAAAGGTAATGTGGATTCCCAAGAGACTGAACGGGTAGTTTAGACTGCAACAAGCTGAGGACTAGAAACTTGGTGTTTTTTTAATGGACGTTAAGGTTGGTGATAAGCAATAGTTTTCTCAGAGAGTTGATGGCAGTCTGAGAAATTAATGTTTGTTTTGCATCCGGTAAACAGATTGTATAGGCTTTTTGCTGGCTTCGAAAACCTGCCAAGTTTGTTCGACCAGAGGCAGCAATAGGAGAAAAGAAACGTCTCAGACTCTTATCAGGCTCCTTGCAACTTCCTTGAAAATGACGGTCTCCAGCTCAAAGTGCAAATCGCCTTTCAAACACAAGGACTGCAAAGACTACATCTAGCCCTGGACCGGAGGATCTGTGTGTGAATAAAAATACAACACCCAGGTACGTTTGCTATAAACACATCCTTTATTTTTACAACAGCAACAATTCACAGTAACGTTTCATAATAGCCAACTGAATCACAGCCTCTCAACGCAAATCAGCACCACAAATGCAAAATGGCTGAGCAGCACTGCTAAGAATAGTTAGCCATTTGGGGACATTCGCGAAGCAGCAGCCACTGCCGGCAATGCAGGCTACTAACCACGCAGGAGAACCAATTGCTTCATTCGCAGTTCATGTGGATCCTCCTCCTCTGTCTCTCTGTCCTCTCTTCTCCCCTTGTGGGTGAACTCAGATCCCCTCTAATCTTGGTTTCTCAATTCCTTATCTAGCTCCCTTTATGGGGCTGACAGTGAGACACTGAGCTGGGCTCTCCGACTAGTGCCTGGGAGAGCAGGTCTCCTTGACCACCAGTGGTCAACACTCATTGGCCTTCCATCTCCTACAAGAGGAAGTGGACCCTTCTCTACCACCAATCCCGGTTCCTCGATGTGATGTTGATGGCGGCGATGGCGGGGGATCTTTCTCCTCCTCTTCCTCTTCCTCCAAGTCTCCCCACTCCTGAGCAGGTGTCCCTGCCCAACCTGCCCCCTTGCCACGGCAACTGAGGCCTAGTGCCTTGGGCACTGTCTGCTCTCAGCAGGCAGAGAGGTCGTGCAGGGTGATGCCAACTGGCGCTTGGAGCATGGGGGGCGCCTTCCATGCCCTGCGCCAACAAGGCCACCCCAGGTGGCCGCAGAAGAGGTTTTTAAGGCTGCGGAAGACGGCGTTGCGGAAAATGATGAAAAGCCACGGATCCACAATGGGGTTGAGGGCACTGAGGCGGAAGGCCAACATGTCCCCGTTCTCTTCGTGGTCAGGGGAGATGCCACCAACGAAAGCTCGGACCTGCGTGGGAAGAAAGGGGGGAGGGGAGAATATTAGCAATTTTCAGCCAGTCCAAAGTTGGGTGTCACAAAAGGGAAACTTCCAAAGAAAACCCGGGACTAAGGACAGACAACTCTTAGCCTGCTTGTAAACACCAGGGCTGTAGCCGCAAGGGTTTTTTTTTGGGGGGGGGCTGCCTTCTGAGGGATCTCCTAAGCCCCTCCCTGGATTTCCAGCTTTCTTTTTTAAAAAGTAAGCCTCTAGTCCCTTTTACTTGTGGAGATCAAAGGAAAACCGTGTGGGGAGGATTCTATCC
This sequence comes from Plestiodon gilberti rubricaudatus, assembly GCA_026170595.1. Classification (NCBI taxonomy): domain Eukaryota; kingdom Metazoa; phylum Chordata; class Lepidosauria; order Squamata; family Scincidae; genus Plestiodon; species Plestiodon gilberti. The sequence goes on from JANXHW010000011.1 coordinate 11,122,637, forward strand.
AGTTACTCGCTAAGAAGTAAACCTGGCCCCGCCTTCCGATGTTGTCTGGCCAATGAATGCAAAGGCAGCAGGATAACTGACATGCACAAGGCCCTGATTTGGAGAGAGTAGAAAAATCAAATCGTCGGCTATCAGTACGGAAAACAATTAAATACAGTTTCAGACATTTCTGGATAGAGGCCAGTCACATTGGGGGGGGGGGGCTGAATTCTGAAGGCTTTCGAGCATTGCTCTCTGCTGGTAAGGGTTGGAACCAACCACACGAGAGGCGGTTCTCAGCCAAGCAATGGCTTAAGATCTCCTGGCGCTGTGCCACGGTTCATGGCGGTGGGGAGAAAGCACTTTGCAAGCTGTCTGCATTGCCAGTGTCTCCGACTGCAGGGAGGGCTGCACCGCAACCTGCTCGATTTTGCCAGCCTCTATCTGTGAGTTCCACCCAGGTTCTGCCCCAGCTTCTACTCTGACCCCCCCTAACCTTTCCAGTACCTGCAGTCTCCGCCCTCTGGCCCTGCCCCCCAAAAGTCAGCGTTTTGGGAATTGAAAGGTGGCGGTTCGGGCTATGAGCAAAGGTTGTGCAATTGTTCTCAGAGGGAAGTGTGACTGACACAGCAAGCGCCCTTCCCATGGAGCCTGTGAGGCAAACTACAAGAAGAGAGAGACTTCCCCATATCGATGCCAGGAGCCCGGGAACAGGGTTGCCCAAGACTTCCAGATGCCCTGTGATGGGGCACCATCACTGACCTGGTGATGTGCCAGCCTCTCCCCCTTTCTCAGGAAAGAATCAGGAAAAGGGAAGTAGAGAGCGAAAGAGAGGAAGTGTGGAGGAGACAGTCTGTTCTCCTCCACACTTCCTTTTTCGCTCTATTCCCCTCTTCCGTTTCCAGCCCAAGGAGGAGGAAGAGCAGCAGCAGCGATGGCCTGTAGCCCACCACTCCCCGAAACACTTCCTTTTCCATGCTGTCCCCCTCTTCCTTTTTTGGTCCAGGGAGTGGAACGAGGAGCAGCAGCCGTGAAGGGGAGTAGGCAGATGGAGCTGGACACCATCCTGCTGCCTGAGGCAACCTCCTGAACCAGCCTCATGGATGGGGCCGGCACTGCCTGGGAATGCCAGCTGTGGCACCTTCACTGCAGCCGTCAAATAATAACCTCTGGGAAGGACCTCAAGGAGTGAAAAGCTAAACGTATTAGCGATGATGACCTCCCCTGGCAGGGATGAGTAGCGGGATCTGAACCCAGGTCTCTGCAACATTCTAACCACTCCAACATGTTTCCTTCAGGATCTCCAAAACAAAACAAAAACAAAGCACCTTTACTGAGATTTTGATAAGATGCAAATTTATGGACATGCATTTAAAGGCCATCGATGGATTGGTTAAATGTCGGTGATGCAGGGCCCAATCCGATCCAACATTGCAGCGCCGATGCAGCCACAATGTAGCCCCAAGGTAGGGGAACAAACATTCCCTTCCCTTGAGGAGTCCTCTGTGACTGCCCACCCCCCCACCCCCGCAGGATGCATTGCAACTGAAACCCCATTGGCACAACGGCTGCCTCAGTGCTGGAAATTTGGAAGGCTCTCAGCTACGAAGAATCCTTTACACGGTCGACAACCTGACGGAAATGAAGACCGGCTGGCGTCTTGGGGTTTTGCTTCTCTGCCAGCATCGTAGGGGAGGCAGGTGGAGGAGAGCCGAGTTTTTTTGCTCCTGCAGATAATATCCTCCAACTGAATCCAGCTCCCAGAGGTACTTCAGTGATCCTTGGCACCCTGGAGGTTATCAGACAGGAAACGTCAGGAGCTTCCGCTGGCGCGGGCATAATCATGCCAGAAACAATCCCGCCGTGATGCGATGACTAGAGGCTTAATGAGATTGCTAAGTAATTGCAAACAACAACACAATTTTACGGCGCAAAGGGAGGTCGGCAGGCATCCCGCCTCATCCACGATCGCTCGGGAGGCTGGTGCTCCGGAAATGGGCTCCGGTGACATCACCCAACGGACGGCACATCCATCAGGGATGCTCGGAAAGCCTGGCAGACAGAGCTTGCCCTCCATCTCCTGCCCCTTCTCATCCACGCTGCCCTGCAATGACCACCTTTTGCCTGTGTTTCGTCTACACGTCCCTTTTTATTTTGAGCTCAGCGCTGCTTGTTGGGAGATCCGCTGGAGGGAGGGGCACCTGCCTGCCTGCCTGCCTGCCAATGTCCTGGTTCAGACCCTGCCTGCCTGCCACCCTGAATAACGTGGCCCAGGTCAGGCTGCTTCTGATGCCCACCTCCACGTTTCCCCAAGGACCTGCAGGGACAGCCACCCTGTGCACTGCCTGCACCTGTGGGCCGAGAACCCTTTGGTGTCAGCGACGTGGCCTCCAGCAAACGTTGCAATCGCGGCTGGCAGAGGAACAGAAGCAGGGGAAAACCCCCCCCCCTCCGACTCCTCCGGCCCCGAGAGGCGCTTATCGCCTGCCCCTTTCCCAAGCCCTTTCCGCCCACGTTGTGGCACCGCCTGTTTCCACAGCCTCTTTCCCAGCTCACTTATCTCTCCCTGCCCCTTTCTGTTGCCGCAGCGATGCCAAACAGCCCGCAAGAAGGGTGGGGCTGGCCCTGCAAGAAGAGGGGCTGCAGGGTCAGGGAGCCAGGGAGGGGAGGCTTTTTTTTCCTGCCAGCTTTATGAAAGCATTGCCCCCCCTTGTTTTCCTGACCTGCCTGGGCAGTGCACCCCACATGCTCTTCCCTGGGGAGGTCCACCAGGCCGGAGAGGAATGAAACACACACACAAGCCTGGATCCTGGCCCTGCAAGACAAGGGGCTTCTGTTCCTCCTCTTACTTTGTGTACTCAAAGGAAGCGGGGACTGAAACAGAAGAGGAAGTGTGGAGGAGGAGAGGAGAGTGGTGGGCTAGAGTGTCGGTCATTTGGTTCGGCAGCATTTTGCATGATGGGGATGGGCACCATCACCGCTAAGGCCCTGTGACATGAACCGAAGGATGACTTCACTTCACCCCCGCTGCTCAGATGTCTAGGGGGGGGCACTGTCCAAATGAGGACTGACCGGCCACGGTGATCTCTTTTGGGCGCCAGGCCAAAAGTATTCTTGGATTTCCCATGCTTTTAACATCAGATGCATCTTGAAACAAGTTTTTTTAAAAAAAAAATTGCTGGACGTTTTATCTGGACGTTAGTGTGTGTATTCATTGTTATTTTCCTTGGATATATTGGTTGTCTTTTTAACTGTTTGCAAAGGACCCTGAAACTCTCTTTGGGTGGTGCAGAAATCAATACAATCAAACAGAAGAGTGCAGACGTGTTGCCCCAGCGCTAAGGGCTAGCAACTTGCTTTTCAATCAGTGTGTAGGTTTTGTCGTGCTAAATTTCACATCCACCGTGCTGTGCAGAAACTTTGCAACCACACAAGGCTCTACATTAAAAACCAAAAACCTACAAGCTGTACTAATTTTGCTCCTAAGGCCCCAACAGGTTATTTGAGTCAATGGAGAAAGATCGTAGAGCAGAATGCACGCTCTTCCCTAGATTGGAAAAGAGAGTAGAAGAGGAAATGTGGGAGAGAGGTCAGTAGCAGGCTAGATCATCTCTGACACTCTATCTCATCACACTTCTCCTCCTCCTCCACACTTCCTTTCCCCCTTCGTCCTTCTCTAATTCAGGAAGTGGGAAGAGGAGGAGGAGCAGCGAAGGCAAGTGGGCAGACGGGGGCCCCTGCCAACCTGTTGCTTGAGGCGACTGGCTCAGTTGGCCTCATGTATGAGCCGGCCTTCACCCCATCCAAAACCTAGATTAGTGTGGGCAGTCACCGCAAGACACTACTGAGCTGGAGAGAGAAATGGCCTGCTTTAGAAGGCAGCTTCGTATTATTAAAATCATCTTAAAAATAATTCAGGAACCATGGAAATCTCGGTCGAAGTTCATGCCCCTGGCCTCAGGTCACAGCAAAGGGTTCCTATGAATCAACTGTTGCTCCAATTTCTGCTCACATCCTGCCACAGTTTGGTTTCTGGCTTCCCTGCACTGGTCCCCCCCCCCCATCATTGCTGTGTCTTTGTGCGCAACGTCCCAGGTCATCATGCAACATTTCCTGCAGCAAGCGGCTAATCAACCCTCACCGAAAAGGTGATTCACTCTTTCCATCCTGCTTTGCCGCTTCTCATACATTTGTAAATTAATTTCAGGCTTTTGAGTTTGTCCCAATCGGTGGACCGTATTTCCAAGGAAACTTAAGAACGGGTAGGAGGAGAGAGAAACCAGGTGACGAGCTGTGATGACTCTCATGCTATTTACTCACGATAAGGAAAAGGCACTCTGCACATGGTCACAGACCAGAAACGTTGCCAGATAATGCCACTAAAATCCCTATCACGTACACCTGAGCACACCGTCATCATCCCCCCCCCGCACCTCGCCAGCTTCTGAGATTCTTCTGTCCAAACGTTTTTCAAGCTTATTTTCAGGTCATGAGGTCTAGCATCTTGATTTTCAATCTGTGTGGAGATTTCCATTGTGCTGAACTCCTCACCCACACAGTGCTTCGTAGGGCCCCCTGTGAACCAGCCTCATCCCACGGTGGCCAGCTTATTAAACAAAGGCAGGTTTGTGTCCCAGCTCAGCCCTTGCACCTCCATGCTGCTCTGCAAGCTACAGCGTGGGGCTGGCTCGCCTTGAGACTTCCTGCCCCAAAGCTTCCTCCTGCTGTCTCAGCGGCTTTCCCTCCCAGCTCTTCAGTCGTCTCTTTCCCCTTACAGTTGTGATGCATTCACATTTTCTACGGTATTTTAATTAAGGAAACCCGGCCATGGGCTCTGAGCATGTCCAGAGAACCTGCTGGCTAGCTGCAGTGACAGCCCACCCCTGTCCACCGGCCTCCATAGCACCTCGTCTTCCCTCTCCCTGGACTCAAAAAGGGAAACAGAGCAGAAGGAGGGGCAGGGTGGAGGAGAGTAGTGGGCTAGAGTGTCTCTCAGTCAGTGCTGAGCAACGACGTTCTAGCCCAGCACTCTCCTCTCCTCCACACTGCCTCTTCCGCTCTGTCTCCCTCGTTCTTTTTCAAAGCCGAGGAGGTGGCTGGAACCCCGCCAGGTAAGGAGGAACAACAGCATTTGTTGAGTTGCCACAAGCCCCAGCTAGCTGGCCTCCGGTCTGGTTCACCAGAACAGTCTTATTGACACTTGGTTCCTGGTGCCTACAGACTTCCCAAAGTCTTAAACTGCTGCTGGGACCAGCGCGGAGAACAGGGAGCGGAGGTTTGATGCAAGTTGGAAGAAGCACCTGGTGGGCGTTCAAGGCGGGAAGGCAGGCGGCAGATTCACCCGCTGCAGCCCAGCTGTTCGTGCCTGCTGCGTGTTTGTGCAGTTTCTTATTTGCGTAACCCCTGCCGACTTGCCCTGCAGGCACACCCGGAGCAGAGATAACAGGATCCGCCCCAGGAGGAGATGGAGCTTGTGCTGCAGGCTTTGGCCAGGACATGTGTCCGGACGGATCCTGGCCAATTGGCCGAGGTGCTGGAAGGGAGAGAGTTGCCCTCCCCCTCACTCTCACTCACCCCAATCTCCTCTATTGACAAGGCAGACTGAGCAGCAAACCACAAAATGCCCATTAAATTCTTACAATTGTTTGGACAAGAACGCTTTTCCCCAAACAAACACACACCCTTCACTTCTCTCTCTCTCTCTCTCTCTCTCTCTCTCTCTCTCTCTCTCTCTCTCACACACACACACACACACACACACACACACACACACACGAGTCTTCTCCTCCTCTGTTTTGGTCGTCTTCAAACTGGCAGATCTGTTCCCAGCCTGACATGTCTGCCTCTTATGCCTTCCAGAAGATTCCGGCATGCGTTTGAGAGCACCCGGTGGGGTTGTCAACTGACCAGGGAGAACATGGTCTGGCGCTCCTCTGCTTTCCAGAAGTGGGGAGAATTCAAGCTTGCAGGATCTACATTGCTTTTCACAAGAACCCCTGATGTCTAGCGCCCGGAGTCTGACAGAAAATGGTGCTCGGGTCAGGGGGCAGAGTCAATGACCTACCACATCCTATGAGCTTTGTACTGGGATGACCTGTGTATGCAAGAACAAAGCTACACTTGATGGTCAGCTTCAAGAAGGACTTAAGCACAAAACTCACCAGCAGAGCTGCACAAAGATGTGGCCAAAGGCCAGCAATTCATGCTCCCATTTCATAGAGGAGGAACACGGAAGCTGAAGGAGATGCGACCAACAGAAGCTCATTTGTCATTTTACTTGCTGCCGTTTAAATGGCGGGGCAGGGAATCAAACTCCCTGTCAGTCTACAGCAAATCACCCAGAGACCACCCAATAGATCCAATCTACCTGCTGCCTCCTGACCTGACCCGGCAGCAGCCCTCCAGGGTCTCAGAGAAAGGTTGCCGACTTTGACTGAAACTCTCTTCCTGGAGATTTCTTTCTCCAGCCTGAAGTCATCTTGGAAATTTTTGGAGGCCCTGTTGAAATCTCCAGGACTGTTTTTGTAGTCCTCACCTGGAGATTCCAGGACAATCCTGGAAGGTTCGGGACCATACTCCAATAAAGGGCCTTCCCTTTGAATCATGCCCCCCCCCCCCAGCTGATAATCTCGCTCTGTTAAAACCATTCTAAAAAAAATGGCCTTCTACATAGATTGTGAGCCCTCTCGATTTGTGGGTGACGTAGCTATCCCGGATAAAGGTTGGCACTGCCAGGCGGATACGAAAGAGAGACTCATCTTTCTTGCCATGGCTGTTTCGGGGAAGAGGGAGTCTTGGAAACCCATAAGACCCCAGTGATGAATATTGAGTCTTTTCTGCAGAGCTAGCCAGGCGGGGGAGTTTAAAGCTTGCTTTGTCTGCTTTTTCTGGCAAGGCAGGTTTGGGCTTGCGTGTGGCTGAGAAACCGGAGCAAAAGGCTTGGGTAACATTTGGGGATTTCACCTAGGAAAATCCCGGGGGGGGGGGCATAGCGGAGGTGGAGCACATGCAGAAGGTCACGGGTTCAAGCCCTGGTTGAAGGACCAGAAGATGGGCAAGCAAGAGCCCTGTTTGAATCCTGGAAGAGATGCTGCTGGTCGGAAGAAGAGGCACACCTCCAGGCTGGATGGAGAGACCCAACGGCCCCTGACTCAGCTTCGTGAATCTCCCTGCAGGCTGCGGAAGTGAATCCCTAGCTGGGGAGGAGCAGGGAGAAGTCTCGGAGGCAGCGAAGGCAGGGTTGAAGCCTCAAATCCCCCCCCCCCAAAAAAATCCCCAGGGTCCTGCAGCTTAGGGCATTACAAAGCTCACTGGCTGTCTTTGGGTTACATCCTTTCGGCCTAAAAAACTACTTCACAAGGTTGTTGTGAGAGTAAAGAGCGGAGGGGCTACCAAACGCTGTCCTCTGCTCCGTCCTCTTCGGGAGAAAAGTGGGCTATAAACATGAGGAAAGCATGTAAAAAGCAGGACATACATGTATAAATAAATCCATAGCCTGGGGTTGCCAACTTTTTTTTTTACTACCCTGCTCTTGTGCGTCAATTATCAGCAGAACATGAACAGGCAACGATGCCTATCTTCAGGCTGTGGAAAACCTCACTTGTTGATTGCTGCAGATTATGCTGCTGTTAATGGCAGAAGAACGGGCCAAGTCCATTTTTTCCTGCGCAGTTGGCAACCCTAGTCAATTGCCCAATCTGTAGAGGACGGAAGTGATGAAAGTTTCCCCTCTAGTTTTAGAGACTAGCTTCTTGGGCTGCCTTCGCACCACCCCGGCATCCTTTCCACACCCACCAGCTGCCCCCAGAGGAAAGGCAGAGCCATGTCAGAGCAGGATTCACACGCAGGATTGAGCCCGGCTTCCTTCGTGTCCACAAGAAAGTACGACAGGAAATGGGAAGAGCCCCCTCAATGCCTGGGCTGGAATGGGCAGGGCAGTTCGGACTCTGCCAGGCAGGGCAGGGCAGGGCCAAGACCTCCTGCTACAAAGGGCCCCCCCTCACCCAGGGGCCACTCCTCCGGAACAGAAGAGGAAGGGTGGAGGAGAAGAGGGGGGGCTAGCGCATCCCCTCTCCTCCACACTTCCTCTTCTGCTCCCCCTCATCTTTTCCCACTCCAGGGAACGAGAAGGGCAGAGGTCAGCACGTCCCCAGGCGAAGGGGGGCTGCATGCATCAGACGAGCTCACTCTCCGCTCGGATTTCGCCCTGGCTAGAGGCGACCCCCAGCTCCTCACATGCAGCTCCTCACGCTGCTGCCCCTGAACTGACGGACCCCTCCCTGCTCCTTGAAGGGGTCTAATCCCCGGTTTTGCGAGTGCCGTGAAGTCGCAACTCCCACACTGCCTTCACAGGCCGCTCTGGGTCACTTCGGGGCCCCTCTTTGAAACGAGTGAAAGTCCCCCGCCTGGCCCTGCCCCGCCCCATCACTGCCGTAAGCTGCGCTGCGACTTACATGATTGTGCATTGTTTGCAGTGGTGTGGTCCAAGTTGGCCCAGCACATGGACTGCAGCTGCACCTGAGCAGGGAGGAAGAAGCCGATACGCACAGCACATTTCCAGCCGCCGCTACGAGCTCGATGCCCATGTGAGTCGGCCTGAGAGTGACACAGCAAGTTTGACCCAAGTTGCAAGCTGTAATCACAGGGAAGCGATTCTGTGACCACGTTCCTTCTAGGCTTGACTACTGCAACACTCTCTCCCTGGGGCTGCCCTGGAAGGGCGTCTGGAAACGTCAGTTGGCACAAAATGCTGCAGCCATCTCTACCCCATTATGCATTACTTGACAGGAGAGGTGAGATATTCATTTTGATGAACAGATACACGCTTCAAGCTGCATGCAGTCACGCCACCTTTTCACCACCTCGGCTCAACTGGCTGGTCGGAGCAAGAGCTCCGTGGTTGAGCCCCGGTTTTGCCAGCAGGAGGTCCCAGGTTCGAGCCCCGGCAGCCTCTCCAGGTAGGAAAGAGAAGCATTCCTCTCTGAAGCCCTGGAGAAACACTGCCAGTCGTCGGGTGCTGGTGATGCTGCGCTAGACGGGGGGAGGGGCTCACTAGCAGTCAGCTTCAGAGGAGGGCTGCATCTCGCCTCTGAAAAATGCAGACAGACCTCGTCTTTATCTTGCCGTTTGTCTCTACATTGCCGAGCTGAAGCATCCATCACGATCTTGTTGACTGCTCCTCACAGAGCCGGCCCATCCATGAGGTCAACTGAGACAGTTGCCTCAGGCAGCAGATTGGCAGCAGGGGGTATCCACTGCTACCCACCCACTTGCCTCCATCATGGCTTCTTTTCCCACTTCCTAGATTGGAAAAGGAAGACGAGGTGTGGAACAGAGGAAAGTGGTCAGAGATTATCTCTCCTCCACACTTCCTCTTCCACCCTGTCCCCTGCTTCCTTTTCCCGTCCAGGAAGCACAGAGGCTGGCGCCTCACCAAGTAAGTGGGGGGGGGAGTGCCGCTGCAGGGGCCCAGCCCAGCCCTGGTTCCTGGCCACCGACCCCACCCCAATTCCTCCCCCGGCACTACCAGGAGCGAGGCACTCACCGAGAGGGGCAAGGAGCAGATGACAAAGATGGCCGTCATGAGCGCCAACAAGACCAGGTGGTCCACCTCCTCCTCCCCGCGGCTGAACCAGCTCTTGCGCCGACGCTGGGCCAGGTTGATGGAGCCCCGCCGGCGAGCCTGCTGCTTGCGGTACATCTGGCACAAGCTGAGGATGACCAGCCCGTTGCAGACAAAGATGGCCAGGATGAGGAGGGCCATGAGGGTGGCGTAGGACAGCGAGAAGGCCGCCTCGCCGCTCCGGGCCCGCTCCTTGTCCACCATCATCATGACGAAGCACCAGGTCCCCGGGCAGTACTGCTTGTATTTCCCGATGCCCAGGAAGGGCAGGGCGCAGAAGGCGGCACTGGCGGTGTAGATGGTGGGCAGCAACAGCTTGGCCCACCTCCGGATGTTGTGCTGGGAGTAGAAGTAGGGGTAGCTGATGGCCAGGCAGCGCTCCACCGCCATGGCGCAGAGGATCAGCATGGCGGCCAGGTTGACGTACATCATGGCGAAGGCAAAGAGGTGGCACAGCCAGCGCTGGCCGTGGGCCAGGCCCAGCAGGGTGGCGTTGTGCGAATAGGCCACGAAGACCACGGGGCTGAGGACACAGGTGCCCAGGAGGTCCGTGATGGCCAGGCCGGTCACCAGGATACAGAAGGAGGAGGTCTTGGTGCGCAGCTCCTTGCGGTGGACCCCCAGGATCGCCAAGGCCGCCACGTTGCCCACCACGCCGGCCGTGAACATCAGGGAGCTGGTGACGGGGTTGCCGTCCTTCTGCAGCTGGGTGAGGTTGACGCAGTTGTGCCGCCAAGCGCCAGAGCCGGTCACATTGCGGGTCAGAGTGGTTGGCAGGGAGCTCATTGGAACAGAGAGACGCCTGGGCTGCTTGGGGAGGGGAGGGTCGCCAGGGACAGGGGGGGAGAGGGGGCCAGGAGTCAGGTGTCTGAGCCCTGGGGAGGGAGGAGACCAGGGAGCCAAAGAGGAGGAGGAACACTGGGGCCCAGGGTTTTCTTCTCGCCTCTAATCCCAGTTGAGGCTGGAAAGGTGGGCTGGTTGTCCGAGCTCCTGAGTCCTGGTCCCAGTCGAAGACAAAGGTTGAGGTCTAGGCGCAGCTTAGAGCTCAAAGCAGAGGCCAGGATTCCAGGGTGAAGAAGGCCGGCAAACAGTCAGGCCCCACTGGGGAAAGTGGGGGGTGGGTGGGCAGAAGCCGTCCGGACTCCTGGGTTCCCTCCCTGGCAAGGCCAGAAGAGGCGAGCGTTGGCCAGCGATCAGGGGACCCTCGGGGGTGGGTCCTGTCCCTTCCTCCGCAGCAGCTGGGATTGCCCAGTGAGTGAGGCAAGGGCTAGCCGGCCGGGGTGCCCTGCCTGGGGGGGGGGGGGGCTTGTCCTGCCCTTTCCAGACGCGGACTCCTTCCCAAGAGGTCTGTCTCGCTGCGAGTGAGTCGCCCGGCCGGCTGGAAAGTGTGTGTCTCGGCTGGGCTGCCTCCTTTGCGTGGGCGAGTGAGCTGCCTGTGAGCTGTCATGAACTGCGAGCGCAGAAGAAGGAGCCGCTTTCAACTCCAGCAGGCGGGCGGGAGCTGGGGCGGGCCAGGGGTGGCTTTGGGCCCACCCACCCGGCGGGGCCCAGCCAATGGCGGGCCCAGCAGTTCCCTCTTTGCAGGGAGACTCTCACGCTCTCTCTGCCGCCGGCAGGCAGCCGAGTCCCAGAGGAGGAGGAAGACCTGGCCCGGCCGGTTCGGCTCACTCCTTCTGCATAGCTGGAGGCTGGAGCGCCCCCCCCCCCCCGTTCACAGGTGCTGCCCCACTGCAAGCCGGCTCAAGGCCGCCAGTCACTAGGGCGCCTGCCCCACAGCCATCCTCCATCACTCCCCCTGATCCCACCGCAACCTGTCTGTCTCCAAAGCAATGTCAGGGTTGCAAAGTGGAACTCACAATCACTGTATTAATTTAGCCGGAAGGGAAGATCCAGGCGCCCCCTGCTGGGCATGAAGACTAGCTACATCTACACCGCAAAGCTGACCCGAAAACAGTGAAGCCGCGCGATCTCTACGCTTTCCTCCAAGGAGTCCGGAGGATGATGATGCCGCCAGTTTCCGGCTAGAAATTCCTCCGTCCATCACAGAACTGCAATTCCTAACCGGCCTGCCAGCTGACCAGGGAAAAATACACAACCAACCTGCTCTTGTGCTTTTCACAGCAGTTGGATCTGCATCCCCACCCCAATCAGTGAGCTTGCATCATGTCACCACACCAGGAAGAGCTGATTTCTGCACATCAAGCTTTTTTTCTGATCCCAGTGGCAACCCACAGAAGCAGGTTAAAACTTCTAGAGGCCCTTGTGGGGAAATCTCAAGATTTGTACAAAGGAGACATGTTGACTGTTGTAGATCCAAAGGAGACATGTTGACTGTTGTAGCTTCAGTTGGAGAGGGGGGGGCGGGGCCTGACAGGGTATGGATGGCAATTCAGGCAGTGGGGCTCTTGTGCCTTTAATATTGGGAAGACACTTAAGATATGTCGTTTTTCCAAGCAAGGAGATGCAAGGATTGCAAAAGCATCGTTGTTTCAAGCTGCGAGAAGCACAAGAGCCCTGCCAGATAAAAAAGGTGGCAACGATTTGTTTCCACACCACCCGAAGTGCTGATACTTGTACATGTGTAGCTCCTGGAATTATGGGCAGTGGGGGGCAATAACTGATGCATGACTATTTTATGGGCTCTGCTGCCACAAGGTGGGCTGCTGGTTATATAGCTTGCATGTGATGGTCTGAAAAGGGGATTAGACACACTAGCAAAAGAGCAGGAGAAGGAGAGGTCTCGGGCTGGTTAGTAAATGAGAAGAGTGATTTCGAAGAGCCTCCATGTTCACAAGCAGTCTACCTGAGTAGCAGGGGAGTCATAGCAGGAGAGCCCTGGGGGTCTCCAAGCTCCAGCTGGCATCTGTTTGACCCCTGTGGGAAGCAGAGGCCGCATCCAATGGGCCCACTTGGGACTGATCCGGCCTGGAGCTTCATATGCTCTCTTGCCCCCATCTCCCTCTGCTCACACTTGGTATCGCAAACTCACTTGTCGCTGGGGGGACGGACAGGCTGCGCTTCCTGTTGTTCATGCTGGAGACAACCCAGCGTTTAATTGGTTGTCCTTTCCAGGCATTTGGCTTCCAGTCGATCACGTTGTCTCACCGCAGCTGGGAAAGGATCATCCATTATTCAAGAGCCGCTCAGGGCTCCGTCAGACGCCATCCATCTCTTCTCACTGTCAGTCGCTTCCACACCAGTCCTTTCTCTCGACGGTCATTTCCAACATTTGGTTATCATCCCTGCAAGGACCCTGTGAGGTAGGCCAGTTGCACAAGGCCTAAGGGCCAGCCAAGGCATGCTGGAGTATAGTCCTGGCATCTGCCCAGAGCTCAGTCCCAGAGGATGCGAAGAGGCAAAAAAGCTTCTGAGGAGTCGGACAAACAGATCCAAATGCCAAATCTGTGCGTGGGGTGTGTGTGTCGTTGCCTCTTAAAGGGACCCGCTATAACTTCTGCCTTTCTCTGACCCCATCTATGGTGCCTCCTGACACGCAGAGACTGAGTGGGTGACATGAAGGGCAGGGCAGGAGATTTGGGGCAGACACATATCCTTCGCACCAAGTCGAATCGCTCTGTGAATGGGATGCAGGTCACTGGGCTAGATGGCTTTAGCTTAGACAAGTTCATGGGGAGGAGAGATCTATGAATGGCTATTAGTGATGATGATGGCTTTGTGGAACCTCCACACTGAGAGGCAGTCTACCTCTGAAAGCCAGTTGCTGAGATCAAGCAAGAAGGAAGTAGGACTGTGGGGATTTAAGGTGGGTCTGATCCAGCAAGGCTCTTCTCTTACGTTCTTGAACTTTTCCCCTGGTACGGAAATAAGCAGTGGGGAGACGTTTCACATTCCTGTGCATCTGGTAACCGTTGAAGGCACAGGAGCAGAGTCAGGAAAAAACAGTGTCAACCCTAGATGGGGCTTCAGTATCGTAGGCCAGCTTTTGTGATGAGTAAAATCAGAATTGATGCAAACGGTACAGATATATGCACATTGACTTGGACTTCAATCCTATACGCATTTACCTGGTTGAAAATCCCATTAAAAAAACACACTGGGGCTTACTTCTGAGTAGACATGCCTAAGATCGCACTGCCAACGTACATAATGCATGTGGAACTTTTGTGCTGCAGAATTGAGTTTTTTGAGCATCAAAATACATGCATCCGGAGCTATGATGATGTTTGTGATCCAGAAGATTCTGAGCTGCTTGTGGAAGAAGAGCCCCCCCCCCCTGAGCTCGCAGGGTCCTGCTGGGCGACCCTCCAGCCCGTCTCCTCCTCCTCCTCCTCCTCCTTGCAGAGGGCAAAGATGGGGCTCTAATTATGATGGATTGCCCGCCTCTTGCCAAAAGGATATTTGGCATCACGCACCAGCTACCTAGGCTGCAAAGTTTGTCTAATCTCTGTTCTCACAGGCCTGGCACGATACTTACCTTTACATATTAGGAAATTAGAGGGTACATTTATGAGAAGGCAGCTGTCATTTGCGGAATGGCCACGGGCCTGCAGTCCTTCTCCCTTGCAATGCTTAGACAGTTCTCCATGGCTCCTGCTCCAAACACGTAGCCTGACCTCTCGGTGTGGCCCTGGTCTCTCTCTCCCTCCTCGTTGGTAAAATACAGCCCATCAACCTGTTTTTCCCCTCTCCACTCTGAGTTCCTATGCTCTCTAGCTACCCACTCCTGGCGAATGAAGGATTGTGTCCTACAACAGAACCATCACTTGGAAGGTGAAACTTGTGTCTCGACCAATCTTTTGTTTTGATTGTAGCCTCTAGCGACCTCTTTGGACTGAATTAAGGATTACACTCAGCTGCATCAGACATTTCTTTAGGAATTTTAGGAGTCCAATTTAGCTCCTGTTGGTCATTCCTTTCATTGAGGCTGTTTAAAGTTGGTTGTTCTGAAAAGGTGAACTGAACTAAACTTGTCTGTGTGTGAGAGAGAGAAAGAGGGGGCTGGATTTATGTAGAAGCTAAGTAAACTGCAGCTTTAGGGCTTCGCGTTACGATGAGGGACCTCTACTGTAGTTTAAACGTTTTTATATATGCTAATTAAGAAATCATAGACACAACAAGAATTTGAATGTGAAAGTATTTCATAGAGCAGTGAGGCTTATTGCAAGATTTTTAATGTTTAATGAGGATGGTTGTTTGTTTTTTTGCACTGTTGCCAGTGCAGATATGCAACTATAAAGCTTTCATACTTCTGTTTACTTTGTCTTTTCTGTTAGAATAATAATCGTTTAAAAATAATACCGTTTTATGGGATGGAACCTCTTAGGCTTGACATAATTTAGGCTTAATCCAGCCCTGGTGTGTGGCATTTGTCTGGGGCAGTGCAAGTTCCTTTGAACCCACATTAATTCAGACTTGGGGTTTGAGAAGGTGGTGTAATCGATAAGAGTGTTCGACTTTGGCTGGGAAGACCTGGTTCAAAAACCCCTGCATGGCTATTTTTCCTCCATGCTTCCTCTTGATTGATGCAATAAAATCCGGAAACTTTCTCCAAAAGGGACAAAGCAGTAGGCACTCGCTGACCTACTTTGGATGAAGGGTTTAGAACTGATTCAGCCCTGAAAGGAGCCCAGTAGGGACACCAGGAACGGCCGAACAGGACTGTCGTAACTCCACATCACGGCTGAGAGCAACAGAGAGCCGGAAAAGAGAGGTTCCCATGATTAAAGGGAAGATGGAAAGAAATGGTGGTTTACGAGTTTCTTAAGAAATCTTTTGTTTCGTGGGAAATCAAGCCAGGGAAAGATAAAATACTGCCCAATTCCAAAATAGCTCTGGGGAGTTGGTGTTATCGATTCATTATTGATTGATTGTTAGTCGTTGAAATGACAAAGTGCTGTAGGGAAATAAAAGTATTAACACCGGCCCTGTCTGCAAGCTTGCGAGCTAAAGATCAGGAAGAGATCCTCTGCGGAGGAAGGGAAGGAATGTGGTTTAATGAGGCTCTGGGCTGGGTGTCAAAACGGTGGAAGGGAATCAGATATTCTTGTGGAAGGGTGTTCCGGTGGCATTTAACTGTTTCCCTCCCCTGGGAATTGGTCTGAGCATGTGCAGAGTGCAGCTCCTTCACTTCTGAGAACTTACACACTGACCCTACACTTTGTGGGTAAATGTGTGTGTATGTGAGAGAGAGAGAGAGAGAAAAAACTTGTCCTCTTGTGCTGTTAATCGCTTCCATCTGACTTTGTGATTCATGGACATACTTTCCCAGCTTCCTCACAGACAATTCCTCCCGGCTTTCCTCCTCCTAGTGCGTGGACATGATCTCAATTAGCTTTGGGAACCTGGAGTTGCAAAGGTCATGGTTATGAAATATTATCATTTTTATAGATGAAGTTCCCAAGACACCTTCCCGCTAGTTTGGGGACGTCCCCCTTTCCTCCCAACGCAGCCTGTTCCTGAATGTTGGAAGAGGCAGAAAACGCCCTCCCCCGCCTCCCGATTTGTACCACGGGGGAATTCGGAGCGACTTTTTCACTCCTCTTTGCCGAGAAGTTATGCTTGTTTGGGGGTGGGTGGGTGAGGTGACTCAGCGGGAAGAGCGTGGGAGATCCATGGGGGGGGGGAGAAGCCTGGGTTCCACTATAGCTTACTGATCTGCCGCAGCTACTTGGTGTCCTAGGCTAGGAGTCTCCTCATGGGTGGAGGTGGGGCAAGACTAAGGACACCTGAGTGGTATGCCAAATGCTGCCCCCTAGTGATGTGTGCCTTCCGCTCCTTGGATTGGCTAAGGAAGACACTCTAGCCCACCTCTCTCTTCTGCTCTGTCCCCGTCTTTTCCAATCCAGGGAGTAGATGCTCTAGCCCACCATTCTCCTCTCTCCTCCACACTTCCTCTTCCACTCTGTCCCCGTCTTCCATCCCCTGGAAGCTCCCTGAACCAGTTTTCTGGTTCTGAGTTCAGGTTCAGTTTGACTGCATTAGAAACCGACCCCTTTGAATTTAGGAGGCAGATGATGCTGATTTGGACGCTTCAGTGTGAAATTGGAAAGTGTAGACCTGCCCACGTGCTTTGGGGGCTTTTCACCAGCTCCGCACAGGGACTTGCTCTGTTATGTGGTGCGAGACAAACTAAACCCCTGAACAAAGGCCCGGTAGAGAGAGCGGATGGGCTTTTGTGGAAGGTCTGAAAGCTGTGATGAAACGTACAGAGCCAGGCTGGAGCCAGCAAGGCGGTGCCTGGTCTGGTGATCAAGAAAAATGGCTCATTAACGGAACGGAGTCTTGTGGCTTCTTGGATTGTCGGCGAACCAGCAGCGCAGAGAGTTCTTTGGGCCTTGGGGGCAACAGAAATTCAGGACCTGCTCATACTTGTCCGCCCCCCGTTCTTGGGGTCAGGAAGAGGTGAGTGTCAAGCAAAGCTGAGGTTGGAGACGGGAAGTGTCCCTCTGGCTGCTGTTTTCGGGGGGAGTTGTCGTCCCTGACAAACGGAGGCTTGGCTGGCAGGAGCACAGGAGAGGGCTTTCTCAGTGGTGGCTTCCACCATGTGGAACTCCCTGCCACTTGAGGCTCTGGGGAGGGAACTTCAGCCAGTGTCATTATTATTGGCAAACCCAGTTTCAACAAGCCCCCCAATGCTTCTTGCAATATGTGGTACCCCCTGCCTACCCACTGACTCCAAACCACCCAGAGATCTACGATGAGCAGCTTCTGAGTGGCCTGCATGCCCACTGCTGAGCTAGGCTCTTCTTCTGCAGTTCCACAGAAAAGCGCACGCGCACACACACACACACACACCCTGCAGAGTTTGCTTCTGGGGAATCGCCCCACATGTGCGGTGGAAGGGGATTTCTGCAGGCGTGCGCAAACAGGAAGGAGGCCCAGGAAGAGATCACAAAACATTTATTGGAACAACCTAAGCAAAGACGGAGGGAGTGAAATTCCTTCACTACCCAAGGGTGTCACCCCCTGCCCCCCCCCATCATAGCCCTCCAGAAGCCCTGGACGAGAGTGCAGAATTCCCAAACATTATGGGATACAGTGAGTGACAGGGATTAAAATAACATTAAATTAGGGACAACGTTTCAGTTAAAACAAATTAACCATGGTTTCTGATATGAATATGATACAGTATAAAGCCAGATTCTAGCTTCCTGCCTCAGGTTAGCAGAAGCAGGATTTGGCTCGCCACCTCAAGCCACAGCTGGGAAGTTAAGGACTGAGAAATTAGAACAAGTTCGTAGTGGAAAGAAGAGTAAGATGACTAGTCAGACGGTGAGTCCTTCCTTTACTTAGAAGGGTGAGATTTACTGGGTGAGATTTCACCCGTCCCTACTCCTACATTTTCAAGCTTATTTCCACAGCAATGAGGGCTAGTAACTTTATTTTTAATTAATGAAAGTTGAGAATACTCCTGCTGCTGCTGGGATCTTGACAAAACACACACAGTCCTGGTGGTGTGATGGATGGGTGGAGATAGACAGAGAGATGGATAGAGAGATGGGCTAGAGCGGGGGTGTCTGTGGGATGATGGACCGGTGGATTTATAGATATCACAATGGCGGGCAAAAGTACTAACAGGCAACGTGGCAGCCAGTACATACCACAGGCAGCACAGGACTTGTTCGCACCCCTATTTCATCCCCAAGAGCCTTCTCTGCCGCTTAATGCTGAAACAACCCGTCAAACGAAGATACAAGAGAAGGTCCCACCCACTCCCAGGCTCACAGGACTATGCAAAACAGCCGTTTCTCGCGAAAGGGGTTCTCTGAAGAGGGCACCGGGGTCACTAGCGGATCTTCCTTGGCGTGGGCTTCACAGTGAGCCAGCAGGTCGGCCGCTGCCTTAGACACCTGCCAGGGAGAGAGAGAAGGAGAAATGGAGAAGGCTAGACTACTACACTGAAACCATACTTGGGGCTACCCTTGGAGAGGGTAGTGACTGGGGGCCCAATCCTTTTTTAAAAAAAAAAAAATTATATTTTATTGATATATTAAAACATAAAAACAATACATATTTCATAAAGTTATAGCAAGCACGAAGCAATACATCCTACTAGCAGAATGCAGCGCGCAACCTGTTGGCACATTGCTGGAAAGATGGATAGGATTGCTAGGGGCCCAATCCTATCCAGCTTTCCAGCGATGTGCCAACAGGTTGCGCGCTGCATTCTGTGGTGGTGGGGCAGTCATGGAGGCCCCCTCAAGGCAAGGGAACGTTTCTTCCCATAACTCAGGGCTGCATTGCGGCTGCATCGGTGCTGGAACGTTGGACAGGATTGGGCCCTAAGAACCTGAGCTGTGAATCTGGACTTCCTTGGTTTGAATCTTGCCGCTGCCAAGACGTCACTAGGTGGCCCCAGGCAAGTCGCACCCTCTCAGCCTCAGCTGCAATAACTGGAGCATAATGCTTGGCTTATACGGTTGTTGCAAGGATGGCCGGGCCTGTGAAGTGCTTTTGACGCTTGAAAGTGCCACACGCGATGGGTGCAGGTATGATGATGACCTCATTGTGCAGACTCAAGAGTGGCAGCCCTGCTCTGTCGAGGGGGGGCAGGGGGTGGGCTGGGGGCTCACCTTCATGCGGTCGATATTCACTTCCAGTTTCAGCTGCTCCACCGTCTTGCGGGCCTCGGCGATCTTGGCCATGTTGTTAGACATGATTCCTGGCCTGGTGAGATGTCACCCTGTTCATGGCGGCCAGAGAGAGAGACGGGCCCGTGAGTTCAGGGGAAGCGAGGCACCTTTGGGCCCCCCACCTTGTCTCCTGGGCTGTGTCCACACACACAGCTGCTACGGCTGAACCAAACTCACCACCCTCCCGCCACCTCCTCTAAAGGTGCACCTTGGACATAAGGCTTGCTAGATAAGAGCAATAATCGCTCAAGCCCAGCATCCTGTTTCCGACAATGCTCAGTCAGGGGATCCTGGGGGGGATGTGTGTTTGCCCCTGGCATTTGGAGGCCTCCAGAACATGGAGGCTCTATTTAGGGGGGGGGAGAAGGAGCAGCAGGTTTCCAGGCAGAAGCGTAGCCGGCCCTTCTCAGGAGTGTCGTAGCACAATACAAAGCTGGCCGGAGCTCGTTCCCCAGTTCAGTGGTGTGCATGGGAGAAAACCGCAACCCTTTTGGATTTGATAGGTGTTGACACACTGTGACAGGAATTGTGCTTTGCATGGCATTGAGCCCCCTCTTCGCATAAGTGGCAAAGAACTGGCCAGATATTAAGTCCTTCCCAAACTGCTACCTACGATGTTCTTAGGGTCCCTTCAGGAGCAGTTTTTGCACCGCTCTCTCCTGAACGCGACATCCACCTGCCCAGGTGGCCAAGTTTAAAAGGAAGGAGGGCAAACGCAGGCTTGTGTAGATGAAGGACCCCCAAACAGCCTGGCATGACCCAGGAACCGCAGGGTGCCCGGCAGCTGCACTGGGATCCAAGAGAAAAGGGAATTAGCGACGCAGCAGGGGGAGCCAGGGTAGCACTGGGGGGCAAATGCAGCTAATTAGCCCCTTCCTTCCACCTCCATCTGCGTCTGACCCCCACCAACCGCGTTCAAAGCTGCCTGCTAATTGTAGAGCCCTCCTGCAAGGGAGAAGGGTGAGGCGGGTGTGAGCCATGTGCATGTGCAGCCGCAGGGGGACACTCCGCCACCGTGCGAGGAGCTGTATGCCGGTGGCGGGAGGGTTCTCTTGCAAGCAGGTGGCTACCAGCAGCCTAATTATTTTTACTTGTTTGCAGAGGGTGGGGAGTTGAAATATTAAGAATCAGAAAAACTGGCCTGCTCAGTAGTATGGGGTGTGTGTGTGTCAGGGTTCCCACCTCTTCCAGTTCAGTCACAACCACTGATAGAGGTTTTTCTTAAATTTATTCCCTTACAGGTTGCTGAGAACAGTTACATCAGAAGAAGACACATACACTGCACATACAGACTAAAAAACAGCAACGAATACTGACTCTCCTAAAATTCCTACCCCAACACTCACCTAATCATGGCTCGAGGGCAATGAGAGATATAGCTAACTCACCCTGAGGACTCTTCGCCACATAAAAAGCCCTTTTTATACCTTACCCAACTCTCCATACCATACCCCTCCCAGCCAAAAAGGAAACAGCTGTCCTTATTTCCCAGTTAGGCTACTCCAAGCCAATGCCTTCACCTGTGCCTCACACAGGGGGGACGCAGATAGACTTCATTTGAACCAGATTTAGCAAGACTGGTTTTCCGTGCCAGTGGCCAGCTGTGGGAGATTTGCAGCCATCACAGAAGGCTCCTGACTACGTGCAGAGTGTACACCTGTTAGCAGTTGTGCAAAAGGCACCAGTCGTAACTGATATGTTCTGCTGCTTCTTCCCCCTCTCCCAGTGGAGGAGCCAACTCTCCGAGGCACCCGCCCCCGGCAGCTGTGTCCAAGGTCTCTCCAAGCTTAGCAGCTGGTGCAAAGGGAGGAAAAGGTCCCTCATCTCTGCTATCTAAGCAGGTAAATATCAGAAGGGATGAGCTACTAGGGGGTAGGGACTAATGAGCAGGGTGTCCCACAATCGCTCACTCCCAAGACACAGATCTTCAGGATTTCAAAAATTCCGCACACACTGGCAAGGGTGTGTGTGATCTGGTTTGCAAGGAAGATACACAGGACTCCCCCAGCTGGGTTTAGGGTCCCTTTGGAGTCAAGGAGGACATTCAAAGGATATAATGGCGACTGCAGTACAAGCTCTCCAATTAAAAGTAATATTTGATTATTGATAAACCTAAACGACATGACAAGAACACTGTATCTGAACTGGTCTGGTTGGAGATGAGCGCTTCTGTTCTCCTTTTATGTCTCAGACGCTCAGAAAATCTCCTGAGTGGAAGCCTGAGAAATGTATTAAGAGCCATTAGACAGCGTGAACTTTTTCAGATCTGCCTCTTTGAAGGATTATCAGAGCCGGGCAGCTTTCGATGTTAAGCAGTGTCTGTTTTCTGATTATGCACAGAAGGGTTTACAATTGAACTGCTGGTCAAAACTGACTTGCAGCGCAATCCTGTGTAACCTTGCACCGGTGTAAGTGCACTTATGCCAGCGTATCTGGTTTTACACCGGTGCAAGGTTACACAGGATTGTGTTGTTGGTTGGGTTGATTTAAGTGCTGTTTCTATGCCATTTTGTATTTGAAATCACCTCTCTCTCTCTCTCTCTCTCTCTCTCTCTCTCTCTCTCTTTCACACACACCAATGCTTATTGCAAGTTTCCTCGATCACCATGTGATTTTCCTCCCCTGCGAAGCAATTTTTTAGTACTGAAAAAAAATCTTTAAGGAGCATTGACCCCGTGGTTTTTAAGAGAAAGCATTGGACAAAGAGGCCGAGGAAACTAGCAAGAGCCACAAGCTATTTGAGATAACGGGGACTTCCATTTTCAGAAGTGAATCTTGGGAACCAACCAGAGGGAAGTGCTCTTTCCTCCTGGGTTCGCTTCTGGGCATCCCAGAGGCATTTGGCCGACTTGTGCTGGGCTAGATGGTCCTTGGGTCTGATCCAGCAGACAACCCTTAACAGCATTTTAGGAAGCAAAATTCCACGCCTGCCAACAGCCCTCGCACTTGCTCCCTCCAACCTGGGCCAGCTCCAGCTTCAATGAGATGGCAAGCAAATGCAGGGGAAATCGGCTCCTACCTGTTGTCGAGGTCTCGCTCCCTCTGTGTAGCTGTCGTCTCTCTCTCGTTCTCTCTGGCCGAGTGAGCAGCTGCCGGCCACCTGGGGTACAACAGCACAGGCAAGGAGGGGAGAAAGGAAGCCGCCTCCCATTGGACCCCAGGGAGACCCAGCCTCGGAGGAGGGTGCATCGTGGGGAGGGGAGGGGAGAGAGGCCAAGGCCTCCCAAACCGAATTGGATCCAGTTTCGAATTTCTAGCCGTTGTCTGACAGCAACAGATTTAATCCGTTATTAGTCCTACAAAGTCAGTTGATGGAACGTCCTATTCTTGTGAGCCGTTTTGAGTTCTGGGGTGGGTGTCGGTCTAAAGCATAAGTAAAATCACTGCCAGAGGGCAGAGTCTTGAGGAAGGAGCCTGACTGCTCCCAAAGGGGTCGTTTTTGTACAGCAGAAGAGACGTCCAGCCTTAGAACATAAGAAGAGCCTTTGCAGGTCAGCACCCTACAGGCCACCCAGATGCCTCCAGGAAACCTGCAAGCCGATTGTGAAAGCAACAGCTCTCTCCAGCCACTGGCATTTGGTGGTAGACTGCACCTGGAGATGGAGGATCTGCACTCGGCTAATTCAGCTATATTGGGTTCTAGTTAGCTATTACTTAGGTAACAGCTCTTACGAAAACCACGCCTCCACAGAGATGTATCATCCCCCTTTTCGAAAGGAATCGCCGTCTGGAGAACAGATCAGCAACTGGGATTATGGAAGTCTTCTGTAGAACAGTATTCTGAACTTGGTGACATTCGATGTGAGTTCCCACCGCTGCTAAGGACTCTCCGCACAGCCTTGGTTAAGGCAGGGCTCCAGCACATCATTCTCTCCTCCTCCACACTTCCTGTGGAGTGGGAGGGGGAGCATTGGAAGTGAGTGGATGCACAAAGTTGGGTGCCCCCCCTTCCAGGAATCTGCTACCTGAGGCAGCTGCCTCAATGGGCCTCGTGCATGCACCGGCTCAGGGTTCAGCCCTGATTGTTCTGCTGCAGTTTCCCACCTGAAAGGAGAAATACTCCACAGCATACTTCTCAGGGTTGTTGCCGGATGGATGACTGCACCATGAAGCAGAATAAAAAATGCTACAGAACTGATTTAAAAGGCACAAACTCAGCAAAACGAGCCTTAGACTGATTCTTCCATCCCTGTGTGCAATGCCATGTGCGTCCACAGTGGGGCGCCATAAGCAAGAAAATAGCAGAACGGAGTGGAAAATGGACACCGAAATCCTGGACAAATTGTGGGATTCCCTCCTTGCCATTCCAGGGTTCTTGTGGCAAGATGTACATCATCATGCAAGCAAGTTTGGCTTTCCACTGAAACGGGCACCTCTAGCCCCATGTTTGGGACGCAAAGGGTTGTTTTGAGCAGCAGTCCAACTTTGCGCCAGAAACCCACTGCAGTACTCAGCAGCTGCAGCTCAGTGGTGGAAATGCTGCTTCGCAGGCGATCCCGGTTGTGCAACTTGGCATGTCATCAAAACCTGCCCGACTTTCACGTCTGGTGCATTCCGTCAACAAGCCCCACACATATCTAAGTGGGAGAGCAAGCGTAGTGTGGTGTGGTCCAGAACGCCTGGACCTGGACTGGGTGGGTGAGGTCCAATCCCTGCTTGCCCGTGAAGCTTAATGGGATGAACCTGGCCGGCTTCACTGGACCGTTGTGAGGATTAAAGGTACTAGCCCCCCATGCATGTTGCCCTGAGCTCTTTGGAAGGAGGACAGGATAGAAGTGGAGGGAATGCTTTTTGTGAAATCCACCTCTTCGCACAATGTTCTTGCCCTTCTGAGCCAAACCATCTGCATTCTTGTGCTAGTTTTGCACGAAGTCAGGTAAAAACAGTTCTAGTGCACCAAAATCCTCCCCTCCACCCTTCCTCTTCCACTTGATTCCCTTCTTCCTTTTTGAGTCCAAGACACTCTAGCCCACCACTCTCCTCTCTGCCACACTTCCTCTTCCATCCGACGCTCTAGCCTGCCACTTTCTGTCCTTGACGCTTCCTCTTCCACTTTATTCTCCTCTTCCTTTTGAAATTCAGGGAATGGGAGGAGGAGTGAGGGGGAGCCCAGCCTGCCTGTGTGTTTCCACCTCTCCTCTTCCCGCTGCTCCCTGGATGTGAAAAGGAAGAGGGGAACAGAAAGGAAGAGGAAGCATGGAGGACAAGAGAGTGGTGGGCTAGAGTGTCTCTCTTCCCCTCTTCTTTTTGAAATCCAGGGGGCGGGAGGAGAAGAAGTGGTGGAGGCAGCTGCTGCTAGCGTACCACTGGTAAGGAGATGGCATTTAGCCCACGCCTCGGCGCCTGTGAGTGAAAGGAAAGCACATGTACAGACACACCAATGTCCTCAAATTCACGCATCCCTCCCTCGAGGACGCAGCATCTGGAATCAACCAAAGTTCGGAGCAGCCAAAGCAGTTTCCACTGACATCAAACATTTGCAGTCCAGAAAGTGGGAAAGTTTCCACAACAGTTGTTCGAGAGAAGCGTGGAACCCAGACAGGGTTATTGGCGGGGAAGGTTGCTCAGGGCGGGGGGCGGGACACCCCCACCGGCCTTGGCTTCACCTGTCTGTATTGAATGGGTCGAAGGGTGGAGGAGGGACAATGCTGGCCTTAATGGCCAGGTTAGATCCCGGCTGGCTCTCACTCTGAATGGAGGCACTGTTGGCAGCCCGGCTGCAAGGGGTGATTTGAAGAAATCACCACCAGCCTTTGTCTGGCACTAATAATGTTACCTCCTCCTTGCCCACCGTCAAGTGGCCTTTCTAGGCAGGAATACCTGCTGGCTGTTGGCTAATCAAGGAGGTGTCTTTGTCCGGTTTCCTCCAGGTTCCTACCCAGTTAATGGTTGGGCTATCCAAGAGTTCAGATTGTGGATTATTCCTTCCCCCCGGCCACACTGACAGAAAGAGAGAGAGAACATAAGAGAACATAAGAACATAAGAAGAGCCCAGCTGCTGGATCAGGCCAAAAGCCCATCTAGTCCAGCTTCCTGTGTCACACAGTGGCCCCACCAGATGCCTCAGGGAGCACACAAGACAACAAGATACCTGTGTCCAGTCGCTACTCCCTTGCACCTGGCACAGAGAAAACCCACTTCTAAAACCAGGAGGTTGCTTATGGCTTGTAACCTGTGATGGTCTTTTCCTCCATGAATCTGTCCAAACCCCTTTTAAAGGCATCTAGGCCAGATGCCATCACCACATCCTGTGGCAAGGAGTTCCACAGATGAATTACACGCTGGGTAAAGAAATATTTTCTTTTGTCTGTTCTAACTCTCCCTCCACAGAGAGAGAGAGAGAGAGAGAGAGAGAGAGAGAGAGAGAGAGAGAGAGATCTGCAACCCCCATGGCTTCCATCAGCTGGAGTCACATGAGGTCTGTTCTGTAGGCCACAGTCTAGCTGGACTTGTGCCTTCTCAGTCGGTTCTTCTGCATCTTTCCCTTCCCAGCCTGCAAACGTATTAAAAATAGATTATTTTGTTGTTATTGTTGTTCCAAAGAAACTTCCAGCACTCGGTCTCCTCCGGAGGCTTCCTGTTTCTGGAGGAAGGGGGTGGAGGGGAACGAAACACTCTCCTCGCCCCTGACAGATGCGACTCCATTTTGGAAAATTAAACATCACTTTAACTACTACTGGCGAGACCCTGTTCGGAGAGCATCGTGGCCAAGGCCCTTTGTTGGAGGAACCGCGCTTTGTGTGTGACATGACATCTGATCAAACCCAGATGGAATTTCAGTTCCTTTGACCTGATGTCATGTGTGTTTGTGTGTCCACACACACACACACACACACACACTTGTGAGGTGGTCACCCCTGACACTGGCTTCCCCAGCCCCTGTGTGGCAGCTGCGATAAGGATGCAGAGCGCAGAGGAGCTAAAATTAACCTCAGGAAAATCTCGGCCCGTGTCTGGAACAGATCAGTGTTATTCCAGACACCAGGAGAAAGGCGGCTGGCTGGTGGGCGAGAGATGGGGGAGCGGGGCGGGTTATGGTGCATTTTGCAGGAAGGCGAAAGAAGGATTGCGGTGCTGAAGAAGGCAAGAAAACGACAGATGGAGGAAGTGAAAAAAGAACACTGGCCCTTTAAGCGGACCGTATAGCAAGAAACAAAGTCCAAGGCTTGGATACAGGCTCCTGGGACTTCCAAGGAGGCCCACTGGACAGAGAAGAGGCTGTTAAAAGGGGTGAAGAGAGCAGGAGAAAAAGAGGATGAGGATGAAGGGGGGGTGCCGGGGCAACTCTGTACATGCACAGTGGCACTTTCTACAGTCACGTTGCATGACAAGCAGTGAGCAGGCCTGGCCAGAATTTCGCCCTCCTGGAAGTTTGCCAGAAAAGAAGGATGCAAAGCCAGGAAAATAGATGTCATCCATTTCTAATTTACCCAACGCAGGATGCAGAACATGGCAGCAATCCGACAGTCTCATGATCGCGGGGCCACAACATTATGTATGTCTGGCCAATCAATGGGAAGCCCGCCGTTCAGCAAACAGCACGGCGTAAGGAGAGGCCGGCCAGATCGGAGGTAGCAGCATTCCACCTCTGACTGCAGACTTTCCTCCACCATGTGTGGAAACTAAAAGAGCCCTCTCGCGTCACAGCCAAGATGTTGTGGCTTCTGGATTATTAATTAATTATTATTATTATTTCTAAAAAAGCCATCACGCTTCAGTCTTCTCCACAACAATCTTGTACGGTAGGTCAGTCTGAGAGTAGCCTCACATGCACGAATGAGACCACAGTTAGTGCAGCCACCCAGAGAGTTTGTGGCAGAGGTGCGAATGATGGACATGTGGGCGACGTCCTTGTGCGCAGCCGATGATGTGACGCTATGTGCTCAGGCATCTGAAGTTCTGCCAGTTTCCTCCTCCCCCCCCCCTTTTGAGTTCTTCTCTCCCACAATCTTCATTCTTACTCTCAGCTCATCGCCAGCCGACTCTTTGGCGATCCGAGACGCCCGCCTCTCTCGTGCTTCCGGGATCAGAACTGGCTGGTGCCGTTGCCATGGTGACACTGCTGACAAGCGCCAGCACTTCCAGGCAGTGGGTGCAGAGGATGAGCAGCCCACCTTAACCCCTGCCTGGTACCCTCCGTTTCCCCAGCCCCGCCATGTGCACAAAGAGAAGCCCTCTCTCCTGCGCTCTGGAATGTTCTGCGCATTCCGTGAGCTGCCCATCCAGGGCTCAGCTGCCTACCTGGGACTTTTTTTGCTGCCTACCTGGGACT
This sequence comes from Plestiodon gilberti rubricaudatus, assembly GCA_026170595.1. NCBI lineage: Eukaryota > Metazoa > Chordata > Lepidosauria > Squamata > Scincidae > Plestiodon > Plestiodon gilberti. The sequence goes on from JANXHW010000011.1 coordinate 11,150,103, forward strand.
GCGAAAGCACAAGAGGGCAGAACTGTTGCACACCTGGGCAGGCCACAAAATGTGTTCTTCTGTCTGTCACCTCTTCTTCCATTGAGGCACTTGTGGGGTTCCTAGGCAGTCGACACCCATCTGGGCGGCTCTGCGTGTGGCCTCAAACCACAGACTCAAGCACCTCTCCTTTAGAAATTAAAGCTGCAGATGTCCCTTCTCCCCCCTCCCCCCCCGGACAAATTTCTTTCCTGCCATCATCATGTACCACCCACCTTGGCATGACGAGATGAGCCCAGCTGGCGAGCTGCGATTTGGCAGCGGGGCACATTCTGCACCAAGCTTCTCCCACAGTCTGGCTAAAAATACGACACAGGCGGCAAAACAGGGACCCCCGCCCAGTGGCATTATATTCCCCATCCACCCCACTGAGTGGCGGGCATGGTCTTGGTAGACCCAGGCAGCTGTGGGAACAGAGGTTGCCTTGACCTGCCGCCTTAACCACACCCCGAACCCCACTCTCCCGATCCTGGGAAAACCCCCCCCCAGCTCTGAATACAGCAGTTTACCTGCATCCCAGTAAAGTTGCCATCCCCCCCCCCCCCGCATCTTGGCAGAACTCCTCTGCTTTTTACACAGCCAGGTGCAGAAACACAAAAGGGGAAATGTTTACTTGTCCACAGATGTAGCGATGGGACAAGGGTTGCACCCAATAATTTTTTGAGGGGGGCCTTACACACAGGTACCAAAGACACAAGAGCTTTGCCAGAAGCAAAGTTGGCAACCTGTCCAGCAGAAGCTGCCGCCTCTGCTGAGTAGAAGAACCTCCAGGTTCAGAGGCAGTCTACCTCAGAGCATCAGTGCTAGGATGGAGGCAGCGACAAGAAAGCCAGAAAGGCCTTTATTATGCCCTCCTTTATTTATTTTATCTATTTTTCACATTTTTATACTGCCCTTCCTCCAAGGAGCTCAGAGTGGTATACATATTTCCTCCCCTCCTTTTTGTCCTCACAACAACCCTGTGAGGTAGGTGGGGCTGAGAGATAGTGACTGGCCCAAGGTAACCCAGGAAGCTTCGTGGCTGAGCGGGGATTTGAACCTGGATCTTCCAGGTCTAAGTCCGACTCCCAAACCACTACACCATCCTGTGAGCGCCTGGTTAGCCAGGACAGCAGAGTGCTGGGCTCGATGATGGCCCCACATCGATCCGTTCCGGTGGGGGGCGGGGGGGCCATTTTTGAGGCTCTTCTGTTCTGTTCCTACCTGCAATGCTGGGGCAGAGGGAGCCCCATATCCAGTGCAGAGGGATGATTACCTGTCTAAACAAGCAAAACTGAAACCCATGAAAGACGGCTGGTTGGTTGGCCCCCCTCCAGGGACAAACAGTCTTGTTGCATCGAAAAGACAAATCCAGGCATTGTGGCAGAGGCCTTCGCCCCCCCCCTCGCCGACTCCAATCCCAAATCCCCAGAATCTCCAGCAACTGCTGGCTCCTGAGCAGGAACGGGGGGGGGGGGGCTGCTCTCTCCCATCTGGAAACCATTAGGAGAGAAGCCCTGTCCACAAGCCATGTTAAAGAGAAGTGTTTTCAAGTCAGCAAGCGCTCGGCCAGAGACTGCTGGCTCTCCCCCACCTCCCCCAGGCGGCTCAGGTTTCCATTGCAAGGACCTGGCAAACGATTCAGATGTTACCAGTTAGACACAGGCTGCAGAAAGGAAGCCCCCCCCTCCCCTCCAGGCCGTGTACTTAGAGCAGCACAGGAATTCCCAAGTCTGTGACCCCAAAAGTATTCCTCCTCTACGTAGGAGCCTCTGGGTGTGTCTCAATAGGATGCGTGGCGTGGCCTTCCCTCCTTCCAGGCAGCCTCTGCTAACGGTGACAATGTTGCCATGTCTCTGTATTGGATGCAAATGGAACACTCACTCCTGCAGAGGGGCAACAGTGACCTCCTGGTGGTGTCTCTGAGTGCATCGCTGCTGCTCCAGGTCAGCTTTCCGAGCTGCTTGTGACCAGGGTGGGTGGAAGTCCTCTGAGTCTTCCTTCACTATGCTCCCTCCCAAGGCAATGGTTGTGGGTGCACAGGCTTCTCTTATTCTAGTTTTGAGGGGGGAGGAGGTCTGCTCCTAGATCAGTCTCTGGGAAACGACTGATCTAGGCCCTGGGTAAGCAGATCTGCCCCCTAACAAAAGGGTGGGGCCCCTGCCACGGGGAAAAACCAGCCCAACCCTGAAGGCAATTTCAAGGAGTTCAACATACGGTAGTGTGTAAAAAGGGGAGAAAAGTTTTTTTTAACTTCCTCTTGCATTACTAGAGCTCAGAGGTGGCCAGGCCAGAGACACTCTAGCCCGCCACTCTCCTCTCCCACTCTATTGTTGAGACACTCTGGGCCACCACTCTCCTCCATCAAGACACACTAGCCCACCTCTTTCACTCCATCGAGATGCTCTGCCTCATCACTCTCCTCCACACTTCCTCTTCTGCTCCAGTCCCAGGTAAGTAGGGGGGCAGCAGCATGCAGTGAATCGCCTCAGGCGCTGGGGGCTCGCTCTTGGACCCAGTGCAGCTCCCCCTGCTCTGTGGTCCTGATCCGGATTGAGCATCCCCACCCAGGCTGTTTTGGTTTACAAAAGCAGGCAGCGCAACTGAAACAACCTCCAGGTTCAGAAGGGGAGCAGGATCCAGCGCAGGAGCATGGCCAAAGAGGCCCCTCGCCCTGTTCTCTTGACTCTCCAGCGTGGGCTCAGGAAGGTTTGCAAAGACGGCTGTAATAATTTAGCTGAGCCAGGGTGACTGGGGGGAGGGAGGGAGGGAGGGAGGCCTTGCTTCCAGACTTTCCTATATTGGGGCAGGGGGATGGGAGAAGTGCCGTGCGTTCCTGGGGAAGGAATTTGGAACGTGCAACCGCTTTCCTGGCTGTGCAGGGAGCATCTGGTTTTCATAAGGGGCTCTGGGCCGGGCAGGCTGCTGGAGTTCACAGCGAGAGAGACTGAGACGCACCCTAGATAGTCAGGCACGGGCAGGCGTTTATCCCCCCCCCCCCAACAAGCCGTCCAAATCATGGAAAAACAAAATTGGACACATCGAGCCCAATATTTCAAGGTTTTTTTTTTCCTCCTTCAAAAGGACAATCATTATAATGTGTAGAATATAGTACTTATGTACTATATTTCGTTTTATTTATAAGGGCTGAAACACAGCTTAGTTCTGACTCGGAGGAAATAAGAGTTACTCTGAGCATGGGCAAATGTCCCTCCCTCACCCCTCTGCAGGGCTAGTCAAATACCTCTCTAAGACTCTAGACCCAACCCAGTGGCATGTTGTCTCCACTACTGCTCCTTCCGAGAGGGGAGTGCAGCAGAAGAGGAAGTGAGGAGGAAAGCAGTAGGAGCCCAAGATGCCTCTCCTCTGCATTTCCTGTCTGCTCTCCTCTCTCCCCTCTTTCTTTTCAAATCGAGGGAGTGGGAAGAGTAAAGGTTTCCAGGAGAAAAAAGCCATTGTTACTTTTAAGAAGCCTGTGGTGTCATCAGCAAATCTTTTTGCTTTTTTTTTTTTAGCCCAAGGGTGGACACACAGCTTTGTCCCTCAGCCCCAATTTGCTTATTTGCTCCCCTCCCCCACTTTCCCATCCTATCACACCCCTTGCTGCCAAAGTTTTGTGCGATCCTCTGCCAAAATAAAAACACACAAACACAACACGAGAGTTATGCAATCTGGCACTGCGGCCAGACGACAGTCTTGAAAGGGAGCCGAAAAAGTAAAGCTTCTCTTGAACCTTTTCAGGTCGTCGTCATCGTCCATGCACTCCATTTGTCTCACTGTTGCCTCCAGTCAAACAGGTTTTGCTGCTTTTGAAATACAAAATCGGCAAACCTGGGGGGTGAGCATCTGCAACAGACGCAGCCTCCGCCACCCCTCTTTCAAACCGCTTAACTGCCTCCTGGCTGGCGGAGCAGGTGAAACACGGATCAAGACTGAGGTACAAGACCAAATGGGACGCCGCCGCGCTTTTAAGCCTCGTAGATTTCTCCACCTCCCCTGGATCTCTCTGTCATTGGGCTTCAGCTCAGGGGGCTGATTCAACTTGGTTTGCTCCCCACCCCCACCCACCCCCACTTTCAAGGAGAGACCAGCAATTGGAGGCCCCAGGGGCTAAACCGGTTCCCTCCACTAAAGTCCATCAGTTGGCTACCCAGAAACAAAAGAGGCACGAGAAGACTACTCTTGGATGCTCCTTCAGACAAAGCGAGACTGCTGGTCCATCATCTACGACGGCACAGGGCTTCCCCACCCTCTCGCCCAAGGCCCTTGAGGTGGGAGGTGCTGGTGGGGCCTGGAATCGAATGCCCGGTACCAAGCAGGTGGCTATGGGGCTGGTGGCTGTGGGGTAGGCAAAAGATTGGGGGGGGATCATCCCACTTCCCTTCTTGGAAAGCCAATCAGTGGACAAAGACAATGGCAACAGATCCACAAAAATCCACTGAATTTTATTTACAAGCAGAGAGAAAGAGAGGGAGGCGGGGAGGGTCTGTCTAGAAGTACAAGACTGGGAGCGCAGATTGAGATTCCGGAGGTTGTACCAAAACTCCTGAGAAATGAACAGTACAAAAACCATAATAAATACTTTTCCTTTAAAAATGGACTGGATTAGAAAGAGGGGAGGAGAGAGACGGTCTCAGCAAATTGCGTGCAGCTGGGGGGGGGGGGAAGCAGGACCCCAGGCTCCTTCCAAAGGACGTGGATGTTCCAGGCGGGACCCCAAATGGGCTCTGGGGAGGCGCAGAAGGGGAGTACAGGGGTGGGGGAACTCAAGGAGGGACTTCAGCTGAAAGAGAGGGGGCAGCAGTAGCAGCAGCAGCAGCAGCAGCAGAGGAGACCACTGGCCTCCCTCAGACCGTTGTCATGACCTTGAGGGAGCCCGAGCGGAAGCGCATGATCTTCTTCTTCAGCGCATGGGAGGCCTTGATCTTCACAAAGACCTTGGGTTGACCCCCAGAGACCTTTCCAGGCCCAGAGGCCGAGACAAGCTGTGGGGAGAGCTGCTGGGGCCACACCAGACCCCCACTCTCGTCCGTGTCGCTGGAAGCCCCACTGCTATAGGCAGGGGGCGAATCCCCCTCGCTCAGACTGGACTCGCTGTCTCCGTACACCAGCCCCTCCTCCAGGCGGCACATGGGGGCTTGGCGGGCCTGTTCGGCCGAGCATTCAGAGTCGCTGCCCGCATAGCCGTACCCTGCTGCGCTGACCCCCCGCCGACTCCGGCGTGGCTCGAGGGCGCTCCCCACAGAGGGCTCCTCTTGGCAGATCTCGGCTGTCGAGCGCCACTTGCGGTAGCCGCCAGCTGCGTTGCCATGAGCGCGCCGTGGGCGGGCTGGTTTGAGAGCCGCTTCTTCCCGTTCGGTGGTCCCGCCTTTGACGCCTGGTTTATTGAGAAGGCTGTTCTCGGACTGAGACCGGGCAGCCTTCCTGGAGCGGGGCGAGCTCTTCCTCCCGGCCCCCTTCTTCCCCACAACCTCGACCCCCTCTTCAGTGAAGCGGCATTTCTTGGGGGGCGCCGAGGCACGTGGCCGCTCCCTAGGGATCAGGGGGACCCGCTCCGGCGACAGTTCGACGGAGCGGCCCTTGGTGAGTGGTGGGGGCTTCTTCTTCCCCGCCCGGTGAGACTGTTGGGCCCGCGGGGGCTGCTGGGCTGGGATATACTGGGCCTTCACCATGACGCAGGTCCCGTCCTCGGTCTCGTAAGAGACGGGGTCCTGGCCGTTCCCCCGGGGGGCTGCGTCCTCTCCATCCGGCAGAGGGGACACGGGGTACATGGGCTCATACTGATCTACGGAGGGGGGCCTCATGTGAGCCAGGGCCTGCAGTTTCGGGGGCTTCTTGAGGCTGGAGTGGGGCGGGCTCAAGTCCTCGGCGGTGGCCTTGGCAGCCAACGTCCTCTCGGCAGCTGCATCCCAGGAGGACCAGATGCGCGCAGCCGCCGTGGCACCGCCCTCGTGGCCACAGGGCGAAGGGGTGCTGCTGCCTCTTTCCATGGCCGGGGGGGCGTGCTTGCGCTCGCTCTGGGGGGGGAGCAGCTCCAAGGGTCTCTTGCACAGGCTGTTCTGCCTGGCCACGCTGCCCTTGGCGGGAGGCTCGGAGCCAAGGCTAGTCCGGGGCTTGCTGCCTCTCACCAGCTGGCTGCGGCGGCGGATGAGGCGCGAGATGTAGCTCTCCACCTTGTGGCAGTGCGAGGCAGCCTCGGAGTACAACTGGAACTCGTTGCTGTAAGCCTCCAGGCCCCCGTCTTGATCTGGAGGGTACCCCAAAGCCTGGGGGGCGGCTGAAGAGAAGGCAGAGTCCTCGTACAGGTGACTCCGGAGCAACGGGTTCTGCAGGGCCACTGCATGCAGAGGGCTGGGGTAGAGGAAGGGGTCGGGCGGGTAGCAGGCGGGCTGCGGCTCTGCCGGATAGTCCTGGGAGCTGGAATAAGGGGCTGAGAAAGAGCGGGGCACTGTGCTCCGCTTCACGCCCTCCTTGTTGCTGTTGGCTACATCACCTGAGAAGGGGGGGGGGGGGGAAGAGAGAGAGTGACAGACATGGATTGAGACAGGATCCGGCCAGCGGGGAGGGAGAGCCAGCATGGCACAGCGCTTAGCCTGTCCAACTAGGACTGGTTCAAATCCCCACTCAGCCTTGCAAATCAAGTACCTCCATTTGATGAGGCAGCAGGTTTAAAACAACAACAACAACCATCATTTGTAGCACAAGGGCATAAGACTTAACATACTGCAGAAGGCAGGTGCCGGCTTAGAAGAGGCCTTCCCTCACACGCAGCAGGGAATGCCTCTCCCAATATGCAGAGGCTACTCCTCTCAAATTTGTTCATTCTTTGCTTTTATTCATATGCAAACGTTTGCAGATTTAGCTGATCACTGAACACGCCTACCATTAATTGACTAAGATTTCTTTAACAGGGCAAAGACCCCATTTATTTTTTCCCTCACCTCCCCCCTCAGGCTCCTGCTGCAAACCCCCTCATGTTCCCTTACCCAAGAACGCCCTAGATTTTGTCCCCCGTTGCCCCCCCCACAACAAGGGTTCTCTCCTCTTATTTGCCCCCCATCATGGCTTTTCCAATGGTGCCCTTCCACCACCACCTGGACATGAGCCACTCTGAACTTGATACTTTATGGCAATGTGCAGGACATGGTCATAGAGTCCAGAAGCCAGAGTGGCCCCCTTCTTTCCAAAGGCAGCCATTTTGGACATTGTCTTCCCGCCATGCATCGGCTCAAGGGCATGGGGGCCACATAAATTTATATTTATTTATTTTTCACATTTTTATACCGCCCTTCCTCCAAGAAGCTCAGAGTGGTGTACATATTTCCTCCCCTCCTTTTTGTCCTCACAACAACCCTGTGAGGTAGGTGGGGCTGAGAGATAGTGACTGGCCCAAGGTCACCCAGGAAGCTTCGTGGCTGAGCGGGGATTTGAACCTGGATCTTCCAGGTCTAAGTCCGACTCCCAAACCACTACACTACACTGTTGCCTTGCTCCCCACAACGCATTTTCTCCCATCATCCAGACCCACTGTGCCTTCTACGTGGAGCATTGCCCGCATGCATACCAGGCACTGTGCTGCCCCAACCCTCCTCCCTCCACATCAATCGACCCACCCCACTGACCCACCTACGGACTTGGGGCGCTCGCTGGCATAGCCAAGGCGGGACTCTGCATGGCCAATCCGAGAGTAGGACCCCGAGGCAGATGGGAAGCCAGAAGAAGAATCGCCGAACCCGGACGCTGGCGAATCCGACGCCACGGCTGACTGCGGCCCGTCGTAGAAACCTGGCGGGAGAATTGGCATCAAAGGTTGTAATGTTTTTATAAATCACCCTCTACTGGCCAACCTAGTCAAGGGGGCCGACGATCCTCTTCCCAGCTTTGTCACGCAGTGGTGGACATGGGGCATTTTAAGCCAATGCCAGCCTGCCAGGGAGAGAGAAGCAGGCAAATGCCACGCCATCTTTGCCCAGTGGCCCGCCAGCTGCTATCTCTGCTGCTGCTGCTGCTGCTGCTGCTGCTGCTTCTCCCACTCAGGAAGAAGACTGTTGAAGAGGAAGTGTGGAGGAGCGGAGAGGAAAGGAGAGGAGTGGGCTAGAGTGTCAAAACATTCAGGGAGCAGGAAGAGGAGAAGGCAGCAGGAAAGCGCCCCCTGCCTGGCATTTGAGGTGACTGCCTCCGTGAGCCTCGCGGTCAAGCCAGCCCCAACTGCACTACTCTCCGGTCAATGCCATGCCGATGTCCGGGTTCCTGTCGTTCCTACCTGAGCTAGGCCAGCTCTCTGTCTCCGCCGCCTCACTGCAGCTTTTTTCAGGGTATAGCCGAAGTAACCCCAGTTGCTGTTCCAGCTCCCACATCAAGCCAGGCAGGGCATCCTGAAAGCCAAAGAGGAGACATTTTAGTGCATCCTTAAGAACCAGGATTGTCCCTTTTCCCCTCCTTTGATGGCAGTTCGCCCTCAGCCCAGGCAGGCTGCCAAAGCCTTCCCCAGCCTTTAATCTGGATCTCCATAAGGCCACCACGATGGTGCAGACTTCAGCACCAAATGAATCCAGCCTGGGTTGAACCCCCAGACAGCTAGTGTTCATGGAAGAAAGAAAGAAAGTTTCTAGTCCTCATTGTTATACCTAACTGGGGAAAACAAACAAAAAAACATAGGCATGCCCTGAAAATATATTATTTGCCCAGTTGTTTAATACACTAAAAATAAAGAACGTCTGACTAGGACAACCCCCGTCCCTCCTCTGAATCAAATCTTTGTCCAGAGTGGCATTGCGAAGGGTCGTGCCCACAAGGGGACCCACCAACAGATGGGCCTGCAAGCCCAGCTACGGGCAGCCACAGACAACAACCCCCATCTTTGCATCCCAGCTGGACCTTGAACCCTAAGCATCAGGAGGGGTGCGTGGGTGGGAGCAGAGATGGGGAGGCGAAGGAAATCGAGGCTGCAGGGTGACATCTGACCTCCAGACAGATGGGTGTGCAGCGGACAAAAGGGGCTCATTTAGGAACGTCGCTCAAACTCCCGCCTGGAAACAAAGGGGTGACATTCTCACCCCGCAAAAGGAAAGCGGTGGGGGAGGAAGAAGCTCCTGGCGTCAGGAGTCGCCTCTGTCGCGGGGTCTGTGGCGGTCTCCTCTCGCCAGCCACCCCCACAGAGCAGGCCAGTGCCAAGGGAGGGTGCAAAGGATTATGGGAACGTGGCAAAGCCTCTTTCTTGGGAGCGCAGGCCTGGCGGCGCTGGGGTTCCTGTCTTAGGGGCCGTCTTAAGAGCCGGGAGGTCTTGGCTCAGCTCCGGTTATTCCAGAGATACCCAAATGCAGGACGCAATTGAGCAGTGTATGGCGGCTGACAGCGGCCTTAGGTAGCAGTCACCTCTGGCATGCGAATAGGTGTCTTTCAAGCCCTATTTCCACCTGTACAAGGTTGGCGGACATGCAGCACCACCTCAGCCACGTACAGGTGAGGAGGAAAGGAGCAGAGAAGAGGCCAATTATCCGGCCTGCCCCTGGCTCACCTTCCTGCTTTGCAACTCATTAGAAGAGCCTGCCATCATTGCCATTTGCATGATTAGGGCACCCTGTGCAAATCAGCTCCGACATGTCAACTGGAGCAGGTCATGGAAGGAGCCGGCCGAAGGGCAATTTCCAAATCTGCATGAATTTCAATGAATTAGCTCACAGAAAGGAGAAGGGACCTTCAGCCCTGCCTCCGGTGAACATGGGTGAAATAGGTCAGCCAAGATTTCACAAGAAGAAGCCGAAGACTCTCTTTCTGCATTTGCCTCTTTTCCAGATCTGGGATGACCACTGGATTTGGGAAAAGGATCCCAAACCTAGGATCATCTGCCCTCATTCCTTGTGCATTATACCAGAGTAGTATGGGGTATATTTTGCAACCTGCACACACCTCAGCTGCCTTTACATCTCATGTCCTGAGTGGACAATGTTGCCTTCTTTAAAATAAAAAAAGATGTTGCATCCGTATCTTCCCAATCCTGCACCTTGAAAAGTGGACGCTGGGGACCTGCGTACAATTAGGCTAGTGAAGAAAATGTACACATCTATATTGTATTGTCCTTGCAGCAGGGAATCCTTGAACGCTGATTGGCCAATGGACGCAACAGCACGGAACGTTCACCACATGAATGTTCCACAGAACGGAGACCCACCCCGCAGTCCCTGTGAGGGACTGCCGGCGAACCAATATTGACATTTTCTCCCAGTGGGGAACGTGGTCCTGTTGCCCCTCAACTCTGTGTGGGATAAGAGAATTTGGCGTGGCAGGACGGCTCAAGGAGGGAACCAAGCCAGGAGCGAGAGGGAGAGATTCCCCTTGCCTTTGGAAGCCCTCCTGGGCGACTCCATCATCACCGTTAGAGTTTCATTTGAAACTCTCCTTTCTGGCAGGCCCAACATGGGCAGTTATTCCAGCCCTGGTGTTCCCTGACCAGAAATAGTCTAAATTTAGAGGAGAAGTGGAAAAGAGAAAAACGGTAGGGGCAGAAAGGGGGGGAAGAAATCAAGGAACCGAGAAAAGCCAGTGCCAAACTGGTCCAAGCTGGAATCTGCACAGGACCCCCGAGCCAGTGCCTTCTCCAATCACGATTTATTAGAGGAGGGGGCGCTCTTCCTCCCGCAAGGAAACCCAGCCCCTCCCCTCTGCCGGATGGGTTCTGTGTGGGTGGGTGGGGGTGCGTCCACAGACAGGGCAAAACTCGCTCCTTCTCTGCTGGGAATTCATCAGAGACAGATTCAAGACCGATGAGTCACTCAGGCACCCGGGATGGCTGTGGAGGGGGGAAGAGATTTCAGCAGGATAATAATCCCATCTTAAAAACATTTTTTCTCTCAGGTCTGTCCCCATCCATATTGATAGAGCTAAACTTCCAGATACTTGTCAGGGAGCAGATCCAATGAGCTGCAAGAAACAGACACGCTCAGACTGAAACTACGAGAATCCAAATGTCTTCTCGTTGCCCAATTAATAATTGGGGCACTTTAATTAATCTAACAGTGCAGCTTCACTTTTCGGCAAAGCTCATGGCTAAGGGTCTGGATTAGGGCACCCCCTTGCTCTCTGCCCGTTCCCATCACTGGCCCTATCAGCTACTCCAGATGTCTACGGTTTGGGTACCAGTTCGCCCCCAAGGAGGCGGCAAAAGAGGGCTTCTGAAGCTCCAGCCCAGGATCAGTTCCCTCTCGCCTGATTCCCCGTGGCAAATGGATTTTTATCCATGTAAATTTCCTTTTTCTCCTGATCCTCTTTTGCCTGCCTGTGGCGGCTGTTCTTAGGCCTATAAATTTCTAATCCCTTTTGGAATCCTGCTAAGCCCAAAGCTATCTGGTCGGTAAGAAGCGCCAATATCCACAAACATGCAAAATCCATGCAAAAGAGGTTTCCCAAAGCCAATTGCGAGCTGGAGTCTGCCATGAAGGTGCAGAAAAAAATTAGTACCTGTACCCCATGACCTAAGAAGGTGCCCTGTGATCTCTTGCGATGCTGGGAGTGGGACACAACCCAAATTTATGCCATTATAAAGGAAAGCTTTTTTTCCTTTTTTGAGAACTTGGGAGGCACCCAATGTAGCAGTTTCACCCCCAACAGAAAGACTTCTTCACACAGTACATCATTCAACACATGGAACTCAGGGCCACAAGACATGGCAATGGTCAGTAGGTGGCATTAAAAGGAGTTTAAAAATATACAAAGGACGAGAGGTCTCCACGGCTATAAGCCAAGGCACTTTGCTGGAGTCTCCATATTTAAAGGCAGTTACGCACAGACTGGTGCTCAAAACGCAAGGTGATCACACATCTTGCACTGCAAATGTGTGCGCCAGAGACAAGTGCAGAACACCCCCAGCCCCCTCTTCTCCCCCCACTTTGCCCACCTCCTGTCAAATTTAAATCTAACCTACTTTCCACCTGGAACGGCTGTGGAGATTATTCCAGCTGCAGCCACGATAATCAGGCAAGCATCCCTCAAGGGAACGGACTGGATAACTTCAAAGCCAGAGATTTAAACAACCCCCCCCCATCCTTGTGCTGCAGTGACTGATTCCTTTTTGCAAGCAGAGGATAGGATTAGACTGGCCTTTTTGGGGGGGGACACCCACTCCTAAACGAGGCCCTCTTCTTCCCAGAAAGCAGTTAAATGCCACCTGAACAGCAGGTCTAATGCCACGCGATGCGAGGACGGCTTAGGCATCCTTTTTTTAAAAAAAGCAGAAACAAATGATAAGAAAAGTGATGTAATGCTACTCTGGGAACGAGTGGGTTTGTGACATCACAGACACCAGCTAATCAGTGCTGCCCACAGCTGGCTTCTGCTACAAATCTGCAGGAACCATGTTTCCACCATGTCTTACAGACCACTATTCCTCAAACCAAAACCGGGCAGCTTATCTGCCCACATCTTTCTGAAATTTTCCCTGGCAATCATGAGAGACAGAGTCTTGTGGGTTGGCTTTGTTTTTTTTCTAGGTGAGATTTCTTTCCAGGACACGACATGCTCTGCCAAGGCCTTGCACAGCGCGAGTACACATTGCAAGCACACAGCCTTGGCGGCGGTAGCAGAGGTTTGCTGCACGCAGTCCCCACAATGAGACGCTGGTTTCGCTGCTGGCGCATCTCCGAATGAAAGAAGCTATTGCTGCCCAGGCTGCTGGAGCCACCAACCTCCCCAACCCACTGCCATGAGGCAAAGGGGCGGATGGAGAAAGAAGACCTATAAAGTCTTGTCCGTTGGAAGCTCGGCTCACGTTTTCCAAGAAGAAAGTGCTGCTTGAACAGTTATGTTTTGTTTCCGGGGCTGAAACGCCCGCGTAGAAAGGGGAGCGCGCACAGTTTCAGCCTGGTTTGCAATAGCCTCAACTTGCAACACTTTTCTATGATCTTCAGGGGGGGTCAACAACGAGGGCCCGGAATTCGGCAACTGCCAACAGGTCCCAGGGCTGAATGGGGATATGCTCGGTGCGCGCGCACACACACACACACACACACACACAACAAGGATCCATTCTCACACGTTGCCAAAACCTCTCTTCCAAACATGGGAAGCTGCCTTCTGCCTAGCAAGCCCAAGGAGCCAGCTATCTCCCGGCTGCCGGCCTTGGCCAGCATAGCTTCCCCGGGTAGCAGACAAAGAACATTTCCCAAGCTGCACCTTCTGTGGAAGAGGAAGTGGGAGGAGAAGAGAGTGGTGAGCAAGAACCTCCAAGACACTCTAGCCTGCCACTTGCCTCCTCCACGCTTTTGCTCCGCCCCCTCTTCCTTGTCCAATCCAGGGAGTGGGAGGAACAGAGGCTGGCGCCACAAGGGGGGGGCAGTATTTGGCTGCGTCTGCCACCATACAGTTGCAGTGCATAAAATGGCAGGCTGTGTCCTGGAGTGGGGCAGGGCGGGGGGGGGGTGTATTTTCCCCAGCCCTACTTTGGGAGGCAGGGATTGAAGCATCTTTTGCATCCAAAGTAGGCGCTCCGTCGCTGAGTCAACTCCGACCTTCTGAGATACTCAATGCGAAAGAACCTGTTATGTAAACATAACACTCGCTGCATCCGTATAAGGCTGCTGGCGAGGTACAGAGGGTCCCCCCCATGCAAAATGTTTTGGAATCCAAACACTTCACACTCCTTGGCGCTGAAGTATTTGAAATAAGCACAATTTAATAAAAGCACAACAGCCCCTCTAAGCCATTTTTCTGGCACAGAGCCAGCCACAACCCTTGGAATAATAACCTTGTAGAGACACATAAAACCTCAGTTGCGAGCTCCGGCCCGGCCTACAGAGTTTTTTGTTTTGTGCCCTGGCTATATTTAGAAGGCTCCCCTCGATATGCCAGCATCTTCTGCAAAGCTTCCCACCTCCTCTGCGGGTCTTTTTTTGTTTTAATTACACGAGAGATTTGCATTTAAAAAAAGAGAGAGAGAGAGAGAGAGAGAGATTATTTTGTTCTTTACCAGCTGTTTTCCTGACTAGATCAGATATTGGGAGATATACTATACGATACAGAAAAACCAGGATTTTGGAAGGAGGGGGAGACAGAAACAGTAAAACTTCTTTAAGTTGCCAGGGAAGTGGTTGGACGGAAGGAATGAAAGGCCGTCTTCGTTGCAGAAGACACACAGGGCAGATACCTGTGCGAGAACCAACCTTCTCAGGAAGGGAGTCCACAGAACAGAGGCAAACAGCTGGAATGAGGAAGGACATTTTAGGGCAGAGTGACACATTAAAAACAAACACTTGCAGCAGCCAAGTCCCTTTTCTGCTTTTCCTCCTACTTTTGGCTGCTTACTGGTAGACCTGGTAGCCCCTAACAGGGCTGTGTTGTCTTCGGCCTTAGTGACCCACAAATTCGGGCTTCCCATCACCCATCTTCTCATGTCTGGTTCCAAATTTCTGGCCACAAGTGTCAGTGAGTTGGGAAAACTTAGATGGAAAGAAAGAAAAGAGAGAATGCAACGTTTCAAGCGGGTATTCAGGGTAACAACAAGAGCGAGGAAAGTGGGCTTTTACAGCTGTTTATGATGTTACACGTCGATAAAGGCTTCAGATCTCGTTTTATTTTTAGAAATGAATGCCTGTCAGGTGTGTTCCAAGGTTTTGTTGTAACTCACGCTGTGCCTTTGTGACAAGGCAGGATTTGGAGGAAAAGCTAAATATAAAACCCAGCGCAGAGCACACGCTCTCATCCTGTCAGTCAGTCCAGACATCGATGAGACGCGGAACGAAGTCTCGGCTGGCTGGGCGCTGGGGGGGGGGAAGGGCTACAAGGAGAGCCAAGGGGGACTCCTGCAGTTATGCAAACTGTAATCTGGATCACAATCTTGTGCACGCCTCCCTCGGAGTCCGCTTTATTGAACTCAAAACTAACCTCTCAGTAAACAGGCAACGGCTTGGACTTCAGTGCAAAGCTTGGGAAATTCTGAACTGGGGCGCTGAGAAGCAGACCATCCTCTGCAGACGTTTGAGAATCTCAAAGAGACATTCCCTCGCCCAAAGCTCTATCTGTTTTTAATGATTACCTACCCAGCAGATTTAACTAGAAATAAACTTCACCGAACCTCTTAAGAACAGAGAGAGTTGATAACAGAGTTGCAAGCCCACATTCCGGCTGAAATTCCTACTTTTGCCATCCACATTCAAAGAAACTCAAGTCTGAACATTCAGGATTTGGATTCGAGCAGCTGAAGGTTTTGCGAGTAGAAGTTGATGTTTGTCAGGGTTTCGCTCCTTCAATGGTGCAGCTCTGGCGGGGGGGTCGATACCAGCAAATACGTCTTGTCTCTAGGTCACATGGGCATGCGTGCATGCACATGAAGACCAAGGCGCTACGCAGTGCACAAGTTGCTCTTGCACATGCGCAGGCTGAAGCTGCTGAGGTATACCTTGAAGTGTTGATGAGCAACATAAATTGCTCTATGAGAGTTAAAAATACTGTACTGTGTACGTGAAGAATAAGCGAACAGCGACCCTCTGGGCTTAAAATATCAGCGGAGGGTGGGGGTTATTGCAGAGTATACAGCAATGGAGGAGACCGCCTTGAGGAGTGGCTTTTTCAAAAGAAAAGCAGGCCAACACATGGGATTGTCCTCGGAAACGGACCAGGAGCCACACTCGCGGCCGTATTCCAAACAAGCAGGCAGTCTCCCAGGGCAGCCCCACCAACAAGGCATTCCTCCCTCCTCGAGGCTACCGGAGCACAGAAAACTGTGGCTGGAAATGTCCATGTCCTCCAAGAAGTCTAACATCGCGGAGCTGCTCCAGACTTGCCTTGTGCAGGGCCACCACCCCAAGTACGCAGAAGGGACGGACATCGCAAGGACATTCAGGAAGAAGCCTTTGCTAAGGCAAGAGAAACAAAGGAGGGCCCCTCCCAATAAGTAGGGGGGGGAGGGAGGGGGGAAATGTAAGGGAGTGTAACCCCCCCCTCAAATGAGGCTGGGGTCTCCCAGGTCTCCCTCATCATCTGCCAATCCAGTTCCCTTCCTCTGTTACGCCCAGCAGGGAGCCGTTTTGGAATAGATAACACCCCCCCCCAATAATAAATCCTAGATAAGAATCCAGACAGAGGGGAGGAGGGAGAGGAAGACTCTCCACTCACAATCAACTCAGCCTCTCTTGCGGAGAAAAGCTGGTAGAGGGGTGAAGAGAGAAAGGACACAACTCTCTCCCCCCCCCCCCCGAAAATTAAAATGCCACGGCTCCTTCCTCCCTGAGGAGTCTTATAGCCTCACTCAGGGCGGGAGCTCTGGATTCCAATCTAGCCGCAAATGGTCTATACTTGCAAAACACAACAAAGGGTTGTTTTAGCAGCTTGGTGAACAGGGGCGAGTACATGGGGGGGTGAATTTTTTGCTCATCTAAGCCACCCTCCAATATCCTGTGTTGTGTGTTGTGTGTTGTGTGTTGTGTGTTGTGTGTTGTGTGTTGTGTGTTGTGTGTTGTGTGTTGTGTGTTGTGTGTTGTGTGTTGTGTGTTGTGTGTTGTGTGTTGCTCTCCCCCCCCCATTAGTTCATGTGAAATATAACTGCATCTATAACCTCTGGGTGGTATTCAAGATAACTAGGGCTGCAACCCTAAGCATACTTGTTGTTGTTGTTGTTCAGTCGTTAAGTCGTGTCCGACCCTTCGTGATCCCATGAACCATATCCCATAAGTAAGCAGGTAAGCATACTTACCTGGGAGTAAACCCCACTTATTTTTGAGTAGGCTGCCCTTTGGGTTGTGCTGTCACACAGACACAAAAGCATGCTTTGTGGTCTGTGTCGTTTCATGCAAAAGGACCTACTCTGCCACCTCTGGGTCCCAATCCAACACAGACTAGAACTCCCACCCGAGGCAGCAAACAGAGAGGAATGGGGCCCTGGGGTCAAGGGTTAACTCACCCACACTTTGAGGGATCGTGGAAAGGTTGTGACCAGCTCCTCCTATTTGTTTTTTCTTTCCTTAACCAATCTCTAAACTCCCTCCATCGTTCTGAGGCTACTATTAGAAACAGGAGTTTTCACTGTCACATCAATTTACACGCAGTTAGCAGCACAAGCAGACACATGCACACACAAGTCCCAGCCCCAAGGAGCCTACAGTCTAGAGTAGAAAGGACAAGGGACAACAAGCAGGACTGTTAGTGTGGTGGCTATCACCCATTGCTCAATGAAGCCCTCAACCTTTCCCCTAGTTACACCCCCACCCTAAGTGGCCCAGCAACCTCTCCTACTCCTGACCAGATCGGTTTCTCCCCCCTTCCCATTGCTGCGTGTCTTCCTCCTGTTTATTTGCTCGCAGACTCATCTTCACAATCTCTGCCATACTGACAATATTTACCCTTCTCTCCATGCCTCTAAAGTGTCCAGATTATCTCTGTGGCAGCAAAGACAGGGATCTTTGTTGCGTTTACCTGACCTTCCTATCTAGCTGTGTCTTCCCCTGCCATGCCCAGGTCAGTCACCCCTGATCCAGATAGACCAAATGGACCAGAAACCTTCAGTGACAGTCCTGAGGTCACACAGGAAAACAGTGGAAGCAACTGCATCCAATGCTCTCCTCCTTTTAAAGGAGTTCTTTACAGGACCATCAACGGACAAGGCACGCACGTTACGGAGTCACGCGTACACACAGACACACAGCTCATGAAGCAAACTGGGAAGAGTGGAGATTTAAATGCCAGAAGAGATGTGCTACATTCTGCAAAGTGCATTTTCTGTTTGAAAAGGGACCAGCGCACAGACATAGACATCATGCAACCATCAGCATTCAGTGCAGAGCTGTGGGACTGTGGAAGGACAAGGTGGTGACATCAGAAGCTGGCAGGGTAAACAGGCATGACCCCCCCCCCATCTCAGAGACATGAAATCCCAGGAAGTGTCACCAGCAGGGAAAGAGGACTCCGCACAGTCGCCAAATACAAGGGGCTGCGACTCAGCATGTTGATGCAAGCAGGGGTGCTAGAATGCCAAGTGGTCGTGCCCGCCAGGCACCAGGACCTCACGTACACAGAGCAGGAATGTGTCCCCCCACACACACACCCCTAGCCAACTTCCCCTGCAGCGGTTCATTCACCAAGTCTGCCCTGACAGTCATTGGTTCGTGTTTGGCCAATTCCAGACCAGTCCTGCGCTGTCCTTTGAATGCTCCGGACAGGCGACAGGGAGTGGCAGGCAGGCAGGCCCGTACCAGAACTAGCCAAGTGCATCCGAGGAGGGACGAGAAGCAGCGTGACTGTTTCAGAGACAAGACACAAGGGACACAGAGCGTTGCTTTGCCTTCATGCTATTCAGAGGCAGAGAATAGAGGCCCTCATTGTGCGCAGACGCCGCACTTCTAGCAAAACGCTGCAAGATCTTTGTGCAATACGTCCTGTGCGGGCAAGAGGCTCTCTGCCACCTGCTAACCCGCACATGTCGTCCCTGTCTGTCACACAGCGTGCATGGAAGAATGCTTCACATGCAACCCCAGGAAGGGAAGGACTACGCAGGTGGACCAGGGAGGCTTCAGGAGTTGAGTGAAAGGAGTACCCATGAACGAGCTGGCTGAAGGAAGAGGAGGTGACTAGGCAGCGGGCCAGGTCTTAGGGAAAGAGGGGTGGAAACTCTTGCAGGAGTCTCTCTGGCAGGGCTGGCCCATCCATGAGGCCAACTGAGAGTGTTGCCTCAGGCAGACGATTGATGGAGGCAGGCACCCCCTCCGTCCGCCACCCACTCACCTCCACTGCTCCTGCATACATTTCGCGTAAGTCTACGTAGTTTTATATATCGTAATTCTTAGAAATTATGATCCAATGGAGAAGGGAAGGGGCCCAAAAGAAACGTTGTATGCCCTCGATAACATTCCTCTCAGAGGCCCTGCTCCTCTGCCCTCAACTGTGGAAAATTCTCCCTAGAGACCCGCCTCACCTTGTGCTCACCTCAATGCCTTTGCAATACTGGGCAACACCTTTTTATTCTCCCCAACTCTAAACGCCACGACTACATTGGTTTTAGCGGCTGCCTTTTTGTCTGCTTCTTCTGCTGTTTGAAACTGTTTGCATCTTAATTCGATGAACTGCCCTGTAAGCACTGATGAGGGGACCCATTCATTAAATAATGAGCAAACAAATCAAATTAAGGGGAAAAAATTCCTCTCCATTGATTTCTAATTAATTTTTTTGCATATTTACACACTCTATGGTGCATAGCAAAAAATAATAATTTACCTGCAGTGCACATACTTATACATGCACATGTGAATTTATGAGTTTTATCTCTGTGTGTGATATAAACACACACACACACACACACACACACACACACACACACACACGGAAAAACCGGCATCAATATGCAAAGCAAAGGCACCCCATTGGCTAGTTATTTGCTTGCTCCATTAATCCCCTTGCCAGAATGCACGTGCTGGGATTTTTGACAACAGCTTCATAAATGGTGCCAGATATTTTAATTAAATCGGGTAGGGTTTTAGAGAGCGAGCAAGCAAAATCTTTTTATTAAATCGGTGAAATACGTGGCTGGCATTCACCGTATGCAAGCTAGAGACAGAGAGTTCTATGGCTGGTATTCAGCCACAGAGTTTTCAAAAAACGGTAATCCCATCTGGACCCCTAAACCCCACAAGCATTATAAGGACCAGCTGCAATTACTCACACGTGAAAGGAATGCACACTGCACATGCTCAGAGGCAATCACTTCTAGGCTTCCAGGATCAAAGGCAAATAAATAAGCACATTTGAGTCCCCATACCTCTCTTTTCTCCACCACTTCGGCAGGTACACACCACTCAGGGGGAGGGAAGGAAGGCCAATGCTGAGGCCAGAACGATGCACATGAGCTCACCCAATCTATGCTCAACACACACCGACTGCATGACCCACTCTGTGGGCTACGAAGTTGCCCGTGGTTTAACTTGAGCAGTCATGATTTTTTTTTCTCTCTACATAAGCCACAATTCTCTTCCTGCATTAATGTTTCATGTGGAATCACAGAGGAGCTGCCATTGCAACCACGGGCAGTGAAATATGAACACTTCCCCACTTAGAAATAAGCATTTATTTACCATGAAGTGTGTCAAGGGGGGGGCGGGGGGAGGCCCAATTACAGCAAATGCTTCTGCTACATCCTCTGCCCCTCGTTGAATCCTCCCAGCAACAGAACTAACATACAAGGAGGAGGATGGAGGAAGCCCTTGGCAGCCAGCCAGTACCCCCCTCCTCTCTCACTTTCAAGGAAGATTTCAACCCAGGAAGCTCCCCATAGATGTCTTGGGAAGGGGCAGCGTCCAATGGGGAGAGAGCGCTACTCCTTGCTTTCATCCCAAGATCTTTGCGATACCCCTCACCCACCAGACTGGGAAGCAGAGTTATAAAGATGGCAAAGAGACCCTGAAGCCTTTGCTGGCTCAGGAGTGTGTTTGGTTTGGTGCATAGCAATCATGTTTAAAACAGCACAGACTAGATTCCCTGTGGTCCACTGCTACTGCATTTTCACATGGCTCAAAGATGAGCAGGCAGAGGCAGGCAGACCCTGCTCCTCCCCTGCCTGAGGCAACCACCTCAGTTGGCCTCAGGGATGAGCCGGCCCTGAGTTAAGGCGCATTACTAATCTGTGTTTAGCGATTCTGGCCTGTGCTTGTCAACACAGACTGGCAGCGGAAGTCTGATTCTTCCACAAACTTCTGAAATTCTTTTCTTGTCAAAACATCTTGTGACAGCAAATTCCAGAAGTTAATTGTGTGTTCTTTCTGTCTGTCTGTCCTAAACCTGCTGCTAGAATTCTAGCGTCTTAAGAGACAGGTTGGAAAGGAAAGCCCTCTCTCCATCCCTCGTCCCCCAACCATTCAGACTTTCCCAAATCTCTAGCTTGCCCACCCCCTTTGTGGTCTTCCGTTTTCTTTCCCCCAACCCCACCCCAGCCCAGTCTCTCTGATCAGCATTATCACATTTTATCCACTCAAAGCAACACAACAAGGGAACTGGGGGACACAATGCAAGAAAAGGCCTCGATAACCTGTTTGGAGATATTTCAGAGGATAAATCTGCACCACAGACACAAGCTAGTTTCAGCGTATTTCCCTCTTCCAGGGGAACCTCAGAAGTTCTGTAGAACTGTCCAGGAATGGGAAGGAGGGGCCTGAGAATTCTCAGCAGCCTCAAGAAACAACAATTCCCAGGGTGCTTTAGGGGGGAGCCCTGTCAGTCAAACTGGTATGAAAGAAAGGTGAACTGACAATACAGCAAGCCAGGATGGAAGCAGGGCGCGAGGTGAGTGGTGGTCACCCCTGGCTAATTCGCTCCTGAACATGGAGGGGCCATTAAGTGATCACGCATGAAAACCGTTATAAAATAAAATTAAATCCACCCTCCAACTTCAAGTTCCTATTGCTTCAGGAAACAGAAAGTGACAAGGCCAATATACGCCAAGGTATTGAAAGAAGGAGCCTCTCAGACCATGTGACCAGCTCCATATCTTGTGGCTGTGAGTTCCACAAACCATCCTAGTACCCCTCACACACACACACACACACACACACACACACACACACACACACACACACACACAGAGTAAACAAAAGTATTTAGTAGCTGGGTGATGGTGGTTAAACAATCGGTTGCTTCCCTTCCTCCAAATCTCTCCCACCCCTTTGGATCAGCCCCATTCCTTTGGATTCCTCCCCACATCTCAGGAGACTGAGGTTTGAAGGGCGCCACAGCTTCCTTCCCTAACCGAGCCTTCCCACCCAGGAGTCCGAACTGCCGCCCCTCCCCTTACCGAGTCCAAAAACTTCCTTTACGCGGCCCGTTTGGTCTGCCTTGTGGAATCAAAGGGACGGAAGGACCATGTGCATTGCACACCCCTCACTCAGAATACTAAATAAACGGGGGGGGGGCCCGGCGGCAGCGGAGGGGTCTTCTTCTCTTGCAAAGGACGGGGAGGAGGCGGTCCACCGCTCCCTCCTCGAATCCAGGCGAAAAGCCACTGCGAGGAATCTCCTGCTCCCAAACCCTCCATATGCACGAGAGCGACACGCACACGCTCCTCCCAGACTTTTGCAAGCCCCCCACCTATTAATAACATTGGGGCGAAATGGACAGTATGGACTCTCACTGCCCCCCCCCCCAAAAAAACCTCCCCCTCCATGTAAGCCTTCTAGCTTAAGCGTTCTGGACTCAATGTAAGAAGGAAGGAGCCGGGAGGAAAGACTGCCAGTCGGAAGCCCCCTCCCCACTCCGTCGCGTTGGAGGAGAAGCGCCACTGCGTTCAAGGCAACCGACCATGCACAGGATCGCACCCCCTTCGGAGGCGGGCAACGGCACTGCCGCGCCGCTGTAAGCCTTTCCCCGTACTCCGGATTCGTCCCGAATCTCCGCGCAGCGAGCCAAAAGGGGGGGGGGGGCTGGCTGGGAAAAGCTCCTGCGCTCCGGACAATGGAGCTGCCACCCTCCATCTCCCGTTCGCTCGCTCACCAGCTGGTCCTCCGGAGCCGGGTCTCCTCCAGCCTCGCCATCGCTCTGCTTGCTCGGGGACTCGGTGGCGATGCGCAGAGCCTGCCTGACTCGGCGCTCCTGACGCTCGCGCAGCAAATGCAGCTCGCACAAGCCGGCCAAGGTGCCTTCCAGCCAGCCTCGGAGCCGGCTCCGCTCCGGGCTCACCGGGAACGAGAACGCCCGGATCATCTTCGCCCGGCAAAGGCGGCGGCGCCTTCGACTCCCGCTCCGAAAAAGCGAACCGCAGCGGGGCGCAACCCCCCGATGCGCTCCGGCTCCTGCTGCAGCTCCGGCGCTGTCACCGACTCATCTGCATAACGGCGCTCATTGGCTAGCCTCCGGGGCCTTATTTGCATCCCCTGATGCCATTCAGGAAGGCCATTGGCCCCCCTGATTGCTGCTATCTGCATGGCCACACCTTCCATTCAAACTATTGGACCTTCGCCCGCACTTCTCTTTGCATAATATCTCTGGGACAGAAGCCATTGGCTTGTCGGGCTTCGCTTTATTTACACAGCCACACCCCCGCATATCCATCTTGGTACTTCGGCATGAGTTATCTGGAGTGGCCACGCCCAGAATTAGAACCACTGGTTTAACCGAGTTTATATATTTGCATGACCACCCCCTAAAATCAAGCTATTGGCTCTCCTGCCTTGGTGTCTTGGCTTTGACTACACCCTTGAACGAAGCCATTGGACGACCTGCAAAAAATATTTTGCATAGCCACACCTTTGTTCGAAACCATTGATTGACCAGACATGTATTATCTGCTTAAGCCACGCCCTCGGGACGCAAAGCCATTGGCCTTCATATGTTCCTTGATTTGCATGCCACTACCGTTGATTCAAGTAATTCGATGGTCCGCCCACCTTCTTTGCATAGCCACGCCCTGTAATCGTTCCATTGACTCGCCGGCCCTGATCTACCTGGATCATGGCCACGCCCTTCATTCATTCATTCGCTTTCTAGGAGCTGGTATGTCTGAAATTAAATCAGGTGTCACCGTGTCAAGCTTGTTTAAAGTCTGCCGTTACCTTTTTCTTTAGCTCATCAGTGGGCTCAGAAGTCTGTCATTTTTTTCTATACATCCTTCCCCAGTTCATTCATTCATATACACAGACACGATTGACAAGTTATATATACATGACTCTGCTGTCAATCATCCAAGTTCCACCTCCTCATTGATAAAAAATATTAACCCCTTCTATCTATGCCAAGCATTTTATGAGAGGGATTAACTCCGCCCATCTAGGACCAATTCTTGTTCATCGTAAATGGCTGAGCGATTGATAGTCCTAGCTTGTTTCTCAGAGACCCCCCCCAAGAATAATTTACCTGCAGTACACATACTTATATATGCACATGTGTATTTATGAGTTTTATCTCTGTGTGTGATATAAACACACACACACACACACACGGGAAAAACGGCATCAATATGCAAAGCAAAGGCACCCCATTGGCTAGTTATTTGCTTGCTCCATTAATCCCCTTGCCAGAATGCACGTGCTGGGATTTTTGACCTCCCCAACACCTCCTCATAGATACGCGTTGAAGGTTCTTAGTTTGTTCCCTGTCACCAACAGTCCTACATTCTAAAATAGCCGCCCCTCCCTCACTGCTGGTCAGGGAAGAGTCTATAGACTGATTCAACACTACACTTTTCCAGGCGCGGATGCCTCTGCCCCTGCCCCAGTGCGCAGAGCTGGCCGGACGTCCTCCAGCTGCCCCACCTTCTTATGAAGGTGATTGGAGGTAGTTCTGATTGGCATGCAGCCACTCTCCCCCCCTCTCATCCGATTGGTAGGCTGCAGTAGCTCCGCGAACCCGCCCAACTCCGCGAAGCCGGCCCCCGGATGAGATGAGGCCATTTTTCCAGCTTCTGCATTGCGGAGCTTGCAGCTGCTCCGCAAGCTTCCGAAATGCTGTCAAAGAGCTCCGCGCTACGCTCCGGAGATCCGTAACGCACCTGGATTCCTGTAGTGTGAATCAGCCTTATGACTACAGATGTCTGTCCATTCAGAATGCCGACTGACTACATGAGCGAATTCTAAGAGTCAACTTGCACAGCCCCTGCGACATGAGTTTAGTGTGAAGTAGGTGAGCAGTTTTTCAGTGCAGTGTGAGAGATCCGTTTTAGCTGCTAAGATAAAGAATGTAACAAGGTTTTTATGTGAAGTGCATTCTGCTGCGGTGTCTTTCAAAAGTCCTTGACAGTGGAAAGCCAGGTTCATACTCTTCCGCAGTATCACATAACTTCGAAATACTTGCGTAACTTGTAATAGGATGACAGGCCGATATCTGACCAAAGTCACTTTTGACAGCTTGGTCACCAAACAGTGGAGACAGCAGGGCCAGGCCATCTGTGAGGCTGACTGAGGTAGCTGCCTAAGGTGAGGGGGATGGGGGAGTACCCATTTCTGTCTGCCCACCTGCCCCTCCACTCCAGCTCCCCTGGAAGAGGGGAATGGAGTGGAAGAGGGAGGAGAGGAGAGCGATGGGCTAGACACTCTAGCCCACTACTCTCCTCTCTAACCCATTTCCACTCCATTCCACTCTTCCCATCCAGATCCAAAGGGGGGGGGGTGCTGCTGCAGCTGCTGCACAGCTGGGTGAAGGGGGGCAGCATTTGGCTCCTATGGGGAGGCATGAGAGTGTGTGTGTTTAGGGGCTCGTCCTTGCAACTGGTTTGGGGGGTAGGATGTCAGTCATAACGATGGGTTGTTGTTACAAGGGAGGGTGTGGAATAAAGTTGGGCATCTGAGGGTGGTGTGAGAGTGCAGGTGCCCGAGCGAACCAGGCACACCAGTGGTGGCCTGGCCATGTTGCAGCAAGGAGTGATGCTCCAAAGAGCCCATCAGGAAGGGGCCGGCGGACGTGACAGTGAGGAGGAGGAGGAAGGGTAGCAACAATGGTTTATAAATGGTTGTGATCAGCATAGTGCAGGGAGGGATGGTAGCCATGGTGATGGAAATGATGGTAGCCATGACAATGGAAGGGGGCGGCAGTAGCAGGCGGCGGTGAGGGCCGCGAGAAATAGCAGAGCAGGCGCTGGTGAAAAGGCAGCAGTTACGGCAAGGGCTACTGGTGAGCTGTGGTAAAACACGTGACGCACACATGGAGAGGCGAGGGAGGCTTAGCGGGATTAGTGCCCCGGCAGGATGACACACCCCTGTCAATTAATTGACGCAGCAATTGACTTGAGCTTCAACGGCAGATGAAATTGGGGCGGGGCAGGCCTACCCAGCAGGCCCACTAAGGCCCCGATCCTATTGTGGCCGTTGGCTGCTGGAACTGGCATTCTGGCAGCGCGAGGCACTTCCCCACCATCCCATAGCCCTGCCCGTGACCTTCGCCTTCCAGCTCGACCATCTTCAGCTGCCCCCAAGTCTTTTCTCCTTTGCAGACTCTGCCCAGATGGCTCACTCACTGCGTCCTCTGCCATAAGCACACCCACATCCTATCAACCGTGCAGTTAAGGTCCCGGGGCACAGGAGTTGGCCACCTTGCTGAGGTTAAAGCAGTCTAGGTCTGGTCCCTAAGTGGGGGTGTCCGCCTAGGAGCCCCACATAAACCACCTTGAGAAGAGCAAGGTGGAAGTCCCCTGCTGGAAGTCCTGCTCTGATGAGTTATGCTCTTAACTCCACCACCATAAGGGCTAGAAACTTGCTTTTGCAAAAACTAATAATTTCAATTCTTAAATGTTGCCTCAGAGACCAAATCCTGCCCTTGAGCATCCCCCTCACCCAAAAAAACCCACCCTGGTCCAGCATGGTTCAAATCACAAGGCCACAGAGTCCTGGACAGGATAAGACCTGGGTCTCCAGCTAAACGCTTTCTTCAGATCTTCTTTGACCTCATTGCTCACCAGGGTGTAGAGGACAGGATCGAGGGCGCTGTTGAAGCTGGATGTCGCCAGGGAGAGAAGGAAAGGGAGGTGGAGGCGCTGTTCCAAGGAACACAAGGAGCAACGGTCGAGGAGGGAGGAGGCCACGCTCCGGGCCAGCAGCAAGAGATGGTAGGGGGCGAAGCAGAGCAAGAAGATGGTGATGACGCCTAGGGAGAGGCGCTGCACCTTGACCTTCTGCCTGTCCAGCAAGGCCTCACTGGCTCTCACGGCGCGCACAATCCTCCGGTAGGAGACCTCCAGGACGACGAGAGGGAGGGCAAAGCCAAGAGCCACGCGGAAGTAGTTAAACGTGGCCACGCCTGGCGACAGCGGGTGGTTGTCGTAGCAGGACTTCGTGGTCTGCTGGACGTCCGAGGTGAGCAAGATGGCCACGTGGGCCAGGAAGACAAGCAGGACCACGGAGGCGCACACCAGCACCGCCGAGAGGCGGCTGCGCAGGCCCAAGAACCGCAGGGGGTGCGCCACCGCCAGGTAGCGCTCCAGCGAGATGGCGCAGAGCAGGAAGACGCTGACGTACATGTTGGAGTAGAAGAGGAAGCCGGCGACGTGGCAAGCCGGGCCACCAAAGGTCCAGCGATGGCCCCGGAGGACGTACACCATCCAAAGCGGGAGGGTGAACAGGTAGAGGAGGTCAGAGACCAGCAGGCTCAGCAGGTAGACAGCCAAAATGTTCCCGAGACGGACCTTCTGCAGCAGGGGCCTCAGCGTCACGCTGTTGGTGCCCAAACCCAGCAAGAACACGGAGCCATAAAGCCAGACCACAAGGGTGCAGCCCTCCTGGAAGTCCACGCCACAACGGGAGGCATTGGCTGGGCAGAGAGGCCCAGTAGTAGTGATGTTGGCGGCGGCGGGGGAAGGTTCTAGAAGGAAGAGGACCATTACAAAGAAATCATGTGAGAACCGTCTACTGAAGCTGCGAGGGTAGCAGCCAGCAGGCAGCACAGCAGAGCCAAACGCAGGACCACTCCAAAGGGATTTGTGCCTGTGCCATGCTAGCCATAAGCACACCCACACCGCTGGACGGAACCGCTGACAGCGACAGCTATTGAACCAGCAAGTGACCGCTGAAGAATGACCACGTCTGCTTCAAAATGTGGGTGCCCCCCCCCAGCTCCTCCTCCCACCCCGCCCAGGAATTAACTGGGAAGCACGAAGTGAACTGAAAAATGGGAAAACACTTGTTGAGCAAGTATTAAGGATGCGCTGGCTTTGTTTTTTGTGCATTGGGGTGGGGAGAGGTCAGTCCCTGGCTCTTGGTCATCAGGGCTAAAGCTGGTGACCTCCATTTTCGAAGGCAGAAAAGCTCTGACTACCCGAGGCAGGGACAGGCAGGAGGAGGAAAGACTGCTGCTTCAGACGGAATAAGCCAGGTTCACGGAGGCCAGGCTTAGCAGCAGCAGCAGGGTTTTGCTGTGGCCACTTAGTGAAACCTCCATGTTCAGAGGCAGACTACCCTTTGAGTGGCAGATGCTGGGGAGAGGCAAGCAAAAGGGGAGGGCTGCGCTCTTACTTGGGGCCTTCCCAGGGAGACTGTATGCTGATCAGACTGGCTCTTATGACTGCAACTAAGCTGCCGCTCATCACCCCTCTCATCGCTGTCTTGTCTTCATCAGAAAAGCTCCTCCATTGTTTTTCTAATCAATGACCTGGGCAAAGCGGCCCGGACTACTTACCACGCCAAGCGGTGTTGTCTAGGAGGCTGGATTCCGGCCCCCATGGAGGCGCAAAGCTGGCACCGCTGCTGCTGTGGTTCAGGCACATGGCTGCAGTGTCTCCAGCAAGAGCCTCTGTGCTTCTGCCTCGCCCCAGAGCGAACGTCTGGCTGCAGCGGAGAGAGAGCGGTGAGCGGCCCACCCACGGATGCAGCTGCGTCACCCGCGACGGAGGCCACGTTGTCCCCACCGAAGAAGCGAAGAGCGTGTGGGAGCAGGTGGATTCCCACGGCCAGGAGGGGACCTGCGCTTTCCTCCTCACCCGCAGGCCGCTGTGCCTGCACCCCAGGTGCGCCTCGAAAAAGGGGCAAACAGGCTCAGGTGCACAACGGATGTGCCCAAACCACAAGCCTGTTTCCTGCTGATGCGACGTCACAAACACACACTTCTGACAAATGCTCAGAGAGACGAGGCATTCCTGAAAGTAGCAGACTGCTCCCTGCGATCAGCTGGAAATACCCCAAATAATATGGTCCTGGGAACATGCTATTGCTACCCTGGCCCTGGCCCAAATGCTGAGGGAGACCTTGGCTTGAAGACCGAAATCAGGAAGGTTGTGCCGCAAATGGAAGGACAAACAAATGGCCGGTGACAAACTGCCTGCTTTTGTGGAACTTCCCCAAATGACTTGAGATTCAAAGCACCAAATCCATTGACGCCAGTCGAGCCGTTACAGCCCCAAAACTCACCACGCGCAGCCCAACAGTCGCAGGAGATGCAGTGGTGGAAATGATTCGGTGCCCCCCCCCTTGCTAAATGACAGAATTGCCCAGTGCAACCTCCTCCTGCAACTTGTCTGATCTCTGGGTTTTCCGCTGAGGAACACAGACATGCTACAAATCACATCACCCATCTCCTGTACAATCAATGACACCCACAACAGCCAACCGCTGTCGGTCCCTTTTCTTTCTGGGAGGACAACCACCATGACGAAAGTGCCTGAGCCCAAGAAGCAGCGGTTCCCTCCCCCCCCCCCACGTCCAGAGGCCTGGATGTTTTCCTCCGAGGCGTAAGCATGGTGTGTTCACTGGAGGCAGTGCATTTAAAGCCTCGTCCCCTACAATCCTGGCTCTTTTTCCACAGCTGTATGGTCACATCAGATGCCACGCCAAGGACAGAGGGGCGCCTTGCCTGCACCCTTCATAGCGGTGCAAGAGCAAATGTTGGCACCTGCCAAACCTTGCTGCACCAGACCCAAAAGACTGATCTGTATATGCTGATATGCTGTATCTGCACAAGGCTGGCAGAGGGACTCGTCACAGGTCAGTCAGCACAGGGCAGCCTCCAGCCACCTCCCGCTCGCTGGACTCTAAAAGAGGGAACAACGGAGCAGAAGAGGAAGTATGGAGGAGAGGGGGGGCTAGAGGGGCAGTAGACGTTACAGCAAATCTGACAGGATGGCAGGGGGCATGAATTTGGCCCTGCTGTGGTTGATTCCACTCCCAATCGTGCCCTAACTGTGCACTATTTCAACGAGAGAAAAAAGCATCAAGTGAAATTCAATGATGCTGTTTTTTCTCTCCCCGAGATATAGAGAGAGAGAAATAAAAGCAGGAGCAGATTCACGGTGGGAGTAAAGTCCTCAAGTCCCCGAACCCCTGCTGGCGTTCTGCTCCCTTTCACACCCCTCCAGCCCAAGAAACCCCCCAAGCCACTAGCATTTTGAATAATGCCCTGCTTTGACCTTATCTGCCCTCTGCAACGGCTCCATGACTCATGTCTCTGTATGAGTTGCTGCTCCTTCCTGCCATGTGGAGACAAAAGAGGCCGGCTCCTCCGAGGACTGGGCAATGGCTCCTCTCGCTGCTGACAATAAACCTTTTTTCGAGGGCAGGAGAAAAGGGCGCCTCTGGTTTTAATTGAGAGAGCATTAAAAGTGGGGCGTTTGCTTTTGAAAAGCAAAAGCTTCTGAAAACACAGAAGTGGGGCTTCCGCTACTATCACAAGCCTTCGAAACACCGAGAAAGTCCCTGAAAATGCTGCTCAGAGCAAGGAGGCAGGACAAAAACACACAGCACTTGGAACACACTCAAACGGCATTCGGTGCAAGGTAGAATTGCTGTCTGGCGATGCCCCCATTTCTTCCCCCCAGGCAGACAATCTGGCCACAAACTGTCGTTTTTTCCCCCAAAGCACCTTTCCAGCCTCAGTTCAAATCCTTGCTCCACCGTGAAGCTCAGTGGTTGACCACCACCAGTCACCGTCTCTCTGCCTGACCACAACAGGGCTGTGAAGACAAAATGAGGGGGGAAAACCCACCCGAATCACACTGGAGGGAGGGGGGGATAAAAACATCCCACACACGGAAAGCCCCAAACCCGGCTGACATGATCCAAGGAACACACCTCACTGGCTTTGGGCTGTATATGCATTTTTATTTACAATATATCTTTTGGATTTTTTTTAAAAAAACACAAGCACACATCATTTTGGGCCACACACAGATGTGAGGCTGGCACAGCTGTCTGGCCAAAGAGGTGCTCAGCACCTGCCCCGGAAACAAGGAAGGACGTTTCCATCTTCTTTGGAGCTGCTGGAATAAAATGTCCTTCTGGATCTGGGGGTTGGGGGGGACAGAGACGGATCCCTCTTCAAATCACTTCCAGCAGTTTGCAGGAATTGTTCCATGCTATTCATGGGGGGAAACTGAGGCAGGGGCCATCATCTTCCTCTGTAAGAAGCAGGGGAGGGGAGGCTGGGAGAGGCAGCATGATCCGCTCGCTCTCAGTGCTGGGTAGGATGGGAGAGAGCAAAGAAGAGCGGGTGGTCTGAATTCACGCATGTGACCCATGGACCGTGAGGCTGAAGAGGGCACAGAGGGCGACCCAGCTTCTGCCCATCCTGGCTCTGGGGCGCTGTTCACGCGAGGCGGTGGAAGGGCACCAGGGGGGCTCGGCCGGCCTCCTGCAGGAACTGCGTGGTGAGCCTGGAACCACGGCCAGGACCCTGGGCAGACTTGGCTGTTGCGGAAGGGCCTCCTTGGCAGGCAGCTCCACCTGGAAAGGCTCCCCCAGGAGAGAGACTTTGACAGACGGCTGCTCTATAACCTTTCAATGTGTTTTTTCCTCCAACAGTTAGTTTCTCAGTCATTCAGACTCTCCTCCTCCAAGACTTCCTTCTTCCTGAGCCTTCCCCCCCAAGCTGCTGTAATTTCAAAAGAGACGGACACAAGCGTATCCCTTTCTTCTTCTTTCTTTTTTTTCAAAACAGACCACCTTTTCCTGTTTGGTTTCCCTTCTCCCTCCCAGTTAAGAAACTCTGGCCGTTGAGACTATTTCCAAAGCCAAAACGTCGCCTGCCGGCAGTCTTGCAGTCAACGCTTATCCTGCGTCAGGAGGAAAAAGATGGGCTTTGTTCCCACCACAAGGAGCCGGTCTCCTTCGCGCTCCAGCTCCTTGTGCCGGACGGTGACTTTTGAAAACAGGAGCAGAGCGAAAGGGCCATTTGCGGGACAGAAAGAGGCAAGCGGGGGTTGGGAGAGGCAGGGAGCGAAGAGAATCCGGGGTTTGCCCGCTGGGCAGGGGAAGGCTGAGAATAGGTCTAGAGGTCACCTCGTGACGTAGTTGATGCTGGAGTTCTTGATTCCAGTCCACACATGAAGTCCCCCCCCTTCTAAAAACTAAGCACAGCCTCCCCAAAAGTGGGTGAGCCACAAAAAACGGGCTTCAGATCCTGGGACCTCCATCCGAAGAACCTCCATTGAAGGGCCTACCACCAAGAAGACCCCTCTCTTCCGTCTGGCGTGGGACCTGCTCCTTACTCCCCCAAACAACTCCTTGCCCACCTCACCATCCCCCTCCATCAATCCTCCCCATGCCCCCCAAATCCCCTCCAGGTTCCCACCCGCAATCCTTCACCAGCAGGCGGCTAATTCATTGGGCAATCTGGGGTGGGCACAGCTGTAAGTCCCGAGCCAGGTTTGCTTCCTTGCCATCACCAGCAAAGGGCGCTGCAGTCTCGTGCCAAACAAGGTCCACCGAGGGGAGGAGGAGGAGAAGGGTGTGCCCCCCCACGAGTCCATCTGTCTGTACATTGTTCATAATGCGTCCAGTGGCAGGAGGAGATCCTCAGAGCACGCTGACCCGTTCAGCCAAGCCCGTCATCTCCACCTCCTGCTGCCCGTCCTCCTCCTCCAGCCGGCGAGCGCGCAGGTGTTCCGGGTACAGCCGGCCGTGCTCCGTGGCAAACTGTTCCCAATAGGCGTCGTCGCTCTCATGGGTGATGTAGCGCTTCCCCATTCTGCTCTCCAGCTCCCGGAGGTCGAGCCAAGTTTGGTAATCCTGGAAGGTAGGAGAGAGAGAGAGAGAAAAGACAGAAACAGGAGTGTGGAATGAGGATCTGCCTGCTTGGGTTTCCGAGATCATGGACAGACCTGTTCTTCCCGGATGCCCCCTAGGAGCAGCCACAGCGTAGTGCTTACGCTCCACCAGATTCAATCTGTGACATCTGCAGTCAAGGATCTCCTTTGGCAGGACTGAGAAAGACTCCCTAGCCTCAAGATCCTGAAATGCCACAGCCAGTTCTGGGCGAAAGGGCCAATGGTCAGTACAAGCCCATTTAATACTTATTTAAATTCAGCTCCTGTCCTACTGGAAGTTTGCCAAAGCCCTAGCCAGAACACATTTTCACAGCCCTTAACGCCGCATTCTGCAGTTCTAAGACTGCTCCACCGAGGTCTTTCATTCAGCACTCTGAGAATCCCGGCAAACCGTCTTGTGGGACAGTGTCGCTTGGGAACACTTTCCCCTTCCAGAAGTTCAGCTCTGCAGCCCAGGCAGCAAGACCCGCCTGGCCTCTGCTACTGAAAGGCTACCGACCCTTGTAAACTACAAGAGCATCTTCACTGCAACTTTTCAAATGTGCTCACGACGGCTGCCACTATTGTGGTGCCCAAGCAAGGAACCTTGAGGCCTAGAGATTTCTGTCAAACATTCCTGATAAGCAAGGCTGTTTGCAACTGCAGGGTGAAAGTTCAGGCTGTGTGCAACTCTAGTCTTTTTCTGTCTCTATGGCATACACATGCGCACCGCTGGCTTCAGGTTGCAGTGCTGCCCACTGCTGGAAGACACCAGGACTGCTACACAGGTGCCGATCACTAAATAGCAGTAGCTGGGGTAGCCATGTACATTCTGCATAGGACATCAACATCCAGAGCCTCTTTTTTCATATTATTGCTATAGTTCTCCTAGGATACAAATAATTGTATTATTGAGGTTTCCAAAAATGCTATGTTCGGCTGAGACAGCGACGCATAGTTTCAGAAGGAAACAGCACCAGCAAGCACACCAATATCCTGAACTGAGGGCCACACATAAGAACATAAGAAGCGCCTGGCTGCTGGATCAGGCCAAAGGCCCCTCTAGTCCAGCTTCCTGTATCTCACAGTGGCCCCACCAGGTGCCTCCGAGAGCACACAGCCAACAAGATAACCTGTTTCCTGTTGTCACTCCCTTGCACCTGGCACAGAGAAAACCGGTCAAGGAATTGGGGACTACCCAGCTTGGCAATCTGACTTTTGAAAACACTGGTGTAACAGTGAAAACACTGGTGTAGACGGATGTCTTTGGCTCCGGAGGGCTTCAGCACCCTGCCAACCCCCAACCCCCCAATACCTGTAGCCAAGAATGGCTGAGCGATTTATCGACGCTGTAGCGTTTCCGCATCTTGACCTGGAGGAGGTTGTTGATCAGATCAATGGCTAGGAGGGAGAGCAAGAAAGAAGGGTGTGCCATTTGGAACGCTTCCAGCGCCAGGTCTTTTTCAGTACTACGTACAGACAGGAGTCCCCAAATCACCTCTAGCAGCCAGAGACAGAACAGCCAGCAAACCAAACCTAGGAAGTGTTGAAACAGGGCGACTCCCTCCTCCCCAGGTCCACATGCATAAATCACAGAAGCAAACACAGACAGTCTGGACACAGGAGAGCAAACTTCCATTTAGCCGGCACTGTCCCTTAAAAGCAGAGTTATGTCAAGCAACAGAACTCCACGGAGTGGTATGACGACACATGCACGGTAGGGGGGGACTGGCCCCAGCGCTGGCTTCCTGCCATCTTCCAGACTCGAATTCAAGGCCCTGGGCATAACTTAGGCAGCCCCTTGAGATGGCAGGGTGAAGATAAATTTCCCCCACATGGGCCTGGAAAGACAAAGCCCTAGAAACCGGAATCATTGTACTAGCTTTCCAGTAGCCTCCTCCCTGCAAGCTAGAAGCCATTTATTGCCACTTGTAGGTACCTCCAACCGAGATCTGGCGCCAAGGGTTCGGCGGGTACATGAAGGCGGCATTCTGGATCTGGTCATTGATGTCCTCGTCCTCGTTGAAAGGGAACGTGCCACTCAGGCTGACGTAGGTGATGACACCTACTGACCACATGTCCAGGGAGCGGTTGTAGCCCTGGTTGAGCAGCACTTCGGGCGCCAGGTAAGCGGGGGTGCCCACCACAGACCGCCGGAACGACTTCTCGCCGATGATGCGGGCAAAGCCAAAGTCACACAGCTTCACCTGTGGGGGGCAAAGGAGCCTTCTTAGTTTCCGAAGGCCGGCCACACAACAGCACTGAGTTCCAAACATGACATACAATCCACAGAACATTAGTTTGAAAGAGACTGGTTTCTAGTCCTCATGGCTAGACAGAAGTTGCTAAACTCGTGACCTTTATTTTCTATACAGGCAGGAACTAAAGAGAAAAATACGATTTGAGATTTTCATGGCCAGTAACCATTTTAAAATAACTTGAATTTAATGGGTAAAAAGCCATGACCTAAACATATAAAATATCAATAAAACAAGCATACCAGGTAATTCCACGTACAGTTTTTTCTACATGGAACTACTTGGTATGCTTGTTGTATTGATATTTTATACATTTTTGTCATGGCTTTTTACCCGTTAAATTCAAGTTATTTTAAAAGAAAGAAAGAGGTTTGTCATGTGCTTTTGGCTTCAAGAGAGGCTATGGGCCCAGGCTAGTCTGAACCTTTCTTCCTCGGCTTATGGCAAAAAAATAAAATAAAAAGTTAGGAGTAGGAGAGACGTTCCGCTCAGCTCTCGTTTCCTCTCTCACAAATGCACATCCTGCATCTCTGCCGAGTCCAAAAAGTTGCTCTGCCCCAGAGCAAAGTCAGCCGATTTGGGATCCTTGCAGCTCCAACCATTTTCCAGCAGAAGGTACCTGCAGGGGGATCTCCGGAACAGGGAATCCTCACCTGGGGAAAGGGGTCCGCTGACGCCAGGAGGACATTTTCGGGCTTGAGGTCACAATGCACGATATTCTTTAAATGCAGATGTTTGAGAGCCACCAGGATCTGAGGAGGGAGAGAAGAATGGGGTTGGAACCGAGCAGGAGGCGATTGAGCCCAAACCCTTTTCCCTGTCGGCATTCTTCCCTCGCCAGCTTCCCTGCCACCCAGGCCACAGGGTGCAACACAAACAGAATGAACTGCTTCTCTCCCCCTGCAGTGAAGTCACTGGGGCGGGTGAACGACTGGGGATCTTAGCAAGGGTTCTACACGCCACAGGTTGGCCGCATCTGCTCCATCCAGAGTCCCAAAGGATCGTCCATCCATCCGTCCGTCCGTCTCTGGCGGATATCCACAGGCAGGACTCTGATGCCACCTAGTGGCCAGTGGCTGAATCACCATCTCTCCAGCACGGGACAAGAGGAAGGTGGGTTTAAAATGATAGATGCATCAAGACATGAAAGGCCCCTCAACAGCAGCACCTTGCAACATCTAACCAGCTCCTAAAAAGAGTGACTGGTTTCCTTTGTTAACTGGGCAGACAAGATAAAGCTGGTGTTGCTCTCTACCTCTCTGGGTCGGTCTTTCCGCTCATTTGATCCTCCAATCTATTCCTTTCTGCCTTTTTCTGTCTCTCTGTTTCCAGTGTCTCTTCTCCTTTTCGGTCGTTCTGCCTCTCCTGGTTAGCTCTGGCCTTATCTTCCCCTGGCCCAGTTTTTTTCCCTCTCTGTGTCCCTCCCCA
Source organism: Plestiodon gilberti rubricaudatus (assembly GCA_026170595.1). NCBI lineage: Eukaryota > Metazoa > Chordata > Lepidosauria > Squamata > Scincidae > Plestiodon > Plestiodon gilberti. The sequence goes on from JANXHW010000011.1 coordinate 11,186,205, forward strand.
ACGTTTCCTGCATTTTGTTTGCTCCAGTCTTCTCAGAATGAACAGGTCCTGGATCAGACTAATCGGCTGCTGAGGCCTGGAGGGGGCGTTTTCTCTCTTCCCTCCCCCTTTGTCAGCCTCTTTAATCGGCATTGCTCTAAATCCCGCTGGAACTCATGGCCACTGAAGAGCACCTGTGCTCTGGATCCAGCCGTTGTTTGAGCCTTCTGTGGTCTCTCTCTTTCCCCTTTTTCCAGCTTCTTGTCCAGATCTCCCCAGGATCAAGTCCCACTGGACTCTATGGGGAGTGCCTTCCGCGTAATCCCATCTCGTCACACTGGAAGGCTGCAGCACTCATTCGCTGACGGCATTTCTGATCCTTTTGGCTCCGCTCTCTTTATGTGTGTCTCTTTCTCCTGCCTCCTTCTTCCCCTCCCCTCCTGGACTGCAACCAGATCACAGCTACTCACTGTGGAAATACGCCTGGCCCCACCCGACTCTTGGCAGGAAAGGACTGTCCTAAGTGGTGTTTAGCCTCTCTAGGAATCTCCTCTCCTTCTCCTGAACCACTGCAACCCCCAGGTTTGGGGCATTTCTTTTGCCCCCCCCCCCTTAGAGGTGCTGTCGGAAACTCTGCATACCTCTAAGGACCAGTCTACATTCAGTGCCTTGCACCCGTCTGTCTGCGGTGGTGGTTCCATTTGGGCTATACAACTATTGGCACCAAATTATTATTACGGAAAGGACGACTTTACCTGGGTGATAAGGAACTTGGTAAGTCTCTCGGGGAGCCGCCCCTTCTCTGAAGACAGGATCATCTCCAGCATGTCCCCATGGAGCTTCTCCATCACCACAAACACTTTCTCGGGCGTCTCAAACATGCACTCCAGGTTCACGATCCCAGCTTGCTTCAAGCCCTGCGGGAAAGCGGAAACAGGTTGTGGGACTCGCCGCCGCCCGAGGGTCACAAGAGGTCAGCAGCCCATCAAAACTGGCCTCGTCCAACGTGAGGCCCAAAGGGGAACAGATACTTCGCATCCAAGGTCAGCTCCACACAGGTCAGGGAACCCCTCCCTCCCTGCACCCCAGCGGTCACCGAACAGGATATCCGCTCACCTGCAAAATGGCCACTTCATTGCTGAGCTGGCTTTTTTGATTGGTGGGGAAGCGCAGCTTGTCAATCACTTTCACCGCCACGTCCCGCCCAGTCTTCCGGTGCTTTCCTGCGAGTCAAGCAGGAAAGCAAGAAGCCGGTCACCACAGAGAGAGGACAGGACCCCTCAACACCACCACCACCACCACCCCCAAGCAGCTTCGAACGCAGCGCTTCTGCAGCCTGGAAATCGCCTCCAAGGAGGAGGAGAAACCACATCTCCCTAGTGCTCAAGGTCATTTCCCCACGACTGTAGTGCACAATTGTGAAAAGGGTGGCGCACAATGGTGGGCTTTGATTGGCAGCTGACTTTTGCTGAGAAGGGGGTTACTTCTTTGTGGTATCTTGTGTTCTTGGTTTTACTGGAGACCACCACATGGGCAGCTTAAGAGAGACAGACGAAGCACAGACGAGGCCCCATGCTCTCACACACAGTGTACATAATTCTCTCTCTCTCTCTCATGCACGTAGGCACGCATGCACGCACAATTATCTTCATGTCAGAGAAATATAATGGGTGAAGTACCCTTCAGTTGCTATGACTTGCTGGTGCCTAGGCAACCCCCCCCCCCAGAGAGGGACGCCCCATCCTTCACAGTGTTGGTTCAAACAGAACACCGAACTGCGACTCGTGTCCAAAACTCGCAGTCAAAACTAACATTCAGTGTGACATCTGGATGGTCTCATAATCTTGACCTCTTTGTCCTCACAGCCCCCCTTGACCTGGGCAGTCTCCCAAATCAGGTCACAGTGGCCAAGCCTGCCCCCCCCCAGCTCTTCCCTTACCTCCATAGACAACTCCGAACTGCCCAGAGCCCAAGACCTCATCAGGGAAGATCTGGTAAACGGTGGCGATATCCTGCAAGATACCGAGAGAAAACCGTTTCCGTCTCTTTGGTGGGTGGCAAAGAGACAGACCCAGATCAAGGCAAGGGAGACACTGGATGGGGGGCAGGAAGGGGCCAAGCAAAAGGAGAGGGAGGGCAGGATTCACCCTTGAGCATTTTCCGTTGGACGCCTTTGTCCGTTTCGAACGAGAAAAGGGCGTTGAAAGGAGACGGCCCAAGAAAAGTCCAGAAAAGAGCAAAGGGTTAAGTCAGAAACAAACACTCACCATGTGCTCCTCGATCTGGCTGTTGGACACAGAGATCTGCAACGATGCTTGTCCTGCAGGGCGGGGAAGAGAGGCACAAGTCAAGCGCCAGCAGCCCACCCACTTCTTTGCCGCTCCAGGAAAGTACCAGGTTCTTGCATGCAGCATTGCAAAGGAGGGACACAACAAAACACACAGCAGCCCAGACAAAACCGAACCACCACGAGGTGAGGTGGTAATACTCCAATGGGCCACTAGAGGCCAGTGCTGTGCAAAGAGCATGCTCAGATGGGATGCCTCGACTCAAAAACAGGGATGTCAGGGCTGCTAGGGTGTGGGAGGTGGAGGGGATAGTCCGTCTCAGACACTCACGGTGCGGGGCCTGTCCTTGGACGTTGGACGCCCCCTGGAGGATGACCGGCATGAGAGCCTGGCGGATGGCATTCTCCCAAGCTCTCGCCTGCTCCAGGCCGTCCCCGCCATGCTGGTGATTGCTGCCATTGCTGGGGGCGCCGCTTTCGCCAACAAAGTAGGTGGCTTTGGCTGTGATGATTTCAAAACAGTGAGGGTTGGTGCCTGACAGCACCAGGGAGAAGTCCTGGGCTGGTTCCACTGCCAGGATCTCAGACAGTGGAATCTCCTACAAAGTTGGGAAGAAAATTGGAAAAAAAAATTAGCTCCCCCTTCTCAAACGCCTTTCGTTCATGCGTCTCATGCATACATGGTGCAAATGCATCTGCTCAATAGCGTCACTAGGACGCGCGTCACCCTGGAGCAGGGGGCGCGCGTCACCCTAGTGACGCTCGCGGAGCGGGGGGGGTACCCGGCTCCCCCCCCCCGCGTCGCCCTCCGGACGCTCCGAGGCCAGCCCGGGAGCCGGCCTCAGAGCGTCCAACCCCGTCGGTGCTCCAGGGCCTTCTGAAAGAAGGCCTATTCAGCGCGTTCATCCGGGTATTTTTCGGATTTTCGCGCATGCGCAGACCGTTTTGAGGGCAAAATGCCCTCAAAACGGATGGGGTCGGACGCTCCGAGGCCGGCTCCAGGGCCGCCCCCCTCACCACGCTCCAGTGACGCCCTTGCATCTGCTCTCTGAGACAGAATCTTGAAAATAACTTCTTTGGTTTTAAAACAGACCTCCAAGCTTCTAGCCCTTAAGGACTGCAAAGGGAGGCTTCAAAACATATGGGAGAGCACCTGGCTCCTCCCTCCTCATCAGCCCTGGAGATGCCTAAGTGTACCTTGTAATAGCGGCTGCTGGTGTTGTTCTGGAAGAGAGTGAGGCATTTGCTGTCCAGTCGCCAGTAGTGGCGCTTCCTCTGGGGAGCAGACAAAGAGCACAAGAGCGTTTGATATGTGGCATTGGATAAAACAACAGAGAGAGAGAGAGAGAGAGAGAGAGAGAGAGAAATGTCTGCCCCAAAGAGCTTACATAGCTTGGGGAGGGAGTAGCAAAGGTGAAGGTGATCAAATGTACACTGGTGGTGCTACAGATAAATAAATCCCCCCTCCATGCTGTTTCAGCTCCACACTCAAATATCGGCATTGCAGGTTTCTTTCTGGGGGCCCACAAGCCCACCCCCCCTACATACCAGGGTATCCTTGTTGCTGAAATGCACTACCCAGCCTTCCTTCAGAGCCGTGCTAGACTTGCGAGTTGTCTGCCGGACCGACTGCACCACCCTCATCAGAGGGATGTACCCCATGGAGCTGAAGAGACAAAACGACCAGAAAGCAGGTTTCAACTTAGATCAATGCGAGGGCAAAACGAGCAGCACAGGGGGACGTGGAGGAAGCAAGACAAGAGACAAGAGATGCAAACACTGGAGAGAGACAAGACCAGGGTGGGAGAACCTTGCTGGGGGAGCAGGAAGAAGAGGAAGATTATAGACCAGGGGTGGGCAATTAGTTTTCCTAAGGGGCCACACGAGAAATTGGGACTGTGGTGGAGGGCCGGACTAAGAGGCTGAACTCAATTCTGTTCAATATGAGTTATACCTCTTTATTAAGGTAAAATAATGCCCCCCCTCTCCTCACCCCTGGGACTTGATGATGTCGTCGGGGTCCTCGCCCACCCGCAACTCGTTCTCCGAGTGAGACCCAGGGATTATCCCGGAATCGTCCGATTCATCCATCAGCGAACTCTTGTCGGCCTCGCTGAGGTCGCTGGCATCTTCCATTGGCACATCTGGGGAGAAGGCACATAGCTGGCCACTCAGCCCATGACAGGGGCTGCCCAAGGCCCCTTACTCGCTGCTGTCAGATACGAGCCCCTCCCCCCAGATCTTTTACTCTCCCCTGCGACGGAGAGGTGTTCCCCCTTTCCCACTTTCAAACAGTCCGCAGGAGGTGGGGAATGTCGGGACAATTTTGCAGCTCATTTTCTTCAAGCCGACAGGAAACCACGTCGATGGCTGCCTCAGTTCTACTCTTGGAAAGCTTTTGCATGGCTTCTTTGGAGGAGTATTTTGATCTCACCAGGAGGCTCAGAATGATTGAAGGACAGATTTGTTGGGGGGTGGGGGTGGGGGTGAAGGACTGGCAACGCTGGCACTGGAGCCAGATTTCAGAGTTACGCTGGTTAGGGCTGGGGGGTGTCAGCACTCTAATGGGCAAGGGGGCTTGCACCCAGTGATGGGCGTGGAACGGAGAAGAGCCTTGAAGCCGTTCCACTGCAACCCCACAAGGAACCTCACAGGGTGGTGATCCACACAGTGCCCACTGCAGCCTGTGGGTCCAAAATAATCCCCACCCACCCCAACTGCTCACACCCGGTGCCTCCCCTCCGCTGCTGCCCCCCCCTCGCGATGTGGCTACTCACCCGTCCCATTGAACAGCGTCTCCCCAAGGCAGTCATTGGGCACCCGGGTAGCGCAGCGCTTGTGGCAGTTGAATTTGCAGTCTAGGAGGGGATTCAAAGATCGCAAAAGAGCACTGAAGTCCCAAGCTGCACCCATGCCAAGGTGCCCCCCCTGCCTGTGTGCCCGTCCTCCCCACCCTCTGCCCCCTCCTGCCTGGGAACTGGGGATGCAGACCTAGCAGCAGCCTGCAATGAAAGAGACTGCCACCAGGGGGAGCTGTGCAACTGAAGGAGCCCCTTCCTCCCACAAGTGCTCTGCACAGGCCAGGTAGGAAAAGCAGCGTTACCAGAAGCCATGGTGTGGGGCTTTAGGGACAACCCCCTGCCCTCCCCCAAGGGCTCCATCTTCAGTCTCCCTGCTCTTTTCCTCACTCCTTGTCCAGATCATGCCACCACCTGCCCATCCAGTTTATGGAAAACCCCAGATCCTGGACTGTGCAAAGTCAGCCTACGAACATTTTGCTGTCCTTGGCACAAGGAAATTATTCAGATGCTCTGCATTTCCTTGCATAATGAGGTCAGGGCCGGGGGGGGGCGTGGGGGGGGCTGCGGCAGAAGAAAGCGGAGGAAACCGATTTGCTGCTGGGAGCATCTCAGGATCCTGCTGCTGGGAGTTCCACAGGTTTAGTGGCATTTGGACTGGGGGGGGGCGGCGTAGCTCAGTGGAAGAGTGCATGCTTTGCACGCAGAACTTCACGGGTTCAATCCCAGGCATGGGAAGGCCCCACAGGAAAACCCCCGGGACCTCCAGTAACAATGAACTCAAGTAGCAGGGAAGGAGACCCTCTGCCGGTCCAAGAAGACACTACTGGGCTGGACGCATCAGGGGTCTGAACCGGCATAAGGCAGCTCGATAGCGGTGTGTGTCCACCCCCGGCCCTTGACACTTCCCACAGTCCATGCTGCCCCCTCCACACCCCGCACGTTCCCCAGATCGTCACTCCCCCCACCTTTGCACTGGAGCCCCTGGCGGAAGAGACCCTTAAGCAGCTTCTTGCAATACTGGCAGACGGTGGGGCGGGTGTAGGAGTGGATGAGGAAGGTGTGGGGCACTTTGACCTTGGAGAGGAAGAGCTTGTCCAGCTCAATGGGGCGGCCGATGTACGTAGAAGCAGAAGCCAGGCGGCGGGGAAACGTCTCTCCTGAGCTCCGACTCTGGGCAGATGGGGGGGGGGGGAGACAGAAGGGAGAGTCAGCTGCAAGTGAACCTTCAGAAACTGGGTACGGACAAGTATGCAAAGTCCTCCTTTCTTTACCCAGCGTGTAATTCATCTGTGGAACTCCTTGCCACAGGATGTGGTGATGGCACCTGGCCTAGATGCCTTTAAAAGGGGTTTGGACAGATTCATGGAGGAAAAGACCATCACAGGTTACAAGCCATAAGCAACCTCCTGGTTTTAGAAGTGGGTTTTCTCTGTGCCAGGTGCAAGGGAGTGACAACGGGAAACAGGTTATCTTGTTGTCTTGTGTACTCCCTGAGGCATCTGGTGGGGCCACTGTGTGATACAGGAAGCTGGACGAGATGGGCTTTTGGCCTGATCCAGCAGGGCTCTTCTTATGTTCTCCTGTCCCAGTCCCCGTCCCCCCCCACACACACCTTTTTGTTGTGACCCTCAATTCTAGTTCACAGTTGACCTCAAACGGAGATTCCTGTTGCTTCTCTAATTGTAGTACGAGTCTGTGCCCAGAGCCCAGTTTCCAACAAAACGCTTCGGACTGAGAGAGGGGTGGTGGTGGTGGAGCCTGCTGGGCTCTGAATTATTATACTATTTGTTCTAACAAACACGAATTTTTCTAAATATTGTCTTAGTGATTCACGGTCCATATTTACTATGTTTATAATTTAAAAATAGGGGGGTGGTTAATGACTGTGTCAGTCAGATTTAAAAGCACTTAAGCGTTTCACTCCGGACTTGCATGGAGCTTCGTCAGAAGTATGGAGCAAACAAGACATTCGCTGCCCTTTCGTGGCTTCTGGCTGTTCTTGTTTGATGCCCCAGCTATGGCTTGTAAAATAATTAGTAAAGCTGTTTGAAAATGGTGTTATTTACCTTACTCAGAAGTAAGCCCATTGTGTTCAGTAAGACTTAGGCTGTAATCCTACCCTACTCACCGGAAACAAACACCTCTAGTAATTAGTCTCTAATCTTTTTCTTTCCCCCCCCCCCCGCCATTTAAATTTTTTTAAAGGCTTCTTAGAGATTATATTTAAACAAACTACATTTATTTGTGACAGCAAAGTACAGACCTACTCTGCTCCAGGTGTCTTCGCTATATAGGTGGACATGTCAAGTTTCTAGCCCTCCTTAGGTCTAAGCTAGAGAAGAACACTGGCCAGCGATGCAGAACCACTTCCAGCCAGCAGGTGGAGCACTCACTCACCAGGTCATCAGAGGCACAAGGCAGCGAGTCTGTGGTAGAGAGGCGCAGGGACTGGGAGTTGGCCAAGGAAGTGGAAGAGAGGCGGCGCTTCCGTGCCCCACTGCAGTTGTTGGGGATCCTGAAGGCACAACGCTTGTGATAGTTGAGGCCGCAACCTGGGAGCCAACACAAAACCCAAAATAATCTCAGGGTCAACAGAGAGTTATCCACCTTCAACCACGGATGGGAGGCCCTTCTCTTCTCTTGTGCCGAATCCCCAAAGAGAGAAACAGACAAGCCTGGAAGTGAGGGGAGCGGGTTCAGGTCTTCCAGCTGAAGAACTGGCAAGAGGATCTATGCATATTCTGCAAAGGAACGGGTTCAAACAGAGAGGGTCAAGCCTGGGGACTCTGGCCCTGGGAGCCGAGGAGGGGCCACAGATCAAAGGCAGGGTAATTGCCTTACAGACAGAAGGTCCCAGGTGCAGGTCTTGGCAGCGAGCAGGCAACGGGACAGACCCGGATGAGTTGCTGCCAGCCTGGGTAGACCCTCCCTGTCTAGCGAGACCAAAGATCTGACTCAGTAGGAAGCAGTTTCCTATGTTCCCCCAAAAACGTTTATTCCTCGACATAGTTAGGAGGGGGTTTTGGGCTGTGAACTCAAGTTCGCCGATGGAGCGTTGGGAGTCATTTGATTCTGCAAGCCGAAAGGCCCCGAGGTGGCTCTGGAAAGGAATGCAGCCCAAGAGAACCAGCGTCCACTTGGAACGCCGATTTCACAGGAGTGGGAAAGGAACAGATTAGCATTCGATTAAGCATTAAACATGCTAGCGACTTAAAAGCCAAGCGGCTCCTCTCATGCCAGGCCCCAGGGCGGGTACAGGACGAACGGAGACCAGGCAGCCAAAGCGGTCGGTCACACGACAGCCATGAAGGTTGGGAGCAAGAGGCTGCATGAGTTGCAGGCGACTCCAAAACGCCAGCTGGGGTTCGAGCTGCGGGCGTTCCCGCAGGTGGGAAGCCCGTCTCCGGGCGTCATCCCTTCAGGCTCCAGGGGGAGCTCACAAGATGGCACGGTCCCTTATACAGACCCATCCTCTCCATGCAGAAAGCCATCCTCTTTCCCTATTGTAATGAAGCTTAAGGACGTAACGGCTGAAAGAATCACGTAGGCTATTCCTCTTTCGCTTGGCCTCCATCCCTTTCCTTCCCCCACAGTTGCCTCCCCCCTTCTGTCAACACCTAAACTGCAACCCTCTCAGGGCAGGGACTTGTGAGGGGCAAAGATACTTCTTTCAGGTTGAAACAGACCAGCATTTCATAGGACACCCAAACTTAGGAAACTGTGGCTTGCTTCCAACCACAGTTAGAAAACAAACCATGGTCTGAAACTACAGTTTGGGCCCAACCCTAGCCAGCTTTCCAGCACCGATGCAGCCACAATGCAGCCCCAAGGTAAGGGACAAATGTTCCCTTACCTTGAGGAGGCCTCCATGACTGCCCCCCACCGCAGGATGCAGCGCACACCCCATTGGCATGGCTGGACAGATGGATAGGACTGGGCACTTTGATCCTGTTCTCCACAAGTGCAGCTTAAACTTAACCACAGTTCTGAGTCTCTATGCAACATGGAACCATGGTTTGTTTCCAACAGAAAGCAAGGCGGAGTGAAAAGAGCCGTTAAACCCATCGCTCTCCAAGGCTGCTTGTTGTTGTAGCGGGAAACAGCGTTTTTCCGGCTTGGCTCTCCGCCGTCATCCTCTGGGTCTGCCCCCAACCTAGGCGGGAGCCCAGTGGTCCTTACCGTCACACTTGAGCCCTTGGCGAACCAGGCCAAACAGCATCTCCCCGCAGTGGTCGCAGAAGGCCGGTGCACGATACGAGTGGACGTTGAGGGCATGAGGACGGATCTGGAAGTCCTCAAAAGTGGCGGAAGCTGAGGGAGGAAGAGAAGAGGACTCAGAAACCAGGACGCTGCAGGCAGGTCAGCAATTCGGCGGGAAGAATTCCTGTCTTACATGAGAGCAAACTAGCAGCTTCTCATTGCCACGGAGCACGGGAGGGGGGGCTGACAGGACCGTCTATCTTGGCAGGGGGAAATAAAACGTAGGAACATGCCAGAAACTAAAAGAACAAAACTACATCAGGACACAAGGCAGCAGCAGAAGGCTCCCCCCCCCCCACGACACACAGAACATTATTTGCAGAATGGCTCCGTTTTTAAATACCGTATTGGTCCGAGTATAAGACTCACTTTTTCTCCTAATTTAAGTTTTTAAACTAGGGGTGCGTCTTATAATCAGGCTGTTGCAATTTAATGCCAGTGATTTAATTAATTTTTTTTAATAGCACCAAACTTTAAGGGTGCGTCTTATAATCAGGTGCATCTTATACTCGGGACAATACGGTAAATACCAGTATATATTTGCACTTTTAAAAAACAAACCAGGAAGGGGGATTTCAAAATAGGTTTTCTTGCATTTCTTCATTCGATCCCCTCTAAACTTATAGCACATACTTCAAACGCCATAATGAGATCCTCAAATCCACAAGTCCAGCTGGAATTCAACAGAATCCAAAGGGACCTCGGAATCCCAGACATCCTGAAAGTGGATCTGAGGGAATCCAGCGGCTTTGCAGCTGTGGCCAGCCAGAGGCTTCCATCAGGGCAGCCTAGAAGCAGGGCATGAAGGCAAAAGCTTTCCTCAGTTTGCCTCTAGCAGCTGGTACTCAAGAGGTAGACTGCCCCTTTACGTGGAGGTTCCACTGAGCTGTCCGGGTTATGTTCTGGGGCATAACCTCCTGAAAGCTTGGCAGTCAAGCGCTTGCTTTGTATGCAGAACACCCCGAGCCCAATCCGCAGCACATCTAGTCGAAGGACATCAGGTTGTAGGTCTCCTGCTTTGCCCAAGACCCCAGAGAGCTGCTGCCAAGAGAGGAGAGGCAGCTTACACATCCATCTACGTCATCCTCTTCTAAGCCAATTTACCTGAAAGCACCACCTCCACCAGGTCCCCCTCCTGGATGTTGCTGGCAGCTTGGACCAGCTGCAGAACGTTGACCGAGGAGGGGTCATGCTTGAAGAGAAGGATCTTGTCATAGAGCCCGTAGAAGCCGCACTCTGGAAACTGCAAAGAAAAGGACAGGAATGGATGGATGAGGAGAGCTGCGGCCCAGAACAGACAGACAGCGAGGCAATCTCGTGGGCTGGGCCGTATCCACAGCTTGGGAGCTGTGTGCACACTTCACAGGCAGAAAGTCTCACATCCACACACACACATCCCAGCGTCTCCAATTAAAGGATCTCACTTCCCCTCCCAACAGTGAAAGAAATAAGCCCCTACAACGCATTCCAATGCACTTCGGTGCTGTCCAATTAACTCCAACACAGCCGGACAGAGAACAGATTGAGCCTGAGGAGCGGATCCATACCCTGGGGACATTTCAAAGAGACAGACAGGTGGACAGCCAAGCGACCAACCCATGCATAATATTTGGGACAGCTGGACGTTCAAACCCTTGGCATTCCCAGACATCACTTGTGGCCAGGTGGCACAACTCTGAAGAGAGATGCCACAGCCGCCAGCTGCCCCCAAACGACACCGCAGCCTTGCAAAGAGCCACTACCTGCCTGGCAGGCAGGCAGGCAGTCGTTTGTTGCGAGCCACTGCTGCGTCACGAATTAGTGCAAAGACACGGGGCAGTAGAGCTTACATGGGAGAGAGTGGAGAGAGAGAAGTTCTTTCCCCTCTCACACAACACTAGAACTAGGGGACATCCACTCAGGGAGGATTAAAACAGACAAAAGAAAATATTTCTTTACCCAGCGTGTAATTGGTCTGTGGAACTCCTTGCCACAGGAGGTGGTGATGGCACCTGGCCTGGATGCCTTTAAAAGGGGATTGGACAGATTGATGGAGGAAAAGTCCATCACAGCTTACAAGCCATGATGGGGAAAAGCAACCTCCTGGTTGTAGGAGTAGGTTTTCTCTGTGCCAGGTGCCAGGGAGTGGCGACTGGACACAGGTCTCTTCTTGTCTTGTGTGCCCCCTGAGGCATCTGGTGGGGCCACTGCGTGATACAGGAAGCTGAACTAGATGGGCCTTTGGCCTAATCCAGCAGCCAGGCTCTGCTTATGTTCTTATGTTCTTAACTGTAAGGCCGAGGGGCTGCAGCCATATAGCTAAAGAAGGCCAGTCAAAATCCTATTTCTTCAGCACAGGGAAACCTCTGGTTTTTCGGGTCAACAGCAAGAAGTACTTCTACATGCACAACCTCCCACCGCTGAAAAGCCATGGGTTGTGCACCAACACGATGCATCTGAACACATCGCACGGACGTTCGTGAGGCTCCCGTTAGCAACGAAGGACACACTTATATCCCCGTTGATTTCAACACCACTTTAGCTAGGATCCACTAGCTCTGACTACAGCCCTGTGTGTGCAAACACCCACAGCGAAACACCTGCGTGTTCAGTGTCGGGTGACCCTTTTTCCTTCTTCTTCTTCTGACAGCAACAAAGATGTTTTGCCCAGGCTCAGAGACAGAGCAAAATTCATGCTTTCTGGTTACAATAAGCTGGTATGCAAAACCAGGCTGCTATTTTTAACTCAAAGGTGTCCCATCAAAGACTTTTGCTCGTTCCTGTTGACCTCCGACCTCCCCTTCCTTCCTACCGACAGAACAATCTTCATACTTACACAGTGGCAAAGATAGAAGAGAGCTGGCACCTTCCCCTCCCTCTGTCCCCAAATAAGTCACACGCACAGGAACATCACATTGCCTTCACTAGGGGGAACCCCAAGGAACTCACTGCCACCAGCTTTTGCAACGACCACTGCTCTGCAGAAGAGGGTTAGCTCACGATTTCCTCGTAGCCAGGCCTTCTTCCCCTTAGCTCTTCCCTCACTGCCCAAATATGCCTATTTTTAAGTGTAGGCAAAGGGGGCTTCCAGGTTGAACCCAGAACAAGGCTGTGCACAGAGAGCAAACCTCGGGGCAACTCTGCACTAACTCATTGGCCCAACACATAACTGTTGTCACCACACAGGTCTCCTCCGAGCCTTTCCAGGTCACAAAGGAGCCAGCCCCACCCCACAGGTTCATCGAGTTCTGCATTCCAGCAGTGCCCAGATGGGGCAACCCTCGCATCCAGCACCCTGCACCTGGAGCCAGGGAGACAGGAGTTAACAGCTGAGTCATGCGTTCCCTTCTCCACCTACTGCTCCCGACCAGCAGGAAACAGCTTCCTAACAGCCAGCAATCAACTCCGAGAAGCTAAGCTAGGCCAGACCGAGCCCAGGAGAGGGAGCCTGCCTGTGACTCACCCCGCAGGGAACAGCCCTCTATTCAAAGTGAGAGTCTGACCAGAGCGGACCAAGAAGAGGAGGTTCCGTCACCCCCCCCCCCAAAAGGCCCCAGGGGAGCAGGCCTGAGGTGGCAACGCCCAGCAAAGCAGTACAGGGTGAGGCAGAGTGCAGGGTGTGCCCCCCCTTTGGAGTTTTATTGTGATCACTGCCGCAAGCCACCAGCAACATACTTGAGTAACTTGACCCGTTACAGAGCCAGGAAAGAAGAGAGACAGGACCCTGCCCCAAGGAACTTACAATCTAGTTGGGGGAGGGGAGGGGTTAAGGTTAAGTGCTGTTTAAACCTGCTGTTGCTTTAGCTCTGCAATGGCTATTTTAACTCTTTTACTGTGCGCTGCTTTGCATCTTGTTTTGAATAGAAAAGCAGGATAGACATTTTCAAAAGAAATATATTCTATATTGCACAGATTTACTATTTTCTGGTGGGCCACCTCCAAAGCGGCTCAAAAGGATGCTTAAAAGATTTCTGCTCTCCGGAATGAACAGTATTGGTTTACCTACATGGTTTTATGAATCACTTAAGAACATGATGGTGTCGTACACAGTACTTTGCTGGATCAGAACAAAGCGGGTTCACCTTATCCAGCATTTTTTTTCCCCAACAGCGCCTCTGGGGAAGCCTCTATACATAGAGGCTGAGGATCTTCCCCTGCTGTTTGTCTCATGTACGTGACATTCAGGGGTAGACTACTGCTGACTGTGGAGGTTCAACATTCAGCGACGAACCATGACTTCTAGCCAAGGTTATGACGCTTCAGCATTCTGCCCACCCTCACTCAGGAAGTTAAAGGCTTAACTTCCAAAAGATAACATATGTTTTGGATATATGTTCATTGCTTTGCTTTATACCCTTCCCAGCCGAATACCACCTCCAGCGCCACTCTCCTGCTGTGTACCACCGGAAGTGACTGGCAATGACATCATCGCCGGTTACTTCCGGGTTTTCAGAGGCAAGAAAACACAGGGTGGAGGCTCTGGGCAGGTGGGAGGGCCCTGCTCAGCGTTCCCGAGAGGCTCAGCCAAAGGCAGGAGCCTCTTGGAAGCAAAAATGCACCACCAAAAGCTCTGCATCGGAGCGAGATTCCAGTGGTCCAGTGGTCCGAGCACCACCAGCAGTCAGCCAAAGTACCACTGGTGGTTGTACTAATACCACAGGTTGGGAACTCCAGCTTTATATATTTCTTTAGGGTTCCTCACCCCTCCAAAGCCCGCAAGGCTGCAAGGCTGAGTGACCACGGGAGCCCAGCTTCTGGAGAACCCCAGCTTTTCTCAAAACCAAAGGTCCCTGACAAAATGTCTCTTTCACCAGGATGCGAAGGCAATGTCTGCAAACACCTGAGTCGCAAGAAGCGACAGAGGAGATCCAAGCAAACAACTGCAATGTCCCTGGCCCACGGCAAGGAGCAAAACTAGAATACGTACGTTCTGCAAATTAAGAGGCACAATGCGAATCCCCCTCGTTTGCATGACGGACACAGCAGTTGCAGAATCCCACTTTTCTTGCTGCAGCATTTGGATCAATTTTGTATAAAGTAATTGCCGTGTGTGTGTGTGTGTGTGTGTGTGTGTGTGTGTGTGTGTGTATGTGTGTGTGTGTGTGTGTGTGTGTGTGTGTGTGTGTGTGTATCTCCCATGGCCCTGAATACTGGCCTGTTTGGGATGCAGAGGGGGGTAAGGGGGCCCTTCATACTCACATCCCTGGCCCGACCTACCACTCCCCCCCCCCCATTTCCCTGCCCCCAGAGCAAAGGATGCGGATAAGGGCGGTTTTCATCCTGGACCCGTCCCAAAGATTATCGCTCAGCCTCTTGGAAGCAGGAACCCTTCCCTTTCCTGCCCAGCAAAGAACTGTCTCAGCTGTTGTTTCCGCTCCTTCGCGACAACATTAAATATATGTGTATATATAGAAGCTGGGGCCCTGAACTGGCCACACAGGGAGGGGAGGAACCCATCGCTTGTGGCAGAGTCTCAAATCCGTTACGTGGTCGTAGGCAAGCCACCATTCTCTCACCCTCAGTCTTTCCCCCTCTCCCATCTGCAATATGGGAATAATTCCACTGACCTACTTCAGAGGGCCACTGTAAGGATCTATCATCTTTGAGCTAATAGTCAGAAGGCACTATGCAAATAATAATAATAATAATAATAATAATAATAATAATAATAATAAAAAATATGTTTGGCTAGGCTTCACTGCAGCTTCTTGTGAAGAATTCACAAGAAGTCAGCTTTGAAAGGTGGGAAATTACACGTGCCTCAGAGCATGCGCAGAGAGCCTCTCCCTGCCACAGAGGAACTGTTGTCCAATCTCCCTATGCACCTGGAAGGCTGGCCGGGCAGGCTTTAAGGCCCACCCAGAACATCTCCGTTGAAGACTAGGAGATTCAGAGAAGGCTAGCCAGGCAGGAGAGAGTTCAATGGAGGGGTGAAAAGTGATGCACGTCTCTCGCACGGAGAGTCACGGAAATGCACTGGCTCCAGGGGCCATTCAGAAAGACCACCCAGCACCTATGAGCCCATTAACCCTTCCATGCCCAAGATCCGTTCTTGCCCTCATTTTTCTCCAAAAGCTCAGGACAGCCGGCATTCTTTCAAACTCCCTTGGCCAATGGTTCCGGGTCAGCCTTGCCTTCCTTATGTTGGATATGAGCAGTATTTGGCTGCAAGGACCTGGGAGGGTAGTGTGTGTTCCGGTCACCTGCAAGGACCTTCACCTGGCCCCTCCTGTCTGACCTGGAAGGGGCGTGACCCTGACCTTTCCCAACATCCTCTCTCTGACCACATGGGTTCGCATCTGACTCTACATGGGGACGGACGTGCTGTTCTGGGCTCCTTGCCTGGAAGCCATTTTCCCCACATGGGTGTGCCAGCTATATAGGGGCATACTGACCGCTTAAGTTATAGAGTACCTCTAGTCACAACTAGATGAATGTAAACTATGAATGCTGATCTGTAAGTAAAACTATTTTTCTTTTTACTATACAAGCCTCAGACTCCGTGTCTCATTTTAATGCTAATGATAGCTAGCTAGCCTGGGTGCTGGGATAACTCTACTGGTTAAATAAATATAAGGTCTTCTTCCGTTTGCAAACTCTGCATATTTGAACCCCCTAAGGTTTATGAAATAATATAATAACCCCCAACACCTTATAGGCCTAGCCTACTTGTGGGTGCATCCCACAAGCTTCATGTCCAAGCAGAGATTGGAACCCAGGTCATCCCTCCCCCAGAGTTGCCAACTTTCTTCACTGGCTCTCTGCTCCTCTGCCCTTAGCAATCAGCTTGTTCCCAAACATTAGCAGGTGACAGAACATAAGCCTCGTTGAACACAGGAAAACTTACTTCTGAAGCAGCACGTATACAGCAAGTCCTAAAGTTGTCGGTAGTTCTTCTTGGAAACTGCGACTTTAAGTGAAATAACTTATAATGAAACCATTTTTACCACAGGTTAATTGATAAACATTTGTTCCTATGGCATATTCCCATCAACTTGAAAACGAAACGACTTTAAGTGAGGACTTACTAGGATTGCACTGCTAGGTAAGGTGGCAACCCTCAGTACACTTACAAGTAAAATCAGCAGGACTTACTTTTGAGTAAACACGCATAAGATTGCAATGCATGCGCAAGGCCTCAATGTCAAGTGCGAACACACACATAAGCATACAAACTGCATGTTTACACATCGATAAACACACAACTGAATCTCTGGCACACAGACACACAAGGGCCAATCCGCAGATAAGGAGCTGGGCAGCTCAAACTCTGCAGGAGCATACAGAGGCACTGCCAGCTGCGCATGGAGAGTGCATCATCCATCCCAAATACTGATATTTATTAAATGACGGGTTTATAAATAAATCCATAATAATAATAATAAAAAAAAACATACAGGACACCAATGCTGGGGGGGGGGGGGTACTTGGTTGGCCTGTGTGGGCAACAGCAGGAGTTTCTGTCCAGGGCTGTTTCTGCCATCTCACTACTACCGTAACCATCTGGCTGGCTGCTGACACGTGTGCACGCCGCTTGGGCTGTCTCTGCCAAAAACGGGGTGAACATTTCACTAGATTTTTTTTTTCAAAGCAGCCCCTACAGTTCTGGGCTGAAAGGAGCTTAGAAGAATCGCGCCTTGCTCAGTTGGAGGCGGCGACAAAGGTGAGGGAGGAAGATGATGATGAGCAAATTCTGTGACACACGGAGGACTTCGGTTTCGTTTCGATGCGAAAGTACCGCCAAACGCCCCTTTAGCCCACGTTGAGGCGGGCTTGCCAACAAGGCAAGGCGGACGAAAGGCTCTTCCCGCCTCCGCGCCTCGCTTCCAGCGGGGCTTCCGCAACACCTTAGTGCCGCGGCAATTACTCCGGAGTTGTTGATCCGGAGCTCAGACGCATTCAGAGCATTGCGTGGCGCGGTTAGGCGAGCGCAAAGCGGGGAGATTTTCCACAACTGCCACCTCCCTGCGCCTACTCCCTGCGCTCCGCCTGTTCACACGACGCGCTCCCCCCCCCCCCCGTGTTTACCTTCTGATCCACGATGGAGCAGGCCAGTTGCTTGACGTGGGCTAGATCGGAGGCTGCTGGCAGCAAGACGAACTCGCGGGTCAGCCCGATCTGGATCTGGAAGGAGACACCGTGGCACGGCGAGCCGCCGAGGGCGCACGAAGGCTCCGGGACAGCTCCGGGGGACGGCGGGGCTGGTTCGCAGCAGCAGGAGGAGGCGGCGGCGGAGGCGCTGCTGCTGCTGCTGCAGCTGCTGCTGCCTCCGCCGGGCGGAGAGGCCATCGCGGCGGTGGCGGGCCGAGGCGCGGCGGTGCCCCCCCCCTCGGAGGGCGGCTGGAGCGCCCCGCCGGACTGGCTGGCGGGCTGGGCGTCCGGCGCGCCTTCGGGGCCCCGCGGGCGTCTCCAGCGGCGCGCAAGCCAAACGCCCTCGGCCGCGGCGGGGCTCTCGCCGGGCCCCAACAAACTTTCTTTCCCCCCCGAGAAGGAAGTGCGCGGAGTGACACTTCAAGGGGCCAATCGCAAGCGGCGGCGGTGAAGTCACCACACCCCGCCCCGCCCTGCCGCTTCGGAGTGGAGCCGGAACGAGCGACGCGGCGCGGATGAAGTAGCAGGGCACCTGTCCCGCCAGCCCCTCCGCTCGCCTGAAGATGTAGGACGACGACGCCCTGGGACACGGGCAGGCGGCGAGGGCGCCTCTGAACATAGGCAGAGCGACTGGCGGCGGTGTCGCAGGCAGGCACTCCGAGTCCGCCGAGCCTCCACTCCTCGGGCAAGAAGGCTTCCTTCCCTGACAGTTTGGAAGGAGGAATTCCCCGCGCTGCGCCCTAGTTTTTCCAGGCTTTAACCCCTGATGGTGAGGCAAGGTCTCCGCCCCGCCCGCAAGCGCTGCCAACTTCTGTTCCACCGCGGCAGGGCTGCGGAAGCACAAACCTCCCTGTTCGTCGCCCGAGGCAAGGCTGCTTCGGGGACAGAGGACGTGACTTTCCAGCGGGCTGGCGCCTCTCTTTTCAGAAGACGACCGCGAAAGGAGACGACAAGGAAAAGTGGTTTGCTTGCGCTGTCCTGAAAACGGTCACACAAAACCTCTCCCGTGAATTAATGATGATGATGATGATAAATGAGATTGCCCCGTTCATGTCCCTGCACTTGACAAAAGTTTTCAGGCTGGGGGCTGAGGAACCCGAGGAACCACATCCTCACACAGAGTAGGGACGAAAGGGGAAAGCTTTCTGGTAGCTTTGAGCCTGAGCACCAATATCCTTACCGGTTAAGCATCTTCTTGCGGATGTTTAGATTGTGAAGTCCTCGGGACAGAGACCTTTCCTAGAGAGTGTCAGACACCGCGCTTCGCCACTCTCCTCTCCTCCACACGTCCTTTTCCATCCCACCCCCTCTTTCTTTTTTGATCCAGGGGGCAAGAAGAGGAGGAGTGGATGGAGGGGGGGCAGCTTGCAGACCACCAGGTAAAAGGGGGAGTGGCCCCGAAGTCGAGTGCCAACCTGGCTGGCTGGAACCCACATTCCAGCCCGCCGCAAGGCAACGGTTCATTTGTGGCTGCTGCTCCAGAAGCAGGAGTTTCCGTGATGCGATGCCCTTTGTCTCTCCTTTGTCGAGATCAGGTGCCGATTTTCCCTTTCCTGAGAGGCATCACAGAGAGTTCCCAGCGAGTCTCCTCCTTGGCTGCTGCTTGCTCCTCCTCACCCCCAGGCGCTGAAGTCCAAAGGGTTTCTCCTTCTTCTTCCCACCAAGGCTTCTCACGTGCCAGCTGCATCACCCACCCTTCTTCTGTTCCTCGGGAGAGTTGGCAACATTCTTTGCTGCTTCTTTGCTTTCCAGATCCCCAACATGCCGGCCATGCAATCCTATTGTTCTGCTGCATTCCCCGATGGTCAGCCTGCGGCAGGCTGCCTGCCTGCTACAGAAGTAAATAATTGGCACTCGGCACAAGGGTGCAGAGGAAGACAGGAGTCTCTTAAGTGAATTCTCATCATGGGTATTTTAACTTTTCAGCATTTCATGCTATTGTTGCATTTTGGAAGCGGAATTAAAGGGCGACAAGAAACTTGCTAGATTTGTGAGATGTTAAAGATTATTGCTCTAACAAGACTGGCAGCCTGGTCTTGTGTGTGATCAGAAAGGAGGCCGGTCACACCTGATCTTAAAAGGAGGCTGGTCACACCAGAGGAGAGATGGAAGAAGAGAGCGCCTTTGGTCGCTGCCCAGAAGCTCCATCCTGGCCGTAAAAGCAGGAAGGCTACACCTGCGGACCTGCCCCCCCCCCAGGCTGCCTTCCCATTGCTCTGTGTGCCCAAAACTGCCCACACACAAGCCTCTCGCACTCACCACCCCTGCCCTGCCCAACCCTTCCAGCCCGAGGAGGCTCGGCAGGTCCGACAACATTTCCACCTCCAGCCGCCCACGCGTAACAGATGAGGCGGCGGCGCCACCTGCCTCCAGCATCCACCATGCGCCCAGGCAAGCAAGCAAGACTGCCTTTGGCGGCTGGGGGGCAGGTGCACTGTGTGTGCCGCGCCAGGCATAGCAGCACGTGGGGCTTGGCTCGCTCAGAGAGAACATCGGGGAGGGAGCCACAGAGGAGGGCCAGGTCACAGGTGACTGGCTGCCCAGGGGCTCACCCAGGCAGGACCAGGGATGGTGTGTCTGGCCCCCATGCCAACCCCCTCCCTCCGTGTGAATGCTTCGCAGGCCTGAGGTCAGCTGTGGGGGGTACGTGAGAGAGTTGCGTGTACTGTACAGTATATCTCTGTATGAAACCCAGGCCTGTATGGAGAGGCCTTGGAGATGGTGTGTGTTTTATGACTGCTAAATCTGTCAGGCAGAAGAGGAAGCGGGCTGGGATGCGATAAGAGCAACAGTTGGCCCTAGCAGCAACCAAGGGGCAGCGCTAGCAACCCTGCTAGACGACGCTCCGTTGATGCGGGCGGGCGTCAGGCAGCGAGCGAGGAATAACGTGGATGTAGTTCCCGCCTGTGTCACTCAAATGCTCTTCTCGGGCCTGGCTCCGTCCTCCCTCCCCGCATCCGGAGCCGGCCCCGCTGCGAGCTGCTGCTGCTCCACCTAACAAACTCAAGATGCGCCTACACAGACTTCCTGTCTGCGTAATTCATTCCGCTTCCTCTCGCTGGAGAAAGGGGGCAGCCATGCGGACTAGAAACCTCGTCGACGACTTTTTAACAATCTTGAGCCTCCGGGTGCTCGAACAGGGTGGTTCTTCTCCTGGTTACGGGGGGCCGCAGCCATCGACGCCAGCAGCCAGCCCTGGCGTCGCAACTGCAAGCGGACGGACTCTCCGGGTTTGGAATGCGACTGCACGGCTTGTTTCGCCGGCTCGGCTCCGGACCTGCTGCTCGAGGAGGCGCCTGCCGCGGCTGCTGCCTCGCTGGGTGCCAGCAGGAGCGGGAGGGGAGGCACGAGGCGGCTCTGGGAGAGCAGGCAGAGCCGGCGAGGCCGTTGCGCTGCGCTGCGCTGCGCTGCGCTGCGCACAAGGGCGGCTTTGTGTTTCCCCCGCAGCCCCCGCCCGCGGCTGAGCGCGGCGCTCCAGTGGGGCTTCCCCTCCGCTGCAGAAGCAGCACTGCCGTTCCTGGCGAGGCTCGGCGACAGCCAGCCAGCCCAGGCCAGCGGATGATGCCTTCCTCCTCCTCCTCCTCCTCCTCCTCGGGGAAGAGGCCGCCTTTGCTCCGACAAGCGCTGCCCCGGGGCTGGAGGTGGCGCACGGCACAACCCGCGGGAGCGGCGGGCGACCAGCGGCCACTGCCAGCCAGGCGCTCGCTCGGGTCCTCCCTTCGCCCACGCCGAAGAAGCTCCCGCCAGGTCGCGTCCCCGGCCGTTGCGAGAGGGAGACAGACGACAAAGGTCTCTCTCTCCACCCGAGGCGTCCTCCTCTTCCACCACAGTCCCGTCCCTCCTCCTGATATGCCTTTTCCAAGCCGAAAAGCCCCCGGGGGGCCGTCAGCCTCCTGAGGAAGGCGCGCCCTCCCAGACCCATCAGAGGCGACAGCAGCAGCAGCAGCAGCAGCAGCAGCAGCAGCAGCAGCAGCAGCAGCAGCAGCAGCAGCAGCAGCAGCAGCAGCAGCAGCCCCTTCCTCCCGAGTTGGCTCTCTACCAGGCATTCAGGCTGGGCGCTTTCGCCAAGCCATCCGCCACGCCCCCCAGATCGCTTTCCTGCTCAGATCCCATCAGTGCGTGTGTGAATCCCTGAGGCATCTGGTGGGGCCACTGTGTGTGATACAGGAAGGTGGACTAGAGGGGCCCTTTGGCCTGATCCAGCGGCAGGGCTCTGCTGAGGTTCTTATGTGAAGCTGGGACTTTTTTTTTGTCTCCATGTGCAGCGCAGCGCCTGACACTTGCGCACACTGAAGCACGTTCGCCAGTTCTGCTTCAGCCAGTCTGGGGGGTCCTTTGGAGCACCCCAAAATTTGCTTGACTTGTGGCCAGCCTGAAGAGTCCTCCGGGTCAGAGGCCGCTGTTTGAAGGGGCAGCACGTGACGTAGTTTTGTGACTAAGATCATCAATTCCACAGTCCAGTTCCTTAAAGGCTTGTTCGTGTGTGTTCCTCTAGCACCTCAGCTCTGGTCACTTCTGCGTGACTCAATTGACGCCCCCCCCCTGCAGGGAACCTGCCCACCGCCAAGAACTCAGCCAGCTTCTCTGCCCCCCCCACCTCTCTTTTCATTCGCTCCTTGTCATCCATCTTAAGCCACGCTGGCCTCCTCCAGACCCCACCTTTCCTTTTTACTAGCCCCTCATTTTTAAAGCACCGCCCTTAAGTCCAGAGTATGTGTTTTGGACCCCCCCCCCTGGCAACTGTCCAACTCCATATGTATTGAACTGGGCAGCGCTTTTGAAAGTGTAAATGGGGATTTTAAGGGGATATTAGTCGAAGACCACCTTACCTGTCTCCTGAGAAACCTGTATGCAGGTCAAGAAGCAACAGTTCGAACCAGCCATGGAACAACCGATTGGTTCAAAATTGGGAAGGGAGTGCGGCAAGGCTGTATATTGTCACCCTGCTTATTTAACTTATATGCAGAGTACATTATGAGAAATGCAGGGCTGAATGAATCGCAAGCCGGAATCAAGATTGCCGGGAGAAACATCAACAACCTCAGATATGCAGACGATATCACCCTAATGGCAGAAAGTGAAGAAGAACTAAAGAGCCTCTTGATGAGGGTGAAAGAGGAGAGTGCAAAAGTTGGCTTGAAACTCAACATTAATAATAACAATAAAGATCATGGCATCTGGTCCCATCAATTCCTGGCAAATAGAAGGGGCAGAAATGGAAACAGTAACAGATTTTACTTTTTTGGGTTCCAAGATCACTGCAGACGGAGACAGCAGCCATGAAATTAAAAGACGCTCACTCCTTGGAAGGAAAGCTATGGCAAACTTAGACAGCATAATAAAAAGCAGAGATATCACCATGCCAACAAAAGTTCGCATAGTCAGGGCGATGGTGTTCCCAGTAGCAATGTATGGTTGCGAGAGTTGGACCATAAGGAAGGCTGAGCGCCGAAGAATAGATGCTTTTGAACTGTGGTGCTGGAGAAGACTCCTGAGAGTCCCTTGGACTGCTAGGAGATCAAATCAGTCAATCCTAAATTAAATCAACCCTGACTGTTCCCTGGAAGGACAGATACTAAGGCTGAAACTCAAATATTTTGGCCACCTAATGCGAAGAGAGGACTCTCTGGAGAAGACTCTGATGCTGGGAAAAATTGAAGGCAAAAGGAGAAGGGGAAGGCAAAGGATGAGATGGTTAGACAGCATCACTGATGCAACGAACATGAAAATGAGCGAACTCAGGAAGATAATGGAGGACAGGAAGGCCTGGCGGGATGTGGTTCATGGGATCACGAAGGGTCGGACACGACTTAACGACTGAACAACAAAAGTCGAAATGTCTGGCTTTATGATTAGGAGTTAAAATTTTATGATGCTCATGATGGTCTGTATGGCATTATTTTGTGCTGGTCAGAGACCATAATAAATAATTGAACTGGGCAGGTGTCCTCTCGGTTCAGCCACATTTACACCTTGCACCACAGAGGAGCAAGTCTGGGGCAGCCGCCCCTCTGGTGAGCGCCCAGACCAGCTGCTCAGGGGCCAAGTCTCCAGCGAGGAGAGCTGCCAATATGGCTGCTGCCTCTCCACTACTCGGAGGAACCCAACAGCGGCCACAGCCCAGGCTCTTCCCTGCTCTGGCTGGGCAACACTCGCCCCCTCCCTCATGTTTCCCACACCCAGGAATAGAGCTGGCCCAAAATTTAAGCAATACGACACTGTACCTCCCCACTCTCAACCTGGGAGCTTCACCCAGCGGTAGCTCACCAAGACCCATGCAGGAGCCTCTCTCTGTGAATTGTGGCCCCATGCCAGTGATGTAAGGGGGGGGCTAAGCCCCTTACTGGAAGAGAAACGGGTGTTTTTAACTGGGATTTGAAGGGTTTCCTGTTTTTAAAATGTTAGCTGCCTGGGATTATTTTGCTAGACATGCAGGATAAAATCATTTGAAATAAGGGTATGTCAGGGCCTATATGGAGAGAGGTCTCACTCTCACTCACACACACACCCTTTTAAAGCAGAGGCCTCCCCTTACAGCCACAAGCCTCAGCACAGCTCTGCCAAGGCAAACCCCAATCCTATTGTTGGCCCTCCGGAAAGTTTAGAATTACCTTTTTCAAAAGCCAAGCATCTATCCCCCCCTCTGGTTTAGGTAAAGGTATCCCTTGACAATTAAGTCCAGTCGTGTCCGACTCTAGGGAGCGGTGCTCATCTCCGTTTCAAAGCCGAAGAGCCAGCGCTGTCCAAAGACGTTTCCGTGGTCATGTGGCCGGCGTGACTCAACACCGAGGCGCATGGAACGCTGTTACCGTCCCGCTGACGCGGTAACCTATTAATCTACTTGCAATTTCTTGCTTTCGAACTGCTAGGTTGGCAGGAGCCGTCGCACAGATTCGAACTGCCGACCTTACGCTCGACAGGTCAGTGGTTTAACCCACTGCGCCACCCACTGGTTTACATTAGTATAAATATTCACCCTGCCGCTGGTGTGTGTCCCCATCCATTGCCTTGGGCGACTCCTGCAGTCTGCTCCCAGGGCAGCAGCCTGCTGATCTGCTCCTGCTGCCCTCTCTGAAGAGCAGAAAGGGAGATTCTCTGTTTCACTCTGCCAAAAACCCAACTCTTATTCCAAAGGATTTTTTAAATTATTTATTATTACTACTACTGAGGCAGACTTTGTCCCACATACAGTTCAGTCTTGTGATTAAACAGGACAACAACAAATAAAAATGAGAAAGAGGGAGTTCAAATAAATATACAATAAAAAGCTAACCGGCACCTTGAAAAAGGCAGGAGCGCTCGCACTCTGGATAAATACAGCGAACAGACGGGGGGGGGGGGGGAGGGAGGAAAATAAGGAGGGCCAGAGTTGCAGGACTGGCTCGTGGGTGGTGATGGAGTCCCATCCCTGGGAGGGGGGAAGCGGGGAGCTCTACGTGGCGTGCTCCTGAGACACGGGGAGAGCACAGTGTTTTCAAAACAGTGTCTTTTCTCCCTGCCCTACCCCCACCCCCCCACCCCCCATAGCTCAACTCAGCACAGTTTTAAAAAAGACAGCCATGGCTCATAGAAACTATCACACAGTGATAACGCGATTGTGGTTACGTCAGCATCAGCCCTTTAGGTGTCTCTTGGGTTTCGTTTTTCAAATCCAATTTTCTCTCAACTGTACAGAATGTACATAAAATGGTGTGTTAGGCCTTGGGCAGCGAAGGGGGGGGGAGAAAGAGGAAAGGGGGGGGACAAGCTGCAGGCAAGAGAGAGGCGATCCATCATGTGCTGCAACGAACGCACCGCCACCCTGCCTGGAGAGAAGGGAGCAAGAAGCACTCATACTAATGACCCGACCCCCCCCCCCCGCTGAGCTGGTTTTGCCCCTGGCCTTGGGCACTGCTGAAATAGCCAGAACTATGCCAAAGAGTTTCCTGGCTGGGCAGGGTGAAGAGTGGCAGAGCCGGGTCTCAGACTGGCAATTCAGCACCAAGGGGGAAAGGCCAGAGCAAGGTGGCCAGGAGGCGCCTCAGCGAGCAGCCCCAAGCGGAGCTTCTCCTGAATGGGCCGCTGCCAACAGTGCGGCGAAGAGGCTGCCGGGCTCTCCCACCCAGCGGCCCCTGCTGCAGAGGGGAAGGGCCTGGGGGAAGCAGAGACCCTGGCTGGCTGGGATCAACCCCCCCCCCCACCTTGCTGCTCAGGGTGGGCCAAGGACTCGCCCCTGTTTACAGTTAAAAAGCTCCCTTGCGACAGATTCCCAAATCCTGCAAGAACCTTTTTGCGGTCCAGATTTTTTTTAGTGTTTGCCGTCAGAATCGCAAGGGTACGTTTTGTCACAGGTAGAAAGAAAAATGAACACAGACAGTAGTGACCTCACATCCCCCAAACATACAAATCGGGGAAAGAGGCAGGCCAACGTCCAAGACCCTGGGGCTCTGGGCCCCCCTCCCTCCTGCGAGGCCCCGGAGCTTGTCCTGATCCAGCAAGCAAACTCCCAGCTGCCCCAGCTTTTACCAGTCTGCAGCCGACGATGCCACTCACAGCTCCAGCCAGGGCTGGGATATCGCCCACACAACGGCCACAACAGCGTCTGCACTGACCAGACTGGCCCCTTCGGAGCCCTGGCTGAGAAGAGTTGGCGGCGGCGGCGGCGGCGGCGGCGGCGGCAGCAGCAGGGGATGACTGGCTGCACCGCAGGCCGCCTGCCTGAGGGATGGGCAAGGAGAAGATCCAGATGTGCCCGGGCGAGCACTGATTGCCAGGACAGGGCTACGCACAAGCTTGACACCCAGGAAAGACCGGGGGGGAAGGGAACATGCCTGCTTCTTCTGACCGACACCGGCTCTCCATAGGGGCACATTCCTGGCAGAATACCTGCTTCCCCCAGGAAACAGCCTGCCTACCTGGGCCAAGGCAGACGAGGTGCCAGCAAACTCATTTGCTCCCCCCCCCTTGATCACCATTCTGCTCCCTCCAGGCCTCGTCTCCCCCCCTCCCCGCATTCGCCTGTCCCATGTGCTCAGACCCTTTCCCACCTGCTTGCAAAAAAATGGGCACTGGCGCAGCCACCGCCTGGCCTGGCCTGGCAAGTGGAGGCTGCTGGTCCTGCCCCCCCTTACCGATGGGGCCTCAGTTTCTCCTGTCACCTCCTTGCTCTTACCTGCAGCCTCTTCCAGCAGGAGGGAGAAAATGGAGCCAAGGCAGGGGCAACTTCTCCTGCCTCTGGTTTGGGCGGGTCTCTGGAAGGAATCCTACATGCTCTGCCCTTCTCAGTCCTCCTCTGTTGCCCACTGGAGCTGGGAAAGGGGGGGGGGGAGTGGCCCCAGAGGCCTTGAAACGGACATGCGGCCTGCCCCAAGGAATCACACAGTCAACCGTGGGCTGGGAGCCCTCGACAGCCCCAGCTGGCGGTGGCTGCTGCTCAGGAATGGCGTGAAAGGGGAGGGGGCGTGGCTCTGGTCACAAGGTGCCCCTCCCTTTGGCTCAGACGAAGACGCTCCGCCAGGAGAGTCCCGGCGGGATTCAACAGCCGCCTCTGGCCAGGGATGCGATTGTGCTAGGACTGCAGAGTGTCCGTTCCCAAGACAGCTGCGAGGAGGGGCTTGCAAGGAGAAAGAAAGACAAACAAGCCCGAAGGAGCAGCTGCAGAGTGAGAAGTTTGTTAAAAAAATCCTTTGCTGAACCTGGCCCAGGAGCGGCCAGGAGTCCGAGGAGCAGGTCCCTCCTTCCTCCCCTGCCGACGATGGAAATAAAAACCAGGCGACCTTAAAATGAGCGGAAAATATTTCAGTGCTGGTGAAGGGGAGCCCAAGGTCAGGGCAGCGGAGGGAGGCCTCCCCCCATTCCGCGCCCTGGCCACCGCTGTCCAGCAGGGGTCAGTCCTGAGCTGAGGTGGCGATGGTGCTGGAAGGTGCCCATGGCGCAGGAGAGAAGACTTGTTAGCACCACTGGCTGGGCCAGAGAAACAGGGCAGAAGAGGAGGGGGGTCCTGGGACACATCTGCAGGGGAGACAGACAGACAGACAGACGAGAGACCATGAAGAGAGAGCCAGGACTGAGCAAAGCCACTCCGCCGCCTGGCCCTCCTGGGGGCACAACGTACCTGCGGGCCCCGCCCCTCCTCATACGAAGACCTTGGCCAGAGCGTCTGCCCCGGCACTGGCGATCAGGGCCTTGCTGGGGTGGAAGGCCACGTCGTGGATGGCCTCGTCGTGCTTCTTGCGGTGGGCGGTGATCTCCTGCATGCAGGTCTTGTTGTCCAGGTTCCACAGCCGGAGGGAGCAGTCGTGGCCTGCAACAGAGGAGGGGGGGGCCTCATTGTGGGGGGGGGCAGCTGGACTGCGCTGTGCACCCGGCACACAGGCATCAGACCCAGTTAGACAGTTAAGTGCAGACATGCCCCAGGAGACCCCGGACTGCAGGGGGGGGGGCAGTAGGGGATCCAGCGTGGTGTAGTGGCTATGCTAGGACTGCCGAGGCCTGGGTTCAAATCCTTACTCAAAGGGTGACCCTGGGCCAGTCAGAGTGATGGGCCCTTTCAGCCTAACCTACTTCATAGGGTTGGGGGACACGCACACGCCACGCACAGCACCTTGCACAATTTAAAAAGACAGGCCAGTGGCACCTCCGCCAGTATGCACAACCCCGGCGGCAGCATCTCCTGCTGAAAAGGGGCGCCCCCTGCTGGCCCTGCCAGGTCTCCTCTCTACCCGACTCCCTGGAGAACTGCTGCTGTGCAAGCTGGAGGGACTCGGGTCCTCACGCAGCGCAAGGCACCTTCAGGTGAAGCAAGGCCAGCAGGGTCACCTGGACAGGGCGGCAGGGGGGCAGAAGCACCCTAGTCAGTGGCTCAGTCTCGCTGCCACAGACGTTTTGCACCCACAGCCCTCTCTCGCTTCTGGACTGGGCAAGCCAAGGGCCAAACGACATGGAGCTGGCTGGGGGTGCTGGCTGGTTCCTGACCCCCAAGGCGAAAGATTTCTGAACGATAAAGCTGGGCGTTCAGGAATGGGGACTGGCGTTTGAAAGGGGGGTGCCCCTCTCTCTCCCCCGCCTTACAGCTGGGAGGCTCCAGCACACACACACACACACACACACACACACACACACACACACACACACACACACACACACAGAGCTCCACACAAGTCCAGGCTGCAACATTCGCTCCCTGAGCTCGCAGGAGAGACTTACTTCCCGACATCAGGAAGACTCCGTTGGGATCGGCTGCAAGACAGGTGACGGCATCCAGGTGAGCGACCATGGAGTGCACCGTTTTCCCTGCACGGGGAGAAGAGGAGAGGAGGTCGTGGTGCTTTCCAAACAGTTCGGCAACTCTTTCAACAGTCGGTGCACGTCTCAGTTCTGTGCTCTCTCGGAAAAGCGCATCTTTGCCAGACGGAGATGGAGCCGAGACGGTCAAGTGCCCAGCCTTTGAGAAGGGGAAACTCTCCTCCCTCCTGGCCAAGGGGGGCAAATCTGTGCCAGGTGACCCATTCAGGCACCCAAATCAGCCATCCTACCGGTCCGATTGTCTAGGAAGCGGATCCCTCGGTCATCGTGGGCGGTGATCGTGACCGGCTGGGTTGGGTGGCTGACCACTTGGTTGATTTGACTGGCTCCTGTGAGGAAAGAGGAGAGGAACTGGCGAGCGGCCTCGAGGCAAGAGCCCCTGCGCTAGAGAGAGGCCTCCTGCAGAAGGGCAGCAGGGACGCGAGAGCAGAAGCCAGCCCCACCTCAACTCACCACTGGCTGGCTGAGACTCCAGGGTCAGGACGGGGCAGGCGGCCTCCGCGTCGTAAAGAACCGCAGAGCCCGTCTGGAAGGCCGCCACCACATGCACGGGGTCAGCACTGGAGAACGCGACGGACGTGGGGAGCCCGTTCTCTGCCGAAGAAGGGGACAGAGACAAGCGCCTGAGCAGCAGCTCCTGCTACGCGCCAGTATTCAACGGGGGCCATCAGAAGGGGGCAGAAAAACGGAGAGCCGCCTCCTCCTCCTCCTCCTCCCCCCACGCCCTCTCTCCATAGCACCTGCGATGATGCGAAGGACCTGCCTAATCTTGAAGACCTCTCTTTCCAACCCCAAACTTGGGTGGTTGGGCAGCCACCCCAAAACAAGGGAACCATCTCTGTGTGCTTGGCAGACTTTCCCAAGGGCTCAGAAACATTTTTGCAAAGCCACGAACAAACCCAGAACAGCCCAGCAAGGACCGAGTATGCGCGGCCTTTGACTGGCTCCCCAGCCCTACGGAATATGGAGGGTGTCAGTCCGAGGGGGAAAGAACTGGCCTGCTTAAGCCCCAAACAGCTTGCAGTATGCTGGTGGGCACAGAGAGGGAAGGGGGGGGGAGGCACACCACCAGGCTTTAAAATACACCTATCCTGCAAGCAACAACAGCTGTGCAATGGTGCCTGCAGCTGTGTGGGGGACACAGTTCAAGAGTCCTTGCTGAGAAGGGCACTAGTCAAGGGGAGAGCGCCCTCTACTGCTTATCCCAGGGACAGCGGGAAGCCTGCAAGGCACAAGACCCACTTCCTTCAGCCACTGCTATCTATGACCTTGACTTCATTATTTGCAAGGGTGGTGGTGGTGGACTGAGCTCTCGAGAGAGTGTGCAAGTATGGCTTCACACAATGCACGAGAGCGCTTGGGTGAAACCTAGGGGTCCACGGGTCAAACTGAGGCCGCCTTTTCTTACCGCTCTCGGTGCTGTAGGTGCTGAGGCAGGAGTTGCCGCTGCTGGGGTCCCAGATCCTCACTGTCCCATCTGCCGAGCACGAAGCCAGGCGGTTCTTGGAGGGGCTGAACGCCAGGCCCCAGACCACGTCCGTGTGGCCCTCCAGGACGTTGCTGAGCAGGCTCGGGTCTGCACCAGGGAACACAGAGGGAGAACTACTGCCACGGGGCTCTCTAGCGCCACACAGCAGCAACACCGCAGAAGCGGCCCTGAGTGACACGACACGCCTCGCTTGAAAGATCTGGAGCCTACCTGTCTTCCTGCTCTCAAAACAGAGAGCCCCAGGCGACCACATTGTATTGATTTAAGAGAAAACATCTGAAGCGGTTCAGGTTTTGAATCAAAAGCATGGGATGGTAGTTAACAGCAACGTTTACGCACCAAAACAGAAACATTTACACACAAACGCTTTCCAAAAACAGCAGCGTTTACACACAAAAACAGTGGCAAACAATGCACACTGATTCAAACGTCGCATCAAGGTCTGAGCTGCCTGAAGGAGCTGGAAGAGTTTGCGGGATGGCAACGCACCATCAGAGGGGAGGGGGCAGGAGAGCTCCAGGGGCAGGGAGCCCCAAACCAGGCTTCATTGTATGTGCAACAACAACAAAAAGATGTGTGCCCTGCGGTCCTCTGCCCCACAGAATCCGCTCTAGCAGCACAACTGTGGACTAGACACGGGGAGGGGAGAACGAGAGGGCTGTTCCCTGGTGCCTGCCAGCAAAAACGCACCCCTTACATATGCAGAAGCCCCCCCCCCCCAGCACTGACGTTATTTGAAAAATTAAACGCATAGGCTAAAGGGTTCGTTCTGTGAGCAGGGCTTAAACCTTGGAAGCAGACACGGGCATCCACTACCACTAGCCGACTAGCGTAGGATCACAGCAGCCGTTTTCAGAACCAAACCATGCAAAGCAAGCCGTGTTCTCCCACCCGCACTAAGCTGAAGGGGGGGAGGGGGGAGGCTGTGACCTCGCAAGTGCTGTACGTTGATCAATCCCTGTCCACCCAAATTCTAAGCATGGATGGAGGAGGGGAGTCACCCCCACATCCGCTGCCCCCCCCCATCTAATATTTCAGTGCTGAACACGGCATTCGTCTCTGGATAGAAGGGAGCAAGCAGGAGAAGGACGAGATGCTGCCGACTTGGGCCCTACCGTAGCCGTCGTAAGGGTCCATGCCGAGATCCGGGATCCGCCAGCAGCGAATCCTGGCATCTGTCCCTCCACTGTAGCAGTATTCGCTGTTGCACCCCATGGCGACAGAAAGCACCGGGCCCCTGAGAGAGAAGAACATGGGGCGGGGTCAGCAAGAAGGGGCTGTGCTCCCTGGGACCCCTCCTCAAAAACCACCCCCAGCAGTTCCTCAGAGGGGTCAGGGAAGGCCAACAAGCATCCCTGAAAGGCAGCTCGGCCTGCCCAATACGGATTTATTGATCCCAGGGGGCTGTGGCTTTTCTACATTCAGTGCCGCTTACAAATATCTTACAAATCAGTAAGAAATACAAGCCAGTTAAGAGGCCGTTTGAGGAGAGACGGCAGAATAAGAACGTAAACCTGTCCCCTTTTGCCGTTTTAGCAGAAGGATGCCAAGGTGGGAGAGAGAAATGCCTCCCGCCCCTGCCTGCCTGCCGTGCTCCCATGTGCACCTGTGCGCTCTGAACGCGTAGACGGGCTCCACATCCAAGGCTGCATTCCTGTAAAAGGCAGAGAGGAAGAACGTCAGAGCGGCGGCTCCTGCTTCTGCGCGGTTTTTAACGCAACATCATCAGAAACGAGCTCTGGGGTCTGCGGAGTGGCACGTCCCATCAGGAGCTGCAGACTGCCGGGGGGGGATGCACCCTGCCCCCCAGAGATGAGCAGATCTGGCGCGACATTTAGCAACACACTTCTGGGGAGAGCCACATCTCCCCATGGTCACCACGGAACACCTGAAGGGCAGAAGCTGACCAGCCACAAACTTTTCCATCCTACCACCACCACCACCCAAGCTGGTTCCCTCTAACACCAATCTGCACTGGGTCTTATCGGTTGTCTTGGATGTTTGCGGTCAAGCAAAAAGGCAGGATATAAATGCTATATACGAAGTGACCCAACAAAGCCTGCGTGCCAGGTCCTGTCCCCCCCCCTTTTGACAAATGCCTATATCCACTCTTACACGGGGCTCTCAGTAGCGCCTCCTTCAGGTCATGCATCAGTTCTACACCAGCTGAGCCACAGCATGGGGCCACCTGTCACACGACAAGTGTACACCAGTTTCACAGGCAGAGATTCCCCCCCCCCCAAGAACGCTGGGCTCTGCAAGGCTGGCAGCCTCGGAGCCCTCGCTGAGCCACCGCCGGCAGCATTCCTCTGTTGGGAGCCAGGAGGTTGAAAAGCCACGGAAAGGTCTTGAGGTGGCTGCCACGTGGCAGCGGCTGCATGGGCTGTGGCTGCGAGCCTGCCCTCCCAACAGAAGAGGGTCCCCCTGGAGGAGGCCCACTGCACCCAAAGGGAGGCGGCTCACTTCTTGGCGGCCACCGTCTTCTGCAGGTTCCACAGCTTCAGCGTGCCGTCCTCCGAGGCGGTGACCAGCGCGGACTCCACGTGGTGGAAGACCAGGGCTCGGATGCCGTCGTAGTGGCTCCGGAGGGTGAACTTGGGGTTCCAGGTCTTTTTGAAGGCGTCTTTGCTGTCCGAGAGCTGTGGGGAGGAGGGCAGGATGATTTAGGCAGAGGGCCCCCCCGTCACCCACTTCCCAGCACGGACTATCACCACTGCAGCTGGATATGAGCATGTTATATATACGCATTTTAATAACAAACATTATTTTATCATAAACATATTATATATGTATTTTATTGTTGTAAGCCCTATGGTGGGAGAAAGCGGGATAGAAATCAAATCAAAATTAATATTAATAATATTAATATTAATAAGCAAGAAGGGGGCAAGAGAAGGCAGGCGAGGGCTCGACGGAAGCCCAGCCAAGTCCACGGCCACACTCACGTCACAGCTCAGCTCGTTGTCGTTGGTGACCGTCAGGTCGGCCAGGTCACCCAAGCTGACTTCTCCTCCCCCAATCGTGTCCATGATAAATACATCCGAGGAGAAGCCCAGTGACCCTGTTTCCGGGGAGAGGAAAGAAAGCGGTTCACAAGCCTGGCCACAGACCAGTGAAAGGTCGAAAAAGGAAAGAGAATATTCTGATCTGGACTACAGAGGGAGATCAGAAAGGCACCAAGCTTAAAGGGCTAGCCAAGCCATCACCTTCATGAGACCTGGGCTGACTGGAGATGGCCGATGGCATGGATGGCTTAGGGGGAAGTCCATCAACGTCTCGGAAGTCGGCAAGCATGCCTTGCAGCTTCACCCGGCGAGTTTCTACAGGCGAGATGAAGGGAAAGGGTTAAATTGGGTCTGGATAAACTGAAACTGACAAGACAAGCAATTCTTGGGGTCAAGGAAGGAGCCTCTGGAAAAGCACAAAGATGGGCAGCGAGTGAGAGGAAGCCCCTGACCAACAGAAGACGCCGCCTCAGACTGGATCAGATCATTCAGCTCAGACACTGACTGGCAGCGTCTCTCTGGAGCTGGAGGCTAACCTAGAGGTGCTGCCGGGGCTTGAACCCGAGCCCTTCCGCATGCAAACAGGTGCTCTACCCACTGAGCTACGGCCTTGCTGAGAAGTGGCCTACATCTGAAGAAGCCCAGGAAATACCCGCTGCCAGTCAGTGTCAGTACTGGCGCAAATGGACCAGTGGTCTGACTGACTCTGTAGGAAGGCAGCTTCCAACGTAGGGCGCGAAGAGGAGAAAGCAGCCAGGACGTCTCGCACAGCTGCTGGCGAATCTTTCTGACGCAGAGGGGAGGCACAGGGTCGCATCCAGCCCCACCATTACCGAGTTCGTTGCCGTCTCCGGCGCGCCGTGTATCCCCTGCTCCCTCGCCGTTCTCCCCCGAGCCCAGGAAGTCGAACTCGCTCAGTGCGTCCTCGGAGTCCTCGTCGTCATCTTCGTCCTCCACTTCTGGCATCAGGGGCTTGTTGGAGAGCTGGCAAGATGAAGGCGGCGGCAGCGTTAGACGTTGGGCCTGCAGCCCCAAGACACGCTCGCCAAGAGAGAGCAGCTCGGGAGCAGGACTGGGCCAACTGAGAGCCTGCAGGTGGGCTTGCATGGATCTAGGTGTCTGCTGTGTGTCCAAAAACACAGAGCCAGGAACGGAGGGAGCCAGGATTCCCCACACCCAGGCATCCTACTCTTATGCACTGTGCAGAGAGAGAGAGGGGACCATGTTTTTCCTCCCACTCAGACAATACTAAAGGGTGGGGCATCGCCCAGCGAGGTCATTTGGCGGTAGATTCAGGACAGACCCAAACCAGAGGCCGCCTCCATGCATGGCACACCGTTCATGGATGGAATGAGTGGCGCTGACAGGAGCTGAGGGATGCACAATTGGCTTCTAGGGCCTCCCAACTACGGTCTGAAGCCCACAGCTTCCTTCCGGGAGGGGAGAAGGTACCTTTACTCGCTGCTTCTTATGCTGCCGCTGCGTCTCCAGAGGCAGGCTTTCCAAGTCCTCCTCTTCATCGCTGTCTTCTTCTTCGCAGCCCTGCAAGAAGGGAATCTTCTCCATGACTGTGCTGCTGATCCGGTCCTTCGCCTCTTTCCCGGCATTCCTGCCAGCAGGAAAAGGACAGTCGACATCAGGGAGCTCAGTGTGGGGCACCCCATAAGAAAAAGGGAGGGGGGGAAGCACGTTCATAGGGGTCACGTAGAAGTTGTACAGCCCACTCACACTTCCTCCCCTACTCCTAGCCGTCTATAGACCGGAGAGGGAAGGGAGTGCGAGCCCAAGACTGGCTGTGGCTCGTCTTGGCCATACTAAGCCAAGGTTTAAGCGCTGTATGTCTGAACCAGGCTGCTTCTAGGACCCAGGGAGGGGAGTTGCTCGCCCTTTGCATCTCTATGGTGAAGGGCCCAAGCACAGGGCATTGGCCATTACAGCAGCAACCAATGCAATACAGGAAACGCCCAAGCAGGACTGCAGGAGGGGTGGTACAGTCCTTCCTTGCCAGAGACTGGGCCAGGCTTCGTTCCCGCAGGAAATACTCAAGGTCTGTCCAAGAAAGCAGCGGCTGGGGCCAGTCAGAAGGAGACCATGCCAGGCCTTCCGCAGGCAACGCGATGAGCTTCTCTCTCACCTTTTGATCTGCTCCTCTATCTGCTTGACCAGGAGGGATTCGCCCCCGTTCAAGCCAGCAGGGCCAGAGGCCGGCCCGCTCCCTAAGCCGCTGGGCTCCGCAGCGCCATTCAACTCCACGGAGCAGCGGCCCAGAAGAGAGCGAACGCGCTTGGAGCGCATGTCGAGGATGGTGTCCGTGTAGCCCACTTCTTCCAGGTACCTGGGGAGACCGGTCACAAGGAAGAGGCACCCAGTTCAGTGCAGAGGTCAGCTGCTGGGAAGCTGCCAGCTGGGCCACCAGCCTCTCCTCCCCCCCCCCCCCCGTCGGTTGCCTGGACAGGCCCCACATGCTCCCCACTGCCTTGGGAGCCTCTCCGTACTCACTGGCGGAGCAGCTGCCGCCCTTCCTTCCACATAAGCGGGTTGCTTTCCAGAGAAAGTGGCTCTGCGGGGCCGTTGGAGACTAGGGGAGAGACGAAGACAGGCTTCCATCAGACACTCGCAATGCTGCCTGGCAAGACTGCGACACTCACGGCCACAGAGCGGAGATGGAAAAAAAAAATCAAACGGCAAAACCCAGGTTAAAAACGAAGCAGCAACAGGAGAGCAATAAACAACTGCCATGGAAGATTTGGGAAAAAGAAAGACAGACTTCATTTGATGCCCGAATAAGAGTCGACGCCAAGCAGCCACTTCTCAGGTGAGCGGCCTGCCAGTTGTGTCTGGCCACCTGTCCGACCCCAGAGGGCGCCTGGAGCAAGACCGCAAAAGATGCAGGAATAAGCATCTCCCTGGACATCTCTCGTCTCCTGTTCGGCATCCAAGCTGAAAAACCAGCCTCACAGCGCTGGGGCCAAGCAGAGAAGCCAACGCAGCGCAGGAGCAAGTGAGTCGACACTCACAGTACCTGGTTCAGACACTTCTGGTTTCTTGTCTCCCTGGTTCAGTTCAGTGCCGAATTTCAGCTTGTGATATTTTGACCTGGAATGAACGAACAAGGACATTTTAGGAACCGATGAATGAAACCACGCAGAGCAGCACGTCTGAGCAACTTTCACGATGTGGGAGGGCACTGTGGAGGGGACTCCTGCTCAACTCCTGCCTGGAACGCACTTGGAAAGAAAGGACCAGTTCAGGCCAAGTCCGCCCACTTCACCAACTGCAGACTCCACCCCCTTCCACAAAGAGACTCCCGGCTCCCAGTTGAGCAGCCACTCAGGGATCGATGCTTCGTCACACCTGGTCCCGAGACACGAATGCCACACGCAAAGAGGACGTGCAGCTCATGGCGCGGCTCACCTCTCCTGCTTCAAAGCATACTCCAGCATCTTTATCCTCCGCACAAGATCTGTCTTGAGGTTCTCTTGGCCCTTCCTCTCCCCCTGAAGGAACGCCACCTGCGCCTGAAGGGGACAAGAATCACAAAGTTAGGGGATGCAGAATTATGACGACACCTGCCCTCCTCAAGCCAGAAGAGGCAGTTTGGAACTGAAGCTCGTTCACGCAAACGCTCAAGTCACAGACAGGACACTGGAATAAAAATGGACTATCCCCACCTACCACTTCCCTCCCCTCATTGGCCGATACTGCTGTGATATCACAGGACTGCTGAATGTCAACACAAGTGCTGAAAGGGAACAGGAAACAGAGCTTGGCCGGGAGAAAAACTTTACACAGGGCCTACATGCCGCAGGGAGGTTCACAAAACTGGCAGATAAGGGCTGAAGAAAACTCAGACACAGTATATCTAGAGACACGGGCTGTGTGCTGACAGCGGGGAGAGGAGCGGATTCGGACACGGCCATTCAAAGGTGCCGCGGCCCTTTTATTAATCCTAATCCTGCCCCACCTTCGTCCCGACCACAACCAAACAGCTACAGCCTGGAATCACACATTCTCTCAGCAGGCCATGAGCAAAAAAAAACAAACAGGACCTGCCTTAGGCTGCCACGGCCCCCTCAAATCCAACTTTAAAATACCGAGACAGATTGCTGCTTATGGCCAAGAGAAAGAGAGCAGCCACTTCTTCTCCCACACCATTCTGGCTGCAGGGAGGCAATGTTTTCTGGAGAGAGCTGGAAGCGATCAGGAAGAGGCAACACATTCTTGTAAGCACCACGGGACACTGGTTTTGTCCCACTGTCATCCCTGGGCAAACGGGTTTTTGAAACAAGGCAGAAACTGGTTTGCCAGAAGTGAAATTGGGACGAGCAGAGATGCCACAAGCAGCAGCACTCTCTCTTCAGCTCTCGGGGGAAAAAACCAACTACCACCCACCCCTCCAGCCCCCCTTAAGGTGAGTTTCTTCCCTCCTTGTCCCACTGCCGCCTTCTTCCCACCCCAAATTATAGACCTCTCCCGCCATCTCCATCCCCACTTATTACTACCACGGCTGCTTCCCAGCCACCTAGGAGTGCTGCCAGGTGCCAATCTCCACCCTCCTTCCCCCAGGCTGTCCCCATTTGAGACTGAACAGGTGGCACCAAAATCCACCCACACCTCTCATCACCATGGAAAAAGCAGTCCTGCCACATGCCTCCAGTCAGGGTCTGCAAGATGTCAGTGACATACAGCAACTGCCTTCCTGAGATAATACAGAAGCACATACATATATTGCGCAGGCGGCTGGCACACATGCACGCGGCCAGTCGTTTCTTTCTCCAACCCTACAAGGGGAATCAACGGCTCTCCTATCTTGCCAGTCGCCTATTCTCTGGGACCACTCAACAAATAAAACTCTTAGTCGTAATACAACCCTGCGTGGCTAAGGGATCGTGTACAGATTCGTTCTCGCTCCCGCTCTCTGCGCACATTGCCCCACTGACTGCACACTAAAGTCTTTCCAACAACTAGCGTGCGTGAGTGCGTGTGAGAGTGTGCACGTGTTGAAGGTCAGACAATCTGCTTGAGCTCCAGTCCCACTGAGGTCAGGAAGCCATCTGCACCCAGTCAATCCTAAGGGATGCAGGGGGAGGGGTCTGCACACACACACACACACAGGTTCCTAAGAATGAGGGGGGGGGGGAAGAGTCATGCGCAAGAGCAACTGTACCTTGCGGTGTCCCTAGAGAGGCGACAAGGGGGTGGGTCACAATCCCAACCATATTTTTACGGACACTCGGATACGGGGGAAATACGACCTTTCGGATTTCAGGGTAATATTACACCGACTCAGGAGCACCCCTCCCACTTGAACACCAGGTCTTGGGGTGGGCATAGTAGTAACTCCCTCCATCAGGCTATGTCCCAGCCAAGACAGGGAAAAAGCCATTAACGGACAACAAGCAGTGGTACGGAGGAGTTCAATCCAGGACCTCAGCCATATTTCCCT
Organism: Plestiodon gilberti rubricaudatus; assembly: GCA_026170595.1. Classification (NCBI taxonomy): domain Eukaryota; kingdom Metazoa; phylum Chordata; class Lepidosauria; order Squamata; family Scincidae; genus Plestiodon; species Plestiodon gilberti. The sequence continues at coordinate 11,224,825 of JANXHW010000011.1, forward strand.
GGCCAAGGACAGGTGAGATGGGCGTTTCAACCTTGGGAGGAGGAAGCACCACTTTGCCCAAGGATCACTTTTGCAGCAGCCAGCCAGCTGTGTACAGGTGTGACTGGATGACCCCACAGCAGCCCCTGCAGCAAGGGAGAGACTTCTTCTGGCGGCTGCAGTCTACTGATCTCTCCTTTGCTCTGCTCCTCCTTGCCCACACGGTGCCTCTTTGGGGTCACCCCTCCAGGGCCGGGCAGTGCCATGTGATCACCTCCTGCAATACCTGGCATGGATCATCATCCTCCGCTCCCCCTCTTCAGTCACACACACGCCCATATTTCCTGCTCTTCCACCACTGGGAAAAGGGGAAGGAATCAACTTCGCGCTCCTTCCTGTCCAGAACGGCAGCCAGCAACCCACCCGGGGCAACGCTGGGTGTTGCCCGCAGTCTCCCCCCCCCCACTGGGACCAGGGGTCCTCCGATGCCCCCATTGCCATGACTGGGAGCGGAACTGGCCCGCCAGGATCCTCGTCTGGGGGGAGCTCTGGCAGTCACTCCCCCCCCGGGCATTCAGACGGTCCCCCCCCCCACAACTCCACTTTCGAAGCGACGCACCAGCCACGCTCCCTCCTTCTATCGGGGCGGCGGGCAGAGCAGAAGGAGGACCCGGAGACCCCTGGGAAAGGGGGGGCGCTCCCTCCCTCCCTCCCTCCCTCCGAGCCTGGGGTCCCCCGCCAGTCCCGTCGGCCACCATTCCCGGCAAGATGGCTGCGGCAGGAGCGCCGCCCGCCCGCCCGGTAACCCCCGCCGCCCACCTGCAGCTCGGCCCTCTCGGCCTCCCAGCGGCTCTTCTCGGCCTCGAAGCGCGCCCACTCGTGCTGGATGAAGTGCAGGATGCCCGGCAGGCTCAGCTCGCCGCGGCCGGGGCCGCCCGGGGACGGGGAGCAGGAGGACGGCGGCGGCTGCTGCGGCTGCTGCTGCAGCTGCTGCTGGGGCGGCGGCGGGGGGGGCGGCTGCGGCGGCTGGTCCCCCCCTCCCGCCGCCGCCAGGGCCTGCTGCTGGGCCTGGGCCGAGGCCTGCTGGGCCCGGGCCGCCACCCGCTCCGCCTCCATCATCATCATCATCATCGGGGAGCCGCCGCCGCCTCCGCCTCCGGCTGCTGCTCCTCCGCCTCCCTCCGCTCGTCCCCCTCCCGGCGACGGCGACAACGCGGCCGGCGGTGCTGCTGCTGGTAGTGGCGGCGGCGGGTGCTGGTGGCGGTGCTGATGCTGCTGGTGCTGCTGCGGCGGCCGCGGAGGCTGCCACATAGTGAGCCCACCGCGCGGGGGGGGGGGGAGCGGCCCCCTCTCTGCCAGGGAAGGCGGGGAGAGCGCGCACGCGCGGGGGGAGCAACTTCCTGCCAAAAAGTGAGCCGGGCAGGAAATGAGGCCTGCGGCGGACGGCTTCGTTCTTTTTCTTTTTTTTAAGCTGACTACTACTACTACTACTACTACGGCGCCGCTGAGGGAGGGGGGGAGAGGAGGAAGGGTTTCCATGGCAACGGGAGGTGAGGCCGTCTGTACAGTATTCTATATCTTTGCGCCCGCCGGTCCCCCGTTCAATGTAAGGGAGGGGGGTTGCCGTGACAACGGGCGCGCCGTTCCTTCCTCTCCTCCCCTACTTCCCCTCCGCTGCTTCGAACGAGGGTGAGGTCGCTATGGCAACGGGGCCTTGCCAAAGGCTTCAGGGTGGAGGCGGTCGCCTAGCAACCGCCCCCTCCTCCTCCTCACCAGGAATAGACTTGCTATTGAAAATTATTATTATTATTATTATTATTATTATTATTATTATTATTATTATTATTATTTAGTATAGACACCACACCACCTCCCTTCTCCCCTCCAGCAACTCAATATGGGAAGATGTTCAGGATGTAGGTGCCTTATCTACCTAAGGAGGAAGTAGAGGGGTTACCGTGGTGACAGTGGATGGAGCACAGAACCAGGGGGTGTTGCCATAGCATCACTGCCCCTTCAGGGCAGAAAGCTGCAGGTGTGCTATGGGATTCGGATTAGGTCCCATTGGGGGGGGGTCCAGAATATCAAGACCACCCCCAGGCTGTAGAAGGAATACCGGTAGTTGCCAGTGCTTAACTTAAGCCAGGCCTTAGCCCTGGCATCTGCAGGGCTGAGCCTTGTTTTATTATTTTATATGATGATGATAGCTGTATTGTCTGATTTGAAACATTTGTTGTAAACTGCCTTGGTGATCCCTGCGGGGTGGAAGAGGGAGGATAGATAAGATAGGTCATTTTTAAATAATGATAATAACTGACTGAAGCTTATTCCTGGAGACGTTTTTTCCCCCCAGTGTGACAGACATTCTGTCATTAAACCAGGGAGGCCCCATCACGTGGGGATTGGTGCCGATTCCTAGAGACTCCAGGCCAATCTTGCTAGTGCCAAAAATAAATTATTATTTAGAATATTTATGTACTGCTGTTCAGCAACAACAAAAACTGTTTACAAAGTCGTTTATGTAGCAAAATGAATGAATTAATGAAACATAGTTTTCTGTCTCCAAAGGGGCTCACAACCTTTAAAACGCAAAACAAAACCGGGCACACATCCTCTGGCAAAGATGCTCTCCTGGTTTGGACAGGAACAGTTGTGCTAAATCTTAACAGGTCCCTCTTTGCCCAGATGGCAGGGTAAATGACATTTTAAAATGGCCTCTTTATCTTAGACCTAGCCGAGGGAAACTTTGCCTCTAATTGTTCACTGATCCAATTCAAACGTTTAACACAATTTGAAGATGGATTCTTAAACTTCTTTTGAGGAGCCCACATTTGCAGATGGCAAACTTGGAGACATTTTACGGGCACCTTTCTCAACAGATGGTGCCCATGGGCAGTTTCTCCAACGTTCCTTTGCTAGCCCTCTCTCCCTCTCCCCTCCTCAAAGTGACTGCTGGTACTTCAAGTCCAGCTGCCCCGTTGCCTCATCAGATGCATGGGGTGACCCATGGGATGGGCGGCAGGTCAAGGGTGGCCTGGCCCACTTCCTAATCTAATCAAGCAAGCAATGTTGTTGCTTCATTGTATGTTCAGTGTTGTTTTGTTTTCTCTTCAGCTGGCTAAATGTTGCTCTTGAAGGAAGAACGTGCTGCGTCGACGGCCCTGGAGCACACCGTCCTCTGTCTCTGCAACAGGTATGGAAACTGCTGAGAGTAAAAGCCAGATTATGAGAGATTATGCATGTCGCCTGATGTAGCTGAAGTGGGATGGCGTTAGTGGTTAATTGATTAACCAGAGGCTTAGTGGTTAATTGATTAGATTTCTATCACATCTCATTTTGAAGGGCTCAAGGCACTTTAGTAGCTCCGTGACACAAGGGCCTGAATCCAAACCCCCAAACCACTGAAATAAGGAAGAGAGTTTGCTTCATCGAAGCTTCCCTCAAGTGGGCTTTCTTCTGCCCACCCTTCTCTGTTGGCTACAAAGGGGGGAGGGGAGGGGAGGGGGGCAGGGCTGGGAGGGGTTGCAGAGAGATTATTGTTCAGCTAAACACAGAAGTCTTGATCCCTCCAGGGAAAGGAGCAAGCCTGATCTAAACAAGATTAAATAGAGCCCCCCCCCCACCCACCCATCTGCCACTTCAGAAAGATTAGTAGGGTTTATAAAACCCCAAAACATATGTTGAGAGCCTGCATTTATTAGTGCCCCTGCCACCTTTTTGCCTGGTTTCCCAGCCACCGGTTGAAGCTGTGTGTCCGTATTTTTCTTTTCTGCCCTTCTTTGGGAGATGCTGTTCCAACCCCACCTCCTGTCCCTGCACCTGTGCTAACAGCCTAGCAGTGTGTGAAAATGGATCACCCACGTTGTGCCTTCTCTAGATGTCTGTAAGCTGCATTCTACTGCGCTCGGCCCTTGCTTCAGCCAGCCCAGCTCGGGTTGTCTCAGGGCTCTCCAGAGTTTCAGGCATGGAAACGTCCTTCCTGGACTTGCTGCCTGATCCTGTCAGCTGGAGATGTCAAGGATTGAACCTGGGACTGTCTGCACAGAACAACAGGTGCTCCACCCCGGAGCTGTGCGCCGTTTCTTCCTCTTCTGCAAACAACCCCAAATCCTGCATTAGGATCCTGCAGCAGCGGGAAACCCGGCTCAGGGTCTCCCACTAGGCTGTGTCAATGTAGAACTTTCCCTTTTCATCATGAAGGGTGGATGCATTTGTTCCATGCCAGGTCATGTGACGTGTCTTTCTTTCGTTATATTCTTTACCCCACTCTTCCTCCAAGGAGCTCAGCATGGTGTGCGTTGTGGTCGTCGTCAAGTGTGCGTGTCCCCCAGTCCCCTCCTCTGCCCTCGTCTTCCATAAGTCAGTCTGAGAGGCTGTGATTGAGCCAAGTTCACTCTGTGAGTTTCATGGCTCATAATAATAAGCAAGGATCTGAACCCGAGTCTCCTTTTTCCTAGTCCAGCACTAACTACCACACCACATGGTAACGTCTAACTGACGTTAGCTCTCTAGGCTCTCTCTCTCTCAGAGGTCTTTCCTATTGCTGCCTCCCCCTTCTGCCGTGAGATTTTAGGTTGTTGTCTAGCAGGGTGGCCGCCCTGAGCCCCAGACTCCCTTTCTCTCAGCTGTTTCTTCTCTGTAATTACCAGGTGAAATAGATTTGGATGGCTGAGTCTGGAACTGCAGGAGCTCCCTGGGCCAGAGTCTGGAGCCCCATAGCTTCCTTCCTGCCCCCCCAAGATGCGCATCACTTTTTGCCAGGGGGTCCTTGCCGTAGCCATTACTGTCAACCTGCTCATCCTTTACTACATCTTGCGGCTACAACAGCGTGTCTTGCATCGACACAGGGATCACGCCCAGCCCAGCTCTCGCCAGCAGCTCAGTCCCTTGAAGCCTGGCGTGACGATCCTCATCAGGGAGTTCGAAGACTTTGAAAATTACGTTCCCGACGTGGTGCGCTCCTTTGTGAGACAGAAGCCGGAGCTGCCTGTGGTGGTGGCAGCAGACCGCTTGCCGTACCCCCCCATCGTGCTTCCCAGCACCCCCAATGTCCAGGTACTCGTCCTCAAGCCGGCCCTGGACCAGCCTGCTAGCGCGTCGAGGCCAGAGGTCCATGTGAGGACAGAGTACGTGGCGCTGGTGCCTGATGGAGTGAGGGCAGATGCCACGTTCCAGCTGGAGAGAATGTTGGAAGAGCTGAAGGTCAGCCGAGGGGAGGTGGAGATGGTGGCAGCCCCCGTCCATTCGCTGATGCCCCTGCAGTGCCTGAGCCTCAAAGTGAGCCTGAAACGGTGGACGGCGGAGTACAGCGCCGCGCCTCCGAACTCCAAAGTGTGCTCCGCCTTGAAGGGAGAGGCTGTCCTCCTCCTCCGCACCAAGGACCTCTTCAACCTCTCCATGCCCTTGGCCAAGCCCCTGCTGACCTCCCTCTTCATCCAGACCTCCCTGCGGGGATGGGCCGTCCGCATCCTGGACGTCTCCTTTGCTGCCGTTCACCGGCCTCTGTTCACCTCCTCCCACAACCAGTGGAAGGCCGACAACCTGGCCAAGGCCAGCCGGCTGCAGCTCTTCCAGGACGTTGGCATCAAGCGGGTGATCTTGGAGGACGGGAAGGAGCAGTGGTTTGGCTGCAGCAAGGAGACACCGCGATGCTTTGGCACCATCCACGACGACACCCCCGAATACCTCTACCAGAACCGCTGGACCCCTCCTTGTTGCCTCAAAGCGTTGAGGGAAACCGCCAAGTACGTTGTCAGTGTCTTGGAAACGTCTGGGGTGCGGTACTGGCTGGAAGGAGGGACCCTCCTTGGGGCAGCCCGTCACCAAGACCTCATCCCCTGGGACTACGATGTCGACCTCGGCATCTACCTGGAGGACATCCCCAACTGCGAGTTGCTCAGGAACGCCGATTCGGGCTCCATTGTGGATGAGAAGGGCTTCGTCTGGGAGAAGGCCATCGAGGGGGACTTCTACCGCGTGCAGTACAGCGAGCACAATCACTTGCACGTCGACCTGTGGCCTTTCTACCCCAAGAATGGCTTGATGACCAAGGACACGTGGATGGACCACAGGCAGGACGTCGAGTTTCCCGAGCACTTCCTGAAGCCCCTGGTCCCCATCCAGTTTGCCGGCTTCCTTGCTCTGGCTCCCAATGACTACCGGAGCTTCCTGGAGCTGAAGTTTGGGGAAGGGGTGATTGAAAACCCAGAGTACCCAAACCCGGCACTGAAGAGGCTGGAGAAGGGAAACTGAACAGGCGGCTTTGTGAGGCCTCAGACCTGAAAGGGAGGGACTGAAACCTCCCTTCTCCTCCACGCAACTTGCCTACGAACCGGGCTGCAGCTAGGAGCGGAGCTGCCCATTGATGGTTCCTCAGCCTCTCTTCTGTACGAGGCGGGGAGGTTTGCAACCATGAATGCTTCAAGGTGGTCACACTGAATGTACATAAGAACTGTTTGCTGGATGAGACCAATGGGGGGGGGTCCATCTAGTCCAGCAGCCTCCTCCTTTCCACAGTGGCCAACCAGGTCCCCTCCCTCCCCTGGAAAACCCAGAAGCAGGACATGAGGGCAATAGTCTTCCCCTGCTGTTGCCCTCCAGCAGCTGGTATTGAGATTGCTGCCTAAGAGCAAAATGGAACCTCTGTGCAGGAACAGGACCTTTCCAAGAATAAAAACGAAGGTGGGCGGCAGCAGCAGCGTCACTGCAGGGGGGGCGGAGCTCCAAGTTCCGTCGGGCTTACTTTTGTCGGCCAGAACGGCTCCAAAGGCGAGGGGGTGGGGCCGCTTTCTCCCGTCGTGTAACGGAGGGTCAGAGCCCGACGGAAATTGGAGCTCCGCCCCCCCCCCCTGCAGTGACGCTGCTGGTGGCCAGTTGTTCCAGAGAGCTGCAGGGCTGCTTTTTAAAAGATGAGCATCTGGTGCACCACCCCAGGAGACAAAAATGGATGTTGGCAACTGGTCGTTTCAGTAGGAGAGACGCAGCCGAGCAAAGAGCAGCAGCTTCCACAAAGTAGTGTGTGTGGGGGGGGGGGGGGGAGTCGGCCTTGGGTCTGTTTCCAGGCCTCGGTGGTTTTGTGAGCCAAAACAAAAACTCTCTCTGCTGGGGGTTTGGATTTTGGAGAACAGGGAATAGTTTTGTCAGGATTCAGTCTCCACCCACCCCTCCTCCCAAACCATCCAGGAAGACAAATGCTAAAGAGATCAGAGAGACGCCAGATTAGAGGAGAGTCGGAGAAACTGCAAAGCAGGAGGATTCACCCCGACCCAACTGTCCCTCTGTTTAGCATCCTGCTCCCCCCCCCCCGACCTACCAGATGCCTTTTGGAAGCTCAGGCAGAAGGTCTGCAGAAGTTGCTGCCGGGGTTTTGCTCTGAAAGGATCAATGCTACTCTTTTGGATGTCGGTATTGTTCTTCTGCTCCTGCCAACCTAGCAGTTCCAAAGCATGTCAATGCAAGTAGATAAATAGGTACCGCTTGCGGGAAGGTAAACAGCGCTCCGTGTTCCAGCTGCATGCTACGTGCTGCGGCAAGGAGAGTCACGCCGGCCACATGACCACGGAGGCGTCTTTGGACAACGCTGGCTTTTCGGCTTTGAAATGGGGATGAGCACCACACCCTAGAGTCGGACACGACTGGACTTCATTGTCAGGGGATACCTTTACCTTATTGTTCTTCTGACCCTTTGAGAGGTTCGGATTGAGCCAGCAGAATACAGATCCCCAAACAACTTGAGTGACCTGATGTTTGGGGGCTGGCCCTGCTGTTTGCCCCCCCCCCCACGATGGCAAGCGTGCCTTTTTCGGGAGGGAGGTGGGAGGCAGAGTTAGTTCCTTGCCAAGACAACATTCAGGCCCATCCTTTTGAGCCATTTGATACAGTCTCTCACCTTGCCAGAAGCTATTAACCAATAAAGATTGGGCTGTCACGTTGACTTTGCCAGGAGGGTGGATTTTATGATCCCTGCCTTTCCCTACCGTGTTCTAAAACAATTAACATTTTTATACACACACACACCTTGTGCCACTGATACTCAACTCTGCAAGGTTTCTGTTTTTCTGTGCATGTGTTTTTTTTTTCTTTTTTAAGAAAAATGCCAATTTCATAGTCAAGGCTGAAAATTGTGAGGGTGTTGGATTAAAGGACAGGGTCCTTGGTTGCCAGATGTCTGACATTCAGAAAATCGTTTGGGTGCTCTAACCCACGAATCATTCTGGTCGTGTTGGCCCTGCTTTGTTCACCCTGCAGACCTTGTCACCTGGCCTCATCCCATCACAACCGGTTTCCTTATAGCCACAAGCGCATCACGTCGGCACAGCCATATAATGTAAATGAGTTTTTATGGGTTTTGCGTTCCCAAAGAAAGCAGCTTTAGAACAGTTCAAAGAAAAGGCTTGTGGTGGTTTCAGATGTGCAGCTAGACGGCTTGGAAAGGCCAGGCCCTGACTTCCCAAGAAGAACATTTCCTAAAGCAATGATTGTCAGCTTTTGAGGACTATTTATAACCCCAGCAGAGAACCCGGTTTTAATTTTTTAACGCACGTCTTTTTCACTCTTCTCTCTTTCTCGTGGCACATCCAAAACCAAGCCAGGGTGAGGGAGGGTGGCTGTTGAGTTCCAGCCAGCAGAGATTTCCACAGATAAACCCAGGGCTCTAATCCCTAGATAAATGTCAGGGCTCAGAATTACAAGAGGAGACAGATCTGTCACCTTTCTCTGCTTTCCTCACCATCACCATGTGCTTTGCCATGTTGTGTCAAGTTCTCGGCAGCAGAGGGCAGCACCAGTTGCCCAACAACATAATGCCTCAGATCAGAATATCAAAGCTACAGCCAAGACTCCTAGAATTTAAACAAGCTCTGCGCTATAAACCTTTATGTCCCTGCCCTTGCCTTTTTTTTTTTTATTAACTAAAGAACACCAAATGCTTTAGCCTTTCCTCATAGTGAAGATGCTCCAGTGACCTGGCGCTTTCATGGGCCTTTTCTGCCCTTTTCCAGCTCTGCAATATCCTTTTGTAGATGTGGTGACCGTAACGGTGTGCAGCTGGCACAAACTGGGGTGGGGGCCACTAGGTTAGACAGCTTTAAAAAGGGATTTATTCTTCGAGAGCTCTGTCCAGGAGTATGGTGGCGATATAGAACCTCCATGTCCAGTGGCAGTCTGCCCCCGAATACCATTCGTGCATACCAATGTGGGGTTTGGTTGTGCAGCGCCTGAAACGCAGGAAAGGCCCCCCCAGAAGTGATTTGCAGGAAAGCCCCCCCCCCCCAGAAGTGATTGCAATCAAGACAGAGCTTGCCTTACCGGGAACAAAGGTGGCCGTTCCTCGGGCAAGAACAGGGTAGCTCACATGCCAGGGCTCGGGTTGCCCGTCTCCGCCCAGCTGCCCTTTGCTGCAAACCCAGCCCTGCATGGGCAGATCATGTGCCAGGTGCTCCTGTTGTGCCAGGCACCCAAGAGCAAGCTGGGGCAGGTAACCGAGGACAGGCGATGCTGCTGCCGTTCTCCTCTTCCAGCTTTTTGTTTTCTTTGGACCTTACACAAGGCCCTCGTTTGCTTGGTTGAGAGGAGAAGCTGGCAGGCGCCCAGGGAAGAGGTGTCCACACAGGCCAAGCTGTGCAAGCTCGCCTGAACCCACCTCCAGGTTCAAGCAGCCGACGTCAAGATGGCAGGGACCCCCCCTTGGCTTGGCTCGCTTCTTTTGTGCCGCCCCAGATTCCGCAAACAGAAGGCTTTCCTTTGCCAGAAACTCTCTCTGCTGGGGCTTTGGATTTTGGAGAACAGGGAATAGTTTGATGGACCAAAAAAAAAAAAAGCTGCAGGTTCCCACAGATGCAAGAAAGGAACTCGAGCACAGGTGTGTCCCTGACCCAAATGATACCTGGCAGAGCAGGAGACGAAGCTCTGGCTGGTGACAGTCACTTTGGTCTGTAGAATGGGCACATTAAGAACGTAGTACAGGGTGTTCTGAAAGGACGTGATGTACAACGTGACGGTACCATAGAAAACAGTTAACAACAGTGGTGTAGACACACACACACACACACACACACACACACACACACACACACACACACACACACAACGCTTCCAATCACTGCTTTTTATTCTCTGCATAAATTGGCAATTAAGACACTTTTTCTGATACAACCATTTCAGTGTAGAGAGAAGGAAGATTGTGCAAAATGCATCCTGTCCCACATTTACAGTCAGTTCTGCCACCACCCTGAGTTGCCAACTGGCCAGGAGGAATCCTGCCTCGCCTGCTCCTCTGCCTTTAGCAGCAGCAGGTGAAGCCCAACGGCGTGGAAAGAAGCCTCATCACCTGCTGCAACCACTACAGATCCAGCTGCTGTTAACAAAAAAAAACCCCTCACAGGTACAGAGGTGGTTAAAAAAAGGGTTGGCAACGCTGCTCCCCCCATTTCACGCAGCCTTGTGTGCAGGGGGGCCCAGGCTCAACCCCTGGCAGCACCGCTAAGCAGGGACAAGGAATTTCTGTCCGAAACCTTCAAGAGCCAGTCAGGGCCGATGGGATCAAGCTAGAGGCATCAATGGTTCGACTCACATTGGCAGCTTCTTGTGTCCCTAGTGCCACATTGCGCTTGGCACACAGAGCCCGGGCAGAGGCTTCCTGCTGCCCTTACACCTTGGTGATGTAACACTGGCAAGCAACACTGGAAGCTTGTATGCAGGGCCAGCCCTCTTCAGACACTGTCGCCATAGCTGCAGCCACTCATTCCCTCACCTGAGAGCTTTGATCCCGACAGACGTCACTGTTGGGTTGCCTTGGTGATGGTCGTTAGGGGAACCCTTGGCACGAGCCTATTTCAAAACGCTAAAAGTGTGTGTGTGTGTGTGTGTGTGTGTGTGTGTGTGTGTGTTCGTGTTCGTTCAGTAACCACCTCACACGGAAAGAACAAACTATTCTCCAGCAATCAAGTGGGACACTCTGCCCACGAGGAAGGAGGGGCCCCACATGCCTCCCTTGAAGTCAGACTTCACACAGTCAGGCAACCAGGGTTGTGTATTGCATGCACCTCATTCCAAACACAGAAGCATAGAGTTTGGCACTACCGAGTTCAGCATTTGGACAGCTGTCATTTCAAGTTTCTAGTCCTTGTGGCTGTATATATATATCTTCTCAAAACCTGGGGGGGGGGGGGGGGGGGTTGTGCGTAGAGACAAAGTCTTAATTCCAGCAAATTGGGGGCAGCATTGCATTCCCTGCAAACCATTTCAACCCTTGGCTAGCGATTGCAACCGTTATGCCCGATAACCAAATACACGCACATTTAATTTACGTATCTTATACAAATCCAGCTTTTCATAGTGTAGAATTACAATTTTTCTGCATCCTAGACAACAACTTCCTTTCTGTTACGGCTCTTGGAAACCGACAAGCCACACATGGCTTTGAAGAGGAGCCTCCTGTCGAGAGACAGGAGAGCAGAAGGTCTCCCTTCCACAACTGCCACTAGGACTGATATAAGGAGGGGAGAAAAGCTGGGGAAAGGCAGCGAGTGTGAATCTCCCAGAGATCAATTTGGTTCACTGGTGACAGGTGGAAATCAAAGAAGGCATACACTCTCCAGCCTCAGATGACCCGGCCCCTCCCGCTCAGAACATTTCAGCAGCAGACGTTTCTAAACATGCATTTTAGCACGAGAATGAAAATTCTACTCCCAAAACTGCAAAACACAAACGAACAAAAAAGCAGCCACAGTGGACCCAAGACCCCAGATATCTAAAGCCATGGGTTCATATATTTCTCATCGAAACTTCTCTTGTGGTGGTCAGTATTTATCTACACCAAATCGATGTCTGAATTTTGGAACAAAATCTCCCCGAAGCTGCCCTGGCAGGCTGAACAGGAAATTCTACACCGCACTATGCTGTAGGATCTAATTTCAGACGCAAAAAAAAGGCATTAAACATTCTGAAGTTTTGTCAGATTTCAAAACACAGCCAACGATACTGTAAGACATCTCAAGTGACTTGCCCCCAAAAGGGGGGGGGGGGAAGGGAATCACAAGATCCTATAGCCACACTAGAAGGTGCAGAAGGTGGCCTAGAATCCACTAGTCCAAGGCGAGAAGATTCTTAAGATCCTCCATTTAAAAAACAGAGCTAGTCCTCATGGTCTGCGTACAGACCCTTGAAAACATCAGAATGGCTGTATTGTGCAGAAGCAACGCATGGCCCAGGATTGGCTACGGGGGACACAGGGCACAGTAAGGCCCTGATCAGGAATTTAGATTTTGTCAAGGGGCCACTATGAGGCCTCCATAGGGGCCGCCAATGCCTCCCCCTACCCCACCACTGACCACCTCCATTTCTCTCCCCCTCCCTGAAACGCCAAATTTCAGGCAAGGGGAAGTGTGTGTGTCAACATTTGGCAGGCCAAGAGTGCAATGTGTTTGGTCCAGGGGTCTCCGGCCCCTGACCCCTCCTCTGCACAGCCGACAGGTGCCTGCCTGCCCACCTCAAATACCCAAGCAAAGCTGCAGGAGCCTGGAAGTGGGTCCAGCGCTCCCCCCAAGTTGACCTCAGCACGAAAAGCAAACACTCCTCCCAGTCCCTCCAACCCAGCGTGAAGAAAAGTACCCGGAATAAGTTAACACCTCAGCTGAGCCACATTGAAAAAGACACCAATGTACCCTTATAATAAAGACACGCGTGATCCCAATGAGGGAGTGAGGAACACACACAAACACGGACTCCAAGCAGGACAGCTGCCTGCTATCGACTGGCAGGCCCCAACAGCAGCACATGATGGGTCAAGAGAGACGGAGACGGGAAGCGAAGCAAGAAAAGGCGGAAGGAAGGAAGCAGCGGTCTCCCCCTCCCGATCCTTGCTTGGACGAGAGACGGCCGCTGCCCAACAAGCAGGACTGGAGTTCTTGAGGAGGGGAAATCTAAAAAGGAACTCTTAACAATTGTCCCAAGGAGATGCCTCTCCCCATCACCACCAACTGGTTATTGGAGTGCAGTGGAAAGATAGGGGATGGACGGACGGGACAGACAGAGGGGGAAAAACCCTAAAGAGGCTCTTCTTTCAATGGTTTGGTCCAAAATATATTTATCCTAAAAGTTAAAAAGCAGCCACACAGCTGGAGGCCCGGAAGAGGCAAATGTGGTGACCCAGAGACCTCCAGGGAAGCTGCTGCCAATTTCCCTCCGGCAAATTCAGAACAGGGGCAGCCTGGAACGTGTGAAGCAGCGAGGGCCTCGGAGGCGAGACAGAGGCCTTGTCCTTCCCCTACAGCTAAGTAGCAGCCGCCGCCGCCGCAGCTGCCACTCTCCACCCAGGGGCAAAGCTTCCCCGCTCAAGAACAGGGTCACGATTCCAGGCAGGGCTGAGCACCAACCCGAATGATTAAAAAAAGAGCAGCTGATTGGACATTAAAAAGATGGAAAGGGAGGTGCTCAGCAACCAAACTCCCCATCACCACCTGTCCGCCTGGCGGGGAGGTCAAGTCTTGAAAGGGCGGAAGAGATTCAAGTGCTGTCCTTAAGAACGGAACGCGAGTGTTTGCCTTCTGGGAGTCCAAGATCCGTGACCGGTTTACATCACGGATTCCTTTTCACAAGAATTGGCGCCCTCCGAGAGGGCAGGACCGTCTCTCTTGATCAGTGGGGACCCTTCCTCCACGCTGGCCCCCTTGCCGGTATCCAGGCCGTCCGTCTTGATTTCCATCAGCTCCTCAGCCTCGGCTTTCCCCATTGTCTTTTCTGTGTACACCTGCAGGAGCCCTGCGCCGAAAGCGTCGCCCTCCACGTTCAGGACGGTGCAGGTTCGGTCCCTGAAGCAAGAGAATTGGGGGGACACGACACCAGTTAAGCCTGCCTAAGGAGGAGAGGGTCCAGAATCGGAGGTGATTAGCACCCATCGCTAGGTGGAGCCTCCATAGCCACCAGCAGTATACCTCCAACGACCAGGTGATTTGTAATCACCTTTGTGTTCATTTCCAGGCTCAATTCGAAGTGCTGACTTTAAGCTTTGAAGCCCCCAAAGAGGGGCAGGCCAACTATATTTTTAAAAAGAGAGTAGATTTTGCTGGGGCTTGTTTTTATTGGAAGATGGTTTTTAGTACTGCCGTTGCTTATTTTATTGGGGGCTTTTACGTGCGGCACTTGGGGTGCTTAAGTGGAAATACTGCGCAGGAACTGGACTGATTCACGTCACAGAGACATCTGTGGAAAACTGAATGCTGGACCGTATAAGATCATCTGGGTCTGATCTAGCAGGGCTCTCACAGTAATAGCCATGATAATCAGAACAGAACCTCCATGTTCAGAGGCATTGTACCTCTGAAATTCAAAGACAGAGGAGGGCTGTTGTATTGATGCCCTGGCTGTGGGCTTCCCAGCGGCATTGGGAAGCAGGACGTCAGACCTTTGGGTCTGATCCAGCAAGGCTCTTCTTACTCCTTCCCACTCTAAGTGGAGTCCCAGCTGGCGCGATCTCTTCCCCAGTGACCCTGGGGACCTCTGTGCCCTGAGAGCACCACGCCTTTCCTGCAACACCGGACAAGCCTGTTGAACAGATGCGCTCACATATTTGGCAGGCCTCGCAAAAGGCGGGGGGGGGAGTGGCCGGCCCCCCCACCTCTACGATGCCACCAGCTGTTGCTCCCAACCAGAGAGTTTTCCCCGCAGACCCGTCCAGCCCGGACTTACACCAGCCAATCCACGGCCAGGATGAGGGAGATGTCATTGGTGGGCAGCCCGACAGCTTCCAGGATGATGGCGAGGGTGAGGACGCCGCCTGCAGGAATCCCCGCAGCCCCCACGCTGGACGCCGTCGCGGTGACACTGTGGGACGGAGGCAGGCGGATGAGAGACTGTCGTTGGAGGGACCCCCCCTTGCCGTCCAGCTGTGGCACTCGCTTGGAGAGGCGGCCTGAGCCGGGGCTGGGCGGACAGACTTGGCAGAGGACAAGGGTGGGGGTCAAGCATCAAGACTGGGACAATGAGGGTCGGGTTTCCACTCAGCCACCCCACTCGCCTGAGGAGGGGGCAGCGCTACAGCACCTGCCAGCACACAGAGGGGGCCAAGTCCAATCCCGGAGCAGGCAGGAAAGGCCACTGCCTGAAGCCCGGGAAGCTGCTGCTGCCGCCCAGTGCAGCCAGCACTGAACCAGACGGACCGCTGGCCTGACTCCGCTGAGGGCAGCAGCTCTGCAGTCCTGTTCCCAGAGCCTCTCTAGCAGTCAGGCTGCTTAGAGCATTTTGCTCAAGCAAAAAGCTGACTTGGCACCAACTCTATGAAGATCAACAAAGGGGGGCTTGCGGCGAACCGCGGATAAGCAGACCCACGGATAAGGGGCCCTACTGCATTTGCATGTTTGCAAAAGGCAAATGCTCAGCGTGGGAGGAGAACAAGGAGAAAGAACAAGAGGCAGGAAGTGCGCCTGGGCAGACAACATGCCTGGAGGCCACGAGGCCACGCTGGATGCTAGAACCTGTCCAACACACCTTCCAGAGGACTAGCAGCTTGCCCCCACTGGAGCCAAAGCAGAGATTCTCAGGAATCTACACCAGCTTTGGGGCCCTTCCCCAGACACTAACTCAAAATACAGGGGAAAACGTTTGCCTTCACTGACCACCCACTCCTCAGTACGGATGGCAAAATACACACAGCTCCTAGCCCTCAAGGTCGGCTCGGAGACCTTTGCTAGGGCCGCTTGCTCCGCCTGACTCTCCGCAAGCCCAGAGCGAGCCACGCAAGCTCCGCTGCGGGATTTCTCCAGAGTTCCACCCAATTAGGCACGACTTCGGCTCACACAACACTCTGTTGTTCGTGGTCATTTCTGAGAGCTCGTCCCTCCTCTGCCCTCCCTTCGGAGCAGCCCGAGGTGACCCGTCAGCCTGAATCCTCCCTTTGTTCCTGAGATCATGAGGCTGCTCCGTTTCCCCCGACATAATTATATCCTGCTCAGGACTTAACACAGAGCCGCCGGAGTGGATTTCGGAGTGGATTTCGTCCTGCATTCCCGCTCTTGCCCCGATAGCGGGGGGGGGGGGGGTCTGAAGGGCTGGACTCAAGCCAACGGGTGCAAGGATGGTGCCGTGGGAGGCGGGAGAGGGGAAAGAAGCCTCTCCAGCTTCCCAGAGCAGAAGCGGCTTGCAACCCACCCGTTGCATCATCAGTCCCAAGCGCCAGCCAACAGCCCCCGCTGTGTGGCGCTCCTGCCAACGGGAAGGGACTGCAGCTCAGTGGTTGAGCCGTTCCTGCTTTCCAGGCAGGAAGCCGCAGGTTCGGTCCTCCCCAGCTTTTTCCGGTGGGTGGGGAAAGGCTCACCCCAGCAAACGCTGTGCTGGAAGGACAAACAGCCCAACTCGGAATGGGGTAGCTTCATCTGTTTGTATGAACAGAGGGAACTTTTGCCTGCAAAGCCTCCAAGCCCCCCCCAAGCTCTGGCCCCTCCCCGCCGGCGGGTCCTTCCCCATGGCCGCCAGGTTGCACTGGGGGCCCAACCTGCGCAGGGCCAGGCGCCTCTCCGTGCGGCTGTCGTCTGGCCAGAGGGACTGGAGAGGCCCGAATACTCACAGGATGGTGATGACCTGGATGAAGTTAAGCGGCATGTTGTTGAGCTGGGCGATGAAGACGGCGGCCACACACTGGAAGAGGGCGGCCCCGTCCATGTTGACGGTGGCCCCGATGGGCAGGATGAAGCGGCTGATGTGCTTGGAGACGCCGTTCTTCTCCTCGACACACTTCATCATCAGGGGCAAGGTGGCGGAGCTGCGTGGGGAAGGAGGCAGGTGAAGGTCCAGCCGGGGGCTTTGGACCTGGACCGCCAAGGGAGGGTCTTCAGAGGAGGCCTCTCCACATCCACCCCGCCATCAGCAGGGCCTTCTCGGTGGTGGCACTCAAGCTGTGGAACTCCCTGCCTCAGGAAATATGGCTGGCTGCCTCTCTCTGTGTGTGTTTCAACACAGTTTCCAGTAGCATGCTCTTGGATAAGTGGGCTATTCATTGTCTCTGGCGGCGCCCCGCACCACCCCTGCCCCGCAGCCCCCACAAGTCTCTCCGTACCTGGAGGAGGTGCCAAAGGCAGTGGCCAGGGGGGTGAAGATGCCCCAGAGGAAGCGGTAGGGGTTTCTGCGGGTGAAGAGGAAGTAGATGCCTGGCAGGACGATCAGGCCGTGGATGGCGTGGCCCACGAGGCAGCAGCAGATGTACTTGCCCAGGCTGGTGAAGAGGACCACCACGTCCTCCATCTCCACTATCTTGCCGGCAACCAAGAACATGATCCCCACGGGGGCATACCTGGGAGGAGAGGAGGGGGCATCAGGAAGGTCGAGCAGACGACAACTGGGCTGAACCCCCCCCCCCCAATTAACCATGAAACTCATTGGGAGACGTCGGGCCAGTGCCCATCTCTTAGCCTAGCCTCCCTCGCAGGGCTGTTGCAAGGATAAAACTGGAGGGAAAGAACTGGGCACATTGCCCTGGGCTCCTTGAAGTCTTGTTGCCAGTTCAATTCATTTTACTGGCTGGTTTTCGTTTAAACCCACCCACCCCGCCGCCATTACGAGTCGTTTCCCCCTCCTGCTCTTGTGGGTTCTGATATTTCTTATCTTCTGCTGCATTTCTGAGAAAACAATTTAAAAAAACTGCAGAATAAGTGATCCAACAGGAAGATAAAACCATGCATAGACGGACACAAGTCTCAGTGTTCAGTATTGTGCTGGGCTGGAGTCGCTTCAGCATAGAACGTGAAGCAAAACCTAGAGGAATGAACGCAATGTCTCCAGAGCGGCCTCTAATCCTCGCCCTTTTCCCCCATAGGCTCTCGTTCCAGCCTCCCCATCCGCTGTGGCCCTCCTAGAGAGGCGCATACCAGGTGAGCCCCTTACCACATGATCCAGGAAACCAAGACCATGGTGGCCTCGTTGAAGGAATTGAAGAACTTGATCAGATTCTCCCCCTCGGGCCCGAGCTTCCGCAGAGCGATCCCAAAGACGATGGCGAAGACCACCAGCCCCAGGATGTTCATCCCCTCAACCTCGGAGCCAGAAGGGATCTGGGGAAACGAGAAGGAAGAGACCAACACATGACCCTCTCCTCCATCACCACCTCACTGAGGGCTAGAAACCTGGAAAGCCCAACATCCTCACGTTTTTCAAATCACGCGGCCAAACATACCTACTATTCTCCAGCGCATGCCCCACTCTCTTCTTACCTTCAGCTCCGTGACATTTTCCCGGATGATTCCCAGCTCATCGGTTAAGTTCTTTTTTTCCAGCACCACCTTATAACTGGTTGCGTACTGGATGGGAAAGAAAGCAAACAAGACACAAAGGGGCGTCAGCTGTACGCAAGGCAAGACTGGCTGTGTGTTGCAAACTCAGAGTGTCTGTTTCTTCCGATATCGAGACGTGTCTGGCTGGGAGACCTCCCAGGAATGCCTTGCACACCACCACCGAGATTCATCACGGGAGAAAGGAAGGCTATAAATTAAAAATCGCATTGCAAGTTGTCCTGGAAAGGCGCTTCTATGGCGGGACCGGCAGCAAAGCATCGATTTCTCTGTTCAAAAGATACATCTTCCAGAGAGCCAAATAGGTGGGATATAATTTCGAACAGATCAATACAGGCGGAAGCAGCCTAGATTTCTCCTCTACTCGCCTCCTTTTCCGGGGATTTGCCTTTGTTAATTTAACAAGGCGATTAAATAAGTACGCCCAATTGGCGATGCCAGCCCAACCCGCCCACGTTCTAAAGAGGATCAGGCGACCTAAAGAGCAGGTCAGGAAAGGAGAAGGAGGAGAAGCATGAAGTGTACGAGGGCACGATTTTGTAGTCACAGATAAAAGACCATTTTTTAAAAAGTTTTAGGCAGGGAGGGGTATGTCCAGGGAGCACATGATGAGACCGGAGATTAGGAATCAGCAGTGACTAATTATTATCTGTCAATGTGGAAACTCTGTCAGTTATTGAAGAGGCAGACCTTTGCTCCAGACCCACCGCCAGCCAGAGCAGGCAACCTTCCGCTTCATGGACCGAGGGTGGAAGACGCTTCGTGGCACGTGGCTCGAACGGGAGGCCCACCGCTCAGTGGCGCAGGAGAGCCCATAGCACCTCCTGTTTCAAGGACCCGCTAGTCAGGTCGTTCCGTCGTCGCCACTTTTCCTGGGGTGCTGCTCTAGAACTGCAAGAGGTTGCTGGGCGAGGGCGTGTGTGTGTGTAGCCTGTTGCACTGCTGCCCACTGGACCAGTTCCTTTGAAATCTGTCCAGGACATTGAACTTTGGCTGAAGGAAAGAATTTTCAATTTCCCCAGCAAAGGTTGACGTTGCAGCAGCCCAAGAGGCCCCGAGGCAGCCAGGGAGCCGGGCCACAAGTCCTGCTCTCAACCCACAGAGCCGATGCTTCCACTTCCTCCCTCTGTCCTGGAAATGAGCCCCTTCCTTTGTGTAACCATATCCGCACTTGCGGTTTCGGAAGCAAATCGCTTGGTTATAAATGGCTGGGTAAAGAAAGTCACATCATACTGAGTCACAGATACCCAAACTGGCTTCGTAGGTACAAGTGGCCCGTTTGATATGGAGGTTCTCGGATTCAGTGGAAAAACATTCTCTACCCCGCCGCTGCCCCCCCCCCCCCGAGGTAGGGACAGTTTCCTTTTAGGGGAGGAGGAAGGTCAGCAACTCACCGATCGGAATGCAGCTGAGACCAGGTTGGAGGGGAAGATGTTCCTGTACGGAGAAAGGGACAGAAGAAGATTCAAACAGGACTCCAGAGGGAATCAAACGGAAGTGAAGGTGTGACCCATCTTCTGTGGGCATTCCGCCAACAATCAGCCCCTACAACCTCAGTTCTGTGTGCCTGCCTACATCATTTCCACTCGTAACCATCACCCTCCACCAGCTCTCAAGAGGAGCAGGCCCCAGGTTATCTGAGCCTTGCCAAGAGCCCCCCTGCTCTGCTGCCCCACCTCCTGGAGAGATCAGCTATCATCAGGGACATCCCCTGTGCTGGAGCCTGGCTTTCCCTTAGACTTAATCCCCTCTGGGCATCCCCAGCAGCACTACACCAGCATCTCACCCAACTCAGACGAGGAGGGTGCCAGAGGATGGGCCTGGGCAGCGCAAACAAGATTAAAGGCTAATCCCCCACTGGTTGGCTCATCCAGCAGCAGCCCACTCTGGAGAGGTGGAGGAGGCACAGAGCGCTGTCGCGAGGGCGGCAGGGAGAAGCGCCCGAGACACAACAATGCACTCTGGGGAAATTCCAGAGCCCCCCCCGCTACCATGATGAAGCACCTGGGGCTGGCTTCAAAACTAAGATGGTTCCAAGTCCACAGGCACCCCCGTCTTTCAGGTGCCACAAGTCTCCTCGCTATGGGGGGGGGCCTTGCATGTGGGCCCCATTCCCCTGCCCCGATCTTTGGCTTCTTCCAAAGACACACCTTGCTCCAATGAAAGTAACAAGCTGGGTTCAGCGATGCCAGCGGTTTGGCACAGCCCAAAAAGCGAGCCACAGCCCACAGCAATTCTGTGTCAATCGCAAGGTCCACGGAAAGCTCTGTTCACCACCATCACTCAACCCTCCTGGCCCCAAAGCAACAAACCGTGGTGGGCATTAACCACGATTTAAGCATCATGCCTTCATGTTTACATTAGGTATAAACAAGTTTATATTTAGGAGCAATCTAGTTTGGCTCTCTCCCTCCCCAAAGGGCCTTCACAATAGTCAGCCTTGGGTTAATTTGATCTGATTCACCATCTCGAACGCATGTGCTCTTCTTGCCTTGCAGCCTCTCTGCTTGGAAACTCAAAACAGGGTTTTTCCGCTTTACAGCTAAGCAAGGATTAGTGTCACAAATCGACACTAATTTGTCGTACAAGTCGATGGTAAGGCCGCATCTGGAGTATTGCGTCCAGTTCTGGTCGCCACATCTCAAAAAGGATATAGTCGAACTGGAAAAGGTGCAGAAGAGAGTGACCAAAATGATTAGTGGACTGGGGCATCTCCCTTATGAGGAAAGGCTACAGCGTTTGGGGCTCTTCAGTCTAGAAAAAAGGCGGTTGAGGAGGGACATGATTGAGACATATAAAATTATGCATGGGATGGAGAGAGTGGATAGAGAGAAGTTCTTTTCCCTCTCACACAACACTAGAACTAGGGGACATCCACTCAAATTGAGTGGAGGGAGTATTAAAACAGACAAAAGAAAATATTTCTTTACCCAGCGTGTAATTGGTTTGTGGAACTCCTTGCCACAGGAGGTGGTGATGGCACCTGGCCTGGATGCCTTTAAAAGGGGACTGGACAGATTTATGGAGGAAAAGTCCATCACAGCTTACAAGCCATGATGGGGATAAGCAACCTCCTGGTTGTAGGAGTAGGTTTTCTTTGTGCCAGGTGCAAGGGAGTGGCAACTGGACACAGGTATCTTGTTGTCTTGTGTGCTCCCTGAGGCATCTGGTGGGGCCACTGTGTGATAGAGGAAGCTGGACTAGATGGGCCTTTGGCCTGATCCAGCAGCCCGGCTCTTCTTATGTTCTTATGTCACAGGATTCCCAATGACTTCCAACAGTAGCTCTTGAACTGCAGTCTAGGGATCTCCAGTAACCCCTGAAGTGTTTTCAGGTAGTTCCCAAGACTGTGGGGGAAGGATGCTGAAGAGCACAACATCTCTTCAGAGTTTTCCACCATGCTGAAGAGGCCAGCCACACCATGGAAGTTTCAAACTTAAAACGGAAATGCAGCTTGCTTCTTCAGCAGTACGAGCAGTTGCAATAGAGACAGCCGAAAAAGCCCATAGCATGTTTGTGCCCCAACTGTGCATATATATCACAGCCAAAATCACAGTAGAAGAGCTTTTCAGCTAGAAGGCTTTTAAGCTTCCTTCGGAGAACTGTAGTTGTAGAAAACCTAAAGGCCCGCAGGGAAAAAAAAAAGCCAGAAAAGTACAAGACCGTTTAAGAACTATTGACCTACAAGTCTGAGGCCAGCGCCTAAGAATCTGAAAGGAGGCGTTTATGCCTCAGGCTGCAACAACATGTATGCTGGTGCCTAGGAATCCAAGGAATTTTCCTTGTCAGCCCCCAAATAAACTCCCTTTCCCAGCCTAAGCAAGACCTTAGCTAGTCTAATGTATATATTTTGAAGACCTTCAGGAAGCAGAAATCTTTGCCACACCGGCAAGGAAACTCAATACCCAGAGCGTGTTGCATCAGACTCAAGAAGATGCTGCCTACCAGTCCGGCTCCGCCCCTTTTCAGCGCAAATCAGGAAATGAGACGAGATGGCAGAGAAATAGCAACACACCAAACCGCCCTTGCCGAGAGTCTCCCGTTTACCCCCACACCACCCCAGCAGCCTAGAAGTTCTGTTTTTCAGGTGCTGAAAGCAACAAGCTTTCAGACCCCAGAAACGGTCACAAACCTAGTTTCCCCTCCAGTTTCCCCCCTCCTCGCCCCCGTTGCTTTCAAGCCCTCCCTACATCAGAAGCGGATGTTTAAATGTCAGCTCCCATGACTCATTCAGAACTCCTAAAAGTTGGGAAATTCTGACTTAAACATCCCAAAGGATTGCAGGGCAGCAGACGAGCCGCTCGGGAAGAAGTGGGTGCAGATCTCCAACAGTGGAGTTGCAGAAATCAAGGCGGGGGGTGGGTGTTAGAAAGAGGTGCAGGTAGGGTGACCAGATACCAAGGCTGAGAAGGCTCTCTAAAGGAGTATCCTTCCTTATCGGTTAGTTGCACAGAAAAGGGAACTTGAGTCGACGTTTGACAGTTGGAGGGGATGCAGGTGTGCGTCCCTTCTCTCTCGGTCTCGCAAGTTCCTGTCCACTTCTCGCCCACCGACAGAGTATTTTCCATTTTGTTGAAAAGCGGTATATACATTATTATCATCATTGTCAACTAAGGACTCTAGGAAAAGCCACACAGGTGTGGTGGTCAACATTTAAAAGCTACACACACAAGCGCCCAGCATGCTTGAAATTTCTGGATTTCCAGCCCAATCTCATGATTTCAAGGAGTGAAAACGGCTCTCGTCCTCTGCAGGCCACACGGTCCATTCAAGGAGGAGATGGAGGATAGGATTCTTCTCAAATTCTGCCTTTTAAAAAATAAAGCCACTGAGCCAATGACGAAAGCGAGTCGAGGATGTTGGGGCTTTTGAGCTGGTACAAGCAAGGAGACTTGTGATTGGCTGGGTCCGATTGGAGGCGGGGTCTCAGCCTCAGATGGATATGCTCCCTTTTCCCCCTGCCTGCGCGCCTCAATTACCTCCCCAGCTTCCTGATTTGGGAAAGTCATGGTTTGCTACTATATCCGAACCAAGCCAAGATGCAAGAACCAGGATGGTCCTTTTCAGGACAGGGACAACGGCAGCCATCACATTCCCCCCCCCCCAAAAAAAGCGGTCCAGGAATGCCAGACAAACCCCTGCCCTTGAGGGAGGGGCCCCTCTTGTTGCTTCCCATGACTAGGGGCCTGCAGTCTGCCCTCCACGCCAGCCCAGACTGCCGCCTCATCCCCTCACAATTCAGAGCAACGCAGCATTACCCCCCCTTTCAGTAGGTCAGAGAACTGGACTTCCACTGGCTATAATCTCTCTAGAGTCCTCTGCCTACAAACCCTCTGGACTGAGGTCAACATGAACGATACGGCCCTCGGTGACCCGCAAGTGCGGCTGAAGCATGGGGCTGCCCCACTGCCCCAAGCAGAAAGAGCCCGGCCAAGCAGTAAGCCGGGATGAACAAGCCTCCCCCATCTCTGCTCTGCACCGAAAGAGGCTTACGTCTATTGAAGCACCAGCCATTGGGAAGCACGGGTCACATTGATAGGATTATAAACTCTCATCAGCTCGGGCCCAATGCAGACCCAAGCCGGCTTCTGTTTGGGAGAAGAGAACTCTCCAGATGTCGTGGGGCCAGACTGGCCGTCCGGAAAGACCTGCATCCTAGAAAGTTGGCAGCACCCTGGAAATATCCCCACTCTCTGTTTGTTTTTGGGCTTGTGACCAGGGCGAGGAAGGGGTTAGGCAGCTGACTTTTCGGGCTGCTGAATAAACCAGCAGCAACCAATGCAGTCATTTGAGCCATTTGACACCCTGACTTGAGGCATTGCATGTTTATTCAACAGCAAATTATAGGTCATATTCTGTCCTTATGATGAGGTCCTGTGCTGCTCTCTTGGAGCAGGGCCAACTGGGAGAAGGCGGACTGGGAGATGGGTCATGCCTCTCTGACCCATCGTCCAGCAGGAGCCTCCTTGCTCTCATGAAGTGACAAACCAGGCTTCCTTTGGAAGGGGTGACAGAGCACTTCTGCAACAGATCAGCAGCGCCGACAAAGGAGATCAAAGGTGGTTCAGTGAGGAGCACAGCCAAAGCTGCTGTCTAAACCAAAATAATATATTAAAAAAAAAAAACACAGGCTTCTGATTTCCTGCTGGAAATGTTATGAAACAGCCAGCCCTAATTTCAAGCTTCCCCCATTTAGGGAGGAGGAGAACATTATCTCCCAGCGACACCACAGCCGCTACACCCACAGCTCGGAGCGATGTCAAAAGAGCGTGCCACAGGCCCGAGCTGGGAGGGAGGGCGGGAGGGCACACGCGATCAGGCAGAGAAAGCAGGTAAACAGGTTCCTGCCACCTCTTCCTGTTTTGCTCTTGAAATCCTGTAGCTCCGGGCAATGCCTAGACAAGCACCAGGGTGCCCAGGCAGGCCCCCCCCCCCCGAGTTCCAAGAAGGAGAAAAACAGGGCAAAGCTGGAACGGATTTAGCCTGTGATCTTCACCCCAAAAGACCAGCGAAGGTGTTCTGAGCCTGTGCAAAGGAAACAGTGCTAGGTGTAACCCACACACAGGCGCAATGCACGCACAGAAGTATTCCTCTGCAGCCAGCTCACCAAAGAAATAATATTTACTTTATGCACAGCATTGGATCCTTGCAAGGTCCAGGTCAAACGAAGAACGAGAAATGGTTCTTCTCATTTTTGAGCTGGAAAAGTGGGCTGGATACAAAACGCAAGGGGGGAAGCCCATCTGTACAACATCTGGATGACGTTGTGGTCCAATATCATCTTTCCGCAGCTGTTCTTAGCGTACGAGACTAATGGTTACGCAGTTGCTGCAACAGCCGGCTGCAGAACTGAAAATAGCAGTAGACAGATGACGGGAATACAGCTGGTAGGCAAAGACGCGAAGCTGTTCATCGAAGTTGGCATGGGTAGAAGCTCAAGGAGGGTGTCTCATCCCCAGGGGATTGAACCGGGGGCCTCCGACCTGCAAAACGTGCTCTCTGACCAAATCTGTGGACCTCCCACCAGGCCACACGTTCCCCCATCCAGGAGCCACAGTGGCAGATGGCTCTCTGCTCTCTCCCTCTTTCAACGGCACATGTTGACCAGGGCTGCGGTTCCCACCATGGCCACCCCGGACTCAGCAAGTCATTCAGCTGCCCTTCCTCCCACTCCAGCAGCTTCTGGCCTCTGGGCAGTCAGTAGGGCACGTCTGGAGATCCATTACTGGTTAGTAAGGATGCGGTATTTTGGCAAGTGCCGACGGCAAGGCTGTCGTCATGGGAGAACATTCCGTCCCCCATTAGTGGGCAAACTACACACTGTAACCAACAACTTCGTAGATGGGATGGAAATCAAAATGCCCTTTCTTGGGAAAAAAAAGGATTTCTCAGTGGGATCTTATGGCTTGAACACACAATTTCCGGACACAGAACGACAATCCCGCCCCTAAAAGTACATGCAAGGGGCATGTTGGGAGAAAGTCAGACTGAAATAAGTAGAACGGGGGGGGGGGGGGGGGAAGAGAAACGGAAGGGGGAACACGATACACATCCTTAAGTGTCACATCTTTCCCCAGACCATCCCAACGACCCATTTGTTGGAGGCAAAACTACTCGCAAAACTACTCAGGGATACAGATGGCTTCAGGGCGGTTGTGTATTCAACACAACTTAAGACGTATGAACCACTCTTTCCTACACTGGAACCAGCCTCACGATGGGGATGGCTAAAGAAGCCCCCCCCCCCATGCAAGGCAAGAGTTCTGCTGTTACCTTGGAGCGGGAAGTAGCGGCCCAGAGAAGCCCCCCCCCCTACACATATGTCAGTCATCCTGGTGACTCTCTGTCCCCAGTCTGGCTTAAACCGAGTCGGGGGTGTCCAGTGTTGAGTCGCTAAAGGGCCCCCCAGGAGAGGATATGTCCTGTGACGCTTACAGGTCCCTTCACCCATGCACTCTACACGCGTGATTGTTTTTTGCAGCACCAGCAGCATGCACTGCATTTTACAGGGCACAAGAGGCAAAGTTGTCTCTGCCCCAAGGAGCTTACAACCGACAACAGGGTTGCAGACTGTAGGTCCTGATGGCCTTGAAAACCCTAGAGGTAACCAAGCGCTGTCGGCCAACAGCCCTGCCCCTAATGTGGAGTGCAAGGGGGCAGGGGCGGGAGGGAAAGAAGACAGCGAGCCTCTGAGCGTGGGACCACTGCAAAAAGCCACACACCCCGCTAGACAGCGCCTGCTGTTGCCGCTCACCTGATGAGGTCGAGGAAGGAATCGACCACGTCTTTGGCCTGCGGGACGTCGTCCTCGTCCCCGAGAAGCTTGGGGGGCGACGCCCCCTGGCCGGGCTGGATGAGGAAGGCCAGGACGACTCCGATGGTCGAGGCCAGCAGCGTGGTGAGGAGGAAGAAGAGCATGGCCCAGCCCCCCAGGCGCCCCAGGGCGGCCGGGTCCAGGCTGGCCGCGCCGGCCACCAGGCTGCAGACCACCAGCGGCAAGATGATCATCTTCAGCAGGCGCAGCAGCAGCTCCCCGGGGAAGGAGAAGAAGAGCACCTGGGCCTGGCTCAGCCCGCCGGGCACCTGCCGCACGCCCAGCCCCACCGCCACGCCCGCCAGCACCCCGGCCACCGTCAGCAGCACCAGCAGGTTGGCCCGCAGGCAGCCGCGCAGCCGGGAGGCGCCCAAGCTCCTGCCCACCACCTCCGGCTCGCCGGGAGGCGCCCCGTTGGCCGCGGCGCCTTTCTCCGCACTGGAAAACTTCTCCATCGCCGCCTGTGCCGAGGACAAGGAGGGACGCTGCTCCGGGGAGGACGCGAGGAGAGGCGCCGCCGCCGCCGCCGGCGGGATCTGCAGCAGCCTCAGCGCCGCTCGCCCCCGAGAGGAGGACGGAGAAGCTGAAGCAGCTGCTGGGGCAAAAAAGTCGTCTGTAGTTTCAAACGCCTCCCCCAAATGACGGTCTCCGTGTAGAATATTTATGCCACGTGGAAAGTGGGGCGAGCTGAGAAGTCTTCCAAGCTGCTGGAGAGAGCCGGGGTCGGTACCGGTGCCGCTGCCAGCTGGCCCCGATCCCCTCGCGAGGTGTGGAGCCCTGCCCTGCCCGGGATCGAGCGGCTGCCTGGAGCGTCCGTCCCGCCCTGGCCCTTTCCCCACGTGGCGCGGCTGCGGTCTCCGGTCCCAGGGCGAGCGCCGCCGCCGCCGTCCACGTGGCCGCGGCTCCTCTGGCTGCTCGGCTCAAGCCCGCGGAATCTGCCGGGCGCCCCCGCCGGTGCAACTCCTACCTGCCTGCTTTCTGGAAAGAACCGCCCCCTTTCCCCAAAAAGGATGTGGGGGGCACCGGATTGGCTGGAAGGGACGTCATTGGGAGGAAACTGATACAAATAAGGAAATACCGAGACAAAAAAAAAGGAAAACGACCCGGGAAAGGGGAGGGGGCCGTGACGTCATAGAGGGGCGGAGAGAAAGTGCGCTAGAAGCCAGTTGGGGGAAGGTGGGCGTGGCCTGGTGTTCAATAAGAGGGGTCTGGGTTTTCGCGCCCAAACGAGCTTTTGGGACAAATACGGGGGGGGGGGGGATTTAAGTCAAGTGTGCCTCGCAAACAACGCCCCAGCTCTTGTACTCTGCCTTAGTTACCCCCCTGGACAACGACCCCCGTAATACAAAATACAGTTTTGTATTAAAAAGCCACCCATATCGACTACGGAATACTCTCCCCCTACACCTCTTATTGGAAAATTCCGTCAAACCCCCTCTTTGCTCTTTCTGCAACATATAAGGGCAACCCTGGGAACCAGTAGCGTGCCAATGCATTACTTGCAGCACTCAATGGCCAATGATGGGGGGCTCATCCTGAGCCCGGAAAACAAGCTGCAAACTGAAAAGGAGCCAGGCTGCTGTGGGGTGTGAGGTTGGGGGAGGCAGTGTGGCCTCACAGGGCAAGTTTTGGGAAGGGGTCTTCTTGGTCATGTTACTCTGGGGCAAAAGAACAAAGAAGCCACTGGAGTCAGGGCCGGCCTGTGCATGAGACCAACTGAGGCAGTTGCCTTAGGCAGTAGACTGGCAGAGCAGAGGGTGCAAACCTCTGTCCACCCGCTTGCCTCCTCCTACTCCCTGGGTCTGAAGAGGGGGCAGAGTGGAAGAAAAAACGTGGAGAGGAGGGTGGTGAGCTAGAGTGTTTCCTCTCCTCCACACATCTTCCATTCTGTCCCCCAATTCCTTCTCCAGTACAGTCAGGCACTAGTCTAGCCAACTGCTCTTTTCTCCTCCCGGCTGCCACTTTTGCTACATCCCCCTCTTCCAAGCTATTGAAAGGCACTGCTCTGTGCCTGTCCTTGTTCCCGAACTTGGACGGGATGCCCACTGCGGCCAGAGGAGCTCGTCTTCCACCCTTGCCTGCTCGCTGGAGCAAACCCCTTCTGGAGGAGGGTGACCCCCAAGAGTTGACCATCAGTGCCTTAAAGAGTCAGGGGGGGGGGAATCCAGCTGGGAGCAAACCCGACCTTAGCTCTCCCCGGGCTGGATAAACAGCCTCTTCAGCTGTGGTTCTGCAAGACTGAAACTGCCCCTCATCACCTCTCCGACTTCCCACTTCCAGGCCAGGAATGCCGTCCGGCGTCCGTGGTCCACATCTGCCACATCCGGATCCGCCCGGTCCAGAGAACAGAAAAGGTCACTGCGCCAAACCTGCCTGCCTGGAATGTGTTCGCCTAGCGGGCTCTGCAATTCTTCATTAATGAGCAACAAACTTTCCTTGTTAATAGCTAATAGCAATTTAATAGTATAGCAAATGTCCCCCTTCGGCAAATTTTAGATTGGAAGCTCCTTGAGGCACAGACCTTATGTTTTTGTTCGTATTGCTACTTAAAGCACCCTCTATATCATAAAGAACTCAGAGAGGCAACCCTGCCAGGAGTCCGTTGCCTCCGGGGGATTTGGGGCACAATTAAAAGAAGCGTCTCTGAGCCTGGTGCATGAGCCAGTTCTCTTGCACAAAGCTCACTAACACTAAAACAATAGTGAATTGCTGGGAGTGCGAGAGCGCCCTTCGGGTCCGCCCCATCCAGGCAGACGAAGGGCTTGGCCAAGCACCGTTTCAAAGCGGCCTGAATGGATAATGGGCTCCCACATGTTTTGCAGGGGTCAATCATCTTGACCCATCTGCTGCTGCTACTGCCGCTGGGATCCATTTCCTCTCTGCGTTACACAACCACCGCCTTTATATAGCTGGTAATCTTAGACCCTGACTTCTTGTTTATCCTTAGCTGTATGCAAAGGGGACATCTTGTGAACTCAGCAAGAGAGGTGCCGAAAAATACCCGACAAGCAAAAGGTCGCTTTTGCCTGCCAGCCCGCAGCAAGCCGCCTCAGCATGGCTTCCTTGTTTCTAGAAATCATCCCCCCCCACACACACACTGATGGCATCTAAAAGGTAGATATGAGCACCTGAAGGTAGATATGCCCACCAGAGCCCTGGTCTAGCTAGCGTGGTGTTGTCTGCATGCACTGGTAGCTGGGGTCTCCTTCCTAGTGCTGCCTAGAGATGTCAGGGACTGGGGCACGCAAAGCCTGTCGTCTTTCACTGAGTTACAACTCCATCCCCAAGCCCAGAGCCCACATTAAAGAGAGTGAGGGCCTGGATTGAGACGCAGGTGGTTCTCCTACTCTGTAGGTAGAATGATTCCTTTGTTAATGCGAGTAGATAAATAGGTACCGCTTGCGGGAAGGTAAACAGCGCTCCGTGTTCCAGCCGCATGCTACGCGCTGCGGCAAGGAGAGTCATGCCGGCCACATGACCACGGAGGCGTCTTCGGACAACGCTGGCTCTTCGGCTTTGAAATGGGGATGAGCACCACACCCTAGAGTCGGACACGACTGGACTTAATTGTCAGGGGTCACCTTTACCTAGGCGAGTCCTATTGCAAAACGTTTGTGCTTAGTTAGTAACAGGCAGTTCTACCTTCCTGCAGGAAAGGCAAAGCTATGCAGAGAAACACGAGCCCACAGGTTCGGTGCATGTTGCCATGGAGACCCCCATCTCCCTCAGACGTCGATGGCCAGAGGATGAAGGATGCAGCGAGTGAAGGTGCGCTGCTGCTGCCTCTCCTCCCCCCTGCAAAACGCAAACCGGAAGAAAATGCAGGTTGTGTCGTTCTAACAGACGGCGTGTGTGTGGGCGTGGGGTTTCAGGGGACTGATGATCACTACGCAGGCAGCCCTGTGTGAAAATTGACGCTAAAGATTAGTCAAACCAAACGGAAAATTAGGCCAAGCGATGTATCACCAGGAACAGAGATTCCTTAACACAACGTATGCCTCCATCACCACAGTCATTGCCCCTGGCTTGGTTGTCCTCAAAAATGGGACTTGATTCACGGAGGACAGGCCACCTGATGATGGCTTCCAGCTGTGGTACCCAAACTGAAGGTGCAGAAGTAGTGCCAGATTCTAAGGACAAATAGGACAACACCGTACCCTGCTCTGAAGCATCCCAGAGAGTCGTCTGATTTAGCGCTGTGACAGAGAGAGCTGGCTGAGTGGCCCTGTGGGCTGATCCAGCAAAGAAAGAATTGTTCCTTGTCCTTTAATCTGGCCAGCAGCAAAGCCTGCTGATGCTGAAGCTTACTTGTGTGTAGGCACTAAAGCCTGCCACATTGGGAGGGTCAGGCTAGAGCACCTTCTTGCAAGTAAACCTCTTTGTGAAGAAGCAGGCCAGTTAGTCAAGTGATGGACAGAGTTGGTCAAGTTTGGACAGATTCATGGAGGAAAAGACCATCACACATTACAAGCCATAAGCAACCTCCTGGTTTTAGAAGTGGGTTTTCTCTGTGCCAGGTGCAAGGGAGTGTCAACGGGAAACAGGTTATCTTGTCGTCTTGTGTGCTCCCTGAGGCATCTGGTGGGGCCACTGTGTGAAACAGGAAGCTGGACTAGATGGGCTTTTGGCCTGATCCAGCAGGGCTCTTCTTATGTTCTTATGGATAGGAGCACCTATTCCAGGAATAGGTGACGGTTCCCGAGCCAGACTTTGCATGCGAAAATGGCACAAGTGCACAGTCCCCTAAATGGCTTCTGCAGGAAGGAGCAGGGCCTTTAGCAGGAGCTCTTCCTCCTCCTCCTCCGCTAACCTTTATATTCGGTGCCAGAGTCCTGCTCCTCCCCTCGAATTCAGACGGCTCAGTCTACCAGTTGCGGTTCTAGCTCCCCAACGTCCTCTTTACTAGCATCTGAAGGGTGGCTACCGGCTCGTGACTAAGTAGCTAGTGGCCACCTGCTGCACTGTTCTGTCTGCAAGGATGCATTCACACATGCCAGTCATCACTTGATGCTGTAGCCATCAAGGGATCAACATTGCCTCCGTGAACCAAGCCCGTTTCTCCTCTTTGAAGGCGGTCAGGATGGATGGTAGGTGGGGTGGAGAATCTTCTCCTACAAAGCCTTTCTGGGGTAGCCGTTATCTTTCTCCATGCACTGGAGGGAGGGCTGTGGCTTAGTGGGATGCAGAAGGTCTCAGAGATTCGAACTCGGGCCTCTCCAGCTGAAAAAGGATCCGAGTGAGCTGCCTCTCTGCTCGAGACCTTGGAGAATCAGCGTCCGAGTAGATGGCACTGGATGAGGCTGCTCGATAGATTTGCAGTCCGTTGGTCTGACGCGCATGTTTACCCTGCCCCCTTTGCCTGCATGAAAATAATGGCATCGGTTTTGGAGATTTCTGCTTTGCGTTTTGGGCCATTTCTGTGCTCAGCCCCCTCCACAATACAACCCTCAGAGATGGAGGGCTTCTTCTTTCCCAATCAGGGTTCTAGATACAGCCTCGACTAGAGGGCACCACCAGGTCAGCCTGTTTATTTGCTATTAACAAGAAACGCTTGTCGCTCATTCATTAAGAATTGCAGAGCCCGTCAGGCAAACACGTTCCAGGCAGGCAGGTTTGGAGCAGTGACCTCTTCTGTTCTCTGGACCTGGAAGACCCGGATGTGGCAGACGTGGGCCACGGACTGGATATCTGCTCCCTTAAGAAAGTTGGGAAGGAAACACCATCAGTACCTACAGAACAAACCTGTTGGGGGCTGCCCCTGAGAAGCCTTTCCCTGGAGTCCCAGAGAGGCTTTTTGGAGAGGGGTCCCAGCCCTCAGCACACACGAAAGGTGAAGACGACAAACAAACTCAAGGAAGCTTCCGTGGGCATCTGCTTCTGCCTGCCTGGCACAGAGATCACTTCCCTTCGTGGTGAATGCCCCCAAAGAAAGGCCTCCCCCTTGCCTAATTGCCCACATTCTCACGATAATTACACCATAATTGCCAGCTATGCCCTGGCTCTAGGGCCAAGGCAATTTTCTCCACAAGACATAGCAAGAAGTATTTGTCTTAATTATTCCTCTTTAGAAGAGAGAAGAAAAGGAGCAAATGGTAGACAAGTGGCAGGCAGGAACACATCTCCCTTTGGCACAGTGGCTGCGCCTGGGCCCTGGCCTCCTGCCTTTTAGCAGTGCTCTGGCAACCGCTCGCTCCCCTGTCTTTGGAAAGAGGAAATTAAATCCAGACCGGGCCCTTTAATCACCAGCTGAAATGCACATTTTTCCCCCCATAATATAACGTTATTAAATCAGGGTGCAGTCCAAACGCTTGATTGTGCAAGATGCTTCATGCAGAAAGACAGGGATGAAAGTTTCTTTTCGGTCTTTATCATTTGAGAACATCAGTCCTCTCTCATTAGGGTTTCCAAGCTGCGACTTGCAACACTTTCAAGGGCTGGGGAAACATCATGTTCCCCAGAAGGATATTACCGGCCAGAGGCCCTTCGCTGAAACTTTGCTCCAGTTAAGGACACAAAAGCCGTGAATCCGATCCTTCAAGGGAGGGAGTGCCCCCCCTCATCAAGAAGAGGCGGGTGCATCATCGCCACACAGTGATCCTCCTAACCAAGAGAACCTCCACTTTGCCCAAGACAGGACTTGGCGTGAACTGTGCCTGAACCAGTTACAAAACACTAACTGGAACGGAATCAGAGCACTAGAAAATCCTGATCAATGAGAGCTGCAGCCACATTTTTCAAACGGTTCGACGTCCTGCACGCTGGGACTCCTCAGCCCCTGCAGACGCAACCTCACCTCTTCCCTACCAAGGGCTTCCTCCATCGCTACTGATCACGTCATGACCTAAGCAGCAAGGATAGGGGGAAATTGTCCCACGATAGGTCTGGCTTCCTTCCTCCCAAAGCAGGCCCGTCCCCAATGCTGCGGGGTTCACTTCCTTGAGAAAACCGCCCGTGATGCAGGTTGGCACCGCAGCACCTGTTGCGCTCAGGGAGACCGGTCTCCTCCTGGCACCGAGGGCTGTTTGCTCAGTGGCCGTCGTGAGTCAGGGCTCTTTGTGCTGCTGTTTGACTTGGCTTCCAACGGTGGAAAAGACGCCCCTCACCTTGACCCTCCCCCCCCCCCGGGCCCGACGTTCCAGCGCAGACAAGCTCATTTTCCGATAAAGGAACACGACGGAGGGCTCTGTTGGCGCTGCTACCTGCCTCTGCCCGTTATGGACGCCTTCTCTGCAGGCAAGATCGTCCCAACCTTTTCAGCTGCATTTGAACACTGATGTAGCCTCCTGCAGCACTCAACGCCATCCCGCCCGTGGACCCCCAGAAACAGAGTGGCCACTGGCGGAGGGCTTGCGTTCTTATCCAGGGGCGGCCCGTGTGTAAGAGGTGGCCGCTCAGTAAGAGGTGGGCTCAGCCCAGAGCAAGTGTGGTCAAAGGTCGTCCCGTTTGCTTCCGCAGCTGAATTAAACAGGGTCTTGCTGGGTGTAGCCCAACTCTGCGCCATATGGGGCTGCTGGATATATACAGTCTTTGCTCCCAGGCTGTCGACTCTCCCTGGCGGAAGCAAAGGATCTTTCCCAGTCCGAGATCCTTTGTGACTGGAGATGACAAGGATTGAACCTCTGGGCGTAAAAAAAATACGTTCTACCTGTGAGCTGCAGCCCTTCCCTCTTCTTCCCCGCCAGAGTATTTCGATCGCCGGAGTTCACTTTCTGCTCCGTTGCATGGTGCTATACAGGTGGGCCCCCATATCTGCTGTGGATATGTTCCAGGCCCCTCCGTGGATACTTGAAACCGTGGATAAGAGCGAACACTCCCTCCATGGTTTCCTGAGGGCCCCCCCACCCTGCCTCCCCTGCAGGCAGGCATGCTTCCCCCCCCCCAGCTCTTATTTTTCTTTCAGCAAGCTTTGTTTCTTCCTTAAAACAAACAGAGAAGCAGCCTCTATTGCAGGCAAGTAGAACGAGACTAAGTCCTGGAGAGGCTCTGCAAGGTTTCTGTTAACCTTGCAGAGCCTCTCTAGTACTTAGTCTCGTTCTACTTGCCTGTAATAAGCAGCCAGAGGCTGCTTCTCCTGTTTCTTTAAGGAAGAAACGAAGCTTACTGGGAAAAAAGTAAAAGCCTGGGGGGGGGGGGGGTCCCACGATCTGTGGATAACTGAAACTGTGGATAGCGAATCAGTGGATAAGGGGGCCCACCTGTACTGTCCCATGGTGTGGAAAAAAGCTTCTGTTAATGCAGCCCAAAGAACCAACTAAGATTTGGAAGTCTGTACTTCTAAAAGTCAACAGGATTGACATGCAATTCATGATTTTATGCCTGGAGCATTGATCTTCTGCAGCTCTCTAAAAAAGTGGAAATATTTAAGCTCCTAACTGGCCATAACCGGGCCTGCGATGGGCCATTAGATACAGCTCTGCCGTCCAACGTCATTCATATCATATTTGTTCTCCAGCGACGGTTGGTGCTGCTGTTATTTCTTACTGACGTTGCATCAGCCAATCGAGGAAATGGGAGATCCGGCAAGCGGGCTGGGCCCAGACTCTCAAAAGCAGGATGCCTTCAGCTAAAGCCCTGGCGGTAGCAGAGCAAATAGGAAATCACACTGGCTCAGTTTCATCAGCTGCAAGGACAGCGCAACACCCACAAGAGTTAACTGTTCGTGTCCCTCGTCCAAAGTAGCTCCTCCAGGTGACTGGTCTGCCTGAGACCAGTCCGTGTTGCTTGTCCCAGCTGGTCAGAAGAAAAAGAGAACGAACCCCTCTCAGTCGCGTCTCCCTTTCTTGAGATTGGCTCACCGCGAAGACAAACACTGAAGGCAGAAGCTGCAGTTGGAGGTCACAGTGCAAGGAAGGGTCCAAGTTCTTAATGATGTTTTAATTGCGGAGTCCTGCTCCTGTGCATTTAAAGAAGCCAAAGAAGCAGAAGTTAACAGCGCAACCCTATCCCACTGGTGCAGCGAGAACGGGAGGCCACAGAACGGAAAGGGGATGCAAATCCCCTCCAAAGGGGGATTCAAAGGGGATGCAAATCCCCTCTCCCCTCCAAAGCCTCCCGTCCTGCACTCCCACGCTGGTTACCACCAGTGGGGGAAGTTGGATAGGATTGCTCTGTAAAAGGTGAGGCTTTGCTCCCTGCCCCTCGGCCAGGGAAAAAAGCCTCCCGCTGCTGTTAATGGCATAGAAGCCGGATTAATAAAAATAGGCAGCAACAGCCCTGCAACCACAGAAGCCTGATCCGTAGCTGAGGAGCCACATCGCAGTGGGGAGCAGCGCAAGGCTGCAAGCTGCCCTCAGGGTTTGGGGTTGCCACCTTCTTCCCTGGCCCTGCTCCTAAGCTTTTAAGAGTAGCCTGCAATGTAGACATTAAACTGGAGAAATGGTTTGTGCCATGAAGACAGAGAAGGGTGGGGGAGTCGTTTGCTTCCTCAAATGCAGCCTACGACACACCTGCAGGGTCTTAAGGGCAAGGCGAGGCAAACACCGAGCCGTTTTGCAATCCGTGGGGGGCACAGAACCTCCCTCTTTCCAGCCCCGCAGGCACTGCTGCCTCCCTCTGCAACGGGAGGGACACGATGGAACTCGGCGGTCTCCTTGTCTCCGGTCGCAACTGACCTGCTTGAAGGTCAGGTCTTTGTCCCACGTCAAGGCTGGAGCACTCCGTAAAAAAAGCAGGGCGCAGAAGAGGCGGCTGTTCATGGGGCTTCTCTTGAAAGATCCTGATTTATTTGAGCAGATATCCTGGAAAGGGGAATCCTGACAGCAGGCACCCTCATTTTTTACAAGAATCTTGACAGCAATATCATTTTACAAGATATTTTTACAGTATCTTTCTTGGAAGATACTGTATTGCCTCTGGTAGCACCTTGGTGCTCAGTTTGTAAGACCAGAGGCTGAAACTAGCACCATCTCCCCTGGAAACTCTCGGGCCCGAATCCCATATGTGCAGGAGGAGACTTCCTAGCAAAGGAAGGGCACATTGCATATGCTCAGAGGCACTCGTTTTTGCATAATTTCTCTGCCACGTATCCCAGCCTTGAAAGGAGGTCCCAGGGCCCCGTTGTTGAGCCCCTGCAGCAGGAGAGACCGTGAGCCACTTTCCTCGGCGAGGAGGGTCCCTTTGGGGACTCACAACTGCTCATTGTGCACACAGAACCACTTGTTAAGCTCACCACCTGCAGGGTGCTTGCCTGATGGTGAAGAAAACGTTGCAATCCTGCACTGCCAACATCTGTCAAGGTCACAGTTGAAACAGTCACCTCCTCCCCATCACCAACCACAGCCCCCCCCCCACAAGCACCCTCCACCTCTGGATTCCTAAATATATATCCTGGATTGGAAGTTCCTGTTTTAAATAGGGTTATGGGCCGCACAGAGGTTTTGGCACAAAAGGCTGCCCTCTGGTGGCCACTGAAAAGAGCTGCTCAGCAGCTCCACTGAACTCCTCTGTAGGTCACCAGGAGCCACGTGGAGCCACGGCTCTGGTCAGTGGTATTTTAGACTTGGCTCCAGCCTTGATGCAGCACAGAGATGTCATAAAAGCAAACAAGGGTGCCATTTCCCTGGCAGATGCCCTTTGAGAGGCAATTGGGGCCAAGGGGCACCCTCCTTGCGGCCTTCCTGTTTAAACAGGGCTTGCAAAGAAAAAGACGTTCAGCTGGGTCACTCTGACCTGGCACAGTTCTAGGATTGCAGAGGCGTCACCGAACCCTTCCAACGCAGGGCATCTGCTGCCGTTTCCCTCCTTTTCGGCAGGCAGAAGTCCGCTCTTGAGGGGAGAGGTCAAGGCCCGCCTAGATTAGGAGCAGATACAACGAGGTCCCTATCCGGCGCTCCGGCCATCACTCTCCTGGACCGCTGCAACCTGCTCCCCGATGGTCTTCTGTCGTCAGCCCTTCCCCAGTCGACCTCTAGCCAGTACTCTGTCGCCAGAAGTCATTCATCCCAGCACCCAAAGTCCCTCCCCTTGAATCTCCAAGCCGGTTTCCTATCCGCTCCCCTTCCAGACCTCTGCGGCCTCATCTTCCCTTATCCCTCTGCTCCGACACCTCGACACGCATTCCTGCCCAAGACCGTTCCTCCTCCAGCTCCCTCACGCTCAGCCACCCGCTCCCTCAAACGACTCCAGCCTTGCTCCCTCGCTGCCCCTTCTGCCTGAAGCGGACTCCACAATACTGCCCCTTCCCTGCCTTTTCAAACCCACCTCTTCTGGAAGCTTTTGGCCCCCACCCCACCGCAATCGCAGATTCTTCTCGTGTCTTCCCCGCCTCTGTTCAAGCAGAGACTGGAAGCCACTTGGGGCAGTGACCTGCTCTCTCTCGTACTCGCAACGCGCCACACGCCATCATGATACTATACCGATTAGGAACTTCGAGGTACCCAAGGAGGAGGTTTTGCCAAAGCCTCTGTTGCTGCTCACGCTAGGGAGGGAGGGAGGGAAGGGGAGCCTGAGCCCCTGGAGAAGGCAGTTACACCTTCTGCCTGACCAGGAAGGAAAGCTGGACATTTTTAAAGCTGGTGCTTTCCTAGGCCACAAACTCCCGAGCTAGCTAGCGATTTGAAGGCAGGCAGGCAGGCAAGCGCTCCTCGACGAGGCATCTGGCAGGCACGCGAAGTGTTGCAACTCAGTCTCCGCCCCGTTGGTGGGGAACACGGGAGGGACCATGGGCGGCCCCGTCGCCTTGACAATGCAAACACTACAGCCTTTCCTCCTCGGGAGGAACAGTCAGGCGGGTTGTCCACTTTTGCCCTACAACCACCGGGAGACAAGCCAGCTCAGCGCCGCACCCGCCGCTCGATCCTGCCCCGCAGGATGGGACAGGAGCCCAAAGGAGCGCTCTCCCTCCTTCCAGAGAGAGGCGGGAAGCCTTGCTAAGTGTCTCACAGATGCTTTATTTCAGAACGTCACTTCACTGGCGGTACAAGCCACGTGCCACCGCTCACAACGCACAGACAGACACACACACACGCACAGTCATGGTCCCTCTTCTACTGTGGATGCGGCACAAGCACACAAAGGGGAGTGGAAGGGGAGGGGGCAGCGGAGGGGTCACACGGAGGGGGGGCAGCAGGGGGGCACCGGGAGGGGGGCAGCAGCTCTTCCCTGCTTCCAACCCCTTTCCAAGAAAGCCACCCAGCCCCACCCTGGCGCTTTCCACCCTTTGCCGTGCCGGGAGAGGCAGGCCCGGAAGCCGCCCGAAGAAGGCGCTTCCCCTGCCCTCGGCCTCCAACGGTGGGTTAAGTGGCAACGTTTGCCCTGAGCAAGTCACTGGTTTGGGGAACTGGGTGAGAAAGAGAGGAGCCTGGAGCGGGAGCGCAAGGATCTGGCCAGGAGAAGTTCCACCTCTCATCGACTTCGCTCTCTCCCCGCCTCCCTCTCATTCCAAGGACTGCAACATGAGGAGCTGCTTCAAGACCTTCGTCTGGCTGGTCTCCCGGATCTCACCCGCCAAAAACATCTCGTCCACCACCGTGTACACCTGCAACGGAAACAAACCTCTCCTGAGCAAGGGGCACCTGAGGGGGGGGCAATTCAGCAGGGGCCACCTGCTGAAGCCAACACAACATCCCCCAGGTGCTGCCCCCTTGTGGTAGGGCTTGCATTGAAAGGCCCCTCCTCGCTGCCCCCTGCCCTGGCCCGGCCTTTCGACCAGCGTCTTCCTTGCTCTCTCCCCAAAAGGATCAGGTTTCCCTCCCCGCAAAAAGAGGGAAAAGCTCACCTTGTAGAAATTGAAGACCAGGTCCAGTTCACAGACGTTGTGGAAATATTCATTCAGCACCTGGGAAACGAGAAGGAAGCTGGCCTTGATAAGTGGGATCGCGGCCATGTGCGGGAATGAGGCATGGGAGCTCAGCAGGGTTGGCTACTGGTTGGGGGGGGGTCACTTAGGAAGATGCCGGCAGCGAGCCCCCTCCCAAGGAGGAGGCAGTGGCAAGTAGGGGCAACCGTAGGGGTAAAATAACTTGGGAATCAACTGCTGCGCTTATCTTTATTATTTAGTTATGCTGGGTAGCCTTGTACCTTGTCTTTGGAATTAACCCGTTGCCTTATCCTGGTTACGCGAGTTTAAAAAACAAAAATTCCTTACTAAGCCTATAACAACAGCAGGGAGAAGGGACAGGAACAGTCCATCGTACAGGTCTCCTTCCCCACCTGAAGCGACACAGAGGTGCGGCGCACAGACACACACTCAGTCCCCAGGCGGCAGAGACTCACCTCCACAAAGTTGTGAATGGCTTCCAGGTAGGCCAGGTTGTTGTCGTTCACGTCCACACAAATGCAGAAGTAGAGCCCCGCGTAGCGCCTGTAAATGATCTTGAAGTTGCGGAACTGCAAGGAAAGAAGGACGGCGGCCGTGAGAAGCAGCCCACGGCCTCGGTTGTCACATGACTTCTTGACAGGCTCCCATCTTGCGCCAAAGCACCTCAAGGTGGTTTGCAACCAAGCGCCGCAAACGCAACAGGACAGCAAGACGACCAGGAACACAGTCCCGCAACAAGGAAACAACCCCCAAATTGGCCAAACGCCCTCCGAGATCACGGTCTTAACTTGGTGCCAGAAAGCTAGATGCCAAGGAGCCGACTAAACTTCCAATGGGAGGGAGTTCAAGAGTCATGGCGCTACCGCGGGAGAAGCCCTGTCCCGAGTTAGCTGCAGGCATGACAGAGAGATGCAGTTGCCACTCCCGAAAGAAGGGGAAAAGCAAGGAGGGGCAGCTCAGACCCCCATTTGCTGCTCTGTCCGAATTGAGCCAGGAAGAGCAGGCGTCCTGCCCCAAAGCAAACAGTGCAGATAACCTCCGCGCGTTCTCACAATAGCAGGACGTGCAGAAAGGCCCCACGTGCAAAGCCCGCCTGAGCAGCAAAATACAGACGCGCACTGGCTCCAGACCCAGGAAGGGAAGCCGCGAGCACCGCCCTGCGTTACCTCGACAAAATTGGTGTGCTTTGCGTCCCGCACCGTCACCACCGCGTGAACCTCCTCGATGAGCTTCTGCTTCTCGTCGTCGTCAAACTGCATGTACCATTTGGCCAGGCGCGTTTTGCCGGCCCGATTCTGGATGAGGATAAAGCGAATCTGCGAGGGGGGAGGAAGCAGAAGGGGTCAGAGGTCTCTGAGCTGCAAGCGGCACCCTCCAAGGCACACGGTTTTGAGTGAACAACAGTCAAAAGTACAGTCGGAGCTTTGCAGCCAGAACCAGTAACTTTCAGAGTCTCGCCCATCTCCAGAGAAGCCCACAGAGCCCCTGTTCCAAGAGTGCCACTTGACTAGTGGGAAAGGCCAGCATGACTCATTCAGAGACACAAAGATCAGCCTCCTCCAAGAGCTGGCAATTCTACATGAGAGATGGGATCAGTCCATCCAATGCAGAGAGATGGCAGAGTTGTCAGCGGAGGCTGACTGGAAGAGGGCAGGGACTCGAAAGAGGAGCAGCAGGCACCCTCCCCCATTCACGCGAGCCCAAAGCACCAAGAAGCCTTTATTTCTTGACTGCTTGCAAAGCATAAGTGAGCCCTAACATACACTTGGGGGAAGCGAGTGGCTCTCATTTGGGTCCTGTGAATGTGAACGCCAAGGAAAACCCCCCACTTAGGTAGTTCAACGGGATTTATTCTCAAGTGCGCTCAGGATAGCTGTAGAAATAGAATCCTTTTGGTGCAAAATCTGCAGGGGTCCAATTCTCCCTCCCAACATGGGAGAAAGTTTACTGCTGTAACAAATATTGCTCCTGCTGCGTTTTTGCTTCTCTTGCCAGATCTAACCCCTCCCTCACACTCGCTTCCCCTTTCCGCAGTGAGCATGAGCTGTACTTTAGGGAAACTCCTCAAGCTTTCTCTGAAGAACAGAGCTGGTCTGTCTCCGAGCTAAGCTGCACTTAGCTCTTCTTCCTGCCTGGTGCATTAATGAGATAGGAACAAAAAAACACCCTGATTAGGAAAGCCAGCCCAGCGGCATCAGAACAATGGACAACTTGGGATCCGTTCCAATAGCATGCACCACAGGCAAAACTGATATTTTTAAACATTTGAATGGGCAGCCCTAACTGTTTTGCTTTTTATGCAGATGAGCCCCCTAATTAATCAGGGGACACATTCATGTGATCTCCCTTGCATCATACAAGACCGTACATCGGTATTGGCCAGCCATTTGGGGCAAGTGTGCCACAAGTACAAGAAAATGCCTTCCTACTATACATTTACAACAGACATGCAGCCCTATTGTATACCATGAGGTGCTTTTGTGTTTAATCTACCAATTACAGAGCAAAAATCAGGGTAGCCTGTGGAAATGCCGATTCTACAGGCCTTCGTGCTCCGGTCCAAAGTGTAAAGACATGATGGGCAGCCTCTTCCGAGAGACGGTCACTCATGTGCTATGCAGTCACTCATGTGCTATGCAGTCACTCATGTGCTATCAGAACAGTTCACTAAAGTACGGGGAAGTTTGGGCATTTGACTGGAAAACACAATACATTTTGGGGGGAGGGGGTTAACTGAACATATTTGACTGGTCAAAGGACAGTTGAGTGTATAAAATATTAACTTTCTTAGAAAAAGAAATATTGTCCCATGAATAGGCTTGAGACGAATTTTACAAGACAAAAATTAACTAACTTATTGCAAAACAATGAGATGGACTTCCCAAAAGCAAAAAGCCACCAGTTAAATACAGGACATGACGATAGGAAGAGTTGCATTCCTTCCGGAACTGTAAAGGTTGGTCAGCCTATTCGGATAAAATGGATTACTCACACACACTCGCACCAATCCTAATGAACCCCAAAGGATTTATTTAAAAGATTTATATACTGCTTTTCTGGTACTCAAACAGAAGTAAACACAGAAGTAAAACATACAAAAAGTTAAACACATCTTTCATTTCAATCCTGAAACAGGGTTTCATTTATTTTGTTTGTTAAAGCCGCAATATTGAGTCAATTAACTAGTTTGATGCATTAATTAAAAAGCTTTTGACCAACTGAGAAGATGCCCAGGAAGGGCAGTTGTAAAAAAATGTTGATGAATTCTAAGTTAAGGACTTCAACATACCACAGATGGCAGCAGGCACTGTTCTAGAAGAGGCATTCTCTGCACCCCAGTCTCACACAAGGAATGCCTCTTCTAATAGGAGGCCTGTTGAGACACAGGTATGCTGCAGCATCTCAAGGCAACTTGCATCTCCAGAAGCACTGTTTTATTCACAGGCAAATGTATGCAGATTTAAAAACCACCAGGCCTAATCTGACAGCAATTTATTTAATCTTAAACAGGACCCAAGGGCAGATCATGTGACAGCCTTAAAAAAAAAATACACAAGCTACCCCTAAACCTTACAGTAAGAAAGAAATTCTCCTGCAGGGTACACACCAGAATAAAGATTGTAGGAAGCATCACTCCTTTGTCTACCTAGCCCAGTGTCGTTGACACTGACAGGCAATGTGTCCCTAAGGCTTCAGACACAAATGTTTATCTTCCCTACAGAAGAGCTGGCAGGAATGGCACCTGCACACTTACGCATGCAAAACTAGGGCTCAACCACTGATAGACACACATAGCCCCTTCCATGAGAAGAGGTTCGATTGCAACCTATTCCAGTGGCAATCTTGAAGGGTCTCTAGACAGAGGGATCATGGCAGGGCCTGGGTTTCTAGAGAGAGTGGAATGAAGCAATCCAAGACGTTGAGCTTGCCCCCGCCCCCCAGTCTGCAATACCGGGGTAAACGTTTTCTCCCCAGTTGCTGACAGGTAAAAGAAAATGCGTCAGTCTTTCAAAACAAATAAGCAAATAAGCATAAGAAGCCTTCCGCCAGCCAGCCAGCCTCAGCATGTCTCCGCTCTAGTGCTGCTTAAACCTCTCTACCCTCTACAGCCGTACAACCAAGGCGGGCTTCATTCAGGCTGGGCCACTTTTCTCTCTCCATGGAAAGTGGGCCCATTTTGCTGTTGGTCTTGCATTTCCTTTACAGTCTGTGACCAACAACAACAAAAATATATATATATATGAGAAAATACAGGGATCGTTATACTGGTTGCGCTTGCAAGGACTTTTGCAAGGATGGCCAAGAGATTACAGGCACGACGCGCTTTCAGGACCCCAAAGCCCTCTATAAATGCAACTGCAAACAATAATAAGCACCACCCTCCTTTGACACATTTCCCACTGAAGACCACCAGCTTAAGCCCTTCCTCTTTCGTCCCTCCTCCCAGCTAGGAGAGTCCAGACGGTGCTGCCCCCCCAACTGCCCCCCCTGACATTCTCCTTCGCAAGAAGGAGCCCAAAGCCTGAGCCAGCATCGCCAGGGGCACCTCCAGACTCTGCCCCCTCCCACCTCTTACCATAGCGACCCCTTCCCTGGATCCTCCTTCCTTCCGCGCAGAACTGAGGGGCGACTGCTTCAACACCCTCTCCCCCTACTGCCACTTCCCAGCGGATATCCGGTTGGGCGCTCGCTCTGAGCCCTTGGCGTGCTGGGAGTTGTAGTCTAGGACAGGAAAGGCTCAGGGCTGGACAAAGTCCTCTCAATGGGAGGGCCTCAGCCCACTTTCCCGGCAGGCCCCGCGGCGGCTTCGTTGCATGTCGGGATCTGTAGTTTCTTCCGGCAGAGCGCGGAACAAGGTGAGGAACTCACTGGAACGCTGTCTGGCTCCAGTAGGGGGAGCCCGAGTGACGCGGCGCTGGCGCAAAGCCGGGGTGTTGCAGGCGGGAAGAAGCCGAGCGCCTCATACGGCAGGCGCCGGCAGGATCTTACTCTAGCCCCGGGCTTGGGAAGGCCTAGTAGGCCTGGAGGGGGGAAATGGAGGCAAGTCGGCCCCGACGGAAGGGGGCGCCCTCCTCGGAGAGGGGAAAAGAGAGGGGGAAATGCCATGGGAA
Organism: Plestiodon gilberti rubricaudatus; assembly: GCA_026170595.1. NCBI lineage: Eukaryota > Metazoa > Chordata > Lepidosauria > Squamata > Scincidae > Plestiodon > Plestiodon gilberti. The sequence goes on from JANXHW010000011.1 coordinate 11,269,261, forward strand.
AGATAAAGAATATGCTTCTAGTTCATGAGCATATATATGTTGATCGACATTAGAACTATTATGCAGCAATTTTGTCAATAAGAACCTCTCTAGCATGTAATTCATCTGTGGAACTCCTTGCCACAGGATGTGGTGATGGTACCTGGCCTAGATGCCTTTAAAAGGGGTTTGGACAGATGCATGGAGGAAAAGACCATCACAGCTTACAAGCCATAAGCAACCTCCTGGTTTTAAGTAGGTTTTCTCTGTGCCAGGTGCAGGGGAGTGGCAGCAGGAAACAGGTTATCTTGTTGGCTGTGTGCTCCCTGAGGCACTGTGTGATACAGGAAGCTGGACTAGATGGGCTTTTGGCCTGATCCAGCAGGGCTCTTCTTATGTTCTTAAGATAACAATCACGTGAGTAATAAGATCATTTTATGATAACAATTTATGTTGTCATCCCCTCAGGCATCTGACTGGTGAAAACATTTCAGCTGTCTTGGAGGCATTACATACTGGGAGGAGGCCACTAAATGTTGATGATGATGATTGATTTGGGGAGGGGGCTGTAGTTGGATGGCAGCAGAGGCTGAGCACATGCTCTGCACTGTCGGAGGTTCAATCTTCTGCCCCCAAAAGCACTGGGAAGGGTGTTCTTCTGCTTGAGGCCCTGCAGCAGAGCTACTACCAATCGGAGTAGAAAAAGAAAGAGTAGAAAAGAAAGAGGGGACAGAGAGCGCTGGGCTACAGCATTGGAGACACTCTAGCCCACCACTCTTCTCTCTTCCATGCTTTTCCCATTCCCTCTTCTGACACTCTAGCCCACCACTCTCCTCTTCTCCACTCTTCCTTCAGGAAGTGGGGTGAACAGAGGTGGGCAGGCACATCAGCAGTTAAAGGAAGGGCTGTATTTGGCATGCTGCTGCCTCAAGTGCTGGGGAGATCTTGGGTCAGCTCTGTAGTCTTCGGCAGAGGGATCAATGGTCTGGCTGCACAAACCGCAGCTTCGTTCTGTAGTTTAGAACCCAAATCTCATTGTCTGATAAGCAAATATATTTGCATTGGTCCTGCAGAACAACAAGAGCAGCATGGTCTTCTGTGCCGAGGCCCCATTTCCTGCCTCTCTTCCCACTTTCTATATATGAAACAGCCGGCTGCTAAGCCAGACGGTCGCTAGCCCAGACGAAGGCTACTCTGAATGATAGCCCGTTCCCTTTCTGAGAAGCTGAATTGGAATGCAGCCCATTTCAGGGGATCCTGCTGTTCATTCGTAGCAGGATAGGTGTGAGAGCTGGAAGCTGGTCAGCTCCTCATTGAACTCTCAGCTCAGCAGTGAGCTCACTAGGCGGCCTTAGGGAAGCTGCTCTCACCTATGCCTCTCCCCTCTGCAATACAGGTGGGCCCCCATATCCACGGTTTCAGTTATCCACGGATCGTGGGGACCCCCCCCCAGGCTTTTACTTTTTTCCCCAATAAGCTTCGTTTCTTCCTTAAAGAAACAGGAGAAGCAGCCTCTGGCTGCTTATTGCAGGCAGGTAGAACGAGACTAAGTCCTAGAGAGGCTCTGCAAGGTTAACAGAAACCTTGCAGAGCCTCTCCAGGACTTGGTCTCGCTCTACTTGCCTGCAATGGAGGCTGCTTCTCTGTTCGTTTTAAGAAAGAAACAAAGCTTGCTGAAAGAAAAATAAGAGCTGGGGGGGCGAGCATGCCTGCCCGCAGGGGAGGCAGGGCAGGGGGCCCTCAGGAAACCATGGAGGGGGTGTTCGCTCTTATCCACGGTTTCAAGTATCCACGGAAGGGCCTGGGACATATCCCCAGCGGATATGGGGGGAGTACTGTATTTATAGGGGGTGACGAAACTGGCTTTCGGTATAGGTCTGCTGTCAGGATTACAGGAATAATGGACATAAAGCGTTTTGGATCCTTGACATGCACTATATAAATACTTAATAAGACTTTCTGCAATTCTGCTTGTCTAAAAGTGCTGGCAGCTGCTCGATGGCGGATTGGATCCCTAACTCTACAGCGCCAGCAGGACGTGCCACTGCTTCGGAGTTCCTGAATCATCCCTCCGCAGCGGTAATGGCAAAGCAATGGCCACTGGGCGACTGAGCACAGGTGGGATTTGATCTTGCAGCCTTGAGGGGTTCAGCCACGGAGCCTTCTGCTAGCGTACTGTACAGCAGGAAGCAAGAGGGGAGAAGGAATACCGGAGGAGGAGGAGGAACCAAAGAGGCGGCGGCTTTGCCCCCTAGCCTGTCACCCTGAAGCCCAGCGATTGGCTTCGACTACAGTGAGTCAAACACTGCTAATTGTTAGCTCTGTTTATTTACAGTGTCCCGGCATGGGGCTGGCATTCAGCGCAGAGGTAGCCAGGATCAACGTCTGCTTCCCAGAGGCGGCTGACAGCTGCCTCCCACTCGTGCTCCGGTCGCACATGAGCGGAAAGGAAGGAGCAGATCCCGTCTCCTTTGCTCAGTCAATGCAAAGCAGGACTATCCACCAGGACGAGAAACAGCTTCCCTTTCAGAATAACATTTCACAGGCCCAGGCACCAGCTTCTGGGGGTGGGGTGGGGGAATGGGGACAGACCGTGTCAGGTATAGGCGTGTAACGTCTTCAGATTCCTAGCTGCCAACATCGTTATTTCTAGGACTCCAAGGAAATGGCAGGTACTGCCCCAGCCCTGGAGTTTTCTGCTTCTGTGATGAATACTTAGCATCCCAAAGGCCTCGCACCAACCCCCTCTCCTGCATCCTATTGCAAAAGTGACCTGTTGCAGCCTGGAAGGCCCAGGGAAATAAGAGGGGCCGTGGTGGCCGAGTGGCAAAGTACCTGCTTGGCCCCAGGTTCAGTCCCCAACACCCCCAGTCTGAAACCCTGGGCGAGCTGGCTGTTTCCAAGGGCCCTGGAATTCAAGTGGCTTCATGCTGCTCTGGAAAACCGAATAGGGGGAGAACCCGTGGTTTCTCCTTGGGACAGCAGGGTCTGGCCAGGTATATCTTCCCCCCACCACCACCGATTTTCCAAATGCCACCCCTCTCCATTTGCACAAGGAAGGGGGGGATGGTTGCAGCTGGCCTAATCTTTTCAGGACCCACAGTGCCTCCATCCCTTGCATCACATGACCTCCATCCCTTGCATCACATGACCGGTTCCTGAGCCATAGCTGACCATTCAGAATTGAAATCAGGTTCAGCAAAGGTTCTTTGGAGAAAGCGACAACAACGTCCTTGGAGGGCGAGTCCTCTCTCCAGAACTGCCGGGTGCCCCACGTTTGTTTTCTTTCTCTCACAGCTGCCTGGGCAAGGTCCAGGAAGGAGCAGAGTTCAAATCTTGCTGTTCGAAGAAGACATGTTGACAGAAGCATTTGCAGTAACAAAGGTCACCACCAAACAAGCCGCTTTGATTGAAAAGTAACAAATATTGTGAGGGCTAGTGAGTTGTCTTTTTCTTTTTCCCCGGACGGCTTTCCATTGCTTGTAAAGATCCACTTTTGGGTGCCTGGAATAGCTGGTGGGTGAGCTGCATATCATATGTCCAGTTATTTTTTTCCTCTGGAAAAAATCTGGAAGCCCCTTTTCCCATCCTTTTTGCAGCCCCTCCAGGCCTGGCAGGAAGGGCCTTGCGTGAGCCGTCGTGACCTCCAGGGGTCGTCTGGTGTGACCGTGCAGCCGTCTTTCTGGGGCACCTGGCAGAGCCACACAGACCTGCAGGCGGAGGCATCTTTGGACAACGCTGGCTCTTCGGCTTTGAAATGGGGATGAGCACCACACCCTAGAGTCGGACACGACTGGACTTAATTGTCAGGGGTCACCTTTACCTATCTATATTAAGAAGCCACATCAATAGTTGTGATACATTTGTTGTGCTTGTTCTGGCAGAAGAGACTGGAGACCCAGCTGTCTTGCCAGAACGCCGAGAGCGGCTTGAGCTGTGTCATGGACGAGTGCAGCGCTGCCAAATCTCTAGCCAATGTTGGGTTTTAATTGCACAAGAAAGATCTCAGTATGCGGTGTAGGGCAAAGTTTAAAGAGAGCATTATTTCAGATAGGTATTATGATTTCTTGGTCTTGTCATAGTCACAAAATCTGAACAACTAGGAGGAAAATTGGATTTTTTGTTTAGGAGCCAGTGGCTTTGAGCAGGGCTAAAATAAATATTTAAGATTCCCAAAAAATCAAGTCTTCCAGAGTCTGTGGTGATTGAAGCTGGGCAAGGATTTAATAATTTCAGATTGGCAGATATGGAAGGTTTGTTTTTTGCAGGGCTGGATGTATCCTAGACACCTGATGGTCTACTTGTCTAAAAAAAAAATACCATGCAGGTTCCTAGAAATGTGAAATATTGTTCTGAACTGGGTTGCTTGGGCGAGCTGGGTGACAGAGGCACAGTGGTGGCAGGCAGGGGTTAGAAGGGGCTTCAAGGCTGCTTTATATTATATCAGGTCCCAGGGTTGCTCTGCAGCATCCCCAATGAAGACGTCCACCGGCTAGAGCAGACACTGGGCTAGGCTGGCCCAATGACTGGCACATGAGGCAGCCAACACCGGCTACTGGTGGCATCTGCAAAGGTCACCAGCAACCCCCAAATGGGAGACCACCCGCCCAAGGGTGGCCTGAGCCCCCGCCTTACGTTGCTGTACAATAACAGAGGGGCAGCCCCCTGCATGCGCCACTGTCTAGACACCTCTTGAATGGCAGCAGGGGGCTCCCCAAAATCCGCTTGGCTTGGCACTCTTTAAAGCAAACCTGCAGCAGGCAGCGTGCCTCATGGAGCAGGTGCCAGGACTTCCTACCCAGATGGTTCAAGCTCACTCTGGAGGGCTGCCTCCTCCCAGAGCCCCTCTTTTACACCAGAACTCTCCTCCAAACTTTCCCCGTGACTGAAGCACGGTGGGCAGAATGAATGCCAGACCGTGAGAGGCTGGCCGAGCCCCATCCGGAGTGGGTTCAGGCACCCGAGAGAAGCAGGCAGGGCGGATGTTGCTGCGGATGTCGCCTTCTTTACAGCCCCCCCCCCCTTTGCCTCTTGGCTTGCAATGGGAGGGGGAGAGACTTGGTGGGGATCCGGTTTAGCCCAAGACCTCCAGTTGCTGACACGTATCCGAAAATACTGTGCAGTGGATGCCACCGATTTAAACAGGACATCCTCATCGTCCCGGCTTCCCAGCCCACGGAGCGCCCGCCCCGTGCTTATCGGATATGATTTTACGGCGTTCGTGTCTGAACACAAAGATACGGGAGCAGATACGGGAGCTCCTTTCCGCTCCCCGCCTAGTCTGCCAGAAGCTCTGCTCCCCCTCGGCCGGGCCGCTCTCCCCCGGCGGAGGCTGCTGCAGCAGCAGCAGCAGGGAGCGCCTGCAAGGACGCGCCACGGGCTGCGAGGCGGCGGCGGCGGCGGCAGCAGCGTTCGCACGCGCCTGTGCGGACGCGTGCGGGGGGCGGGGGGCTCGGGCGCAGCACAAAGGCTGCAGCGGCCCTCGACGAGGCGGATCCAGCCGGGCTCGCTTCCGAGGCAAGGCCAGCGGCGGGCGGGGGTCGCTGCAGAGGCACCAGGCGCCTCCCAGACGGGTCCGTGCGGCGCGGCGGCTTGCTAGGCGGGGCCGGCCGGTATCCCTGCTGCTGCCGGCTCCGGCCGCTCCGCTCGTGCTGCCACACGCCGCAGCCACCGGCGCCCCGCCCCTCGCCGTGCACGCGCTGGGCGCCTCTCGCGCACGGCAACCCCGCCCACCTCGCTGCTCCCGGCGCCGCAGCCGCCCCGCCCCTCTGCCTCTCGCGGCCGGCGCGCGCCGCCCTTCGGAGGAGCTGCGCGCGCACTGGCAGGCCGGCGCACGCGCACGTCGGTCCCGCGCGCCGCCAGCCAGCCTGCCTGCCTGCCTCCCCGCCTCCCCCCTCGCTCGACAGTGCCGCCGCCGCCTCAGCCGGGGCTCCTGGGGAGGGCGCGGAAGCCGCCTTGGGCCGCCATTGTCCCAGGCCGCGCTCGCCCCCCCGCCCACCGGGACCGGGAAGGGAGGAAGGAGGAGGGAACATGGCGCCGCCTCCCTCGCCTCCCGCCGCCGCCGCTTCAGGTCCTTCTCCGCCCCGCCCCGAGAGCCCGGCTCGGGCCCGCCGCCGACCCGGTAGGTACCCTCGGAGCAGCGCCCTCCGCCAGGGAGGGGAACAATAAGGTGGCGGCGCCCCTCCCCCTCGCCGCCTGGTCCTGAGGGGAGGGGCCCGCCGCCGCCCCCCCCCCGCCCGGGCATGGAGCTGGGGGTGCGGCCGCCCCGTGGTGAGGGCGGAGGAGTCGCCGCCCCCCCCGCCAGACGCAGGGACAGGCACGCGCCTGGGGGGGGCGGGTGTGGGGAGAGCGATCTCCCTTCGCGGGGGGGGCAGGGAGAAAGAGGCGCCCCCTCTTCTGGTAGGGTGGCGACAAAAAAAGGCCGTTTATCTCTCTCCCAGCCCTTGCCAGGGTCCCATTTGGGCTGGTAAACTTGGGATGGGTATGAAAAGGGAGTGTCTCTTCTGTCTGTCTCTCCCCCCCCCCCCAATACCCCTTGTTTCTTTAGGAGATCCAGACACCTCAGCTGCATCTCTGAGAGAAGGGGAAGGGGCTCTTGCCTTCTCTCTCTCTCTCTCTCTCTCTCTCTCCCCCCCCCCCCACATTGGGGGTAGGGGACAATGCACAGGCAGGCTCTTCCAGGAAGCTTCAGGTATGGTGGGAATGGGGCAGCAGAGCTTGCACTGGAGAGTGGACAGCACCCCTACTGTGTCCTGCTGCTTGAGATGGGGGGGCATCAGCCCTGGGGTGTCCCCAGAAGAATATTTGAGATGGAGTTGAGGCGATTGAAAGACAGTTCAGTAAAAAACAAAACGCCAGAAACCAAAACACATTCCTTCATCCCCCCCCCAGGGGAGTAGTGGAGAGGAGGAGGAGGAGGAGGAGGAGGGTACAAGTGGCTGTGCCTCCTCAGTCCTGCTTTTTGGGGTGTGTGTGGGGAGTCTCTGCTTGGCAGGAGGAGGAAGAAGAGTGACCCATTGCTACTGGCCTCAGGAAGGAGGTGGTGTAGGGGCTGGGAGTCATCTTTCTAATTACTTCTGTGAGGTTCTCCTATGTGCCCCCCCCCCCCCACATTTCAGGTAGATTTCAGGAGTGGCAAATGACTATATGTTGTCAGTTTCTTTCCCCAGCTTATTTCTCTTGAAAGCGGGGAAGCTCTCTTTTAATTTTGAAGGAGATTCAATGCGGTGAGGTTACCTTAAGGGAAAAGTGGATTATGCTCCAGTCATGCTGGGAAGTGGTGCCTGCTGCCCTTTCAGAGGGAGTATGCATTCCCCCCCCCCCCACATAATGGGTGCCAGGGGCCGAGGGAATAGTGTATACTTCTGTCCTCTCATCATGAATGCATCATTCTCCCCCCTCTAACTCTTCTATTTTGTATGAAACTGTAGTCAAGACGTCGTGATTGAGGGCTGCTATACTTTTCCTGCACAAAACCTGCTTTTCTATGGGAAATGCAGAACATTTTAAGCAGCCTTTACTCTCTGATAAGGTTGTAGAAGGGCTAAGATGTCTCTCCTGCACCCATTATCGTACTCTTTGGGACATTTCCCAACTTTCTGAGGAATGGCATACTTCTGCCATGTGCAGTTGTCATGTGTGCTAGTTAATCCTAGGAAAGGAGGGTTTTGTTTTTAAAGGGCATTATTTTATATTGAACCTCTTGAACCTGTTGAAGGTGGTACTAGAGAAGAAGGTGGAATAGGGAGGAAAGAAGGGTCCCTGCTACTGCGTAACACTTGGACACCTACAGTTACATCAAAGTAAAGTCTTGCCTTTTGCATAAAGTCTCCCAAAATAAAAGGGAAAGAATGAGGAAACACAGTATCGGAGAACATTGCCACCTTCTCTTAGACTTCTGGGCATAATGCTATCTTATTCAACCTTCATGGTTCTCTTTCCCCATCCCTATTATTGAAGTTTTGCCTCCAAACTTTGCTGCTCCAGGTCATGTGTGCTTCATTGGTTTTGTGGTTTTCTGAGAGCAATTGCCCTCTTCTTCAGAATCTGTTCTGTTTCAGTATTTATATTGGGAGGAGTCGTTTTGGCTTTGTGATAGGTTGTGCCTTATAAAGATGACATCTCTTGTCTTCCAGTGCTGTATCTTCAATTTTAGAGGGAAGGGTCATGCTGGGATCCCCTATTCCTTATCCTCCCTGGCTTTGCATTTAGTTTGACAGGGGGAGAGTTTTACAAGCCTGGATAGATTATTTCAATACTTACCATTTTTTCTGCTTATTGTCTTGTCCAGTCTTTGTGTTTAGGCACTGAGCAACAACAGCCTTTCGTAGCCTGTTCTGAAATAAGTTTGCATGTGCACAGCTAAAAGGCAAGTGATGGCTGCCCAGTTCACTAGCCAGCATCTCTGATGTCCACTTTTAGTCGTCGTGATTAAATTGCAGGCCCCCCAGCCCTAGACTCGGAGCTCGGCCAGCACTTTGTGTAATGAAGCCCTTCTTTTTTGAGAGTTAGAACATGTTCAGCTAATTAGAAGTTAGTAAACACTGCTTGAGTTTAATATCTTAAACTAGTTTAACGTTTACTAACACTTTACTAGTTTAAGATATTCTGCCATACTGAAAATCATAAACTAGTAAAGTTCAGTTATAAGGTTGGAAATCAAAACTTTAAGTGCTAAATAAGAGTTAAAGTTCGCATGACCAGCTATAATCAGAGGACTGCCCATTAATGAGATTAATAGCCATGGTGTAATAATTAAAATAGATGTTTAATTACGAATACTACAAGTAAATTCAAATGACGTTTCTTCCGAGTCTCATTGGACTTCTTCAGGTTGTGAACTGTAAGGCAGACTTTAAGTACTGTTCATCTAAAAAAATAGTGCAATAAATTAGCTCTTTTGGATGTTGCAGGAACTGCAGAAGGTTTTGGATGTTGCAGGAACTGCAGAAGAACCTTGCAGAAGGTTCTTCTGCAAAAGTCCATTCAGTAATACTGTGCATCCCTAGGTCATTCCCAAACAAAAATGCTCCTTTGTGACGCAAGTCAAAATAATTCTGATCAGTGGGACAGTCATGAGGTTTTAATTGTAAATGGTGCTGGAGAAATCTTAGGAAAGACCCAGAGAGCATGCACACTGTTAGCTGAGTTTTTTGTAAAGCTGGTTAATTCCAGTCAGTAGGAAATTAATTTGATCCTGAAAGGCCTTTTAGATTTATCTGCATCAGAGTGCTGAGTTGCAAGGCGTTCTGGTCTCAAGAATTCAAGTTTGTTCTCTTTTTAGTGAGGTCTGAAAATATTGCCAAAAGCAGATTTTCAGGATGTGGCAGTAAATAGCTTTTTTTTTCTCTTCTTCACACATTGTGGGCTGAAGCTTTGGACCTGGCTTTTTACCACCATTCACATTCTTAGAGAGAAATGTGAGTGTGTGTTCCCCTGCGAGAGAGTGTTTTACATAATAGAGCAAGTAGACAGCTCCACTGAGAACTGATTTTTCCCTCTGCTTCCAAGCTAGATAACTTGGTAGATGCTGAGTATATAGACGCTTCTTTTCCATGCTGAAAGTGAAGGAGGAAATTCAGAGCAAAGGCTCTATTAACATCCTCTTTTGTTCCATGTATTAATGGCTTCAAGAATCCTTGGAGGTGATGTATTATCTGGTAGTTATGTATGCCTGTTGCTGTGGTTCTTTGTTTCAAGGAAGGTGTGTTCTGCAAACGTTCAGCTTATTTCCTTACTGGTACATCTTGGTTAGGTAAAACTGGGGTGCTAAGGGAATTGGTAGTAGTGTGTGTTTCAGCTCTGTGAGGCTAGCTTGGGAGTGAGAGCTTGAAAAACCCAGCAGTGTTAGTGATTTTCACATTTGCCTTGTACCAGAGCTATAGCATGCTGATGTAATGCTACTGCATTTTCTTCAGTCAAGTTTGGACAACATGAATGATTGATTTTTGTGTGTGTCTAGTTCAGATGGACGTGCGCATGTGTGAGAGAAATCTAGTCATTTTGTCTTTGCAGCTGGCACCTCAGTATGTTTACTTGGAAGTAAGTGCAGTTGATTTTATTATATTATCAATAAGTGTGTTTAGGACTGCAACTTGAGCATGTTTAAAAATGTATATAATGCCAATTGTTTCATAGGGAAGCATTTTTGACCTTGTCCTCAAATAGCAGCTGTGTGAATAGTTTAACTCTGTGTCTCAGGGAAAAAAACCTAACACTTTAAGTGTTTCTACCCCTGTTGATCTATTGTTTTTAGCCATAGAACTGTCATCTTGCAGATCTATTATAGCCGAGAGATTTTCACATGCTCTGTAATCCCACTATTAGGTTCTCTCTCTCTCTCTTTTTTGAAGGATGGTTGGATATTTTCAGCATTGAGCCATTCTAATGTGATTGTCTGGTTGAAATGCCCTGCTTTTTCCAGTCTTCCCACCTTTCCTTTTGTTACCATTGAATTCCTTTCCTATATGCTTATTGAGAAACCTCTTGCTTGAAGCTTGCTCTCTCTCTCTCTTCTGACATAGCCTAGTCATTGTGTGCTGACAGATAACTTGCAAGCTTTTCCTCTGGTCTTGTGGTTGCATTAGTATAGCTACCGGTACTTGGAGTTAGGTAAAAAAATATGCTGCCACTTACAATTGTGTTTGTATTTGACAAAGTCTGTGGTGTTGGATCAGGATCATACAATTTGTTCATTACTGGGGGACACGTTTGGGAAGTATTAAGAGTAGGAGAGATGCCATTAATTAGCATATTGTAAGTGCAGAATATACATGGCATATGTGGCGCCTCACTGTATTGGACAAGTGTCCTCGAACACGCTGCTCGCTGAGCAAGGGCTTTGCTGTTTCCAAATGCTTTGAATTCTGCCCTGTATTACTCTGAGATTTGAAAATAAACGGATGCTTCAGGCCTGGAAAATGTCTCAAGCACCTGGTTGCCTATAATCTGTTGTTGCATCGCTTTTGCCCCAACCCTGGAAGTGATATTGTTTTCACTAAACATTTCAAGCCCAGTGGGCTGGTTCAGGCATAACCATCTACCGTGGTTTGAAACCACATGAACAAATCTTGTACTTGTTCAAAACACCCCCCCCCCCCCAATTCTGCGTTTCTCCTCTTCGGAGAGGAGTACGGCAAACCGTACTTTGTCATTGCCTTCAAACTGGCCAAATGATGGTTTACAACAAATTGGAAACGGGGGTGGGGTTGTAAGATGGGGAGGAGTCAGTCAGCATGCGAGCACAGGGCTTGTTCTTGTAGTATCAAATTAAGGCTTGTCTATGTCTGTACCTACCCAGGGTTAACGATTGTCACGGCACTCATGAGATCTTTAAAGAAAGTGGCAGTTCTCAATGGTTCACTTGCCTGGCTCTTGTGAATGGTCTATTGCCCACCTCTGTGTTGGATGGTATCTGAAAGCAAAGTACTGAGCATTGATGGTTCGGAAAGGTCAGTTGCCAAGATGAAGATTTAACTTGTTTTATAATTTATTTTCAAATATCCAGTTCTGTCTTTGGAGCCACTGTGGATACTCCAAAAAGGCTTATAATAAACTTTAATTAAAACAAACACACACACCCTGTAACAGTTGTAATTATGTAACTTGTCAAAATAAGGCAAATAAATTGGAGCAGATAGTACAAGCAACACATGAATAAGATCAATGTACTTTGCTATGTCAGGCCTCCTTAAGACGGGGATTCCACCGCTGTGGTAACACCACAGAAAAGGCCCTGCTTTGCACAGGCAGCACATGTTGCTGGGCCTCCTCCAGGTGAGGCTCATATTGTGGAGATGCTTTCTAGGATACGCTGAGCTATATTCTAAGTCATAACTAACAGCACAATCCTAACCAACTTTCCAGTGCCGGTGTAGCCGTGCCAACAGGGTGCACACTGCATTTTGCAGTGGAGGGGCAGTCATAGAGGCCTCTTCAAGGTGAGGGAACATTTGTTCTCTTACCTCGGGGCTGCATTGTGGCTGCACCAGCACTGGAAAGTTGGTTAGGATTGCGCTGCAAGTCTCATTGTTTCTGTGGGACTTGGGGGCTGCAGCCCTGTATACACTTTCCTAGGAGTAAGCCCCACTGGACAGAGTGGGACTTAGTTCTGAGTAAGCATGCAGAGGATTGTGCTGACTAACCTTAGGATTACACCCAAACTGTGTTTGCAGCCTTGCAAGTAGGTCTACAAAATATTACTCTGAATCTGGTAGATTACGTATAAACATGTTGCATTGAGGTTGTTCCTGGTTCCTTTTTATTCCTTCAGATAAATAAGAAAAAATCAGACTGGCTTGATAGTGTTCTTTTTTTTTTTTTAATGAAGAATTATTTCTCCCTTTGGGGAAACAAGAGTAGCCTCCTGCAGAGAAAATGTGCCATTTCCCCTTAGAACTTCTTTCTGCACACTGAAAATTAAATCAAAGTATAAATCAGTCGTGTCCAAAAGTAACATACTGTATGTTGTTAAGCCTGTGCAAATTAATTGTGCACCTCTGTAAATATGGTTAGTTTTTTATATTTGTAAAGGAAAACTTTAAAAGATGTTTTCTTCCATGTGAAAAGTCTGTCCAGTACTTGGTTTATCTTAGACCTGTACATGAGAGAGAATAATTGTGAAGGAGACAGCAATAGTGGACTAACTTCAGTTGTGTGTAGAACAAGGATGAGGAAGATGTGCCCTGTAGGGTCTTTTACACGTCAAAGTATCTGATTTTTCTCGTTTTGGAATTATGTTTCTTGCAGAGACAGGGCGAATTGATTTTTAAATCAAGGCGATTTTAAATAATCAATTTGAATCAAGGCTCTAACTGTAAGTCATTTATTTTCCTGAGCAAGCATGCATAATCCAGTTGATTGCTATAACAATTAAAATGTATCCACTTGCGTCTAAATAAGAGCCTTTTTGCTACCCAGAAGCATAGTCCAAAACCTCTAATCATACAACCCACATGTCTTGTGCAGTATAGAATACATATCTGCTTAGAGGAGCAGTTGTGAAATTAAGGATTTCTATTTAGCGCTCTGCACATCTAAGGACACTAAGCAAAATTACTGATTTGAAGACTCCTACAAGTGCTGCCTTTGTCCCATGTTAGAGGGATGGCGGCATGAGGGTGAGCCTTCTCTGCAGTTAATGGAATTCCCTACTGGGGGGATTAAGAACTGCCCTCTCCCTCACGGCTTTTCAGCCAGGACTCAGAACGTTTGTTTCGTCTGGCGTTTGGGTATCAGGTTGATGTCCGCAGTCTCTGCCCCTTCTGTGTCTCTAATACTGTTTTGACTCTGTTGCCTCTTTCTGGACCTAATAGCTGCTCCCCCCCCCCCCCGCCGGTGCTTTTATTGTTTTTATGAATGATTTTACTCATTGTATGCTCTGTACATTTTATTATGGAATTTCGTAAGATACCTTGGGCATTTGCTTCAGATTGGGAAAGGTGGGATATAAATTCATTAATTAAAGTGCCCAGCGTGTTCCAGAAGCAAACACTGTAGTTAAAGTCTGTTTTTCTACGTAAAGACCAAGCCCGGGGGGTGGGGAATGTGTGACTTGGTTAACCGTTATAGAAGTTATATATTGTATTATTGTTCAAGTTACTTTCAGCAAAATATAATGGACATTTTTTTTTTCACATTATGGAGAAACACTGTTCAGCTGCTCTTCAGGAGAAAATTTTGAAATAAAACTATCACCAGAAGAGTGACACTTTTTTCAGTGATAGTTTAAGTGCGTACATTCTCAGTGCTGAATAAGCTGCCCAACAGTAGGTGTGTGTTCCAACCTAGACAATGATTTTTATAGAGCTGGGAGCACTATAAATGCCCTGTTGGTGACTGCCATTATAAACTGATGAGATAAGACTGGGTGTGATGCAAACATATGCTTCTCATCAAAGATTATTTCTGGGTGATGCGATTCTGTTGTGAATTTTTAATGACTAAAAATTAAGATGTTTTTTTTTCCGTCTAGCAGGAGGTACAAGCTGGGTTAGCAAATGAACATCAGTGAAGAATTTGATAAAAAGGAGTTATTGGCACATCACCAAACATGTGGAAGATGAGCATGCCAAATTGTTCAGTTGGTGTGTGGGTGTGTATCAAAGAGCAGCTGTTTAGTAAGAACCGCTTTGTTAGAATACCGGACCTTAGTCTGATCCATTTCTAGCAGTGGCCTCAAGTGCTTCTGGAGGAGCAACAGCAGGACATGCATGCAATAGCCCACTTTGTGGTGTATCCCCACCACCTGGTAGTCAGAGTTTCTGGACATGAAGTTTCTTGCATTTCCGTATCATTGCTAAATGGGTGCTGATAGACCTCTCCTCCACGAATTCTGTGCAATCCTTTTTTTAAGGATAGTTGCGGATAAACTTGCCTGTCTGAGGCCAGCACTGTCCAGTTTATGCCCAGATAAGTGGCCTGGACTTAAGACTGTTCTGTGCCAGCACCGTGAGTGCTTCGAACGGCGCGTAAAAGCTGTGCCAGTCACAAAATAGATCACTCTTGACATGACAGCGGTGTTATGCCACGCTGGCTGCCAGATATGTGAGCAGGAATAAGGATTTGAGATGCCAGCCTGGAAGATATGCCCCTCACAAGCAACTGCCATGAGCTTTCTGTAAGAGCCCTTTCAGTTGAGCTCCTCTTGGAAATGTTGGCGCAGTTCAGATGTGATGCTCAGCCATGGTTTAGCTCCACCGTGTCGAAAGTGTACAGAGCGTAGAGTCTACGCGAATGGGCCCAAAGGAGCCATGGGCTCACTTGCTTCCCTCCATCCCTCTTTCCTCTCTTGTGCAAAGGTGAAAAAGAACAAGCTGTAGCTTCCTGTTTATATATGAATTTGGGGAACTGCGTTTTGTCAACTAACCATAGTCTGAACATGCCAGGCTATCAAACCATAGTTTGAGATCAGGCTTATTCTAATTCTAATCTTGGATCCCTGAGGGGAAGCTGCAGTAACTAGAAAGCAGAAGCTTTCACTTTCACCGTTGCACAACAGAGGGGAGAGGAGCTTTCAGTCTCCTTTTCTTTCCATGAGGCTTGTTCATCTCTAACACTTGATTTAGTACGATGTCTGAATAAGGTCCTTATCCCCTACTGATGTTGAGGAAGCTATAATAAGCAACACTACTCATAAACTTGCAGAACACCTTAAGATTTATTTTTGCTCTTCTGATCCACTCTCCTTGAAATTATCATGTGCTGAACAGAAGAAATTGTTCATATTTGCAGAGGAGGAGCTGGGGTAGAGGTTGTGGTGATGTCCTGTGCTATGAAAAGTAAAAGTTAAAAGAGAAAGCAAAGCCTGCTGCTCTTGCCTGTAATATCATTGTCTCATTCCATATCGGCGCATCTGACAGCAGCAGGTGTTCTTTCTTATTCTGTCTGTCATAGTCATTTTTTAAAGTTCTGTTTGGTGTAATCCACATCAGGCATTCTGTCCCAGGTTGTGGAATAATCAAGAAGTGGCATGCCCCCTTCACAATTATTTGGAGGTGAAACAATGCTTGGGTTAATCTTTGCGCTTCAGATGCGCTTCAATGTAAGTAAGTGCAAAGTGATGCACATTGGGGCAAGAAACCAGCATTTCACATACACGCTTATGGGTTCTGAGTTGTCTGTGACGGATCAAGAGATCTTGGGGTGCTGGTGGACAGGTCGATGAAAGTGTCGACCCAGTGTGCGGCGGCTGTGAAGAAGGCCAATTCCATGCTCGGGATCATTAAAAAAGGGATTGAGAATAAAACGGCCAATATCATTATGCCTTTGTACAAATCGATGGTAAGGCCACATCTGGAGTATTGTGTCCAGTTCTGGTCACCGCACCTCAAAAAGGATATAGTTGAATTGGAAAAGGTGCAGAAAAGAGCAACCAGAATGATTCGTGGGCTGGAGCACCTCCCTTATGAGGAAAGGCTACAGCGTCGTCTGGGGCTTTTCAGTCTAGAAAAAAGGCGCCTGAGGGGGGACATGATTGAGACGTATAAAATTATGCATGGGATGGAGAGAGTAGATAGAGGGAAATTCTTCTCCCTCTCGTACAACACCAGAACCAGGGGACATGCACTAAAATTGAGTGGAGGGAGAGTTAGAACGGACAAAAGAAAATATTTCTTTACCCAGTGTGTAATTCATCTGTGGAACTCCTTGCCACAGGATGTGGTGATGGCACCTGGCCTAGATGCCTTTAAAAGGGGTTTGGACAGATTCATGGAGGAAAAGACCATCACAGGTTACAAGCCATTAGCAACCTCCTGGTTTTAGAAGTAGGTTTTCTCTGTGCCAGGTGCAGGGGAGTGGCAGCAGGAAACAGGTTATCTTGTTGGCTGTGTGCTCCCTGAGGCATCTGGTGGGGCCACTGTGTGATACAGGAAGCTGGACTAGAGGGACCTTTGGCCTGATCCAGCAGGGCTCTTCTTATGTTCTTATGTTATGTTGAGAACTTCCATCCATTTTATGACTCGAGGCAAATACTGATCTATAAGCATCATAGAAAGCCACCTCTCTGACTTAACTGATCACACAAGTTGTCTTCACATGTTATCCAATCCTTGCATTGTTAAAATGACTCTGGAATTGGAAGGACTGCTACTTTTACTGGATAATTCCTTGAGAGAGAGAGAGAGAGTGTGTGTGTGTGTGTGTGTGTGTGTGTGTGTGTGTGTGTGTGTGTGTGTGTGTGTGTGTGTGTGTGTGTGTGTGTGTCCTATATTTCATATTAGTTGTGCTCACAGAGAAGATTTCAGAGGAATTTTTAATGGTAGGAAAATGTCAACCTCTTATTAGTCAAGCTGTTAGCAGATCTGATTCACAGTTAAGCTGAGAACTTTTGGATTGGAAGGCCCTTGAAAATGGAAGGGCTGCAGATGTTATACCCTTGTGTAGCACCCATTAGGTTTGCTAGGGTCTGTTGTGTAGGTCTCATTTCCCAGTGGATTGCCTCCTTTCTCTGTCCCTTGGTTGCTAAGTTCGCAACCTTTCCTGAGACTAATGCTAGCTGTAGCTGTTTGGTTATAATTGCCGAAGTCTTAAGCAATTCTTTGCAACAATAGACTTACCTGATTCTTTTGGGAATATTTGTCCATTTGAAAGCATTTCTGGAAGTGTAAAAGGCAGAATATGATGGCCTGAGATACTGTTTAACTAGAGCCTGGATCTCTTCCCCCTCCACCCCCCCCCCCGCATGCTTTAGTTAAATTTAATGACCCAGCTGGAGAGAGAGTCCAGGCTGCTTGGCTACTGTCCAAGTCTTCCACCATCTGAGCTGTTAGATGCTTCAAAGTGTTCTGATACCACAGTGATAGGGCTTTGGAAATGCTTAAGCGAGCTGTAGAATGCCTTGCATTATTTGCCCGATTCTTAGATATTTAAGACCTAATTCTGCTCCCCTAAGACAGTTGTTGGGGTTATAATAAGCTATTGCTCAGAATGAATGATGGTTCCAGAACTGGGTTTTACTGTGGATTTTGGTGAGAGAACGAGGAATTCCATTGCTAGTGACAGATGTGCCTGACTCTATAGCCTGTGACTGTTTAGTTTTTCCTAATATAGAAAACAGAAGAAAGGCCTAGTTGTCTTATTGTTGATTGAACTGCTACAGTGCAAGGTACATGCGCATATGACAAAAATCAGTATGCATTACTTAGGAATCATGAAGAGAAAAAGGACTGTGAGGTGTGCTGTGTAGCAGGACATTATTTGAAACGAGCCTAGTTAAAGCGAATGAACGTTGCACCGCAGCAATGCCTTGCACTTTAAGTAGTTGCGCAAAACGAAAAGAGCTGGAGTACGGCTGATAGCAAACCTCGGAGCTTGCTGTGTGTGCCCTTGCATCTTAATTGGCACCCAGACATACCCAGGCCATACAGTGGGAATTCTTAACATTCTTATTTGGTGATACAAAAGGATTTGCAAGGCCTTGTTAGTAAAAATAGCTCTTTGAGGTGTGGAAACTGCTGTGCCCGCTGTAAAACCTTGTAACATTGCTGCATTTTTCAGCTGTTTCCTTAGCTAAAGCATTATTTGCATTGGAATGGGAAGTTCATTAGCTGGCTACTACTAAGAACACTTGTACCTGTGCTGAAAATATTTTTCCCTCATTCTCTCTCCTTGCTGTGCATTTTGCCTCCCCCAGGCTTTATGCATGCCATTTCCGGGTTCTATACCTGCAGTTAACTAAATATTTCTCACTCCATTTCATCCCAGACTATGTTTTGAAAAGATGGAGATAAGCATGCTTCACTCTGAATACAGCAGGGTGGTAAGGGGTAACTAATATTAATCCAAAGCGGAACAACAATGTAGTAATAGTAATATAAGAGCCCTGCTGGATCATGCCAAAGGCCCATCTAGTCCAGCTTCCTGTATCACACAGTGGCCCCACCAGATGCCTCAGGGAGCACACAAGACAACAAGGTACCTGTGTCCAGTCGCCACTCCCTGGCACCTGGCACAGAGAAAACCTACTCCTACAACCAGGAGGTTGCTTATCCCCATCATGGCTTGTAAGCTGTGATGGACATTTCCTCCATAAATCTGTCCAATCCCCTTTTAAAGGCATCCAGGCCAGGTGCCATCACCGCATCCTGTGGCAAGGAGTTCCATAGATGAATTACACGCTGGGTAAAGAAATACTTTCTTTTGTCTGTTTTAATCCTCCCTCCACTCAATTTGAGTGGATGTCCCCTAGTTCTAGTGTTGTGTGACAGGGAAAAGAACTTCTCTCTATCCACTCTCTCCATCCCATGCATAATTTTATACGTCTCATATCTGTATTAGGATCTGTTTAAAAAACAACACAGAACGGCGAGCAAGTACCCACATTTCATGCAACCCCTTTTCAAGCTTGGTGATAAGCCAAAGAGGAAAGGACAAACCTCGTGATTCCTGTTATTGGTCCTCCTATGGGCCACCCAAGGTTGATGAGTGAGTAGCTTTCAATTGCACCTCCTGAACCAAACCTAATAAGAGTTGTGAAGGTTGCCTGGTTCTTCTCAAGGAAGTTCATAGGGTTTAGGCCTCACTACATCAATGGAAAGTGGGAGAAGTGTTAAATGCTGGAGTGCTGCTAGCATAGATAGTTCCTTCTTTCATTTATCATTTTTAATTAACTGCTGGCAAAGAGGTGGGGAACAAAGCAGTCAGACAGTGTCCCATCTGCTGGTCTAGGACTCTACAGCAGGAAGGTGAGAGAAGTTGCTCTTTATTCCCATCGATAACCAGCCCAATAGAAAACACTTCTCTGCCTGGAAGATGGGAAAGGGGGGTTGAGCATTCCAGGTGGCACAAACTGTAGTAGGTATAAGAAGGCGCTGAGTGGCAATTCTGCTTTTTATGAAGCAAGACTGAGCAGCAGCTCTAAGGAATGGCCACTTCCCCAATTTGCCTCCTTCATCCCATGGCAGATGGTGTCCCTTTGCAATGTCCCTTCTGGGTTGTTTGTTTTTTGTTTTTGGAATGGTGAGCAAAAATTGCTTTGCTTCCTCTGCTCATCATCATGGTGCAGCATCTGTTTTGGGTTTCCGGGGCAGCCTGGGTCTTCTTGTTTCAGGGCTGGTGCAAGCCCTTGGGTCCACCTCAAGTAGCTCTTAGAGCATGACTACGGTCAGTGAACGACACGTGTCAAAATGACACCTAAAATGAAAATACTTGTCCCTACGCAAACTTGGTTTGTTTTTAGAAGTATATAGAGAGCGTGTTTCCCTCGTGCGAGATCAAAGAGTGGAGGGCATGCAGTAGCGGTGCTTCTGTGAGTTGTACCTGTTTCTTCCCTTGTCAGTGAATTTCCAAAGGGATCCAGTGATGGAGTGACTGGGGTTGGTGCACATGGCTGTAAGCTCATGTCTCTCCCCCCCCCCCCCCCCGTCTAAGAATAGCCCATCTGTTGCCTGAGATTAAATGTTTCAGATCCAGATGGTTAAAAGCTTAAACCAGCCTTTCCAAAGATACAAATGACCCATTTCAGAAATTTTCTACACTTGAGCCACTGTGGTGCAGTGAGAAAATTTACGACTCTGTGAGGAAACCCTTTCCCCATTGTTACGCATACAGTATATTCAGCAGACTGAAGCGGCCACCCTTTGTGCTGCTCTGCTTCAGGGTCATTTGCTGCTTCCTTGATGAAAAGTGATTTTCAGCAGTGTGTCATTCTGAACTCTTAAAAGCACACACCAGACAAACTTAGCTTTAAATACAAATAGCGTAAATTTGGTTTTTCAGCAGCAAACATCCCTTAAATTAGGTTACCTTGTTTGTATGTTTTAAAGAAGTTTTTTTCCTTTGGCAACCCTATTCAATTGTGAAAGCTGTGCATATTAGAGATACATGTGTCCTGTGGTGCTGCAAGCCTCAGGGGTATCATTTTAGTGGGAAAGGAAGGAGCGATCAGCCCCCACTGTGGGACTGCTGACACTGGTTCCTAGTATGTGCATAGCTTTCACACTTAGGTTCACTGATGTATCTTTGAACCAATATTTTTCTGCTATAACCTTTCGTGGGGCTGTTTAGTTTGAGGCTTAGGGTCTTATTTACTAAAGATTCATAGAAAGCTGCAAGCTTAGTCTGTTCCGGTGGTAAATTTCTGAGGGGTTGGACTGGGGAAATTAGAAGAGATCGTATTTAAACAACAACAAAAGTGGAGCAGAAGGGGCAAGGATAAATTAGAATAGAATTCAGCTGATTATATGACAGTTAGTTGTTGGATTGCATGTGCTTGTCGCTGCAACTTCTTTTTGTTCCTGATTTTAAAACTTTACTTGGTAGGAAATTTGCTGACACAGTCTCCTATGTTTACAGTTTCACTCTCAGAAATACAACAGCCAAGTTCAGGCAGAAGAATCGCATATGTTGATGTCCCAAAGCCATAAGGTTTCATTAAGCTTGCTTAAATGTTTTAGCAGACGCCCACTAAGCATATTTGAGACTAAAGTTTCAATAACAGACAAGTTCAGTGTCCAACAAGGCTTATTTTTTTGTCCTCTGAGGAATGTTTACATGGCAGGCTTCCATGTTGCAGATTTGTTTGCCTATGTTTAGTTGTATCATCAGTTTGTTGCATGTGTCATTCTGCTGTTTTCTTGCAAGAAAAGTCTCCCCCTTTTTTCTTGTTGCCCCTTCTCTCAGGTGCTCGAGTGTGAGTGTTGACGTGTCGCTGGTGTACAGTATTTTGGTCCCCTCCAGCTACTGTAGTTCCAGTACCACCAACACTCTTGAATCAATTGCACACTTGTTCATGATGCTTTCCTTGTGGCTGGTTTGCTGTGGGCTCTTCTTACCAGGAGCTGAAACTGACTATGTGATGCACAGTGTGGAGACGGCTGTTCTCGCTTGGCCTGGAGACGTTAGCTGGACCTGCTGTCTGGAGAAGACTGCCTGGAGGCAAATCATTTTCAGCGTCTGTGTGAACTGCTTGCAGGCTGAATGCTCTGCCTTGGCTTGCCGCTACACACCTCATTTCCACTATAGGCTACTATAGCCCATTATGGGTGGACAGGATACCACACTATTCCCCTTTAATTGGGGCCTGCAGAGCTGTACTGCTCGGTGGAAACCCGCTGCCTCACTTTACGGCCATGCCTTTGAATTTGTCCTCTGAATACGTCCCTTCAGAGAAGTCGGTTCCTGAGACTGATGCAACATCTAGACGTAGAGCACACATCCAAAGATGTTTTGATGAGCCCCTTTCTTCATCGGGATCCGGGAATTGGGACAGAATTGTAAGAGTTCTAGTTAATGGGCCTGGGTTTTTTTGTAGCAGTAGTGAGGAGGTTCTTTTGCACAGAAGGGCCACGGTGCAGCCATATTTATGTGAAGGGGATCTGTGTCAGTGAAGACGGTTGACTCTGTATGTACCTTTCCTTGGATTGCAAGATGGAGGGGAGAGAGAAAATCTTGCTGAATCAGAGGATGGCTCTCTAGTCAAGGTGCAAGGCTGCCTACCAGTAGGCTCTGGTTCAGAAACCAGAGGCCCTTGTGGTGGCCTAAGACGGCAAGCCCTAACATTCGCATGCAAAAAGTTGTTCTTGGTCTGAGCTTTATAATAACTAAACATCCCTTTTAAATGTTAAGGGTTAGTTTTCTGAACACACGACCATATCAGGAGCGTGCTCTTTCCAGGGGGGAGGATCTGTTTAAGATTGTGTTTCCTTTTGGATATGTGAGAAGAAAGCCCAGAGTAGCACCCTGACAAGCTCTTCTGAATGGGGCTTGGAAGTGGTAAAAAACCTTTGAGTTATTACTCAGCTAGGATAAAATCTTCAGTTGGCCTTCGATTCAGAAGTGCCTTGAATTTCCAATTCATGTCAACTTCCTGCATCCCACTTTTTTGTAGTATTCCAAATACTTAATCTGGTGACTCAACATATTTTTTTAAACTACAATACCTCTTAGAAAAGTTGAATGCACAAGATCAAATGTTCCAGGTTTCTTTTTCTGACTCAAGCATACAATAGCATTTTCGGATTTACAGCAGCCTTTTGTCTTGTGTAATTCATTCCAGCCAAAGAACTAGTTAAACTGCATTATTCAGCCATCAAAGCAAAGAATAATTTATACTTCAGATTCAAAGTCCACCTTCTCTGACAACAGGCATGTTGTAGCTACGAAGGCCAACAGTGTCTTCTGGGTGCCAGTCAATTTTTTTTTCCAATTTTCAAATGAAAGTATCTGTTAATCTGTGTTTTTTTAAAATCCAGAAAAAACATGCTTAACATATTGCAAAAGCAGTATTATTGAGACTATTTGCTATTTAACTTACAATAACCTCTGCTTTTATATTACCGGTACCTAAGTCTTGGTTAAAATACCACAGTAGTAGTCCTTATGAATTTACTTAGATCGTTTCACACTTGATCCTGTTAGACTGAGCCTACCTGTGTGGAGGTTCCAGATACATAATCTGCCTGATAAAAGGAAACATCAAATAATCACCTGGTTCCATTCTTCACCTTAAGCTAAAAGCGGAAGAGAGGACATGTTGGTGTGTTATGTGTTGACAACATTTTGTGCATGGAATATTAAATTTATTTTTTGGGGAGCAAGAATAAAGTAATGGCACTCCAGTTATTTTTGCTAATCTGTGCATTGACTGTTTCTTTCTGTTCCCAACTTTTGTCAGGATGAATATTTTTCTCCTCTCCTTGTTGATGCTGCAGCATTTTAACTAGACTTTGTAAGCAGGTGGCATAGCGAAGACATGGGGTTAGCGATTGCGGACTGCATGATGCGGCAGTTAATTGGCATTTGGGCGGGTTTCTCATCCATTGCAATTAGCACTTGGTTAGTAACCTTCAGCAGAGAAGTAGACATACAGTTGTTTCTGAAAGTGTATTGGCATAACCTTTGCCTGGTGCTTAGGAATCCCACTCTTTATGTAAACTAGCTTATCTGATCAGCTTTGCTTAAAATTGGCTGTTTCAGGAAATTTGGAAGTGGTCTTGCCTCACATTCTCGTATGCACAAGATGTTTTTGAAATCACGCAGAGCAATACCTAGATGAACGTGACTTAGACCTGAGATCAGTGTGACTTCTTTTTCCCTTATTTCCCTTCCTGGCATTTGGGGAATATTCCCAGTAGTTGGCAATGGCCAAGATCCTGCGTGTAGGTTACCCCAAATTGGCTTCATACGTGCCCCCAAAATGTGCCATTAACATGTATAGAGTTGTATCCTCAGAAAGTCGTGTCTCCGCTTTCATGCTTTTGTGTTGCATTTGTTTCAGTGCTACTTACTCAGGATTCACTTTCTGGGGATACAGCCCATTGTTAGAGTACTGTGCTCTGAATGGTGGCATGCCACTGTGGGACATTTGCTGTGACTGTTCACTAGATCTGGTAAACAATTTCTTAATAAAGCGAACCAATTCAAGACTAAGTAGCGCAGTGTTGTTTCTGCAGGGCTTATAGCATATTCAGTGATGTGGGGGAGGGCAAACATTGTGGGCATGGCAATCGGATAATTTAAGGGTATGTTCTCTCTCTGCCAAGGTTCTGTGCTTCTAGCAGCCTTTCAGCTGGTGCAATGTCTCTCGTCTCAATGCCAGAGAAAGCTGCACCTGCCCCAAACACCTGTCTGCCAAGAGGCCACTAAGGGCCCTGGCCAGAAAACAGTAAGACTCTAGCTCAGCTGTGGGAATAGCTGTAGGGGGTTATCATTCATCCCCTCCTACTCTCAGCCTGTCTGCTTTCCCTCCCTACTCCATGCTCTTCTGACGCTTCTACCCACGCAGACTACACTCCTCCTGCCCCCGTCCCCAAGACCGGAGAGAGAGATCCACGAGGGGCAAACGTTAGTATGGTGATCCAGCGCAGTGCTGATATGGGCCATCTGTACCTTGAATGCAGCCTCCCTGATGTTCCCCCTGCGATACACAGGGCTGCATTGTGAAGGTTGTGGGCAAGGCTTTCTCCTCCGTGCCTCGTATGTTGAAGAAAAAGAAGGTGCTTTTATCTTGAAACGTTGGCAGAAGGCAACTTCCCCCAAAGCGGTGTGCAAGGTTTTCCCCTTTGCAACCTTCCTAGAAATGAGAGAGCCCCACAAGCGGCTTCTAGAATGCTGTGCTGTTGGGGCTTCCAGGTGAGAGCGGTCCCTGCTTTCCTTTGCACTGCAAATAAGAGAGCCTTGCCTACCGCAACAGCATCTTGGAGGCTGCCTGCAAGAGAAATAAGGCCCAAAGGGAGATGGCACTCAAGTTGACTACCCTCTCATTGGGTGGTTTCCTTTTAGGACGGGGAGGGGAATGGAAGTAAGCAGAGAACAGCCGTATGTACTGCCTTCAGAGCCCAGCCTCCCTTCTCCCGTTTTAAAAGAAGGAAACTGGGTTCTAAAGACAGCTCATCAGCTGTTCCCACTTCCTGGAAGTGGGGGAGAAGCAGTTCATTGGGTGGCTTTTGAAGGAACAGCTCCTGTATGCTTCCCTTCCCCCTTGTCTGTCTAGTTTAGTAATGCATTTAAGGCCTAATTTATGTTTCAAGTGTTCTGAAGGTCTAAAAGCCCTGCTTCAGATCTTTTTACAGTGGTGTGTGTGGTGTAACTTCAAGCATCCTAAAACACTGTGATTTGTTTTCCTTTTCCCTAGGGGGAAATGCTGCCCATCCTGTTGTGAGGATCAGCGACAACTGAGCTATTGGTGATGCAGACAATATGGGAGCAGTCACCTTGATCGTCCACCTGGACTGCTGCTAATCACCCAACCGGTTTTGAGATTGTATGGGCTACAGAAGACACTAATACTCTAGGAAGCAGCCCAGCGTGGCAGGATGTTTGTACAATGATGATGGCCAGGAAGCAAGATGTTCGCATCCCCACCTACAACATAAGTGTGGTGGGATTGTCTGGAACAGAAAAAGAGAAAGGACAGTGTGGCATTGGAAAGTCCTGCCTGTGCAATCGGTTTGTACGGCCCAGGGCAGACGATTTCCATCTGGATCACACCTCAGTTCTCAGCACCAGTGACTTCGGAGGAAGGGTTGTTAACAATGACCATTTCCTGTATTGGGGGGAAGTTGTGCGCTCCTTGGAGGATTGTGTGGAATGTAAAATGCATATTGTGGAACAGACTGAATTTATTGACGACCAGACTTTTCAGCCTCACCGCAGCACGGCCCTGCAGCCCTACATCAAAAGGGCAGCAGCCACCAAACTGGCGTCGGCCGAAAAGCTCATGTACTTTTGCACTGACCAGCTTGGGCTGGAGCAAGACTTTGAGCAGAAGCAGATGCCTGATGGGAAGCTGCTTATAGACGGCTTTCTGCTCTGCATCGATGTCAGCAGGGGCATGAACAGGAACTTTGACGATCAGCTCAAGTTTGTTTCAAACCTGTACAATCAACTCACAAAAACCAAGAAGCCCACGGTGGTGGTCCTGACCAAGTGCGACGAGGGCGTGGAGCGGTACATTCGGGACGCGCACACGTTTGCCTTAAGCAAGAAGAACCTCCAGGTGGTGGAGACGTCTGCCAGATCCAACGTGAACGTTGACTTGGCTTTCAGCACTTTAGTGCAGCTGATTGACAAAAGCAGGGGCAAGACTAAAATTATCCCTTACTTTGAAGCTTTGAAGCAGCAGAGCCAACAGATCGCTGCGGCGAAAGATAAGTATGAGTGGCTGGTGGGCCGCATTGTCAAAAACCACAACGAGACTTGGTTGAACGTCTCGCGGAAGATGCAGTCCTCTCCAGAATATCAAGACTATGTGTACTTGGAAGGGACGCAGAAAGCCAAGAAACTCTTCTTGCAGCACATTCATCGCCTCAAGCAAGAGCATATAGAGCGCAGGAGGAAGCTGTACCTTGCTAATTTGCCTCTCGCGTTCGATGCTCTTATTCCAGATCTGGATGAAATAAACCACTTGAGCTGCATCAAAGTGGAGAAGCAGCTCGAGACGAAGCCGGACTTCTTAAAGTGGTTTGTTGTTCTGGAGGAGACGCCCTGGGATGCCACCAGCCACATAGACAACATGGAGAACGATCACATTCCGTTTGATATCATGGAGACCTTGCCCGCGCAGCAGCTCTATGAGGCCCACCTGGAAAAGCTGCGGAACGAGAGGAAAAGGGCAGAGATGAGAAGGGCCTTCAAAGAGAATTTGGAGGCCTCTCCTTTTATAACACCAGGAAAGCCTTGGGAAGAGGCTCGCAGTTTCATCATGAACGAGGATTTCTACCTGTGGCTGGAGGAGTCTGTCTACATGGATATTTACAGTAGACATCAAAAGCAAATTATAGAGAAGGCAAAAGAGGAGTTTCAGGAGCTGCTTCTAGAATATTCAGAGCTGTTCTATGAGCTTGAGCTTGATGCGAAGCCCAGCAAGGAGAAAATGGGTGTCATTCAGGACGTTTTGGGCGAAGAGCAGCGCTTCAAAGCATTGCAGAAGCTGCAAGCCGAACGCGATGCCCTGATTTTGAAGCACATTCATTTTGTGTATCACCCCACGAAGGAAACGTGTCCCAGCTGTCCGGCTTGCATAGATGCTAAAATCGAGCACTTGATCAGTTCCAGGTTTATACGGCCGTCTGATCGCAATCAGAAAAACTTGCTTTCGGATTCCAACATAGATAGAATAAACCTCGTCATTCTTGGTAAAGATGGACTTGCCCGAGAGCTGGCGAATGAGATCCGAGCTCTTTGCACAAACGATGACAAATATGTGATAGATGGCAAGATGTACGAGCTCTCCTTGAGACCGATCGAGGGCAACGTCAGGCTTCCTGTGAATTCTTTCCAGACGCCAACGTTCCAGCCGCACGGTTGCCTCTGCCTTTATAACTCTAAGGAATCTCTGTCTTACGTTGTTGAAAGTATTGAAAAGAGCAGAGAGTCTACCCTCGGCCGAAGGGACAACCATATCGTTCATCTTCCTCTGACTCTAATCCTGGTGAACAAGAGAGGAGACACCAGTGGGGAAACACTACACAGCTTAATACAGCAAGGGCAGCAAATTGCCAGCAAGCTGCAGTGCGTCTTCCTGGATCCCGCGTCTGCCGGCATCGGTTATGGACGCAACATTAATGAAAAGCAAATCAGTCAAGTCCTGAAGGGCTTGCTGGACTCCAAACGCAACTTAAATCTGGTGAGCTCCACAGCGAGCATTAAAGATCTGGCTGATATTGACCTTCGGATTGTCATGTGCTTGTTGTGTGGCGATCCTTTTAACGCGGATGATATCCTTCTACCTATTCTTCAGTCCCAAACCTGTCGGCCTTCCCAGTGTGGAAGCAGCAATTCTGTGTTACTTGAACTTCCCATAGGACCGCACAAGAGGCGCATAGAACTTTCCTTGCTCTCGTACCACTCCTCATTTAGCATTAGGAAAAGCTGGTTGGTCCACGGCTACATTTTGTTTTACTCAGCTAAACGTAAAGCGTCCTTGGCTATGTTACGTGCCTTTCTTTGTGAAGTGCAGGATATTATTCCCGTTCAGATAGTGGCGCTCACGAATGGCTCTATAGATGTTCTCGACAACGATTTAAGTAGAGAGCAGTTAACGGAGGGAGAGGAAATTGCCCAAGATATAGATGGAAAGTTTACAACCATACCTTGTAGTCACCCTCAACATAAACTAGATATTTTTCACCCGTTTTTCAAAGATGTGGTGGAGAAAAAGAACATCATTGAAGCCACTCACATGTACGATAATGCTGCTGAGGCCTGCAGTACCACAGAAGAAGTGTTCAATTCTCCCCGGGCCGGGTCGCCTGTCTGTAACTCAAACCTTCAGGATTCAGAAGAGGACATTGAGCCTCCAACCTACAGCCCTTTCAGAGAGGACACGTCTATGCCCACTTTGTCCAAAGATCTTTCGAAACTTTCCATGGAACTGGAGGGGAATGACGGTCTTTCTGTCTTTTCTGTTATGAGCACTTTTGAAAGCAAACTGAACAACAAAGTACCTCCCCCAGTGAAGCCAAAGCCCCCTGTCCACTTCGACATTACTAAGGGGGATCTCTCCTATTTGGATCAAGGGCATCGGGATGGACAGAGAAAGTCTGTCTCTTCTAGTAGCTGGCCGCCAACAGATGGCTTTGACCCTTCTGATTACGCAGAACCCATGGATGCCGTCGTGAAACCAAGGAACGAGGAGGAAAATATCTACTCCGTGCCTCATGACAGCACCCAGGGCAAAATCATCACCATTCGTAACATTAACAAAACCCAGTCCAATGGGAGCGGCAACGGGTCGGACAGCGAAATGGACACGAGCTCCCTAGAACGTGGCCGGAAGGTGTCCATCATTAGCAAGCCAGTGTTGTATCGGACAAGGTGCACAAGACTTGGGAGATTTGCCAGTTACAGGACCAGTTTCAATGTAGGGAGTGATGATGAGTTGGGGCCCATTAGGAAGAAAGAGGAAGATCAGACCTCCCAAGGATATAAGGGAGATAACGCTGTCATTCCGTACGAAACTACTGATGAGGATCCAAGGAAAAGGAACATTTTACGTAGCTTGAGGAGGACAACGAAGGTAACATACCTATTCTGTTTGGGGTGTGTGTGTGTGTGTTTTAATTTAAAGTTCTGAAGAGCTGTTTTGAAATTTGGTGGCCTTTCACCCCCAATTCAAGGTAATACTACTTTGAAAATTTAGTGTTTTGCAGGGAAGAAGATGAGAGGTCAGTCTCAGTAAGGGAAACTTCTTATCCCCCAAACAAGAGAGAATTCTGTGGCATCTTAAAGATCAACACACACTAGCATAAATTTTCACGGACTATGATCCACGAATGCTTATACTATGATAAATTAGCTAGGCCGTCAGATGCCACAGGGCTCTTTGTTGAACTTGCAGCAGCAAACAAGCATGACTATCCCTCTGGAAGTGCATATTCTAAGGATATGCAGCTGCTTAGTGTCTAATAAGTCCAGTTATTTGTCCTATCTATATCTCAGTAGAGTGGACTGCCTACGCTTCAGCTTGCTCTTAGAGATAGTTCTTCACATTTGTGTGAAATGGGGGAAGCCCCTCTTCACCTATTCAGTCGTGTCTGTATATATGCAAAGACACAAGAAGCCGTGTTGTGAGGATGCTAGCCCATTCTGTCCAGGACTTGTCTGGAAATCTAAAGTAGGTAAGTGCAGGGTTTTCTCCTCCCTACTCTTTGTCTTTCTGTTACGTCTGTTTTGTCTGCAGATGGCAACCTCAGATCAAGATGGTAGGTCCGGTGTGTCTACTTGGAAAATGTGTAATGAGAAGATTATAATACTTCTCCCCCCCCCCTCCGATCCCATTTTCTCTTTCAATTCCAGCTTCTAAAAGCAGATTATGACTAAAACGCCGCAGGTTCCTTTTTTAACGGGCAGTGAATTTGGAAGGACAAGTTTGGCTTGTGGGCCAAGCGAACCTGGTGTAAACTTGCCATTTGAGAACTTTGTTACAAATAGAATGACTTGCAATATCCTGGCTAAAATGTGTGTGTGTGTGTGGGGGAAGCCAATTAAATGGCAGTTTTTTAATCTTGTACATAGATTTGTTTCTTCTCTTCAGACTTGGAACTTTCACCAAGATTATTTTCTTAACCTGGGCTTTTGGAGAGAGGATTTTTTTTTCCATCATGCCATGAAAAAAACTACTGAGCAGAACTAGGTTTGCTTCTTTCATGCAAAGACTTTTGTCTCCTTAAACAATGTCGTGACTGCTTTGCAAAACAGTGGTGATTTCATACTTGCAGCAGCTGTCCCCTTGCCAGCAGGGTATACTTCTCTTCATTGGCATTGGAGCCCTGTTCCTGGGGGGGGGGGGGGGGGAAGCACACAAAGGCAGACTGAACTGGTAAAACTCTATTTTGGAGGAAGCTTGAGTCATAAGTTCTAGCTTTCTTGTTTTTTGCCTTAAAAAGTTCTTTCTTTGTTTTCAAAATTCTGTTACAGCTTAATACAGAAGCGGCCCCCCCCCCCCCCCCCGTTTACAAAGAGGTTAGTTCCAGGGGTCTGTCGAATCATTTTTGTTCTTAAGTGCAACGTCGCTGCTGTTCTTGCTGGCGAACAGGCTCGATCAGCCCTTGTAAGAGTCCCCTTTAAAGGCAGGAAGATGTGCGTTGGTGACCCAAGAGGAGACTGGCCAGTTAAATTTCCCCAGACTGATAGCAGCAGTGGCTGGGTTGAAATCCTTCAGGGCCTCTTGCAATACTTCCAGAGACAGGAGCCCCAACACCTGCCCCATTTGTAAGTTGAAAGTACGTAAATTGGGGAGCTTGTATGCAATAGACGTTAAGAGTAGAAGACTCTGAATGCCTGTTCTTAGAGACCCATACTCTATCCTGAATCCCATTATGGTTTCTGAGATTGCAGAGTAGGAGACCAAGTCTTCATTGGAGTGTGATTATCATTATCTCTTCCCTTCCCGTGTGGGACAGTGAAAAGTGTGTGGGCCTCTTTACAATCTTACCCATCTGAAAACCAAACACAAATTGTGTTTGGAATACAGTGGGACCCCGGTATCCGCGGGCGACTACGTTCCAGGCCCACCATGGACACCTGAAAACCACGGATAGGGGCAAATGACCCCCACGTGTGCACCCATGGCCATTACTTTACCTTTCTTGTGTGTGTGTCTTGCTTTAAACAAACGCTATAAGCAGCAGCATGCTGCTAGAGAGGCTCAGTCAAAGGTTAACAGGAAGCAGTTTTCTCTCTAGCACTCATTCTGCTTCTGTGCTATATGCAGCATGCTGCTGCTTATAGCGTTTGTTAAAGCAAGACACACACACAAGAAAGGTAAAGTAATGGTTGCGTGGATAGGGGGGGGTCCCTCTATATATTCAGCAGGGGAAGATGCTTAAGGGACTGGAAGAAGGGGAGGTGCTAAACAGTAACATAGCCAGCAGAGGGAGCACAAGCTAACTGCCAGACAAAATTACTAAAGCTTAATGGTGATGCAAGAACAATTAAGTAAATTGAAAGCTTTTGT
This sequence comes from Plestiodon gilberti rubricaudatus, assembly GCA_026170595.1. NCBI lineage: Eukaryota > Metazoa > Chordata > Lepidosauria > Squamata > Scincidae > Plestiodon > Plestiodon gilberti. The sequence goes on from JANXHW010000011.1 coordinate 11,300,636, forward strand.
TAATTTCAAGCTCTGTTGGAAGTACAGGGAGAGAATCTCAAATACTTGCTTAATAGAAAAAAGGGGAAAGAACTGCTCAGGCTTTATGGAAGAAATAATGAAGTGGAAATACTTGGTGGGTTCCCACTTTTAAGTATTGTACCCATTCAGCAAACATAACTTGAAGCCTTATCTCTGGAGCTCTGTATATAGCAACAGGTAGCTTCCTTCGAAGTAAAGAATGCTGTTTCCATAATTGGCTGGTACCAGTCTTTCAGGTCTGCACGCTCCGGAATCCGGCTTCTGGCTTCAGCAGCAGCCACTGCCCAACAGCAGCACAGATGCTCTCCTGCCCTCCCACAGTTGCTTATAGCTTCAGCAGCAGTGGCTATTGTGTGCAGTTCCACCAGTGGTAATATCAGGCAGGTTTGCTGTTAAGGGTGAGAATCAAATAAGGTTAGGGCAAGCATGCATTTTAGAAGAATAATGACGGTCTCTTTGAGATGGCCGGAACTCTGTCTTACTTGACATTGCAAGTTTTGAGTGAGGTTTGCTCTAGCATTCCCTTTCCCATTTATCTCCCCCGCCCCAATTTTCTACCTTGCTTGATACCTGCTTTGCAAAGATTCAGGCTGTTCTGGGGTTCAAGTCTACCTGGAACCCATCCCTTCTAATCTGGAAGTTCTTTCCTTATAATCAGGTTGTGTTCAGAGTGCTTATGCATCCTCAGTAGTAAGGGAAAGTGGCACTCTGTACATGCTTAGGGCCATTGGCAGTTCATTGGATGCTGTTTTGGCATTGACCTCTACTTCTTAATTTTTCTGTTTTTATAGTTTTAAAGGATACTGTGGTTACCTTAAGTTGCAGTGCTACTTCTTTACAGACTCCACAGTTAAAAACTGTTCATTGAATATATAATCTACTGAAATAGAGGTTGAGGCACAAGGTAGAGTAAGTCTAGAAGACAGCTTGAAAAAAATATTTTTAAGAAATGCTGATGTAAAAGGGTTTGATTGAGCTTCGCAAATGTCTTATGGGCAAATTCTGAGGTGTCTTAAATTCTGTCTTCAGAGAGAAGCTTCCCAATCCTGCAAATTATTTTCTTGACATCTCATCCGATCGTGGAGCTTGCTGCAGGGCAGATTATATTCCTTGTACGCCTTCCAGTGAGCTGACACAGCAGAAATGGTAGATGGTTTACTGGGGCAAGGCAGCCTGTGTGGTGGTGGCAGAGATGACTGAAGTGGGCTCCAGACTGTAGGTCTGGCTTGTCCTCCAGCAGCTTAATGGGTTCCTCAGACTTTCTACACATCTCAGTGATGTGTTGGCCCCTTTATAGCTCAGCCATACTGTCTGGGGTATATTTTTGGTCTTGCAAACGCATTTGTGTGTGTGTGTGTGTGTGTGTGTGTGTGCGCGCGCGTGCGTGCGTGCGTGCGTGCACATGGTGGAGAGGCTTTGAAAATGCCCTTCTCACTTGTTTACATACATGCACAACTGTCCCTGAAATTGTGGTCTCTACTAGCATGTGGCCATATTATAACCTTAACGTGATCCATGCTACGTTGATAAACGCTTGCATCCACCCTTGCTTGCAGTTCCATCATGTCAATTTTCAGATGCCTGTATCATGGATTTCTACTTGCTTCTGTCCCATTGATTTTTTTTTTCATGATAAATCTCTTCCCCCCTTTTAACTGCATTCCCAGACTGCAAGTTTAATAGCTGATTCAGCATATGGTCCAAGCCAACTGTGTATGGAAACCGTGACTTAATTTGCTGTAGCTTTTTTGCTTAAGTGCAACAGAAGAATCCTAATAGTGCATTGTAACCATGGGCTGTGAACCACTTAATCTAGTGGGTCACTCTGACCCCACCTATAGATGAGTTAAGAATGTTACCAGATGTGCACTCCTTCAAAATAAATTAATTGATCTTTGCCCAGGTCATCGTTGGGGCAGGCCTGTAGCGCACGAATTGTCATTGGCACTAATTGATTCTCACGTTGGCAGTCTCATTAGAAACCAAGTACTAAATGGACCCCAGGAGCCCTGCTTGGCTGTGCATTTATTTATTTATTTTTATTTTTCCACATTTTATACCACCCTTCCTCCAAGGAGCTCAGGGTGGTGTACATGGTTCCTTCCCTCCTTTTGTCCTCACAACAACCCTGTGAGGTAGGTGGGGCTGAGAGATAGTGACTGGCCCATTTCCTTAAAGAAGCTCATTGTACCTGTTTGGAGAAAATGAAAGTCCAGAACATTTCAATATCCAGCTGCATTCACTTGTTGAAGAAACTTTAGCTAAGAATATTCTTCTATAATGAGAAGCATTTATTTGTCTTCTTCCCCTAGTTCTGGCCTGTGTGCCAACTGTTTCTTCTCTAGGTGTCTGCAGAGTAAGAACCCTCATTCCACAAAGAAATATACACCTGTATTCATTAGACCAGTGTTTCCCAACCTTTTTCAGCCTGCGGCTCCCGCGACCATTAGCCACGGCTCCCCATTACATTCTGCTGATGCCTGCCAATTGGCATTGCACTGTTTTCCGAGAGGATTCAGTGGCACTCTGCGGCTCCCCTGGCTGGTTTCTGCGGCTCCCCTGGGAGCTGCGCCTCCCAGTTTGGGAACCACTGCATTAGACCTACGTACAGCAATACCTTGACTGTCATCCACTTGGCTTTCATCGCTTTGCTTTTTCAGCTGTTTTTAGTTATAACCACATTTTCCCACCTGCTTTCCTCTTTTGTCAGTTTTCATCCAACCTTCCGCAACATTCGTTGACGTTCTTATGTTTGTTTTTATTTTAATTCGGTTTGTTTAGGTTTTGCATGCATTCGCATGTGTTATATAGTTCACCTTTCTTTTCTTTTCTTTTGCAAGCTAACTAAGGCTCTGCTTGGACATTCATCCATTTTTGACCATCCGTGCTCTGGTCCCTAACCAGACAAAAGTGCGAGGCATTGCTGTAATCCGCACCTTTTTCCTTGGTACAGGTGCTTCATCCAGGTCCTTGTTGAAGCTGACAGGATGGGCCCCCAGCCTCGTTCTTCAAGGTGGAAGTTGAGGGTTAAGGGACCAATCGTAGGCACACCTTTCTGGGAGTTCTAGCTCCCTGTAGCCCTCCAGCATGCAAGTGACACCAATGAGTAGGATAGGAGCTTCGTTTTGGGAATAGGTCTCTGGGTGTTTGCACGGTCCGCCCTTCTCATTTAAGCTTTTCCCCAGTAGTTTTGCTTGTAATCTTTAGTAATGAATTAAAGCAGCCTCAGCGCCACCCCCATGTCTGAATGAATTAACTGAAAGTTTTGCATTCTGTAGAACAAGTGCTGAGATGCCTTTGTCTTTGCCGTTCTTTTTTGTCCCCAGACTACTTTGCAGGTTGTGTCCTTCAACATATCAAGTCTCCGTTTTGGGCTGCTGTGTTTATGGCAACGCTGTGTACTGCAGCTTATGTTATTCCACAAAGTTTAGGTTTTCTCTGTGATTCAGTCCAGCTGAGCTGACTTTTTCCCCTAAATTTGTTGGTTGGCTTTCTGAAGAAGCCCAGAAACCTAAATACAGTATATTCTGGGCTTTAGTGACTCTTCAGGTGTTCTGTTCTCTCACCTTCCTTTGTATCCTGACCTTGTCAAATGACCTGTTTGAAAATGACCAGATAGGTTTATATCCCTTTCTTTGTGTTCAGTGCAGATCACCCCGAAATCCAACGTGCTCTAAGCTTGTTGCAGAAGCTGTGTTCACACAAACAGGCAAGGCATATTAGGTGCTCTCATCCTTATGATGTGCCCATGTGTTTAATCTGTGCAGACACCTACAAACAGACAGAAGGAGGATCTGAGGCAAAGAGCGTCACTTGGCTTCTGTGTAATGACTGTAACCTACAGAAGCGAACTGTGGCTTGAGGCACAGTCTTCCTGAAGGAGCTAAATACTATTTCTGTTTTGGTGGTAATTTATAGAGCTATAAGGGAGTTCTTTGTGCCTTGGAAATGCTTAGTAGGGTCTTGATATAATTGCTTCATTAATAAAGAATGTCATATACAGACTAGGAAGGTTTCTGGATGATACTCTGGGGAGCAATAACTTTTTGTTTTGAGAGAGAGAGAAAAAAAACTGTTAGAAGATCTTTAGATGCCCAGATAAATTACATCCACTTTCAAATTATAGCCACACTTTGTTTTTGCCCCTTCTTTTCCATCACTGAGCCAATTCCTGCTTTCTTTTCTATCCCCTTTTTGAGAAGTAGGAGTTTGGATGAAGGAGGTAGTGGGAAAAAGCATTTCACCATTAAGCAAATGGTGGTTCTCAGATCCCTGACTGCATGTAAGCGCGTTATCTCTTCTTCATATGCCATTATCTCCACCCTTTTCTTGATGGCCCTGAGCCAGGAAATAGGAGGCCTGAGGCAGAGTCCAAATGAGTCTGCAGTGTCTTTATCAATTATACATAGCGTTTTCTGTAGTCTGTTTCACATTTTTTTAATGTGGAGGGTGAGGTTGAGGCACCTGCTGCTCTTATAGAAGCTAAGCAGAGAGAGAGAGAGACTGGAAAGCCTGTCCACCCCCCTCGGAGACAACGCTTCCTGTGTCAGTAGCCGTGTGCGTGTGAAGAGCAGTTCTGTAAAGCAGTTCTTCAAATTGTGTTCCTTCAACATTGCTGCCTTCCGGTGGCCCAGTTCATGCAGTGTCTCCCTAGACTAGTGAAGGCGTACAGAGGATTTCTTAGGCTGCCCTTCCAGCTACGAATTAGCTGGGCTGAGTGAATGTAGATGTCGGAATGGTGCTTCTTTCTCCTCTCGGAGTGGCTGCTGCTGTGTAGCGCTGTAATGGCTCCCCAGTGACACCCGCGTGCCTGGCTGAGGGCAACAGGCTACGCCACTAGGCATCCGGCATTTCCAGCAGCAATCCTTGCTCTTAACCCTTTAGGTGACTGAAGTTTCAGTCAGGGCTCTGATGGTTCTGTCCACATTGTGGTGGCTTGTGAGTTGTCAATGACATGTTGAGAGCGTTTCGTTTGTCTGGCTTGAGGCCTCACAACAGGAAGTTAGAGACAGAGAGGTTTTCGGACAGTAGAGCGAAGAAGGTCGCATTTTTCACTTCTTGTCCATTGTGTGTTCAACTTAATTATGTTCACCTGAGTTTGCTTTGTTTCTCCCTGCTGCATACTGAAGTGTCGTAAAATAAGTTTGGACATAGATTCTGGTGTCTGATGTAGCCTTGTGTTTTGGCCAAGGGTGGGGCTCCAAGGAGGCTGCATTTGGCCCCTTAGGCTGGCTCTGTGAGGGGTTGTACTCGCTCCTGGATTGATGTGCTCTGTCATGCTGCCTAGCACATTCTGGCCAGGGGTTCTGATTCTGTCTTGTCTATTGCCACCCTCTGCATAATAGCTGCTGCCGCTTGCAGGCCTGATTCTGTGTTACAGTTTTCTACCAACTCCTCTGTTGTTTGAGTTGCCAGTTTGAGCCTCCTGTCAGCTACCTTTAAGAAGTAGGGGTACCATAAATTCATGGCTTCAAGATTTGTATTTGGCTTCCCTCCTGCTGTGGTCTGCATCATTAAAATGATATACAGTGTGAAAGCTTTTTCAGTGGTTGGAGGCATCGCAATTATACTTTCCAGTCTCATCTCAGCGATAGATCTCTCTCTCTCTCTCTCTTTCTCTCTCTTTTTTATTGAGATGCTGGCTGCAAATCATCAGTGCTTTTAAAAGGCTGCTTCTTTGTTGTGTCTTAAGGCCATGATCAAATATATACCCCCTTTGTATTACCTGTTGAATATATGTTTAGTGGTGAAACTTCTGTGGCAGGAGGCGTTGCAACAGGGCATTGCTGCAGGGGGCTTTCTGAAGAGCGTTTAGGGTGAGCTTGTTTCATCTAATCTTAAAACATATGTTAATATTTTGTAACACATGAATAAAAACCCTTTTTAGATCTTACCAACCCAGGTAATTACAGACCAGTATCTAATTTGATATGGTTTGAGTGGGTGGTGACTGATGATTCAGCTCCAGGCTTTCCTGGATCCTTATTGGCCTGCGTTTCTTTCTTTGGGGACTTTGTACTGGTGGCCTTTGTACTGGTGGCTGACCTATGCCAGAGCATCTATAGGGGGAGCGTGTCACTGTTGGTTTTACGTTGGGCCACTCAGCAGCCTTTGGATACCATTGACCATGATGCCCTTGTGGGCCGGCCACCTGATTGGATTGGCGTTGGAGGTAGGTAGGCTGTTTTGCGGTGGCTCTGCACCACCCTGGAGGGTAGTTCTGGAAGGTGGTGCTGGGAGGCTATTTGACCCTTTGAACTATGGAGGTCCCTTCAAGGTCCTTATCTCCCACGCTATTTAACATCTACAAGAAACTGCTGGAAGGGAGAGTGTGCTGCTGACACCTACCTCTATTCAGTCTGTGTTCCTAGGAAGGCAGGGGAGGTTTTAAATGGGCATCTGAACATAATGAAAGCCTGCTTGTGTGCTAATAAGCCGAGTCTGAATTCAGCCAAGACAGTGTTGTTGCTGGTCAGTAAGAGAGGCAGCTTGGATATGGGCGCTCAGTCTGTTCTGGAGGAGATTGTACTCCCCCCCTGAACGATCAGGCTTGCAGTTTGCAGAGCTAGTAAGGTTAATCTGCATTGAGCCGGCTTCATTGCCGTTCAGGACTGTTGCAAACAGCAGACCTGGGGGCCTCCTGTGATGCCCCCCCCGCCTGCCTTTATTTAGTTGCTCCCAATGGAGGTCTTGCCAGGCGGTGAGCTTTCTCATGAACCAACGCACAGGTTTTTTTTGGTTCTGTTACATTAATAATAGCAGTAAATGTTCCCATGTATTAAGAGTACTCCTGGCGTCATTCTCACCTGTGTCCCCAGTGCAGAGAGAGAGAGAAGCCACATTATAGTGACCTGACAGGTGCACTTGGACTGCTGAATAGTTTGTTCAGTAGGAAGGGAGCAGGTTTTGGCTTCTTGACTCTTCAGTTTCTGTGGTTTGGTTTATTTCCTGAATATACTGCCTGGTGCCTTTGGCAGAAAAGCCCTGTTCTGTCGCTGGTGTGCGAAAATAAGTTGTGTCGTGCACCCGGCCCCGTTGTTGCAAACCAGTATTGTTCTAAGTATGCTCCTGCCTCTAGGACTCTCTAGAGGAGGAAGTAGTATGGAAACAGACTAAACAGGAAGTGATTTCTTTCAGATAGAAATGGGGCATAAACAATGGAGGGTGGGAGTGGGGGGAGGGGTTTCCTGGGGCCACAGGATTCAGCAGCTGTCCTCGAGAGAAGCCGGCTAGGAGCCAGTTCACCTCCTCTTTTGAGCTCAAAATAACAGGACACCTGCCTGCCTTTGTAGAACTTCCTTGTCCGGCTGGAGGCCTCCTTGCTGTTGAGTCATGCGCCACATATTGTGACTTTTCAATTGCTGCTGTGTGTGTCCATCTTCCATGAGGTTTCCTGTCAACTACCTCATCTAGAGGGAATGTTGTGAAGTACTTACTATGTTTGAGATCATTTTTTAAAAAAAATTCTAGATGTGTTTATCTTATACCTGACACTGGAATATGCAAGGTCTTTAAAAAAAAATCCATATACTATACTGTACAATATATTGATATCTGAGAAACCAATATCAAGGACCTCTAGAGCCATGTCTGATCAGAGTTTGACCCATCCCCAGCACTGAGCACTGACGGCCCACGTGTGGCTCACAGGCCGCAGGTTGTCCACCACTCTCCATCCACACTGGATGGAGGTTTCTCGCTCGGATTTCAGACAGAAAAAGATCTTCCTTCGTCCCGCCTGGAGCTGCCAGAGATTGCACCTGGGGCCTGCAGACAAAGCGTGTGCTCTGCCACCACTAAGCAGTGGCGCAGTGGAGTCCAGTCATGTACTGAGATGGCTGCCAGTTACCGTCACCCTTCCCATTCTCGCCCCCCCCCTTAAATCATTTCATTTGGTTGTCTTGCTGCTTGTTTCTAATTCTATTTTCCTCCTCATGTGGGATCGATTTTTTTTTCTTGGTGTTCAGAGTAAACTCGCATGTAGCCGTGCTCCCTCCCCAAGGATCACTCTGACAACAAACTGGAGTGAGTCTCTGCTTGGAGCAAAGCTGTTGCTTGACCTGCTGCTTCTGCTGCTGCTGCTGCATTCTGCCCTTGCCTGTGTGCTCTAAGCTGTCCTTGGCCCTTGGTTGCTTGGGAATAGATCGGCTCGGGCTGAAACAATCCTTGTTTGTTTGCTGTTCTTTCTCTGCTGTGGAAAGAAAATACCTGTTCGCTTTGTAGCATTATTTTCCCAGCAAATAGAATGTCGTTTGCACCCTAGCATCCTACTCTGGAGGAAAAGGTGCAGAATGCGTCCAAGTAGGGTTCTATTAATCTCCTCTGTGAAAGGTAGTGCGCATTCAGACTTTTTCATCATGACAGTCCATTATGCGTTGCGTTTGCTGTGGTCGTCTAACTAGTCACTCACAGATCTTTTATTTATAAGATTGTTTTTCCTAACATAATTGTGTATGCATTACATTCCTCTTACCTAGGGATAACAAGCAAAGCTTTATAGCAAATTGAGCCCACAATTATTTATTTTATTTATTTACAATATTTTTACCCCGCCTTTCTCCCCGAAGGGACCCAAATTGTCTTCAAAAGTAGTACGTACTGTATTTCTGTTTGACTGGCCACAAACTACTTGGAAGGGAAATCCAGGCAGTCTCTCCAGTAATATTTTGGGCCGCTTGCTTGCTTTGTCGAAGCTTCATTGCATCCATTGCGTCCTTGTTTATAAGCTTGTATGTTTCTGACTGTTTTAACTCTGATACGTTCTTTCCGACAGAAACCAAAGCCTAAGCCTCGGCCATCTATCACGAAGACCACATGGGAGAGCAACTATTTTGGGGTGCCTTTGTCCACTGTAGTGACACCGGAGAGACCCATTCCCATTTTTATTGAGAGATGTATCGAGTACATTGAAGCAACAGGTAAGATGTTCTTGTAGCAAGGGAGCCATTAAACCAGACAAAATTGTTTGGTTGGCTAGCCTGTAGTTATCCTGAACCACAGGCATGTAAGTTACTGGGTCCTTTAGTTCAACATAGCTATAACTGTCGATAAAATGCTGTCTTGCTTGTGCCTTATTTTATGGATAAAATGAGCCAGTGATTGTGATGGCTTGAACCAAAGATCGCTAGTTTCAGATTCCGTCTTGTCGAAGTGATCAGTCTTCCAAACTTCACTCCTCATCAGCTCACCTCTTTGCTGCATCAATAATTGACGTAATGTTTCTAACTGTGGAAGTTCAAACAGAATATAGATTCTTTTTATCCCTTGCAGCAGCAGCAGTAGGTGAAATTGGAAAACGTCTGTGGACTGTTTTAATATTTAATTATTAGCCAGGCTGAGTCTTAAAAGAAATCCTTGCATACATGTGCCGCTCTAGAATAAATGCCAGGTGAAAGTTGGGGCTAAAATGGCAAAGCAGGCTTTGCAAAACGAAAGAGCTGTGTTCTTGTTTACAGAAAAAGTAGGAATGCCAGGTTAGCTACAGCGTGACAGTTTGCTGAGCCTTCTTGACCAGTCCCCACTTCCTCCTTATAAGGAGGGCTTTTGGCTGTGGTTTCACATTGTGGTATGAGTGGTATTTGCTTGTGGTTTTGTGTGGTTACTTGTTGAAACAACTCATTTCCCAGTGGTTGGAATACTGCTTTGTTAACCCAACGGTTTGCAAGCAAGTTGCTGCTTTCTTGATCATTACTAATAACCCAGACACTCTTGTGAGGAAGAGATATCGGTAGGCAGCAGAAGGCTAAAGGCACAGAAGTACTTATTTTAGCAGGTGCCTTTCAGTCTATAGAACTGTCACCAGCAAGAGATAAAGAGCATCTCTGTTATGTGGAAATAGGCCTTTCACAGAGAATGTTAAAAGCTGTAGATCTATGGCTGCTGGAGATCAAATTGTGTGTGTCATTTAGAGCTCTCACTTTAGCCCGAGCTATTTTCTGCGATGGCCAAAAGCATTTGGGTGTGTGTTACACAAAATAAGTGGTTCTGACACTCACTGTTTTGCCGTTCTGATTGGATAAATGAGCAGAGTGCTTTTGTGTGGGCACACAGATGTTTCAATAAAAAAAAATGGGGAGCATCTCTTCTGAAATCATTCCATCCACCCCAGAGATCGAGAGACCTTTTAGAAAACAGGCTGGCATCGAAGTCTCTAAACCCGGGTCTTAGTCCCATTCGTGGCATCGACCCCCACAGAAAAGTGAGAAGGGAAAGGGAAGCGTCCCCAACTTGGGAGGACTTCACCATTTAAAGCCTGGAGCTCTCCATTTCTGTGCCCGTTGATAGTTCTTGACTGGGCATCCATCATGCTTCAGGATGTTGTGCAGAAATAAAGTGTTCAGCTGGATGTAATGCGAGGGTGTCTCGGAGAAGACACGCTGGTGCTGCGAGTGTATGGTTAGGGGTGAGCCAAGGCTCATATCCTCAGTTCCGTATTGCTGCACACAGGAATAAGAGGTGATATCGGTCACCAAAGAGCAGCTGTTGGCATGTCCAGAGTTGCCACCCTCCTGTGGTGGTCCCGAACAGGATCCTTGCATAAGTTGGGGAGCTGCTGAATCGGGTTTAGTATAAGGTGCGATCTTATACTAGTAAACAAGGATTGAGGGTGGTGCCATCGAAATGACTTCCTGTCATTGGAGTGGTCTTGTTTTGTTGTTAAACTGAATTCCAGCAGTGTTGAGACTGGAGAATGTCAAACTTGCCTGCAGCTGGTGACTTTCTGCTTACGGTTTCGACTGTCTACATAGTGCAAGTTTGAAGAGCTGGAATGTTTGGAATTCAGCACAGTCTCATCAGTCTTGCAGCCAGTCAGGCATGAATGATGCATGCGTCTTTCATATATCCAGCGTTAAATGTTCACACTAGGTATTGAAAGTATGTCTTTGGGTGTACAAGTCATACTCATTCTGACTGGGATGCACTTTTAATTTACGCTGCTAGCCTAGAAAGACTAATTTAAATACAGTTTTTTCTAGAATCTGGAGGGAGGTGCGCATGCACACACAGCTTTTGGAGTGTGCTTTTAATATGCTTCTGCACCTTCTTCCCTTGGACTCTCTTATAGTTGAGCAAGACAGAAAGAAAGAGAATGAAATATGAAGGCCTCTAAAACAGTGGGTCCCAACCTTTAGAGGAGACCGTGGACCACATCTAACCCCCCACCCCCTGCACACAAAAAATACGGTTAAATTTGCAATGATTTGAGAAGATTTATTAGGGTATCATACTTTATACATAAATTATGATGTATTATTTTATATTGTGATTTAAAAAAAGAAAACAAATTTAAACTTAATGGGGTAGGTAGCTTAATGCGATGCTTGCGCTTGCATTTGCTTCACTAGCTGTAAAAGGTTTGGGTTGATACTGCTGCTCAAAGCGGGGGTCGACACTTACTAAAATTACCGAGGGCCAATCTGACCTCGCCGACCATTGGTTGGGAGCCACTGCTCTAAAAGGACTGTTTGTGGCCCACTCTTACAAAGAAAATAAACCAAAGCAAAGAAGATCTCAGCTAGAAGCTTTTCTTTTAAAGTTCAGCAGTTATGGGGGTGGGTGGGTTTTGTGTTTCTTAAATGAGAACCCATTAGTTCTGCAGCTTGCCTGGCTTTGAGGAGGACGACTAACGGCATATGTATAAATAAGATACAACTTTTATGGAAGAGTCGCTTCTGTCGGTTGGCATGATTACCGTCCGCCTGTCTTCATTCCATGCGCAGCTCCTTCTGCCCCTTCCCTCTGGGAGGAAGACCCGCACCCTGGGTCCTGAAGAGACTACCAGCTGCACACGCTTGCACACCCACCCACCCCTAATTGGACCTTTGTATGGATTTTAGGTGCAAGCTGCTTTGGGATCTCTTCTTGGCCGAAACGTGTAGGGTATAACTGAGACCCTCGCTTCCAGAATTGCTAACCTTATTGCCTCTTAGTTGCTCGGTGAGCATCCTGGGGGTTGGAGGTGAGGGTCTTGTGCCGGTTACAGTCAGAATGAATCGAGGGGCTCGGTATATGGATAAATTTGCTGATCCTGATCAAAACCTTGTAAATTCAGAATGGGGTTTTGGCTTGGCATGTCTTTGCTGCATGCTGTAGGAAAGAAATAATCGAATTGACAAGATTCCCCCAGTACTAATCATAAAAGTACCTCGGCGCGTTTTACTGTTCTGTTTTTTTGCCAGTCGCTGACATCTGTCTTGCTTTGTCCAAGTACTGTCCTTTGATTCACTGAGACAAGGGAAACAGCAGATGGAATGACTGAGAGAGATTATACATATCAGCAGAACTATCATGAAGAGCCTTTGACACCAGTAAGTGAAAAAAGAAGAGACCGCTTCATGGAGCCCCCTCAGAATTTCTGCAGGCTGGAATGTAGTTTTGCAGAAATGGATGCCTTGACACAGATCTTCTTACTGAGAGCAATGCATGATTTTTTTTTTAAAAAACCCACTTATTAAAAAGCCTGAATCCTGGATTTTTCTGAATGAAAGAAACCACCGATGCGTCAAGCCTCAAATCCTACAAACAGAGCATTGCCCAACAAGACTGCTTTGCCTTGAATGACGTGGTTTGGGCCCCTGGTTGGAGCAAGGCGGGGTGTTGCAGGAGTGTGGTTGATGCATTGGGAAAGGATTTGGGGCTCTGACAGGTATATTGGGGGGCTGTCAAGAGACAGAGGTTGCCTCCTCATCCCGGCCCATTGAAAATCCAACCCAGAATTGTTTTCCTCTTCTCTCCTTACCCTTCCAGCTGTAAGTGTCGTGCCAGTGGACTTATTTATAATGTTCTTGTGGGTGGATTTTGAGTCAACTGGAGCTTATTTGTACTTTTTCGTTAGTGAATGGTTTTTAATGAAGTGTCTCTGGTCATCTTGGAAGTTGCTTTGACAGCTCTTGTGGCTGGCAAGCAGACGATAGATTACGAATTTCCTCGACAGGCATCCCTCTGTGGCGCATCTTCCCTGCTTGCAGCACACAGTGTCCGTAGTCGCCCTAGGAGAATCTGTGGGGAGAGAAGGGGGCTCTGGCTTGATCAGACTTGGGGGGCTGTACTGGTTTATCGTAGGTCCCCTTCCTGCTGCACTGTTGCGCCTTAGAAGTGTGACGCTGGATGTCTCCTGAGGACTGTGGGTTGCATGGTGCTGCTGTCGCTTTTCATGAGCCCTCCCCTCCCCCCCCCCCGGAGTATGCTGTCTTCTGGCTTTAATCAAGATATCCATGTCCATGCTCTCCCCTCTCCCCCAGGATCATTTTGCTATCAATTGATTTGAGGCAGAAAAGAATCCTCCGTGTCCATATGATGCTCCAAGCATGTTGGGAGCTTTCCACCTCTCTCTGTTCCCCCTAAATGTAGCACTTTATGGCACAGCTGGCTGTGTCCATAATGGCTCCATAAATTAGGAGAGCTGCAGCATCTGGTCCTCAGGCTGCTGCCTATTAAGGCCGTCGCAACAGACCACAAAGACCCCACAGGTCTGTGTTGGTGGTGATAGGCGATGGCCTGTTGCCAGCCAGAGTCACTTCTCTTGGACAGAGGTTTCCAGGACCAAAGAGGAAATGCCTGGCGATAGATAGAAGCCGCCGAGGGCAGGCCAGTGGGCTCTTGGGCAGTCCTGTCTCGCAGCTTTCTTCCTCACACCAGATCTACTCGGAAATTAAGAGCGGAAGTCTGGACAACCTGCCATGCTTCTGGGTAGACTGGCGCATATCAATGGCAAAATATCCTACAGAAGTGGAAAGATTTAAAGTTGATTCCTTGAACTGAATTAAACTGCAAGGTGATGTTGTCACTTGTTAAGTTCTGGTGCTCCCATATTGTTAACAGCGCCCTTCAGGATTTAAAAATAAATGTGTATACACAACATCCTCCCTTGGCTATTTTGCGGCTTCAAACACCCAGCAGGTGTGACAGAAAAAATAGTTGTAAGATCAGAGCACCAGAAATATCTATGGTTGGGAGATGTTTGCTGTTCAGCTGAATCTAGCAGAAGTGCGCAGGACTCCACTCTAGTCGAGTGTTTTACCCCTGGATCTTATGTTCATACTTGAGAGAGAGAGAGAGAGAGAGAGAGAGAGAGAGAGAGAGGCTTTTGTGGAAGAGCACTGCCAACGAAAGGAAATGGTGAGAAAAATGGGCAAATATATGAGGAGCTGTATCATTTTGTCTGTCTCACCTAGCTTGTGTGTGATGCAACGGAGGGTCAAATTGTAGGTCGCGACATGCCATATGTCTGTAAAGACGAGAGACCCTTTTCTTTGCTCCAGGGTGGCGCTGTGTGCGCCATGCATTTAACTACTAGTCTCCTTGCACTTTGTAAACAAGGGCCCTTGATTGTGAATGATGGCGTCGTAAAATATTAAAGCTGAGCCAAAATGTTCTCAGACTTGGCCTGTTCACGCTTTGTGATGGGTTTTTTTTTCCCCTCCCAGCAGAAATCTTTTAATATTTTGTAACGCTGCACAAAGGATGCTAAATATAGTTTGGAAATAAACCCAGTGTTGAGAGTCTGGTTAACATGTCACAAAAATGAGATGTTTTTGTGAAAGCGTAGATTTTTGGGTGCGGTCCACTGGTACGTGTAGGCTTAGGATCCTAGAAACTGACACTGTGGGATAGGATGGGCCTATCTTGAGCCTACACATACCAGCAGTGTGCAAACATCCGAACATCTGCTGGAAGGGAGAGATCTGTGGCGATGGTGCGCATGTAGGTATAAGGCAGTGATAAGGAGCATCAGCCTGTTCCTTGGCTTCTCTTGGGCCTAAAGGGCCAGGTCCTCTTCCGGGAGTTGATGCGAGTTTAGTTCTGAAATACCGCACGTCCAGTTCCTAGCCCTCAGCGCTCCATGCAGGTTTCAGTAGTCCAGCTGTGACTCTAATCTTATTTTTTATATACAAGGGCGTTTTCTGACACTTGCCAAAAAATAATAAAAAAAAACTTGCCAAGTCTTTTCGGCCTGTGCATGTTGCTTTTTTATCTTCCTCTGCTGTGATTTATCCCTAGCTAAACAAAACTTGTAAAACTTTTGTTTTGCCAGCAGACACCTGCAGGGGCTGAGGAGGGGCCGTGTTAATCTGCAGTGGGCCACTCGAAACCCTGGTGGGAAAGTAAGGATTGGTGGTTGCCACTAGAGCAGGGGCGGGGAACCTTTTCCCTGGCGAGGGCCGTTTTTAAATATTAGAAATTTGCTTGAGGGGCGGCCATCATTTTTATTTATTTAATTAATTTTTGCCCCCGCCCGCCATCGGCCTCCTGAGGCTCCGCGCTCACCGTCTGAAGCCGCCGCCGGGTCTGCGCGTCACCTCCGCCATACCATGCCGAAGAGGGCAAGAGCTTGGCCTCATCGGCGTGGTACGCATGTGCGAAATGGCCAACGGCCTGGTGAGAAGGGGTCGAGGCGGCGGCCGGGGAGGACATGCAAAGGCCCTCTCCCGGCCTCTGGAAGTGACGCGCGGACCCGGCGGAGCCTCCAGAGGCCAGTTGGGCGGCCTCCTGGTAATCTCTCCGGGGGCTGGACCGGATGGCCTCGGGGGCCTGATCCGGCCCTGGGGCCAGAGGTTCCCCACCGCTGCACTAGAGCCTGGGAGTTGTGTGTGTGGGGGGTCCAGCAGGTTGCTGGCCCTGCAAGTGGTCAGGGGTCTGGTTTGTCGAAGCCGTTGAAGAAGATGAGCGACTCTTCCGTATCAGTGGTGGAGGGAGATTCCTTGGGCCTGGTCAGTAAAATTGCATTCGTGGGAGCGGTGTCGCCTTGGGTTATGAAAACTGTTTTCTTTCACATGTGACAGGCAGGGACCTGGCCTTCTGCCTCAATTCCCTTGTTTGGAAGGTGAGAGTTAGGAGCCTTTTCGCTTTCACACACACTGTGCTTAACGTAGTATTTGGGCATGTTCTTTCTCATGTCTGATATTCCGCCCTTCCTCCAGCGAGCTCAGGGTAGCATGCGTGGCTCATTCCCCTTTTGTCCTCACAACAGCCCTGTGATGTGGGTTGGACTGAGAGAGAAGCCTCGTGGCTAAGCGGGGATCTCGGCCCTGGATGTGCATATACTGTGACCACTACACCACACTGCTCCGTGTGGGTATGTAATGATGCGTAAGGGCCAGATTGCATATTGCAGGGCGAAAGGTGTTTGGGACTGCCAGTGTGTGACGTTTTACTTCGGAGCAGCTGTTGGGTCGGGCGGCACTGGGGGAGGAGAAGGTTTCACCACCCCTGCATTCCTTCCCCCAGCAGGGGCAAAAGGCACCTTGGGGCACTTCAGTCCGTGAGTGAGAGAGGAAGAGTTGACTCTCCCTCCTCCACTAGAATGGCTGCTCCAGCCCAGTTTAGCCCCTTCCCCCGCAACTCCTCTTCAGTTAAGAGCACACTGGGAATTTGTCCCGGGTCTCTTGCTCGCTTCGGTGTACTTTGGTCCACAGTGAGCGGCGGGTCAGGGGCTGCCGCTGCCGCTGCTTCTGAGCCAGGCTTGCATGACTCTTCCGCCCGCTCCAGTGTCCCTGCAGCCCAGGGGTCTGGCCTTGTATTCTTCCCAACTGTTCCATGGCTGCTTTTGTTCCGGCATGCGCTGCGCATGGGTTCCTTGAAATAGCTTAATATGCTTCCGCAGTATATGAAACTGGCCTCATTCTGTGTGTGACCAGGGCTGGTGTAAAACAGGATTCTGTAATGTAAACATGGAAGTGGATTGCAGGAAACATTGAGCCCGTGATTAAACATCACTGTTTCTGTGCCTTGAAGTTGAGTGGCTTTTTCAGTTGACTTGCCTTCATCTTGGTTCACTGTATGGGTTCTGAAGCTGTGGCTGGCTTCTGGCTCTCCTTTTGTGCAGAGGCTGTCGCTCCCTGGGCAGAGCTGATCATGGAGAGAAGAAACAGAGAAACTCTGAACTTTTTTTGGGGGGGGGGGAGATGGTGGTTGTGAAGCCATTTTTGTAGGCTTGGCACTCTGAAGGCACGGTTGCCTGTTGGGTGCCTCTTTGCCCAGTCTGGCTTCGCACAGAAACATGCAAAACTGCCTTCCACAGTGTCGGCCCCAGCCCACCCATGGCGCCAATGAGAAGGCCTGCCTCGGGGAGCGGGGGTGCAGCAGGCGCAGGGCGCCCTTCAGCTGAGTCTGCCGCCACCTCCTTCCGGCCCCCTGCGGACAGAGATGCCTCGGTCTGCCTGGCTGCCGCTCGCCTCGCTCCTCTTTGTGCGTTTGCCAGGTGAGAGGGCAAGGAGGCGAGTCGCCGCTGCCCGTGCAGACGTGTTGGGTGTGGGCGGTGGTGCTCCATCCCACTCACCTCCCTCCTCCTCACGGTGCCTTTTAAATAAGACAGAAAGTGCTGGGGACTCCTAGCATTGTTTTGTCAAAAAGGATCGTTTTGGAAGGTAAGCGCTTGGTTTTTTCTTTCGGGTGGGAGTTCTTTTTTGGGGGGTGGCACTGTTGGCAGCGTCCAGTTGGGCTGTGCCAGCACTGACTGGCAGTGGCTCTTACTAGCGCAGATGTCTGGTTTCACCCTTTTGTGCGGTGTGCTGGGCAGGCAGGTGCGGCAGAATTCCTTCGCACCCATGTTCCCGCCACCGAAACGAGGCTGGCTTTGTTCAGCGTAGTGCAGCGGGGGAGCTTTCGGGGTCAGGCTCGCTAACAGGAGTGCAGCGCTTGTGGAGGCTTAATGGCTGCGCCAGGGTGTTCAAAGAGCCCTTCATGTTCCGTCCTTCCCCTTCCCGCTCTTGCTCTTGCCTTTTGATTTCCTGCCTGGGCCCTGCCGCGAATGAAGACGGGACCAGCATGGGTGGCTGCTTAACTAGCCACCTTTTGTCAGGGCAGCGCAGTAATGGTGTCTTCCGAGACGTCCTAATGACAAGGAACTGCAGGCAGCCGCACGTCACATAGCAAGACGCTGGGTGTCTACGGAGGCGCACACTTGAGGTTGGCGGAAGGAGGCAGCCGAGGAGCTCCTGCCCGTGAAATCTGCGCCAGGCAGCAGTCCAGCCTTGGCACAGCCAAAGCCAAAACACACCATGAGGGAAGAAGTGTTGCTGGGGGTTTCTGTAAGTGGGGCTTGTCTTGCTAAAAGAGGCAGAAAACCCAGGGGCCCAATCCATGGGGGGGGAGCTCCTGCACAGACGGGCCCCATGTCAATGAAGGGGCAAGAGTGTCGCTGGCTTCAGCCGAGGACTTGCAGGCGGGTCACGCTCAGAGGCCCAGATGTGTGGGGCCTGCTCTGCCACCCTTGATGGCGCCCAGAATCCGCCACCTGGGGCAGCCAGCTCCTTTTGCGTCATGGTTGAGCCTGCCTCTGAACAGGCAGCACAGGTACTGGGGTGTGTGCGTGAGAGAGTGAAAAATACCCTGTATTGTTCATTGACAAGTTTTGTTTGGACTCCAGGCCACGGAAGACAAATGGCCGGAGCAGCTGCCGCTTCCCTGGCGCAGGGGGCACAGAGCTCCTTTTGTTCCCGGCCTGGAATTCTACGGCCCTCTGGGCTGGTCCATTAACCCAGTTTCCCTCCCTGACGAGGTGCATCGAAACGAGGTCTCCGTGCAGGCAGGCAGCCTCTGTAGCAGCAATTAAGAGCTTTTAGAGCTGGGCACTTGCTGACCTGGGCTCTGCATTAAATCCTCCTCCTCGCTCCAGATTCAGCCCCCACCCATCTACCCCTGGACGGAGAGGCAAGCATTCTGCTTTCATCTCGCCAAATTCTGACTTTTCCGAAAGCAGCAATTAAAACAATAGCTGCATGGAGATGGGCTGCTGCTCCCTCCTCCCCCCCCCTGCAGAGGAAGGGCCTCATTTGCAGCGGCAAGAGTGATCGCTTTCGCCCCCTGGTGTCCGCTCACCCGCTGTCAGGCCTTCCTGTACATTTATGCACCGGTTTTCTTGTGTTGCTAGTCAAAGGGACCGCTGTCAGTTAAAACAGCAAGCGTGTTCTTTTAAAATAAATATCTATCTCACCAAACAATAGAACTACTTTAAAAAAAAAAGGCCAAGCACGCTGTGACCCTTGTTGCTTATACAGCACCTGAGAGTGTTTGGAGCCCCTTCCTGTACCGTCTTCTCAGGTTAGTCCTGTGAAGCAGGGAGATGTCGGGACTGGGAGGGGGAGAACCGCTCACCGGAAGCCACCAAGCGAGTCTCTGGCCTGGCTAAGATTTTTGAACCAGGGACTTTCCTGATTCACAGCTTGCTTGTGGCGGGGCTGTCAATAGAGCCTGTGCTTTGCCTTCCGTCTCCGGCAGCTTGTCCAGCTAAAAAGGGGCTGGGGAAGACTCTTCTCTGCTGGGCGACACTGAGCTCATAAGGCAGCTTTGTCTGTTCCTCCCTATAGCAGCAGGCAGGACGGTTCAGTGAGTGACTCTGTGTGCAGGTGTTTGTCCTGGGGTGGGACTACTCAGGAAAGCAGCCAATGGGGATCTGCCTCCGTCATGGCCTCTGTATTCCTGGAGGAGCTCCGTCCCTATTTTGGCTCCGAGTCCTTTGTGTAGAAGAGCTTTACAAAAGGCTCCAGTCACCCTTGCAAGGACTCTGTGTTCTTACTAGTCGGAGAGCTTGATATTTCCAGCGTGAGGTGTTTGTGTTTATGCCCCGCTTTTCAGCTAAGGTGGGCACCCAAAACAGCTTACAGTGATGGAGACCCATCCTGAAGATTAAGTTTCAGGAGGAAAGGGGATACTTTGCAGACCTTGGTTCCAGCTTTGTGTTGCTTCCTTCTAGGCGAGCTCTAACTGTATTTTCCTTTGAGCAGTTTAAAACTTCAGAGATCTGTAGTAGCTTGAGAGAACAGCATTTCTCCATCTTTTGACTTTGTGGTTTTTTTTTCCTTTGCACATTGAGCAGCAATAGAACTTCAACAATAAACCACGTTGTTCCTAATCTTCGTGACATGGTTAGCCACACGGTAGCTTAGTTTTTTTCCAGACCAAGACTGGTGTTTCCTGATTCTCAAGGGTTTACTTTTGTTGGTGATAGAACATTCAGATGTGCATCTTTGCTCCAGCTTGTTGTTGTTTTTCTTTCATCAGGGTTAAGTACTGAGGGAATCTACCGGGTTAGTGGAAACAAGTCCGAGATGGAGAGTTTACAGCGGCAGTTTGATCAAGGTAAGGCTGTTACTTGAGATGTGGTGAAAGCACTTTGGCCCAATCTCTCCTCTGTGAAGTCAGAAATTCACATTCTCTGTCTCTGAGTGAGTTCTATTAAAATAATTCCCAGCACTCGGAATCAGGTTGCAAATTTGTCTTCCGGAAGCGGTTGAACGTGATTCTCTCATTCACTTCAGCAGCAACATCAGAATTCCTGTGCAGTGGGTCCCCTCATGCTAAACGCTCTAAATATACGGCCACTCAATGTGTAGTAGACACTTCTGCTGTATCATGATGATAGTTGATGTCGTTCTCTAGTAAGTACATCTATCAGTCACAAGGATCATCCCCTTCAGTCACTGATATGCCTGTGGGGAAAGCTCTATGACAGAGGCAGCCCTGACCTGATCTGCTCTGCTCCCAGATTGCTTGAGCCAGGGGAGGGGAGGGGTGCTTCTGGGGTGGGCATGTTCTTTCCCTTTCCCTGCTTCCGCCACTGATATATCGCGAAAGGTCGTTAGCCTCCCGCCGCGGGCCCTTGCGGGTCGACAATCAGGCATTGGGTGAGAGAGTTCCTTGCTTTGATGGGAAGGTGGAAGATCTACACGTGGACGCCCCCGCTGAACTTCATTCAGACATGTCTGTAAGCTGTCTTCAAGGCCGAAGTGGTGGGGAGAGAGAGGATACAAACGGTTCCATGTGGTTCTGGTAACAATAGCTGACGTTTCAGCCAGCATCTCGTGCCTGTGTGACCTGTCGCCTTGTCACTGTCGCCTTGTCACAGCCTGCTAGCTCTGAATCTCTGAATCTTCTCTTGGTAGACCACAATCTGGACCTAGCCGAGAAGGACTTCACCGTGAACGCTGTAGCTGGAGCCATGAAGAGCTTTTTCTCCGAACTTCCGGATCCCCTGGTGCCCTACAACATGCAGAATGAACTGGTGGAGGCCCACAGTGAGTATGCGCCAGTCGGCATTCAGACCCCTGGCTCCTGGAGCTCCCGAGGGCCTTTCAGAGCCTCCGCTCCCATCCTACTTTGTGTCGGATTGGACTGTTCTCCTGTTGGGGAACTTGCATTCAGGGCAGCCAGACTCTGAGCAGACCTTTATGCCATTTCTCCTTGTTTTGAATGGTCTGGTCTACGTTGCACGTTGCCAGCGTAGCGCACAAAAACACGCATGGCCAGCACGCATGGCTTGTAACAAGAGAGTTGGGAAATGACCGTTGTTGGTTTTTTTTTTTTTATCCTTTCTCTGCTCTCCATGTTAGGGTCTGTCGCATGTCCTGCGATATTCTTGCAGGTGCCTGAACCCCCCAGGCATTGTTTGCCTGCATTCTTTTCGCTGAAAGCTGCTTACAGCTGGTTAGTGCTGCTCAGTCAAGTTCAAATTTGAAACTTCAGAAACATCAAGATTTTGTTTTACAAAAGTCCCTTCCCTGCGAGCCCTTCAAGCTACTACCTAATTTAGCTTAGAGGGCGGCTGCGGCTGCTGCAGCGGCTGCTGCTGCTCTCCCCAGGCTGGAAGGGAGGCAGCGCCCGTCCCCTCCCTGTTCAGGCCTCTTCCCAAACTCGCTCAGCGTTTGAACGCTCTGAGAAATGAGTTGGCCCAACGGTTAAGCAGCTGATTCCAGTCCTCTTCTGCCTGCTGTGCTGGGAAATGGCTCCTCCCACTTTGTGCCCCCTCCCCAGGAATTCTGCACCAGGATGGATGAGGTCTTGGGCCTGACATTCCACTCCTGCCCATCTTTGAATTTAGCTTTTGACATCGCCCGAGTTGCCGGAGCTTGGAGATGGCTTCGCACTGAGCAGCGTTTAAATACTTTGCTTGTTTCGGCCACCTGAATCGAGTCTGTCTTGGAGGCAACCTCTGAGAAATGGCTTTCCTTGGGGCTGCGAGGGAGGCGGTGAGCACGGGGACTATGAAGGGAAAGGACACTCTGCCCACCTCTCTGCGCTGATGGTGCTCTGGGTGGAAGCCGTTGCGTTGCAGCAGCTTCCACCGACGTCTCGGGACTTGGGACCTCCCCCAGTTTGAGCTCTTAACGTTTGAGGATAACAGCGGCAGAGAGCGGCTGCTGCAGAAGGGCTGGAACGTGGCACCTGTCAGGGTGGTGATAAAATAATAATAGGAGAATGATTTTAATTGCTTGCAAATGAGCTGTGATCCTCCTGCATGAAGCCCTCGTCGCTTGACAAATGGTCCTCGTTTGCTCTTTGTGTTCATTGACAGATGACTCCCTTGTCTGAATAAAATTCTCCGATGTTTTGGTTGCTGTTTGGGGAAAGCCCTGTGGGATTTTGTCTGTGCGTTTTGCTCCTTGAGCTGCAGCTCCTCGCAGCTGCAGAGTTGTGGGTTTCTGAGGTTGCAGTTGGACAGCTGAGGGCCGCTTGCTTCCTTAAAGCATCTAAACTGCGGCCCTTTTTCCTCCCTTCAACAGAGATCAATGACAGAGAGCAGAAGTTGCACGCCCTTAAAGAGGTGCTGAAGAAATTTCCGAAGGAGAACCACGAGGTCTTCAAATATGTCATCTCCCATTTGAACAAGTATGTTTGAGGCACAGACAGGGGAGGTGGGGTGAGGGTCTCCTCCTTTTCAGCAGCGGCTTCCTAATGAGCGTTGGAGACACGTCCAGCTCATGTTGGCTCATTTCCCCGCCACAATAGGGCAGAGGAGCCTGCCTGAAGCCAACCCTTTCGCTGACGGTTCTTCCAATTAAGCCAGCCTGCTGTGTTGATCAGGGGTCTCATTAAGCACGGCAAATCCTGCTAGTCCAGAAATTGGCCGCTGTGCTCTGGCCGAGGTTGTGTTGGGGCTGCCACCTCCCTCGTTTCGTTCGCCACGGCCACCGGCGTTTGGGCTTGGCGGAGGGTCAGATTTGCAGGGCTGCACTCTGACATGCCCACTTAGGATCGCCAGCCCTCCTGGTTCTGCTCTCACAGCTGCCTGGTGTGTTCTCAGAGTTACAAAAAGAGAGTGCCCGCAGGATGCCAGTTTCCTTGCTCTTGCCGAGTAGGGTTGAGTGCTTGGGGATGGTCCACTGTTCTGGGTGTCTCCGTCTGGACTGCTCCGTTCTTAAACACTGAAGAGACCCTGTGAGCCACCAGGCAGGCAGGCAGGGTTCAGACCACACCCAGGGTTTGGCTGGTGTCTCCACCCAAGCCCTGCACAGGCATTTTCTATTTTGGAGGCTCCACGGGCAGATAACGACGTGCTCACGGTCCAGATTGCATGGCTGTTTCCTGCATGAGGGTGTGTGGAGGGGGGGCGGCTTGCTGGTGTGGTCACAACCGGCTCTGTGGAGAGACTCCACAGGTCGATCACATCCAGTCTCTGCTCTTCTCCACCACCTCTGTGGTCGTCCCCCCTGCTGGCTGCCAGCGTCACAGTCTTCACAATGGGGTTTTCTTACCTTACTGCACACGTGTCACATGGTAAAGAGGCATCACTGGGATGCCAACAGCCCCAGCAGGGCCCAGATGTGCAGTCTAGTGGTGGCCCCAAGGCGGCAGGTTGCACTGGGAGGTAGCCTGCCCTCTTCCTCCCCCCCCCCCCCCGATGTCTCCATGTCCTTTGTAATGCAGCCCAAGGCTGAGTCCCTGCAAGAACTGTGTGTCCTTCCTCCGTTTCCCGCCTCCTCCTCATTCGGAGCAGGGACCCCCCCCCTGTCTTCTCATGTTGTCAGGGGCCACATGTCTGGGTGGAGCTCCACGTGTCTTTGTGGCAGGAGGGCCTTGGTTCTTGCGCCCGGCCGGCCGGCCTGGTGTGACGCTGTGCCTCTCTCTGTCTTGCAGGGTCAGCCACAACAGCAAAGTCAACCTGATGACGAGCGAGAACCTCTCCATCTGCTTCTGGCCCACCTTGATGCGGCCCGACTTCAGCACCATGGACGCCCTCACGGCCACCCGCATCTATCAGACAATCATAGAACTCTTCATCCAGCAGTGCCACTTCTTCTTCTGCAACCGGCCCATCCTGGAGCCCCCCGGCGCCCTGCCCAGCTCCCCCTCCACCCTTCCTGCCAGCACGCCTTTTCTGTCCTGTGCCCCTGTGATGGCCCAGCCCTCCCCGCCACAGACTCCTCCTCCGTCCCCACAGTCTCCCCTGCAGCCTCTTCTCCCACCCCAGCTTCAAGCAGAGCAGCACACACTGTGAATCTGGGCCCAGCAGGATGTGGAGGTCTGCTTCTGTTCTTCTTGCACCTGGAACAGATTGGAAACTCGGCCCCAGCGCCTCTTGGCCCTCTCTCCCCCCTACCACTTGACTGCAAGCTGTGGCTGTGCTAGCAACAGCCTGATGGAGCAGGAACCAGTTTGGAGCATCACACCCGTGCGGAGCCTTCTCGGCGCCTGGCGCAGGAGGGGCAGCTTGCTCAGCTTGCTCAAGGATGACATTGGATGTTCCTCCGGCGGGCGGTGGGGGCGGGGAGGAGGGTTGGACCTCTTTGAAGCGGTTCGGTTCGGATCTGTTCTGACTCAGACTTGTGCAAACACTGCCAAGCTCAGCTGGTGGGGCTCAGATCAGTGGCTTTGAATGAGTGTGTGGGGAATCCCTCCATCTCCTCCCCATTTTTGCCTGTGCATGAACAGAGCTTGGCAGGATACGGAGCCCCCCCCCCCCAACACATTCCATGAGCTGTAACCGAAGCCTATCCTACACTGCAGGAGAACTCTCCCGTTCGAAGGGAACCACAAGTTCAGCTTCGACCGACTGGCACCATCCCGGTGTAGCTGCTCTGAAGTTCTGGACCAATCCCTTTGGAAGGCTTTTTACGTTTTGGCAAGGCCAGAATGTAACTTTCTCTTGACTTTTAAGTAGTGGCCCATCCACGTGGGGAGAGAAACACGCAAAAAGAACCCTCAAAAACGGACTGCTCCCACCATCTGCCAACGGTTGGGCTGTTCTTAGGCTAGCAAAGACGGGTGCGAAGGTGGCTCCTATTTCCTGGGTCCTTGGGCGGGCGGGCGGGCGGAGGCAGCCGCGATGTGTTCTGGCTGATGTGTTCTGCTGCTTTCACTTGACAAATCACTGCATCTCTCTCCCCTCCCCTCCCTCCCTCCCTCCCTGTCCAACAGAATATTGGTGTTAGCACTTAACAGAGGAAAGAGAGACAGGCGAGCGCAGACGCGTTTTGCAAACACGGCCAACGCTTTCCTGTCTGACTTGGGTTTTGATTCCTTTGGAACACTGCGTTGACAAACACTATTTGTGGGTGTGTATGTGTGGGTGCGGGGGGTGTGGGGGCTGGACGCAAGTGAGGGTGGGAGCAGTCACAGCTTCATAAAACGTGGTGACAGTGGAAATGTGTCGAAGCAAAAAACACGATGCAGGGATGAAATTGTGGCAAGTGCAAGACTGTAATATTTTCCCCCAGACCCTGAGTTGGGAGAGATGAAGAGTGTCACCAGAGCTGTTTTGGCACCTCTCTATTTCTAGAGGGGGGATGAAAGCCCCCCCCCCCCCGCTGCTCCATTGCTAGATCCCTGTGGCAACTCGAAGGCCCTCTTCACAAACACAGCGCTCTGTGCTCTCGGTTCTTCGTCCTCCACTTGTTTATGAAGAGCTTCAGTTTAAAGAGCAGTTTCCCCCTGGGCTCATTCCCATTCTTTTTAGGATGGGACCATTAATGTGAAATATGCTGTTTTCTTCCAGAAATCTAGCAAGGGACAAAGTTCCCCCCCCCAGAACACTATGCCCCTTCTGTACCCCCCAAATGTTTCCTGGCGCCACCTTTGCCTCCACTATGGTGTGACTGTGGTCTTCTAGAGTAATTGAGTATATTGTGGTTTGAGAGAACCTAGAACCCGACTGGAAATACTTGTTTAGGAAAAGAGACTTTCTCATCCCCACCCCAATAAGCCTTTTTTGTTTCTAGTGGCTTCAGCTCTCATCCTGTTGGTGGCCTGGTGGGTGCTGGGGAAGCCTGCCTGTGCTGGTCGGTCCTTGGGTTACTCAGTGCACGGGTTTCTGCTGCTCTCTGCCCTGGCGAATGGCTCAAAGGAGTAGACGCGACGCGACGGGAGGGTCGGCTTTCAAGACCTTGTAACAAAATAGAAAGAATGTGCTGGGATTAGCCGTGTTGTCAGCCCCACCGGCAACGTACTGCGCGTCACAAGACTGCCCAGCCCCTGAGCTGCTTATGCCCACCCCCACCCCCCAGCCTCTGTCTTCGTGCAGTGTGTGCGTGTGCAGGTATGTGCACCACAGCACCACGGTCGCCTGCCCTTGCGCAGTGCGCTGTCCGTTGCCACTTTGCCCACACTTTTGCAGCTGTCCATTTCTCTTCTCTCTTGCTAGCCAGGGTCTGCCTGCCTGTCTGTGGTGGGCGTCCAGCACCAGGACTTTGCAGCGGCCTGACCTCTGCTGGTTCCTGTGCCAGAAGGAGCAAAGGAGTAAACCACTAGGGCAGGGGGCGGCAACCTCCTTCCGCACCGGGTGGGTCTGTCAGTAGTCAGAACACAGCAGGGGCGTTGGATGCCCGTGTGCAAACCTCCCGATTAGGCCGCAGAGCTAAGGAAAAAGAGGTGGGCACAGTGCGGAGAGGATGGCGCTCAGAGGAAGCTTCTGTCCTTGGTCTGCTGACACTGTAAGCCTTACACAGCGAGGACTGCAAGCTTGAATTCTTTTTGAGGGCCACGGCGGGCCAGGTGGATCTATCTTTTGGGGACTCTGGGCCAGACGATTTCCGGTGGCGGGCCGTAGGGGGCCTATCCCTGCCCTTCGGGGATCCCCAGTCCCTGTGTCCTGTGCAGGCGCCATTGCCGTGAATGGTGTGTCTGTGTGTGCGGAAGGTCTGCTGATTCTCCCGAGCAGGGCAGGTTTTTAACCGGCGTTTCCATGGTACCGCTGGGAGGACAAGAGGGAGCCGTCCCTGTGCCCCCCATTCTGTGTCTTCGCACTTTAAAGCAGAGCCTGTGGGTTGATCACTGTTTTTAGCGTTTCAGGAATGCCTGAGTGGGGTTCAGTGGGGGTGGGGAGGCTGAGCCCCTTCCCGACTGAAGCGCTGCCTTGCTTCTTACTCCCCTCTGGCCGACAGACCCCTGACTTCTTTCCTAGAATAAGCTGAATTGACTTTAAACATCACGTTGCAAAGTGGCGGCAGGATTGCGTGCTTGGAAGTCTCTCTTGCAAGTTCTGTATTCTCATGTGTTAAAAGATTTTGTGTAAATACTGGATTTTTTTTTACATTTCTTTTTCGACTTTTAACAGAAAAGAAAAAAGAACTACCCTGTCTCTCTCACGTGCATGACACTAAAGAGAAATCCTCGAGGGGGGAAGCGATGAAGGGCCGGAAGGGTTTCCCCTCTGACTCGACCAAGACACGGGTCGCTTCGCTTGCCCTCCCTTGCGGTCTTGAGCTGGGGAGCGCTGAGGTTTTGCCCCAAACACCCTAGGCTGGCAGTGCCACTCTGACCAGGGGTTGGATGGTGGCGTCTGCTTATGCCAGGTGTGTTTCTGTGCCTTTTCCATGGGCCTGATGCTCAACGTCTCTCTCCGACCCCCCCCCCTTTCACTATGTGGATTTTGGGCAATCTTTCGTGCTGGTCTGTCTTGAAGATGCTTGGTCATTGCAGAGTTGTGTTGAGACCTTTCCGTTCCCTCGCCGGCCTGCTGCACTGTGAACCTCACACACACACACACCCCAAGCGGACTATTTCTTGCCGCTGGGCATTTGAGCAGATCCTTTGTTGCCGTTTCCGCCTGCAGTGAAGCAGCCACTTGCGGTCTGGTGGGGGCACTTCCTTGGGAGACCAGGAAGCCTCGCCTTGCCGTGTGCCGGTTGGTTCCCTACAGGTGCCAATCTGGGGCCTTGTGATTCTGTCCTCGGTGGCTGGCTGTCCTGAAAGCAGAGAGGCGTGTACCGTAGGGCCGGATCCTGCCTGGCTTTCCTAAGGCTGTGGTCTGAGGATGCCTGCTTTGTGGGAAGGATGGAGAA
Organism: Plestiodon gilberti rubricaudatus; assembly: GCA_026170595.1. Lineage (NCBI taxonomy): Eukaryota > Metazoa > Chordata > Lepidosauria > Squamata > Scincidae > Plestiodon > Plestiodon gilberti. Next base: position 11,328,652 of record JANXHW010000011.1, read on the forward strand.
TGTGTTCCTCGGGGTTTTTTAGAAAATAATGGGGGGCATTATAAATAAATAAATAAATTCCATTGGAGACTCTTGTCGTATTGGAAGTCTACTGGAGGTGTCAGGTTGGTGGCCTATCCAGTGGGGAGAGGTTTCCCGATGTCTTCGTAGCGATTGGTCTTTTGTGGGAAAGCCGGGACCAGAACAGCTCTGCGGAGGAGGCTGCGGCCATTCCTCCTCTTCAGATAAGTAGCTTCTAGACGGCCCACGTAAACTGGACTAAATCTCTCCCTCCCGCTCCAAGGAGGGAAAATCAAACTACCTAAGTCTGGTTGCAGGGGGCTCTCTGGGGACTAGTTATGGTTCGCTGAAAGGAGTTGCCCTCCTCCCCCCAGGACTTTGGCCCGCCTGGGTGTGCCCTTCCCCTATCGCACCATCATCGTGCAACTTGGTCGCACAGCAGCGCTGACATTCTCTGGCTTCCCCACAGCTGAGGCCGCAGCCCTGAGTCAGAGAGACGTGTGTAGACTTGGGGGTGTCCAGCGAGCAGGGGTGTGTGTGTTACTGTGACAAACGAAGCGAGCGTGAAGTGAAGTGAAGCAAAGTGAAGCCCTAGGCAGCAGTCGGCTGGAGGCTGCAAAACGCCCTCCTCTCCCCCCCCCCCGGTGTCTTCCTCTAGTCGCAGGAGTTTTTCAAAGTCTTGCTTTGCATGGATTGGGTGGTTTTTCTCAGAAGCCAGGCCAGACCTCTCTTGGCAGCCCATGCTCCCTGGGCAAAAGATTGTCCCCCTCGTCTTTCTCCCACCCCCACCCCCCGAGGATCCCTAGACCTCGCTGTCCTGGGACGGTTCTCAGCCGAAGAGCCGCTGCCGGCTCCTGCCCCTTCCAAACTGACCGTGCTGCTGCCCTGCCCTGTGGGTCAGGAGGCTGGCAAGCATTTCAAGGCTGGTCTCCCAGTTGATCAGCTGACCGACAGGTGCGTGTGTGCGAGAGCGAGTCCTCTTAAGTTCTTTCGAAAGGAACCCCCCTACCGGGCAGTTGTTAGTGGCTCTTTTTTTAAGTTGTCATTCATGTTGGTGACTTTGCAACTGACATTCAAAGTCCAACTTTTGTACAGCCAGGCTGGATCTCTCCTCGGGCTCCATCAGCAGCCAGTGGGGCCGGCTTGGTGGCCCCCAGGCCAGACTGGGACCCCACCCCACTAGGTATGTCCGTCTGTCTCAACTGCAGCTGTGGTTAGTCTTCTGTAGAGGTTCGGTTTGGGGGGGGGACATCCCCCCCAGCGCTGCCTGTGTAATAGGTCCTAGCTTTTACTGTTAGGTTTAACCGCCCCTCTTTTTCTTTGTGAAATGGAAATACGATAGAAATATTGTATTTTAAGTGTAGTTTAAGGCAGGGCATAAGTTATTGTTTTTAAATAAAAAAGCTTAATTTTTATCCCATGTGTACGTTTAAAAAAAAGCCCCATCTGTCTTTCAAATTGTATGGGAATAAACCTTGTCCTGAAAAGTGGATTTAGTTCTGCACTCAGCTTATATATTTTTTTTCCTGGTACTTGTATTTTCACATGTAAAATGATCTCTATATATGTTGAATTAACAATTCTTTTTTGAGTTGACAACAAAGAAAGGATATTAATGGTAATAAAAAAAATGTGTTAGTAGTTCCAAGCTAAAGTCTGTGCCCGAACAACTTTTTTCCACAGAAACAAGCAAAAAAAAAAAAAGAGAGAGAGAGAGAGAGATCTGTATGTAAAGAAAAGTATAATGGTTATTTCTCTGTACTTTTAGGAGCCTAACAACTTCCTTTTAGTTATTGGTGATAGAATATATTCCTTTTTATGCTTCTTTTACGGACATTTTTAACAATTTGTGGGTTTTTTCCCAGGCCAATCCAATTAGTGCATGATAATGTTGAAAGCTCTGGGCAAACAAAAAAAGCCCTTTTTTCTGCTGAGTTTAAAAGAAGAAGAAAAATCATGTATTTGCTACAGAGTATTGTATGTGTCTCAATGGGAATGGTGTAAAAACTTAAAAGGCCTTACGTGATATGTATCATAGTTAATAAATCAATCTTGTACAAAAAGGAAGCGATCCCTTCGCCCCCACCCAGGCTGCTGTTTCTGCTCCTGCCGCTCTGCTTGTGCCTGCGCGCGCTCTCTCACGCACATCCTTTGTTCTGGGCCTGCTTCTTTGTCTTCTCTAGAGAAAAATGTGCTAGCTGCAGGCTTTCTGGCAGCCCGCTAGGGGAAGCGGAGCACCACGGAGAGGGTTAGATAAGCCGAGGAAAGAGAGGGGCGTGGAAGGGTCCCCGGCTGATGGTGTAGGGTCTTCCTTGCCTCTCTCAATTGAATGCCACCTACTTGGTCTATTGTAGACCCTGCTGCAGCGATGTGCAGCTCTGGACCACTGGGGCATCTGTGGCTTTGCTGGACAAGCTCGGGGGCCTCGTTGATTTTATTCACTCCTTCGTATCCCACCATTCAGTCACACACACACCAAGGTGGCTGACAAGCCCTGCAATGCGATTCGGCATGCAGAGAACGGCAGTTTTCATTTTTATAGAGGAAAAGGCACCAAGTAGGCTCATAGATATATATTGGGTCTCCTTAAGAGAATTGCTCGACCATAGTTGCTTTTTGGATTTGTAGGAAGAGGGGCGCGATTGAACTCTCCTCTACGCTAACCAGCAAAGCTGGTCCTCCATCTGTTAAGTTTCTGTGCGCTGTGGGAAGTCCAAGCAAGGCAGACGAAAATGCTGTGGAAAAGGTCGTCCGGCCTGATCTTGTACCCCAGGACTATCCAGTCGCTGCCTACAGCTTTGTTGCCACCGAGTGTCTGGAAAATGCTGCCTCATGTTCTGCCTCTGACGGTGGTGGTCCTGCACAGCTTCTTTTACTCCCCTAAATTCGGGGAAAATTCCTCAGTCCCTCGCTGTAGTGAGCTTGAAAAGCCACACCCATCTCTTTTCTGTCCAAAAGGAGGGAGACGAGTGCAAATCCTGAACTCGCTGGCAATGCTGCTGCGACCAGTGGGGAGCACTTTCATTCAGACACATTTTGCCCTGGCCAGTGAGGCAGACCATGTTCTGTGGGTAAGATTCGGACATGTCGTGACGGTCTGGCTTACCCCCATCCCCAAGCAGAGTCTTGCAACATCAGTACACAAGTTTGTGTTTTAAACTGCAGTCTGAATGTCTTGTTCTGTCCCTCTCTGTCAAGCCTCTCTGTAAGGCAGCTGCCACCCCCCCCATGCAAAACTCAACACCTGAGCCAGGTAGCAACCGCTCTCTCTGGTCTCTCCCGAAGGCGAAGACTCCCAGGCTTCCTGCTTCAGTGGGAGCATGAAGGAGCAACCAACAGCGCCGTTCGAAAAACACAATTTAAAAAACCTTGTAAAACAAGTGCAAATTACAACCCAGACACCACTGTAGTGTGGCGCTAGACTAGAACACACTGTATAACGGATCTTAAAGCCTGGCTCAGTGAAGGTGTGAGGGCCCCCCCCCCAACAGCAAGGGCAAAACTGATGTTATCCTCTGCCTGGGCTGCTGCCCTCACTAAGCCTCTCTGTAAATGGGGTTTTGACTTGAAATGTGCCCAACTATTCCAAACTGAAAAGGAAACATTGCATCAGTTAACTTGTTAATAGGTAAAGGTGACCCCTGACAATTAAGTCCACCAGTCGTGTCCGACTCTAGGGTGTGGTGCTCATCCCCATTTCAAAGCCGAAGAGCCAGTGTTGTCCACAGATGCCTCTGTGGTCATGTGGCCGGCATGACTCTCGCCGCAGCGCGTAGCATGCAGCTGGAACACAACGGGGAGAGCTCTCGTTGCTTGGCCAGCTCCTGCCAACCTAGCAGTTCCAAAGCATGTCAATGGGAGTAGATAAATAGGTACCGCTTGCGGGAAGGTAAACAGCGCTCCGTGTTCCAGCCCAGTGGCGTCACTGTGACGCGCGTCACCCCAGAGCGGGGGACGCGCGTCACCCCCCCGACTCACCCCCCCCTACATAGACTTACCTTTTCCGGCGCTCCGGGAGCCGGCTGGGAAGCGCTCCAGGGCCTTCTGAAAAGAAGAGGCCCTGGAGCGCTTGCGTTAAAACGCGAAAATTGACGATTTTCGCGCATGCGCAAACCCTTTTCTGAGGGCAAGGGCCTGCCCTCTTGCCCTCAGGAGGGTTTGCGCATGCGCGAAAATCGTCAATTTTCGCATTTTAACGCAAGCGCATTGGGCCTTCTGAAAAGAAGAGGCCCAATGCGCTTGCGTTAAAACACGAATTTTGAAGATTTTCGCGCATGCGCAGTCCCTCCTGAGGGCAAGAGGGCAGACCCTTGCCCTCAGAAAAGGGTTTGCGCATGCGCGAAAATCGTCAATTTTCGCATTTTAACGCAAGCGCTCCAGGGCCTCGTCTTTTCAGAAGGCCCTGGAGCGCCGGCCGGGCCGGACGCTCCCTGGCCTCGGAGCGTCCGGCCTCCGGAGGGTGACGCGCGTCACCCCCCGGCGGCCCGCCCCGCCCCGCCCGCCACGCTACAGTGACGCCAGTGTTCCAGCCGCATGCTACGCGCTGCGGCAAGGAGAGTCAGGCCGGCCACATGACCACGGAGGCGTCTTCGGACAACGCTGGCTCTTCGGCTTTGAAATGGAGATGAGCACCACACCCTAGAGTCGGACACAACTGGACTTAATTGTCAGGGGTCACCTTTACCTTTAATACTAGCCTTTAGCCTGGGGAGATGGGGGTGAGCACTGCCTGCCACTCTGTTGCCTGAGGCAGCTGCTTCAGTTGGCCTCATGAAAAGCCGGCAGATTCAGGAGACACAAAAGATAGACTGCTCTGCACAACTCACGATTAAGTACATGAAATTTGCCCCTTGTTGTTGTTTGTTGTTTAATAGTATTTATATACCGCTTTTCAACAAAAAGTTCACAAAGCGGTTTACAGACAAAATCAAATGATTAAATGGCTCCCTGTCCCAAAAAGGCTCACAATCTAAAAAAGATGCAGAACAGCACCAGCAAACAGCCACCAGAAAAGAGACTGTGCTGGGATGAAAGGGGGGCAGTGGCTCTCCTGCTAGAGGAGGAGAGCCACTGAAGCCAAAGAGGAGCCAAAGAGGAGCACCCATTGAAAAAGTGCCTCTTGCCCAGGGAGCAGGGGTAGCTGTCTTCGAAAGAGGGTTGGACAAATCCATGGAGGAGGAGAAGAGGCATGTGGTCTGCTATTGGTTATTAGAGTTAAATTGAACCTTCCTAGTCGGGGGCAGTCTATCTTTGACTACCAGCTGCCAGGACAGAACACGGGGAGAAGGCTGCTGCCTTCCTGCCCTGATAATGCACTTCTCCGGCGATTCTGGGCTTGAGGGGCCAGATCCGGCTTCTCTTCATTGGCAATCTATGCAGTGTTTTGCAACACAAGCGTGGATGGAGGAGAGGGACCTTGAGCCAAAAGGGCTTCCAGTCTATCACTGGATAATGAGGAGGAAATGGATTTACTTCTTGTTGTGGATTATCTTGGAACGGGACAGAACGGTGTCAGAGGAATGTCGCATGAAATAAAGGGAGAGAGTCGGGCATGTGTTTGGGGGGCCCTTGTCATGATCGGGGGCTGGTCTTGATCCCTCTACCTGTGGGATCTGAATTTTCCACACAAGCCCCGGGGCACCTGCTCTTTGGCAATCTGGCTCCCCCCTCCCTTCCCTGGCCCCACTGTCTTCCCGCTGGTCTTGCTAGAATTCGCTGAAAACTCTTCAGCGCAAATCTTTCCGAGGCCAGAAGATGGCAGCACCTTCCTGCTTTTTCCCTTTTTGTGCTCTTCTCTGTGTGGTTCCAGGGGAGACCGACTCATCTCTTTTGGTGGTTTTCCTCCCAACTTTCCTGCCTGTAGGGGAACTTGTTCAAATCCGCTTTTCTGCCAAGGAACCCCTTGCGCAGTGCAGAGTTCTAGGGGCAAGGATCGGGGAGTGTCCTAAAATAGATGAGCAAAAGCAGAAAACACATTGGGGCTTATTACTGGTGGATCTCTGGGACCTGCAGCAAACCAACAGGAATTTCTGACGCTCCCTTGCAGCAACCACCCTTCTGCCCCCCACTAGGCTGCTGAAATTAGGAAAACGGGGGGGGGGGGGGAGAGAACCAGGCAAGGATTTGTGCATGAAAGGACTGTGAACTGAAAGGACTTTTCAGTTCTGGTCCTGAAAAGAAATGATTGACTTGAGTATATGCTCAGAGGCAGCCTGGTCCTTCGACATCACCTGGCTCTAGTGAAAAAAAACAAAGTAGGCCTTCCGAGCCTGACGTCTGGCCACCCCTGGTGTAGGGTGCGCGCTCCAGCCATGACAAGTGCTGGCCAGGTGTGCTCATGATGACTGCTTTGGTGTGAACTGCGGCGGGTGTACGGGGCTGGAACACCCCCAATGCTCCCCTCCACCTGCATGTTGCAAGGAAAATGGGGAGCAGGCAGGACTGAGGCCCCCATCCATCTTTCAGGAATTGCAGATCTTGCTGCTGAGGAACTCCTGGCTGGCAAGCCCTTGAAGCATCCGGGGCTCTCTCCCATCCAGAGTGTGCTTGCAGTGGTCAGAGACCCCTTTCGATTCGGTTCCATCCTTCTAGAGGAGGGAAAGCAGCGGGTGATGGAAGGAGTCACACTGTCCCCAGAATTCACAGGCCCACCAAATCATGAAAGTCCAACCATTTCTGCCCAGGGGTGTATATACGCAACAGGAGTTTATTTATTTTCACATTTTTATACCGCCCTTCCTCCAAGGAGCTCAGAGTGGTGTACATATTTCCTCCCCTCCTTTTTGTCCTCACAACAACCCTGTGAGGTAGGTGGGGCTGAGAGATAGTGACTGGCCCAAGGTCACCCAGGAAGCTTCGTGGCTGAGCGGGGATTTGAACCTGGATCTTCCAGGTCTAAGTCCGACTCCCAAACCACTACACCATCCTGGCTAAATTAAATGTGTACACCTGTGGGCTGGGAGGAAATGGGTTTCTGCCGTGTTTTTTTCCCTTTTATGTTGTGCCTATTTGATTGTAAATATATTTGTAAAGGGCCTGCACCGTTTTAAAATCTACATACACCGTCTAGAACAGGGGTGGCCCATCTTCCACCATGAGGGCCGCTGCGATCTTAAGAGTTGTGTAGAAGACAGAATCTTGGCAGCTGCAAGTGCTGATGGTGCTGCTAAAGCAGCTGCAGCTGCTGAAATGCCCTCACCTGTACAACCATGAAAGGGCCAGGAGTATTCATGTTGAAAGGTTGGCCACCCCTGGTCTAGAATATGTTGGATGCTTCATTTCTAGTATAATATCCCCCTCGGCTCAGAGCAGCCTACAGCAGTTGATCGAAATGTGAATGCTTGTGTTGGCCAGAGGCTCACAATCAAATGTATTAAATGGGTAGAGGAATCAGTCAAATGAATTTTTTTTAAAAAGGAAATTTGGAGACATAAATACCATATGCATTTGACTCGGGTGAAGCTGAACTCCGTTAATTTCCCCCACCCACCCCCGTGTGTGTTTGATTTATTGCAGACGAGCAGAGAAGGATCCAGATCGGAATTTGTGCATTGCCTCCCGTCCCAACAGCCAGGGGTTCTGCTGCTTCAACTTCATTTCAGCTCACTGAACAGCCCTGAAGTGCATTGTGTGCTGTTGACTGGCCAGCAGGGGCCAGTAGTTGCTTTAGTCTGCTGTAGAGCACAAGCCAGGCCGGGCACCAGCCCCCCTGACGTGGTGTGGAGTGGGGGTCTGGTGGGCGTCCCAGCCATTGGACAAGGCAGCAGCTCAAGGTGACGGTTTTAATTTCATTTAAAATTCTAGCCCAGTGGTGGCCGACCTTTCAACGTGAATGCTCCTGGCCCTTTAATGGCTGTATTGGTGAGGGCATTTCAGCAGGTGCAGCTGCTTTAGCAGCACCATCAGCACTTGCAGCTGGCCAGATTCTGACTTCTACACAACTCTTAAGAACACAGTAGCCCTAATGGTGGAAGGGTTGACCACCCCTGGTCTAGCCCATCTCATCCCTAGGACCCCCTGGGTGACTGTTGTGTGTTGTGTGTTGTTGTTTTTCAAGCCCATGTCCTTTTCATTTAAAAACTTGAGTTTCAATGTTTTAAAAACAAACCTTCTCAGCTCTTTGAATTTCAACCCTGAGCCCTGTGTCCAAGTTAGGATTCGATCTTTGAAATGCAGGACGAGAGACTGGTGTAAACGTGCATTAATGGCTTCTTTAGCTCCTGAAAATCTGCAGCCTGCCTCAGCGTGGCTGAAGCTGAGGAACACGGGGCGGGGGGGGGGTGCACAGAAAGTGGATTCTAGGCAGCTCTTCTGAACCCTCTCCATCCACCCCTTTTCTTTCAATAAATTATCTGCAATCGATACAGATGCAGGTTCCATTATGTTCAATGGGATTTACTCCCAGGAAGGTGTTGTAGGGTTGCATCCTACATCCTCAAAACATAGAGTTAGGGTGGGGCAGCTTTGATGAATATGTTAATATGGAATAAGCTACTCCCCTCCCACACACACACACATTAAACTGTAGTTTTACAGATAGGCGTCAATGTCTTGGGTACTTAGGTTTGCTTGTTTTCCCCTTCCCTTCCTATCTCTTTTTTTGAGGGGGCCTGTTGCTCATTGGCAGAACACCCCCCTTTGCATGCAAAAGGCCCCTGTTCAATACCTGGCACTGGCAGTATCTCCAGGTCTGAAACCCAGGAGAGATGCTGCCAGCCAGTGTGTGCAATTATGCCCCAGCCAGATGAGCTGCCTGACTCTGACTAAGAGAGATTGATACTGTATGTGCTCTTTTGAACCTACAGGAAGGGCCTGTGGGTTTTAATCTACGAACGGGGGCGAAACCTTTCTTCATACGGTCGCGGTAGTGATATACAGAAGGCTCGGCTGCTGTGCTCAGAAAGTTAATGCCAGAGGCAGGCGATGGATTGCTTCTCTGCTCCCTCACCCAAGCGACGAAAGAGTTAACGGGGGTCAGGCGCATGTCAGCAGCTGGCAGCGTCTGGAAACGGGCGCATCAGTGATGAGGCCGTGTTGGGCCCCTGGGGATGCTCTGACATGGATTGGAAACTGCCTGATTGACAGCCGTGGCTCAGCCGGAGTCAAAGGCCTTCCCCAGCGAGCCACAGGTCAAGCTAGGGCCTGGTCCCCCCAGGTGGCACGGGGAGGGGCCCTCCTGACATGGGAGCCACCCCCCCTCTCGTTCACACACACACACACACACACACACACACACACACACACACACACACACACACACACACACACCTTGCATCACCGCACACTGCCCTGACCATTCAGTTATCTGCTCAGACTGGTGTTCCAGCGCTTGGAAAAAAACCACACCTTTGCATGCAGGAAACGGTGTGTATTCCCACCGTCTTTCGAGGACTGACAGTGGTTAGTTTCCAAATAAAAAGGTGCTGGCGCATAGGCTTGTTTGGAAGCTGCCCACACCCTCGGACCCTCCGCAAAGACCAGAGGGAATGCTGCAGCCGCAGGAAGAGAGATGAAAAAACAAGCAGGTAGATCTCATGCAACAGTGTGGGCTGGTTTGTGTCTGTGGTGATGTGTATGTGTGAATGCGCCACCGTAGATCAAACACTCTCTTGCGTCGCCTCAAAGGCTGAGCGCTGAGAAGGGGCCAATCCATGCAATCGGGAGTCAAGTAGAGCATGCAGACAAATCAGCTGCCGCCCTTGCGACGAAACTGGGCAGATGGAGCTGTCCCAGTGCTTCAAATGTGGCTACTTTTCCGTGCAACGAGTTCACACATTCAGCGAGTGGTCACTGGGCATGTGGCAGCCACCAAGGGCTTTCCAGGAATGTGTGAAGCCCTCTCGTGCTTGCATGAGCATTTGGGCCGGTGGTGCGTTGCCACCTAGCTTGGGCGGAGAAGAGCACTGGAAAGGTGGGGGCAGCTTGCTCCACCCTCATCCTCCCTGCCCCGCCACCCTGTGCCTCCTGGAAGCACGTGGCAGCCTCAGCACCCACGTGGTTTGCTGCTCCCCCCCTCAATCTGTCAATCAAGCACATAGTGACACCCCAGGCCTTCCTTGGTCATTACGCCTGACAGATGTCCATTATCTGCTAATCTCTCTGCATTAATAAGGTGTTTGCTGCCAATCACACTCGCCCGGGAAGATGCTTTTGCCATCAGTTTTTATTTGCATCTGTCAGGCCCAATTACTGCCATGCAGACAAAAGCAATGCCGTACTTTACTCTTAAGGCATTTTTTTAAAAAAATCTTCCTTTCCTTCTCAGAAGCCAGCAAAATGAAAGAGAGGAAGAAGAGTCTGATGGAATCTTTGATTGCTGCCCCATTTGACCCGGGTCCAAGTCCTACAGAGAGGCCTGTGCCAACCGTCAGGAGAGGAGACCTCCTTTGAAGAAGGGCAGCCCTGCAACCTCCTAAGCCCTGTTCAGCAAGTAGGTTTCTTGCATTGCAAACGGAGGTGGGGTAGGAGGAGGCCAAACCCCTGCAGCCCACCCCTTAACGTGGACCGTTTCCACAAATGCCGCTCCTGCTAGGCATTGCAGCAGGTGCGTGAGTGACTGTAGGTACCATTCGTGTGGCCAGATTTGGCCCAGGGTGCTCCAGCTGCAAATCCCTAGACTGGATGAAGGCCTGGAGGCTGGCTGGCAGGTTGGGTAAGGAGTCGGGGCAACAGAAATCTGGGGAGGTGTTGAGCGGCCGGCCTGCTAAACACACAAAGAACTTAGGCCCTTCTTAGCAGCTCACAACTGCATTTACTTTTGGCAGGAAGCAAAGGCAAATCTCATCAACCGTCAGATACTGCCAAATACTTACTGCATGCCATTGCATGGCACCTACGTAGCAATTAGCAAATACCATTGCATGTCCTCGCCCCAACTAGAAAGCAACTAGAAATACAGTACATGCAAATAGGTGGGCTCATATTTATTCCCTGTTGCTTTTTTCTCTCCCTCGACTCTCCTTCCTCGTTTTGTCTCTCCCACTGTTTACATTTAGATTGTAAGGGAATCAGGGCAGAGACATTTTGCTCATGTTACTCCGTAAGATGCCATGTTTCTGACATTGTATAATTATACAATTGATAGATCTATTTGTGAAGTCACAACCTATTTTGGATACACTTTTTGGGGAAAGGGGGTATCCAGTTACAGGACAGAGCACATCAATTTGCAAAGAAAAACACATTTTTGCTCATTTAGCTGCAAGAAGCAAGCACTATTTATTTCTGTAGCACCTATAACAGGGCACCGCACAAAAAGAATTCGAAGTGGGGTGGTGCACTGGTGTACACTTAATATAATGGAACTTCCTCCTAGTTAAGTTCAACGGGGCTTACTTCTGGGTAGACATCATGCAGAGGCTTGCGCTGTAAAACAAACTGTCAGAAAAACGCATGGTGCGATCTTTGAAACCTTTGCAGTTACTGGCTGGGGCAGCTCTGCCTTCCTTTGACCGAAAAAGGGGCTTTCTCGGCTGCTGAAGAGTTGTGGAGTGTTTGCTGAGCACGTGCAGAGCGCCTCTTCCAGTTTCACACGTCCAGTTCCCCAAGCCTCCGGCTTTGGAGCTGTCTCGCTGCCCAGAGGCATGTGCAGAGCGCCCTCCCTCCCTGGAGCGAGCAGCAGCAGCAGCAGCACTCCACCTGGGCAGCAGACCCGGGGCGGGGCGGGGCGGGGCGGGGGGGGGAGTGGAGGAAGGGGGCCGCCTCGCTTCCCGTCCAGTCCATTGAGTGGCGGAGGCGGCATCAGTATGCGCAGCGCCGCGCCCGCTCCTCACCACGTGAAAGGCAGCCGCGCCGGCAGCGGCTCCAGCGAGGGGGTGTGGATGCTGGGTCGGCGGCGACGGCCGGCTGCCTGGCGGGGAGCGGAGCGGAGCGCCCTCCTCGCCGCCTGCGCCCTGCCCTGGGGGGTGAGCCCGCCGGCCCGAGGCGAAGCAGCGCGCCCGCCCGCCCGCCCGCCCGGCCGGCCAGGGGCTCCTCCGGCTCCGCTCCATGGCGGAGGAGCCTCGCCGGGCCGCCCAGAGGCCGCGCGTGGCCAGCCGGAGGAGCCCGCAGCAGCCGCGGCGGCAGCAGCGGCGTCCCGGGCGAGGGAGGGGTCCGCCCGCCGAGGCTGCCCTGCGCGCCGGGTGAGTGAGCGCCAGCCAGCGAGCGAGCGAGCGCACGCGGCCGCCGGAGAGTTTGGGGTGGCCGCGGCGAAAGTTTGGGGAGCGGGGGGCCGAGGGTGGGCTGCCGGCAGAGACCAGGATGGGTGTTAGCGAGTTTGGGGGGCCCCCTGGAGAAACGGGGGGGCGAGCGTGGAAGGCTGACAATGGGCCGTCGGGGAAGCTGAGTAATGGTGCTGGTGGGCAAGGGGGGGCTGGCACAGACTAGTGCGCACATGGCCAAGTTGGGGGGGGTCGCATCTGAGGTGGGGTAGGTAGCAGGTGCGCGGTCTGGCTGGAAGGGAACGCGGTCTCCCCTTTCTCGTGGTAGAGGTTAGGAGTGTGTGGGGGACACACACAACAAAGGGGGTATGGGGAAACCCTCAAGGAGTTTGGACGGGCGCATAGGGCTGTGACACGGGGCCCCGCAGCCTCTTGAAGAGTGGGGCAGCTTGGATAATGGGGGTTAAGGTCTAAAGAGCATGCGTGGGGGGAGAGGGGTGTGTTTTGTATAGGATTGGGGTATAAGGTGCTTGGCAGTCTGGAGATGGTGGGTGGGTGAGAAGGATATTGCCTTTCTCTGCACTGGCTCCTGTGGCATGGGGTGGGGGGGGTTAGTGAGAGGTGCCAGCCTGGGGTCCTGCAATTTGGATCAGTGGGAAAGGGGGGTTAAACGTGGCTGGGAAGTGTGTTTGTGTGAATGGGGGGAGTCAGATTGGAGCAGGGACGGGACTCTTACTTGGCAGTGTGGCTGCAGACAGAAAAGTGGTTTGGGAGTCCGGGTGTGTGGAGTCTCCTCCGTGATGGATTTGGGCACCTTCAGGACAACAGGATGGGAGATGGGCTGGGTGAGACTGTACCAGGCAGTTTTTCCGCACCAGCCTTGAAGGAAGCGAGCAGGAGCTGTGCCAGGAGACCCCCCTCGCCACTGGGCTGCTGCCTTCAGCCCCCCCTTCTGTGCTTCCAGAAGCATCCAGCTGTCCTCTGCTGGGAACAGGGTGCTGGGCATGGTGGGTCTTTTGGGCTTATCCAGCACCATGGCTCTTCCCTCATCTAATCAGCCTTTCTTTTCCCTTCAGTGTTCCCCTTCTCTGGCTTTCCAGAGGCTGGGGGGGGGGGGCAACTGTAATGGGAGGGGGGGTTGGTAAGTTAAATGAGATGGAGGCTTCACGGACACTTTCTCACGTTGCCACTTGGCTTGCCTTAAACGTGGGTTGGCCAAATGGCCAGTTTGGAAGGGGCTTGGCTGACTCCTTTAATGACGTGGCTTATGGACGTGGCCTGGTCGTGCCCAAAGCGGGTGCCGTCTTCCTAGTGGTGCCTTGCGCTAGACTGCTGGGTATTGCTCGCTTTTGGGGTCCTTGGCTCCAGAAGCAAAGACAAAGTGGGGAAGAGCTGGAATATTTGCACACAGCTGTCCTGCTGAAGTGGGGGGCCAACCAAAGGGGCCCCTGCTCCGGATTCCTGAGGGCCTTGGTTGTCGTCTCCACACACCCCTCATGCATTTTCAAGGAAGAGGTGCTGGGGCTAACCCGAGGGCTGGTCCACTTTATTGATGGTGAAGAGACTCTGTATATGGTCAGAGACTCTGTATGGTCAGATATGTAACTTCTTTTGCTAAAGCTTTGCACGTTGATGATAGAAAATGGGTTCCTGGTGCGGGTATTGGGGCCCAGGGAGCGTCTAGCTAGCGTGGGGCTTTGCCAGTGGAACTAGCCAAGGATGGCTCTGCCACGAAAGGCCTGACGCACAGAGACTTTTGCAGCCCGGCTGGGATTCCAGGTCTTGAAGCTTGGGGGAGGAATAGGCAGCGTTCACTGGAGCTGTCTGAAAAAGATGGGGAGATCTGTAGCTGCAGACCCTTCAGTAACTCAAATGTATTTTCTGGAGATGCCAAAGTGTTTGGCAGGGGGGCCTGCTGTAGCTCAGCGAGGAATTCGAATTGGACCTCGCCAAATGTGAACGTAAACTCAAAAGGCTACATTTGGAAACGGCCATTGCAGAACACAGGTTTTCCAGGAGAGTCGGGAGAAGAACTTCAAATGTCAAAAGGGGTTTAAATGTTTCAGCTTGAACTTTGGAATGTAGGGAGCACACGTGATTCCATACATGCATGACGACACGTGTACCTACCCCCAAAGGCTGGATTTTGTGGGATTTGGGACAGCGTCGCACCACCCTTGAGGCTCAAACTTGTGTGATTGTTTACAGCTGTGTGACCTGGATGGTTCGACAGTCCTCCCCACCCCACTTCTGAACAGATGTTGCAAACTTCTTCTTGCCTGGTTTCCCCTGGTAGTAAAAAAAATCTCTAAGCCAGCAGCTAGAAAAGAAATTGGCTGGAGGGTGATTCATCCCCTCCTTTTCTTTCAGGCCCTTGATATGCTGCAAGTGGCTGCTGACGCAGTATGTCCGGCCAGGTGGGCTGGTAACCTATTTGCAAGGCTGTGCTTAAATCTGGGCAGCTAGCAGGAACGTGTCTGTCTCCTGAAAACCGCTGCTTCAGTTTTGGGACCTGGTGGAACGAAAAAACACAACTTCTGAACCCACCGGCCAATTTATGGCTTCCTGGTCTGCTCTGTGGGCTTCCCCATTTTGCCTGTGGGGATGAAGAGGTGGGGCTGCCAGGTCAAGCAGTGTGAGGCTCCTTCTCGGAATTCATGCCCCTACCCCAGACCCCAACTGTAGGAACCGTAATGCCGAGGACAGGCTTGAAAGCAGAAAATGGCTTAAGAGAGCCATTGCTTTCCATGGGGCGTGTGTGTGCACGCATTACCCCCCCCCCCCCGGTCACCTCTTGTTAAACAGGTCTTGCAGGTTTTTGCCACCATGGAGAAACCTGGCACACCTGCTTGATCAGAGCTCAACATACTTATCCCAAGCTGCGATTATTCTTCCAGCAGCCTTCAGCTCTTGGGGGGGGGGGGAATGGACTCCTGCTTCCAGCCTTTTGCTTTCCGAGATCAAACCTGTGTCTGTGTTTGTACCGGCTGCAGGAAGCCTTATAGATCTGACTCATTGCAGAGCGACAAGAGAAAGGAGCGCTCTGGTGAGTGGCCCGCTACCCTGCCGTGAAACATTTCTATCCAATTACCAGACCACAGAAACTTCGCTTAATGCGAGAGACGCTGTGGCTCCACCGCCTGTGACTGGCTGGTCGGGAGTCCGGAGCCAAAAGCCCATTCCTCAGGTCACCGTTGTGTTGGGGCTGGTGGTAGGGGGACCCCCCTCCTTGGTGCTTCTGCTTCAAATGCCCCAGACCCACAGCGGAGTCGATTAAGCTAATTTGGCAGCGGGGCTCGGTTGGATGCAGACCGAAGACCCATCTCGTCCAGCCTCCTTTTTCCAACGGGAGGAGGCTTGCGAGCTGGCCCTGGCGAAGCCCTTCTGTCTGTCGTCGGCCCCCAGACTGCCTTTGCACATGGAGGTTCGACTTGGCTCTCTTGTCCTGGGCCCTGAATAGCACATGCTTCTGCGAGGAGGGGTGCCGGTTCCTTTCCGCAGGAGCCCCCAAACCTTGGGCAATGATGGCAGAATCTATCGTGGCTGGAAGACCATCGCTCTTTGGGAGACTCTGTCCATTTTGGGGGGCTCCTGCTGGCAACAGTGCCGACATGGCCAAGTTCTCTCCTTCTCTGCTTTCTCGTTGTGGCTGTGTGGCGGATCGTGTCCCCTGTCATTCGGGGCAGGTGACGAGGTTCCAGTCTGTCTTTGTTTTCCGTTTAAAATGATTCCCTTGGCTGTTTTGATCCATGGTAAGTTCTCATTTATACCCCAGGCGTCTAAAAGGCATTTGTGTGTGTGTGTGTGTGCGCGCGCACGGGTGCTGAATACCACTTGGGTTGTCCTTCATGTCTGGCTCAGCTGGGCATGTTTGGCACCCTTCTCCACCAGGCTTGGCACAGCTGCTGGGCCCCATAACCGTGATGCCAAGCAAATTCCTAAGCAGCTGCTGTAAGATTTGGCCCCCCACGTTTGCCTGTATTGGCCCATCCCAGGGGGGGTGAGCCGGGCTTTCTGGAAACATCGCAGAAGATGCTGCGTGCTGTGCGTGCTGTTAGCACTGCCCCCAGCGTCCTTGGAGTCATTGCAGGGATTGGGGGTGCGCTCTGTGTACCTCACACTGCGTTGTCTCCCCGAAAGGTTTGGGTTGTCATGGAGGCCCCCCCCGATGGGAAGATTCTGAGCCGCACTATATTAAATCTTCCACATTGGAATTTGACGTTGGTGCTTTAAAACACTCTGGAATATTTTCCCAGTCCTGCTGACCCCCCAGCCTAACCCCATCTGCTCCTTTGCAGTGATCTCCGAACATTTGGTGCAGTGAAGCATTTGGGGCTGGTGTGCCAGTAACCCTGATGCCTGCTTACCTTCTCCTCCCCGTCCCCTTTGGGCCTTGACGGAGCAATCGCCATGCAGAAGGGGGCCGGCTGTGAATTTTCTGGTCGTCTTCTGAAATCTCAGAGTTTGTCCGAGGTTGTTTTCTTCCAACGCTCTTTTGGTTGTTGTCGTGGCTGTTTGTGCCCTGGACAAATTTCAGGACTCGTGGTCCCCGACGGGACGTTTTCGGCGTGTCCAGGGCCTCTGTGGAGCGTTGTTGTGGTCGCTGGTCTGAAGTGGTTCTTGCCCCCCCACCCCTTCACCCCGCCTGCAGCTTGCGAAGGTGTTGAACAAGGGCCGGGCTCTCCGTGCAGTTAAGCATTGGTATGCGCAAGGCAGCATGTCTATTGATGATCTGAATTTTATATGCGCAAGAGGTGTGGGTTTTGTATTGGTATGTGCAGGAGGGTGCGAGTGCAGTTGTGCGTGCCTCCGGATCGGTATGCGTGGGCGCTCGTGCGTGTGTTTGATGTGGGGCGGGGGAGGGCCTGGGTGTGCGACCAGCAGAGTGTGGCAGGAGTCTGCTTGTCGATTTGTGTTTATGCTGGTGCTGGGGAGTTGGGCTGTGTTGTTCCTCCGTTTTCCATCTACCGCAGACAATATTTTTGTTGCCTTTGCTTCTTGTACCGATGTTGGACAGTTCGGAACGGCCCTGCAGAGCTCGGCAGATTCACTGGCAGGCTTTTCCTTTGGCAAATAGCTCAGCAGTAGCTGGGAAAAGGGACGTGGTCTAGGGAGCCTTAAAGCATCTTTTTCTCAATTGGGCATCACCGAGGTGAAACAGGAAAGGTTAACAAAGTTCAGAACTGCCTCGCTGGATCGGATCACGGAGGGCCTGCCTAGGGGGCTCAGACCTCAATGCGAGCCATCGTGTGCCCTGGGAGAAAGTTTCTGCCCCGTAATTCTACATGTTTGTGGGAACAGGCTGCAGATGATCATTGGGGAGGGCAGGGCGCTCTGTGCATGCTCAAAGGCAGTTTATGACATCATCTTATTTGGGAACTGATTAGCGCTTGGGACCTGTTCAGGACCACCCCCGCTCCTTAATCCAGCCACGATTTTTGCAATTCGTGAGAGAAATGGAAGCAAGTGGTTTTTCTCCTCTTTGCAAACCGGGGGCCTCCATAGAACATTTTGCAGCGAGGGACCCTCAGCCGGTGGCGGCTTTGCCGTGTGTGTCCCACTCCGGGATGAAGCTTTCACCGCTAAAGCAGCATTGGGCTTGTTTTGCTCCTCATTCCCGCCAGTGGCCAGAGGGAGTCCAGACCCTCCCAAGGGCTGTGTCGGTGCTGCCCCTTCTCCCTTTCACGTGTGTGAAAGGAGGAGATTTATAGTTCCCACTTTGGGTTTGCAGTAAACCACAGTCTCCTGTGAACCGTGGTTTATTCAAACCACAGGAAAAACAGGCTCTGAAACCATAGTTTGAACAAACCACAGTTCCCCTAGTTAGACAGTAGGAAACGGTGGTTTCATTCAAACCAAATCTTAAAAGCTTCTCCTCTGTTTGAGCATGAAAGAGGAGGGGCGAGCAGGAGTCTGCCAGCCTGCAGGTCTTGAGGCGTATACTGTAGTGGGAGGAAACCAGGGTTTCTCATTATGTCTGAACTGGGCGTTAGCGCGCAAAGTGCTTGCCGATCTTTGTCTTGTTCACGCTTGCAAAAGTATGGCTTGTTGCAGGTGGGAAATGAGAGTTGACTCACCCAAGGCTGCATAGCAAGTCTGTGGCAGAGACTTGAACTCTGGTCTTCTGGGCCCAAGTTGAACACTCTCTCGTGCCACGAACCGGGACACCCTTGATGGAAATTTGTGTGTTTGATTTCTTTCTTTAAAATAAAAAAAAGAAGAGGAGGATGAAGACTCCTTCTCTCCCTCTCTGGAGTTGTACTGAGTGCTGAGGGCTTTAATTATAACTCCAGCAAGGGAATCGGTGATAATTGAGCTAAATTTGTGTCATGGTTTATGCTAATATTTGTTTGCAATTAGAGCCTTTTTTGCAAGATTCCTCTTTCCAGCGTCTTGCCGTTGCCTTCCAAGAGTCGTCAGCCTGCGTTTCCTTTCTTTTCTCTGCTCTCTCCCCCCCCCCCCTTATCTCAAACTTGATTTCTTGTTAAGAGTTTCCGGTGTAAGTGGGGGCCTGTTTCTATGATGTATGCTCCCCCCCCGGAGATTTTCTTTCTCCAGACATTTGCTAGTCATGTGATCTCTAATTCACGTTTATGCTCTTTTACTGAACGTCTCTAGAGCGGTCTCTCCCGAGGCCACCCAAAAACCTCCCAGCACCAAATGCTGCTGCTGTTGCTCTCCGCCCCCCCATGTAACACCAGGACAGGATCAGATCAAAGCTCCTCCTAGCCCAGCACCCACCTTCCCTCAGTGGCCAACCAAATGTCTCAAGAAAAACGTGAAGACAAACCCCTCTATCGCTTTTTCTGCCAGCAATTGGTATTCAGAGGTAGACTGCCTCTGAATCTGGAGGTTCCACATAGCTATCACCGCATCTTCTGGCCTTTGCACCCCCAATATAGATGACGTCATCAACGAAGAGTCCACATTTGACTGGATGCAAGAGGTTTTATCTGCGGTGTCACGACAGATTATACCAAGCGAGCCGTGTAATTTTGAGAAGGGGCAGAGTTGATGCAGCCTCAAAAACGGTTTAGCACAATCCCTCTGTTTGAGACTGAGCCAGGTAGTTGGGGCTGGCCCAAGACCTCCTGATGTCTCAGGTGGCAAACCTCCCCTGCACCTTCTGCAGCTCCCTGGCTTTGGAGACACTCTAGCCCACCACTCTCCTTTCCTCTTCTGCTCTGTTCCCCTCTAGCCCGCCACTCTCTTCTCCTCCATACTTCTGCTTTGAATCCAGGGAGCCAGAGAAAGAAGAGCGATGCAGGCAGGTGTCTGTCTGAGGAGGCAACAGCCTCCTAGATGGGCCCTGGGCAGCGTCTGTCCCTCGTGGAGAAGTGAGCTCTCTTCGCTGCCAGCGAGTCGGCCCTACAATGTATAGAAATTCAGGCTCTTAATTCATTAACCATCTGCCGTTTAGCTAATTAATGAGTTGCTTAAATTTCAAACCAGTTTGTCTGTTACCAAAATCTTGACCTAGTTGGTGCCTTCTTGCAAGAATCAAAGGGAGTGTGAGGAAAGGGAGTGTGATAAAGGAAAGCATTTGCCAATCCATGTGTTAGGGGGCTAGCGATTTGGAATTTCTTTATTTTTTAATGTCCTGTGATAGTAGCACCTGCCCCAAGAGTGTTTCAAAGAATAACCAAGTGTCCCCTTCACCTGCAGCCTCAACAAGTAATTGACTAAAGCAGGCAGGTTGCCGTGATTAGTGTCAGGCTAGGACTGGGGGGAACCTGTGTTCAAGTCCTACAAGGCTGTAAGGCTCACTAGGACTGTACTCCTATACACACTTACCTGGGAGAAAGTCTCATTGAACTCAATCAGACTCGCTTCTGAGTAGACACACATAGAATTGCACTGTAGGTGACCTTGGGCCAGACACACAGGCTCGGCCAAGCCTACTCCACCAGGCTGTTGTGAGGATAAAATGTGGAGGGGAGAGAACTGTTTGTGTGGCCCTAAACGTCTTGGGAGAAGGGTGGAATACAAATGCAATCCATCCAATATACTGTATGTTTAGTTGATTAATCTGCTGACATGAACATCAAACTAGTGTTTGTAGTCATGAAGACTAGAAACTTAGGTGGTTTCTTTAAAACAAAAGAAAAGAAAAACACACAACCCCCCTGAAAACTGTGATTCTGTGATGCAGTACATGTGCTCAGAGGTCCTCTAGGGCTGATGGTATTTGCAACAGGCCTTGTAGAGGGACTGTAGTAGCCTCCGGAGTCAGGGTGGCAGTCTTTAGGTGTGCAGATCTACGGTCCTTGCAAGAGGGGTGCGAGTGTTTGGTTGTGCTGCTGCTCCCTTCCTGGAGGACCTTGCGATATCTTTCTCCGCACGCACACAGGCCCCCCTTTTCAGCTTGGCTGCACTTGATAGCTCGGCAAATGCTGAAATTGACTGGAGAAAATTGTGAGCGAATGACGAGGGCAGCAGGCGGCACGTCAAGGGCTCTGAGAAGGGCGTACAGAGGGTGGGAGGGGAGAGCAAGGAGCCCCCCCATTGCCCCCCCCCCAGTTCTCTGTGCTTGGGTGATGCCTGAGCATCACAGTTGAAAGGGGGTGGAAGGCGTTGCAGTTCATCTCCCCCCATCTCAAGTAAACGCCCCCCCGGCCCCACCAACAGATGCACCACAGCAGTCTGGCCGGCAACGGCCCCCCTGCAGGGATGACAAGTGTATCGCGCTCCCACAACCGGGGCTCCTGGCGGCCTCTCATCCTGCGACCTCCGAGCCTGGCTTGGTTCTCCGCTGGCGATCTGAACTGTCGCTTAATGCGCGAGCGCACCGTTTGTGCGCAGAAGGTTCTGTGTTTGTCCCCTGCCTGAGAGCCATTGCTGCGCTTGGCGAACGAGTGGCCGAACTCGGGATAAGGCAGCTCCCTCCGCGTTCCTGACAACGGAGCCTTGCAAGAGTGGCCCCCAACTGAGTAATTCGCTCCCTCTGGAAATGTGCCAGATCTGTGTGGCCAGTCCTAATGAGGGGGGTTAACGGCTGCTTTTTAATTACTTCCTTTAGTGATACAGCTGTTGACATGCTGATATTTGGGTTTAATTTTTAAAAGTGGTTTAATATTTTAGGGATATGTTGAATTCCTCTCAGGCAGCCTTGAGGAAAATTGCAGGCCGTACACGACTCATGTGCAGTTTCTTCCTCTTTGCAGGTGACTGCGGCCTTCTCTAAAGGGAGCCGGCAAGCCGCAAGCACTTTGAGGCTGGCTCGAAACCGGATGTTTCTGGCGCCACGATGGCGGCTCTGTACGGCAGCGAGGTGAAGTGTGTCAGCGTCGAGTGGGACTTCCTGCAAGGCCTGTTGGTGAAGAACCAGCCGGTGCCCTGGTAAGGGGGCACCAGCCGGCCTGGTGTAATGATTAAGGGCACTGAACATCAACTGGGGAGATCCAAGTTCAAATCCTCGCTCAGCTGATTGGCCTTGGGCTGGTGGCATGCCCCAGCCTGGGCTACTTGCAGGGCTGATGGAGATCAGGTGGGTGTAATCCCACTGACTGAGCCTAGTCCGGCTTGACCCTTGGCCCTTTCCCTCCCCAGCCTGCAGGCTCTGCGCAAGGAGAAGTCCCGGAACGCAGCCCGCTCCCGGCGGGGCAAAGAGAACTTTGAGTTCTACGAACTGGCCAAGATGTTACCGCTGCCCGGAGCCATCACCAGCCAGCTGGACAAGGCCTCCATCGTCCGCCTGACCATCAGTTACCTCAAGATGCGCGATTTTGCCAACCACGGCGATCCGCCCTGGAGCCTGCGAGTGGAAGGAGCTTCTCCAGTTGGCAAAGGTTAGTGCTAGATGTGGGGTGGCGGGGCTGGGAGAGCACCCCTGTGTGGGACAGGGGTGTGGCAGCCATCTTGGGCTGCCACAGAAAGACGAGTGACCCCGTCTGGATTTTGGCCACAAGTGCATCTCCTGTGTGGGCACCTGGTCCCTTTTGGGGTCCAACTGGAGGAGAGCCATGGCTTGCCTCTCGCCTCGGAGGCTGAGCGCTGGGGACCCTCTCCCGGTGAGGGTGGGGGTTGTCTGCTCTGCTCAGCACAGCTTACAAATACAAAATGAGCAGGAGAGAGAGGACTGGCAGGGATGAAGGAGGAGGTGTCAAGTGCAGGAGAGACCATATCTGTGGGCTTTATGCTGTGGTTTGCAATCGCTCCGCAAGGCTGTGTCCGACCTGTGAAAGGGAGCCGGAATGGTCCTGCAAGAACTCGCCCTGTTCTGATCCTGCGGGTAACTTGTGAGGCAAGCCTCCCTCCCGTGACCCGGCGAACGAAGGATAACCCGGCCCTTTGCAACCTCTCTCCCGCGAGTCCGCCGGCGTCTTCCCCCCCCCCCCAAGGCCAAGTGACTGCTCCATTCCAACACACCCTTCCTCCCTCCCGCCTGCGCAGACAGGCACTCGCCCAGATAAAATAGCATTGATTAGCCATGCAATAAATCACCATTTAAATAATGCAGCTTCAAAGTATGTAATTAAATAAATTAACAGCCTTGGAAGAATACAGGCTTGCAGCAATTTCTGATTACTATCATTACCCACAGGGTAATTATCAGCCAAATAACAAGTGTTCTATGCAATAGGGATAAACATCTGCCTATTGTTTGGGGAGGCTCTGCAAGGGGCAGTCCGCGTTCTGCTGTCCTGCCTCCCCGCTGGCAGATTCCAGCACAGAAAAGGGATCCGTCTTTTGCCTTGTCCTCCTCGCCTGCCCACCCCCGCTCCCAGTTTGCAAGAAAAGCCAAAATCTGCTGGAAATGAATTCTATTAATGAGTGATTTCTGTGAGAAAGGAGCGGCCAGGCGACAGTCGGGAACTTTTTAAATTGCGGCCGGGTTTTCCCTCTATTGTGTTGCTGCTGCAGCTGTGTCTTGGGAGAGAGTTTAAAAATAGAGGGTGATGTCGGGGGCCAGAGTGGCCAATGAGGGTGGGCTTTGAGGGGCTGTGTGCGCAGGTGCTTGGTTTGGGTGTGCTGGGCTGCGCAAGTGAGTCATGAGGACTAGTGACGCGTTGAACTTGGTTTGGTCTCTTTGCTGTGGAGAGGAATACTGCTTAACAACTTGGGGTCACTCAAGGTCAGGAGAAACTGGCTGCAGGTTCAGGACGTGTAATAGGTGTGCAATTCACTTATGGAACTCACTGCCACATGAGGGGTTGTTTGGTCACTTCTGTGGGCAGTCTTCTAAAAAAGAAACGGGTGAGAAAATTAATAGGAGCGGGTCATCTACTTACTGATCCATTTCATTTTTGTCTCACCCCGGCCCCCTTCCATCCTAAGGAACTCAGGATGGCATGTATCGTTCTTCCCCTTCCATTTCATCCCTGCTGCAACAACCCTGTGAGGTAGGTTAGCTGTGAGAAAAGGTTACCTTGTTGTGAGCTTTGTGGCTCAGTGAGGATTTGACCCCAGATCTCCCCAGTTCACTCCTCTAATCATTACACCACACCAGCTCTCATAATATTAGCCATGATAGTTTGATGGAGCCTCTCTGTCCAGGAGCAGTCTTTCTGAGGACCAGATGTGGGGGAGGGGCCTGCTTGTGAGCTTCCCAGAGGTATCTGGCGGAACCCTCTCAGACTGGGTGCTCTGCTTTAGCCTTTTCCAGCCGGGCAATCTTCCTCGTCTTTGGGTCAGGGATCAAATTGGGGTTCATCGTTTAATTAGCTAACGTTTTGTGTACTCATTGCGAAAAGGTTAATGGCTACCTACCTCAGTCTGTTGCTCTTGAAACACAGAACCCAAGAGGGCAGGGTTATATATGGGCTGCCGGGCTTTAAACTGTAAGCCTCTTGGGGCAGAAGCCCTCTCTTGTTTATCCTGTAAAACATAAATGATATCCCAGGAATCTCTCTCCCCTGTTTGTGTCGCTCTAACCATTGGAAATGCTTCCCCTCTGCAAATGCAACTAGGGCTGGAAATCCTGACTCTCACCTTTCCTGGCTGGCAAATTATTCCGCCCTCCCCAAAGAGGCTGTTGGCTAGCAATTTCCTCTGTACTAATTACCATCTTTGACCTGGGGCCAATTTTCCTAATCAATCGCATTAGCCCAATTAGCAGTGGTTTTAATGCGGCAGAGTCTTCCCGGGGCTTAGCGGGGAAAAATATTAAGGTCATGTTGATTAATCAATCAGTGGTTTATTAAACATCTGGAGGGAGACCAATTGTTCAGATTGCCTGTAATTTGACAAGTAAAAGGGAGACTGATTTTTTTAATGCCCCTTTTTTCTCCTGAGTCACTCGGCTGATGTGGGGGAAATCCGAGAGAGAGTCGGGGCCGAGGGAGTTGCAGTTACTGGTGCCCCTCTATTCACCTCTCGGTGCGTGTGCTCTTCTCCATGTACTGGGCTTTTTGCTAGTGCAGCATAAGGGAAGCGAATAGTGCCTCTGAGCATGGGCAGAGTCCATTTTGCTCTCAAACTCTGGGGATTAGGGGCAAAGGACAGTATAAGAGAACTTCAGTTCCAGAGCCCGCCCTTTCTTTTTTTCCGTTGCTTGTGGGCACCCACCTGGACGCAGGACACCGGGCTTTGTCCTGTCCAAGACGGCTCCTCTTCATGAGTAAACAGATTTGTAGAGGAGGAGAGATGTAGTGAGGGCCCTTAGCCAAGATCGGTAAACAGAACCTCCAAATTCAGGGGCAGGCTATCCCTGAATGCCGTTGCTGGAGAGCAGTCTGTAGCTTTATCTATGTGGGCTTCTTGCAAGCATCTGGCGGGTGCCAGACAAAACGTGCCTTTGGTCGTCTTCGCGCTTGGTCGTGTACGCGCTTGGGGGTGTCCTTGCTCCGTCCCCCAGTAAATGGGCCGGGACTGTGTGTACGAGAGGCAGACGGGCCGATGGAACGAGACGGATGTTCCCAAGCTGGGTCCCCAACCTTTGTCCTCAAGGCTCCCGCGACACACCCTGCGTGCTTCTTGTTTTTCAAATAGTGCTTAATTCTCCCCCCTGAGCTGTCTGGCAGAGAGGCACGCTCTGTCCTGAATGCAGCTGTTGAAACCCAGCCTGTCGCACTCCCCCCCCCCCCCCCCGGCCTGGAGCATTTACACTGTCGATAGGAGTCCGCCATGTCAGCACTGCCCTGTTTTCTCCCGTAAAGGTGAATCACTCAAGTTTGGCCTCTCTCCAGATGGTTCCTTGGCTGACCACCCAGTCTGACCCAGATTTTCCTCCTAGCTGGAGACCCCATGTTCCCTCTCTCTCTCTCTCCCCCCCCCCCCCCAGCCTAAGCTACTGTTGGAGTCTGGCTTGCAAGGAAGCAAAAGAGAATAAGCGAAAAGACCCAAGGACTGGCTGGTGACCCATTGCTTGTTTGCAGAGCTAAGTGGCCTTTAGCAAATCGCTCTTCTCCGGGGCTCAGTCCTCCTCTCTGTGGTGTGGGAATACTGGCCAACCTTCTAGGGTTGTTGCAAGCGTTGCAATCTGAGATAGTGTATGTGGGGCAATCGGGACTCTCCAAAGTTCTGCAGAAAGAAAAGGGTCCTCATTCTGCCGCTCACTTCCACCGGAGTCCCGTCTGTTTCTGGGGGGCTCGCTTGGTCTGTATATGTAAAAGGATGCCATGGTACAGTCCCAAGGTGGTAGGCTGGACTGTACCACTTTGACTCTACGTGGGGAATGTCATTTTTAATTGCTCCCCATATTAAAAAAAATCACCCTGTAATAAGAACATAAGAAGAGCCCTGCTGGATCAGGCCAAAGGCCCATCTAGTCCAGCTTCCTGTATCACACAGTGGCCCCACCAGATGCCTCAGGGAGCACACAAGACAACAAGATAACCTGTTTCCCGTTGACACTCCCTTGCACCTGGCACAGAGAAAACCCACTTCTAAAACCAGGAGGTTGCTTATGGCTTGTAAGCTGTGATGGTCTTTTCCTCCATGAATCTGTCCAAACCCCTTTTAAAGGTATCTAGGCCAGGTGCCATCACCACATCCTGTGGCAAGGAGTTCCATAGATGAATTACACGCTGGGTAAAGAAGTATTTTCTTTTGTCCGTTCTAACTCTCCCTCCACTCAGTTTTAGTGCATGTCCCCTGGTT
Source organism: Plestiodon gilberti rubricaudatus (assembly GCA_026170595.1). Taxonomy (NCBI): domain Eukaryota; kingdom Metazoa; phylum Chordata; class Lepidosauria; order Squamata; family Scincidae; genus Plestiodon; species Plestiodon gilberti. Next base: position 11,354,829 of record JANXHW010000011.1, read on the forward strand.
CTGGTGTTGTGCAAGAGGGAGAAGAATTTCCCTCTATCCACTCTTTCCATCCCATGCATAATTTTATACGTCTCAATCAGGTCCCCCCTGAGGCGCCTTTTTTCTAGACTGAAAAGCCCCAAACGTAGCCTTTCCTCCTAAGGGAGGTGCTCCAGCCCACGAATCATTCTGGTCGCTCTTTTCTGCACCTTTTCCAATTCAACTATATCCTTTTGGAGGTGTGAATAAATGAGAAACGCTCAACTACCCACTTTCAAGTAGCACAGCAGGAGGGACCTGTCCAAACCACTCCTTGCAGAGCTAGTTTTCTGACTGCAGATTTGTTTGAATGTAGGGGAGCCTTCAGGAATGTGATTTCCTCACACCACCAGCCGTCGGGAATGGCACAGTGTAGGCCTCCACTCCAGACTCTACCACGTCTCCAGACTCTACCACAAGCAGATAACTGCAGGGCTCCAGGAATGGGTTGTGGGATCGCTTGGTTGGGGGCCAGCGCGCGATTCCTCCTGCCCCCGTCTCCTGCGTGGCTCAGCCCTTGTCCCAGCTAACTTTGCCAGCCAAGAGATTTGCTGCTCTTTGCCTTTCAGCTGCATCTAATTCTCCCGTTGCTCGGGGGGGGGGGGAGCCACAGCTGCGCCACCGTAATCCGCAGCGATTCCAATGGCTTTATTCTCCCACATAATTACACACTTGGGGAAAGAATTCAGTGATTGCTCCAACTCTGGACGATCGGCTCCTTTTGCAGTTCCCAATAATCCCACCAGATTTTGCCATTAACCCCCTCCAGGCTCAGGGTGGGGGAGTTTTCCTTTAGGTGGGCTGGAGGGCCATGTATTTAGACCATGCCTCTCCACAGGATAGCTTACCAACAAAAGATGTATAAAATATAATTGGGATTGGGAGAAAAGAAAGCACGAGCAACACATTACTGGCGTCTGAAACGCTTTCGGATAAAGAGGTCCCAAGTGAATGCCTCTAAGGGAGGCTTTTCCACAATTTGGGCGCCACCACCAAAAAGGCTCTGTTCCAACGGGCTGACTCCAGAGCAAGCAATGAGCTCGGTGAGAAGGTGGAATCGCACCGGAAGGGGCAGTTCCCAACATTATGTCATGCTCTCTTGTGAAAAAAGGCGGTTGAGGGGGGACATGATTGAGACGTATAAAATTATGCATGGGATGGAGAGAGTGGATAGAGAGAAGTTCTTTTCCCTCTCACACAACACTAGAACTAGGGGACATCCACTCAAATTAAGTGGAGGGAGGATTAAAACAGACAAAAGAAAATATTTCTTTACCCAGCATGTAATTGGTTTGTGGAACTCCTTGCCACAGGATGTGGTGATGGCACCTGGCCTGGATGCCTTTAAAAGGGGATTGGACAGATTTATGGAGGAAAAGTCCATCACAGCTTACAAGCCATGATGGGGATAAGCAACCTCCTGGTTGTAGGAGTAGGTTTTCTCTGTATGCCAGGTGCAAGGGAGTGGCGACAGGATACTGGTCTCTTGCTGTCTTGTGTGCTCCCTGAGGCATCTGGTGGGGCCACTGTGTGATACAGGAAGCTGGACTAGATGAGCCTTTGGCCTGATCCAGCAGCCAGGCACTTCTTATGTCCTTATGACCAAGAAACAGAACTGGGGAGGTGCTATGCCGAAGTGGGTGGGGCTATGCAAATAAGGGCAGGCTTGAGTCCCATTGGCTCGGTTCACCAGGGGATGGGGCTAGCCCCCAACCCAATAGCAGCCCCCCCCGCCCCGCTTTGTCCTGTAGAAGTGAACAATTAGCCTTCCCCATTGGAGTGAACAGCAAATCTCTGCTCTTTGGGGGACACGGAAGGCCAGCAGGACCCCCCCCCCCAAGTCTTCACTGGTTCTTGGTCTCCTTTTTAGGCGCAATGAAAATTAAATATTTAAATAAAGCTCCCCTCCTGCTGCGGAAGGAAAGGGGAAATAACATGTTTTAAGAGATTAAAAACCATTGTTCAGCGGAGGGTGAAATATTGTGATTATTGTGCAGTGACAGGACAAAATTAGTACGCGAATTGCAGTGTGATTGTGGGTGTTCTGTCCGCCCCCTTCTTCTTCCACCCCCCCATGGGCTTTTGTGTTCCTGCAACGCTTGTGGTGCACATAGCAGAATCCGTGGGTTGGCCACTCTCCCCTCCTCAGGTGTATCTGGGGTAGTCTTGGAGCATAGGAGGGCGTCCTCTTCTTTAATTTCTTCTGAAAACCTTGCACCTCCTTTCTTTTTTCTTTGTTTTAAGAAGCAGGTTTCTAGACCTCATGGTTGTGTGAAGATTTTTGGCAATCACATGTGCATTTACTCAGCGGCTTTTTTGTCGAGCTCAAAGATGCCAGTGATAAGAGAAATTATTCTAGATTTCTGACGCGAAGTTGGTGTCATGATTGATCCAACCGGGGAAGCCAATAAAATAAATTACCCACAAAGCGGCAGTGTCCAAGCCTCCGAGAAGAGAGAGGCTGCATGTGGCTCTCCCCAAATGCGCCCAGGGAAGCGGGACATAGCGGGGTCTTTCCTTAGGGGCCAGTTTGTGGCTCACTTGGTTTAATGGGCACCTCAGGTTGTTTTAAGTGCGCACCAGAAAAATGTAAACTGTAGAAGGTGACCAGTTGCCTCTGTGTGTGGAATGCAGGCATCGGAGGGACCTTCAAACACCTCCATGGTTTTGCCTCCCCTGGTCTCTCTGCTCTCGTGTCCTGGTCCTCCCTCTCTGCCTCCATCGTTTGCTCATTCAGCTCCAGCCCCCCCACCTTCTCTTCAAAGGCTTCAGCATGTCACCCCTGATGTCCTCCGTAACCCTGAGTACTAGTATACATGGGATACCAGGATGGTGTAGTGGTTTGGGAGTCGGACTTAGACCTGGAAGACCCAGGTTCAAATCCCCGCTCAGCCACAAAGCTTCCTGGGTGACCTTGGGCCAGTCACTATCTCTCAGCCCCACCTACCTCACAGGGTTGTTGTGAGGACAAAAAAGAGGGGAGGAAATATGTACACACACTCTGAGCTCCTTGGAGGAAGGGCGGTATAAAAATGTGAAAATAAAATGTAAAACTGAAGGAAGCGCACCCCCTTGCCCCGCCTCCATCCCACCCCTCTTTCCCTGTTGTTTTCCTGGTCTCTCTGTAGATTGTAAGCTCCTTGGGACGGAGCCACTGCCAAATCAGCATAGACAATACTGAGCAGTAAGCCAGCTGTGCTGCAAAGACAGGGGGTCTAGCAAGAAAAGCTCAGCTGGTGGGTTTGGGGGGGTCCCTGGTTGGGGGGGTCCCCAACCCAGGATGGGCGTGGAGTGGGGGAGTCGCTCCCCCCCCGTTGCATCATTTAAAAATTGAAAATCGCTCCCCTGAAGAAAGACCTGGTTTTGCAAAAGGAAGAAAATGAGGAGCTCAGTCTTTTTGCACTTGACGATGAGTGCGGAATTTGGGTGTTTATGGATTGCAGAGCTTTGTGTAGGGTTGGGGGGGGGGAAGGGGGGGCTCGTGCAACTCTAGACCTGCTCTGCTTGTAACCAGATGCATGATCTCTGCATCCAACTTTGAAGCCATAGTTTTGGGCCGCGATCCTGTGTGGTTCTGCTTGGGAGTAAGCCCAGGGAAACACAGAGTGGGGAGGGAAGGGACTTCCTTCTGAGTAAACGTGCCTTAGATGGCACTCTTGTTCCTCCTCATTTGCGAATACTGTTCTGTATGTCTGCATTCACATGTTTCTCCGAGGTCCTGCAGATTCTGTGCTCCGTTCTACTGTCCTGGTCCTCCCCCCCCCCCCCCGGCCACCTTTATAGGAGGTTTCAGTCTTAAAACGGCAAGAACCTAAGAAACCTGGGCACCTTTTATGACTTTAAAAAGCTGGCAACTTGCAAACTTCGGGGGTGGTGGTGGTGGAATTGTATTATTTCTCCCCCCCCCCACTGTGTATTTTTTTTATACCACCCTTCCCTTCTCTGTAATCCTAGCAGCTTTCTAATTCTTACATTAAATGCTTTTAATTATAGGAGCATTCTGTCTGACCCGCGGGGTTATTTCAAGAGAGGAAAAATGAAGGAATTAAAGAAAATGACAGAGCAAATTGCAGCAATTAACGGTGCCGGTATTGTTCCGAGTGTCTGTCAAGGGAGTTCTCTGTTTGTTAGTTACAAGTAAATCCGCACAGATAAGGGAGACAGGCATTCTCGATGCCATCTCCGAGGCTGCCGGGTGCCGGCAGCTATTTTCCCTCCCCCCTTTTTCTGAAAGAAAAAAAGGATAGAAAATTCTTTGTGAAATAATATTTCTCCTTGCAAGTGAGCTCCAAAAAAAAAAAGAAAGAAAGAGAGAGAGAGGGTTCTCGCTCCTTTTTCTCCCCAGTAAATCCTGGGCTAGATGTGCGTTGGTTGCTCTGTGTAAGGGTCCGGATCTCTGGATGACCGGATTCTGCTGCTGAACAAAATCAGCCGCTAAGAACTGTTATTTTTCTGGCAATGAACAATGTTCCAGGGCTGAGCCTGTGCTGGAAGGCCCCGATCCGGAATCCTGGGTCTGCCTCCTGAGCCACCAATTTGCACCCAGCGCTGTGTGGTGATTGGCCTCTTGCGGTTCTGGATCCCGCAAGGCTGACGGGATCACCTGCCCTGGTGTAGGATGTGATCAGTCGCCTATCGTGCTTTGCGACAGAAGAGAACGCAGATCCCTGCCCCAAGGTGCTTCCAGTCTAAAATAGAGATGAGAGAGACAATGGGGCAAGCGGAGCTGTCCCGGAGTAAATGGGGGCAAATATGTCTTTCCTGCAAGCACAGGGTGAAAGGGCTGGGGGTTGAGTTGGAGACTTAGGGTTCCAGGAGGAGGAGATGAGGCGCCCTGCGGGTGACAGACTAGGCTGTGCGTTGTGTTTGTGTGGGTTTCTCCACCGGATTGGAGACCCTGTTAAACTCTGGCCCCTCCCACAGAGCTTAACATGTGGCAGGATCTGGGCAGACCTCTTCAGGGATTGGTCGCTCTGTGGTCGAGCCTGCAAAGGATCCCATTTTTGCTCCTGCCAAAAGGTTTTGGGTGGGGAGGGGGGAGATCTCCAGCAGAGACCCTACCAGTTGAAAATAAAGAGGTGTGTGTGTGTGTGTGAGAGAGAGAGAGAGAGAGAGAGAGAGAGAGAGGTGAATGAACAGTGCAAAGCAGCTTCATGTGTCCATATTGGATTCCCTGCAGTTGGGGTGGGAAACTGTGGTCTGAATTGTGAATGTGCCACGTGGAGGAGAAATCTCCGTGTCCCGAAGGGCAGACTTGCCACAAAGCAAGAAGCAGGTGCCCCGGCTGGTGAATTATGGATGTGACGGGGGAGATGGCTATTAAAATACTGGCAGCCCGTAAGCCCCTCCCACCTATTGGCTGGGCTGCTGTGATGTCATGGAATGTTAGCACTTCTCGAGACGCTGCGACTGAGTGGGAAGCATCTGTTCTCCCTGGAGAATAGAGCCAGAGTCCTATTATGCTCCGGGGCAGACTGACCCACCTCTCGTTTCAGGGGGGCTGGTACAGGAGGCATCCTGCTGTCTTGTGGATATAACTGCACAGTTAATTAGTGTGATTTGAAGGGTGCCATTTTGTTCTCCTGCCCATCCCTCTTGCCCAAACCAACTGCGGCCGTATTCTTAACATTGCACTGTCTCTCTGTGGTCCCAGGAAGGAGAAAGGGGTCGATTTCAGACCAGCTTCAGCAAGTCAGGGAGTGTTGCCTCTGTGTGTGGAGCACTACATTCTCCCCCCCCCCCACTAAAGGAGAGCAAATTTCTCAACTGCTTGCCATGTTTGCTGCCTCCTTCTCTCTCTCCCCCCCCCCCCCCCAAGCCAGGGAAGTTTGCCGTCCTGGTCTACAATGAGAGAAGGGGCTGAAAGAAAGGTTAAGCTGAGGGGTCTTGTGAGCTTTTCAGCCTTGCTGGGGAGCTGTGAATGCAGAGCTGATAAGTATTCTAATCCCATCTCCCAGGAATGTGCAGAGTACAATGCCGCGTCCTGTCCTTTTTTCCCCCTGTGCCTCCCCTTCCCGCCCCCCCAGTTCCGTCCTTGTCTTCCCCCAAAGTGAGCGCCTTGTGCTTATTTGGGTGGTGCGATACACACTTCTTTGTGCCCTCCTAAATTTTAGGGCTTGTGCGCATATAGATATATATATTTGCAACGAGAGACGCGGGTGTTGCCCACTGGGTGTGTGGGTGTGTTTGAAGGACTGAGACGTCAGCACCCCTCTTGGTAGTGTGTTTTGCCAAATGAGTGTGCAAATCTTTCTCCGAGGTTCCTGCCCTCTCCAACCTGTTCCTTTCTGCCCTGAGAATAGTTCTGCTGAAAACGTATCTGGTTCTCCTCCCTCTCATCCCTGTTTTAGTTTTTCTCGCTCTCTCGTTTAACCCCCCCCCCAAAAAAAAAATTGTGTGGCTTTAATAATAAAATATAAAATTCCAGGTGTAAGAGTTGTAATTTTCTTACACTCTTACAATTCCAGGTATAAGACTACTTACACCAGGAATTGTGTAAGACAACTTCACTGCAGATGTTGGGGACTGAACCCAAGACCTTCCACATGCAAGACGGGCTCTATCCTAGAGTTATTATAGTCCCTCCCTTGGAAACCAACTGCCTGATCTCAGAGGTGGGGGACTGGGCAATGGTCCCTGAGTGTCAAGGGAGCTGTACTCTGTTCATGCTCAAAAGCCCACTTTCCTTTATATCTCCCAGGGCTGGCATCAAGCATTGGCTCTCTTACTGGGTGACCTTGGACCAGCTGTGAGCTCTCAGCCTAGCCTACCTCACAGGACTGTTGTGAGGATAAAATGTGGTAGTGGGGAGAACCCGTGAACTTTGGGGAGGCCGAATGGGGACATTCATTTGACTCAAAAGCGGCCTCAGGGTGGGCAGGGCCACTGGCTCCCATGGCTTGAAAAGGAGATTGGAGAAATTCATGGCGGGGAAAAGAGCTATTGCTGGCTCTTTGCTACAGTAGCCATAAGAAACCTCCATGGCTCGAGGCAGTCTCTCTGAATGCCAGTTGCTAGGAAGCAAGCAACAGGGAAGGTGGATGCTTGTGGAGTTTGGATTCCTGGCCCTGGGGAAGCGGGATGCTGATCCAGCCTGGCTCACCTGACCGTCCTCAGAGCTGTGGTTCTGTCTCTTTGCACCAAGAAAGTGCTCTCCCTCGTAGGGGAAGGTGCTCTCCCTCGTAGGGTGAAGCTGAGGGCTGGAGCCCCCACGAAGCACCCTGTTGTGGCCACCAGCCCCCCATCTTGCCCGCCGCTTGTGCAAGCTCTCCTGCCGGGACCCATCCAGGCGTGAGTCCCCCATATCTCAGGCGAGGCACAGTGGGGAAAGGCGCCGTCCCTCTGGCCTTGGGAATAGCGGAAACCGAAGAGGGGATGCGGGGTGGGGCAGGGGGGGCACGCTTTCGCGGGTTGTGCTTGACGTCTCCTTTGACGGCTGGTCCTTGGTTTCTCCACAGCTCCCAGCAGGAGGCCCGTGACTGCGCTGCTGACCGAACTCTTTGAACAGCATCTCGGGGGCCACATCTTGCAGGTGAGTCCGGTGGGTTTTGTTCCTCCCTGCTGACCGTTTGTCTGTGGCCAGCTGGGAAGCCCAGTGAGCCCCAGGTTCGGCCAGGCCTCTCCCCTACTCGATGCAGTTCTGCCCCAGGCCTCCTGGGCTCCCCCTGTTCTGCCCAGTTGGCCCCCAGCTGCCGGACGTCCATCCAGGCTCTGCCCCTGAGTGGCACGGTCTCTGCCCAGGCTCCACCTCTCCAAACGCTACCTCTTGTCCCCGTGCAGCGGGACGGTCTCTTATTTAATTTTTTTAATATTGATGCCAGATTGCCGCACAGAAGCACCCAGAAAGTCGTGGCACGCCCATCCGAACGGAATCAGGGAGAAACTGGGACAGTGGCCGTCTGCTGGAGAGCAGCCTGGGGGAGGGAGGGTTTCCCTTGGTGACTCCGAGTGCTTGAGCAGGACAGGGCTGGGGACTGGCGGAAGAGCTGTCGGGGAAGCGGACAGTTGACTGCACGATGGGAAAAGCCTTGCTCTGGGTTCAGCAGGGTCGTGGGAGGCATGAGGATGGAGCGCTGGTGGGCTGGGCTTCAACTGGCTGCGGGTTTTTCTAGCCCAGCAAACCCCTCCTCTGTGGCCTTTTTTGTCTCTTCTCCCCACCCCCCCTCGCCACTTTCTGGCCATTGCGGGCCCAGCCGGCTTCTTCTTCTGGGATCCACAGGTGCCTCCTCCTCGTGGGGAGAAGCGGGGCGGACGCAGCCTGGGGACCCGCTCAGCTCCCCAGACACCCGGCTGCCGCCGCACGCTTAACTCGGGAGCCTTGACATTTGAGGGCAAGCGCTGGGGAAGCGGACGGATCGGGCTAATTATTTCTTGAGCGCGCTCATTACAGCTGTCTCCCGGGGCTGTTGGCTAATTGTCAGAAGTGGCATATGGTAATATTTTAAGGAGCAATTTATCAATCGGCGGCCATGGCCCGCCTTCGTGGCTGGGACCGGCTGGTGACAGCCAGGAAGGGGGCGGCCCCGCGGGGGGGGGGGGGGTTCGAACGGAGACCGCCAGCAGTCCCCTCCTCAGTTCCCCCAGAGCTGTGTTAATTGGCCCCTTTCCCCAGCGGGTTCTTTAGAAGCAGAACCCAAAACCTAAAGTCACCACGGTCTCCCGCCCGTTTGATCCTCACAACATCCCTGCAAGGTAAGGCAGAGAGTGAGGGTGGCTGCTCAGGGGTTGCCCAGTGAACTTTGTGGACGACAGAGGATTTCAATCCATCTCCTTGGACACCCCCCCCCCTGCCCTGGCATCCGGGAGCTGCCCAATCTCTCCAGCCTGGACCAAGACGCTTCGACGACTGAGGCAGAAAATCCCAACGCTGGCCCTGCAGGTTAGTGGAGTAAATGCATTTGCATCTGGAAGAAACTGCAGGTCATGTGCTCCCTTCAGCTGGCCTCCTGCGCAGGTGGTACAGTCCTTCCCCTGCTTCTGCTGCTTGGAGAGGAGCTGAATGTGCTGAGGACCCCCTGCACCATCCCTGCCAGCTTGGATTCTCTGCCGGGTTGTGTCCCCCCCTGTTTTGAAGCATTGTATCAATCGCAAACGGAAAACAAGAATTCTGTCTTGGTCAGACCAAAATGGGCCATCGTGGTGTCCAGCATTCTGGTTCCCACAGTGGCCAATGGGATGCCTCCAGGAAGACACCAAGCACGGCTGGAGAGCAGCCTAGGGCTCTGAGGTAGACTGCCTTTGACCATGGAGGTTCCATCTATCCGTTACGATGGAGAGCCCTCTCCTCCTCCTCCTCTGAATTTCTCTGCAGCGTTTCAAGCTCATGGTCGTCTTCACAGATGTGTGCCGCTGCGTTCGTGCTGAAGAAGGACTTTGCGTCCGTGCTCCCATGTGCCAGACGCCGGCAACAGCGCGGTGGCACGTCGGGAAGGGAGCAGGTGTTGCTGTGCTCCAAGCGAACCTAATTTTGCCAGCGATTGGCGCCGAGGCAGGGAGCGGCCTCAATTGAGTTTGAGCCTCCTGAGCGGCTCCAGCGCAGAAGGGGAACTGAGGCGCTAACGTCATTTGGCACCTTGGCCAGGTGTGTGTGTGCTTCCGTCCCCAAATATATTTCTTCTCCTGTCGCCTCTGCCTCACCGGAGGCTTTCTTGGGCCAGGGGTGCCTTTGGTGGGACTAATATAGATTTATTTGGAAGCAATCTGATTTGGCAGTGGGGCCATGGGGAAGGGGGGATGTTGAGTCAACAGCTGGCTGGCAGGGCCCTGTGCGAAAGAGAGACACCCCCCCTCCCTTTTCAACGTGCTGAATGTTTGCTGGACTCTGCTGGGGCACAAGGCAGAGGAGAAGATGTTTTCTCCCCCCATTCAGCCCTTTCTGGAGTTTTGCCAGGAGCTGGTCTCAGCTTTGGCTGTGAAAACTTCCCGGAGTTTTCCAGGTGACGTCCCTCTCCTCAAGGTGACCTTCCCATATCATCGCACTCCCAAAATGGAGCCCCTGCATCCTTGTCCCTGAACTGGACCGCATTGCTTTTTGGCTTGGCTCGCTTGCACCGTCTGTCGGCGTGAGTGGTAGTTGCCTCCAGGGTACGTCATGCCCTCTTGATGGAGTCTCGCCAAAGTCCCAGTCTGAGCCCCTATTCTAGGCGTCTGAAGGAAACAGGCCTACCTATTGGGGCTGGTTTTTGGAAGAGGCAAAGACCCATCTAGTCCAGTATCCTGCTTCCGACAGCGGTCAGTCAGATGGCTCTCAGGCCTCCTTGCTCCCTCCCAGCAGCTGCTATTCAGAGGTCGCCTGTTCCTGAAGGTGGAGACTGCCCTGAGACGTCGTCTCGTCCTTGGAGTCTCCTAACCTCCCTTTGAAGGCATCTGAGCCAGGGGCCATTTCACTCCTTGTGGCAGGCAGTTCCATGGCTGTTGGGTGAAGAACTCCTTCCTTTTGTCTGTCTCGAATCTCCTGTCGTCCGGTTTTATTGGCTGGCTCAGCTCGAGTGTTATGAGAGGGCAACCCTCTCTCCATCCCCAGCCTGTGTGGAGGAGGCCCAGTTTTGTCCAGCGATGGGATCCGATTCTGCCCTCTGCCCCCTGCCCCAAGTGTCCTCGACAGAGCAGGCGCTAAACCCGCTGAAATGAGTCGAGGAGAGCTCTGCGGAGGAGGCCTCCGCGTCCCCCTTCTCCTCCTCGCTCCGCCTCGCAGAGATGTCCCCTTCATGTGGTGTCAACCGTTTAATTGCCGCGGCGTTGACCTCCCAGCACCTCATCGAAACCACTTGATGATTAGAAAAAATAAAAAGCAATTTTATCTGTCAGCGGTAATTAACGTGCCTCCACGTTAACGCGGCTGCCGGTCCCATTCATCTCCTGCTATTTCTCTCCCCCCCTCACCCGCCCCTCCCTGGGCTCCTTTGCAGGAGAACATTGCAATTGTGCAAATATATTCTGGCAGGATAAAGAGGCATTGTTAGCTCAAGCCCTGGGCTTTGCAGACGCAGGGAAGGGTGGGCCTGGCCGGGGGGGGGGGGGACTGGGCAGCTGTGCATAGTGATGGTGTCCCTGTCTAGCTATGGGCTTCTGTGGGTGTCGGCTCCAGAATTTTGAAGGCACCCTCCCTTGGGTGCCTTAACCCAGGAGAGGTGGGGCGTGGAGGCTGAACGCACCTCTGTCTCAGCTGCTGCAGGTCAGAGTGTTGGAGCCCCTGTGCTCTGAAAACCCCGAGATCTTATAGGACGCAAAAGGGGACCCTGCTGCACCCGGCCAAAGGACCCCCCCCCTCCTGTTTCTCCCAGTGCCCAACTGGGAGTCACCCAAGAAGAGAACCAGAACAGCAGCCATGAAAGCACCAGCCCTTCCCGGTTTCCTCGCCCCCAGCATTTGGTGTCTTGTGATAGGTGCCTCTGTGCGCCATTCGGAACTATCCCGACTAACAGGAACTTGAGAAGAACCCTGCTGGGTGAGGCCAACGGGCCCGTCTAGTCCTAAGAACGTCAAGAAAGAGCCCTGCTAGATCTCCTTAAGTGGCTGAAGCCAGGACCCTCTCGCCACCTCTGCGCCAAAGGCAGGATCCTGTCCTCCAGTTTCTTCTTTGGGACAGTGCTCCGGACTAGAAGGCAAAATCATCTCGTGTCTAGAGGTCGCCGTGTGAGAGGCTCTTTCTTTTCTTTTCCTTCTTTCTTTCTTTCCCCAATGACTGAGAAGGGGGAATAAGATAGCCTTGGGGAAAGACAGCAGGTAGAGAATAGGGAAAGGAACCCCTCTGCTCCTTAATTTTAAGAGTGTATGCTGCAGTTGTTCAATGGTGAGGGAAAGGCTCTCTGTACATGCTCAGAGGCCATCTTAAGCTTAGTTCTAAACAGGGTCGTGGTTGAAGATGGAAGAGGTGGTCCCAAGTGGGTGTAGTTACTGGTGGAGAGTGGTGCCAGAACGACCAATTATAGCTGTCAACATATTTTATTTTCAAAGTCTGTGATCTTATTCTGCCTCTTCCTTGCTTTCCTTTGACATGTCAGTCCTGCTGCAGCAGCCCCCTTGAGTGGCCAGTGATGCCCCTCCTACAGCGACCTGTTTCCACATGTGCCGCCCAAGTGCAACTGGGCTAGCTGACGGACACTGAAGTGTGCTGAAATGCACTGGATAACTGTTTCTTTAGCTGCCACCAGGTGGCAGTATTGCGTTTCCAAACTGAACTGTAAGGAGCACTGGGCTTGAAAGCACAGCAGAGAAGTGCGACTGTTGCCCATGTTGCCCTGGGTGACGTAAAACAACCGGAACAGGTGTGAAGGTGGGGTCTTGGCAGTCGCTCAGATGTGCCGAGTTCCAGTGTGTCAGGCTTGGCTTGGAAAAGGTGTAGCAGCAGACACAGGTGGCCAATTAACTGTTCAGCACCCTGGTTTCTGCACTTGTTAAGTAACTGCGCTTCCTACAATTCAGTGCGTGTCTCTGTTCTGCAATCTGAATTCTTCGCCCGCGGCAGGCAGCGTGGTCGGAAATTTCTCCGCCAGCCCCCACGTCTCCTCCTCATGCTTCTAAGATTTCACTGCACTGCTAGCTCATCTTTGAAGTCACGAGGTCTAGAAACTTGGTCTTGGTTTTGTTTCTTTTTTTAAAGAGAGTTTAGGTTCTTAGGACCAAACTACACACTTGGAACAAAAGCCCAACACTCCCTTTTTCATTCTTGAAAAGCTGCTTCATGAAGGGGCAACTGGAAATGGAATGTGGGGTCCCTTAACCCTTTCCCCACCTGGCTTCCCCCTGCTCCAAACAGCTCGCTCCCCCCCCAGCATCTTTCTGTGCATGTGCATGCGTGCATGGCCCCAAAAAGCATGTTTTTGAGCAAAGTGGAAGTGGTGAGCAACATGTGCAGACTGCAGGTTAGAAAGGCTGGGGACGAGAGAGTTGCGCCCCCCCCCCCCACTGCGCTGCTGTCAGTCGGCCTCTGAAAGTAAATTTTTAAAGGAAAAAAAGGTTTGTGTGCGATCTGGACTTTGCTGCTGAAGGTGGAGATTCTTGGATTCGACACACAAACACATCACCACCCAGTAGCATAGGGGATGCCCAACCCTCACGTACTGCCGTGAGCGGGTCGGGATCGCACCCAGATCTCCGTGCAAAGCTGAGGAGGTTTTGCGTTGTTGCAGAAATCCCAATCTGCATGCCGTATAGAGACTCCCGCCTGCTTGTGACTTTGGGGCAGGTTTCAGCACCTCTGAGAAGGGGAAGTGTCCCATTGCCCAAGTGAGTTTTGGCTCGGAACCCCAAACGGACATTTCTTGGCATTGGTTAAAATTTGCCATGGTAAGATTCAAAGGGCTGTCTGAGACTTGTGTCTCTTTGGGGAGCTGCTTCCTGTTTTCTGGAACACTTGGGGGGGGGCTTTTGGCTGTGACTCTTCACCCGCCTTCACCCTTATCCCGGTCTCCCCCTCCCCTCGTGCGTTCCCTGGAGAAACAGCTCTGTCTGTTGTATGTCTTTGGTCAGCACCTGAGATGTGGCATAAGTGAGACATCTCTCTCTCTCTCTCTCTCTCTCTCTCTCTCTGGTTCTGTGCTTCTGTGTGATCATGGCATGAACGCTGTTGTAGCCTTAATACCTCCGAACTCTTGTTGGCACCTTATCTGTGAGGTGCTTTTCTTCCCCTCTAGCAAAATTAGAAACACACCCCGCCTCTCTTGCATGTTGGCTTCTTCCCTGGGGGAAGAGGCTGGAGCTCAGCTGGGCAGGGACCGCAGGCCTGAGATAGCATTGCTTGTTCGTACAGCTCCATCAGTGTGGATGGGGCTTGACGGAGAACGAGGGGTCAGGTTCCTGCCCGAAGGAGCCTGCAATCTAATATTTGACACAGGGGAGACAGCAGAGGAAGGGGAGGAAGAGGAGGCAGGTCTGCGGCGGGGGGAGAATATGTGCTTTATTAAAGATTCAGAACTCCGGTTTATCGCTGCAAGTGTCTTGCCCATGGAGCAGGGCGGCTGCTCTGCTTGTACGACCTCCAGAGTTCAGTCTCCAGTTAAAGGAGCTCACAATTAAAGAAGGCGGCAATCTTGGGACGGCAATTTTTGGTCTGAGATGCAGCGGTTGTCTAGCCTGATTTGACCTGTCACCCCTCTGGGCTCCTTCGAAGCCAGCTTCATGTCTTGGTAGCCCAGTTCTGGCTGGGGTTTCTGTGCGCATACAATATTTTAAACCAAGACTGTCTACCAATGTCAGGGTCGTTTTTAGCCTAATAACGGTCTTGCTTTTAATCCGTTGATTTAAACTTACACCAATGTTGCAAGGCCTCAGTGGAGGAAGGGAGATTCTGAAGGGACAGGGGCGCTTTTTCCCAGGCGGGAGATGACTTGACCCGTGAAGTAGAGTCCTTTGCTGTCAGACTTCCAGCCACCTGTGAGGACCTGGCAGAGAGCCCCTTCGAGAGTGTCGAGCCTTTGATCAATCACTCGGTGGAGCTAGCGTCCCTCAAAGGGTTAATGGTTTTAACTTGCAGTGTAATACTTGCATTGATTGATCAGTGTAACTCTTCCTGCCCGATTTTTTAATATATATATATATTGGCAGCTGCTTTGCTCCTGACTGGGGAAAGACTAGATACCAGCCTCAACGAGGAGCCTCCTTTCCCGAGACTTTGCATGGTGGAGGGGGGGGGCTAGTTTGGAGGGCGACCCTCTCCCAGAGTTTCTCGATCAGATTTTGCAGGCACTTGTGTGATGCCATGTAGCTTCCCCCCACCCCACCCCACCCCGCCTCCCTCTGTCTGGCAATAGAAGTGACCTGCATTATTAAATATATATATATATATGCTTTGTTTCTGCTTTCTCTCTCTCTGTCTACAGTCCCTGGACGGGTTTGTGTTTGCGCTGAACCAGGAGGGAAAATTCCTTTACATCTCTGAGACGGTGTCTATTTACCTCGGGCTCTCGCAGGTAGGAGTTGTGTGAGCTGTGTACTAAAAGCTGAATAATACATGCGCGGGCTGGAAATAAAATCCCCCTCACATGGCCAGATGTACAGCGCATGAGTAATGCGGCTAGGCGGGGTGTGCGCTGAGAATAACCAAGATGATTGTCTGCGGCGTTTGGAAGGCAGCAGAGCTGCGGTCTGGAAAACATTTCTTGGCCCTCTGCTGGGTGCTGCTAGCGAGACCAACGCAGAGGGGCACGGCTAGCTGCTGGCGGAATGTGACTCTTTATTTTATTTTTCTGACCCGTTTGTTTAATTTTAAGCACATGGGAATTACAAAAGCAAACTCACTGATTAGACCTCCTTCTCCTCCATGAATTGGTCGAACCCCCTTTTAAAGCTATCTAAACTCACCATGTCTTGTGGCAGTGAGTTCCATAAGTGTGATTTTTGCATTCCGGCGGGATGTTTTGTCTCTCGCAAATGGCTTGGGACTGGAAGTACGTCAAGGACTGTCCTCATCCCAGTGGAACCTGCCTGCCCATTAAAACCTCTCTCTCTCTCTCTCTCTCTGTCCTTGCCGCATGAATAATTAATTGCGGTAATTATCTCTGCCACAAATGAAGTGCTTTTAACATGCCTTGTCTGATAATTGATGATCGGCCTTCCTTCCTTCCAAGCTGGGACTGATGGATTGTTGCGAGAACAGAAATAGGGGGAGACGTGTCATTTGGTGGAGGGTTTTGGGGCAAAGAGGATTGCGGGGCAACCTGCACGCTCAGTGGCTGCAGTCCCTTGCAAAGCGCCAGAGGAGAAGAGGGGATTTGCATCCGCAAAGAAAAGCCAAGGCTTAACCCTTCTCATCCCTTGTCCGATGCAAATTCGCTTTGCCCGAGGGCTCAGCGCTGGGGAAGGGGCAATGGGTGGGGGAGCTCTCTTACAAAGGACTGCAGCCTGACGTGTAGTTGACCCCTAAGATCGAGGGGGCTGCTGATGAAGGCATTGCCAACTGATTCTGAGCCTCTTGGGTTGAGGGGTGTTTGGAGACGCGACTGCAAATTGTTTTCCATCTTGGGGACCTGTAGCTTGAGGAGGACCAGTTTAGTTTTGTCCAGTGAAACTGATTAGTCGAATCAGGACACACGGAAGGAAAGTGCTTGTTCTTGGAGCTGTTGGAACTCGCTGCCACATGATGGGGCAGGAGCCACTGGTTAGCTGGATTTAAAAGGAGATGAGGGGAAGTAAGGATGTTACTGGATCAGATTCCTCTTTTCCCACAGTGACCAGCCAGAAGTCTCCAGGAGGTCCGCAAGCACGGCTTGATAGGAACAGACATCTCCTGCTGTTGCTCGCCTGCAAACTAGCATGCAGGGGTAGACTGCCCCTGAACTTTATGTTCTTATGAGGTTAAGTTTTAGGAGCTTTGTTAATGGACTACAGCAGCCTGGGGGCTCCCACAGCCCCCCCCCCCAACTGCATGCCACCTTATTAATGCACCTTGCGAGGGAATTGACGGGGTCTGGCAGATCGTGAACCCCAGATAATTGTCCAAAACGACCTCTGTCTGGAAAGGCACCGAAATTCCCCCTTGCAAGACAGTGGCTTAATATTGCTTGGGTTTTTTTCTTTCTTTCTTTTAAAGCTCCCTTATTTTGTATTTTCACCTTGACAACAAGGCAAAAATGAGTGTGTGAGTGTGTGAGTGAGTGATTTGCATATTAGCAGAGGGGAACGTGCTCTGGACCAGCCTATCAATAGCTTTGGTCCCTCTTTGCCTGCCAAATGGAGCCCTCTTTGCTTTCCGCTTTCCATTTCCCCTGAAGCAATTCTGGGGAGGGGGGCAGGCAGGGGACGCCCTCCAGAGGTGTCAGTTGCCTGGCGCTGGGCCCAGGTGTGAATGATGATGGGCGTGCTGCTCCAAAGCCAGTTGCATTTTGCCTGTTTCCGAAGGGAAGGAGTTGAGGCATAGAAAGAAGGGGTTGAGCCTGGTAGTTGGGGCTGGCCCAAGACCCCCTGGTGCCTGTGCCAGGTTGCTCAATGCTGCCCCTTCATACCCAGTGTGCTGTGCCAGCCCCCCCCCCCCCCGGTTTGGAAAAGCAGGATGGAACAGAAGTATGGAGGGGGGAGTGAGAGCGCCAGAGTCTAGCTAGCCCGTCTCTCTCTACTCCTCCGCACTTCCTGTGGAGTGGGAGCAGACGGTAGAAGTGAGTGGAGAGACGCAGGTGGGTGCCCCCACCAGGCTGCTGCCTAAGGCGACGGTCTCAGTTGGCCTCACAGATGGGCCAGCCCTGGTGGGAGCCCCTGCCTCTGGATTTGGGAACCCCATTGGTTACTGAAGTCTGCTAAGCCACACTCCGACCCTAGATACAGAGTAGAAGTGTCCTGCCTCCCAGAATCCTTTGCTCTAACCTGCTGGAATTCCAAACTCGATGCAGAATTCTCAAAGCTGGTTAGGGCCCGTTACCTGGGGAGTGGACGGAGCGCGTGCTCTGCATGCAGACGGTCCCAGACCGAAGCCTTGGCATGTTCAGCCGCGAAAAGAGCCCCAAGTTGGGGAAGACCCAGTGAGCGGCCTGCCACTCCAAGGGAGGGAGGACGTTCCGCTTGGTAGACTGCCTGAGCTGCTGGCCGAAGGAACGTCGGTGCAGAAGCAGCACCTGGGATCGGGCCTCTGCTCTGGCAGATGTGCCAAGAATAGTCGCAGCAGCCTGCGTAAATCTGTGAGCGCCGTTCAGAAGTGACACAAGAGGCCTGCCTTTCATTCCGGCTGAGTCCCTCCCCTGGAAGGAGGCTTTTGAGCCCAAACGCTGATCCGAGTGAACGCTTGAGAGCGTGTGGGTATATCGCGTACAATTCCGTTGCTGAGTGGAATCATTAAAACGCCCCGCGCACGTGAGCGCCGTGGAGCCTGGCTGCGCCCCTCCTGTCCCGCTGGGACGTGGCGGAGAGCGATGGCAGGCAGGCTGGCTGCTGCTGCTCCTCGTTTCAAGCCCCGCTTTGCTCCCTGAGGGCCCCTGCACAAAGTGGCCACTTTCAACCTGTTCTCTGGCAAAGATTCCAGACCTGGAGCGAACCCCCGGCAAGGAGGAGGCAGCCTTTGATTCGGCATTAAATTCTGATGGAGAAGACCTTGCCGCTGGCCCTGGGAGGGAGGCGGCGGGGGGGGGGAGAGCGCAGGTGTGTGTGTGAGAGAGAGAGCGATGGATGACGACCCTTGCATCCCATTTCACCAGGAGCTGCAGGGCTGCCTGTTTGTTTGTCCGTACTGGGACTGAAGTGGGACCTGTCTGAGTCCCTCAACACTTGGTGTCTTCTTGAAGCTGCTTTTCAACAGCAGCTCCAATGGGCTGGGCCGCAGCTCTGCCCCTTGGCGCCGCTCTCTTCCTCCGTTTTCCTCGCCCCAGCCTTTCGAAGGCAAGGGCGACTTTTCTTATTAAACCAGCCTCAGTGCTGCTGAGGGGGGCTAGGGCAGAACGGCCCGCCTAGCTTGGCCAGCTGACACTGTGACCGGCCGGCTCCCTGGGGCAGTTCGCACGCTGCCGCCGGCCCGGAGAGTTGGCGCTGCGGTGCTGTTGTTGCTGCTAAGTCACGCTTGGACAGAATGCAGAAGCAGACCCTGCCGTAGAGCCACCCGAATGCAGCAGCCTCTGAGCCTTGCGGGGGAGAGGAGCACGCACGCCTGCTCTCCCGCGGAGGCTGCCCTGAAAGCCGCTGGTTGTCTCACCTTGAGCCCAAATCAACTGAGTGGGCACTACAGGCACAACTGCCCGGGAGGCCTTCTCCCCAGGGAGATCTGTCCAGCTCCCTCCTTTTCCCCCCTTTAGGCGGGATGATGTTCTTTCTCCCGTCTTTAAATTCTGCTGTTTGAGGAAGGCCGATTTCTGGCTGCTGTCGTGACTGCGCTGTGTGCGTGGTGTGTGTGTTTATGAATTGCAGCGCCGTCGTGTCCTGTTGTGTAGCATTGTAGCCACCTTGGGCTGGCTTTGAAGAAGGGCGAGAGAGATGCCGTCTTGGAGCACCTTTCTTTCTGGCTAGCCTTTCTCCACTCTTTCCATCAAATTGGACATAGCTGGTGCATCTTTAATGAGGACCAGCTCCTTTAAATGCACCTGACCCTGCGCGAGGGGAAGCCAATACCCCGACATTATTATTTATCGATCTCTTCTCCCCCCCCCACCTTCATTATGATGTGGGAAGCGTTAACCTGGAGCCTTTTGACCTTCAGTATTCAAATCGGGTGATGCAGCTCCCGGGCTGTCTGCATGCTAATGAGCTACAGGCAGGGTGGTGCAGAGGTCAGGCGGCAGCATTGGGGGGGCTGCCTGGCTGGTTGTGGGCCTTGTTTTTCCTGGGGAGCAAGTGGTGAGGGCCGAGGGGCCGAAACGGGGCCCTTGGAAGAGGAGCCGAATGCAGACGGGCCCCGGTGCAATGCAGACACGCCCAGATGGTCAAACCTGCGACTGGGAGACACAGAATTGAGGGGGAAATGGGGGCCCTCCTGAATTGCTTGTATTCCTTGATATCCTGCCTTTCTGTCCAACAAAGGCAGCTTCTGGCTGTCACTGAACAAACACAATAGTGAAAGGACAGCACCGTCTTCTAACTGCATCACAACAGCAGGGGCCACTGTAGCAAAACGCGGCTCGGGACGACGGAAAAAATGGAGAGCCATTTCGGCAGCTTGTGTGTACGCTGTTTAAGGGCACTGAATTGGGACGGTCTTAAATAGGTGTTGAAACATGGAGAGGGGGAGGTTGCTGGGATCGAGCCCATGCAGGGATCCCGGGTTCAATTCCTGGCTGCCACACTGAACAAGCATCTTGGGTCGTGGGAGTAGCCAGGACAGGTGGCCCGACAGTGTGACTTGCAGGGCAGGAGGGCTGTTGCTTCCCCACATGCGCTCTGACGTGCGCAGGTGTTCTTCGTCTTCCAGGTGGAGCTGACTGGGAGCAGTATCTTCGACTACGTCCACCCAGGGGACCACCCTGAAGTCGCCGACCAGCTGGGCCTGAAGCTCCCTGCAGAGACCACCTACCAGAGTCTCCAGAAAACAGCTGGCCTGGCCACCACCGCCGGGCTGTCCGAGACACCCAACTCCGGTATGGCAACTTGGGCCTGCAGTGCTGCCTGCGGGCCAAGCGAGGCGCGATGTGTAGGAGTGACTGAGACTCCAGCCTCCTTCTCTAAGAATCACGGGGCAAGGGGGAATCCTAGCCCCCTTGCCGGAAGTGTCTTGGCTTGGCCATGGCGGTTAAACTGGTTGAAATGTCCGTGTCTCCCAGTTCTGCGTAGGATCAGGCTGACCATCCCCTGCCCCGCTCCTGGACGAGCGAAGGACATGGCGGTGGAAGAATGAAAGGGAATCTGGAGTCGCCTTCCTGCGCGTTTGATATCCAGCTGCTCGGCTTTTATCTAGGGAGCTTGTGAAAGATTTATACCAAGCTAGCGAATAAAAGAGAATATGAGAGAAGCATTCTACTCTCGGTGTTTGCTGATAGGAGCAGAGGGCGGGTCTGGCTGGATCTGGCGGAGGGCTCTTCTGCACTCGCTACTGCTCCAAGGGCAAGTCCAGAAGGGCCTGGGAGGCGCGTTGCGTGTCCGTAGCGCCTGATATTCATCAGCCTCTCAATGTGGAGGGTTAAGTCATCAAGGCCAGTGCCTGTTGCCACACCTTGTGGCAGGGAGTTCCCCAAGAGAAGTACGTTCTTCTGTCTGCCCTGAGCCAACTGCCCGTCAGTTTCCCTGGCTGTCCTGGAGTTCTGCTGGCTCCAAATGCGTTTGCTTGTCTGAGTGCGGAAGGTGCTCTGATCCCTGGATCCCTTTAGTTGCTCGTTTCTGTGCTCTTCCAGAAGAGGCGCTGTGAGGTGGCTGCAGTCCGGACTCCTAAGCAAGGGATCTGCGGGGGGCGGGACGACCCCTCAATCGATTGGGGCCGTTTTCCAATCCACAATCACTACTTGGCCACTTTCCCCAGCAAAGAATTTGTTTTTGTTGTTGCTTTTGCAGCTGCTGCCCGATGTGTTGACATTTTTGCCGAACCATTCACCACCACCCTTAGATCTGTTTCGTGATTCGTCCCCACCAGTTCAGACCCCCTCTATATGTATTCCGTGGTGTTATGGGGTGTTGTGTTTTGCCCCAAATCTGCAGCCAGCCAGTTGAGCGAGACCCTTCTGGACTTCTCTGCGTCCCACTTGGGTCTTCCAGATCTGAACAATTTTGTGTCGTCCACCAACTTGGCTGCCCTTCTGCTCGCCCCATGGTGGCTCCTTCCTTCTCGAGGACGGTGCCTGTGCCCCCTGCTTCCCCTTCCTTAACCAGGAGGTCCCACCCTTTGCTCCGAGGACGTGACTCTTCCTCACATGTCTGTCTTAGATCCTGCCAACTCCCACCCTGCCGAGGGCGACGCCTTGGAGCGTTCCTTCTTCATCCGCCTGAAATCCACGTTGACGAAAAGAGGGCTTCACGTGAAAACATCTGGCTACAAGGTAAAGTGACTCCCTGCTGCCACGCTGCGGTCCTGATCGGGCACAGCAAACGGGAAGGGCAAGTTAGTTGTCGCCTTTTAGATAGGGAAAAGCCCCAAACCCGTTGGCTTCTCCTCCTCCTCCTCCTCCTCCTCCGCGTCCCCAAACGTTTCCTAGGGCTGTAGTGGGAAAGTGGAAGGAGCGCTTGTGCCGCCAACCCTGTTTGTGTCCTTGCTCGCCCCCTGCAGGTCATTCACGTGACGGGCCGCCTGCGCCCCCGGCTGCCCTCCTTCTCTCACACGCACTCGGTGCTGGGCCGCGTCATGGGGATGGTGGCCCTGGCCCACACCTTGCCCCCTTCCACGCTCAGCGAGGTCCGCATTGAGTGCCACATGTTTGTCTTCCGTGTCAACATGGACTTGCAGATTGTCTATTGCGAGAGCAGGTGGGTTGCGGGGCCCCAGCTAGCCGCTCAGTGGTGTGTGTGTGTGTGTGTGTGTGTGTGTGTGTGTGTGAGCTTAAGAAATTAGGCCAGGTGCCTGATTTGCAAGGGGCACGATCCACCAGGTATTTCTCCTGCGCAAGGCCCTTGGAAGTGACGATGTTGGTACTCGGTGTTTGGAGATGGTTCTTGTTTTTTCGACCCCCTCCAACCATCTCCTACCTGACCCATCCATAACGTTTAACTCTGTTTCCATCCTGAGTACTCTACCTGACTTCTTGCTGGGGGTGGGGGAGAGGCCCTGGGTTCAAGTTCCAGACAAGTCTCTGCACCGGCAGGGAGGGGCTGTAGCTCAGGGTTTGCATGCAGAAGGTCCTGGGTTCAATCTCTGGTGGTGTCTCCAGGTAGGCTGGGAAAATGCTCTGCCTGAGACCCCTAGAGAGGTGCTGCCAGTCAGTGTTGACAGCAGCAAGGCGGATGGGCCAATGCTCAGACTCCAGCAGGAGGCAGCAGCCTCATCCAGTCATCCTGGAGGGGTTTGGTGGGCAGGGCTGGTGGGCTTTTGTCATTCATTTTGAGTTTCTCCGAGCTGCCTCAAGGGCGTTCAAACTGAACTGCAAACAAACAGCGAAAAAGGTTCTGTTCCCCCTCCTCGTTTTTCAGGATCAGCGATTATATGGACTTGTGCCCCTCGGAGCTTGTCGGCAAAAGCTGCTACCGGTTCATTCATGGCGAGGATGTGGAGGGGATCCGGCAAAGCCATCTAGACTGTATGTTGGCCTCTCACCATTAGCAAAAATCGTTCACCTTTTATAGCTTTTTTTAAAATACCCAAAGTAGCATGCAGGATCGGGTCAGAAGTTCATGTAGTCCAGCATACGGTTTCCAAGCAAATGGACAAGCAGCAGTCCCCTCTTGTCTTCCGGAGTCTGGAATACTGCCCTTGTATATGGAGGGTGATGGATATTCTAATCCGCTTCCCCTCTTTCCACCCACGGCAGACTGCTTGCTAGCTTACTTGGCTAGATAAAACACATGAGGCACAGGCAGATTGAAGTTGCAAAAAGAAGAAGAGTTTTACTTACAGTTTCATTCATTTGTACAGCAGCACCTGATTTAGATCAGAGGATAGACTAAACTTAAAAGGACAGAACCCCTCTACAACCAGGGCTCTCTGCGTGGAAGCATGGCATAAGATGGCCGCTGGGCTCCTGGGAGCAAGGCATCATCTCGCCTGGTCTAGCATCAGAAGAGAAGAGACTGAGAGAGGAGGAGGAGGAGGAGGAAACTGGGTCTGGGGCCACGCCCTTTCCTTAAGACAATGAGGGGTCAAAAACAAGAGGGTCTACTTAGGTGATCAAACAACACACACACACACCCTCCAGTGTCCAGCATACGGAAGTTGCCCAATTTTCCAACAGAGGGTCCATCTCGTTGTCCTGGCTATTGACCCTTAAAAAGCCTGCCCCTCTGGTCAATGGGACTAACACAGACTCATGGCTTGGACCGTCCGGGCCATAAAGTCGTCGTCCTGCCAGATCTCTCTTGCAGGCAGGCAGTCTGTTAAGGGCTTCAGGGAGGTTCTGGTGCATGTGTCCTCACTGATCGAGTTTCAAGGGATTGGCATGCAGGACAGAGACTTCTTGGTGATGGGCCCTGGATGTGGGCCTTCCTGTTGGCGGCTTGCGATGCCCCTTCTCCCTGTACTTTTTAAAAAGGCACCCTGGTTTTCCCCAGGCCTTTGGCGGGTGTTTTGTATCTGTGGCTGAAGCTTTGGGCTGTTCTGCCACCTCTGATGAGTGTGCTTTCCTGCTTTTATACTTTTACCGTGAGCCGCATTGCGACTTTTTGGCGAACGGTGGGATGGGATTCTGCTGCGTTCTTTTCTCACCACCCGCTGTCCTTCCTCTCCCCCCCCCCCGTCTAAGTGTTAAACAAGGGCCAGGTCGTCACCCGCTATTACCGCTGGCTGCAGAAGAACGGGGGCTTTGTGTGGATCCAATCCTGCGCCACCATCTCCGTCAACGTCAAGAACCCGAGTGAGAAGAACATGATTTGGGTGAATTACATCCTCAGGTGAGATGTCTGGTCCCTCCCGAATGAAGTTCACCGTCTGCTGTGGCTGTGTCTCTTTCCACCAGACAGTGGGCTGTTTTTGTGTAGAGCCATTTCTTTTGGAGCAATTTCTCTTTGCTTTTCCATCTTGGGGGCAGAGGAAAGAAACCTCCCCAAACATAGAAATCTAAGGCATTGCCTGCCTCCCTGAACACAGAAATCTAGGGCATCAGGGATTCTTTCATATAGGCAGCATGTTCATTCTCGCTATTCAGGATTTTAAATGTTGCAGGGAGAGGGTAGGTATAGAGGCTGTGGGACCGGAGATTACATGATCAGGAGAATCGCATGGTGAGTCACCTTAAACACAGAAACCTAGCAGACCCAGGGAGATTTTCGTCTCCCTCGCATATGCTAGTCTTGTGGATACAGGGTGTTGCTTTCTTGGAAAAAATGTGGGAGTGTTGGAACTGGCCTTTTTGCTCCAGCAGCAGCAGCAGCAGTCTCCATCTCTCCTGACCATCCTGATTGTGTAGCTCTGCTCTAGGGTCCAGTGTGCTTCTCCAGTCAAGCTCCCCCCCTCTAGTCCTCCCCACCTGCAACATTTTACATCTACTTGAGAACTATAGTCTCTCTCTTTTCCTTCCCACTCCTCTGACCAGATAAAAGAAATATATGAATGGCTCCTGCAGATGGCTATTAATGACTGCTTCCCACCCTCTTCCCTCATAAAGCAAAAGGAGCCCATTATCATGCTAATCCTGTAAGCAATTGCCCATACTAATGTATGATTTGTCAGGGTGATTAGTATTTTAGTTAATTAGTGCTGTAATTAGAGGCTAATTAACTTTCTTGCAGCCTTCCTGCAATGGAAACTTGCTAGCTCCCCTTCCTTTTGGTTCCCCCCCCCCTCCACTCTGAAAAGTGGGGCAGGCTGGACTTGTTCCTTGGCCTGCTGAGGTCCAGGAGGGCAGGACAGAAGTGGGGGGGGGGAGAGAGAAAGGAACTGGATCTGGCTTCTGAGGATCTGTGCTACAGCAAGGAGGCTCGGGGTGCAGAGAGCCCGGTTCACGTGGGCGGAGGGCTACCTGTGGTGATCCTGGCTACTGCCTAGACCCACGTCCACGTGGCCGTTCCTCTGAGAGTGGGCAGAGGGGAAGCTGGGCGGCCCCCTTGCGGCCCCCAAGCAGCCCTTCACGCAGCATGTTCTATGAACCACAAAGAGAGAAGGTGAAGCACGTCAGTCGTTTATTTTGGCTCTTTTTCTGGGCTTCTGCCGTCTTCTGCAGCATTGATCTCCTGAGCCTGAACGGTGTGCAATTGTGGCTCCAATATGGGAAGTGAAGCACCTTCTGCACAGGGAAAGATGGCAGGTGGGGAGGAATCCCCCCCCCCCGCCCACCTGCACCCCTCTGAGTTTGGCTTGGAGAGACCAGCGTTTGGGTTCTGAATCTCACTGTGTCACAGTGCGCCAGCAGCTCTTTCTTGGCCTGGCTTCCCTCACAGGGACGTTGTGGGGATAAACAGGGGTCACCTCATCAGGGGAGTCGCTGGTATCCGACTGTAAGGAGTTTCAAAGAGGGTTAAGCCGCTTTCTCTACCATGGTGCCCCCCCTTTCACGGGGAAGACCCGTCTGCCTTCGTACTTCACGCACCCCTGGCACTCCGAGAGAGGTCCTGGGGCGGAGCCCTGGCTCCAGCGGGTCTGTGCTCTCCCACATCGCTTTGGCACTCCTGCAGTTATGGGCATTGGGGGAGGAGGAAGCGGGGTGGGGGTGGGTGGGGAGTCTGTCTTGAACCAGTTCCAACTCTGCCCGTTTGACTAACAATCAGACCCCAAACCCGGCTTTTTTTTTGTTTGTTTTGTCAGGGAGAGTTTGTGATTTCAATCTGTCCTTGTTTGTTCTTGGACAATGAAGTGCCGATGGATGGGCCTCTCCATGGCTGCTGTTCCGCTGATTCTGGCCTGCAGGTGGCTGGATGTGTGTCGGCTTGCATTCCAGTTAGCTCCAGTTTCCTCCCTGATTCACGAGGGGGTGGGGGGGTGAAAGAGCTGCAGTGGTTATTTTAATTCTTGGCCTCTCAGCATCACCATCTTCCGAATCGGGGCGTGTTGCTTTCTCCCGGAGCGACTAAAGGCATTTTGTGCACTGCACCACTATCTCGGAGGAAGCTGGGCTGCCACCACTGGTCTGGGCCTCTTGAATTAGGCGCCGCTTTTGAGAGCGGAAGGAAAATGGGCATGGCGTGTTGCACCCTAGTACAAGCCCGGAAGACCACGCCTCTCCCACCTTCCGTGTCCTGACTGCTGTGGCACCGCCATCATCGGCATGGTTTTTAAAGTTGTGAAAAATGCTTAAACCGGCTGACAGTAAAACGAAAGTGAAGAAAAGCAGCAGCCGTTTCATTTAATCTCAGTGCAGCATCTAGAAATAGAACAGTCTTCATTGACTGCCAAAAGGTGAGCAGTGATGGGGTCAGGCGGACCTGTCCTGGAAGATGGTTCCAAATTCTGGGCGCCACCACCAAAAAGGCTCTGTTGCCCATGTCCACACATTGCACATGCCACGGTGGGTGGACACGCAAGAAGAGTCTCAAAAGTGGCTTGTGGTGCTCAAGCAAGCAGTATGTGTGTGTGTGTGGGGGGGGCAGTTCTTAAGGTCATCTGGCCTTGAGTTGTTTTGGGGTCCGGAGGTCAAGACAAGGAGCTTGAATTGTGCCCAGAAACAGACTGTAGCCAGCGGAGAAGGCAAAGAACTGGAGCGGTACAATTCCAGCCAGCCACATTTTGCCCCAGCTGAAGTTTCCGAACCGTCTGCAAGGGCAGCCTGGGGAAAAGCACATTCAGTGATATAATCTGGAAGAGCCAAGACCCTGAATGGACAGCTCTTGTCGCAAGGGGTGACCCGATGGATTGTTGCGTTGAATTAATCTTCTCCTTTCCGTTCCTTCTGTGTGTGTCTTTGGAACCCTTTCCAGCAAGCCCGAGTATAAGAACACGGCCCTGGACCTCTTTCAGCTGCCAGGGATCCCTGCGCGACAGATGGAGGCCGCCACGGACGCTGGGCCGGATTTCAAAGGTGAGCGAATGGAAACCCCAGATGGGCCAGGGAGGAGCTGGCCGGGCAGACGAGCCTGCTGGCTTCGTGGAGGAGGCCAAGAGACCTTCTGGGGAAAGGGGCAGCTGTGGGGACAGAAGGGGCGCATGGGGCAAGCAGCAGCCAGGTCTGGCTGTGGTACCATCCGTGTGCGTGTACACGCACGCCCTGTGTACATGTCACAGTTCTCCCAGTGCCTGCCCGCTTCTGTCCCCTGCTAGCGACGGTTTTGCCATGGGCAAGCCACAATATCTTACCTCTCGTTCTTCACCTGTTTGTGTGTTTAAAACAAACTTGGCATTAAATTTGCTTAAGAGTTAAGCCAGTTTGATGAGACTAGAAAAACAGGGCTTTTTTAAAATTACATTTTAATGTTTTACATGATTTATATGAGCCTTTATTTTTCCTTTGAAAGGGATCAATTGTGTGTGTGTGAGTGACATTTGCTTGTTTGCCATTTGGAGTGATACAATGCATAACAACCCCACCCTTGTTAATAAACATAGCACACTCATTTTATTAAATATGTCCTTGTTTTAGCTTTTAACAGGAAAGGCGGGGTGTCAGTTCTTAAATAAATAAATAGAATACCTTTAAAATGGCGATTTGTCTGGCATCATCTGACGCTGAATTCTGCTACCAGCAATGTACTTTTTGGAGGTCCATGTTTTATAGGCGCTGCCTTGTGACTTCTCCGTGGTCCTTAGGGAGAGGAGATGTCACATTTTCTTAACTGGCTCTAAAACGGAAACGCGGCCAGACCGACTTTGAGTCCTTGCTGAGCCCAAATCCTCTCCGATGTTCCTCTGCTTTCCTGGGTCACTTTGCCCTTCGTACGAATTATTAGCTACGCTGCTGGTAGGAAGTGGCCTGTGAACCGAGATCGAAAATCTCCCCTCATTCCACAAAATAAAGCTGTTCCTCTCCTGGCCCCGTGAAGATGCTTAACTCTGACATTTCCCTGTTTCCCCCCCCCCCTCTCCTTTTTAGAGAGCAGCCTCGCCCCTGAAGGCAGCCATGGGAAGCGCTATGCTCCCCCTGAACCCGAGGCTGCAGTCCGCTGTCGCGTGGTGGAGACCGATTCCAGTGGCCCTGAGACGAGCTATCAAGATGAGGAGGCGTTGGAGGAGGCTGGCGGGAGTGACGCGGAAGGGCCCCCGAGCAAGCGCATCAAGCTGGAGTTCCAGCCGGACAGCCCGCCCCGCAAGGCAAAGGAGGCCTCGCTCGCCAGCTCGGAGGAGTCGGACAGCGACAGCGAGCCGGAGCTGGGCCCCCTCCCTCCGCACCGGGCCCCCCAGGCCAGGAAAGCGAATGGTTGGCAGGCTGGCCGGCGGAAGGGCCTGGGCTCTGGCGGCTGCCCTTGCACCTCAGAGTTCGCCTCGGTCATCCAGACCCAAAAGAGCGCCGCTCTGAAAGCCAGCGCAGCACTTAGTATTAAGTCGGAGCAGGTCCCGAGCGCCAAAGGGGCCCCTTGGACCTGCCCTGCCGCCCACAAGGGCAGCCCGTACACTGTGAACAGAGCACTTCGCCTCGAGAAGCCCCCCGGGGTGAGGCCAGCCTCCTCTCACCTCTACGTCTCCATCCCGGACTCGGTGCTCACCCCGCCGGAGACGGACAGCGGCAAAGGGCCTTTTGGCGCCTCTCCCCGGGCCCTCCCAGCAGCTTCCTCCTCGGCAGACACGCTCTCGCCCCCGCTCTCAGGGTCCCCCTGTGAGGAGAGGGCCACGTCGACCCCCTTCACCCCACTGGTTTACCCTGCCACCGAGATGGAGGTGCTCCAGCGGTTCCACGCGGGCAACATGGTGTTGCCGCTGATGCACCAGCTGGGCAGCCCCCACGCCAGCACGACGGGCTCCCAGGGCCTCTATACCACCAGCACAATCCGCTATGCCCCCGCCGACGTGACCCTGGCCATGCAGAGCAATATGCTGCCGCCCTCCCACCCCATCAACCTCATGGACATCAGCAGCGCGGAAGCCAAGACGTCCCGGGAACTGATGTACCACCACCTGCAGCGGCTGAACATGGTGGCGCCCTTTGGGAACTCGGCTGGCTTGGCCCAGCTGTCGGGCGGAGCCTTTGCTGCCGCAGACTCCTTGTTCTCCACGCTTCCCTTCTCGGTGGCTGGCAGTGGCATCCACGGCACATCGGCCTTGGACCGCAAGGAGGACTGAGCCCAGGGAGCGGTGCGTTGCCTCCCCGCGGTCCTGTGACCCGCAAACCGGTGGCCATCCTCTGCTCTGCACAGAGCCGGCAGTGAAAGGTCTCTCTTGGGCAGCTCAGCACCACGTCTGCGCTCTCTCTCCCATCGGGGAAGAACCCCCTCGATCCTGGAATCTCTCTCTCGCCGGCTGGGTGCACACCATAGAGAGACCATCTTCTCGCTCTGTGTTCTGCTCCTGCTCCTCACTCTTCAGGTCTCCAGCCACCGCCATGCTGCTGTTTTAAGCCCATGTGATTGTGGAGTGAGTCCAGAAGTGAAATCTGTGCAGCCTTTCTGGGAAAGGTGAGGGTTGGAGGAGCGAGGCCACCTGTGCCCTCTCTTGTCTGTCGCCTGGTTGACCTTCTTCCGTGCAGCCGCCTTTTTGCGGGGGATTTGGGCTCGTGGTGGTGGTGGTGAGGCCCCCAGGGTTTGACTGTTGCGTCTCCATTTGCAACAGGAAAGCAAGCAGGGCGCTGTCGTCCCGGCTTCCTCTACCTGCCCAGAGCTACATCAGCTGTTAACGTTTGCTTCCGTTTTGTCCTGTCTATGTTGTGCTGCCCCCTTTCCAAGGGCTGGATCACACGTCTTCATCGCTGGCTGAGTGCACCCTGGGGTGGTGACCCCCATTTGAAAAGGCGCCGTCACCGGTCAGAGTCCTGTCCCGCCAAGCGTCATGCGCAGGAGGGTCTGTTCACAGTGTCCAGCAGAGGGGAGCCGCTGTGCATGTGTGAACTTCCCTTTCAGTTCTTGTCCCCCCTTCGGAGAGCCGTGAAGGAACAGGTCGCCCCTTTGTGCTCAGCATGGAGGGAGAAGTTATTCAAACTCCTTGCCTGAACAGCAGAGGGGCAGGCAACTGGAGTGCTGCTATGAAGGTGCCAGGGCAAATTCCTAGCAGTCAAAGATCCCTTGAAAGGGTGACGCTGCAGCAGAGAAGTGCCGCGAATTCGAAAGCATCAGGCTGGCGAGCGAGATTAGGGAGCCGCCCACACCTCTGCTTAGCAGCTTAGATCTCCTTTAGCTTGTCTTATCAATGCCTATTAACTGAGATTGCAAAATGGAACTTCCATGGTCAGAGGCATTCTACCTCCAAGTACCAGATGCTGAGGTGGGGGGGTCACTCTGCAAAATCAGGGGGACGTGGCAAAATCTCTCCTCCGCCCAGGCCCAGCAACAACGCAGGCGACAGAAGCAGTGAAACAGGCCATTGTGTGGGTATGCGCGAGCCGACAGCACTTAAAGGTAAAAAACGATGCCATAACTTTTAGCACTTAATTCAAAGGAAAAGACTTGTACAGGTTGGTGGGAAGCAGAGGGGAAAAAAAGTCCACAGCAAAACAGTAGCACTTGGATGAGATCGTCTTCTGTATAACCCATCGCTAAAGGTGTGTGCGTGTGTGTGTGGTTTTTTTCTTTTAATAATCTACTGTTCTCATTGGATAGATGAACGTAGTTTCCACTGTTTACTTGTTGTTGACATGATGTTGCTGCTGCCTTTGGCCATCTGGGATTTCAGAGAAAATAAAAGTAAATTGGACTCATTCCTTGCTTGCTAAGGGGGCTTCTGCTGGCTCAACCCGTCTCGCGTTCTCTTCAGACAACCTGTTGCAACCACAGGATATGGCCCTTCTTATGGGGTTGAACCTCCCCAGCTTTCATAGTCATTGAAATAGCAACGCCATTATTTTTTAGAGCAACCTTTTACCTGCCAGTAATAACTACGTATGAAAAATGCATTTGTTCTTCTCTAGAGCGACAGCGGAGAGACAAGTTGCTTCCACAGCTCAGGCATCCAACAGTGAGGAGTGGTCTTGAGGCACGGACTCCCATCTCGGCCGGTTCACGACTTCACGTCCTGCCCCACAGACCTTTCTGAAGGCAGGTAAGAGTTGTGGACCGGAAACATGTGCCCCGATCGCAGGGAAGAGAAGCCGAAGAGGCGGGCGCCTCAGTGTGCCTTTGGCTTCTCTTCCCTGCGATTGGGGAAGAGAAGACACGGGGGCCCAAGTGGGCGGTGGCCGCACCTCTTCAGCTCATCGGGAAGAGAAGCCGAAGACATGGCCGCCAGCAGCCTGGGACGCCCGTGTCTTCTCTTCCCCGCGATTGAGGAAGAGAAGCTGAAGACACAGGTGCCCCAGTCTCTCAGCAGTCGCATCTTTGACTTGGGACGAGGGGAAGAGAAGCCGAAGCTGCTGGCGCCCCAATTCTCTTCCACGCGATTGTGGGGAAGAGAAGCCAAAGACACGAGCACCCAGGTCTGCCAGCAGCCGCACCTTCGACTTCTCTTCCCTGCGATCGGGGCGCATGTTTCCGGTCCCCAACTCTTACCTGCCTTCAGAAAGGTCTGTGGGGCAGGACGTGAAGTCGTGAACCGGCCGAGATGGGAGTCTGTGCCTCAAGACCACTCCTCACTGTTGGATGCCTGAGCTGTGGAAGCAAGACGTCTCTCCGCTGTCGCTCTAGAGAAGAACAAACGCATTTTTCATACATAGTATTACCAGCAAGGAGAGTTCCTGCTTCTTCCCCCCCCCCCCCCGATCCAAAAACAAAACAAAGGTGGCAGGCTGGTTTCAGTGTCTTTAATACAAATGCAAACTGATCAGGACAAGTGGAGAGAAGCATTGGTGGCGCTTCTGAGGCCACGCTAGGATTCTGGAGCAGAAGCAAGCGCTGGGAAGGCTGTTCCTAGGACATCCAGGACGCCTTCAAACGGAACGTGGCTTCCGAAGGGGGCAGGGGAGGGTCCAGCACCCTCTCCACAGCACGCTCGCTTCTTCACACTAGTGCCAGAGACCCGGGTTGGAGTAAGACTGTGACGCTCCCGGCTGGGCGGCTCACTCCCTCCTCAGCAGGACACCGCCTTTCCAGATCTCCTCCTTTGTCTTTCCCAGTGATCCAATTTTTGCAACTGTCCCTTCCCAGACTCTATCTGGAAACCTGAAATAAATACAAAGCAGCCAACACACCCACCTCCCTTCCTTACCCAGAAGGGCCCAACCGCAGCAGCACCCCCTGGGTCGCCTTCAGAGTTCGTCCACAGCGTCCAATCCCGTGCCGAGGGTCGTCCCCCAAACGCGGTCTTCACTTGTCCGACTTCCCATCCTCCTTTTTCTTCTCTGGCCGCTTGTCGTTGGGCTCGTCCTGGATGATCTCCACCTCCAGGCGCCCAATGTAGAGGGAGATGGCACACAGCCAGAAGAGCGCCACGGTGGTGACGGCAGCGCAGTTCAAGAGGGCGGTGGAGAAGGACAGCATCATGGTGCGGCGCAGGAGGAAGAGGCTGACGAGGTACGAGGCGCTGCCGTACGACACACAGATCCCGCCGAGGATGAAGAAGCCTGGAAGGAGAACCAAAGATCGTCACCCTCCTGGGGAAGAAGGCGCTCGCCACCGCGTCACGCTTGGACCTAAGCAAGGACAAGGGGCTCTCTAAAGATCATCAGGGCAGTCGCTGCTGAGCCAAGAGAATGCAAATCCCTTCAGTCCTGTGGTGTTCTTTATAAAGGAGGGCATAAACATGTTGTCATCATCAGCAGCAGCATCACCATCCTCTGGGTCTGCTAGACAAGTCTGAGAGCCTCTAAACCTGGCAAAGGCCTGATCTACGCTGAACGGAGAACACGTGGCAGCTTGGCCCTACAGCATGTCCGAGTCCTGAGACCAAAATACAGCCACATAAAGAAAAATGACAGCCCCACAAAAAAATTTTTTTTTCCTGGCGCTTTGGAATTTAGACCTTGGGTCCATTTGGGGCACCGATGCCAAAAACGGCACCGGTTTGGCCCTGTCAGCTCTAGTTTTGGAGATACGGCATAGCCACCTTGTGAGGAAGCTGCTTGACTCGGCATGTAAGGTGGTTATGCTGCATCTCCAAGCCTAGAGCTGACAGGGCCACACCGCTGCCGTTCTTGGAATCAGTGCCCCAAATAGACCCAAGAAGAGGTCTGACTTTGAAGGCACTAAAATGGGTGCTGGGTTGTGGCATCAGTTCCTCCAAGCCAGGGTGTAGAATGCCCCTAAGACCTCCTACATTGGTGGGGGTGGGCAGGGCGGTGGGAGGGGCAAGCCAAACTATGTGTGTGTCGGGGGGGGGGGGTTTGTCAAGTGCCTATCATAACTTGCACATACCCTTTGCCTGGAGACACAACCAAGTAGCTACTCAAACTTTTTCAACAACTGGAGAAACGGCCCTGGGCACATCCTGGGTCTACCTCGCAACCAGGGAGGCGAATCCCCCAGGCCCTTGTCCATGACACACACCCCTGCATGGCAGCATCAGCCCCAGCCTCTCTCCCTCCCTCCCCCTTTTGCTCAACATGCAGCTTGAAGGCGGCTTCTGGAGAACACAAAATGTTTGCTCACTGCTTTGGGGCACCTAATAAAGAGATGACCAGGCTGTGCCTCTGGCAGTCTTGGAACGGACCAGCACTACCGCCGCCTTGGGGCTTTCATGCAGGTCTCCCCACCACGTTCGGCACTGATGAGCCCCCAAAGGGCTCAGTCGTCGTCCTCAAAGCTTAAAGAGTCACCGAATTGGTTTTCCCCACAGCTGTAGCCAAGGTCAGAGCCTGTTCAAGTCTGAGGAGCTGCTGCCCCCTTGTGGCAAGAGCCAGAAATACTACTGTGAAGCCAGAGTCAGCAGCGACAGCTTGTTAGGATCCAGCTCTTCCCCCCCCCCACGGCCCCCAATATCACAAGCAGTGCCGTTCTACAAGGCTGCTGCCACACACTCACGCCCCCTATGCATGTCTGTTGGGGCCCCAGAGCAGGTGCCATTCAACCGGACTCAGCTCGGACTCAGCTTGCAGGGAGTGCCAGGCTGTGCTCCTGATCCTCAGTTGAGAAAACGCGGTAGTGACAGAGATGCACAGCTGCTACCCAGAGAGCTGCTCTACAGCACAGTCCCCCCCCCACGCCACACCCCTCCACAGCAAGAACTGGGAGGAGACAAGAAGGCCTGGCAGGCAGCCCGTGGGTACCGAGTTTGGCGTTCTAGAATATGCCACAGGACCACCACCACCCCCCGGTGGTTCCTCAAAAGATATACTCCAGGGGTGTCTTTCCACCCCAGTGGAGGAGGCTTGCAAGCCACTTGCCTAGGCTGCCCTCAGAATCTCTCTGGTGCATGAGCACCACCGCAACCGCGCGTGCAGAGTGAGGAGGTTCTGGGAAAGTGAGCTTGTGTCCTTTTCCACAGGGGCTGCTCTGCCCCCAGCCCAGAGTTCATGGGGCAGATAAACGGGGAGGGGGTCACTTCTCGAAGGCCAGAGAAGACCAGGCATGTTGAGCCAGAGCCGGAAAACAGGCCTGCCCTGCGCCCTTCCCCAAGTTGGGATCACCACCCTTGAGGGCTCCTGCCAGAAAGTGCCCCTTAGCCAGAAGTGGAGTCTGCTCTCGGCCTGCGCAGGAGGGGGCCAGGCAGGCTCCTAACCTTGAGAGAGAAACCAGAAAGGGTGGAAACGGCAACTCAACTCTTCTCTTGGGCAGAGGACGGGTTTAAGAGAAGCTTTTTATCCGACAGATGGAAGGTGGCTGATGGGGTGTTGCGCAAGCACGGGGGATGTGGTAATCTGCAGGGAAGCAAGTTGGGTTTCCTTAAAAGGCAGGGGAGGGAGAGCCAACCACTCCAAGGGGCTGACTATACCTGTGGGAACAGATAGTGACTGCCTCTCTTTGCAGTACCAAACGCAGCTGGTGCTACTGCTATGCAGGCTGTGGGGGCCCAGAGGCAGGGGCGTAGTTGGGGTCCCTGGCACCTGGGGCCCTCGCTGTGCTGTCACCTCTCGGGAGTGAACGTCACTCCCGGGGGGCTGCTTTAAAAAAAAACAAAAACCCATGGGTGCGGTAGCTGGACTCCAGTATCTGCGCCCCGCAAATACTGGTGTCCAGCACTGATTGCGAATTACTCACCTGAGGGAGCCTTTGGAGCTCCTTTCTCCTTTGCGTAGGCCTCCTTTGCAAAGGAGAATGGACCTCCAAAAGCCCCCCCCCCGTGAGTTTTTGTGGGAACGGGGAGTTCCAGGGGAACGGGGAGTTCTAGAAGAGGCTTCTGGCCTTGCAGCCCCCCCCCCCGGCACCTATCTAGCGCCGAAGAGCTGATTAGTGCTATACATAGCGCTGATCAGCTGTTAGGCGTTAGATAAGCACGGGGGTGGCTAGAAGAGGTTCTGCCATCCCACTGAGGCATGGTACCCAGGGCACAGCACACACACACACCCGGGGGGGGGGGGGGGCCCTTAGCTATGCCACTGGAAAGAAGAGACCTTCTTGACTCAGCTGAGACCTTCAGAGGGGACAGAATATGTCCAAATAAATGAATATTATTCTACTCCCAGAACTGGCCAGAGACAGCGCTCACTGTTGTGGATCTGTACAAAGGCTGTCCATCTCCCCCCCCCCCCCCAGACATTCAAGGCTCCACAAATCCTGCTTCACATTTTATCTAGACTCCGAAGCTCAACTTGGACTGTTCCAGAAACAAATTCTGCTGCTTTTACCGCTCGCCCCCCCCCTCCTTGCCATATCTGCTCTCCCCTGCTGCGGTGGATGGCGTAAGGGTGAGGAGGAGATTACACAACTGCCGCTCCATGCGGTCCTGGCCTACAACTACCACTGTGAACGACAACACCATGCAGGATTTCTTCTGCCACACACAACTGTTTCTCGGGGACAAGGAGCCTGTCCCAACCCACCCCGCGAGACCCCCCGGCCTGTCTGCCTTGCAAGGCGATAAAACCATTTGCTCTTTGGAACAGGACATGGCTGGAGCGTCTAGAGGGTCTGAAATGTCAGTGGAGGCTCCCTGTTCTCCGTTGACTGACTCATCCAGAGACTGTAGTTAGGGTCCCTGGCAGCTGGGGCCCTAGCTGTGAAATTCTCTCATCATCTTAGCGATTCCTTCTAGGAAAACTGACCCTTTCACAATAAATGAAGGTCACGGCGACTCTACTGGGGGGCTGCTTAAGCCGCTGCAGCCAGTCCCATCATTTTTACTACTGTTTCGCCCCCTCTATCCCAAAGGCGCAGTGCCTTCCTTACCATAAGCCGCTTCGCGCCCCATGTCGCTCTGAACGTAAGAAATCACTCCGACGCCAGTAGCCAGCAAGCCGTTCCGAAACCAAGAGAGGAATCCTGGAGAGGAAGAGAAGCGCGGGGGGGTGGGGGGGGAGTCACCGACTCCTTTATTGACCACACTGAGGATTTGCTTTCTGCACATGGTTACAAGCCGAGGCAACTGGGAAGGAGGAAATCGCCAAACCACGTTCCTCCTGGGAACGCTACAGACATCAGGAGCGAGGAGATGCTGAATGCACAGTGCTGCTTTGAACCGTTACTGGTCCACCTGGCTCAGCCCTGTGGACTCGGTCTGCCTGAGACCCTGGAGATTTGCCGCCAGACAGATGTCTCTCAGGCAGTACCGTGTTTCTATTTATTACACAGTCAGACCACCGGCCCACCTGGCCAGGGACTGTCAACACTGACTGCCAGTGGCTCTCCGAGGATCCCCACAGGAATCTCCCACTGGGAGAGGCTGCCTGCCAGGGCTTGAGCTCGGGGGCTACATGCTACTGTGAAGTTCTTTGTAGCGCTTTGAGTTGCTGTCTTGATGGTTTGTTCCACTTTATGCCTTCGTGCAAGTGCATAATAAATTTGTTGTTGATGTCCATTTGTAAGCCGCCTTGGGCACCCTGATAAACGGGGGAGGCGGGATATGAATATTTTAAATAAAGGCAATATAATACAAGACAGGCAAGAAAGTAGCACCGCACGATCATAACGTTTACATGCAGCTTAAGCGCCCGCCCGCACCGACCCTTCCTAGGGTCAGGCGCTCAGGCCCCGCCCACCGGCGCCCCAGGCCCCGCCCACACGGCAGGCCCCGCCCACTGAGCCCCTCCGCCAGGCCGCCGCCCCTCCTCACCGGTCTCGTGGGCCTTCCTGAGGAGCCAGGCGTCCGCCTTGTCCAGCTCCGAGGCTGCGACAGGGGGTCCCGGGCCGCGCCCAGAGCTGTGCCTCGCCGCTCTCCCCCGCCAGGGCCAGGCCTTGCCCCGCAGCAGCCCGCTGGCCTCTCTGGCCCGCGCCGCGACCCGGCCCCACCAGCCCCCGCTCAGCGCCATGGCGGCCAGGCAGACTGAGGAGCCGGCGCGCGCAGACCCGCGGCGGAAGACGGGCCTCGCAGCGATAGGCTGCCCAAGCTGCCACTTCTCAAAGGCGCCGCCCCTTTGCGGTGAAGGGGCCGCCCGCTTGTTTCGAAAAGGATTGACGTAGGGTCTTGTCGCTCAGAGATAAGGCGGGACGAAGGGGCCAACGCTTCACGAGGATAGGGCTTCGGCTGCCCGTCAGTCTTTAAGTGGTCCGATCGGGCTGCCGAAGCAGATATGCATTCTGGGTTCTGTAGTTCTGCACTCCATTTTCGAGCTACCCATTGCCTACCGGGAGTTGTAGTCTGCGCATCCTTGGAGAGGCGTAACGATTAAATGCAGACGATATGTTTGCACACAATGTCGTCTTGCAATGTCTCTGTTTCACGTGGCGTTCTTCTGATTTCGTTTTACTGAGGCTGTTAAATGCAAGACTCGCGTCCTCCGTTCTCACGTGTGTCACTTCGCGATGATACGCCCAGCCGCCCGCTCGCCTCCTCTCCTCTTCTGCACCTCTTCCATCTGTCAACGTCCGCCCCCCCCCGTCATATGCGACCCTCCGCGGTCCGCTATTCCGTTCTTCCTCCTAACCCCAGGAAAGCATCTGCTAGACAGCAGCAGCTAACCCTAACCCTTCCCCGGCCTGCAGAAGTGAACTGAAAGGCTGCCTGCAGCAGCGTAGATGCTGCACAGTGATTATTCTGATGATTTTATTAAGAATATTTATGCTGCAGCAACACCACTTTTGAACCCCAAAGTTTCCCAACGTGGTTTGCACATGTGGCAAAAAAAAAACAAACCCAATGCAATTGGCTCCAGAAGAGACACCACCAGCACCCTGCCAGCCACTGGAAAAGAACTGAAAGGGGGGCAGAAGCGCTCCCCGTGTCAACCACCAGACAAGACTGACACCCCTGAAAAGGAGAGTTTTAAGCTTGTGCGCCTCTGGAGTGCTGCATACTTCCATCGTTCCTATGGCTTGCACTTCGGTAAGTGCCTGAACTCTTCTCCAAAACCGAAAGGGTGTCTCCTCCACTGGCCCCCCTGCAGACCCTCCACGGACCCACTCCCTGACACCAGCTGGGGGGAGAAGGATGCCAGTCTAGGAGCAGCAACTGCCATCTCCGCTATTCCAACTGCCACTACCTGTTTCGTTGCCATAGCAGCACTTTTGAACGTCTTGCACAGCAGCTGAGATACTGAAGCATGAAGGTGGGGGCCAGCTGCAAGAGGAGGAGG
The DNA here is from genome assembly GCA_026170595.1 of Plestiodon gilberti rubricaudatus. NCBI lineage: Eukaryota > Metazoa > Chordata > Lepidosauria > Squamata > Scincidae > Plestiodon > Plestiodon gilberti. Next base: position 11,393,375 of record JANXHW010000011.1, read on the forward strand.
GGCACAAAGGGCAAGGGGGGCACCACAGGTGGGCGCACGTTGAGGGCCTGCACCCGTGCCGAGTCAGCCCCTGTTTGGGTCCATTACCTTAGGGGTGGCAAACGCAGGTGTCACGCCAGGCTGTCCTGCTTGCCCCCTCAGCCGCTAGAGCACAGCCTCTCCTTCTCTGCCTCCCCCCCCCCCCACGAATTTCGGCCTTGAGCAGCAGGAAGCAGAGAAGGACGAGCGAAACACACCCTGGTGCCTCCAGGCAGAAGCCAAGGGACGCTGCTGCTTCGAGCCCCTGCCCCAGGCCTGAAGAGGGCTCAGTCGGGCTCCTGACCCTCCACTCATTCTCAGAGAGCAGAAGGAAAAGCCAGGAAGCAGCCAGGCTGGTTTGTTCCCTCCTCTTCTTCCTCACCAGCCTGGCTCGCACCAACCAGGAGGGCATCTGCACTGCAGGTCTCCCCCCGAGGGATGTCAGCTTGGGCCGATGGAGACACTGCTGCCCTGCCCACAGCCTTTCCTCCGCCAGCACCACCAGATGTTTGCAGTGCAGTGGTTGGAGAGGGAAGGAGGCTCGGCCCACCCCAAGAGGTCTCCGTGTCTTCCAGAGGTGTCCAAAACAGTACAGAGAGAGGGAATCCCACATCCTGGGCCCAATCAAGACCCACGTAGGAACCTCTCTAGGAGAACAGAGAGAGTCGCAACACCCACGCTGGGGGGGGGGGGGAGGCCGTCTTTTGGGGTTTCAAGACCTTGGGTTTGAGGCCTTTCCGCTTTCTATCCTGTCACAGGTCCAGCCAGGACTGCAGGCGCCCAGCTCTCAGTCAAGCAGGCAACCAGGACAACTGCATATAAAGCAGGAAAGAAAAGGAGGCGGTCCGTGAGCCGGTCCTGCTTTTCCAATAAGGCTGGCCAGGAAGTCTGGGGTGCAAGGATCTCGTTTCAGCTCTCCCTTCAGTGAGGGCTCCGCCCACCAAGATCTCGGTGATGCCCACTGCAGATTCGAGGAAGCGACAAGGACAAGTGCACATCAACCAGCGAAAGAAAGGAGACGGTGAGCAATCCCCACATTTCCGAGGGCGCAGCAGGTCTGGGGCGGGCTTTGCAAGAGGCTGTCTCTGCCTGAAAGGAGGGAATCGAAACATCAGAACCGGCAGCAGGTCTGATGTTCTGGTCGTGCCTGAATCACCGTCACCCTGCGCAGCGCCTGGCTTTGCCCCCCAAGCAGCCCTGATGTGGCTGGCACATGGACCCCCGAGGCTCTAGCATCAGACCCCGAACGAGGAGTCCGCCCGTCTTCCCAGCCCTACGCAAGGTTATGCTGCACCCACCGGCCTCACTGCGGCAGGCAGCAACTCACTCTCTGGTGTCGCTTAGCTTGTTTTTCAGAAGCAGCCAAGAAACCGAAGAAAGTCCTTGCCGAGGAGGAAACCAACGAAGACATCTACTGCCAGGCGCTGGCCCAGACCCTGCACCACCTCGCCCTGCCCGTGACGGTGGGGTTCTACGGCGAGTGGGGGCGGAACAAGCGCAGGCTCTTGGACACGATCCAAGGTGAGCAGCCTCGTCCTGCAGGAGATCAGAGGCGGCGATGACACGCGACGGGTGTCAGCTTGTGGGAGGGGCGCAGTCGGCACCTTTCCCCCCCATGACAGCGAAGGAGCCAGCAGCCGGAAAAACCCCCTGTTCTGTGCCGAGAGAGGGCACACATTCGTTCAAGGTTCAAAGCTTGGCAGCAGGGCCTCTGCTTGGGGTGAGCAGCACCTGGGCCTGAAGCCAGCAAGCCACGCTGTCCCTGCGGCCGTGGACGTGGGGCTCAGACTCCCCCTTTACTGGGAGCAAGAACAGGGCTGCTGTCTGGGGCCACCTGGAACGAGGCACTGTTGTATCGGCTTTAGGGCCAGGCAGCAGGCCGACCCCTTCCGGAGGTCTCCGCAGGGCCCTGCACCTCTTCCTCCCAAGCAGGGCTCAGGGATGGCAGCCACCAGACGCCTCCTGGATTGGGCTTCCTCTGCTGAAAGGGTCTCAGGGCGACTTTGGAGGGCTGGGAGTTGGGCGACGATGGGACTAGCCATGGTGTGGTGGGTGCCCTGCACGGGCCGCCTCTCCCTCGAGGCACCGTCCTGGCAGTCGTGAGAGGGCATTTCAGTGCCTGCCGACTCCGCCTCCTCGTCGTCCTCCTCCAGGAAGGTTTGGGCTGGGCCTGGGAGGGGCGTGGCAGGGCACAGGGCGCACTCGTCGTGTTTGAGCCGGTGTGACAGGCGCGCGCTACCGGTATGCTTTGTCTTGCAGACCAGCTGTGCCAAAGGAGCGAGCAAAAGAAGCATGGGAAAGGAGAGGCCAGAACCCTTCGCGCACTGCTCCAGCTCCTCTGGCACATCATGTTCTACCTGCCCGTTTCCAGCTCCGCAAAGCCCCCCAGAGTCCGGTACCTTTTTGTCAACTTCAACGCCTGGGAGTACGTGGGATGCGACCACACCTGGGCCGGCTTGGTGACCACTCTGCTGGACGAGATTGAAGGAAAGAACCTCCTCCCCTTCAGCGTTTTCCGCGCGTTTGGCGGGGAGTTCTGGGAAGAGCCGGCCCCCCCAGCGAAGAAATGGGTCTTGAAGCCCTGGAGCAAGAGCTACCTGCTCTATGTCTTAGTTCTGTTAATAGTCTTTACGCTCTGTGCTTTGTTGCTCAGGAAGGTCCTCGGCCACCATGCCCAGGAGGCCCTGGGCTACATGGTCATCCCAGTGATCATTGCCATTTGTTTCCCTTTCTTGTGGGCCTGGAAAAACGTCTGGTTCACGCTGAAAAGGAAACTGCAGCGAGAGATGAGCAGAAAGGACCTGGGGGCCCAGCTGGGCTTCATGCACTCTGTGAAGCAAGAGGTGGAAACCATCCTGAAGTTCCTGCAGTTCATGGCGTTCCGGGAGGAACGAGAGATGCGGGTGGTGCTGAAGATCACCAACCTGGACCTCTGCACCCCGGACAAAGTGATGGGTGTCCTGGACGCCATGAGCACCCTCTTCTCGGACAAAGACGCGCCGTTCATCTCCATCTTGGCCGCGGACCCCGGCATCCTTGCAGAATGCATCCAGTGGTCAAGCAACGCCTGCAGCAACGGCTACTTATACTTGGACCGGATTGTGTCCTTGCCCTTCTCCTTGCCGCAGATGAGCTCGAAGGCCAAGAGGCAGTTGCTCAAGGAGATCCTGACCAGGAAAAAGAAGCGGGAGAAGAACCGAAGGAGCAGCCCCCAAGCCTCCAACCTGTTTGTGACGGAGGACATCCATCAAATCTTGCTGCGCTACCTGAGCAATGAGAATCGCAGCGAATACATCCCAGGGAACTCCACCCAAATGAAGAGGGTGGTGAACACTGTGCTGACCATCTCGTCCATGCTCAGACTGGGATTTAAGCCCCGGCTAAGGATGCGGGCCGACGGGAGAGAGGAGCGCCTGCCGGCCACCGAGGAGGTGATGGACTGGGTCATCCTTGCCAACTGTTGGCCGTGTCGCTTGAGCTGGATCCTGCAATGCGAGGAAGACGACCGGCAGCAAAGGAGGCTGCACCTGAGCCACGCTGTGCTCATCCAGCTGAAGCAGGGCAGTGGCGGCGGCGGCCAACGTGGCGGCGAAGCAGGGAGGAGAGATCGGCAGGGCTTGTTGGCATTTTACGAGGAAAACGCCGGGGAGCTGGACCAGATTAAGTATAAGATCCGAAAACTCTTGGAACTCGACGGGGACCCAGACCTTTTCCGAATCTTCTTGCAGAAGAAACACTTTACTGTGCAGAGGGCCAGGTATTTTGCCGATCTCCTCATCAACCTGGACTTCTCTTTGAAAAGGCAGTTTGCATTCCTCCGAGGCCTGAACGGCATCACTCGGTGTAACAAATGCAGCACTCAGTTGCCGCCCACTGACAAAATAGTGAGTTGGCGGGTGTTGAAAAAGAAAATCCCTTCGGAGCAAAAAGAAAACGAAAAGGGCTCCGAACTCCTGCCCAGCTGCCTGAAAATGCAGATGTCCAAGGACCTGAAAGATCTGGTGGGCTCCGCCCCTTCCACGGACTCCGCCGCTGGCGTCAAAAGCAAAACGCCCGTCGCTGCCAAGTCCTGGAAGCTGAACATCTATAACTAGGCATGTGGTCCAAATTCTAAGCAGAGACCCTGGGCTGCCATTGTGGGAGCCCATCTCCCTTCTCCTCCTTTCAGGCCACATGTGGCTGTCGCTCTGGTTATTATCAGGTCTACAAGAGTGACCAAAGCCGCGAACGCCCTTCAGGCGCACGGCGGTTTTGCAGGTTGAAGGGAAGGGCTTGGGACTTTCCTGGCGACCTAGCCTTGCGCCCTGAAATGGCCCCTCTGCAAAGATAATTTGATAACGCTGCCTTGTTGGAGGAGGGTGAACACAACTCAATCTTCATGTTGATGCAGGAGAGGCTGAAATTTGCACGCCTGCCGTTGTCATGTCTTGCGGTGATTTCTATGACTAAGTAAGCTGGCAAGGAATGATTTATAAACCCCTGGAAACGTCTCTCCCCCCCCCCCCCTTTGGTTACAGACATTATGCAACTTGGTGCATGTTCAATTTGGATTTTAACACTAGTGGATATTAAGAATTGGAGGTGCAATTGGATCCAATCTGTATCTGGGAGGCAGACCTAACTTGCAAGACAGACTCCTTTTCTTAAGCTGGCTGCTACCTCGGCTCACGCTGCCAAAGGACTTTTGTATAGATGTGGTCTCATCCAGAACGACCGATGAGAAGCCCCAACCAGGGTTCACAGTCGAAAACGGGCATCAGGGAGGCAACAGAGAGAGGGGAGGGAAGTGGAGGCCGACAGGCAGGGGAAACGACACGTGATTATTTTACGTACACGTCACGTACGTGTTTCGTCACAACAGGCAGGACATCATTATGCTCTCACCCAGTTATTCTTTGTTTTCCCTTTTGTCCTTCTAATGCATTCGAAATAAGAACAAAGCACAACTTGTAGCCGGCCTTGATCACCAACTGCTATTTCATATAACTAGACGGCTGTAAGGCCCACCACGATCCTGCAACAATATCGCGGGCATTTATCAAACCGCGACCAGATTCATCACTGAATAAAGGGATGTGTTACCAACTTAAACTTGATCTAGGTTATTGAACACACCAAATGATTCTTTCTTTACATTTAATATGCCTTAGGCTCCTGTTTCATTTCAAACTAATCTTCCCTGAAAATACATAATTTTTTTTATACACGCTGGAATATTGTATAACCTTTGCATTTTTTCTAAGTGCAAACCCCCAAATGTGAGGAAATTATGGATTTTCAGCTAAGAAGGGGGAGAAATCCGCTTTATTCCAGTTGTGAAAATGTCTTCTTGTCGGTCACTATTCCTGACTGCAAACAATGGCTCCTCACTGTATTGCTCGAAGACTTCCGGGTGTGTGGCCTGGCTGGGCACTGATACCCAGGGGTATCAAAGGCCCCATGACTGACCCGTGAGACGCCCCAGCCCCTACCCGGAGGGTGCTGGGAGAAGGCGGAGACAGCGTGATGTGTATGAACCTCTTGGCCAAGAGACCCCCTCACATGTATACTTTACTATCTATATACAGTATGTATTTGGAAACCCTTGTACTCTCCCCTCCACACACACATAATCCAAGCTCCCCCCCCATTAAAAGAGCTCTCACGGCCCCGATCCAGAGATGGTCACACACTGCGGTCACCGTTGCTTGCAAGTAGAAGCACTGGTGAGAGGCGGGGATGAACATTTGCACCTGGGTTGCTGGGCAGGTGGAAACGCCCCTCTCCTCCCTTCTGCTCCACCTCCCCCTTCCTGTCTGGATCCAGCAGGAGCAGGGAAGGCAGCTGCTGAGGCGCCACCGGGTAAGGGCCCTGTCATTGGCTGCGCTGCCTCAGGCTCCAGCTCCAATTCACTGCTCGAACAAACAGCCGCCTTTCACACATTGTTTTCCATTCCCCTTTACAGTAACAGACCGGAAGCAACACAGCTTCCCAAAAGGAACAGCCTGGCCTGGCCCGCTTTCAACCCCACCAAATAAAATCCTCCCCCGCCCTTGCTGAACACTCTCCCGCTGTTAAGGTCTTAAGGACATGCAAGTCAACATGAATGTTATTATCTGGTTCCTCCTCCAGCCTCAGACTACAAGCCATAAGCAACCTCCTGGTTTTTAGAAGTGGGTTTTCTCTGTGCCAGGTGCAAGGGAGTGTCAACGGGAAACAGGTTATCTTGTTGTCTTGTGCTGCCTGAGGCATCTGGTGGGGCCATTGTGTGGCACAGGAAGCTGGACTAGATGGGCTTTTGGCCTGATCCAGCAGGGCTCTTCTTATGTTCTTATGTTCTTATGACTATTGGTCAGAGCACAGCGTCTCCGAGACAGGCAGGGACCACCAGCCGCCACAGCCGTCTTCAGCCCCGACTGCGGGACATTCTTGTTCCGTCCAATCTGAGATTTACCTGCAAAGGTTTTCCCTGGAGAGACTCATCGACAACCTGCTCCCTCTGAGCGCGTTATCTTGCAGCACCAGCCTCTTCTTCTCTTCGAGGGTCGGCCCTGGGGCGGCTGCTGCTGCTGCTGCTGCAGGGAAGGAACCCTGTGGGGGCACCGATCCCAGGAAGTACACACTGAAAGTCATCCACTCTCCAAGGCCCATGCCCAGGACATCCTTGATTTCACTTCGGTCGCTGTAGACCAAGGCCCGGCCGCTCAGGTTGTGCTCCCTTAGCCTCTCCTGATACCGCTGGATATTTTCCTCTTTCAAGCCGAGTTTGTCCATCTGGAAAGGAGGCGGAAAACAGATGAGCACCTGCAACCTGACGGCTGGCTGGCAGCAGCTCCGAACGACCCCAGCCCATGACTCTTGTTGGGCGGAGAGCCAGGAGTCTGCAGGCTCCAGCCGAGTTGCGAATCCAGCCGTTCGGAGCTGCAGGCCCAGGGCATTGCTCAGCTGCGACCGTGTGCCTGGCAGTCCCGAGAAGGTCAACGGCTGACGAGCGGGTTGGTGAGAAGCCAAGAGTCAGGCCAAGGTCGGCAGCCCGAAGCCGGGCCAGAAATCAAGAAGCCGACTCGGAAAGCACAGCCGGCCTTGCAGGCCCCAGGGAGGGGGTAGGAAAGGAAGACAGGATCCAGGCAAGGAAGAAGCTGGGCTGAAGGCCGGAAACGTTGGCAGGCCCTGGCTGAACCATGATCTGGCTAACCCAGGAGCGTTTACAGAAGCGCGCCAGAATCCCAGGAGGCGGAAAGGTCAAGAAGACAGCCCCAGCAGCAGCCAGCGGCCCCCGACCCGGACGACCGCGGGGTCACTTACCTCCCTGCAGACCTCGTCCACCGACATCCTGAGCAGGGTGCATTTGGAAAGCCCGGGGGGCTTCTGGGGCCGCTTCAGGCTGTGGCTCCCTCGCAACAGCTCCATGTGCCTCTTCAGGGAAGAGTCCAAGTTGACGGTGAAGGGCAGGAAGAAGTTGGCATCCTGCACCCGGAACCTGCTGCAGAGGAAGCTGTGGAAGAGCTCCGGGTCGCCGTCCAGCTCCAGCAGCTTCTCCAGCTGGGCTTTGAGCAGGTCCAGCTCTTCCATGTACTTCTCGTACACCTCCCACAGGAAGAGGTCGGGGGCGAGGTGGTACCCCTGCCCCATGCCCAAGCGGCTCATCTGCTCGTCGTCCTCGATGCACTGCAAGATCCAGCTCAGGCGGCAAGGCCACTGGTTGGCCAGGAGCACCCACGCCGCCACCTTGGCGGGACACAGCTGCTCCCGCGGGACCGTCGTCGCCATGAGCCGGACGGTGACGGAGACGGTGTTGATGATCCGCTTCATCTGCACCACGTTCTCCGTCATGTACTCCTTCATGGTTTCATCCAGGAGGAAGTCAAAGGCTTCCTGAATGAGGTCTTTGGCTTTGAAGCCTTTCCGACACCTTGTTCTCGCGGATTCTTCCTTCCCAGGCCCGATGACAACTAAAGGGACCTCGGCATCATCTGGGCGCCGAGTGGGTGTGCTCCGGTTAGCGGCATCGCAGCAAAGGCAGGGGGCTGCTCTGGGAGAAGACCCCGGCTGCTGTTCCCGCTGGACATTCTCTCCCAGCCCCTCCTCGTCTTCGAGGCTTTTCTCCAGCTCCCGCCTGCAGTCCACCATGTTCCTCATCAGCTGCATCTTGGTGTCGCTGTCCATCTTGGGCGTGGAAAAGGGCAGGGTGATGATGCGGTTCAGGAACTCGTAGCCGTTGTTGGCCATGCCTTTCATGTACAAGGAGCTCTCCACGCAGTCCACGATCACGCTGGGGTCGACCGCCAGGATGGAGATGAAAGGGGCCTCATAGTCCGAGAGCAGGATGTTCATGGCGTCCAGGACGCCCACCACCTTGTCCGGGCTGCAGCGGTCCAGGCTGGTGATCTCCAGCACCACCCGCAGCTTCCGGCGCTGGAAGATGGCCATGAACTGCAGGAACTTGGCGATGATCTTGACCTCCCTCTTGACGTTGCTCATGAAGCCCAGCTGAGCGCTGAGGTCCGTCCGGTTCATCTGCCTCTCCAGGTGGGCCTTCTGAGTGACCACCACGTTCCGGACCACCATGATCACCGTCCTGATGGCCACCGCGGCCGTGATCCCAACCGCGGTGGCCCCAACACCCTCCACAATGGCGATGGCGTCCCCAGAAGCGTCACCGACAGGGATCCCGAAAAGGAAGATGAGGACGGCCACGGCCACGGCCACGGCCGCCACCAGAAGCACAGCCGCCCACAACGGCAGGCAGAGGAACCTCTTGCTGACCCACTCCTTCCTGAGAGGCGCCTCAAGGACTCCGCACTTCCTCCCCACAGCCCTGTAGACGCTCATGGGGATGAGGCCGAAATGGTTCTCGATGCCGTCACACAAGGCGGTGATGAGGCCTGCCCAGAGCTGGTCGCTTCCCGCATATTCCCAGGCACTGAAGTGGATGAAGACGTGCCGGACGTTCCTCCTCTTCTTGTGCTGCGGCGTCAGGACGGGGCGGTAGAAGACCATGAGGAGGACAACGTAGACCAGATCCCAGCCAGAGGCCCCTCCTCGCTGCTTCATCCCAGTCCGCCGAAGCTCCTGTTCGTCTTTTTTCCACGACTGGAGGTGCATGTAGTCTGGGGTGCAAAAGTGGAGGGTTAGTCCGGAGCCAGCCTTGGCTCCCAGTCACTGTCCTGCGCTTTGGTTGTCCAAGTGCTTTAGAAATAACAAAGGGAGGAGGAGGAGGGTGTCGTTAGTCCAGCCTACGAGACTGGACGGCAAGAGTGATGATACTGGCCAAGTCCCCATTCTCATCTGTGACCCACGACCCAAAAACAAAGATCTGGCTCTGGAAATAGAATTGCTCTCTCAGAAGACAGCCACCAAGAAACCCACCCTCTCTGCGTCCGTTCCATCTTTATTCAGAAAACCACTCATGCTAGCAGCCCTTATCTCATCCAGTGGGGATAAGTTCCACAGGCTACGTTTCTGGGAAGTCCTTTTGCGGGTGGATGCCACCCAGAATAAGAACGACTCACCCTGAATCCTTTTCAAGTGGAAGCTCTTGCAGTGGCCCCATGGCGCGTAAAACCCAACCGTCACTGGCGTGGCGACACAATAGAGGGCCTTGGCGAGGGAAAAGCAATAGGCGTCACCTTTGTTCTGGAATTCTGCAAGAGGGAGAGCGCCGGCAAAAGAGAAAGACCACATCAGGCTACTTCTGCCTCGTCACTCTGCGGCTTTTTCTCCTTACGCACGAGACTCCGATCCATTCACTCAGGCAGGGAATTGACAGGGGTGCTCACCATTCACCTCCACTACTCCTCCCCCTCCCTGGATTTTGAAAATGAAAAGGGAAACGGAGTGGAAGAGGAAGTGCAGAGGAGAGTGGTGGGCTAGAGCGTCTCCAACGCACTCAGAGCCTAAAACTTCTGTTTTTAAACTGAAAGATTTCCATGACTATGATTCTATGTATGGCAACGTACTGGAAACGTGTGCGGCCGGCAGTTCAATTGAAGCACCAGTAAGGAAAGCTGCATCCCCTGGGGGGAAAATGAACATCGTGTCTAGGGTGGAAGAGGGGACACTCTGGCTATTATTTTCTGCTCTGGGTGACTGAAATAACTGGCCCATCCTCTAGGATCCCTGCTTCAGTTTACCAAGCGCGTAGGGTTGCGAGGACAGCCCTCCCGTGCCCCCCTTCTCCCCTCTCTGCAAAGGATAGTCGGGGACCAGCCTCCGACTGCTGACGGTACGCCCTCAAGCAGGGTGCGTCCCTGGTCCTGTCGTCAGCAGTTACCAGCTGCTTGGGCAGCAACTCTGGGTCTTGACTGGGGGGACACACCTTAAAACAACCCCCCCCACACACTTACCTCTGGTCAAGGAGACCATTGCTGATGTGGGCCGCTATGTGTCGAAGGCTGGAGGAGGACCCCAAACGCTGGGCGCTGAGGAGAGAAGGAGAACATGGCAGAGTTGTTCTCAAGCTGGCTCCGAGCCCCAGATTTCGGAAGGCCCCAAACCAGGCCTGGCACATCTGTGAGGCTGACTGAGGGGGGGGGGTCACCTCAGGCAGAAGATGGGTGGCCTGTCACAGCTGCCCACCTCCCTCCACCCACTGGCCTCCACTGCCTCAAGCCTCGTGATTGCGTTGGCCCTGAGCCCAAAATCATGTCCTCGGATTGGCAGCATCTATCGAAGGACTCCAGCAGAGTGTGGCTTCTTCCGTTACCTGGAGATGCCCAGACCCGAAGGGGGCTTTCACTCCCTGGCCAGTGGCAACCTGGCTGCTTCTCATGCCTCCAGCGGCTCCTGCTCTTCCACCCCTCAACCCCAAAGGACAATGAGCAGCTCGAGAAACGCAGCTGGCCCTTCCTGCGCCAACCACCCCCTCCAGCACCCTCTGCGTCTCTCCTCGGGGCCGGAGGGTCAGCTTCATAGACGAAGCAGAAGCAAGCCCTCGCCCTGTTCCTAGATGGCTTCCCTTCAGGCCCCAGGGAGGGGGGGGCCTGCTCAAAGGGCTCCCCAGCAAAAACACAGCTCTCATGCTGCATGACGACCGACCGGGAAGGTGCCCAAGGAAAGGGGCTGGCATCTCCCTGCCACGCTGCTGCTGTCATAAGAACATAAGAACATAAGAAGAGCCCTGCTGGATCAGGCCAAAAGCCCATCTAGTCCAGCTTCCTGTGTCACACAGTGGCCCCACCAGATGCCTCAGGGAGCACACGAGACAACAAGATAACCTGTGTCCAGTCGCCACTCCCTTGCACCTGGCACAGAGAAAACCCACTTCTAAAAACCAGGAGGTTGCTTATGGCTTGTAACCTGTGATGGTCTTTTCCTCCATGAATTTGAGGGCAAGGAGTGTTTGGCACGAGCCAGCATGGAAGCATGCCCGTCTTGCCCGCAGCCTTGGGTGGAGCAGTCCAGGATAAGCATCACCAGGTTGTGCAGCTGAGCAGAGAGCCCCAGTCGGGGGGGGGGGGAACGCTCTAAAGCAAGAAGCGGAAAACTGGGGCAGGGTGTGCCGGGGCCCTTCTGCTTCGACCCAAAGTTCTGCCTAACCCAGTCTTCTGTCTCCACCAGCGGCCTAAACAAACACTCTTAAGACTGCACACTTACTTGGGAATAATTCCATCTGAAGCTCGTGGGACTTGCTTCTGAGTAAACAGGCATCAGAGGGAAGCAAACCCCACCAACCTCGTACTTCCGACTAAATATTCTTGGGTGTGCAGGTTGCCCTTCTCCACTTAACCCCTGGGCACGCTTGGCAGTTTACAGGCATCACCAGCTGCCAGAGCACCACAGGGGAGTACAGGAAACTCGGCACAATGGCCTTTTCTGCATGCGAAGAGCGGAGACCTCAATTAGAGGCCAGGGCACAAGGTCGTCTTTCTCCCAACCCAGCGGCGCAGGGGCACCCCCTGGGCACACAAGGACAGGAGGTCTACTTACAGGCAGGGAGGGCACAGGTAGCGTGGCGCTCGGTTCCGGCTGAGGCAGGGCCTCGCTGCACGAACTTTGCCCTCCTCTTTTCCAGATAACGTTATCAAGTCCCAGGACGCTTTATAGCTTGAAGGAGGTGAATTTCTCACGCAAGACTGTGAGAGATGTCGTGGTGCCCTGAGTTTCAGACCTGGCTGCACTAGGAGCATAAAGCAGGACCTCTGATCTCCCTCCCAATTATCCAGACGCAGGAGGTGGGAGTGAGTAGAGTTCAGAAGCACAGGATCAGGGTTATGATTCTGAAGAGGCTGCCTGGAGAACCCAAGGGAGAATCCAGCCTCTTTAACCCGGTGAGAGGCTATCCTCACGACACCAAAAATACCCACGGATTTTGCTCTTCAAACAAAAATTAGCACCCCACTCTACTCATCTTCGTTTTCTTTTTTGGAAGAAGAAATTAGTCTGGTTGTCCTTTTCCCCCCTCATATTTGCTACCACCAATGACAGAAAAAGAGGACCTATTCTGAAAAAAGATTTTAATCGACTTTCTCTGCCACAATACAAGTGTTAGCCTTAAGGTGTCACAAATCTCCATTGCACCCTCAAAAGTGTAGGCCGATTTTAATTCGGCTCCAGTAACCACACGGTAGTGTTTTCATGCTGCTTCCAAAATTCATTCTTTCAGATTAACGCCAGTCGCCACTTTCCTCAGAGACAGGGCGAGTGAGTTTCACAAGCCATGCAAGGAGCTGGGGGACCTTCAGCAGGGTTCTCAGCATCCACACAGGACTGGACTGAAGAATTCCTTGGGGCAGGCCATAATAATTAAGCTGCTCAAAATAGCTTCAGACCTGTGTGCAAGATGTGCCCGAGTCCACTTATGCAGAGAAAGAGGAAAAGAGCAGAGCGGTGGGAACAGAATGATGAAAATCGGCGTCTCAACGGCGCTCTCTGGTGGCAGCTGCCGCTCAAACTGGGACACTTATCTGCAAATCTCATGTTTCCTCTCTAGCTATGCTGATATATCCGCCAGGAAAGCTGTCCCAGCAACAGGGAGAGGGGAGAAATGATCGGTCTGTACAAACTGGGGAGGAGGGAGGGTCTTCCTAAGAAAGTAAGGCTCCGTATAACAAGTCACCGATCCTCCAAATTCGTCTTGACAAAGGCACCCATCTGTTTGGTGTGGGCATTTCGGAGTTGCTCCAGCTGCCTCTGCCCACGGCGGACAAGGTATTCTATGTACATGACGTTCGTTCGAGGGATTTGGGCGTTCTTCCGGAATTCGGCCCGTATCCGTGGCAAGAAACCGGGCTTGTCCTTGCTGACTCGTAAGAAATTTCTATACAAGGTGAGCACTTGCTTCTGGAGTTTGCTGTGGCGCGCCATGGTGCTGCCGGCTGACCAGGGAGGGCTGGCTTGGCAAAGTGCTGGGAAACCAAGAGGAGGTACATTAGATGAAGGCAGGGTGATGGAAAACACTCAGCTTTAAATCCCCTTGATAAGCCCAAAGTGGGACATGGAATTTGAACATTGGAGTTGGAACCTTGGAGGTCATCTAGACCAGCCCCCTACTCGGTGCAGGCAACTGCTATAGGCTCCCCGTCCTTCAAGTCCTCCTTCCCACACAGTAGCCAACCAATTGTCTCCAAGAAGCCCACAAGCAACGCATGAAGGCAATACCCCTCTCCTGCAATTGCCCCGCCAAAAACTGGTGTTCTGAGATAAAGTGCCCCTGAACATGGAAGCCTGGCATGGATATGTGACCAACAGCCAGTGATTTAGACCTCTCCGTGTGTAATTGTCTCATCCCCTTTTGAGGCCACTTAAGGTAGCGACTGCTGGACACAGATCATGGCAAAGGCCTGTCGCTGACAATTATTTATTTAATTTGTCCCCCCCCCCTCTTTGGGGTGGACGTTTTACAGATCAGTGTGTCGTCATTCGGGCAAGCTGCGCCTGCTGTCAAGCTAGACTTCCCTTTTTACTTCTGCAAGTTTCCAAGTCTCAGTTTCCCCCGTCTCTAAAATGGGAAGAGCACACCGCGTTCTCCGCCCGCCGCCTCGCGGGGTTGCTGCAAGGGGGAGATTTATAAAGAAGGAATCTCCCGCTCTGCAAGTGAGAGCGCGACGTCAGGCTAAACAGTGGAAGGAGGGGGAGAGGCCGGGCGCCCCCCACCGCCCCAGCCGGACCACCGGCGCCCCTTTTCCTTTGCTCAGTTGCTCTCGCGTGTTTTCAAGCCTGCCAGCCGGGACTTGCCTGTGCTTAAGTCCGCGCAGCGCGTAGTAGAGACAAGGGAAGCGAGTCCCCGCCCGGTGCCCTGCAGTGTGTGTGACCCTGCCAATGCCAGGAGACTACCGGAGCCGCCGCCCACCTCCGCCCGGACCCTCCGGGCGGGCAGCGGGACCTCCACGTGACCTCCCAGGGCGGCTGCAACAAGCCGTGGAACGGTGGGACGCGTCGGAGCGCTCTACTCGCTCGCTATTGGCCCGCCCGAGGGAAGTGGGCGTTCCCAAGGAGTTCCCTGCGGCCACGTGGGACGGGCTAAGGTCGTGCGTCTGCGCAGGCTCAGCCCCCAGCGAAGCTGCTCCGCTGCCCGAGTGGGAAACGTCACGGACCCGCTGCCGCTGCCAAAAGCCCCAACTCGCTCTTAAGTTGTAAAAGGGTTAACTTGTTCTTCGAAAAAATAAAAACAGGCAAACAGCCACTCTGTTAGAAAAGCAGCTTCCTAACGGGGCCAACGCCCATATTCCCATACACACATCTGGCCCAGGAGGCTGCACGCTGTGGGTCCCTCCACGCCGTTTAAGGGCCAGTGTGGCGTTGCATCGAGTAAACCCTTGGCGCTTGAGTGACTGTTGTTCGCCGCCAACCACAGGGGGGGAGGGAAGACCTGCCTTGGGACCACTGCAGATGTGGAGTGGGAGGGACGCTGTGCCAATTCTCTTTCTGGGGTTGTGCAGCTGGTAGGAATCGTGGCTGAGCAACTTGCCTGTGGCTTCCATTTCCTCCTTTATTTTGAAAGGGAGACAATTAAAACTCCTACTCTTATTTAGTAAATTGGGAATTCCCAATTTACTCTTACTGTTTTATTTTGGCTTCTGCAGATATTAAGAGCAGCCTTGTGATATTAAAGGCAAAAACTGAAGTACTTTGGCCACATAATGAGAAGACAGGATACCCAGGAAAAGTTGCTGATGCTGGTAGGGAAAGTGGAAGGCAAAAGGAAGTGAGCCCAACCGAGGGCAGGAGGGAGGGATGATAGATATTCTGGGGGTGCCAGACTCAACCTTGGGGGAGCTGGGGGTGGCGACAGAGATCTTCACCCTTGAGCACAAGCAGGGGCGGAGGTCAGTTGCAGCACAGATGGAATTCAGCCAAAGTAACCGGCGCTCTTTGTTTTGCTTAGCCAAATCTTCGGGTAGCGCTTGAAACGATAACTCCCAAAGACACAGCAACCCACCCATCTCTGCGCCAGGCCCCAGGAAGCTTCTGCTGCCTACAGCAAGGGGAGGGGGGGGGGGTTAAATGGACCAGTGGACTGCCTCTCGTAACTCATAAGGCCAATTCTCATTAACAATCCCTCTGCTAGTTCTTCAAATACACACACAACACTCGTATCTGGAATGCATTTGTCCCCCAAAAATTTAATTTGTAATCATCACATAGCATCAGCCAGCAGCAAAAAAAAAAATTGTTCACAATGGAAAAAAATGCATGGGCATAGAAATGTCTTTGTTTGTAAAGCAGAACGATTCTTGGACGCGTCTGCTTCCAGACTCTCCTTTCAACTACTGGCTTCTGAAAGCACGAAGGCTGCTCTGTGGGAAACGGAAGCGGCCTTGTCATGCCACCGCCCCCCCATTCCAGGACTGCTACTACAACGCAAGGACACTCCGGTACCTTCTATGGCACCAAACCGGCACAGAGGGGGGCGCAGGTGAGAAAGTTCCAAGGGAATGTTGCATCTTCACAGAACAAAACAGAGATGACCAGGGAAAACCACCAAAACACAAGTGAAAGAACACGCAGCGGCTGTCGTATCTTCTCCCTCCTGCCTGCGCACGTGGCCTCTGGCGCACGGTCAGAATGCAGCAAGGCGCCACAGAAGCAGCGGCAACCGGCTGTGCCAAGGGAGAACTTTGCGACCCTCTCCAGTTCTTTGGGCCACCTCCGCGTCCCCTCACATTTCATCCTCCAGCCCATAGTCCTCTTCTGGGAAATCCCCCACGGTGACATACTGAGGCTTCACAAAGGCTCCATACTTGTCTTGGCACTGGAAGTACTGCTTGCCGCTTACGCTGTCAAAGAAAAGGAGACCAGAACAGAAGGCGGTGTCACACTTGGGCCCCGAGTCAGCCACGTAAGTCTCCACGAGTTTCCGCTCTACGAACGCTGCCGACAAGGTTGCATTTTTGCTTTAGTGACCACCCGACCATGTATCTATTACTAAACTGTGGATTGCATGGAGTTACAGATCTAACATGGCTGGTCAGGTGCCAGAAATTAAGGCCGTCCCGCTCTGGTGCCTCAGAGTGAGAAGTGGCCGCCCGCCTCAGACAGAAGCCAGTGAGAGATTTACCTGCCAGCATGCTTGCCCAAAGGTTCATCGTACTTGATGCCGACCCAGTAACCAGGCTTAAAATCTGCTAAGCCTAAGAAACAGAAGGGGAAGAATGAAGACACCTTAGGGGTACAGGCCTGCTGCGACCCAATCCGAAGCAGGCTTCCACAGGAGCAAGTCCCACCATGTTCAGTGGCACGG
Organism: Plestiodon gilberti rubricaudatus; assembly: GCA_026170595.1. Classification (NCBI taxonomy): domain Eukaryota; kingdom Metazoa; phylum Chordata; class Lepidosauria; order Squamata; family Scincidae; genus Plestiodon; species Plestiodon gilberti. The sequence continues at coordinate 11,410,053 of JANXHW010000011.1, forward strand.
CCTTCAGGCAGCTTGAAGGAACACAGCTGCTTCTGCAATGAGACCCAGGATCCCTGTCCAGGCCCCGAATTTGGATTCCGCTAAAATTGTGCTTCTCTGAGAGCGAGGCCCAAGGCGAGGCGCTCCCTCCCACCCAGGTCTGCACTCCATTCTCCACAACCCCCAAAAGGGAGCAGGAACCTCCCTGGACTCACCAACATACATGACTGTCCCCCGTTTGTTGGGCTGCCCCGAGGCCCGCACCTCACACCTGGCCCCCACAGAAATGGCCTCCGCCAGGGCCTTCTCCTCCGCCAACTTCTCCTCCTGCTCCGCTTCCTTCCTGGACATGTCTTCCTTGTTGTACTGCCCCAATTTGTTGCGCTTCATGAAGGAGCGTGCCGTATCTGTGGAGCAGAGCGAAGACGCTCCTGGATTCAGGACATTCCTTGGAAGATACAGCAAGCAAAGGCTTCCTCCCCACACGTGGTTGAGTCGTCCAAAACAGTTAGCGGGGATCAGAAGCTGGCGCAAGGGCAGCACAGGGGCGCCGGGGGAAGGAACATCCAACATAGACTGGAAACTGCCTGGCAGACATGACGCTGACATTTTTAAGATCCAATTTCTTACCGAGGACTAGAGAATTAACAAATGTTCAGAAATACACAAGGCGGCCTTCTCAGCAATGGCACCCAAGTTATGGAACTCCTTACCCCTAGATGCAAGGCTGGCTACCTCACTTCCACAGCAACTGAAAACATCTCTGTACCATTTAGCTTTTGGAGTCTACGTTCATGGTGATCTGATCTGGACACTCTTGATTCCGTTTTCACGCTGAGCCCTGTATAAACTGGCCGACTCCAGCAATCAGCCCACAACCATCACCAAAGACCTGGGGCATTTTCTCTGCATGCCAGAAACACGTCACCCATCACCCCACCCCGCCCACTGTTAGGCAGCTCTAGTCCTCGCAGCCACATTCAGGAGAGACAGCCTGCCTGCCTGCCTGCCTGCCAGCCATCCTCACCTGTCCTCTTCTCATATTCGGAATCAGGTATCTCGAACTTCTCCACCCTTGACACGTCTTCATATTCTCCGATCTTGGCGCCACTCTGGTCGATCACCTGCAAGCCCACACAAAACAGCCGCCTGGCATCACTGGCCTGGCCTCTCTTTTTACTGCATGAGCAAAGCCGCAAGAAACGCCCTGCACAGTCCCTGTTCAGGCTTGGAACAGGACCTTAACAGGACCCTCCTGGGGAGACCCTCCAGACCTGGCACCCAAGTCCAAGATGCAGACACAGACACCCCAGTCTGCCTGCTCTCCCCTTGGCCAAAGGAGCTACCTGGTGCAGAGAGCCGCAGCCCGGGAATGACCAGCGCAACACTCACGTGGATCCTGCACCCGTCGTCAATGGGGTAAGAGCCCAGCAAGGCCTCGTCACTGTCCAGCTTCATCACAAACTTGTCATCTGGAGTATAGAGCTCAAGGTCCATGCATGATGCTGGACTTCCCACGACCAGCTCCAACTTACACTGCGGACAGGCAAGCAGACAGACCCAGTCAGGAGGGGTGGGGAGCAGGGAGGAATATTGCTCTCAGCTGGTAGGCCAAGTGGTCAGCAGCAAACACTGAACAGAAAACTACCACGGCTTGAGCCCGCAGCAGCGGGGAGACACTGAGCAGTCGAGGGCTGCCAAAGAGACCTCAACAGTGAATATCAGCTAGGGGTCAGAAACTCGAGCCCCCTTGGCCGCCTGAGGGGTGCTGCCTCGCCCTCCAGTTGCCAAGCTAAAGGCACAAGCTAAAGGCACTTCAAGGGGTGTTGGGAGCCCAGAGCACCCTTGGGTGGGTTGCTTCTCAGTGGCTGACTAGGCTGTCTGCCCGCCCCTCGGGCAAGAAGCAGGTCACTCTAAACAGTTGGGAAAACAAAACCAGGAAATTCAGGAGCAGGAGGAGAAAAGCTCGGCAACCCCCCTCCTTAAAAATGTCATGCTAGCTTCTCTCTGCCAGAAGGTAAAAAGATGCCGGTTGGAAACAAAAATCCCAGCTCTGGCACAAAGCCACACACTGCTGCCGGGTAGTAGGGCGGGGTGGGGGGAAGCAGAGAGAGAGAGAGAGACACAGAGAGACAGAGACAGAGAGAGCTGGCTGGTTGGCCACCAGCTGCCAAGCTGCAGTTAATCCTGGTTTGGATGCGCGGCAAACAAAAGGATTTTCTGTTGACAGAAGTCCATTTGCAGGGACCGTGGCTCCAAACAGAGGCCGGCCGGCACACTTCTGCCAAGCACTGGGGACGGATGCAAATACCGTATTTCTTCGAGTCTAAGGCACCATCGATTCTAAGGCGCACCTTTACTTTCAGTACCACCAGCAGGGGAAAAAAAATCCATCGATTGTAAGACTCACCTCCCTTCATTGAATCTACCCGCTCAGCACCAACTCTCCCCAGCATATCTCCTGCAGCTGAGGATGACTGAGTGTACTGCCTTTGCATAGCATTTCTGGCCCAGCCAGAAAGTGCCATTTCCTTCATTACCTGGGCTTGAGGGAGCTTCAGGGAGGCCTGCGCAACCCTCTGCAGGTCTCCCTGATCTTCAGTTCTAATCTTCAGGAAATGGCCGAAAATCACCATTTTTTGCCAAACTGAAGATCGAGGAGGCCTGCAGAAGGTCGCACAGGTCTCCCTGAAGCTCCCGCAAGCCCCAGTAAGTAAGAAGATAGCATTTTGGGGTGCTTTTTGGAGACCTTCGATTCTAAGACGCACGCCATTTTTTGAAATGCTTAATTGGGAAAAAACATGCGTCTTAGAATTGAAGAAATACAGTATTACGATGGCCAAAGGAGTCACTGCGGAACCCCCCGGAGCTGGGAGCCCGAATTTGAAGCAGGTGCAAAGAGCTGTCGGAGATAGCTGGATGGCAGAAAACAGCATCCTCCCAGGCACAGGCAGGCAACCAGTTGAGCCATGCCAGCCGCAGAGGCAGCGCGGTGCAAAATGCCGCATGGCCAAGTAGTGCAAAGCCACGCAGTGCAAAACTGAGCCACGTCACCCAAGCTCAGGCTGTCCGAGGGGGAAGTTGCCTTTTCCTTGGAGGGATTCCTCTTGACACAACAAACAGGAAGGAATTATCCTGCTGCACAGACGTGTCCTCCCAAATGCACAAGTCCTTTTAGCAACACAGTCTCAGGGCACATTCCCACAGACAGTAAACAGTCAGATACATCTGCAGCAACCGGGCTGCAGCAACCGGGCTGCACCGCGTCGGCGTAAGTGTGGCAAGGGGGCTGTGCAGTTTGGAACTACTCTCTCTCTCTCTTTCTCTCATACACACACACACACACACACACACACACACACACACACACACACACACCATCCCACAGGGCCCACAACAACATCCTGGCTCCTTGGAAGCTGCAGGTGTTGCGGCACTGGAGCGTACCGGACTGTGGGAAGGGGCAGCGCGCACACACACGGTAAGCTACACAACACATACGCTCATGAGTGAAGGCTGTCAAAGTCTTTCCTCCTAAACAGGAACGGGAAGGAAGGATAGAAGGGAAGGAGGAGAAGATTCAATCCCTGTGTCAGTGGGTGTGTATGGGAAGGTGTCTTACTCCCTGGGGGGGGGGGGGAAGGAAAGAAAACGAGTTCCACATTTTCCCTTCTCAGCCAGCTGCTTGTGGGCTTTGTGGTTGTTGTACCCCGCTGCATTCATTCTGTTTCGGTGGTTTTTATTTTTGCGTCCTCCTCCTTCCACGCCGGCGCTGTGACCGCGCAGTAGACATGCCTTCCTCACTAGCAGCATTTCGTGCCTTTTTGGACGGCGGCGCTGTTTTTTCCTCTGCATTGTACGCCGCCTGGAGCGCCACGCGGGGGGAGGGGGGGGAAGGAGCAACATAAAATAAGCCAGTCCCGCAAATAAAATAAATAAATAAATAAATAAATGGGGTCGCCAGGAGGGGTCACCCACCCCCTCGACAAGTGCACAAAGGCCATTAACGGCGATAACGAGGAAGGAGACACGACGCAGGTGGGGGGGGGAAGGGAGAGGGAGGGAGGCAGGGGGGTCCGAGGGGGGCTACCCCCCAGGAAGAAAGGGGAGCCCCGCCCGTCCCCTGGTGGGTGGTGGCTGGGGGGGGCTGCGCGAGGCTGCGGGGGGAGGGGAGGGGCGGGGTGCCTGCCCCTCCCCCGCGGCTCCTACCTTGAACTCGGCGATGGTGAGGCCGCGGGGGTATCGCTTCAAGGCCCGGAAGGAGTTGAGGCTGCTGCTGATGGACACCGACACCACCGCGGGGCTCCCGGACAGGTTCATCCTGCCCGACCCAAATCACCTCAGCCTCCCGTCTCGTCTCCCGTCTTCTGTCTTGGGCCGCTTTCCCCGCCCAGCCAATCGCGTTGTGCCTCGCCCGGCGCTCGGCCCGCCTCCCTTCTCCTTCTCACCAATCGCGTCAAAGCTCTCGCTCAGACGCCACACCCCGCGCCAAGCCGTGGTCCAACGGGTTTCTTGGCTGGCTTTTCATCAAACGAGGCGCTTGCGGGATTTTAGCCACTAGAACGCCGAGATACATCGGCGATAAGGCGGTTTATCCAATGGATGTACGCGATGTAGGGGGAAAGAGAAGGGCTTGAAGCCAAAGCTTAGAGAGGGCAAGGCTGGTTGCAAAGAAAGTGCGTGTAGATAGGTTAGCATGGAGCCGGCGTCTTTTCGGCGCGGAGATGCGCAAGGAAGCAAAGCTCCGTTGCAGCTGCAGGCATGCGGGTCACGGGTGCATGCCTCATTTTGCTGTCATCACTGACACAATTCATATATATAGGGCTGGCTGGCTATCTATCAGTGCGTAATTAAGAAAAGCATGGTGGAACAAGCCCAAGGGGGGGGGGGCATCTAATAATTCCCAGCCTGTTTCCCACAGTGGGGGGCCCACCAGCTACCCCCTCTCTGGGAAGCCCACAAACAGCAGGGGAGAAGGGCACCCTGCTCTCCCATTATTGCTCCCCGGCCAACCATCAAAAATACTCCCCCCAAAAGGCCATAGATGAGGAGATCGTAGGCCAGCTGGACAACAATGCCGATTAGTTCCATTTGGGAGAATAGCAAAGAAAGACCGAAAGGTGTAAAAAAAAAAAAAAGATCGGCTGCAGAATGAGTCAGAAAAAACTTTCGCAGGGGGGAGTTGAAGCAGCAGCCCTCCAGCCTGGTTGAGACGTCCACATATAAAGCCGCTCACTGCTAACAACAGAAGAAGTCCACGGTTTTAACCTTGTCTTGAGCCATTATGTTCTATTGTTTTGTATGGGGGGGATTTTTTTCCACCCTGTGATCGAATTGTGACCCGGAAGCTGGAGTCCCGCGTGAGTCTTAGAAATACTAAGTCTATGTAGCAAGGGACTTGGAGGTGCGCCTGCGCAGTCGAAGAACTGAAAGGCGGTTTGTTCTGCGCCTGCGCACTTCAGCACCAGCAGTTTGCCCGGGTGGTTGCCATGGATTCAGAAGGGGCCTACGAGCCGGGCTTCGTGGGGATCCGCTTTTGCCAGGAATGGTGAGGAATCGGGGGGGCTGGCTGGCCACGGGAGGGAGGAGAGAGAGAGATCCGGCCCAGACTCCCCGACTTTGCCTCGCGATCAGGTATCTAGCCGGAGTGAGCGTAAGTAGGGGTTCACTTGTGGAACTCCCTGCCACAAGGTTAGAGGGAAGGGGGTAAGGTCGCCCCTCTGCACCCCATAAACTCCTCCCCCATTTCTCGTTTAGGGAGGGGGATGCTCCTGTTCACCACTCCCTTCTAGGACAAGTCAGTGCATCAGCTCGGCGCCCCCTTCCACTTCCCTGTGACCAGACTGATGAGAACTAGGAATTTTATTCCTTATCGCAAGGCTGTATATGCTGCCCCTCAGCATTCCTGCTCTCGGGTGGCCAGCAAATCAAACCTATTGAATAGCAAAACTAAAATTAAATGAGGGAAAACAGCAAACGAGCAGGATTAAAAAAAAAAATAGAAAGCACAGCCAGAGCTTAATAAAAGGCCTGGAAAACCAGTCAAGATCTTTGCCTGATGGCAGAAATAAAGAAACATTGGAGTGAGTGTCACGAACAACAAGCAAGTTGGGGTTTCATCTTAGCAACATTAAAACCTATCGTTTATGATTAATTGCTATTGATTTCTAGAGCCTTCACCTAAACAAGGCATTGTAGGCGTCCCAGGTGTTGTTGGGACAATGCGCTCTTAAGAACCACCCTCTTAAATGCCAGGGAGAGGAACGTGAGCACATTATATATCATCATGTTAAACATTTGAACTGTCTGTTATGGAATACGTTAGACAAGCTACACGCAGATATGCGCCCTCTGCACGACTAGGCAACTGCACACCAGGCAGGGGAGGGAGATACGTAGACCTGAGTGCTTAAGAAGGCCAGTCAGAGTATGCTGGTCGGATCGCCTCTTATTTCATGGTCTCTTTCTTTCAACAGCAACAACATGTTATACCCCAAGGAAGACAAAGAGAACAGGATTCTGCTCTACGCGGTGAGTGTAAACGGCCTCGGCACCTGGTCTGCCACTAATCGTGGCCACCCCGCAGGGGGGCTCGTAACCAAAGCAATGCTGGTCATGAATCCCCAAGTTGCTGGAAGTAGACCCGGAGGTTTGCGCCTGTCCGTCATGACTTGCAGCCGCCAATAGACTGCCCTTTTGTGCATTTATTCCTCTTAAAAATCACGGTCAGAAGCTGAGCTGAGAAGGGAGACACGCTAGGGGGGGTTTCCTATTATAAACGACACTATTTATTTGACAAGGTTCTAGGCCGCCTTTCAGTACATCTGTCAGGGTGACGTGCCATCAAGTCACTGCTTGGTGACATGTCCCGAACAGTAAGCTGGCCGCTGCATTTTGTCCCGTACTACTAGTGGAAGTGACCAAGAGGTGGCTTCTGGGTGGCCCTGTGTTGTGCCCCCCGAAATGAGGATGAGAAAGACTAGGCTGTCTGCTGTGACTGTTGGCGGCTCTCAAGCAGAGATTCCTCCCAACCCTCCTGCCTGAGACCCTTTTAACTGGAAATGCAACCCGCACGCAGGGGGTGAGGATTGCCGTTGGCTATGGTGCCTGCTAGCTCGGAGCGGTGGACTTTGGAAGGGCGGCCTGCCTTTCTTTAGAGCCTTCCGGGCACAGACAATGGGGTCCAGGCCATTTCTCCCCCTCGACCTCAGTCTTTGCGTATTAGCTGTGTTGGGCCCTGATGAGAGCTTGTGTCTATTGTTCCTACTTTTTTCTCTTCCCCTCCCAGTGCCGGAACTGCGACTACCAGCAGGAGGCGGACAACAGCTGCATCTACGTCAACAAGATCACCCACGAAGTGGAGTAAGTCTTCGCAACGGCCTCAGAGTCGGGGGCCACGACTGGGCTGGGTGGATTTCCTGGGGGAACGAGCGCTTCTCAGTGCTCAGGGGTTGACATCAGTGTGGAGGGAGGGAGGGATGTTCCGGCAGTGACAGGGGGGGGGGGCGTTGGTTCTTTGCTGCAAAATGGTTCTTTGGGGGCTGCTGAAAACAAGGACTCCAGCATCCGGAGTCGCTCCGAGACATGCGATGGGTGGCAAAATAGTCGCCAGGCGGATGTAAGGGGAGGCAGCTGGGAGGAGGGAGGCAAAGCCAGAAGAAATGCAAGAGTGGGGGGGGCCATACTGAGGGGTTGGCTTTTCCTGGAGAATGGCCGTCCGTGTGTGTTCAGTTGGGGCCTGCTTGTGTGTGAGTTTATCTGTACTGGGCAAGCGGAAGGTTGGAAACGAGCACATACACAATCTTGATTGCAGCGAACTGACCCAGATCATCGCCGACGTTTCGCAGGACCCGACTCTGCCTCGAACAGAAGACCACCCCTGTCAGAAGTGAGTGCTGAGTTCTCTCTCTCTCCCCTCCCCCCATTCTGAAAGGGTTGACAAGGCCCTGAGCATCAGCCAGCCTTGGACAAAATTCTGCCGCTTCAGGCCCCCATTGTGGCCCCTGGCCTGCCACGTCGGCACTGACCAGACCCCTCTGCTCTGCTCTCCAGGTGTGGCCACAAGGAAGCGGTATTCTTCCAGTCTCACAGCGCCAGGGCTGAGGTGAGGAGATGCGGCTCTAGCTTTGGAGCAGCTACCAGTTTGCTCGTAATGATGGCGCACCTCTGAACGGTGACAGACATAATGTCCCGTGCCCAGAGGGCTCCCCCTGTCAAGCCAGTTTCAAGCAGCAGTTCAGCCAGGCCACCCTATTTGTCTCCCCTCTGATTTGTTCTCCTTTCGTTCCCTGGCTGACGTCCTTGGGGACCGAGGCCCAAGTGTCTCAGTCGTACTAGTCAAGGGACCGATGTGGGGGCCTCTTTAGGGTTACAGCAGCTTCAAAGGGAGACAGATATGTTGGGCAAGAACAGAGTCCTGTTCAGATTTCTTCTCTCAGAAGGGAAATTTTGAATTTAAACTGGAGCTCTCTGTGCAAAAATAAGGCTGCGGCTCTGTCACAAAGTACGTGAAGCAGACTTTGTTTATGCTGCAAACATACCAAATGTGATCTCTTCCGAATGTTGCCGCTTTTGGGTCTGGCTCTGGGGAGCCTGGGGGTTGGTTGGTTTACAGCAGGGGTGGAGAACCTATTTCTTCTCAAGGGCCATTTTAATAATTGGAAGCCCCCCCCCCCCCGCCTTCCTCCAGCTGGCAATTCCTCTCCGGGGCCTCAGGCAGAGCAGGACCTTTCCCAGTCACCAAGTTCACCTCCACGTTTCCCAGTCTCCAAGTTCGGCTCCGTGCGTCACCTCGGCGCCTCCTTGGCCAGTGGCTCAGCCCCTCCTGAAAGCGGCATTTTCGCACATGCGCACAACACCACTGAGGGCAAGAGGGCAGCTCTTGCCCTCAGCGGCGTTGTGCGCATGTGCGGAAACGCCGCCGAGGGCCTCGTCAGAAGTGGCCGAGCCACCGGCCAAGGAGGCGGCGCCGCCGCCGGCCTCAGAGGTGAGCGCGGAGCCTCCGGAGACAGACGGGTGGACCAGATGGCCTCGGGATCCTAAACGGCCCGCGGGCCAGAGGTTCCCCAGGCTGGTTTACAGGCTGCCATCTATGCACATGGTGCTTTACGAAAAATGAGAGGACAGATTCTTGCCCCAAGAGGCTTACAGTGTAGATATTGACACATGGGTGACAACAGAGAAAAGGGGAGAAAGGACTGAAGAGGGGAGGGAGTTGCAAACGCTTTCAGGTCAGGGCTGAGGGATTCAGGGAAAAGGTGGTTTTTCCAAAGAGGTTTGGCGGGCGTTGCGATCCTTCCTTTCAGGGCTCTGGGCCTTCTGTCTCCCAAAATGCAAGAAGCATGTTCTGGAAGCACAGGTGACCCGCCAGCCTGACTGTCCCCCTTTGTCTGCCTTAGGACGCCATGCGGCTGTATTACGTTTGCACCGCCCCACACTGTGGTCACCGCTGGACGGAGTGAAGCCCCGCTGGGTGTCCGCTGGGGCTCTGCGGCCGTCTCCCTGTTTGCTCCCTCTTGGGAGCTGCCTCTCTCTCCGCTGCCTTTCTGTGCTTAGTCACCCTGTTCAAAAAGTGTCTTTGGCTTTCTGAATAAAAATGGTTTATTTTTTAAAAAGGAATCTCTGCCCGCTGCTTTGCTGGGGCTGGACTGGACGCATATCTACAAGATGAAGGCCACCAGGTGTGCGCCACTGACTCCAGAGCGTGGTCGTGAGCAAGAAGGGAGGGGCTGGGAGCGGCTCTCTGTCTGTGCCCCTGGACCTAACTAGAGCCCACTGCTAGTCAAGAGCCACTGGGAGGTTGAAGCCCTTCTGGAAGCCGAGGGCTCCTTAGCCACAGTACACCGGTGGGTAGAGGGCGCGGAATTTGGCCTGCAGGCCAGCAGCTGCTACTGCTGCTGGCGGCTTCTGGCAGCCCGTGGCCGCGGGCGGGATGCTGCTGGCGCACGTGGCCGTAATACTCGTCGCTGCCGCTGCAGGTGAAGCCGCAGTCCTCGCAGACAAAGAGCTTGGAGCGGCGCTCGCGGTAGGCGTAGTGCTGCTGGACGCCATGGATCTTCTTCAGGTGCGACTCCAGCGAGCAGCGCTGGGTGAAGGCCTTGTGGCAGACGCGGCAGCAGTAAGGCCGGATGCCTGCAGGGGAGCCAAGGCAGAGGGAGGGCGCGTGAACCTGGCCTGCTGCACCCACTGGCGCCCGTGCCCCTCTGCCTGGGGGCGCCTGGCCTAGGCCAGACCCGAAGGAGGAAGGATGGCAGGGCACCCAATAAAGAGTGGGGAGAGGAACCCTCAACAAACATGTTGCGGAGCAGGAGGAAATCAGACCAACCCACGCGGGAGGAGGAGGGACACCGCAGGGTGCGCCTCTACGCAGCTGCCTGGGCCCCAGCTGAAGGCCCCGGCAGCAGGGAGGGGTTTCCGGGTCCCACCTGTGTGGGTCCTCAGGTGCCTCTTGAGGTCGAAGGTGTCGTTGAAGCCTTTGGCGCAGAACTTGCAGACGTGCTTCTTGACGGCGCTGTGGCACTTGAGGTGCCGGTTCAGCATGCGCTGCAGCGGGAAAGGCTTGTTGCACACCTGGCACTGGAGCTCCGCGGGAGGACTCTGGCCGCAAGAGGCGAGGAGAGAGGCGGAGTCAGAGTGGGTGCGCCAAGCTGGTGGAGCATCCCAGGGGGACTCCCAGGCTTGGCACAGGGGGGCAGCGTTCACATTGTCCACCCGCTAGGCCAGCCTAGACCCCTACCCTACCTTGTTGCTCATGGGATATTTTCCCGTGGCGTCCAGTGGAGCAGGAGACAGGCTTGGGACGCGGCCTTGGGGATCGCCAACGTGCGTCCTCGCCCCGGTGCCTGGCTTGTTGCCTCTGAGAGTCTGGGGGCCTGGCAGGGAGTTGGCCAGGCTGCCTTCTGTAGGATCAAAACAGCCCAGCGCAAGGTCAGATTTGGGAGCCGCCCGGCCTCTCACGATCGTTGCTAGGAGGCTATGGAGCCAGGGGACCCGATGGAAAAGGGAGGAAGCCTCAGTCCTCTCTCTGCCACCCCAATGACGTCGCCCCCATAGTCCTTCAATTTAGATACTTCTCCGAGAGCATGACGGGTGGTGCCAGATTCCTTCTCCAGAGAGCCACCCTTCCCTCCAAGTACACACACTGACATCCACTCCCGTGTCCGTTCGCTAAAAGGAAGCTAACCCAGGCTACCCAAGAAGAAACGCAGACCTACCTGGGATGTAAGAGTCTCCCCGGAGCTGGTCGGGCAGCGCTCCCCAGTTCCGGGATCCTGGCTGTGTCGAGCTCCGGCGTTTCACCAGGAAAGTTTTCGGCATGGCGAGATTGGGATGCCCTAAAAGAGTTAAACCGCTGAACCATGAGCTGTCGATCGAAAGGTCGGCAGTTCAAATCCGCGACGGGGTGAGCTCTCGTTGCTTGGCCAGCTCCTGCCAACCTCGCAGTTCCAAAGCATGTTAATGCGAGTAGATAAATAGGTACCGCTTGCGGGAAGATAAACGGTGCTCCGTGTTCCAGCCGCATGCTACGCGCTGCGGCAAGGAGAGTCAGGCCAGCCACATGACCACGGAGGCGTCTTCAGACAACGCTGGCTCTTCGGCTTTGAAATGGGGATGAGCACCACACCCTAGAGTCGGACACGACTGGACTTAATTGGCAGGGGTCACCTTTATCTTAAAAGAGATACATATAGGCACGCTTGGAGCAGTACGGAAAGCACCCCAGAAGGAAAATAAGTACCTCCATTCCAAGAAGGAAGGACCATCTCCTACTGAGGAGTTCCTGTCCGAATCCTGGCTGCTCTCTTGTGCAGGAACCAAATCCACCCTGTGCGGCGATTCTGCCCTTCCGATGAAAACCAGGGGAGCCGGCTCTCCGTTTCTCGGCTCAAAAACCTCTGTGCCGAGTCTCAGTCCAGACCCAGAGAGGGTGCCTGCTGCTACCCTTTTCCTCCAGATGAATGAATCTGGGGCAACCCCCAGGGCTCGGTTTCACACACTCCCCAGGACAGACTCAGTGCAGAATGGTGACCTGGGAGGTCGACCCTGCCCCCAGCCTCGGAGCCTTCCTGATAAAATGTTGCTTAAAAAAGACTGAAAAGGGAAGCTCAGGAGTTAAGCTAGCACCCTGAGCCAGAGCCCAAGATACAACCCTGCTCCTGTTTTCCCAAACCAGGGGCTTCCACCCCAGTTTAACACCCACCTTCCAGGAAAAGCAGGGAAGCCACCCAAAAGTATCGTCCCAGCTGCTAGTCTTCCACCAAGCAAGCTTTGAAATCTCAGCTGAAGCCTGATGGAACGGGTGCAATTCTGGAGAGGAACAGGACCGAAAGGTGCAGCAGGCTGCTCGGAATAACAGACAGGCTGCCTGTCTGTCTGCCCTGGGAAAGGTGGGGTGTGTGGAAATCTGAACGAGAGACCTCTACCTCCTTTGCATACTCTCTGCTCCTAACTGCAAAGGAAACAAAAGCCCTGCATCCTCTCTATGTAAATCCGAGCCTTGAATACAGAGAGAGGAGCCGGCGACGGTTAGCCGGTCGGTCTCTTGGGCAGAACAGCTGCAGGAGCTGGAAAATTCACCTGAACTTCAGCCCTGGGATGCAAGCGTCAAAAAAATCAAAAGCAGGACTTGGAAACAAAACAGCAAGCCTCTGCGTGCCCCTGCGGAACAGGTGGCCTGGATTCCGGGATCATAAGAACATAAGAACATAAGAAGAGCCCTGCTGGATCAGGCCAAAAGCCCATCTAGTCCAGCTTCCTGTGTCACACAGTGGCCCCACCAGATGCCTCAGGGAGCACAAGACAACAAGATAACCTGTTTCCCGTTGACACTCCCTTGCACCTGGCACAGAGAAAACCCACTTCTACAAAAAAAAAAAAAAAACCAGGAGGTTGCTTATGGCTTGTAACCTGTGATGGTCTTTTCCTCCATGAATTTGTCCAAACCCCTTTTAAAGGCATCTAGGCCAGGTGCCATCACCACATCCTGTGGCAAGGAGTTCCACAGATGAATCACACGCTGGGTAAAGAAATATTTTCTTTTGTCTGTTCTAACTCTCCCTCCACTCAATTTTAGTGTGTGTCCCCTGGTTCTGGTGTTGTGCGAGAGGGAAAAGAATTTCCCTCTATCCACTCTCTCCATCCCATGCATAATTTTATAAGTCTCAATCATGTCCCCCCTCAGGCGCCTTTTTTCTAGGCTGAAAAGCCCCAGACGCTGTAGCCTTTCCTCGTAAGGGAGGTGCTCCAGCCCACGAATCATTCTGGTCGCTCTTTTCTGCACCTTTTCCAATTCAATTATATCCTTTTTGAGGTATGGTGACCAGAACTGGACACAATACTCCAGATGTGGCCTTACCATCGATTTGTACAAAGGCATAATGATATTGGCCGTTTTATTCTCAATCCCCTTTTTAATGATCCCGAGCATGGAATTGGCCTTCTTCACAGCCGCCGCACACTGGGTCGACACTTTCATCGACCTGTCCACCAGGACCCCAAGATCTCTCTCTTGATCCGTCACAGACAACTCAGAACCCATCAGCGTATATGTGAAATTTTGGTTTCTTGCCCCAATGTGCATCACTTTGCACTTACTTACATTGAAGCGCATCTGCCATTTTGCTGCCCATTCTCCCAGTTTGGAGAGATCCTTCTGGAGCTCTTCACAATCCCTGCTGGTCTTTACCACCCGGAAAAGTTTAGTGTCATCCGCAAACTTGGCCACCTCACTGCCTATCCCCATCTCCAGGTCATTTATGAATAAGTTGAAAAGCACCGGTCCCAAGACCGATCCTTGGGGCACACCGCTTTTCACCTCTCGCCATTGTGAAAACTGCCCATTGACTCCCACTCGCTGTTTCCTGGTCTTCAACCAGTTCCTAATCCACAAGAGGACCTGCCCTCTTATTCCCTGACTGTGGAGTTTTCGCAGGAGCCTTTCATGAGGGACCGTGTCAAACGCCTTCTGAAAATCCAGATATATAATATCCACGGGTTCGCTCGCATCCACATGCCTGTTGACCTTTTCAAAAAATTCTAACAGAATAGGATAGAATATTCTATTCTAACAGAATAGGATCAGAATAGGATAGCGGAGGGTTCGGCGGATTTGTAGTTGTCATCCTACCACCCTTCCCCAGGGGAAAAGGTCTTTGCTAGCTAGCAATTGTTGCGGGATGGTTGGGCCCCTACAGCACTACCCAGGCCATCTAGAGGGCCAGATCTCTTAAGCATCTCATGGCTTCCTCGAATGTCCATTCCACTCTTTTCCACTAAAATGCCCACTCAATTTGGGGAGTCTGTTGTCAGAAGATGATGGCCATTAGGTTAGATGGCTTTAGAGACAAAACACATTCATGGAGATCTAGCAATACCTATTAGCTATGACAGATTAGCAGACCCTCCCTGTGCAGAGGCAGTGTACCTGGAATATCAGTTGCTGTTGGGGCAAAAGCAGAGGAGGGCTGCCTTTGTATTTGTGGAACTCCTTGCCACAGGATGTGGTGATGGTACCTGGCCTAGATGCCTTTAAAAGGGGACTGGACAGATTGATAGAGGAAAGGTCCACCACAGGTTACAAGCCATGATGGGGATAGGCTACCTCTAAAACCAGGAGGTTCCTTATCTCTTCATGCCAGATGCAAGGGAGTGGTGACAGGATACAGGCATCTTGTTGTCTTGTGTGCTCCCTGAGGCATCTGGTGGGGCCACTGTGCGATACAGGAAGCTGGACTAGAAGGGCCTTTGGCCTGATCCAGCAGCCAGGCGCTTCTGAGGTTCTTATGTACAAGTCCCCCACAGGGTGTGCACACAACCATCAGAGGGAGGGGAGTGGCATCTGGCCCAGCCCCCCCCCCCCCCCCCGCTCTCTTAGTAATTCTGTGTAATTACAAAGAGATATACGAGCCCAGTTGTCGTGATTGGCACCTGGTCACTCCAGCCCTCAGAAACCACATTGCAGGAGCCGGCACCCTTGGCCCCATGGGGTTTTCCACCACTCGCTTCAGACGCTTTTGGCTGCGTGCGGGACGCTTCAACAGCAAGCAAATCTCGCCTTTCAAACAGAGCTGCATTTCCATGTCCTGTTTTGGTGCTCAGATTTGAATAAACCCGTTTCCATGGACAGCTTTCCGAGCGGCTTGACCGTGTGCAACCCTGCTCTGGCTCCTGCGCTTTTTGATTAACAAAACCACGCCAGAGAGGAAGGGTTCGCCCGAGGTCTTTCTTACTGTATCCGAAGGATGTCAGAAATGGCCTTGCTGGATCAAGCACAAGCCCATCGTCATACTTCCAGCAGTGGGCAGGGGCTGGAGAGAGAAAATCACAGCAGCTGAGGGTCGAGGTCTTGTGCCTTTTGTTCAAGCAGGCCCAAAATCCTTCAGCCCCACAGAGAAGAGAACCCTCTCCCGCCCCTCCCCTGCAATAATGGAATAAGAGTAGCCTAGAAGTACGGAGTTAAAGTTATCATAGCCAGCGAGAACAGAGATCGAATGAGGAGTAACAAACGGGATTAGTTGCCATGCTTAGGAGGGAAGAAGCCTTTCTTGTTTTTAACAGTGGGAAATATTTGAAGCCAATGTTTACTGTTGTAATGTGATTTTAACAATAAAGGCTTCTTCCCTCCTAAACATGACTACTAATCCCATTGTTACTCCTTAAGAGTAGCCTACATTTCAAGGCTATGGTAAGAGTTAGTAAAATAATGTCTGCAAAGAGGTACAAATCATGTCATGTCAACACTAACAGCCCAATCCGATCCGACTTTCCAGCACCGATGCAGCTACGGTTCCTTGCCTTGAGGAGGCCTCCGTGACTGCCCCCCACCCCAGAATGCAGCGCCCCCCACTGCCACCGCTGCATCAGAGCTGGAAAGACTGGGCTGTAAATCATTGACTACCAGATTCCTGTAAGATCGTCTCTCACAACCTTTTGGTTTTAAGCACTTTTTCATGAAACAAACACAAATGCATTTACAACCTTGCAAGATGCGGTTTTGCTGGGCTGCCTCACTTTACACTGCAGATCACACTACCTACATATCTAAGGGTTGTCTTTGTAACCAGAAAGGATGAAAAGGATTCCAGCTTTCACACAGTGGTTGCAGAAACAGGGAAGAAAGAGCACAACCCTCCTTCACTCTGAGCTGAAACAGAAAAACAAATAAAAATATTTATACACACCACTACCACACACCTTTAAACCAATGTCAAAATGTTTATTATTTTCAGAATTGGGGGGGGGGGGGGAACCAGCAAACCTTAAAAAAATAAAACCAATCTTGCAAGACACAACTTCAACACCAGAACAAATTCGTTAAAAGCAACGCAAGCGCGTTTCAGAGCATCAGCCGGACGGGCTCCTCCTGCTCCTTGTTCTCCTGAAAATAATGTTTTTTTCAAAAGAGGTCATTTGACGAACTCGTGGTCATATTCGCTTCCGGGGGAAATGTGTTTTTGAAAAACCGTCAACACGCTAATCAAAGTTTTGTCTAAGAACAGCCAACTCCTCAAGAGTGATGCAGAAATTCAGCTGTCCAAGTCGCTCAAACTCAGGGCTGCAACCCTGTTTCCAGTGGGGAAAGGATTCAGGTCGTATCAGCCCTGCGGCTTTCGTCCAGCTTCTTTTGGACCATATTCAGCAGTGAATCGGAGTAATGTTTCAGGAGAGAGTGTGTCTCCCTGTCGTGGACGTGCCTCGGCCAGGGGGGTGGGCTGTCGGTGGCTGTGGCCACGTCTGCGCTGCTCTTGGCTACTCGAGAGTCCAGTTCACTTTTCATCCAACGGAAAGTGTCGACCAGCACAGTCTTGGTCTGGAGGAGCTCCTCCTCTGTGCAGTCGTCGCAGGAAGCCACCTAGGGAGAAAAGCAGCCCTGCTCAACTGCTGTCCGCCCCACTCCTAAGCCCAGGTCCATCCGAAAAGGAAGGGGGTGAGGAGGCCGGGACGGCAGGCGTGTTCAACAGCCCAAGACACAAACACTTCCTAGGTAGGCAATAGGCTGAAGGGGACAAGGAAGAGGTGGGTTTAGGAAAGAGCTGGGTCAAGACAGCCAGGTTTCCAAGAGGAGGGTAGATCATGTTGCATCTTACCTCATCGTAAAGTTGTAGCATCTCTTGGAATTTGG
Organism: Plestiodon gilberti rubricaudatus; assembly: GCA_026170595.1. Lineage (NCBI taxonomy): Eukaryota > Metazoa > Chordata > Lepidosauria > Squamata > Scincidae > Plestiodon > Plestiodon gilberti. The sequence goes on from JANXHW010000011.1 coordinate 11,427,151, forward strand.
TGCACCAAGGCTGCAGCTTCATTTCAAAGCTTCTGATGAGCACCTGGGCTTCTGAGAACAGAAAACGGTTTCCACTTTTGCAGCATTACCAGGGCAAGGCGGGGGGGGGGGGCATAGCAGCAAAGCCAAAATGCAGCAAAGCCAAAATGCACCCCATTGCATTCTTTCAATCTCAAACGAGCACTAGAGGAGCTATGACTGATCGGGTCCACTGGTATTCTCATCGCTGGGCCAGAATCAGTCCCCCAGAGCACCAGGTGTGGATTCAAAGAAGAGATGGTGGCGCCCCCTTACGCCAGACAGCCGAGTCTCTTACCTGTAGTGCCGCCTGTCTTGGCCTCGGCCTCTTCCTTCAGCTCGCACAGAGCTCCTCCGGGGCGTTTCTAGAAGCATTGATGTGTCAGACAGAGCAGAACTAGCAAGGGCTCTAGCCTTCCCATTAACACAGGAGAGATGTAGGAGCGCACGCTCTGGTGCGCCAATTGCATGCCTCCCCATTTCATGTGTCTGGCTTCCCAGGCCATTCCAGTGTGCCCCCCCCACACACACACACACAAGCAAGGCCCAGCAAAGATTTCACAACCTTCTCCCCCTCCAAAATCCCCTACAATTCCCAAGGATTTCTTGGGGTGGGGGGTGGGGGTGAAGGGAAGTAAGGACAGTTAAACTGGTTTCAAACCAGTTTGTAATGCAAGTGTGCCCTTCCCACCAGCAAGCTGTAGACGACATACCGTCTATGAAGCTGCTGCCTTCTGAGCCAGGCCAGTGGTCCGGCTAGCCCAGCACTGACTACTCCTACTTGCAGCAGCTCTGCAAGGTCTTTGGCAGGACACCGCGGGGGGGGGGGGCTTTCCCGGCCCTGCTAGGAGAGGGACCGAACCTGGGCCCTTCTGCGTCCAAAGCCGGTGCTTGATGACCCAGCTACCCTGCCTTTGCAGTGAGTGTTGGAGGATCGACATCTGAACAGCTTTCCAGGCTGCAAGGTCAACCTCAACCCCATCGTTCCACTTGCCTCTGGCTTCCTCGGCTCGCTGGAGAGCGGCCTCTCTTCCGTGGCCTGCTGCGGAGCACCCAACGTGGCCAGCGCAGGTGGATGTGGCCTTGGAAGGAAGGGAGATGCAAACCTGTGGAAAAGAAACACAACCATCACGTGGACTTTCAGATTCAGGTGGCTTTGTTAACAGAGGGCTAACATTTTTTTTTTAAAGCACCCCCAGACCTGCTCTCTTTCTGGCAGTGAGAGAGAAACCTGGCCGAGATGCTCAGGCGAGGGTTCGAGAACAAGGCGCTGTCTTCGGACGACTTCAGGTCTTTGATGCAACCGTCAAACTTTTCTGTATTCAGGAGGGGAAAACAAACTGCTCAGAGTTTTCACAACAAGTTTGGAGTCAATCAGGCATGGAGAAAAGGAAGCAGGAATCCTTGCTTGGGGCAAGTCCTCTGAGGCAGAGGGCTGAATCCCAGAGTTCCCCTCCTCCTGTGGAAGAGCCCCCTGGCTGAGTTTGAGCCAGACATTCATTCCCGTGCTGATGGCTTGAGCAGGGCCCAACACAAGGGGGCGCTGTGCAGCCCCCAAGCTCATGTGCCTTACCTTCCACAGGGGCGTCAGTCAGGGTCTCGAAATGATGCTTGAGGTACTTCTCTTGCTCTGGGGTTTGAGGCAAAGAGCTGCATTGTGGGACGCCCTCGTCCAGGTCCGTCATTTCTGCATCGGCCTCCGACGCGAGGGACTCTTGATCTGCCAGTGCAAAGTCAAGTAGGAAAAGCCCGTCAGAGAACCCAGGGCCAGGTCCCAGCGCTCGACACTCCTTGGCGACGGGAGGCATCTGCATGCCCCCCTCCGGGGGTGTGAACCCTGGGTGCACGAGGAGGGACCTCCTGGGTGCAAGAGAAGGAGTCTTTGGGAAGCTGCTCACCCTCTTGGTGGTGGCCCCCAGCGGATGCCACGGAATCCAAAGAAGTCACAGAGTAGATTTTGTCGGGCATTTTCTGTTTTGTGCTTGCAGCCTCCTTCTGAGACGCTGGCTGCAGAGGCAGCTCCCTCGCGTATTTCCTGGAATGGAACAGAGACAAGCGCTGGCTGTTTCTGGGGAAAAAAGCATTCGTTTGGCCATTCAGGTTTATTCCGGGGAAGAGAACCACCAGGAGCAAGGATTCCGTCGGTCAAGCCGATCAAAACGTTGGTTTCCGAGACTGCTCAACCAGGCCAAAGACAGCGAGCGACAGGGACGCTGCCACAGAGGTTCTCCGTGGATCGTGCCCGCTGCAGCCAGCCTTGCCGACGTCCCAGGGCCCCAATCCGGCCCCGGCCCCAATCATCCGTGCCTTCTTCGTTCCACCCGGTTTGGAGTGGACTCCCTAGGAGCTGCCTTCAGAAAGACAGGAACTTCCTCCCGGGCATGTCGGGGGGTTGGGGCTGCCAAGCAGGCACTCAGCGAGGAGGACCAACCTCTCCGCCTCCGCGGGGCCGGGGTCAGGCGGTGCTTCGTCCAGGTCGTTGTCGCTGGTTTCCTGATCTTGAGCTGCCTCGTCTTCCGAGGACACGTCTGGCCGGTTGAAGTCCTCGATTAGGTTACTCTCTGCCTGCCAGAGGGGGAAAAAAAGCCAGTTGCTTTCTTTAAAACACCAAACAAGAATTCTCAGGACTGGCTCACAGACGATAGGAGGGCCTAAGACCAGGTTGTGGGAAAGGTGGGAGCACAGAAGGGAGGCACAGCAGGTCCCCAAACAGGGCCAGGATAGTGTAGTGGTTTGGGAGTCGGACTTAGACCTGGAAGATCCAGGTTCAAATCCCCGCTCAGCCACGAAGCTTCCTGGGTGACCTTGGGTCAGTCACTATCTCTCAGCCCCACCTACCTCACAGGGTTGTTGTGAGGACAAAAAGGAGGGGAGGAAATATGCACACCACTCTGAGCTCCTTGGAGGAAGGGCGGTATAAAAATGTGAAAATAAAAATAAATAAATAAATTGACCGGCAGGAGCCGGAACACTGCAAGCACCGATTAATTAATCCGCCAAAGCTGGACTCGGAGATGGAAAAATTAAGCCAGTTTGCTACCTTTGTGTTCCTCAGGCATTCCAGCTGGCTGCCTAGGAGGGGCGCTGCCCCCACCAGCCCGTGTGGATGCCATTAGGAGCAGTGGAGCGGGGAGAGAGAAGGCAGGTCCGAGTCAATTGGTCTCAACCCACTGGAAGTCCCCCCCACACCATCCCCACTGGAGTCAAGAAGGGTACAAAGGCTCCGCTGCAAACCGCAGGCTCCGAGCTGGAGTCAGTGAGTGGCCAAATGAAAGGACCTCTACACAAGCTCAGAGACATTCGGGGGAACGTGCTCCGAGCGCGAGTGGGGAAGACCAGGCCTCACGACGCCCCTTGCAAGCGGCCCGCCTCTCTCACCTCCACGAGCAGCTGATCCAGGTTCTGGGGCTCCAGCGCAATGTCATCCATGCTGTCGTTTTTGATCGGGGTGAAGTAATGGCCCTCCGCGGCCAACATGGTTTTAATGGGCTCTTGATCGGCACGTTCGGCCCAGCGTCCTTGCGGCTGGTAACTCACCCTGGAGTTAAAAGCCGTGCTGTCCAAATTATCTGCCTCTCCCAGCTACAGAAAGAGAGGAAGGTTTCTAGGCTGGCATTTCCCTCCACCATTAGTTGTACGTGTTAAGAACCACCAAGAAAAAAAGCCCATTGTAATACAGCGCATTGATAGGGGTCAGGTTTCTGTCAGAGTCAAGACTGCCGCGCCATCTGCAAATCTTCGGACTCGATTTACATACAAGCGCATCGGGCATTTGCGTTCAGCGAGACAGCTCACTGCAGAAGCCGCTCGGTTTTATGATCGTATTTTCGTACTAAAGGGGAGCCCTGTCGGCCTCTTGGGGACCCAAACCACAGCTCTCCCTCTCAGCCTCCCCAATGAGCCCTTTGGGGGCACCATCAGCAAAGCAAGGCTTGTGCCCCAGGGACCAGTGCCCCCTGGGGTCCACACCTGTGGCTGCCCTTGGTAGCCAGGCAAAACCAGGACTCCACCCCGCCTCTTCCAGGCAACTGCCTGCAGGTTCACTCCCGGCCTAACATGTCGCAGGACAGCAGCTCGAGTCACTGACCTTGCGAGCTGCACCCGTGTGCGAGATCAGGGACAATCCCCGGCTCCCCTCAGGAGGAAGGCAACTCCCCTGCAATGGTGTGGGGGGCATCAGAATTCCCGGGCACCTGCCAGGAAGCCCCCCTCTCTCCTCCAGTGGAGGCTGGGCTGGGCTTGCTGGTGGCTGTCAGCCCAGCTGACTGGCACGCGGTCTCACTAAGAGCGACTGGCTCTTCCTTGCAAGGAGCGAGGCAGCACAGAGACGTTTTAAAACCAATGCGTCGTCTCTTTCCGCTCCTACCAGACTCCACACAGCTGCACCTGGTCACTTACCAGTCTCTTTGCCCACATGGGCAGTTTGCCATTGGTGAGGACGTAAGCCGGAGCTGGAGACAAAACCAGGACAGACTCAGATGCACAACCGCAGGAGAAACAGAGAAAAGGAGGAGATCAGGAAGCGATTGATGAAAATACCACGGGGTATGTTTTGGGACTGTGCTGTTCCTAGCGAAGGACCACCTTTAGGGATCACCTGGCTCTTGGTGGCTTCTGTCCAAAGCCCAGTTCAGCCCACTCCCTCCTGCCCGCCCCGACTGTTGCCGTGGGGATTGCTGGCACCAAGAGCCTCCATACCTGTCTCCATGTCCTCTTTGGTGGGAGTCTGAAGAGGTACTTCCTCCTCCTCTTCCTCCTCCGTGTCATCATCGGCCAAGGGTTCAGCGATGAAGCCTGCCCTTCCGCTTGGCACAGCGATGTAGGTCTCCCGCCTGAAGGAGGAGGCGATTATTAGAGGAGGAGACGGTCCCTGGCGTTGTCCCGCTACATCCCCAGCAGTCGCCCAGGAACCATCGTCCTCCCGACCCCAGAAGTCTACGCTGGTGTCAGCACCTGATCAGAGGAGACCACAGCTGCTGCCCTCCGGCTTTCGTTTGCCGCTGGACCCGATCCAGATCCATCAAATGCTGCCTCATGCAGGTGGTGATTTCCGGGCTGAGGTGCCAGATAAAGATGCAACTGAGGGGCGAGAAGGAAGGAAGGAAGGGGGTCACTGAGGACGACGAGGACACGGCCAGGCCTCTGCTGGTTGGCCAGACACCAGGCCAGCTAGGAACGGAATAAATCAAGTGAACACATTGACTCGGGCCAATTAAGTCAGGTAGCGATATGCTGGGCTCCCTTCCACTATAACTATACAACCCAGAGACAGAGAGACACACACAGAGAGGGTCTTCTCTAATCTCTCCATCTTCTCTACAAAGTGAGGGCTCCCAAACACCCCGTTGGGTGGGGCCTCCCATGTGCAGACAAAAGGTTGTCGTGATGGTCGTGACCCCTTCCTATGAAGCCAGCGGGAGAAGCAGCAGCCCCTCCCTTTCGGAGCCCCTGCTCTCCCAGGGATGAATTCAATCCCCCATTTTTCACCCCTTCTTGGAAGATGCTGGATTCAACCTTCCGCCTTTGGAAGCCATGCAGGCATTTGAAACCGCCCACCTGTCTCCTGAGATGGTGATCAAATGTTTGCAGTCGTAGGTAAATTTCATCCCCGTAACGACTTCTGCAACAGAAAAAAGGGTATGAAAGACATTTTGAGGACTTGTTTGTACTTGTTTGCATGAGGTGCTGCTTTGTATTCTTTACGGACATGTTTTTATACTGCCAGTTGCTTTGGAAATAAATTCTGAGAAGCGGGATACAAATACAAGGCATTCGGCACCCTTCATTATCGGAAGGACGTTTGTGCTGTTTCTACAGATGCAGGGCATTGGCAATCCAGATGTTGGAACCACCAGTTACCAAGCGATTCACTGTCAACAACTGTTGCAAACGTTTGGTTCCATAGGGAGAGCAACGGGCCTTGCAGCATTTTGGTCCATCTCTTGCAGGTGATATTTCTGTGAATTCACCTCATGTTTTTTGTACAGGGCTTTTCAGGCAAAGGTCTCCCAAAATGGTTTACATACAAAGTAACCATAATCAAATAGTCCATTTTTCCCCACTGTGAAGTCACAGCTATTCAAACAGCTGCTGCTCTGGCTTCCTTGCACAGCAGCCCCCCCCCCCGGGGGGGGGAAGAGTCCTCTCCACAGCCCAGAGGTTCTGGTGGCTGCCAGCTTCTGGGGCAGGCCTGAGCGCCCCAGGAAATGGCCACCAGGAGAACCCAGCAGCAGGCGACGGTAGCAAGGAGAGGCTGCCGAGAGACAAGTCCGAAAAGCCAAAATTGCAATGCTGCCAAACAAACCTGAGTGTCCAAACATTTTGGCCACACAGTCTCCCGAGTGGAAGTCAATAATGGAAATGCTCTTGTCAGAGCAGCTGGTAGCCAGGAAGGTTCCAGAAGGATCCAGTTGGACCTAGACAGGAATAGGAAATAGACAGGGACAGGGGAGAGAAGGACGCTTCTTAGTCAAAGCTGCCGATTGCAAAGGCAAGGAAGAGACACTCACCAGTTCTGCCCCAAAGTGAAGCCGTGCGCCAAAAGAATCCCGTGCCCCTGCAGGCGCAGACAGACCCCAGCATCGCGCCCCCCCCCCCCGACTCCTTTACCTTCAGCAGGGATCCGTCGTCTCCTTGCGAGCCTTTGTAGCAGTACTTCTGCTTGCCACTGACTGTGTTGTACACCCTGGAGGAAGGGGGAAAATGGGTTGCTCTTGGCTCCAGGCAAAGCCTTGGAGCAGCAGCGGGAGGGAGTACAAACGGTCTTCTGTTCTCTGGGAAAGGGTGCCGTTTCAGTGCGCACTGCCGGCTCTCGTGTGTTTAGTCTGCAGATGTGCACCTTCTCCTGCACAGGCCTCGCTGGAAGGAACGGGAGAGTCATTCCAGCGAGTTTGTGCTGGAAACCTTCCCACGGATCGCAGCCCAGGACTCTCCTTAACGTGGAGTCTGGAAACCGAGGAAAGAGACTGAACAGACGGAGAGCTGAGCACCACAGGAGTGCAGGGAAGGGGAGAAAGACTGGAGGTGGCCAGGAGGCAGCGGGCAGGCCAGCGTTGCTCTTTCCTTTTCAGCTTTTCGGCGGGCGGGGGGGAAAGAGACGTTCCAAAATGGCTGACCTGACGTTTCGGTCTTGGCAGGCCACAGCCACGTACTTCTGGGTGATATCAATGTCCATGTCATACAGGGTGGTTTTCTCAGCAATGTGATGGGTTCGGAGGAAGTGAACTCCATCCGCAACCTGAGGAGGGGAAAAAATATATCAGACAAGGCCCTGAAGCAGTGCAGGCCTTTGGTCCCAATGTCGGCCAGTGTCTGCAGCAAGCCTTAAACGTGGATACAGGCAGAGAGAGGAGGACGATATGAACAGCAGACAAGAGGGGGAACAGCATCCTTTGGCAAGCAACAGGCTCTTGGGCTGTTCAAGTTCCCTTGAGCCCGGCTGAACGAGACCGCGAGGGCCACCTAGATGAGCACCTCCCTTCCCCCAGTGGCCTCTATATCCTCTGGGAAGCCCATAAGGACAGCATGAAGGCAACACCCTCTCTCGGTCTTGTCCCAGCACCTGCTATTCAGGGGCTCCCTATACACAAGTTAGCTATTGCGACTAAAACGCACGGATCCATCTCTGCTCTCTCCTCCCCTTTGAAAGCCAAGGGCCGTCACTGCAGCGCATGGCAGCCCATTCCAAAAAGAGAGTGCCCAATGCGTAGAAGGCCTCCCTTTCCTCCAAAGGGGTAAGAACCTTTTGTGCGCTGCGGAAGTAGATGCTTTTATCAGCTCCACAGCTAATCAGCTGAAGATCGCCACTTCCTATAAGGAAAAAATGGGAGGGGAGAGACTTTAGTAGCAGAAGGCCCCCAATCCAACATCTGCATTGAGCACAACCCACTGGCAACAACGTCACCCTTGCAAGCCAACAGAACACACCGGAGTTGCACGAGAGCAGGGAAACTGGAATATGGCCGTCGTTTTCTGGTTGAAATTGACGGGGCCTTTGCAAAGGGCGTCGAGTGCCACTGTCTGCTGCCATAGGCTTTTCAGCACTACAAACCACGCAGCTACTTTCACAATCCGAGGAGGGACAACAAAATCTCCTCCTATGTCACAAGGGAACTCCCCAGAAACTCAGGTCACGAAGGCAGCAGCTTACCAGCAAACTTCACGGCAGTTATGGCTGAGGAATGGTCGTCCAGCGTCTGCTCCAGTTTGTATTTTTTCGCCACGTTTAATACGTGGATCAACCTGTCTCGGCTGGCGGAGGCTAGCAGCGCCATTCCTGCAGAGAGTGGAAAGAACCTGGAATTGTTCATGGATTTCTAAGGGGGCGACAGCAATGTATGGATTGAATCTGTCCGTGTACAGTACTGTATTATGCTGTCTTCCAGCAATAAGAACTCAAAATGCTGTAGTAGCAGAAGAAAACTTAAAAATAAAACCACAATACCAGTAAAAAACAAGATAAAAGTTGTTTGAACCACAGACAGCCCGCCCACCCACCCCCAATCCCAACAAGCCAGCAGTGCAGGGAAGCAGGGGGGGGCCTCCGTTTCTCCCTCCCCACCTCCATCCCAGTGTCACAGCCCGGGGATGGTCTGCCCGACCATCAGCTGTGCCAGTTTTCTGGTTCTTTTGAAATAATGTTTTAAAATAAAATAAAGAGTACCCGTTTCTGGTTTGGAATATTCTAGACACAGAACTTCGGAATCATGGGCTTCAACTTTCATCACTTCATCCATAAATTGTAGCTCATGAATCCTGCAAAACAAAAATCAATGTCTTTTCAAGTTAAGTGCTTGGCTACCGGTTGGCCACTCGCTGGGAGCTCGTTTGGTTGGAGGAATCGGAGAGACGAAAGCCCACCAGCCACACTTGGCCCCTGAGAGTTGCTGCAAGTGGAAGGAGAGCGGCAGGCAGCCCGGAGGCTTGTGAGGAAGCGAGCCAACAGCCACACCAGCGAGGCAGACTGGCTTTTCAGCAGCGGTCCTCAGCTGCTGCTGGTTCTTGGCATGCATTCCTGCATTGTCAGTTGCGGGGGCCCGGAACGCCCACCGCAGCCCTGGCGAAGGGGCCACAGAGACCGTCACAGGCGCCTGCTTTCTTGGCACAGAACCTTGGTTGTAGCCCAGAAGCTGGCTGGAGGTTCTCCTCCTTGATCAGAAGCTGGAATCGGCATTCAAGCCCCAAAGCGGACAGAGCCCCACTGCAAGTTCTCCTCACTCAAGTATTTGGAGCTGCTGGTGAACGGTGCAGTTACGCTCCCTGCAACGGAGACGTGGTGGAGGGAAGGGGCCGGCCGAGGCTCACCTCAGGTTCCCAGCTCTGTCCCCGGAGGCCAAGTGCCGGCCGTCAGGGCTCACTTGCATCACCCGGACACCAGACTTCACGTCCAGGTAGCTGGTGCTTTCACCCCGGTCTGGCACGTTGGTCGAGTCTTGCAAATGCTGAGTGTTATTGTCGACATAGAGGACCTTCAGCAAGCTCTTTGTGGAGGAAGGAAGAGTACGTCAACTTTACGTTCAGTTTCAAGAAAAAAAAAGTCAAAATGAAAAGTTAAAGCTCATAAAAAACGGGAAATGTTGGGAACAGCAGACCCGGAGAGGAGCTGCTCCGCAAAGCCTCGTCCCCTGCAACCAAGAGCCTTCTAGGCCTTGAACGTTTGAGTGGTTTAAAATAGGTATATGCCATCCTTCAGTTTAGAAAACTCCCAGGGCAACCCACAAGAACAGTTACAAAAGGCAGTAAAACAACAGAAGGTATTTAGAGCGCCAGAACTTTGAAAACCATCCATTGAAAGCAGCTCTCATGATCTGCTGGAAGGCCAGGCGAATAAGGAAGTCTTCACTGAATGTGGAAAGACAACGGAGGTGGTGCCAGGTAAGCTCCCCATGGAAGGATATTCCAACCAAGAAGGCCGCCTCTCCAGCCCCCACTCGCACACTGGGGTAAACCAACAGTGGGTCCAATTTGGATCTGCCGCTTAAGAAGCAGGGTAGCTTACATTGCTGTACAGATTAGTCTGAAAGTCCCCTTGGGTGTCGTTTTGCAAGTTCCAAAACCGTATGGTATTGTCCGACGAGCATGTCAGAAAGGATCCTGGGGGTAAACAACCCCTGTGGTCTTCAAACGCAGGATAAACCTGACAAACCCACAGAGGGAGAGAAACAACAAACACAGAAAGCAAGACAAAAACTCCCATAAGTATAAGCGTCAATCAAGACCATGCTGGGGACAGGGCGCACCCTGCGCAACAGGCGCAAAAAGAGCCGGGGGGGGGGGCAAATGCTCCAGGAAGGGGAACACTTAGAGATGAAGCCTTCCTGCTGAAGGACTCCCAGCTCCAACCCGGGACCGGGGAGAGGCACCCTGTCGCCCTCCTAGGTTATTTCCGGAGACAAGCCACCTCCTCACCTCCACGTTCCACACAAACGAGCTGTGGAAAAGGTCGGACCACACTTTCCCCACGCGGCCCACGTCCCTCACGTCCCAGATGTACACGCTGTGGTCCTTGTACACGCAGGACAGCCAGTGGCGGCAGGGGTCGAAGGCCAAGGCAATAGTGTCTGGGTAGGTGGCGGCAGGCCTGCAGGGGAAGAGGCACAGAATGGAGACAGAAGCAGCAGCCTGAAGACCGCGGCTGCTAGGAAGGAGGGCCTTGGAGCGGTGAGCCACTGCAGGGGAAGTAGAAGAAAAACCCAGAGACCGACTGAAGTGCCAGCTACTGAAGGGCTTCACCGCATGGACACACGTTGGGGCTACCCCCCCTAGGGAGACCCGAGCTGGGCTGCAGGGAGCGACGATTCTGCCTGCGCTCCACTCCACCCATTATTCCCTGGCCTGCCTCACCAGCCTGCTCACGAGGGCGTCCACTGCATTCGCTCTCTGCGCTACTACACACCTGGGCTGCCCACCCCATCACCTCCCCAACAGTGAGAGGATGACCTAGAAGCCGCTAAAAGCGGCCATGTGCTGAGCTGCTCCTCAAGGGTCGCATGTCCCGCCACACTTGCCAACCAGCTGCCTAGCCGAGCGCATGGAGGCTTCCTTCTTGAACACTTCATGGGCTGGCGGAAAACTGCGCATTCGCTGGCGCCAGCATCCTAGGAGGACCTGTTATCCAGTAGATTTTTATCCCTTCTTCCTCCTCTAAGGAACATACGTGGTTATCACTCCCAGTGGCCCCCTCTCCTCACAACAACCCTGTGAAGTAGGTTGGGGTGAGAGACAGCGACCGAACCGAGGTCATCCAGCAAGGTTTGTGACCAAGCAGAGGACAGAGGTCCCTGCAGGCTGCAGCCCGCACCACACACACACACACACACACACACACACACACACACACCGTTCTATGAAGCAGCTGCACATGCCCCAGCCCACCGTCCCTCGCAGTGTGGTACCTCAGCACCTCTCCTTTGGCAACGTCGGCACCCAGGTAGTGCGGCTTTGGCAAGTCTGCGAGGTAGTGCAAGTTGTGTGTGTGGAAGATGCGCACCGTCCCATTGGCACAGCCACAAAAAATAAATTCTTCACTCACGCAAATGCAGTTGGCAAGAGACACCTGGGAGAAGGCAGACCGAAAAGGGGCGTGCTCAGATGGCGACGCAGCAGCAGACACACCCGACCCGAGCCAGACCCAAAAGGAGACCCCGGGGAGCAGCGTCACCTTCAGGTCAATCCACTTCTCCAAGACACGCCTCTCACTGAACTGACAGAGGAGCCCAGAATAGGAAATGCAAAACGTGCTGCCCGACATTTTGCCCTGCCCACAGGCCACGCCGCAGAAAATGTTGTTGTGAAGCTCTCCAAGAAGCCCAGAGCGACCGATGAGCGGAACCGTCTCCTTGATCTGCAACAAGCACAATGTTTCAAGCTCCAGGGTTCAGGCAGCCAGCGTTTGGCACTGAAAACTAGTACAAAGCCGACAGGTTTTCGGCAAACCAACTGCTCTGCCTCCCCAAGCAACAGCTTCTCATTTCTCAACAGAAGACGGACCCGAGAACAGGCCCCCAAACCTACTTCCACAAGACTCCGCGAGGGACAGAGCTGCAGGGCCAGGCTTACAATGGCAAGGCGCAACTTGATGCTTAAGTGCACCATCGTGGACAAAACTGAGGAGGAGAATAGCTGCTTTGTGTCACAGGTGGTCACAAAGAAACCTAACCGGCTGAGAAGGGCTTTAGACAGAGAAAGGAAGAGACCAAGAAGGGCTTTATCGCCAGTTTGCCGAACAGCACCGGGAAGCCAGGCTGAAAGCAGTGGGGGCACTTTTGGATACAGAAACAGTTACCTTGATTTCTCTAGATACATCCAAGAACCAGAACTTGACGTGGCGATGGCCAACTGTCACAAAGTAGGTGTCCTCCGAAAAAGAGAGGGCCAAGACCTTGCAAGACACTTTGTTGGACGCAACGAGGGTGTCCTTCTGCAGAAAAATAAAAAAAAGACCCAGAGGGATGTTCAGAAGGGCACAAGCAACCTTGAACAGAGCCCACACGTCAGCCCGACATGTTCATCTTCTCCCACTGGAAGGGTCTGCGTTGAAGCACACACAACTATTCTGGTCACAGGATCCGATCTCGTCCTCACAGTACACAGGATCCGGTCCCCCCCCCCATTATGGGGGCACTCCAGGTCCTTCTACATCTTCTCCTTAAAATGCCAGGCAACATTCCTGCCCTCAGGAGAGGGGGATTTGTAGATGCCGCCTCCCAAAACGACAACAAAAGAGAGATGTGACCGCAGGGGTGAGGGGTTTATTTGTCCACGGAATCAGCCAGGCGGCTTCTTACCTTCCAGTCCCACACGTTGACGATCATGTCATGCCGATATCCCACTGAAACCAGGTATTTCATGTTGGGAGAGAAAGCCACGCAGGCCACGCCGTGCTTGTGGCCGTGCAGCTCCGAGACTTGGGTCTTCTCTTCGACATCCCAGACTCGGACTGCTGGCCTGTGTCCATTCTGCAGGAGGAAAACCCAGAATCTGAGCCACTGCAAGCCAGGCCTTAGTCCTAGAGCTCGACTCCAACAGCAGATGAAGGGGCTGCCTTTGAGCATGCGCAGAGTACCTTTCTCGCACCAGAGCCAGCTTCCCAATTATCTGTAATAAGGGAGCAAACCTTCCAAGCCAAAGGGCACGACCCTGGGGTAGTTTAAACTCTGGTGCGTCTGTTTTAGAAATCAGGAGTAAATGTTTGTCACACTGAAATATTTGCATGGAAGTCTCACACATTTTCTACAGCAAGCTCCTTCATTTAGGACATGGAAGGAAGAACACGGAAATATCCAGCACAAGACAAATGCTCAAGGATCCAGCTTGTACTTTTTGGACTTGGAAGGTTTTGGGTATCCTTCGCATAAGGTATAGTTTTAAAAATCCTTAAGCAAAACTCACCTCACCAGTTGCAATAAATTTCCCATCAGGAGAGAAAGACAGAGCACTCACAGTTTTCCTAGAAGAAAGGGGAAAAAAACACTTTCCATTTTCCTAAATGCTCTCATAGCCAGTAACCCACTACTCAGTGGTAGTTTTAAGAAAAACGCTCAAGCTACCAGAGCAATAAGAAAATTGAGACGTTACCTAGAAGTATTAAAAATATGCCTTTGTTTATTCTTCCTGGGGTTTAAAATCACGACCACACATCTGGAAAGAAAGAAAAATTGAGACATAACAAGAGTAAGAGCTTCTTTTGACTGGGAGAGGGAAAGTGGTTAATGGAAAAAATGTTCTCAGATGAAGGGAATATTCATATATGACAGTTGCTTGATGTCACTATAATGTGGGTCCTACAATATGACAAGTTACAAGGTTGTGCTTCACCTCTCCCTTCCCAAGCAATAGAACTGGATACTGGCTGGTTCAGCAGGCAAAGTTGCAATACTTACCAATTAATATTTTCTGCTTAAGGGTCTAATGTGGGCCCATATTTAGGCCCACAAAGGCGCACGCGCGCGCATGCGGACACGCGCACACACACACGCGCACACACACAAACCGCCATGACTGGTTTGCAGATCCACACTTCTTCCCTTGTAACAGCTCGTTTGCCAGAACCAGACTGAGCATCGGGCTGCAGAATACCAAGTTCCACTTACCCCGTGGGATAGGCAATCTGTCCTGTGTTTGGGTCACAGGCTAAACCGCTGCTGGTCTGAGTCGTAATTCCCAACACTTTTTCAAGTATAATCTGCCCCCAACAACAAAAAGAGAAGAGTCAGATCCTGTCTCACACAGAAAGCCATGCTTTCCTCAGTGTGAGGCAAACGTTCCAACCCAGGGCCAGCTCAGCCTCCATGTGACTTCGGTCCCTCCCCAGTGTTGTCAGGAGGTCGAGGGCCAGCAGAGACTGTAGATGCCAGGGACTGCAGTCCGGACCTTCTGCATGCCAAGCGTGTGCCCTCCTATGGACTCTCCCCACTCAAAACGGATGCTTACATCTCCGCCTCCCAGAGTACCAGACAGCCACAAAAAATAACAAATAACCATCCTTGCATCCTCCTGCCCTGTCCCCTTTTGCCTCATTAATCTGGGATTAGGGATGGGGCTGTACTCTCAAGGCTTCCCCCCCCCCCATCAGTTGCAGTACTTCAGTGAATACTGGTGCTTTTCCCTTCTGCGCGATATCACTCCCCATAGACTGGGGAGAGAGTTGCCAACTCTGGTGCCTCCAAGAATCAGCACCTGTCTCCAGGTGATGAAAAGCAATCCTGGAAACAGGAATTTTCAACACAACATTGTGTCCGAACTGGCAACTGTAGGGGGGGTTGTTGTTGTAGCACATGCTTTACATGCCCAAGGCCAACCCCCAGCAGCACCTCCATGCAGAGGAAAATCCCTGCCCTCCATCGGACAGTGTCGGCAGCACTAAGGCAGCTGGACCAGAAGGAAACTCCACATAAGGTGGCTTCCTATACCCACACTGTAGTAGGGGGTCTCCCTGTTCTGGGGGGCACAGAATGATGGAGGCACCCAATGCGTTGCAAGTAGGAAACAATGGGGGGGGGAAAGACTTCCTTCTGCGCGAGGCTTTGGAGTCGCTGCCAGTGAGAGCAGGCAAAGGTCCAAGCAGCTTCTTAGGACTGCAAGCGTGGAAGGAGGGAGAAGAACCCAAACTGTCAACTGTGCAGCAGCACCAGGCAGAGAGAATGGGGAAAAAGTGGCGGGGGCACCATGCAACCATTTGGCCCCGCCCACACGACTGGCCCCGCCCCTCGGCGCCGAGCTCCTCCCCTTGGCAACCTTTTCGCTCTGCCAGCCTTTGGCGTTCTAGCCGCCCTCTGGCCACGCCCCTCACCGCCTCCTCTGGTCCCTGATGCTTCGACCGTCGCCTCAGGCTGATGAGGGGTGGCGAGTCAGCCCCGGAGTTCGCCGCTCGCGTGTGGAGACATGCCGCTCCGGGGCCGCCCCCTCCGGCCATCGGGTCACCGCCACTACGGAGGCCCCGGGACGCGACCCTCCTCTCGCCTCGCTCGCCGCGGACCTTTCAACCGTCCCAAACTGCGCGCGGAAAACCGACACCGCCCTGCTATTGGGCCGATACCGCGTCAGTCGCCGCGGAGTGGAGCCAATGGAGTCGAGGCCCGCCTCCTGAGGCGCTCTCTGTTTTGTCTGCGCGCGCCGGTGATCCAATGAGGGGTGTTCCTGCCCCCTTCTGAGACTTTCGCGAGTTCGAATCCTTCCGCAGTGTCGTCTTCTTCGCCCATGCTAATTTTATATAAACTGTCGTTTTCTGTTGACAAGCTTGAAAAGCGGCATGAAAATGTGCAAAAATGAATGGCTGGATCCATAAATTAATGTTTGTTTTCGTTCTGTAACGCTTGTGCCAGGATACCTTGGTTAGAGGAATTCATTGCGTCACGTTTGTGTGTACTTTTTTATTTTTTAATAAAATTTGTTTTTGCATATTTTTTAATAATGATGCAAATCCTCCTATTTACTTAGAGCTTCATTGAACACAGTGGGACCTACTTCTGAGTAAACAACATGCATAGAATTGCGCTCCAAGAACATTTCCTGAGCTGGAAAGAGCTGCTTTTATTTGGATATAAACCCACGTGGCGCCCCAGTGTTGCGAGTCCCTATCACGCTGGATCTCAAGCGGAGGGAAGAAGGCAGGGCATGTGGCTGCGCAATTCCTGCGGGACTTCCCATGAAAACCCGGAAGTTTCCTCTGGAGAGCATTCTAGAGGTTTCTTATCTCTGCTGCCAGGAAAGGACCAAAACAGAAGCGGTGGGCATGACGTCACGACGTAAACAAACGCCCACTAGAGAGGTGAAGCCACCACGCAGGTCACGTGAAAGGGGCGTCGCGGAAGCGGCAGTAAATAGCAGAAGCCGCGATGACCAAGTACTGCCGGGCGCCCAACTGCTCCAACTCCGCCGGGCAGCCCCGGCCGGACAACCGGCGCCTCAGTTTTTACAAGTCAGTGCCGCTTCCGGGAAGAGGGCGTGGGACGTCACGGGGGGGCTTGTGATGACGTCACGGGGGGTTGTGGTGCGTGGGTTCCTCGCTCTGTCTTCCAGCAGGACGTGGCCCCCCTCGGAAGGGAGCCGGGTCCTGTGCTGGGCTGCTCTCTCTCTCCAGTGCCCTGGGGAGCCTGGGAGGGACGCAGCAGCCTTTCCCGGGCAGGAGCCCCGGGAGGGGGGAGGGGGAAGGTGGCGGTTCTTCTCTTGCTAACAACTCTGGTGCGCTTTCTCGTTTTCCTCTTCGACCCTTCTCGGGTTATCTGGATTGTGGGTTGGATCGAGTGTATCTTGCATCGCTTTTCAAAGCGTCGTAAGCTGTTTGGAAAGAGGTGGAAAGACCGGATGCAATAAAGAAAGCCACCACTTCATGCATGCAGTTTAACAAGGCGCATGAGTACTGCAAGCCTGTTCCTTGCACTGCTGCGTCACATGGTTTGCTTTGCAAGCCGAGCATGTTTACTTACTTGGGAAGAAGGCCCAGCTCTGGCTGCACGTTGTTTTTCTCTCGCTGCTCCGCCCAACTTGATGGGTGCTCTTTCTTCCGAGTGTGTCGGGGGAGGAGCCTCAACCTACCTCTCCTATCGAAGCTGCCTTCTAGCCAGGAGAGTCAGTGACAGATCTTTCCAAGGTCCTCGAAGTTTTCTCCCTCGTAAAATCAATCAATCAAACCTTTATTGGCATCACAAACAAACATACAAGTTAAATATACCAATACACAGTCACCATCCTTCCAGTGACACAAGTTACAATACTGGCTAAAAGAGAAAAAAGAAAGAAAAACAAGTCTATTTTGGACCTAGACAAGTCTAGGTCGTTAGTAAGGCTAGAAGTCTGTAATGCACTTTGACGGCAGAAAACCAAATAAAGATATTTAGCCACTATCTGGGTGAGCTCCTGGTCTTTCCCATGTAATAAAAAAGTATGACCTCCATCTCTGGTTTCCAGGTGGGAATGCAAAATTGATCTAAATATTGTTGACGATCATCATACAGTTTACATATAAGGACCATGTGTGCTAAAGTTTCCACCAAGTGACCATCACATGGACAAATCCTATCTCCTTCTGCCATACCCGCAAACCTACCCCAAAGGAGATTTGATGGGTTAGAACTGAACCTAGCCAGCGAAAATGCCCTTCTTTCTTGTGGGTTGAACAAAAATTGTAGGTAATTGTTAATTTCATGTGGCCCAGAAAGTTGAAAACAGAGAGGGGAACATGTTTTCTGTGCTGCTACAATTACTGGCGTTCAATATCCCACAGCCTAGTTTTTAGCATAGCCTTGGTGGATGGTAATGACACAGAACCCAGATGATCCACTGACTGCCCAAGTTGCTGTATCTTTGTATAAAACTGTTGTAGTCCTGGGGAAGGGAAGGGGTCTGACAAAAGTTCACTAAGGAAAGGGTCTTTGTCTGCTAGAAAGCAGATGTTTAGCCAGCATAGAAGAAATCTCACCCAGGAAACTGTCTCTACCTTGTGTTGACCTACCTCTAAACACAAGGCTGCATAGGGTACGCAGCGTGGGACAGCAAATATCTTAAATAAAAAAGCTGCCTGCACTCTTTCTACCAACTGGGTAAACCCTAGCATCCAAACTGGAACTCCATAGAGCAATTGAGTTATAACTTTGGCATTGAAGACTTTAAGGGCAGAGGGGATATGTAAATTACCTCTTGTTACAAAGAAGCGCATTATGACCCTACAATGCAAGGTGAGTGCGTGGGGGGAGAGAGACCCGCATGGAAGAGCTTTGCAACCCAGGATCTGTTTTGCAAATGGGGGTGGGTCCCACCAAGCGACCCCCACCATTGATGGACAGGTGCTTCTTAAGCATTCCTGCCAGTGTACAGATGCCGTGACTGTTTGTTTGCCCCCCACCCAGGTTCCCCTTGCACAACCCCGAGCGTCTCAGGCAATGGCTTTCTCAGATGAACCAAGAGAAGTGGGTCCCCACAAAGCACCAGCACTTGTGCAGTGAGCACTTTGCGCCTTCCTGCTTCGAGTACCGGTGGGGAGTGCGCTATCTGAAGCCGGACGCTGTTCCCACCATCTTCCAAGTGCCAGACGGCCGGCTGGTGAGTGTTGGGCCGCCTTCCTGCATGCCAAAGTGTCCCTGGGGAGGCAGCTTGTGAGACCATATCTCCGTACGAAGTAACGGTGCTATTTTTGTGCTGCCTCCGTTCTTCTGTTTTTGAGGTGGACGTATATTTAAGTAAGCAAGATCGAACCTGTTCACTGGGGCTTCTAGCCTGTTCTGTCCTCAAAGCTCAAGCAAGAACATGACGATACGGAGCATTTTAGTGCTGTGTTTTCAGTGCTTGGAATGCTTCTAGACCTAGTTCCAGGAGACATAATCATGTAGTCATCCCTATAGTATTTTTTTCTATTATAAGCCGCCTTGGGTCCCTTCGGGGAGAAAGGCAGGATAGAAATATTGTAAATAAAATAAATAAATAAAATATAAGCAGTCCTGTACGGTAGGCCAGTAGACTTGGGAGCTCATGAATGAGCCGACAGAAGGGCAGGGGGCTTTCTGAGACCTTCAGGAAAGCAGCAAGGAGCCTGTTTCCAAAGTGTAGAGTAGACTGACAGAGATGAGATCCAGCTCAAAGGTGGGGCAGAGAGTGGGGCTGGGCTCCGCTTGCTTCAGACGTGCTCCCAAAGGTCAGTGGGGCATCGCCCCTCACGGTTGGAGCAGCATCGGACAATAGCCAATTTTGGCTGATGACCGAGGACAGTCAACCTCTGGGCCCTAGTTGCTGTCTGCAGGTCGGTGGGTGCGTTTGAGTGAGAGAACCACGGCCTTTGTAAGGCCACCTAGTGAGTTCATGGGTGAAGTGAGGTTTTAACCAGAAACTGGACAGCTCTCGGCCACTGTTCGTGGACTGTGGCGGTAGAGACGGGGCAGGCTGGGCGTGGTAGGGAGGGAGTCTTCATGGAAGTCGGGGCCTCTTCCCCTTTAACCCCCCACCCATCTGTAGAGTCCGGTAGTTCTGCACCTTTGAAGGATAGCCATCTTTCTTTTCCTTGCAGAAGAGGGAAAACCCCAGTAGACCTCCTTCGGAAGCACCAGCCAAGAAACTCATCCTTGAATGTCGTGGAGAGAGGAGCGCTCCGGGGCCGCAGCCCACGAGTCTCCAGGAGCCAAACACGCTGGAAACGCTCGCCATCGCCATTGACCCTGGGGTGGCCACGGCTCCCATCTATGTAGAAGCCTCCCCCTCAGACCTAGACTTCCACACCCTTTCAGCCCCCTTGGTTGGGGCTGTCAATCTGGTCCCTCTGGTTCAAATTATGGAGCCCCTCAAGGCGGTCACGCTGGCGGTGGCGTCCCCGGGGGAGGCGGTCCCTGGCCAGCCGTTGCCCGAGCCGGTGGAGCGGCAAGTGGTCGATTTTGTGGCCACGCTGCCGCCGCCACCCACCCTGGAAGCCATGCCGAGCTCCCCCCTGGGGGTCCCTGGGCAGTTTTGCGCAGAGGTTGCAGTGCCGTGCGAGGTGGTGGCGGCAGCCAGGGAGCCGTCCCTGGGGGCAGATCCCCAGCCGGTGGCCGCAGATCAGGGCACCCTCATCATTGAGAATGTCTCCATTGAGCCGTTTCTGGAGGCCGACCCCTCGGCCGCCGCTGCCCTGAGCTCCCTACAGGAGTCCTCCACGGAGATGGTGGCCTTCTTTGAGACCATCCCGACGGCTCCCGTCACGGCTGCCGCCTCTTCCGGCGTGACTCCCCCTGAGACCGTGCTGTCCTCGGCCCTCAGCCTCCCCATCGTCTCCACGGTCCCCATCGTCTCCAACCAGACCTCCCCGGAGGCCGACCCCACCGAGGAGATAACGCTGAGCCCTGCCGAGTCGCCGGAGGAGCAGCTGGAGGAGCACCGCTACCACAAGAACGAGGTGACGAGCGCCGCGCTGGTGGACGTGGTGATGGGCCTGCAGAAGAAAGTGAAGGTGCTTCAGCAGCGCCACCGCCGGCACTGCGCCAAGCTGGAAGCCATGGAGGGGGTGGTGGAGCAGCTGCGCAAGGAAAACCTGGTCTCGGAAGAGAAGCTGAAGCTCTTGGAGATGGTAGGTGGCGGGGCGAGTGCGGAGAGCCGCCTCGCAGGCCGCCAGGGCGGGGATGTCGGCAAGCACCGTGTTAGGCGCTGGTGTGGTGGGAGGAGGAAGACTAAGGGGCCTTCCTCCTCGGGGAGGAGTCGCAGCACAGTGGTAGAGCTGGGCCTGCTTTGTGCACAGACGGTTTTGGGAACTGAGTGCCTGGTGGCCGCAGGCAGAGCTGGGAGAGGCCCTGCCTGACACCCTGGGGGGCTCTGACCTCCGCGGAGCAACGGCTTGATGTGGGACCAGGCAGAGTGGTGTGTTCAAGGGGTGGGTTGCTGCCCATTGGACGGAGGTGCGCGTCCATCTGTCCCTTTCTGACACTGGTGCCCCTCTCTCTCCTTGCCTCCCAGGCCTGCCTGCAGTCGAGCACCATCCTGCCAGAGAGCGGCGCAGCGGTGGCCATCATCTGCCAGGACAACGACCAAGCGCTGGTCTATGCTGTCCCTCAGCTCCCGGAAGAAGGGAACGAGACCGTCCTCCACGTTGAAGAGCAGTGACTTCGGGGGGAGCGAGACGCCATGGGGAGCCAGCCCCGCTGCCGCCCTCCTCGCGGTCAGGAAGGCTGGAGCTGTCGCCTTCCGGCTGCAGGAGCCACCGCGGTCCTGGTGCCTCTGGGCCTCTCCTGATTTCAGCTGCGCATCGGGTGGCTTTTGGCTATGGGCTCCTGACTGTGTGGGGCAGGGAGACCGGGTTCTGGGGGTTCTTCTTCTTCTTCCCCATCTGAAAGGATTGTATCTGCAAATGTCTAGGCGGGGTAATGACTGGCTGCTTGTGGGGTCTCCTCCCCCTCTTCTCTGTGCCTGAGCCCTGGGGGTGCTGCAGTTCTGGCCTTAATCCGTCAAACTGCAAAACATCGCCATATTTCCTCACCTGGTGGCACCTGTAGCGAGCCAGTGCGGGGAAAGCCAACGCACCTCCGAGGCCGTTGCTGCTGCGTCGCGCCTCCGACGTCTGCTAGTCCTGCCTCTTCTGGCCATGTCCTCCTTGGTGCCTTTCTCAGGGCTTCAGACCCGTGGCTGTGCGTGGCTGTTGCCTCCCTCTCCCCCCCCGCAATAGTCTACTACAGTGGTTGGTGGCCCTTTAATACCTCTGCGCAAAGATGTGGGCGGCTGGGTGGGCCTCTGCCCCTCATCTCCATAGATCCCGTACACGTATGCAGGCGGGGCGGCCAGAGAATCAGGCTGCTGTCCTGTCGGAAGGGCTGGGGGATGCCCAGTCATGGCTACTTTTTTGGCCTGGTCAAAACATCAGCCACTTCCACCCGCAGAGACAGCCCCGCCTCTAGAACTGCAGCTTGCTTGCAACGAGACAGCAGAGAGAGAGTCTTGTTATTGGCTCTAAGCATCTCTGCTCTATCCAGGGGGCTTATTTTCCAGGATGTTTTGGCATGTTGATGTGTATCCACCACCACCTAAGAAGACCCCTGTGTGAAAGTCCAACTGGTGCAGCACCCCACCACCCACAGTGGCCGACCTCTGAGAAGGGCTGTGGAGGCGACGGTTGAAAAGCAGACGCCTCCTAACATCTGAAAATATCAGAAGGGGCTTTGGGCACGTTGGCTTCACGCCCTCTGTGCCCACTGGTCTGTCTTGCAAGATCAGCGCAGGGATAGAGTTCCCGTTCTTTTCAGATGGACATGTAGCTGGAGACCGTGCACCCGTGACTTCCATCTCAGGGCTGTGTTCCGGTGATATTTTTGTCCTCTTGGCCTCAGTCTTTCCAGCTCGCTGTTTAATGACTTCTCAACTGAGTGAACGTGTGCCCCCCCCCTCTCTCTCCCTCTCAAGGCTTTAATATTTTTTTTTCTTTTAACATGGGTCTATCTGACTGAAAACGTAACCCAGCGTTTGGAGACGGGCTAAAACAATATCTTTAAAAGATGACGTTGTAACTGTACAGCTCAGAGAAAGGCAGGGAAAGGATGAGAAAGAGCATGATGTGTATGTCTTAACAGTGCTATAATTGCAATAAATGGCGTCTGCCGAATGATGAAGTAGCAGTGGCTGAGAATCTTTCTGCGGGGGGGGGGGGGGCCTTTGGCCGTATTAAAACTAGGTGGACTGGAGTCCCCTTTCCTGGTGGTCATTTAGCACACATTTAGCACACATCCGCTCTTTTCTCAGGGCTCAATCGGTGTCTAGTGGGGCTGAGTGTGAAATACTGCCGGGACACTGGAGAAGTGAAGAAGGTGGCATTGGGTGTGGAATTCAGTTTCTTGGGAAACCGTGGTTTTTGTGGACAGAAAAGGGGCAAGTTTCTAGTCCTTATGGAGTATTTCAAGACAGGCTCGAAAGCAAGCAGACAATTGCTGCTTAGAAGCCTGAGAAAGTTGCTAAATAAAAGCCTCCCATGTTCAGGCACAGAGTTCCCTTCTCATGCGTAGCACAGATCCAGAATAAATTATGGAAAATAAGCAAATTTTTGCATAATGTACATATGCATTATGCATATGTATCCTTCAGATTTGCAGGATTTTGACTTATTTAGCACAGTCTTCCCACAGCCCTGGCTATTATGGTATCCAATTGAGGCTTTTCCAACACCGTATTTTTACAGGCTTTAGCCTTAGGTTTTAGAAAGGATGGATTGTGGACCTGATGAAGAGGACTGTATTGTCATATATAGCAGTAGGACTGTCTTCTTATTCCTAATTTTCCTGCAGTACAGTATAACAGTAAAAATCCACCAAAAGCACACTATTTCTGCAAAATTCCTAAGGAGAGCAAAACACCTTTAATTAGTGTTTTAATTCCAAACTCCACCAAACTCCATGTTGTGCTTCACAAACGTTTGGAGTTACACAGAACTCTTCTTCAGGCACAACCACCAGAAACACCTTTCTCCCCCCCCATTGTCATTGTTAAACATCCACCCCCAGGAAAGGCTTTGTGTAGCTCAAAAGCTTGCACACCACATTGTGACCATTTCAGTTCGTCTGAAAACAGGAATTACAATCTTTTACTTTCTCTCTAGATTTTGTTTCAGTGGATGAACACAGCTGCCTGTTTCTGCGGGCTTTCTAAACTTTTACGGGGTGGTGATTACCGTATTTTTCGCTCCATAGGACGCATCGAACCATAGGACGCATGCATCCTATGGAGCAAAAAATAGGGGGAAAAACGTTTTTACTTACCAGGGCTTGTTGGGGCTTCGGGGAGGCCTGTGCGACCCTCTGCAGGCCTCCCCGATCTTCAGTTCAGCGCTAAATGGCTATTTTTGGCCACTTCCGGTTTTCCGAAAACCGGAAATGGGTGAAAATAGCCATTTAGCGCCGAACTGAAGATCGGGGAGGCCTGCAGAGGGTCGCGCAGCCCCCCCCCCGAAGCCCCGGTAAGCATTTTCCTTTTTTTATTTGCTCCATAAGACGCACACTAATTTCCACCTATTTTTTGGGGGGGAGTGCGTCTTATGGAGTGAAAAATACGGGTATTTTATCGATGCACACACACCCTGCTGCAGGCAAGGAGACTCCCCCCCCCCTTGGGCTGTTTGGCATTGCTGGGTCCGTGTACTGTTGCCCGATTGCTGTCTGTCTTCTATCGATTCCTTCTCAGGGGTGTGATTGCTTAGAAAGCCAGTCTGTAAAGCCAACCTGAGCAACTGCACACTTGAAATCCTTCCATTCTTGCCTACGCTAATGACCACTTTGTACGGCATGCGCTGAGGGTGGCGATGCTGGAGTTGACGTGAGGCTTCTGAAGGTGATTTGTGGTAATGGATCCTTCTGCCGGTGCCAGCTCACTCCCAGCTGAGTTCCTGCAACACGGCCTCTCTCCTATAGAAGGGGAGAGTCCTCCAGCCCTTCCCAGCAGTGATTCCTCTCCCTTCCAGTCTGGAGGGACACTCAGCTGCTCCAAATGGGCTCTCACATCTCTTCCCTGACTGTGGGCTGCTGTGCAAGTGACTGTTGGCTCCCTTTATTAATAATCATTTAGATCCAAAAAGCCCACAGAAAAGGGGAGGGGGGAGACAATTAACACAAGCCGTCAGGATGAATCATCTGCCTTGTGGCTTAAGTGTTGGAACTCTAGCTGGGGGTAGGGGAGGCAAGAAATCCATGCACGATATTATGAGTGGGAAAAATGAGCCCCTCTCTCAGCAATACAGACAGGGAGGTTGTCCACAGTGATGAGTAAGAAATGGCTTCAAAAGCCAATGAAAGCAGTTATTGTCTATGTCAGCTGCACTTCAGCAGGGGGGGGGGAGGGCTTTCCTAGCGCTTAGCACCTGAACTCCTTTAACTACTGGACAGAGAGACCCAGGCCCAGGGTTGAATCTGGGATCACCGTTAAGACTGGGCAAGGAACGCTCAGAAACCCCCATCGGGAAGATGTGGTCAGGTAATGTTCACATGTTTGAAAAAGCCTTATATTATTGCAAGCCCTGCTTCCCCCCCCCCCCTTTCAGTCACCATCATTTAAACGCGAGTGCAGTGCTGGGCGCTGATGAATGAAGCCCACCAGTGAGGAGCTGGGTGCCTGGTGCAGTAAGGTGCAGGGATGGCTTTGGAAAAAGGGAGCAGATACATGCATGAAGGTGGGTCTACTCTGTTGGCCTTGATAATGCCAGATTCACCTACCCGCCTGTGATTAGATAACCTGTTGATGTTACAATGGCTGTTTGCCCCAATGGGGAAGTAGAACCCCCAGATTCAGAGGCAGTCTACCTCCGGATTCCCATTTCTGGGCGCAAGCAAGGGGGCGCGCACTCCTGAGGCTACGTGGGGAGTGGCTTTCTGGCAGGCCTGAGGTCTGAAGAGGAGCGCCCCCCCCCAAGCCCCGTGGCGTGGGCCTGCCGCGCCGCCTCCCCCTCCCTCTCTCCCTCCCTCCCTCCGCCAGGGAGGCGGGGATGCTGCTGCTGCTGCTGCTGCTGCTGGTCCAGGGCTGGTGGTGCTGATGCTGCGGTGCGCATGAGCACTGCTGTCGCGGAGCTGCTGCTGCTCCTGCCTCCATTCTGCTGCTCTGCCAGCCGTCCATCCTCCCGACACCGAGCGAGGCACGGGGGGAGCCGCCGCCGCCAGATCGCCAGCCCCGCACGGTAGGCGACCCCCCCCCCCGAGTGTCCGTCGTCAGCCATGGCGTTGAGAGCTGGGGCCCCGGCCGGGCTTGGCCCCTCCTTCCTCCGTGGCCTCTCCTCTGTCCCTCGCCCAAGACCTTCAAGGAGGCCCCCAGGAGCCTCCATGGCCGCCGAGCCCCCCCTCCCTGCCTGCCCCCCCGCTATATCGTATCCCCCTCCCACCTCCAGCCAGGATTCCCCAGGGGACGCCTCCCCCCCCCGCTTCTGCCCCACTGCATCCAACCCTCGTCACCTGAAGCCCCTCCCCACCCAAATAGCTGCTGCTGCTGCTCACCTCGACCCCCCTCCACATTAGATCAAGCTAGACAAGCCATGAAGCCCAGCCTGCCCCAGCTCCAGTCTGCGTCGTTCCCCACTGCTCTCCCCCAACAGCGTTTGTTCTCACCCACCACCCATAACCACCACCACCCCATATTCCCCAGCCTGTTCACACCGCCAGGCTGCATCTCCCCCCCCCCCCTTAAGCCCAATATTCCAACAACCTCCTCCTGGAGCCATGCACACAAGAGACACCTCTGAGTCTTCGCAACACCCGTGTTGGGGGGCCACACCCCACTGACACTGCAGGTGACCCCCCCATTTCCCATTGAATAGCTCTCTGAATCCCTCCTCTCTTTGTTTCTCTCACCCAGGGATGTCTGTTCATCCCCAAGTCCTGTAAACAGCATTCTGTGTTAGCAGCACCCCCACCCAAAACCTTGCCCAGACCCCCCTGTCCTTTCCCCCTCTCCCCAGTGCTCCCCACGCCAGGGCCCCTCATTCCGGCACAACCTATTCATCCTAGCCTCAACCTGATGCTCCCTCTTGTGCCCCCCCTTCCCTGCTTCTTCGCTCCCTCCTTTTCAACATTATTTATTTCCATTGATTTGCGCTGTGCTTCTCCTGCCTCCAGCGAGCTCCAGTGTCCGCCACGGCATTCCTCCATCACTCCCACCCCCCCCTTCATCCAGGGAGGCGAGGCCAAGACTGTGACTGACCCAAGCTCTGCTGCGTTGGCTACTGCTGTGGTAGCCGTGGGTGCTCGGACAGGGATTACCCCCACTTAGTCTGGCCCCCCTGCGATGAGACCCCACCGCCTCTCGGAATATAAGCCATGCTGCAGGCACTGTTTGGAAGCATGCACTCCGACCCTGCTCCTGTCTCTGCTAATACACCCTGCTCTGCTAATCCGCCCCACGCACACACGAGAGGACGTTAACTTTTGTGGCTATAGGTCGGTGGCAGCGCTCATGCTGTGCATGCAGAAGACCCCACGTTTTCACTGGGGCCCTGGCCATTGCTCTACATACAACTTGGAACCTCCACGTCCAGAGGCAGTCTATCCCTGAAAGGTCCCCAAGGCATCTGGCTGACCACTGTGGGAAACAAAATGTTGGACTGCCGGGTCCTTTGGCTTG
The DNA here is from genome assembly GCA_026170595.1 of Plestiodon gilberti rubricaudatus. Classification (NCBI taxonomy): domain Eukaryota; kingdom Metazoa; phylum Chordata; class Lepidosauria; order Squamata; family Scincidae; genus Plestiodon; species Plestiodon gilberti. Next base: position 11,454,199 of record JANXHW010000011.1, read on the forward strand.
ATCCCGTAGGGCTGTTCCTGTGTGGCGCCCAGAACGTGGAACGCCCCTGACTACGAGTTTCGTTCGCCTCCCTCTTTCCCAGTTTTTCGCGAATGACCAACGATGTTTATCTTTTGCCAAGCTCTCGATTTAGCTACTTAATGATTTCTTTAAGTGTTACTGTATTAGCAACTTGATTTTTCTTTATCTGCTGTTTTTTGTTTTAATTTTTTATTGATTTTGAGTTGTTTCTTTTATTGTTGGTTAATAGATTTTTCATGATGTCAGCTGCCTGGAACGGCTCAGTTGTTTTGGAACTGGAAAGACAGGATATAAATTTGCTAAGATGCAAGTAATAAATCACTAACCCTATTTTGCCACTTGGAGAATGGTTTTAAACCCCTTTTGGATGCAAACAGACCTGCACTGGGCCCCCTCCTCCAAACCTCTCGAATCTCTGAGTGGGGGCTGGGGAAATCTTGACTTTAGTGCACACGCTTGCAAGCGCTGCGCATCCACACAAACATGAAGGCTGCAAACGTGAGAATAAACCCCACTAAGCACAATGGGACTTACTTCTCAGTCAAGGTGCATGGAATGAGGCGCACAGCAGCACCAATAATCAATCAATCCCCTTATATTAATAGTAGATAATAATACATTCAGTATTATTTCCCATGAGGTTCATGATTTGCCTCCGTCCCTCACTGTGCCGAAGGAGAGGCACATTTCTTCCTATTTCTATCGCTGGGTACATGTCCGCACATTAATTCACACAAACATAAGTGTTTTCCATTTGACTTAAAACAAAACGACAAGAACGTCAACCACCATTCCGTTCCTAAAGAGTCTTGGGAGTTGTAGTTTTGCAAGGGTACTGAGAGTTCTACAGAACTATATTTCCACATGGGAATTGTATGTCCATAACTGTGCGCATGGAACCAGAGCACATGAGAGCATCTGCGGGATAAGCTGGAGTGAAAGAGTGTGGTTCTGTGGATTTCAGTTCTTCTTCAGATGTCTGTACTCGCGCTCCTCATTTTCCCTCTCCCTATTTATCCTTGCACAGAGGAAATACGTTTTGACGACCATGACCAAAGAGGATTCAACAGAACTCCCTTCCGAGGAGGACCACCAACCCCTGGGATTCCAGAGTCCCGTCCTGGAGAGGAGGAAGAAGCCCATGGTACACCCTTCTGCTCCAGCTCCGCTCCCCAAAGATTATGGTGAGTCCTTTAGCTCCATCATTTTCAAAGAGTGAGGTCAGCCTCTCGTCGCTAGAGAAAATGGTACAAGTCTCTCCCAGTTCAGGATTTATTTTATTTATTTATTTTTCACATTTTTATACCACCCTTCCTCCAAGGAGCTCAGAGTACATATTTCCTCCCCTCCTTTTTGTCCTCACAACAACCCTGTGAGGTAGGTGGGGCTGAGAGATAGTGACTGGCCCAAGGTCAACCAGGAAGCTTCGTGGCTGAGTGGGGATTTGAACCTGGATCTTCCAGGTCTAAGTCCGACTGTGTGTGTGTTCTGATTGGGCCAGGAGATGGATAGCTAATATTCCTCGGCCAATCAGCATGACTATGGGGTGCAGTAATAAAATAGATCTTCCTTTGCTCAGAGCCACACCCTGCCTTCGAGAGAAGCAAAGTGACATTCTGTGCCAATCAATGTTGGGGGCAGATATGGTGGTCTCCTACCCCCTGTGTGCCCCGGCCACGGCTGTAAGCGTTCAGAGGCAGCAGTCCCTGTGCAGGGGACAGACACCAGTATGCGAGGGCCGTGGCGTGTGCAGCAGCTGGACCCGGCCCTTGTGGTACCTGCCAGGCCGCCATGACAGGCTTTGTGCCTAGTTTTGGCACTGGGCACGAGGAGAGCCATATAAACAAGCGAGCCCAGGAGGGGCGATGTGAAGGAGAGGGACTCGCAGCTGAGGGGGAGGGCAAGGTCCTGAGGGGCGCTTGAAAGGACTGGGTGCCATTTTGGCCTGAAGACTTGCAGGCCAAGGAGGGACAAGGCCCTAGTTGTTGGATGCCTCCGGTGGTTGCTGTGGAGACGGACGAGGCCTGCTCTTTGCTCCTCTTGGCTACTGGGAGTAGAACAAGAGCCCATTCAGACACGCCGCTTCTGATCCAGAGGCGAACCTCTCACAAACTCTGCTGTGCCCTGACGGACCAATGCAGATTGGGGAGGGTGCTGGTTCTAGTGCATGAACGTTTTGAGAGCGTCGCATGCATGCAGGACCCAGGCCCTCGCTATCCTTGACATTTCAGTCCCCCCCCCTCCACAAGTTAAGCCTGGGGGGAGGGTTGGAGAAGTCACAGTGCATCTTAGCTTTAGTGCATGTTGGCTACCCACCCAGAGCTCTGCTGGTAGATTCTGGTCTTCCTTCCGTCTGCCTCTGGGTTAGAGAGTTTGAACCTAATCAGAGTCCTTGCCAAAGTCTGTGCAGTTGGGCTCGGCCGACTCTCCTGGAGAGAGCCAGCGCGACGGTCAGTGACCTGCTTCCAAAATGATACAGCTGTGGTGGTGACTCAGGGATTTGAGCAGAAGCGATGAGTCACCGAATGTGGCAATGTTACTTAAAAACCTCAAACACACACACCCCCGCTGCCCCTCTAACACCCCCCCCCATGCATTGACTGCTCACAAAAAGTTGTCTGAGAGAAAGTGAGGGGGAGAGACGGGCAGGAGTGAGTCTTCCTTGTTTCAACTGGGATCAGCTTCCGGGTGGTGTCGTGTGGTGTTTTTTTTAAGCTGGATTACATTGCAAATAAGATTATACCTGCAAGATGATGCTCTTAGGTACAAGATGAGCTTCGGAGAGTGTCAAAAGAGCAGACTGTGGATTCTTGACATCGCCAGGGGCTTAGAAATGGAGAGAATGCAATGATTTAGGCAAATGTTGACCAAACAAAATTTTTATAAGCCTGACTTTGTTGTTGTTGTTATCATAATTATTGCTAGTATGGGAAGAGGGGACATACAGTTGTTGAGGCAGCTGAATGCCGTTTCCTCTTGACTCCTGGAGGTTCTGCTTACATTCCTCAGCCCTCTCCAGCTTTCCATGCATTACAGAGCTGCTCACTGCAATCATGAGGGCTAGAAACTTGCTTAGACCAAAAAATAAAAACGAAGCCCAAGATTTTTGGACACTTAAATTCTGTTGGCTTGCCATGCAACTGCATAACACAATGGTGTGTTACCACTTCATGTGCCCCATACTAGGACCCCACTCTAACCCGTGGGTCTGTTGCAGTTGAGTATCTGTGGCACGATCCCTGCTTTCCCTTCCCCAAACCTGTCGTTTTGTTTTCTTCATTAGCCAGGTTCAAAAGCTGGCTTAGGTCTGAATGCCCCACATAGAATTGTTTCTGTCAAATTGGAACTCGTGATGGCCAGCGTGAAATCTATTTGGGGCGTTAAAAACAACATCTCCCTCGCACAATTGTGCTTTTGTGGAGCTTTGTGGTTCTGTTGTGAATGAAGGCAGCTTCTGACTGGCTGCTCCGCCAGCCCCTGTTGCTCTTGTCCCAGCTAACTCCCCACCCCAAATTCAGAGCTTAATTTAAGCTGCACCTCTCTAGTCCTCCGACCCAGACCTGTTCTCTGAGCCCCCAAACCTGTCTTCAAGTTCAATGCTTGGAAGATGCAAAGTGTCTCTGAGCTTGTGCAGAATGCTCTTGCCACGACACATTCCAAAACCACCTTTTCCCACCCTCTTGCAGCTTTCACCTTTTTCGACCCCAACGACCCAGCGTGTCAAGACATCCTGTATGACCCCATCACTACAGTCCCCGAACTGTTTGCGATCATCCGTCAGTGGGTGCCCCAAGTGCAGCACAAGATTGACATAATTGGTAACGAGGTGAGTTGTGGGGGCAACCGGAAGGCCTGGGGGCGGCAGCCTTAACCTGTGGTATGTGTCTCCGACTGACCCACTGCCAAGCATGCAGTAGTGGCGATGATGTAGCCCTTTTGGGGGGAAAAGTGAGGTCAACTAGATGTACCTGCCCGTCAGACCAAGGTTGGGCCTTCCCAACCTCTGATGCCCCTTCTGGTTCCAGCGTTTTGTGATTCAGCGGCTCATATGCTCTCACCAGATCAGCAGCAGCAGATCGGCCAATGACAGGGGACAGGAGACGGATCCTTGTAACTGCCTTCTTTCTCTTTGCTTCTCCAGATCTTGAAGCGTGGCTGCCACGTCAACGACCGGGATGGCTTGACAGATATGACGCTGCTCCACTATGCTTGCAAAGCCGGCGCACATGGTGTCGGTAAGCAAAAACCACAGGTTTACAGGTCTCTGTTTTTTGTGGCGGCGGCGGCAGCGGCAGGATACTATTTTTAAGTCTAGATGGTTATAAAACATACCCACCCACACATGGAGATACACACGCTTTTGCTTACAAGAATGTTGATAGTTTCTATTTTCTGGTTTCCCCCCCCCCCCCATTTTTACAACTGGTAAAAACTAAGCAGCTTAGGTAAATTCAGCTGCAGTTGTTGCTTCATCTCTAATACCGGCTGCATCTGTAATCATTGTTTGACTAAAACAACGGCTTTTGTACTGTTAAATGTCCTAAGGTAAAGATAAAGGTGATCCCTGACAATAAAGTCGTGTCCGACTCTAGGGTGTGGTGCTCATCCCCATTTCAAAGCCGAAGAGCCAGCGTTGTCCGAAGACGCCTCCATGGTCATGTGGCCGGCATGACTCTCCTTGCCGCAGCGCGTAGCATGCGGCTGGAACATGGAGCGCTGTTTACCTTCCCGCAAGCGGTACCTATTTATCTACTCGCATTGACATGCTTTGGAACTGCTAGGTTGGCAGGAGCTGGCCAAGCAACGAGAGCTCACCCCGTTGCAAATACACCCAACAGAGGAACAAAGTTATAATGCATCTTATGTTCTTAAACTAGTAAAGTGAGTTCTCTGGATCTGGTAAAAAAAAAAAAAAAAGATTGCATATATTGTAAACCCCCCCCCCCCCCAAAAAATGTCCATGTTTTCGGAAGAAAAAAAATGGAGTTTTTCCATGGCTTCAAAACTTCTAGAAATGTTGTGTCTCTAAGCAGGATTAGAATTTCCCCCAAAGTGACGAAAACCTTTCCCCCTATCCTCCAAAGTGGATTAATCTTTCCAAGCTCTCATGTAGACAAATAATAGTTTGGCTGTTCTGATTGGGAAGGGTTTTGATTCACCAAGTCCTTTGCTTATTACTTCCTCCCCTCCAGGTGACCCAGCTGCCGCAGTGCGTCTCTCTGACCAGCTGCTGGCTTTGGGCGCAGACGTGACTCTGCGCAGCCGCTGGACTAACATGAACGCGCTCCATTACGCCGCCTATTTCGATGTCCCAGAACTTATTCGCATCCTGCTGAAGGCCTCCAAGCCAAAAGGTGCGTTTGTTCATTGGAGGATGGATGGAGTGGGTAGAGCCTGTTGCGAAAGGGGTGGGACTGCCTGAATTGCCGTTCACTTATAGCACACTTTAACCTTCCCGTTGAGTGGCAAAAGAGTCGATTTCTCCCTCATGTATGTTCAATGCGGATTTTATGTTAAATGAGGGGTTTAGTCCCTGTTCACTGCTGGTGGTGAATATAGAATAAATCAGAGATTGGTGGTTATTCCAGATTAGATAATATGGCACAAATTATCTTTTCCTATGTGTGGCCTAGTTTATTAGGACAACTGAGTGCCAGAAATTTCTGGGTTTCTTTTCCTAGCTTTTGTAGGAGAATGGCTTCTGATGGTGAGCATAAGGGGACCCTGGGGGTCAGGACTCCGGGGTTTTTTCTTTGCACACATTTACCAAGTCTTGTAAGGCTGTCTCTCCCTCCCCCCTTGTTTCTTGCCTATTTAAACAAGAGGTATGCATATTTTGGCACTTTGGAAAAATCTTGACTTTCTTAGAAGAAGAGAGCAGGATTCTAGTCCTCAGTAAAGAAGGTTCTTCGATATACAGGTGATGTTTGCTCAAATTAAGCCCCGAGTTTGTACTCCTCCTTGTAAGAAGCCAGTCACGTCACTAGGACGCGCGTCACCCCAGAGCGGGGGCGCGCGTCACCTTTAAGGGAGAGGCTCCGCCCCTGCGCGTGACGTCACGCGCAGGAGCAGAGCACCCTCCCCGCTCCGTTTTCGGCTCATTTTGGAGCCAAACGGAGGCGAGGGCGGGCGGGCCCAACTTAAACATCAAAAATGTAAGTACGGGGTGGCGTGCGACACCCTTGTGCGCGCGTCGCCCCCGGGCGGCCCGCCCCCCGCACTTCCCTCCGTCGACGCCCATGTAAGAAGCTCTGGCTGATATCAAGAACGATCTCTGCAGCTGCTGGTAGCAGTCAGCTGCGTTCTCCTCCTCATCTCCTGGGGAACTCGCACTCCTTGGCAACCTCTGTGGTAGGGACACCGCTCTGCGTAAAGACTCCCTGCAGCCTTTCAGCCTTAGCTGTGTTACTTCCTGAAAAAGCAACACTAAACTCCACCCGGTGCTCATTCTAGTCCTCAGTGGCAGGGCTCAGTCCTGAAATCCCACAGGAAGCACCACTGAGAAGGGAGAATAGGCTGGAATCGTGGGCCAGCTGTGTTGGGTTGGCAGTGGTAGGACTCGGTAGCCAGGGTGCCAGAAATGCTTGCAGCGTGGTTTAAAAGCTGGCCAGATTCCCTTGTGGAAAGAGAGAGAATGGAGATCTGATTGGGACGGTGAGAGGAGGGAACCTGGCTTTGCTGGTGTGTTCTGGTCTCTCCCCCCACCCCACCCCTGGGTTATCATACCTATATGTGCTGAAGAAACAGTTATTGGAGGTGGGGCTTATGGATATTTTGGGAGTGGGGCACGTTTTGTCCCACATGTTTGATTTCTAAAAGAGAAAGAATGGGATATTTTACATTAACACTCCCACCCGAAAGCATGGTTTCTCCGAAGTCCTCTTGATTTTTGACGATTTACCTTTCAAGTGAGTGTGCTTAGGGCGTCCACTCCAGCCTTATTTTAAGTTCAGTTTCTTCCAAATGGAATAGGCCCACTGCATTTTGAGCTGCGCCCAGCTGTAATCATGAGGGAAACCAGAATTCAAAGTGAAACGTCCCTCCGTAGATCCACCAGTCAGTCACGTAACTTGCAGTTCTTCGGAGCATCCTGCTTTATGCAGACACTTTATGGGAAATACTAACAGGGGCAGGCTGGGTCTTTCTAACACCTGCTTGACCCTTTTCCACCCTTTTCCCCTGCAGTCCTCAACTCAACATGTAGCGATTTCAACCACGGGACTGCCCTGCACATTGCTGCTTCGAACCTGTGTCTGGGAGCCGTGAAATGTCTCCTGGAACATGGAGCCAACCCAGCCGTCAGGGTGAGCAAAGGCCGGGGCATGAACGAGTGGGGGGGGGTTTGAAGGAGGCAGGGGGGCAAATGTCTGATCACAGGTTCTGAAAATTCCTGGACTGCTGTCTTCTGTTGGAGCGAAGGCAGTTGGGTCACAAAGCAGGGTTGCAGCAGCCAGCCCCTCCCCTAGCCGAAGGGAGTGTTGAGATTGGCCAATGACTCTTTCATGCCGAACAGATAAAGGTTCGCTAAGACCAGAAGATCTGGAGGACGCAGAAGTAATCGGCCTGCCTGATGATGAGGGAGGCCTTGCTGGATATGGAGAGCGGGGAGGGCCCCCCCCCATTTCCTTGTCCCATTTTCCACCGAGAACCTGGGTAGGGTTAGCTCCAGACCGTGATCAAACATGGGGAATAAGTGTGACGGGGTATATGACAGAGTGGCAGCGTAGACCCTGAGCAGGGTCCGTGGTTGCAGGGTCGGAAAGGATCCGCACGTATCAGCGAGGTTCGCCCTGGGTTCTTGCTCATTCCGTGCAGTGACCTCCCGGCCGCTTCCTCTCCCCAACAGAACAGCAAAGGTCAAGTCCCAGCGGATGTTGTGCCGGACCCGATGGACATGACCTTGGATAAGGCCGAGGCGGCCATGATCGCCAAGGAGCTGAAGCAGCTACTCCTCGACGCGGTGCCTCTGAGCTGCAACCTCCCCAAGGTTACGCTGCCCAACTACGACAACATTCCCGGCAACCTCATGCTCATCTCTCTCGGCCTCAAGCTCGGCGACCGGGTCATGGTGGACGGGCTGAAGGTAAGGAGGAGTCTGGGCTGCTGGAGCCCTGCCGGACCGTCTCCCATCAGGCCTAGCTGGGGGCTGCTAGTCTGGGCTGGAACGGGAAACGGCCCCCGTGGTCTCGTCTTCAAGGCCCACTTTTGTAGCTGCCCTCTCCTTCAGCCATTGTTTTTGCTGCCTTCGGCAGGGGTAGACAAAGGCATATTGGTGCAAAATGAGCATACATCCCAGAATGCTCTGCAATGACCCTGAGGGTTCTGGAACCTGATCACAATTAACGCAGGTAGTTGGCGCAGTCGCTGCCCCTAGATGGCTACGTAGCCTGTCTGTATGGCTGGTCCAGTGCTTTGGGCAGGAAGCCTGTATGTCAAAAGATGTTCAACAGGAGGCAGTTTAGGAATATATGTTTATTGCCAGGCGACGCTCTGCTTCCACGTCAGCTATACACATGCAAGGCTGCTCCTGTTTCTAGATCTCCTTTCCTGAATCAGGGCAGGCTTTGCTACGTGATATTCTGCTTTGGAAGAAGGACCCCTTCTCCTGAAGGTCTCAAACAAGGGCTCCAGAAGCATGTGCAAAGTGCCATTTTCCGTTAGTTTCCAACTGCAATGACACCTCCGAGCCTGGGTGGTGCTGTGTTGTCTCGACTGGGTGTGACCCTGTTCCGTCCTGCTTCCCCACAGGTGGGCACTTTGCGTTTTTGTGGCACCACAGAGTTTGCAAGCGGCCAGTGGGTCGGCGTGGAGCTGGACGAGCCAGACGGCAAGAACGACGGCAGTGTGGGTGGCATCCGTTACTTCATCTGCCCTCCAAAGCACGGTACGGTGATGTGAATCGGAGCGGCTGGCACTCCTGCGCCAATCCCCACTCCAGATCCAACACTCCTATTCTGTCCCCATCAAAAGGAACTCGTCAGATATCACATGATCTGCAGACATGCACGCTGCTGCCGGCGTTCGTCTCCAGGGCTTCACCGTGGGCCTCTTTCCTCTTCTCCCTTGGCTTCCAGGTGTGTTTGCTTCTGTGTCCAAGATCTCCAAAGCCACTGACCAGGCGCCTTCTTCAGTCACCTCCACCCCGCGAACTCCCCGCGTGGACTTTTCCCGCATGACTGCGAAGGGCCGCAAGGAGAAGGACAAGGACAAGGATAAAAAAGGTAACGGGGGGGGGGGAGCTCAGCTCACAGGGCGCCAGGGAATGCGCACCCAAAGAGGAGCAGGGCATCCCGCGGCGTGTGAGCACTTCCTTCTCCTGCCTCGGCCTGAATGTACCCTCTGAATCTCGTCCAGCTCTCAGGAAGAAGTCCTTATCTGTCGGCAGCCTGGATCGTGAAGGACTGAAGATTGAGATTGGGGATCAAGTCCTGGTGGCCGGTCAGAAGCAAGGGATCATCCGTTTCTATGGGAAGACGGATTTTGCGCCAGGTACGGGAAGGAAGTGGGTTGGGCAGCCAATAGCATAAGAGGTGTTCAGCCACTGGCTGGGGACAAGAAAGAGAATTAAGGCTGATGTACAGTGATGGTCTTTTCGGTTTTTTTTCTTCTTTTGGATATTTGTTTTAGTCCGACATTTGCTTTCTGTTTTAACTGTAAACCACTTGGTGTAGAGTTTTATTTTAGAAAAGCAGTGTATACGTACACTAAGTCCCCTATATGCGTACTGGCTCAATTCTGGAGGTCTGTATGGAAGTTGAAACGTACATAGCTCAAAACATCCGGCTCTTGCCAGCCCAGCGCTCAAAGCATCACCAAAGGACTACTGCGCTGGAGCAAAAGTGTGACACAACCGTCCATAACATGGACATCCGTAACTCGGGGAGCCAGTGTGCAAGGTTTTGATTGGGAGCAGGATGGTCCATGGTTTGAATAATCGGAGCTGGACTCTGAACTCTTCCTCTGGGCTTCCTGCTTCCTGTTCCACAAAGTTACAATTGTTTTAAGGGCCCATGTGAGATTTTACTCTCAGCCACAACTGCCAACTTGCTCTTCCCTCACAGAAACTGGACAACAACGTTCTGGCAGCTTTGTTGCCCAAGTCAGTTGGAATGTTTGTGAACATTCCATGTCGTCTCATCCGCTCAGCCAGTCGGGTGCCCCACCCCACCCCATACACAAGACAATATAGCTAATTAGCAGGCGTAATAAAAGACCTGTTTTTCTGTCTCTCTTTCTCTAGGCTACTGGTTTGGTATCGAACTCGACAAGCCCACAGGCAAACACGATGGGTCTGTTTTTGGAGTCCGCTATTTCGCATGCCCCCCTAAGCATGGCGTCTTTGCTCCTCCTTCCAGGGTGCAGAGGTGAGTTCCTTCACCAAACCAAAGGTACCAGCAAAGAGAGGACGTTCTGCTCAGGTCACATTGACCATGAAACGATGTTTAAGTTTGTGGTACCCACAGAGAATCATGGCCAGTCTTCTCAGTGCTTCTCAGTGTTTAGCTGCAGTTCAGCATGTGTGTCACTCTAGCCTTTTTCTATCTCTGTGTTTTTAACTTGTGAGCTGACTGTGTCCATCTGTGCTGCAGAATTGGGGGACCCAAGGATGCCCAGGGAGATGGCACTTCGGGAAAGAAGGTTCACCAGATCACTAGTAGGTACACCTTGGACTTTGCTCAACGTATATATTTTCCCCTATATACATTTTCAACACATATTTGGGGGGGATGATGTGATTAAAATGTCGTCAAATACACGCACACACGCACGCTTTCTTGGCAGTTGCTCCTGTGGTCCAAAAAGCAGAAATTCAACAGGCGAAGCTCGTCTCTATCGTGCATTGCTGCGAGGGGGGTCACATTTTGCTGGCTGAATGTCTGCTAAAGGCACAGGAGCCTTGCCAAGAAAAAAGTTGGCAATGCTGCACAGCAAATCCGATCCCCTGCTGGAGGAAGCAGAAGGCTGAACTGGGATGTGGAAACTAAACTTCCGTAATTGGAAATGTTGTTTTTAAAAAAACAAGAAGTATATAACTTTGAATTTCTGCAAAAAAAAAACTGAGTTAGGAGAATTTTTCTTAAGAGCCAATTGATTCTAGACTCTGAGAGAGGCATGCACCGTCATCTTTTCTCCCTCTGGGCTTCCAGGGGCTGGAAATATTGCAGTCTCATGCCGGGGGGGGGGGGAGGACATTCAGATGGATGGAGGTGGGTGACCAGGAGGGATGATTCATTGAGTTTCTGCCCTTCTGAATTTTTAAAATGATTAATGCTGCCTCCCCTCCCCCATCCTACAGTTTCACAGCCAAAGCGCAACTTCACAGCAGTCAGAACCCCGAAAGACATCACGTCGGAAAACTCCATCTCTAGGTAAGAAGGAAGCTCTGAGGGCCGAGCTTTTCTCCCTCTCAGCAGGAGTCACTTCCTTGAGACACAACCTGTTGGGCTGCGGCCATCCATCCCAGTTCGCTTCACAGCTGACTGGAGTTCTGAACTGGCACTTCCCAGGTCTAAACCTGGCTTCCAAACCCACCAGTTTGGTGTTTGGGCGGCCAGTGTGAATTTGTCAGAAGAGCTGATTGAAGTGCAGTGTTGATCTTTAAGATGCGCGGGAGGAAACCGTGCGCCTTTTAGCAGTTCCAGGAAGCGCCGCCGGCCCCTTTCCGCCTCCTGTCCCGCTGCTTCCATCTTCTGGGTCTGCTTCGCCATCGAGACGAACATCTCCCTGCTCCTTGCTGTCTTCTTCTGTAGGTTACTTTTCTGCTGTTGGTTCCCGTGGATGCTCCGCGCGGAAATGCAGTCATAAGACCCCCCTCGGACCCTCCTCCTCATCGGCTGTTTCTTCTTCGCTCGCCAAGTAATCAAAGACTGCTCTTCAGTTCTGTCTCTCATCTCTCCTTCCCCGATTGCCGTTCTAGTGAACCCCCAGTGCCTTGTTAAAACATATTATTAACACCCTCCCTGAGGTAGTCTGTGAGGAATGCGACACTTATTAACCCTCCCGTTTCCCCTTTCCTCCTGGCACACGTGGGATTTTGGCTGGACAGGTCTCAAGTTCTGGCACCCCTGCTTTTCTAGGCGATGATAAACAAAAACATGTCGATTCTGCTCTCTCTCATGGGGCGACCGACAGCCCTCCTAGTAGCTCTCTTTCGGAGAACCGGAGCAGAGACCAGCAGTCTCTGATCTCTTCCCCTGGCGTGTCCAGGAAAGAATCGGAGCTCACAGAATTCTCCTGAACTATTTCTGCTGGCAAGGTACACCTATAAACTCCAGCCTCTTGGTTTGTTGCCCTAGAAACGCAACTCCACTACTCCAAGGTGCAATGATTGCTCTCTTCCTACTAGGCTGTCCTGTCCTGGCTTCAGCCACTCCTGCCCTAGGCAGCCACTGCAGCTAGTCACGGACAGGAAGGGCACCCCACTATCCCTGGTCCGTTTCGTGACTCCACAAGAGCAGACCCCCCCCCCCGGGTCCATGGAGATCCTCTGACACTTGGCAGGTATTGTCTGAACATAGTGAGCCACCAATCAAGTTAATACTTTACACTACAGTATACTTGTCTTTTGGATTTATTAAAAGAATAATAATAATCATGGGGTACAAATGCAAGAAGACATCTTGTGCCACTCAGTTTTAGCACCTATTAGCAGCTGTTTGCTTAGTGTATGTAAGGTACGGGGGGGGGGGAGTTTAAAACCACCCAACAGCAGCCGTGGATGGTGTGTGTGTGCGTCTCTCTGTATATCCAACCGATATTTCCAGAAGTCACTTTCCTTAATAAAAAGGGGAGGAGGGGAAGAATATAGCTAACGTTTATCCCACTCCTGCTTCATCCGTTGCAGCGAGTTAAGTCTTAATCCATCTTGGGAGTGTTTTCAGATATTGTTTGTTTGTTTGGCTGCCTCCCTCCTTCTGGCTCACAGGAAGAGTTTCGTGGGGTAGCTGAAAAGAACTTAGAACTTGCCACTTCCTGAGACAAGCAGAGTGAATGGAGCAGGACTCCTGGGTTCAAAGTTTGGTACTGTTAGCAGGAGAGTAGAGCACTGATACCAGAGCAAATGTGAAACGTAACATCTGCAAATATGAAATGCCAATTTCAATTTTAAAAAAACCAAAAAATTGGTGGAGGAATCTCATCATCGGTTCCCAAGTCTAAATCTGAGTTACAGGAAATTAAAACCTCCCCCCCCCAGGAGACTTTTCTTATTCAGAAGTCTCAAATATTTAGAGACTTTGGATTCAGAATGGATGACATCTGAATTCAGAAAGGGTATGTCTTTTCAAGATGGGAGTGTAGCAGCATTTCAGACCGAGCCAGCGTTTCTGGGATTTTCTCCAACTCTTGGGTGAAGAGGGATGAATACAGATTCCTCTCCCAGCTCCAGGTTGCCCTGAGCAAATTGTTGGCCTGTCTTAGGCTTCTGTTTCCTAGAATCATAGACTGTTCAAGTTGGAAGGGACTCTGGAGGTCATTTGGCCCACCCCCCTGCTCAGTGCAGGCAACTGCTCCAGCAATCTTTCCTCACTACACCTATAAAATCAGGAAGTTTGGAAGATGAGAGAAGGGACCCTGAACAGGGAGAGAAGGGACCCAGAAAAGGGCTAGGAGATTACAGGGATTGCAACATTATCGGTTTGGTGCTTTTAACGTCTGTGCGCTGTCCGACAGAAGTCCAACAGGTGCTGCCTTTTCTAGCATGGGCATCCAGGGACACGAATGCTGCCATGCTTGAAATTCTGTTGGTCATGCAGCCGCTAGGAGCTGAAAGGTCTTGTCAGGAAAAGCCACAGAAACAAACGAGAGATGCTCAGACCTCCACTTTTGACAGATGAGTGGCGAGAGGGTGTCAGCGTTCCAGCAACAAACCGAAGCTTGGCAAAATTTCAGGGTCTTTGGTGAAGACCGATGTGTTGAATTATCTACCGTTACACTGAATCTGCCAGTCTGCTCTGTCCTGCACCCCCATCCTTGCTGTCGTATTTTTTTGGGATGCCAAGATTCGTTTTGTAAACTGTCTTGGGAGCAGTGTAAAAATCGTCTAGTGAATAATAACTAAGGTAGGCCGTGACTTGTGCCAACACTTCCCATCGGCTCATCCTCACCGCACCGTATTTGCACATGTCCTCGTCCCCTGGCCCTTGTAGCTCTGTTGTCAGCCTTTTGGGGCTCCCTCTGTGATCTTTCACTAACCAGCAATAAATAAACCCTTCTGTTGATTTCAGCTTCACATTAGCCACTGTGGGGAAGGATGCCTTGGGCCCCTCTCCCCCCCCCCCGGCCCAGCTGCCTAAAATGTGGGGTCACCCCCTGCCATGGGGGTGGGCTTGGGTTGGTCTTCTTCTCCCAAACGCTGCGATTACAACTTGGCCCTGAAATGCCAAACTCGGCAGTAACCCTCCATGGTGGCTTTCTATAACTTTTCTTTCCCTTTTTGTAGAAATCTCATCCGATTGCATTCTTCTGCCTACTACATGTATATTCTTTTTATTTTTTAAAGAAAATAACTTTGTAAACTGTTGAGTGAGTGGCTTGCTGTGCCCTCTGTTGCACTCTCTGTTCCATCTTGCATGATTTCTGTCTGCCCCTGAATCCCCACCCGTCCAGGATTGCTGGAAGAAAAGAAAAGAAAAAATAAAAACTTAAAAAAAATAAAAACAAGTTAGCATGACAAGATATCACTATGCTATTGCTTATCTGTTATTAACAAATTAATAAAAAGTGTTTCTATGTGCATTGCGTAAACGACCTTTCTTTCTGCTCGCGTTACTGGGGAACAGAACATGGGGGACAACAACCCACCCCAAGAATGGTGAACAAAAAGCTGGCCCCAGAAAGACTGCAAGAAGCCGGAAGATATTGGAAGGAGAGTGGACCTCGGGGAAAAGAGAGATGCTGGGACTGGGAAGGAAGTAGCAAAATCGTGTTGATAGCAGTACCAGTAAAGCAAACGGAACTGGAAAGCTACAAACAAACTCCTGCTTGGTTTTAGGGGGAGGGAAGGGAAGGATGTTTAGAGAGAGGCAACAACCTTTGCTAGCTCTTGCTCTACGGATGCAGCCTGCATGCAAACACGCCCAGGAATAAAAGAATAAAGGCTCGCCTGCGCCCCCTCCTGGTTGACTGGTGGTATATAGGAGCCCTCCAATGTAGCGGATAAGAGGCAGAAGAGGTGTTGGTTTTGTTGATATAATAACCGCATAAAAACACAAAACACCACATTTTGCACGTTAAATCAACGATTTTTTTTAAAAAAACACCATTTTCAAACAACCTCTAGTTAAGAGGTGTGAATCCCCTTAGTTACACCAGTGGCCGGACGGACTCAGCGTCCCCAGGACCCAGGAGTCCGAGAAGCCCTGCCAAGGGCAATGCCCCGCCCCCATTGCACAGGGCGCTGATTGGTTTCCTTGGTGCAAAGAAGGCGGGACCTGCGTAGCTGGGTTTGCCCATAGGCCGCCTTTTCATTGGACGGAGGTGCTGCCAGTTGGCGAGCGACCCGGAAGTGTGCGCGCTCCTCGTTGCTGTGAATGGGTGAGCCTGGAGCGCAGGGCGCCTGGGTCCTTTTTGGAAAGGGCCGAGTCAGGAGGGAGGGGGTGTCCAGGGGCCGGGGGTCGTCCCCCCCCCCAGGCCGCAGGACAGGCAAAATTCAGCCAGCTAAATTGCTGTTGTTCATCATAGTATTTTTAAAGTGCCAAGTCCTTTGCAGAGTAACAAGGGGAGAAGAGAAGAGGTCCCTGCCCCGAGGAGCTTACAGTCTCAGAGCAAGTTCCAAAGGGAGGGTATTAAGACCACAGGAGGAGGGAAGCGAGGGATAAGTCCAAGCCAGTGAGTTGCCTCCAACATCATCCCTTTTCTTGCCTGCCTGCCAAATTGTCTTCCTCCAGGTAGGGCCTTTTCCTGACAAAGCCTGCTGACTGTGTTGCGGTGTCCCTGTCCACTGCAGGTGAGCAGCCAGGACCTGTCTACCTCAATGAGGCCTGTGTAGTTCTGCTGGTCTGCGGAGAAGCCTAGAAGATGTCAGAGGCCTGCTGTGGACTCCCGGCTCTGGAGCCCTTTCGCCTGGAGCAGGTACTGTCTCGGGGAGAGATGCTGTGTCTCGATAGGGTTGATCGTGCGCACCAGGGAGTGATTTTGCAGCCTTTGTGTTCTCCCTCCTTGCTTGCATGATGAGGGAGCAGGGGTCTCCCTTGTTTCTAGGCACACAGAGGGATAGGAGTGAATCTGCTGGAAAGGGAGTTACTTTCGTTCAGAAGTAACTGGAGAGACATCATCTCCTTATCATCTCCTTTCCACCTTATGAGGAAAGGCTACAGCGTCTGGGGCTTTTCAGCCTAGAAAAAAGGCGCATGAGGGGGGACATGATTGAGACTTATAAAATTATGCATGGGATGGAGAGAGTGGATAGAGGGAAATTCTTCTCCCTCTCGCACAACACCAGAACCCGGGGACATGTACTAAAATTGAGTGGAGGGAGAGTTAGAACAGACAAAAGAAAATATTTCTTTACCCAGCGTGTAATTCATCTGTGGAACTCCTTGCCACAGGATGTGGTGATGGCATCTGGCCTAGATGCCTTTAAAAGGGGTTTGGACAGATTCATGGAGGAAAAGACCATCACAGGTTACAAGCCATAAGCAACCTCCTGGTTTTTAGAAGTGGGTTTTCTCTGTGCCAGGTGCAAGGGAGTGTCAACGGGAAACAGGTTATCTTGTTGTCTTATGCTCCCTGAGGCATCTGGTGGGGCCACTGTGTGACACAGGAAGCAGGACTAGATGGGCTTTTGGCCTGATCCAGCAGGGCTCTTCTTATGTTCTTATGAGAGAAACTGGGCAAAGCTTCTCTTTGGAGTTTGGATTTGCTCCTGCTATCTTGAAAGGCTTTTGCCGCTTCCAAAATTTTATCCAAGGGGTATAATAGTAGGAAGGAGATACGTTTGCAGAGTCTGGGCTCATCTAGGGGTGGTTCAAAGGTTAATTGTGCCTGTTGCAAGCTGGTCGGGTTGCCAGTAGTCCAGAAAAATGTCGTGGCCTGTTGCTGTGCTCGTAAGGGCATCTTAATCTGCAGAACCGGGCAGGCAAAGTGTTTTGCATCAGGGAGACAAATGCAATCGCCTGCTAACGTCTCTATGTGTTGAGCTGTGGGTAAGGACACAGCTACAACTGCGAACTGAAAAGCTGGCAACCGTATCTGCATCTGTTGGGCAAAAATAGTACTCAAATTTATCCGTCTGGCTGGGTATACCTTCAGTGCAACAAATGGGGGAAAAAACACTTTAAAAGGAGGAGGAGCAGTGAGTTTTCTGGAGACTGAAATGAAGCAGCACTTTATCGAGTGCCCTTGGGTTTGTGGGGAGAACTACCAGTTCATAGGTCTCCTCTTCCCACAGTGTCCACCAGCTGCCTATTATATTCCCGATTTCATCACGGAAGCAGAAGAGCTGCATCTTTTGCAACAGGTCTGTGTGTTTGTTTTACCTTTTCCCGGTGTGTTCAGAAGTGACTTCTTGGATTAACCTAACAACCTGCTTGCCCAACATTCTGATGCTGCGGACGATAATCAGCCAGATATTTCTGGAAAAGCCGAACAAAATGGCAGCCGACGGTCTCTATTGTTTGTGGCCCTCAGGGTCTGGTAACCCTGGACAATACACAATTTGCCTCCGAAATGAAAATGGCTCATCTTTACTAATTTCGATGTGCTGAAAACGAAAATGACAATAAAATCTGTCGGTTAGCTCTGGTTTAGGAGAAGCAGTCATAGTCATTGCGTACATAGGTGTTGTAAGTGCCGTCGGGCATTTACCAGCACATGTCTATGGAACTATCCATTGTGTCGTATTCGTGTTCAGCACCTCAAAATCTATAAGAAATGACTATTTAATCTGGGGGAGGGACATGAATTTTGTTACAATTTGTTGTCCAGTGTAATTGAAGGTAGATTGCCTCTAACCACAGAAGCTCCATTGCCAAGAGGCATGATCCCTAGGAGATGCATCCAGAATTTATCCAATTTTTAATATAAATCTGCTTCTGCTTGTGTTCACATGAGATACCCACTGCTCACTAAGTCGGCTGGCTTCCATTCCTCAGTTATTAGTGATGATTTGGGAAAAAAAAGTATACAACTTTAAGAAGTTGTATTTTATTACATACATACATACAACTCTAGTATGATTTTACTACTGATCTGTTGCTCTCCCATCTGACAATGTCTTGAGATGTCAAAGATCCCATTCCAAGGAGAGGGAACCACAACTTTGATGCATCTAGTGGTTTGGAAAGAGGCTTGGTGGGGGCAACTGTTGTACTTCCAACCCCCCCCCCCCCGTTCACATGGGAATGTCTTATCATAGAGTTGGAAGGCACCCACAAGGTCATCTAGTCCAACCCCACTCTGTTTGCTCTCTTCAGGTTTATCGTGCCCCTAAGCCAAAATGGACTCAGCTGTCTGGAAGAAGGCTGCAGAACTGGGGTAAACTCTTTGTGTGTGAGAGTGAGAGAATCTCTCGTATTATGCACATATTAGTTTGTTGTGTTTTAGGCCAAAGATTTGCGATGGATTGACCCCTCCAATTGCACCACCAATGGGTTGGCAACATGTGGGGGTGATTTTGCCACAGCTATAAGCATACATGAATGTTTGCCCCCCCCCCCAGCAATACTTCCACCAACGGTTTGTTGTCCAGTGTAATTGAATTTGTAGTCCAGTGTAATTGAAGATAGATTGCCTCTAACCATAGAAGCTCCATTGCCAAGAGGCATGATCCCTCTTTCCTTTGCTTGACCCAGGAGGGCTGCCCCACCCGAAAGGGATGGTTCTGGAGAGACTGCCCCCCTGGCTGCAGGCCTACGCTGACAAAGTCTCCTCCCTCGGTGCCTTTGGAGGGGAAGTGGCGAATCACGTCCTTGTGAACGAGTACCGCCCTGGTGAGGGCATCATGGTAAGCCGTCCTATCCTGACCTCTTCGCGGCCTGTGCCTGGCAGTTGGGGGCTGCGTTTGAGGCCTCGCTCTCCCGGCCGCTTCCTGCCTGCAGCCCAGTCTCGTTTGCTTACAGCCCCATGAAGACGGACCCCTCTATTTCCCGACTGTCACAACCATCAACTTAGGGTCTCACACCCTCCTGGACTTCTACCATCCCACCAGCAGAGGGCAGCACACGGAAGGTGAACAGGTGAGTATTCTCCTTCTTGGCAGACTGGCTGCTAACTGGCTTGGGCAAGGGCCGGAGGGAGGCACCCTTGCTGGCTGGGCTTCCGTGTGGGTTGGCTGCCCGGTGCCTTCGAGGTGGAGAGCCAATTTCTTTCCAAAGCAAGGCCTTGTTTTCCAAGGAGAACATAGACATAGCCCATTGCACCGGCTTTTTTGTCCGTCCCTGGTCCCTAGCTCCTTCCATGCCCCAAGCTCTTGTGCCTGTTTCGGGTGGCTGTTGTTGTCCCCAGTCCCAGCTGCTGAGTGTTCCTGCAAATGGACAGTGTAAAAACACACACACAGAAGTATCCCGCACCTTATGCATTCTGAAATTCTCGGTGCTGTGGGGAAGTGGTTGCCAGTCAACACCAAGAGCAGTTACCTGTGTAGGAATTCTGGGGGGTAGGTGGGTGGGAGGGTTTCTTGGCTCATGCACTAGCAAGGGTTGCCTCCCTCAGGGAATCAAACCATTTAAAATATGGGTTCCATTTTAGTTCAGGTTCATTGGTATTTTTAACTCTCCACGTCGGACACTAATTTAAATAGTGATTCAGTAACCAGTTCAGGCACTCTGAACTGGTTTTATATACTTTATATTTCATGCAGAATAATATCCAGCTCTCCTGCTTCACAGTAGGAGAATTCAATGATAGCAATTTAATTGGAGACCAATATTTATTTTTTAAAATAGTGTGTGTGTAATTTTTTTTCAAGGGTTTTGCAAATAAAACCTCAGTAGTACAAATGGAAGCTGAGAGCCGGGTGATGGAACTGCTTATTTTGAATCGGTTGTGATGTTTGTGTGCGCTTAGAGCGTCGGTTCTGGTTCAAGTCAACCAAGAGAGAGAGACAGACGCCCAGCCTCCACAATCCCATTTTTTATTGTGTTCTGGTTTTATTACTCCGGGTTTCCAGACAGTTCTATTTTTAGGGGGTCAGGTGCGCCAATGCTTTGACGGGGTGGCTCGCCAGGCTTGGCCACCTTTGCGCTAGGAACAGAAGTGCTCGCATTTGTTTCTCTTTCCAGGGGGCTGCTCTTCGGACAGAGGAGCAGCGTCACGTCCTCTCCCTGCTCCTGAAACCGCGCAGCCTCTTGGTCTTGCGGGAAGACATGTACGTCCGCTACCTCCATGGCATCCGCTTCGTCACCGAGGACTCGCTAACGGAGAAAGTGCCCAACGTGGGCCTGTGCGGCTCCCAGGTCGGGGACACGTTACGCCGGGGAACGCGAGTGTCGCTCACGATCCGTCACGTCCCCAAAGTGCTGAAAACGTCCATTTTCCTGGGCAAGAGGAAGTGACCGTCTTACCAAGGCTGGGGCGGGATGCGTTTTCGCATGTCAGAATACTTCTCCGTGCAGACAGTGCCCTGCTCATCGCAAACTGTGTGTGTGTGTGTGTGTGTGTGTGTGTGAGAGAGAGAGAGTGAGAGTGAGAGAGATTTTAGCTCCTTCTTCTCTCCAACCTGCTGGGAGTATTTCTCCGTGCAAAGAGGTGAGAGCTCCTGAATGCAGGATCTGGGGAAAAGCCGCTGCTGTCGGTGGCAAATGTGCGTAGGCTATTCAGGGAGAGAAAGCAAACAACAACAGGAGAGGCAGGAATAGTTAGCCCTGGGGGCAAGGGAGAGGAAGGAGGCCTTGGTGCGTCATCTATCTCCTGTGCCACACAGCACGCGGCGTGTCCTGGCAACGAGCCTGTTCTAGAGAGCAAGAATCCCAGCTTGTGTCCACAGCAAAAGGGAGACGCTGGAGATTGGGGGCACCCAGGAAAGGGAGACCTGGGGTTGCCTCCCCCCCCTTTCTCGAGGAGGAGCTAGTTTGAGAGCCAGCCCAGAGAACTGGGACTCTGGAGTCCTTCTCCCAGCGCGAATGTTGCTTTCATTGTGACCCCACCTGCTCCCTCCCCATATTTGGTTCTGGCTCATAAAGTATCATTTCAGCAATGGCATATCTCTGGCCTTGGCGCATATCTGGAGGCAATGCTGGTTTCAGCCTGAACATTCAAATAAAAGGCTTCACAGGGGCACGCTGATGTCATGGAGACCATGCGTTGTGGTTTTTGCAAAACACCGGAAGCATTTGGGGGTCAACGGAGCCTGCTCGGCTGTCCCCAAACGGTGGACCCGGGACGTTGAGATGGAACTCTGCCCTTGAATCCAACCCCCGGTTCTGCCACCGGAAGCCAGGTGTTTGTGGGGAAGGAGTTTCACTGGAGCACCTGCAAGGCGGGTTTTGGCATAAGAAATTTGCGCGGGACGACAAGTCTGTGCTGGTCACGGTGGCTGTTCACGACCTCCAGCATGCCTATGAATTTCAACGGGGGTATGACCTCCTCTCCTGCTTACTGACGTCCTAGGAATACTTGATTGGCTACTGTGGGAACAGAATGGTGGATTAACTGGGCCTTGGGACGGACTTTTTTTGCCTGTATTCGTTACAGAAGACGTAGGGCCTGAATGGCTTTCTCTGGGAGGAATTCCGAAGAACAAAGGGAAGGGACAAACATATTGGTCAATTAAACAGAAACCCATCGCTGGGCCCAGGTGGCGTCCTGTTGTGAAGGAACTCCAGTGTGAAATTGCTGCTCTTCTCGCAAAAATGTGTCACTTGTCCTTTTTAATCAGCCTCTGTGCCAAAGTAACCCTGATATTTAAAAAAGGATCCTGGGGGGAAATCTGGGAAATTACAGGCCAGTCAGCTTAACATCTGTTCTGGGTAAATTGGTGGAAAGCATAATTAAAGAGAAAATTATGAAGCATCTCGACTCGAAGAACAAGTCTTTGAGTCAAGTACAAGTATCTTGTTGGCTGTGGGCTCCCTGAGGCATCTGGTGGGGCCATTGTGTGATACAGGAAGCTGGACTAGATGGGCCTTTGGCCTGATCCAGCAGGGCTCTTATGTTCTTGCTGAAGGAGACTCGGAATGGTTTCGGCAACGGTAAGTCCTGTCTTGTTAACCTTCCAGATGTCTTTGACGGTGTCAGTGAGCACATGGGGAGAGGTGATCTAGTTGACGTTGTAGACTTGGACTTTGTCAAAAGACTTTGTCAAAGTTCTTCACCAAAGAGCCTTGCGTAAACTTAGCAGATTTCGAGTAAGAGATCCTTTTATGGACTGATAACTGGTTAAAGCATGGAGTAGGACGCAATGGGCAATTTTCACAGGGGAGGGAACTAAGAAGTGGGCCCCCTCAAAGATCTAGCTTGGGGTTTTTTTACCTTGTTCATAAATGATCCGGAGTTCAGGGTAAACGGCGAGTTGGCCATGTTTGCAGACGACACCAACTTTTCAGGGTGGTAAAACTCCAAGCAGATTATGAAGGTCTTCAAAAGGATCTCTCCAAACGTCGTGACTGAGCAACCAAACAGCAGATGCCAGTCGCTATAAGGTGATGCATATTCGGGCCAAAACTCCCAGCTTCACATAGACACAGTTAGAGTCTTGCTGCATCTCCAGAAGGATGTTGTAGAGCTGGAACAGATACAAAGGCACACCTTCTTTACGAGGAGCAGCTAAAATGCTCTTCGCTGGGGGGGAAACTGTGATTAAGGGGCTGTGATTGAGATTGATAAAACGGTGCATGATATGAAGAAGGAGTGAGAGAGGGTTTTTTTCTCCCTCTCTCACAACACTAGAACCAAGGCTCATCCTGCGAAACGGACAAGCAGGAGATTTAGGATGGACAAAAGGAAGTCCTTCGCAGAGTGCCTCGTTGGCCTGTGGAATTCTTTGCCACAAGATGTTGTGGTGGCCAGTTGCTTGGGTGGCTTGAAAAGGGGATTGTACAAATGCATAGAGTTCTAGGCTCAACAGCAGTCCGCCTCCAGGTCCCAGTTGCAGCGGAGAGAGGATGAGGCGGCCTTCCTCTCCTGCTTGCGGGCTTTCCATGGAGACAGCTGGTGGGCCACTGTGGGAATTAGGGTGCTGGGCTCGACAGGCCCCCTGTGGGCCTGATCCTGTGTCCTTATTGTGCTTGTCGAACTTCCCTGGCGTGGATGGCAGCTTCGAAGGTTGGGCTGTGCCTTGGATTGCTTCAGCTGCCGCTTGCTGGGTGGTTGGAAGATACCTGGGAGGCAGGAGGTGCCCCAATTGATGCCCTTGCCAGGCTGCCCCTCTTCCACCGCCTCTTGGCCAGGGAGGGGCAGAGCCCTTTGAACGCAGCAGCCAGCCCCACATCCCTGGTTCACTCCCCTTTGGCTGCCTGTGTGTGTGTGTTTCGAGGAGAAAACAACAAACAACGAAACCAGCCATGGGTGCGGTTTTCTTCATGAGGTCACCGCCACAATAAATTATGCTCCGAACGAGCGCCCCCGCTCTCTCGTGCCGCAGAGGTGACTGCAGAGGGGCCCGGATCCTGCAGTCCTTGTTTCCATGAAGCGGAGGTGCGTGTTTGCATTGTCCACGAAGGCAGCTGCCAGGGAGAAGCGGCTGGTCTGTCTGTGAGCAATCGCGCCGATGGGCCGGGCTTCTTCCTTGTTGCCGTTGCAGAATCAAATTACCTGAGCAGCCTCCGTCCTGCGCGCCTAGTTTCTCTTTGTGCAGGTATCTACAGAGAGCGGCTTGCTGGCTTTGGGAGGGGGGCCGAGCCTAAACTTGGGAGAGCAAGCTGAGATTTACAGGTTGCCCTCTTTTAACCTGTTGCTTGACGGCTTCTTGTCCAGCGAGGTGCAAGATCGAGAGGGGAGGATGGAGCTTGGGAGTCTCTTCCCTGCAGCGGCTGATGTGGCGATAGCTCTAGGGCACCTGTTTAATGATTGACAGGCGGCAGAAATGCAAAAGGTCAGGCTGTGATGCAAAGGATTCTGGCTTCCGAGCTTCAAGCAGACACTAGCTTGGATCAGGTGGGGATCGCCAAGGGTCTTGGGGTGACGAGCTTTGGAGAGCCGGTTCAGGTAGGTTGCGAGCCCCCTGTACCTGCCTTCCCACACCTTAGTCAGGAGCGGACCCTGCTCCCCTGGCTGGAGAGTGGTGGGCCTCAAAGCTGTAGGATGAGGGTTGAATGGCAGCCTGTATTTATTTCACGCAAGTCTTGATTTGGATTCGGTTGGGCCAAGAACGTTTAATTGTTCTAGCCTAGTTAACTGGGAGGGCTGTGGCTTGAGGGCTCTTTTGCTATTGCTGTAACATACCGGCACCAAAACAGACCATGTTTGTATTTATTTATACTGTGCTCTGCTATTCAGCCGAGGTTGGCTCCCCCAGCTGCTTTTAATTAAAATTCACAAAAGGAATCTTGCATTGAGGGATACGTGGAGGAGATTATGGAAGTCGCTTCTAGTCCCTGACAGGTGATGACATAGTCCAGGTTCAGAGAGCTTCCATGTTCAAATGCAGTCTACCTCTGAGTGCCAGTTGTTGAGAGCAACAGCAGGGAAAGGCTTTTGCCTTCCTGCCTGGCTTGTGAGCTTCCCATAGGGCATCTTGGCCCCTGGGGGAACAGGACGGGACATAATGCAAGACTAGATGGACCCTCTTTGTATGTTCCAGCCATTTCTGTCCAGAGGAGGGGGCAGTTGGGTGCAGGGACTGGCTGGTGGTGGCGCTGGGAGTAGAGAATTAAAATTAATAATGGAAAGTGGCTTCTAGCAGTGGGCCGCAGATTTTGTTGACTAACTTTGCAAACTTCTTTCACGCTTCCTTCGGTATCTCAGAAAGGCAATACCAGAGCTGCCTCCAGAATTCAAGCTAAGTGCAGAAGGGCTGTGGCTTTGCAGTGACCCATGAAAAGCACTTTGTGCATGCTCAGAGGCTCTCTATTCTGACTTGACCTGTTTGTGCTGCTTATTATGGTGCAACAAGGGAAGACTTTTGTTATCCCAGGACGCTTTGGAAGCGACTGGTGCGACACTCTTGACTTGCTCAGGTTTGAGCGATGTCGGCTCTGTTGACCCCAACAAAGGAGGTTGTGCGAGTGAGTGGCTGTCCTGCTTGGAAAGGCACATGGTGTTCCTGACGGGGGGTGGGGGTGGCACAACCCCTGCTGCAGGGACGGGAGGGGTGAGGCAAAAGCTCCCCAAAGCCCAAGAGCAGCTCCTGGAATCCGGGAAGAGTTGGAGTTGCTTCCTCTCGAACTGCTGTCGTGCTGCAGGGTCGGGACACGAAGTCGGTTCACGTCGGACAAATGGCACATCCTGACCGCATGGAATTAACTGCCGAAACCTGGTGTCACTCAGCAGTCAACGTCCCAGGTGGTGGCTGCTGGAGCGAAGATGCCGGCCAGCAAGGCAGGCTTTCTATCGCACGTTGCATCCCTCGGCAAGCTAAGCCCCCAAAGCGCTCAGTCTGCAAGCCATGGGCGTAGGGGAGGGCTTGCAGGGCTCCCCAATAATGTCTGTATTCTCCCCAAGGCGCAGTTCCAGCAGTTCCAAACTGCAGCAAATGCAATCCAACCACGACAAGAGGTGTACTTTGTTATTTACAAAGACACGTTCCGGCTGGAGAGCCAGATACATGCGCAGCGCACATCTCAAAATACACAATCCACACATGCGCTTTCGGTCGGGTGGGGCTGGCAGCAGATGGCCTCTCCTCTACAGACATTCCCCAAAGAATGGCTGAGCAAACATAGGTGGGCAAAACCACCTCTGGCTGGCAGGAGCACTTAGCAGGGTGCATTACAGTAGCACCAGACAGCCCCACCCCACTTATGGGCCCATGGGGGTCAGTGCCCTCTTAAACTCAACTAAAAAGGCATCCTGGATCCATAAGACAATCCGTCTTAAAACAAACACACACACACACACACACACACACCCCAATTAATTATATTTTAATACAGAGCTTTATAATTAAAGACCGTAGGCCGGCACCCCTCCTTCACTCTCATACATACAGCTGCTGTTTATTTCGAAATGCTTGTCTGAGTCCTATGCATGTTTGATTGACACCGCTGTGATTTGATGAATCGGCCAGGATTTCCTTCCTCTGGCCCCAGCCCTAATTCCTTTCCCCCCTGAGAAGCGCCCGTGACCACACTGTAGCGACTGAGTGCATTTCTGAGCCATCTACAGCCCGTTTGTTCTGCCGAACTGGCTCCGTGGGAATGTGATGCTTTGGGTCCTTTCGCCTTTTGATAATCTCGCTAAACAGCAACAATATCCTTTGAGTCTTCCCAGCTTACAAAAGGATCACATCTCTCTCTCTCTCTCTCTCCCCCCCCCCCTGCTTTTGGCGACCCATCAAAATGACTTCCCTCCCACCTCGGGGTGGTATTGTTACTGGAGAGTGAAACCACTTCAAAGGGGGGGGGGAAATAAATAACAAAACCTGGTTTTGCTGTTTCCTCCGTTCAAGCATTTGGGAGGGGGATTAATACTGAGAAAGCACTCTTCTCTCCTTCCCTGGATCGGCCTTGCCAGGAGGGAGAGTTGAAGCAGGCCACCTGGGGCAGTAAGATGTGGATGCCCTGAAAGGGCCACAAACCTTGCTGCTGAATGTATCCTGTCGCCACCATCTGTGTGGTGCACATGTGGTAGACTGCCTCTGACTATGGGGGTTCTGTCTGTCATGGCTCGTAGCCAGTAGGCTCCTTGAGAGTCTGTGTTTTCCTCCCGTTTGAAGTCTTCCCACTCTGTTCAGGTCTGGGGCATTTGGGCAGCGGGGGAACAAAATCGCAGTGCTGCCAAATCGTTTTGCGTCCGGGGAGGTTACGGAAACGTCTCCTTCCGCGTGTTTCTATTTCATGAATGGCCTCCAGCAGCTTCTGTAGAAGGCAGTGGCCTGTTTGCTCAGGGATTCAAGGGCCTTCTTCTGACATATTTTTGATTCCAGGAGAAGGGAAGGGAAGAGATGGGGTCTCTGAGAGCTGGCAATTAAAAAACTGCTTTGGTTGAAATGAAACTTAAATACAGTCTGGGGGAGAAGGGCTTTGGGCGAGACTCGCTGGGAGGGTGTAAGTTAAGGGGTCTGTCTTACTGCTACGTTCTGGCACTTGAAATAGGTTCCAGCCTAAAGGGAGGCGAGGCTTGCCTCCGGTTAAACTCCAGGCCAGGGGAAAATGTCTGTCCATATTTCTGGCTGGTGAAAGTCTGTCCCCGAAGTCAGGTTGCTCTCGGAGCACTGAATTGTCTCTCCTTTTGTATGTCTGAAGGTGCAGAGCATTGTCAGCCAAGCAGGTGAGATGGAAAATGTGCAACAGGCAGGGTTTTTTATGGGCTCCCTGGGTAATAAACCTTGATATGTTTACACTGAGGAAGATAAGTAGGAGTGAATTCAGCTGCTTGTAAGCAAGAAATCAGGGAAGGCATGTGTTTCCCAAATGGGGTGAGAGTGCTTTGTGTGGTCTGGTCTCCCCCCCCCCCGACAAAGGGCCGCTTGTTTGCCCCCCACCCCCCGTCCATTTAAAAAACAAAAACTGAATCGCATTCTTTTATCCCTTAACGGAGAAGTGTTGGCTCTCAAGTCACCTGTCCCGGAAGCCAATGCACTCTGCAGCCCTTTTCCTCGCTCCCAGATGGGGTCCGATCATGTTGTGGTTACGTAAATGCACTCTGCACACACTCAGAGCATTTTATTATTACTTGTATTTTCCAGGGCTTTTAGCCTATTGTCCGAAGGAGATTTGAGACCTTGAGGAACCCTCTTCTTAGCTGCGCTTCTGTTACCACATGCCTGGCGACGTAGTTTTTCTTGCTTGTGTTTTCTGTTGTATTTATAACAAAACTGTTTTCCTTCCCAGACAGGTTTACTTGAGCAGACCTTGAACCCGCTCTGCGCACAAGCACATCATGCGGCCTTGGTGGCTTCCCAGGCGCACTGCAAACTCCCCGACGCCACGTCCTCTGCCAAGGAGCTAGCGGGCCGTGGCCATCGCAAGGCTCGGGGATGCAGAAGGGGGGCTCCAGCTGGGAAGTGTCCCTGGATTGCCAGGACAATTGCAGGCACGGTGGGGTCACCAGCCCTGCTAGGGAGCTGCTGCCGGCTGAGACGGCTGTTTGTGACCTGTGCACAATCTCCGTGGAGCAGCGCATCAGGTGAGGGGCCCTTGTGCCGCTCTGCTCCTTATATCAATGTCCCTTTAGTTTCTAGCTGGCCTTGGCAGAGTGGTGGATGGGTGTCGGGGCTGGGCTAGGGCTGTCCGTCGTTCGAATCCGGGCCCAAGTAGTGTGTTCTCTAACTGGGGAATCCTCTGCAGCCAGTGGTTTGAGCTGAAGACTGGAGAAGGTCCTGGACGGCACACCACACAGTCATCCTGTTTTGGTTTTGTGTGTCTATATAATCAGTGCACCTGTCCTAGGCTAACCATATCGTCAGTACAACAGCAGCATCAGTACGCAACATGTAACAGTCGATGTAGTAATGTAGGTGCGACAGCCTCCGTTGTTGAAAACTAGCAAAGAAGAGCAGCAATTAGCAGGAGAAGCAACAACATGTTCTGTTCAAATACAATTTCAAAGAGACACATTCGGCCGTACGGCGTATATAAACACAAGCAGGGGGTCAATAGGAATGCGGGTATTGTTTCGGCTTCCCAGTGACGCAGAAAGCCACCGCTGTAGCAGAAGATTTCAGGGGGGGCAGAGCAAA
Source organism: Plestiodon gilberti rubricaudatus (assembly GCA_026170595.1). NCBI lineage: Eukaryota > Metazoa > Chordata > Lepidosauria > Squamata > Scincidae > Plestiodon > Plestiodon gilberti. The sequence goes on from JANXHW010000011.1 coordinate 11,482,934, forward strand.
AGTAGTCAGGGTTGGCCATGAGGCTCTTGGTTGAAGGCGGACCCTCTCTGTCTAGAGACCCTAAAACCTGCTGCTACCTCCCATTCAGAATGCAAGAGGTGGCTGGTTCTGGTGGTCTCTCTCTGCCTTGTGAGTTGTCCAATCGATTCCTGTCTCCGTGCCAGGGAGGAGCAGACATGGCGGCAGCAGCAGACCTTCCAGGACTTGCTCTTCCGCTTCCAAGACTGGCTGACGGCCGCCGAGGTGACAGCCGCCTGCCCCAACTCCTCGCAGGTCTCCTACGCCTGTTCCAAGAAAGAGCTGCAAAAGTTTGAGGTGAGGAGGCACCACCCGGAAGCGTCTCTTGGCACTTGCGAAACCCTACGGGGCTTCGATAGCTCCGGATCGACGCGGTGATAGTTTTGGCCCTTTTATCTCCAAAGGGGCAGCAGCTGCAAAGGGCCAAAAATAACAGAGAGCAAACAAAGTAGGCGTTTAGGCTGCGGCCCACCCTCCAGCGGAAAAGAGAGAGCCGCTTTGTTCTGCCCCCTCTCCGGGCCAAGACGTGTCTGAATGTCTAACTTCAAATCCACCACAGTCCAGGTCACCTGCAGGGGAGAGAGAAGGGAAGCCGAGGGGAGTTTGCTCAGACAGTCGCAGCGGCCAAAGTGAGCCCTCTCGCCTCCCAGGCAGAGCTGAATTGCTGAAATGAGGGCCCGGGTCTCCCCAGGAAGGTCATACCAGGGCTTAACGCAGAGCCAGCGACTCTGTCTTGTCCCCAAGTAAGGAGCCAGCTTTCGGGTTCGCCAGAGCTCTTCTGCAGCCGATTGTTAAGCAAAATAGCCAGAGTGTCTGCCTCTTGGTTTTTATTTTCTCTTCTCCGTTTAGGCCAGTCTATAGCTTTGCTTTCTGTTAAGTCGGTTCTGCTGTTTTGGGTATTTTTTTTTTTTAAACGTTGTTTTGTTTTTTGTGGATTTTCTCCCCTCTGTAGTCTGCACGGTGAGCCATCTTAGCTGTCCTTTGCAGTGGCAAGGCAGGGTCCTAGGGCTGGCTCATCCATGAGGCCAACTGAGGCAATTGCCTCAGGTAGCAGATTGGCAGGGGGGCACCACCCATTCGCCTCCATTATTCCTTCTCCTTCCACTTCCTGGATTGGCAAAGAAGAGTCTCCTCTAGTCTAGGCTGCTCCTCTCCTCCACACTTCCTCTTCCACCCCTGTCCCCTCTTCCTTTTCCATCCCAGGGAGTGGGGGGCGGAACTGGGTGTTTTTTAATTGTCGCTTTGCTGCTTCAGGTGCTGCAAAGGCAGATCTCGGAGAAGTTGCTGCCTCTAGAGGCCCTGAACCGGCAATACCACCAGCTGGTGAGAAGCAGCCGTGTCGGACTCCAGCTCAGAGCCACCGTTCAGGAAGTCAACCGACGCTGGGACGACCTGAAGATCCGGACGGCTGCCGTTTACAAGAGGCTGAAGGTGGGGACCGTGGGGTGGCCGGTGACGAAGCTGGATTGATTGAGAATTCAGGACAAAACCTGCTGAATCTGTCTGAAGGTCCACCTTGTTGGGTGGTGCGGCTTCCAGGAAGCCCACCGGCAGGCCGTGAAGGGCAAAAGCCCTCCTTATGCTGCTTGTCCTTCGGATCTGATTTTCAGAGGTAGACTGCCTCTGAACATGGAGGCTTGTACCCATTGGTAGACCTCTTTTCCTGCCCCTCCATGAATTTATCTCGCCCCGTTTTAAAGCCATCAGAAGTGCATTATCAGCACACCACTCGTGGAAACAAATTCTACGTTTTGACATGATCTCAGTCTTCTCCAAACAAGACGTCGGGTCAAAAACTGTCACGAACTGGGAAGTTTGTTTATTATTATTATTTTTAATTTAAACATCCCTGAGTTTTTAAGGAAGGAAAACTTTGTGTGTCGCCTAATCTTAAAAGTCAGTGAAGTGTTTGTTTATCCCTTTGTTCCAACATGGGAACTTTGCCTTGGCAGCCTTGCTTGCGCTTGCAACGGCGGCTGCTCTTCCATTCCCCAGAGCTGTGCGCTAAAAAGGTTCTACCTTTGCCTTTTGTGCCCTCTGCTGTTTGTCGCAGGAATAACAGGCACACATTTTTTAAAGAGCCAGAACAGGTATTCCAGCAGAGGACTTTTCCAGGTCGCTTTAGATTCAGTGGAGGGTGTTTTGGTGTGCTATTCCTTCTCACCGCCTTCCTTCCTCAGCATTTTGTGAGCCAACGGGAGGAGTTTGAATCGGAGAGGGAAACCATCCGGGTATGGCTGATGGAGCTGGACTTGCGCCTCACAGATGTGGAGCACTTCTCGGGAGGCACATCGCTGGAGAAGATGATCCAGCTGCAGGTACAACTGAAGCTAAGGCTGCATCGGAAAAGACCCAGGCGGTAGCTGGGTCTCTGCTTGCGCTTCCAAAGGATTTGTCAGACACTTGAGAACTGGGCATCCCGAATGTGTCGGCGTTCGTTAGGAAAGCAAGTTTCTAGACCTCAAGGTTCTTGCAAAAATAGAAATAAAAATGTGCAGGGAGCGTCTGACAAGGGTTCAGGAATTACGACATGCAGGGGATGCAGTGCGTGGAAGGCGGGTCGGCCAGTGAGATTCATCACGGTGGAACCTCCAGCTCTAAGGCATTGTATGCGATTTCCCCCCCCCCCCAAAAAAAAGGCCTCATTCTTTTGGACTATTTGTTGCAGAAATTAATGACGATAAGTTTCTACCACCTGTTTTTCAAGCCTTCCCTTGAGAACTAGAAACTTGCTTTAATAGAAACAAAAGCTGCGATTCTTGCCTGCTCTATTTCACTAGATATGATATCTCGTGTTCTGGGCCAGCAAAGATGTGGAAGGCAGGCGTCTGCAGACCTGACTCGCTTCGACTGGGGGGTGATTTTGAATCCCGCAAGGGCCCCTGGGAACGAGCGCTGTGCGCCTGATGCTGCTGTGCCTCTCCCCCCCCCCCATGTCCAGGCCTTCCAGCAGGACGTGCAAGCGAATGCCGAGCGTGTGGACCACCTGCTGGTGCGGGGGGAGCTCCTGATTCAGAAGAGCCAACCGGAGGACGCCGAAGTCTTGGAGGAGCAGCTGCAGGACCTGAGCGGCTTCTGCCAGGAGGTCTTCCGCAGGGTCTTCTGCTTCCGCTGGCGGCTGGTCAGCATTCGGCTGGTACGTCCAGGGTCTCCTTTGCCCAAGAAGCAGGGAGGGAAGGTCTGACCTGCTGTCCGAGGGGGTGGAGAAATCAAGACCCCGATTGCCACCGTTAAGCTGAGTTCACACGTGCAACTGCAGCATCATTTAAGAATCATGCTTCAGCTTTCAGGCTAGGCTTCATGGAGTATGGCCTACAAAAGATTGTGCTGAAATAAATTTGTTTTTCCTGTAAGTAAGTAGCATTATCCCCATATTGCAGATGGGAAGACTGAGAGTGTCTTGCTACCTGGTGAGTTCATGGCAGAGGCGAGATTGAAACCAGGGAAGGCCTGATTCACAGCTCGGTCTCACAGCCACTGTGCAACACCCACATTGGGATCATACAAGAGGTCAGGTGCCCCACATAAGCCCAGAAGTTGGTTCTCAGTGCACAGCTCAGCACACTGAAAATCTTTTTTTTTTAAATTTTACAGAAGGCAAGATTCTAGTCTTTAAGGCTGTAAAGAAGGGCTTGAACATGTGGGGGAAAATGCCTGATGAAATCTCAGAAGCAAAGTTGAGGGCTGAGCAACATTCTAGTGGCCAGGGCAGCTTGTTGCCCTGAAGAGTGCCTCCTCTCTCTCCATGTTTGTCGAAAGCATAATCCAGACAATCTGTGTGTTCTTTTCAGATGGCAGAATTTGGGCTGCTTTGGTGCCCAGTGTTAACTTTGTTTTAGCACAGAATCTAGACAGCCTGGAATGACCCGCTCCTTCTCCTGCCCCTGTTATCTCTTCCTGTCCTCTTGTCGTCTTGCTTCTCCTTCCACAGCTGAAACTTAGATTGCAAGCTGGGACCTTTTCTTACCTGTACAGCAATGACGACCCTATAGAACTCATACCGAGATGATGGGCCTGCCCCTCTCCTTTCCCCAGGTGTTTGAGGACGAGTGGTTGTCGGACCAAGACAGCGACATGGAGTCTGAGTGCTTCACAGAAAAATCCCTGGACGTGGCACGCGAAACGGACCTGCCCCAGCCTCCCCCCAGTCCATTTTGCCAGTCGACCCCAAAGAAAGCCTTCCTCCATCACAAGCAACTGGATCCCAATTTAGGGGGAAACCTGGATCTGGAGTGGGACCCTTCGGTGGATGTTGGCGGATCCACATCGCATGAGGAGGAGGACTCCTCATACTACAGCACCATCACGGGTAGGCGGGGCCCAGGATAAGGGGGAGGAGCCTTCAGGTGCCGGCCCAGCTTCAGTACTGACAGCTGGGCTGGAAACGTGATTCTGGGGCTGACCTGGGGTTTCCTTCACCTGCTCGACCCCTTTGCAGGTGTGGAGCAGGGGGAGGCACCCAGCCAATGCTTTCAGCAGGAGCACTGTCCGTTGCCCTTCAAATGTGGCCGCCAGGAAGACTCCTCGGGCGGTGCAGGGCAAAATGCTTTCCCTGAGGAGTGGGTACATCTCGCTCACCCTTTATCTGACGAAGTAACACAAACCTGTCGTTCTGGTAAGTGTGCCAGTTCACTTTCTGGCATCTTTCTACTGCTCGGAAGTAAAATGGGATTTTTTTCCCTTGCTGTAAGAAGCCTCCTGTTGGCGGCGGGAGGAGGAGGGAGGCTGCTGTTCTCAGTCTTCCAACTGGTCCAGCCTCCTGCGACATTAAAACTTCCAGAGCTCCTTGCCTGGGAGTCGCAACGGTGAAATCAGGTTTGAAAGGGATGCAACATAGACGCTGCTTCCTTCAGCGCATGAGACCAGTCCCTAATTAAGGACTTGATTGATTCAGTTGTAACGTTTTAGGGCTGTTGCGGCTGGAGTGAAAGCTCCATTGTAGAGCTGGGGTTTCCATTCCCATCTTCATGTTCTCTCCGATAGAAAAGTTCCGTTCGTGGGGGCTAAAGGGATACCAGCACCCCCAAAATCTGCCACTGGAGAGAGGGGCCTGCCGCCAAATAGAGCCCATGGGATTTGACCCCAAGCAGCGTATTGAGAGTTGGCTGGGCCAGAGTTGCCAGGAGAAGATGGAGACCCAGGTAAACAGAAGTGATCATCCCAGAGAGGTCAGGGCTGGGAGGTGGTCACCCCCTCGGTACACCTGTCTGGTGAGTTTGCAGAAGTTAGCTGTGTACAGTACTGATTGGCTAGTGCCTGGTGATGTCATGAACCCCCACGTCTCCAGAGCAGTCCTGAAATGTTGTTCCAACGGATTGTGCTTCCTTTGAAAACTCTATATATTTAGCGTTAACACAAACGAATCAGCGTTTGATTAAATGAACATACACGTAACTTTTAAAAAGACAGCAGAGAGCTCACCTGAAACATGGGGCAATACTGGTTGCTGGTACGTACAACCAGCTGTCTCTTCTGTGCGAAGGTGGGAGGAAGCCAGGCTCGCCCCGTGAAGGAGAAGCCTCTGGCGAGCGACTCTTGTTCTTCGCACATGTACAGGCGCAGCCTGGGACGGCTCTCCGGCTTCCAAGGCGCTGTGGGGCTGTTCTGGTTTGGCTACTCTTGCTGCGGATGGGATGGGGGGGGGTGCAGCGTCCCTGTCTCTGCTGTTTGAGTGACCCCGCCTCCTCTCTTGCTTACTCTGCAGCGCACCGGAAAGTGCAGGCTTGCTCCGCAACCTGCCTTGGAGCTGCGTTTCCCTGTGCAATCTCAGACAAGCAAGCCACGGGCCAAGAGGCTGAAGCCCCAGCAGCGGCTTAGGAGAAAAGCCAGACCTGTGATGCCAGTGACCCGGCCTGGGCAGGTGAGTGGCATCAGGCGGAAGCATCCCAGACTGCAGGCTGGCTTAACCACCTTGCAGCCGAGAAGGTCCCAGCTCCGCAGAGCCTGAAGCCGTCCTTGGCGACACGGCTGGCCCAGCTGTCGGCCCAAATCCTTGCCTGCCTGTGTTCTGCTGCCGGACAGGCGTTTGGAAGAAGCAGCCTGCCTCTGCTGCCTCTCAGGGTTTCTTTCTTTTGGTCTGCATCTCTGCGTAGATCGGCAAGAGAAAACCGCTGGACTCCTGCTCGGCAGAAGCCGCAGTCGCCATCGAGGAGGGGTAAGCGACCTCCTGGGGTCTCCCTGGAGCGTGTCCATCCGTTTTTTAGAAACACCCTGGTGCTCTTTTTTTCCTGACCGCCGAATTTTGGAGTGGGAGAAATGCTTGAGCGGCCGAGAAGTCCCTGCTTTTGGGGACGAGTTGGGCATGCAGGGCGGGGCCAGAAGTTGGGGCGGGGCCAGGACTGCGACTCGCCCGAGAAGCGGAGCATGAAAAATGAAGGATGCAGGATGAGACGGGGGAGGTCAGGGGCTGCCTGAAGCGGGGAGGCTGCGTGCGCCACTCTCTCGGCTCCGAGCTGGCTGCCTGCCCCTTGCTCTGTGCAACGTGTCTGCAAATGCACCCTTCTGATTTGGGATGGCACTAGGGCACCGGTCCACACCTTGGGCCGCCATGTTGTGAGAACAAAATGGGGGCAGTGGGGGGAGGGGGACACAACCCTGCGCCCCTTGACAGGAAAGAGCAGGCCGTAACTATAAAATGAGACAGGGAAGCAACGAAACGGTAAAGCCGGGTTAACGCTGGACCTTGGTCTCTCCTGCCTCTCGTCCCTCCAGGTCCCGGGCACCCCAGCCTTCCGGTGGCTCCAGCCCAGCCCAGCCGCCCCCCAGGCCCCCTGCCCTGCTGAACAGAATGCTGCTCTCTGGCTTTGGCCTTTTGCTCCTGCTCTTCGTGGCCAGAGCCTCCCTCCTGGCCCTGGCGGAGCCCTCCTGTCTCCAGACCAACAGCTACACCAGCTCTTTCCGGCTGGTGCTCAAGTACACCAATGGGCCACCTCCCACCTAGCGCCAGTTCGTGCTATGGGGCTCTCTGGCGCTGGTACTGGAGGGGAAGCTGGGCGTTTTCCTGCAGGGCTTCCAGGTGGGGCTGCACTGGCTGCCTTGGCACTCGAGGTTCCGTTCCTGGGCATGAACAGCCAGTGGTACAGCTGGCCACCTCGAACTTGCCTGATCCTGGCCGCTAGAGCATCTTCCTGTGGCCATGAGTTGCAGGGTCCAGCGGCTTCTATCTTGCACAGCCTGCTGTTCTCCACTCTGTCCGTCGGCGGTCCGGTGGACGGACTGCTCCAGTCAGCCAGCGCCCTTGCGCGAGCTGCATCAATGGGAGCTGCGCCGGGCCTGGTTGGACACGAGTGACAAGACCTTTGCTTCGCTGCTCCCTGCTTAATATATTTTGCTGTCAAAGTTTTTCTAATAAAAAGGAAGGAAAAAAAGATCCGACTGGATACAAAAGAGATCATGACTGGTTCTGCCATTGCGTCGAGAAAAGTTGCATTGGACTCTCTCAAAACGAATTGGGGTCTTCAGTCCATAAACCCGCCTGAGGAATACGCCAGACCTGTGGGTCAAAGTGCAGTTGTTGCAGAACATCCGAGATAGTTTCTTTGGAAAAGTTAACTCTGCCACAATGCTGGTGAGGCCCAAGGGCTGGGAGTGAGCGCAACTATGGATACAATGCTGAGCAACTTGGAAGACTGGGATAAAAATATAACTGATACATTTAAAAAAAGGTGGCGATGTTCCCATTTCACAGTTGGGGAATACTGAAATTGGGTGCTCAGACCAAAAGAACCTTCTGTCTGTTGAGCCATAACGCATCCCCACTGTGAGAAGGCACCGGTACTCCGTCCCCATCTTCTCAAAGCAGGATGACACCTCCCCACCGGCTCTAACCACTAGGAAGTCAACACACACTCTCCAGAACTAGAGCAAGCCCTCCTTCCCGCAAGAATCCAGGTGTGTTGGAGGCAGCTGCACAGACCCACCATCAGGTAAGGAAGAGTATACTGTTTCCCTTCTCTTCTTGCCCCCCCCCCGCCTGTCAAATCCTCAGTCCCTTCTGCACAACCGCATCACTGCCCCTCTAGCAGGCAGGTTGCCATGGAAACCAGCTGGGGGGGCTGTACCAGTGTCTTTGCTGAAAGGGTTGGAGTCGAGGTCAGCTGAGAGACAGCAGAGATGATGCTGATGATGGAGAGCAGGCAGAGCTTAGCCCAGGGAAGAGCAGGTAAGGGGGTCTTGCAGGGGGGGTATGGGGAGGACGCCAGCTGCAAGTGGACTGGGGGGGGCCATGAGAGGAGCCTGGGAGCATCTTTGCCCTATAGCAGGTCTGAACCGGCAGACATACAAAGCAATCTGTCATGCTGGATCGCAGAGAGCGGAGAAATCAGGGATATAAGGTGGGGGTGGGGGGGGGAGAATGGCTGAAAAGGGCTCCTTGGTGGCCTCTGGTTCGCCCCTTCCTTTCCCCATCGGTCGCTCCCACAGCCTTCACGGAGGCAAGGGGAGCAGTCTTGCCCGTTCCCTCTTGTGCGTCCCCTTCCCACAAGGGAACCCAGCAGCCGGATTCTGCAGGCCCCCAACCAACGGCAGATCCCCCGTTGCAGCCCCCCCCCCTCCTGAGGATTTTCTTCCCTTGGCTTAAGAAGAAGCGAGAATTCCCTCAGCCCAAATACACCAATGATTTAGCATATTTTATCCCGTCCCCGCACCCCCACTCAAGAACTAGACAGAAAAGCCAAATCTTGCTCAGGGAACTATTATTATTTCGCCATCGTTATTTAGTGCACTGCTATCATCACACCTGTGCATGCTTGTCTCACGCTAGGAAGGGTTACCTAGCTGCTGGGATGCCCTCCTTTTGAAAGTTGGAAGATTAGTGTCATTTCCAGGTTAAAAAAAATGACTTTCTTTAGTACCAAAAGGGAATGATGAAGCCTGCAAATTTACTGTTGCTACCTCATCACTTCTAAAGCTCCAGTGCATTTATTGGACACCTTTTACAGACTCCAATAGATTTGCTTGCTTAAAGGATTTATATCGCTGCTTTCCCCCCCCCCCCCCCTAAAATTTAGGGCACTCAAGGCAGCTTGCAATAAAACAGCACTTCCCAAAAAAATCTCCACAAACCAGAGCCCTCATCCTCATTGAAAAATCTGCATTGATTAAGCCTGGTTAGCGGTCTTCATCCAGAATTATTGTAGTGTTCTGACCATATACTCCTTTTATTTTTTATTTACTAGACAGGGTTCCAGTCCAAAGGACTTCAGAGCAATTCAGTCAGAATGTTGTTTTGTGTGTGATCTTCAGGAAATCTTGCAAGGCCATTACAACCCACCGTCTACCTCTCTCTGCACCCCAAAAAGAAAAAGCCATTTCCACATGGTGGAAGGAGTAACCCCAATTAGTACCTGGAACACACCCAGCAAGGAACTCCTCCACCAGCCAGTAGTCGTGGGAAGAAGGGGAGCAGAGGGCATCGTTTGGAGAGAGATGGATGGGGCCGGATTCAAGTGACAGCCTTCAGACCCTCTTCTCCAGGGAACCCGAAGGGGGAAGGAAGACCGAGCGAGCGGAGCCTGAGGAAGGAAACATGCAGACCCCCAGGGATTGGAAAACAGAAGTCCGTCCAGCCTTGCACTGTGATGGCAATGTGCTTCCTTCACCAGCAGATGAATCGACAAGCCATTTTCTGGTTTCTCAGACTTCTTCTCCAAGGAGCGGAGGATCCGCACCCAAGCCTGAGGCCCAAGGGAGAGGTTTCCTCAAGAAAAGGTTCCCCTTCTTGCTGAACAGAAAGGAGGCCGCAAAGTCCCTGCAGGGGCAGGAACCCTCCCAGAGTCGCCTGTGTGTGGAAGCCAGCCACGAAAGCCCCATTCAGGCTTTCAGAAAACCAGCCACTCGAGGGCAGCCCTGGGGTCCGGATTCGGACGACGACGACTCCATAGGCAGGAAAATGGGCTCCTCTCTCCTCCGGACGCTGCTGTGCTTGAAAGCCAAGTCCTCGAAACAGAAGAAGCCGCACGGGGGGCTGGAGCCGTCGCCTCTTCACAATGCACGCTGTGGGCCTGTGGCCGCCCTCAGCAGAACCGCAGACCCCCACGGGGAGTCTCCTCTGAGGTGGAAGCCCAGAGCTGACACCCAGAGCCCTACAGAGGCCGGCTCCGTCGCGGAGCCAGAGACGACGGGCCCCGTCAGCAGACCAGGTACACGGTGTGCCACAAAGCCATGGAAAACCTTCAGAGCCATGATGTCCTCCGGAGCCAAGAAGGGGGCTGTGCTCCCAGGCCACGAGAGAAACCACCGGACCACAGAAGACGGGGGCCGGGGCCTCTCCACAGAGCCAGAAACCTCTCCAGCTACCACCCTGAAGAAATCCTCCAGAGAACCACAAAGCCACACAGCAGCTGCAGGAGACCAAACTCTTCTGACTGTATTCCCGTCGGACGCAGCTGGAACTTGCGGAACCCAAAAGGAGAAAGAGAGCCAAAGACCGGCACAGCCTGGACTGGAGATTCATGGAAGAGCAGGAGACCTCTCGGAAGCGGCCGCTGAAGAGCTCAGCCATTGGGAAAAGGAGTCTCCCGTCCACCAGAGCACCTCGGAACCGGACGTTCTCCAAAGACGGGTTAGTGAGGTTTCTGGAGTAAGCGTGGTCGAGGCAGAAGGGGGGGCGATGGAAGACGGAGGGGACAGGTATTGGGTGGAGGGATGGGCTGGGGGGGACCAGGACCTGGCCGACCTGGCGGAGAACCCAGGCGGCCAGGGGATGGTCATGGGGATGAGGGATTTGGGCTGGCTGAACAGCGAGCTCCTGGGAGGCCCAACCACCAGGCCGGCTGAACAGAAGATGGAGGTTTTCACCAAGAGCGACCCTGACGCCTGGGAGACTGAAGAAAAGGCCATTATTATTGGGGATATTGCCACAGGCAGCCAATGCGCTGAGGAGACGTTGGGGCCAGCCGCTGAAGATGGCTACGCAAGGCCGGAACAGCAGCCCAGCGTTGCACCATCACCCCCATCCGCAATCTCTGGTGACGACACCCTGCAGGAGTGGGGAGCCCCACAGGAAACAGACCTCCCCACCTCTCTCAAGCTGCCCCCCTCATTTTTGTCCAGGGGTCGGGGCTGGACGGAGGGCCCTATGGGCCTGTCAAGGCTGAAGCTTGCTTCCAGTGGGAATGCGGCCACAGCAGGCGCAACCAGCCAGCCGCAAAGGACGGCGCAGCTGGTCCCCGAGGAGCCCTACAAAGCTGCTGAGTCCTCAGCTTCCGCGGCCTCGGAGGGCGCACAGAGCAAGCGGTGGATCTACAGGGCCGCCGTGGAAATCGTAGGCGCCGCCATTGATGCAGCGGCCGAGCAGCTGGCGCAGAAGGAAGTGTGGGAGCAAGCCAGGAGTCGGGGGCTGGAAGACGACACCGCAGAGGCCCCCGTGCCTGGGGGAGAGGAGATCTTCTAGGGTCAGCCCCTCTGCCTAGCTTGCTAAAGACCTCCCCACCTGCTCTTTCCTTCCTCACGTGCTGTGATGTGCCTTCCAGTGTCCCCTTCCTGGCTGTCGTTTGAGCCTGGGGCAAGAGGTACATTAGCTTAGTACAGGATGTGTTGTTCTTTTCTGTATTAAAAGGAAAAAATAGAATTAAACCCATGCCTGGTTCAGGAAAGAACTGAGTTTTGTTGGTTTGGGGGATTTTTTCAGCTACATAGAGCTTGACCAGAACATTATATGCTGCAAAGCTATGGGGACATTAAAAAAAAAAGTGCAGAATGCTGTGTTGGATGCCATCTTATGGGCTTTCATATTTAAAAGAATTCAAGTGTCTAGTCTTTGATTATAGATGCGTTAAGAGTGTAGCCAATGGCTCCTAAATCTTAGTCAGTGGCTGCTGGGGCCGTTCCACGACTCGTAGAACCAAATTATGTTGTTGCAAAAATGGCAAACTAAAATCATGCACACGTGCACAATTTCATACAGCTTTTTTGGGATGCAAACTGAACTCTCTTCTGCACAAGGAAAAACAAATGTCCTGTTCATAGGGCAGACAATTAGGCTGTGCAAAGATGTTTAGCTGGTATGAAATATATCCACTACAAAGGGCAGGGCAGCCTGCACCCACATTTGCCTGGAACCCACAACATTGGAAGAAGCGCACACACACACACTGCCTCTCCCTCCAAGCCCAGCTGTTTAGAACTAGTTGGAGTTACTCGGTGGAAGAAAAGTACTCTGCAGCTGCTCAGAGGCCCTGCTTACCATCTCATATTGACAACAAGCATTGGGGGCTTAACACTGGCTGAAACTGAGCCCAAGAGTTAATGTTAAATACACAACACAGGGCGACATGGATAAAGTAGAGGGTGTGATTTTTATTTTTAATATGACTGCATAAAACACACACAGCTTTCCCTCCCCAAATGAAGGCATATGTACAATTTCAAAATAAATAAAAGTTAATTCAAGATGAAACTCTACCTCTTCTTCCCTCCTCCCCAATTACTTAGGCAATCTGAAAGCATCAAAACAGAGGAAAGGAACGAAGAGTTGGGGGGGGGAGAGAGAGAGAAGACAGCTGCTGGAAAAGCAAAATGCCCAGCTGAAAGATGCAGTTTTTTTTTAAATTAAGAAAAGGTATCTTTTAAACGCAAAATGGAGGAACCGGGCTAGGTAAGGCATATGTTAAGCATGTCAGGTTAGGGAGGGTTGCTCTGTTGAACCCGCTGGGAAGACAGCAGAGTTTCTGAAGAACAGGTGGGAAAAAGGACAGAGGTGCAACAGATCGCTCCTTGGGTCAACCGCTCCTTGGCTTCCGCCCCCCCCCCCTTGCCCACAGAGACTCGCATGCCATGATGGGTGTTAGTAGTGGGGTGGTGGTGGAAGGGGTGTTTGTCACTGCAATGCATCAGGCCTGGAGTAGGCCAGAGTCCATCTGGCTGTAGCGGGCAAGACACAACGATGACAATCCAGCCAGGCAAACCACAATGGTCACAGCTGGGCTCCCGCTTGCGCCCCCTGATGCTGAACCCCCCAAACCACACTTTAAAACAAACAAGAAGAACGTCAGAATTTGAGGAAGTGGTTTCTGGGAGTGGGAATGGGTGGCCAGCACAGGTCAGATGTCTGTCTGTCTCTCCCTCCCTCCCCCCCCCAAATACAGCCCAGTAGCCACTGGCCTTGCCCCAGTGTTCAAGCTGCTCCCCCTTTTTAGGACTCCTCCAGAAGAGCGCCTGCTGCCCAATACCATCACCTCCTTGCAGAGATGGACCCACTTCTGCCCACCTCCTTTCCACACACAAATGCCACCCTTCAGCCAGCCCCTCGACTCTCTCCTAAGGGCGCCACCAAAGGACCACGCCCCTCCCGTTCTCACGCCCCAACCCCAAAGGCCACACCAGCAACCACACGCCCACCCTCCTCCGTAAGATCAGGTAGACCACGGAGGGGTTGGTTGGCGACAGAGGCTCTGTTGTCTCTGCAAGCCAGCTGGACACAATGCTCCGTTCCCTGTGGGGGTTCATGCTCGCATGCCCTGCCTCCCCCGCTGATATTCTGCACCCCACCTACCAAGGTCAGGCCCCAGTGGAAAGCCAAACATCAGGGGCCTGACCACACGTGGACGTGTGGGACAACGGCAGGAATCGTGGACCGACGCTCGAAAGCATCATCATCATCATCGTGTTCCCAGGTCAGAAAATACTCCTTCCAAACAGAGCTTGGGAGCAACACAAGCAAAGCAAAAAATCATAGTCGAATTGACCCATCATCGTCGTCGTCGTCCTCTTCAGCGGGAGATGCTCCCAGCCGCAGTGCAGGCATTTGGTCCCTTGCTTGGCAAAAGCCCCAGAGCTCCAGAGTTAGAAACGCAAAAGGTAATAAAATAATCTTTTAACCATATACAAATATATATATATAGAACGTATATATATATGTGCATGTGTAAGATGGAAGGGGGGAAAAAAAAGGACGACCGTCTCCGGCTCTTCATCCACACGGCCCATCGGGCGGGTCCCCCAACGAGCTGAATTCCTGGCTTCATTCCATCTTGGACATTTCAAATTTTGTGGTCACGATTTCCTACAGAAGAGAAAAACACGACAGAACTTAGCATTTGCCCATAGTGCACTTTAAATTTTAATAACCCCCACAGCAACCCTGCAGAGCAGGACACAGGTGATGGCGAGGCTGGGAGGAGGACGAAGTTTTAAGGATGCCCAGTGGCCAAGGGACTCTGAGATGCTCTAGGTTGCACTCCCAAGTCACTCCAACATCTCTCCATTATTTGCACTAATTCCTCCTCTTTTCCACAACCTCTTTTCAGAGATTCCACCATGGTTGCAAGTGGGCCTCACCACTCTAGCTGCTGTGACCTCACAGCAGCCCAGCCAACAGGGAAGGGCATTCATAAAGGCCATAGAGTTTGAATCCAAATTAGCAACTTCTGCCAACCCCCCCCCTCCCAAATGCAAATCAGATGAGCAGTCTGGGAGATTTTGGCTGGGGGAAAACACAACACCTTGCTATCATGATGACTATCAAGTAGATAACATTGCTTTCCCCTCCCCCCCATTGGCTGCATTTTAATATTTTTAACAACCCAGGAGGAGATGCCCACATGGTTTGTCAGTCTAATCAAACTAGCTGTGTCTCCCACGAACAGGAGGACCATACAAAGAAGCCCTGCTGGATCTGTAACCGGCTTCCCAGCCGTTTCCAGCCAAGCAGATTCTACTGGGAAGTCCACAACCTGGGGTGAAGGCAATAACCTTCTCCCGCTGCTGCTCCCCCTGCAACGGGATTTCAGAGGTAGACTGCCTCGCAACATGGAGGTTCTACATAGCAGTCACAGCTAAGAGCAATTCAGACTCCAAAGTCCCTAGGAAGCAACTGTAAAGGAAACAGAGGGCAGTAGGGGAAGTCAGTTGCCTGGGAGGTCGTGATCCACAACCCGTGGGCTCCTTAAATGCTCGCAGGGTTCCGGTTTGGGCCCAATCCCAGCCTGCAGCTGTCCCGTCCTGTCCCCACTGGACTTGTCTGAAACACCCAGAAAAAGGCTTACCTCATCCGAATCTAGCAGAGGGGGCAGCACTCTGGAAGAGAGGGGAGAAAAGGGGCGGGGTGAGTAACACCAAGGGCGGCGCGCTGCTTAAGGCTGCAGGCTTGAATGAGTTAACGGCTGCAACTCAGCCAACAAGGCCTCTCGCTACAGGGCTCGCATTTGGCTGCGGATTAAACTGGTGCAGGCCAAGGAGAATTCCCACCTCCGTTGTCAAGTCTCCACCCTTTAGGCAGCCAGGATCCACATTTTTTGCTGGGACCCGGGAATCGGCCAGCCGCAGCAAGCTGCAGCCTGCACAAGGTACACAGGGCGATGCATGGCCCCTCTCGTTTGGTTAAAAGACACACAGGTGCATTTTAAAAACCTACAATGGGTTGGCAGCCAAAATACGCACGGTGGGCAGATCTATGCTTTTTAAAGACTTACACATCAGCCATGGAGGAGGGGATGTTTTCTTCCACCCATTTCAAGTCTTCATCCTGCGAAGAGGAGGACAAGACGAGTCACTGGCCGCTCCGTCTGTCCCAGGACCTGCTGCCTCTAGGAAGCCCCCAAACACATTTACATTTGCCAGGAGGGGGAGGAGGGAGAGGAGAAAAGGGGTTTTTTTGTGTGGCGGGTGGGGGTGGAATCTAACTTGGGGGGGGGGATACGTCCAGGATCCTTACCACTCTACTGCCCTTCAGGATCCCATTGATTTCGGCTTTGGAGCCCCTCATCTTCATCCCTTCTGCAAAAAACAACAACACAGAAAGCAGCCCCCTCCCCAAGTCAGTCACAGTCAGAACGGAAGATGGCCAAAGAGACCCTTCCCTGTCCGCTTGCGCTTGGGGTGGATCCCAAAGGACAACCCGCTTCTCTGTGTCCCACCAAGCAGGGAGGCGGGCGAGAGAAGAGTCTGTCTGCGAGGGGGGGGGGGAATCGCCAGCCCTCGGCAGCAGCCAGGTCTGGACACACGCACAATGTCACAGGGCTGGGAGTGCGCGGAGATTCCCAAAACTGGCACCAGAGGGTGGCGTTTCAACTGTCCTCCTCCATTCCGTTTTGCTCTTTAGTGACCTCTAGAGGCCTTTCCGAGGGGCTTCATCTGCTTGGCTCCACTCACCAAAGGCTTCGTTGACCATGTGCTCGTCTTCCTCCTCCTCCTGCTCGCTGCCTTCATCTACCAAGGGCATGAAGGCGTATCTGCCGAGAGAAGGGCGCTTGCTAGGCCTCCTCCTGCAACAGGAGGAGCCAACATTTGGGGTGCCCCCCCCCACGGCTCTCCACCCAGCTCCCAAAAACAAGTCGCACCTTCCACCTTCGTTGTCAAAAGAGAGGCAAGGATGTTGGAAGATAAGGGGGGGGGTGTCATATAGGGACACACAAAGCTGCCCAACACCAGGTCATCGGTCTGCATAGCTCAGCGCCAGCCGCTCTCGAGGGTCTCCTCCCAGTCTTGCTATCCGAGCTCCTTTTTAACGGGCGGTGTTGTGGGTACAACAGAGCGTGTGCAAAACGTACCATTCCCAGCCCGTACCGACAACTCTACGGTCCGCCTATCACCCGGCCAGACCGTGCTGGGGCTCTGGCAAGGGACCGCCCTACCTTTGGTTATTGGCGGACGGTCTCCAGAGGAACATGATCACTAGCAAGATGATGGAGAAGAGCAACCGCCAGAACGCATCGTCAATCCAGAGCTCCCGCCAGTCCTGGCAAAAGGCAAGGGAGAAAGAAGGGTGACTGGCCTGGACACTGGACTCGTCCCACCCCACTCACAGGTGTTCAAAACCCCTCACTGTTCAGGCTCTATACGCTTCCTCCCGCCCCCTGGCCAGTTTGATGGGGAACTGAGGGAGGGGCCCATCTATGGCGGTTTCTCCTGGGTTCAGGCATCCCTGCAAGGCCGTCGTATCCAGGAGGTGAAACAAGCCAGACGGCAAAAGATCGAGCGGCCTGCAGCACCCATAATACTCCCCCCCCAAAAAACCTGCTTCCCCCCCCCCTTTGGATGCAGCTACTCACCGACTGGCATGTGGCAAGCCGGAACGTTTTGGTCGTCCAGATGATGAAGACAACGGACGCTGCGGAGAAAAACGGCCGTGCGTGACTAGTATCCGACAGCAAGCGGGCCGGAAGGTCTCCAGCAGGGTCACATAACCTTAATTATGGATCTGTTGTGTTTTTATTCTACCCGTCCCCGAAAAGAGGTCAGGGGAGCATACATGGACTCCCCCCCTTCTCAACCTCATTTAATCATAGGGTCAAGCCTGAGAATTTAAACTGGGGCCTTCCAGTGCTAGTCTAAGGCAGCGATTTTCAACCAGTGTGCCACGAAAAGGCCTGCGTTGCGGGAGTTTGGAGCACAGCGGTTGAAAATGGCTGAAAAACTCTTCTGGGTTCGGCGGCTCCGTCTCTAGGGCAATTTTTGGTAGTCACAAATTGTCTGGTGGACCCGGCGGAGGAAGAGGGACAGACAATTCGTTAGTACGGACAGTTGCCCTAGAAACAGAGCCACAGAACCCGGAATCTCCCGGAGGCCGGAAGTGACATCACAAGTGGTGAAGACCATAGAGGTCAGCGTGCCGTGAGAAGCAGAACGCTGAAAAGCACGGGTCTAAAAGGCTACAACCACACTGACTGACTTTGGAAGCATTACTCTGTGGGATTCAGAAGACTACATTAACTCCCACCCACCCCCTGCACACGCCCCCCCCCCCGGGCCCCCAAGCCAGGCCTCACCAATGACCGCAAAGATGAGGGTGTTGGTGAAGTGGCGGTAGAGAGAGAGTTTCACCAGGTTTCGCCGGAGCTTCAGCATCTTCATGGTTTGCACCAGGCTAATGAGGATGTGTCTCTCGTTAAGGAACACAGGAGCTTGTGCGGGGGAGGGGGGAGGGGAGAAGGCAGGGGGTGGGGGCCCTCCCCAGAGGACCTCAAGCTCCCTCCCAGCCCTCTAAGAGCACCTGGGGCCAACAGCCTCCCTCCGATGTGGATTCTCTAGCACTGCAGAGCTCGACAAAAAGAGGCTATGGAACTGCGCCAAGAGGGCGGCATTTGAGTCCATTCCAGGGACGCTGTTTGGCGAGATTAAAGTGGCACTTTGGCAACAGCAGCCCAACGCTACCCCTCCTTGTCTGGCCACCTGGAAAAGGGTCTTTAAGGGGGGCACCTGGAGAAAGCTGGTTACTAAGAAGATTTAGAGGCTGCTTTTCCACAAAAGCACATTCAAAGAGCGGTTCACACCGCAAGAGAGAGAGAACAGTTGGATGGAGGCGGATGGATGCGTATTAACGTAAGTGGTCCCGATTTTGGCTGAAGACCCTTTGCCTGGCTTCCACCCTGCAAGATCCCTTAATTTGTTGTCCCCTGCGGTCGCAGGCAATAAAGAGAATCCAGGTCTCTATGGATAGGAGAGTCTGCAGCTGAAGCGAGAGCAGAGCTTTGCAACACTGAAAGGACCAAGAACTATTTGGGGAAAGGGGCGGGAGGGAGGAGGAAAAGGCAAGGAACATGCAGGCCACGCTCGCTCGAGACAAGCCCATCCCGGCCAGCCTGCCAGAGGGACTCAGAGGATATCCACCAGCAGAGGGCAGAGTCGAGCATAGCCAGGGGGATAGCAGCCAGCAGCACCAAGTCATCTTGCGCCTGGGATCAAACGAGAAAGAGAGAACGAGAAAGAGAGAGAGAGAGAGAGAGAGAGAGAGAGAGATATGACAAAAAGGAAAGGCAGACAGAAGAGGAAGGCACAGTGCGGGCAGGAGGCGGAAATCCGCTGTGGTTAAACACAGGCATGGAAATTGCTGATCACCTGTGGTGCGCAGGAATAGCGTCCAGGCGAACCGACACAAGGGGAGACGGGGTCAAACCAGAAGAAGAGAAGGATTCACAGAGCCACCGCCAAGGCCATCGGTGTGCTTTGGAGGACGACACCGAATACAACCATCCAGCAGAGAACCTTCTAGTGGCCTTAGGGTGGGACTGTGCATTTGGGGAGGGGGGGGGTCACATACCCTCCTGCAAGCAGGCAATACTACCCAGGATGGTTTCTGTTGATTTGTTACCGAGGGCACCACCTAAAAATCAATCTCTGGCTTGGAGATTAAAAACGTGAAAATGGCCCCATTTCTCTCCATGACTCATTTTTGCACCTGGCAGGGTCTGGTCTCACAAAGTCTGCCTAACCCCTCCTGCTCTCCATCTTACGTCTGCCACCCCTCACTCAGACAACAAGGAGCAAAAGCAAGCGCAGCGCTGCCAGAAAGACCCCCGCCCCACCCTCTGCACAGCTGCCGGTCCCCAAGAAAGGATATCCACCAGACGATACAGGAATCCACAAAGGCCAGAAAAATTTCGCAGATGAGGGCAGCTGGGCTAGTTTGGTCCTGGGATGGGGCACAGGGGAGAATCAGGACCAGCGCTCAGCTGCTCCAAGGCAACCCCCCCCTTCCCTCGGCTGCCTCCCCCCTTACCGATGTCACCCGCAGGACCCCTTCGATGACGGAGAAGAGCAGGTACATCAGGCCGACCCCCACCACACGATTCAGGAGGGCTCCCAACCGGGGTCTGGGGGAGAAAAACAGAGGGCAGTCAAGGAGCAGCAGCAGCCCACAGAGCTGCGCCACGGAGCAGGAAGCCGTGGCCAGGTGTGAGTGCCTGAGGAGCAACACGATGGCGGGGGCGCTCCCTCCGAGCCCAGGCACACTGGAGTGCGCGCACATGAGACGTGCACTGCAAGAGCCTGTTTTCTGCAGTCCACTGCAATGTGATGCTGTTTCTTTGGAAGTCAAAAGCAGTAGAGAAGTGATAGAATGGGGAACACGCACGCACCCCTGACCGGCACTCACTTGACAATGCCGTAGCCCAAGCTGGCGATGATGACGAGTACCCGCGCCAACATCCGCTTCACGGCACACAGGACCTCCGCGAATATCACTGCGCCTTGAACTGGGGGAAAAAAGGCCACACACTGCTTTGTGAGACAGCAAGACCGCGAGGCCCAAGGCCCAGGTGCCAGACTCTGCCGGCAGGCAGGGCTAACCAGGGGGCTCGAGCCCAAGACTCCAAGGCGAGCATCACCTGCTCCCCCCAACCAGGCTGTCACGTCTGCCTCCCAGAACCGGCAGCCTCCAATTCCTCCTAAAAACACACTGGCATCACACCGTAGTCCCTTTTCCCGCTGCACCTAAGCTTAAGCAGGTGTAACTGCAACCCCCCCCAACTCCCCCTCCCCCGTCTCCCTGGTGTCCATATCTGGACTGTAAGCCTCTCAGGGCAGGGAACCTCACTGGTGCCGCCCGGTTAACGCGGCAGGAGCCACTGACCCGACACGCCCTGGCTCTGAATGCTCTGGAACTCGGCGTAGAAGACGGCTTTCTCCAGCATCCCTAGGAGGATGACGCCCCCGATCCAGAACTGGATGCGCAGGATGTCCCGCCAGTAGCACGCCAGGAGGAGGAGCCAGAGGACGCCGTAGAGCACGTACACGATGCACATCACCATGTAGAACTGCCAGGGAGAGGGAGAGAGGGGGGGGACGGAGGCCCCCAGGGAAGTCACACGGACCCTGCCACCCTCCTCGCCACACTCGCCTGGGAGCACAGGGAGACTGGCTTCCGAGCCCAGAGGCCAATCCCAAGCACGCTGAACTCCAGGAGTCTTACTTCCAAGTAAACATGCTTAGGACTGCACTGTTCACATGGCCAGAGAAAGTCAACACTTGACTTGGAAACTTGTTTTTAAAATCGGGAGACTCAAATATCTGATGGCACGACGACAACTCAAGAGCCTGCGCTTTCCTCGCACAGTTTAAATTTTAAGGGGGGGGAAGGAGGGGGTTAGGGCACCCCGGCACACCCAGGCTGACTCACCACCATCAGGGGCCAGTCCGAGGCAGAGATGTACTGGTGCCGAGGGTGCTTCATCTGCACGTCGACTGCAGGTTGCAACAGGAGGAAGACAAGGGTGAGGAGGGGACTGCGGGACGAGGAAGCCCCCCTGGGGGGGCAGCAGCTGGCAGCCCCTCATCACCGCCACAGCCCAGCCCCAACTGCCTGCCTCGCGGATCTACGCAACCGAAGCCCGACGGAGTTTGCTTCCGTTCCGACGGGCTGAGATGGGCCCTTCAGGGGGCGCCCGACAAGTGGGGCAGCTGCTCCTATCGATGCTCCTGTGCCCACGTTACCGGGGAGGCTTTTAAGGCCACTTTTAAACCTGGCGGGGGTTTACTGCCCCCCGATGGTTCCGATGATCACGTGACACAGAACGGGGGGGGTGCGGGTGCTTGTCTCGGAGGAGCTGTGCTTGCTGCCGAGAGGACGTCTGGGTGCTCAGCACCAAAGGCCCCAGCCCGGCCATCAGGCTTGTGCCGTTTTACGTACCTGTGAACTCCGAGTCAGAGGGCAAATTTTCGACTTTGAGAATGAAGATGTAGGGCCCGTCATCCCAGGTCTCGGCCGCCTGGGGTGAAAACCAACACGTTCCGCGTAAGTCAAGGGTCAGGGCTGCGGACGATGTCAGCCAGCTGTCAGCCCTATCACGCTCCCGACACCCTTCCCCATCGCCGCCCCTGCCCCCCGCTTGAGGGACAAGCAATTCCGCAACGCCCACTGCCCACCTCCCCAGTTCCGCAGGGAGAGACGGTCTAGAGAGGCACTTCGGAAATATTCCCCAAGAGGCCAGAGACTCCCAGCAGAGGACAAGTGGCTCTAAGGACCCAGGAAAGTCTCCCCACAGTCTCAGGGGGCCTGCTGGGTGGGCAAACCCCGACAAGCCTGAGCAGGCCCAAGCCCCAGGCTTGCACGCTCCTTCCCGCTCCTCTTCCCTTGCACTTCCAGGGAGGTGGCTCGGGAGTGGAGCAGCGCGGTTTGAAGGGACCCTTTTGGTAGCCCTTTTGTCCAAACCCGGCAAACTGCAACTTGTTCACACATCAGGGTCCTAAATCCCACTTCGATCCTGTTTGGGGCCGCAACTGGAATCGGAAGGCGTCCCGTCTCCGGATGGAGGAAGGGAAGGAGGGAGAGGAGGGGGGCGTGGCTGCCTGCACTCGCGACAGCAGGCCGCGGCTTGCGGCGACTGTGGTCGCCGTCCTTACGTTAAGGCCTTTTCCCAGAAAGGAAGTGAGACCAGCAGCTGGAGTCCCAGAAAAATCTGGCAAGCATTTAGACGCCCGGAGCGTCGTCACATGTTGCGCAGCGAGGGGGGAACACGAGAGCACACAGTGGGAGGGGGACCCCCCCTTGAGCAGGGGTCAGCGGGGAGAGACCCAGTCCTGGGAGCCCAGCAGGGGCCGGAAGCCCTTGCCAGCCAGCCAGTCACCCACCTTCGGAGTCTTCTTCTCTGTCCGGCCCTTCTCCGAGGCCTCTCCAGCTTTCTCCTGGACCTGGGGAGTCTTCTCTCCGAGGGCCGCACTCTGCTTTTGCACTTCGTTCGGTTTGTCTTCTTTGGGTTTTTCCACGGACTGTTGGCCCTTCTCAGAAACCGACAACGGAGGGACCTCCCTTTTCGTCATATCACTGTGTTGCTGAAATGCAGAAGTTAGCAGAAGGGTGTGTGTGCGTGTGTGAGGAATGGGGCGTGTGTCCCCAGAGTGGCCCACTGGAGCCCCACCCCTGAACTGGGCAAAAGACCCCTTTACCAAGCGAGTGGATCTCCTCTATTCAGTGGAGGGAAAACTCGTCCCCTCTTCATTCCAGCACAGCAGCCCTCCCAGCGACCGTTTCTGTTGCCTCCCTTGTGCCTCCTTTTCGGTGGTGAGCCCATGTAGGGCAGGGGCCCACCTCCCCCTTCTTTTTGCTACAGAAACTGCTTTGGAAACTTTGGGTGAAAAGCAGGCGATAAGCATTCTCATACTACAACAACAACAACAGTATCTCGACTGACCGAATTGGCTGCTTGTTGGACTAACGTCCGTTTCTGCAGCTTCTGGGGCTTTGAAGATTCTGGAGCATGAAGCTGAGAGAGACAGGAGAAGACCTGGTTACAGGTGCCAACACCCTTCTTCTCAACCCCCCCCCCCCATAGTTCCTCGGCATTTTGCACACAACCTGCCACCCCCTCCATTGGAAACTGGATGTGATCTGGGGTTCAAGTTTTTCCATTTTTAAAAGGCCTTGTTTCATAAAACGTGTCAGTCACAGAACGAACGGGCAGAATTTCAGTCAAGGAGGAGGGCTGCAAAGTTGCCTCTTCTCTCTGCAGAACTCGCCTGGCAAACAGCTTCCTCTTCGCTGGTCCCCCCCCCCCCCCTGTTCACAGACCTTCCAAACCAGAACTAGTTTGTCTCCCAAGTCCTTGGGCTAAGGACTCTCTCCTCTCCTGTCCAGCTTCACGCATAAAAACCCCTTTCCCCCAAACCGCCAAGCGCCTGTTCAGCGATCGCCTCCCATCCCTGCTCGTCCCCGGTCGGTCTGAAGCGCTCACCTGCAAGGGCATGGCGCAGGAAACGGAGGCCCTGCTCAAAACATACTGGCCGCCCCCCGCTGGACTGGTTTCCATGTCAGGCGCTTCCAGGTATAACTCGGCTTCCGCATCCTGAGGAAAGACAGGAGAAAGTCCACAAATGGCTC
The DNA here is from genome assembly GCA_026170595.1 of Plestiodon gilberti rubricaudatus. Taxonomy (NCBI): domain Eukaryota; kingdom Metazoa; phylum Chordata; class Lepidosauria; order Squamata; family Scincidae; genus Plestiodon; species Plestiodon gilberti. The sequence continues at coordinate 11,506,482 of JANXHW010000011.1, forward strand.
ATCAACACACAGTCCCTTCGCCTGCTGAAACTGGCTTTCCGCAGGCAGGATGGCGTAGTGGTTTGGGGGTTGGACTTAGACCTGGAAGATCCAAGTTCAATTCCCCGCTCAGCCATAAAGCTTCCTGGGTGACCTTGGGCCAGTCACTAACTCTCAGCCTCACCTACCTCACAGGGTTGTGGTGAGGACAAAAGGAAGGGAGGAACTATGTACACCACCCTGAGCTCTTTGGAGGAAGGGCGGGATAAAAATGTGGAAAATAAATACATTTTCCTGTCTCCTGTTTCTCTGTGTGTTGCGCCACCTCCCTTTGCAAGCCCAAGACTGCTCCAGATTTCCATCCCGTCTCCCCCAACGCCAACCCTCCAAGCAAAGAGCAGACCATCTACTTACGCTTACGAAGACCTCGTCACGGCAACGGGAGCTGCGCAGGTACCACGTGATATTCAGGAGCACCTCATGTTTGCAGTTCTTGGGCGAAACTGCAAAAATATACGCCGTTGCACCTGAGCCAAAGAACCAGGCCGAGCCCCAGGAGGTGTTGGCTGGCTCGCAGTCGGTCCAGCGTCCTCCAAGTTAAAACTGGAGTCGGGCTACGCGCTTCCACCCCAAAGCTAAATTCTTTCACACTTAGCGTCTGAAAGAATATGAATTCGCCAAAGGACAAATTCGCCAAAGGACCTCCTGTGGGCGTTCCCTCTCCTGCACGAGCGACTCTTCTGAGCGCAACTCCTGACTAAAGGAGACAAGCCCACAGGAGCAAACTCATGCAGAGATGCAACAATGCCCTGCCGTTCTCCTGCAAACACATCACTCACCCCTGAGGCAGACACTCAGAGTTGTCTGCTGCCTCTGCAAGTTCCATGGAGGACGACTTAGAAAGTGATGTGCAGAGCGGTGATCAGGAAGAGAAATTGTGGGCGGCCTCGGCAGGCAGATACTTACTGGTGACGGTAATCGCAGTCTCGTTAAACATCGTCTTGGGGAACCCAAAAACCTTCTTTTCAATCTGAAAGAGGGCGACAGGAGGCTTTGTCAGAGGAATAGGTGGCTGGGGGGGGGGGGTTGGTCTCTTTCCTCCCCAGACAGACTGGTTCAGGGTGACGTGGGAAAAAACCTCCACTTCCTCTGGCTCAAAACGAAAGTCAACACCCAGCAAAGCAGCGTTCGGTGGAAAATGTCAGCCTCAGATTTCAACCCCGAATCACCACTGGGGAGAAGGAGGCACAGCTATGGCACTGTGTCGCAAGAGGCAGGGGAGAAAAGGAGGTCAGACAAATGAATGAACTTATCGACAACTGGTAATGCAGAGCCTCCATGCTCAGAGGCAGTCTACCTATCTGAATACCAGTTGCTGGGGAGAAACAGTGCAGAAGAGCCTCGGCTTTCATGTCCTGCTTATGGGCTTTGCAAGCTGGTGTTGCAAAGTGGCTGAACGCACAGGCCACGCCGTCTCCTGCTCGTATCACGCCTCACGGACTCACACTCGCCACTTGGCCGACTCTTGCAGTCTCAGTCACCCCATCTGCAATGGGGTGGGGTGACTCCACCGGCCTACCACGCAGGGTTATCAATGAACCAAAGTAACAAAAAACTCCTTGACCACCTATTCCGACCCTGATGGAGTATCCCATACTCCCCCCCCCCCCGTGCATCCCTTTCTTGAAACCCTCCAAGGAATGGCAGTCTGCAAGGTCCCAGAGTCCATTGCAAACACACTCTTATTCCAGGTGTATCAATATCCTCTCTCTCGGTCATCTTCAGCAAATAAAGACTTCCTCCAGGTGCAACGGATAAGCTGTGCTTCTGTTCCGACTGGAAATCCACCAGGTGAATGAACCTTGACACTTGCAACATAAAAACGGATTTCAAGGTGGCCGAGCGCCCTCCTCTCTCAGCTTGTCCAGAAGAAAACAGGCCTTGCCCAGAAGAGGCTCTCCCCAAATTAAACTGCCTGGCAAGGAAGTTGTTAACCGTTCATACCCCTGTTGCCGAACAAGCCAGGCGAGTTTGCTATCCAAATAATTAACATTACAATCTGTGTTTTCCAAGGTAAATAAGTATTAACCATGAGACGCTCCTCGTAGCTCGTAATAACAAAGACGGTTCACGCCGCAAAACACCCTTTATTGTATGGCCTGGCTAGCAAGCACAGGCAGATTGAGAAGGCTACAGAACAAGACTCCTTAAAGCAGAACTAGGAAGCCATCGAGAGCTGAAACAGGAGGCTACTACAGCTTGCTTGAGAAGGTGGCTGCTACAGCTCAGACGTTTATGCTATGGAAAATGAGAAGGTCACCTGACCCTCTTCTTTCTCACTCTCGATAGTCAGGTGAGCGTCATGGGCCAGAGCTGGCTCAAAGCCAAGTTCCTTGTTGACCGGTCAGCCGGGGAGGAGGGGGGAGGTCAGCAAGGGAGGGGCAGGGCTGCTGCCCTGAAGCGATTCCACTGCTCCAATACAGGAGCCTGCCCAGGGGGTCGGAAGGACAGCAACACATGAAAGGTAGGGGGAAATTGGGGGGATTTATCACGTCCCAAACTCCTGGTGTTCTGGAATGTCCACACGTGTCCACCCCGGACGCAGCCATGGGGTTTGGATCGTGTCCCCCCAGGCACCTCTTCCCAGCTCTTCCTCTTGCTTCCCCCCCCCCCCACCTGGCTGCACAGGTCAGAGGAAGGGAAGTAGGGCAGGAGGGCGGGACTTTCCTGGAGCAGGGACCGGCATGCAAATATTCTGCATTACCGCAGAACATCTGCGACCAGGAAATGAAGAAAAACTGTTAGCTTAATTGCCTCATTCTTGCACCCAAAGATAAACAGCAGTAGTTGCGACTGCAAATATCTAGGGAAAAGTACTTTTCCTCTGGTGACAACTTCTGCTTTTCCAGCCACTTCCTCCCCTTTTCCCAACACCCACAAGCAAGGGCTTTGGGGCAGAGAAACATTTTGCTCTCTTCCAGCCTTTTTTCCAGCCCCCCCCCCCAAAAAACAAACTGCTGATCATTCTCTTCTCCTCCAATCAGTCTCCAAGTCCCTTCCCTAGTGTTCTCTCCCCCCCCCCTCACAACAATGATCCTCAACAACCTTCCACGGAGTGCTCAATAAACTGTTTGCCTTCAAGATGCCACAGAACTCTTTGCAGAGTTAACCTGACTGCTCGGTTTGGAATATTGCACCAAGATATTTCTCCCCAAAACCTGAGTCCACTCCTCTATAGGAGCAACTACATCATGGGTCTTTGTTCTAGCTGGGTCCTATCCCAGGATACCCACGAAAGGATCGCCTCTGTTTAAGTACTGCATGCCACCTCCTTAGACCACACAGTGGTTAAAAGGGATGAACTGGAAGTCATCAAGTCCTGGATTCAAATCTCAATTCAGCAGGAACGCGCTATATACGGAACTGCCTCATATATAGAATCAGACAGGGAAGCTCAGAACAGCAGCAAGCTAAGGGGCCTTTCCACTGCCCGCTAGCCAAGAGCCTTTGCGTTCAACTGAGTCAGGCCCTTGGCCCAGCTAGATCAGTACTGCGGGCTCTGACTGGCAGCAGCACGTCTCCCAGAAGGCTTTTCCCAGTCCTGCCTGGAGATGCTGCCACCAGGGCTGCACCTTCTGCAAGCACAGAGGGCTCCACCTGGGTCCCCCTTTGCACTTTTGACAGCTCTGCAGCAGGTCCTTCTGGAGGGGGGGGTCCGCTCCCCCACCCCAGAGCTCAGGCCACGCCCACTCCGGAGGAGGCCCCGCCCACGTGACGCCCCTCCTGTCGCGATACTCACGCCGTCCCCCGTCAGGTTCCAACGGCCGGGCTCCGAGGCCGCCGCGCCGGCCAAGCCCGACCACAGCGCGGCCCCCAGGAGAAGGAGCAGCCCGATCCGGGCCGGGAGCCGCGTCCCCGCGCAGCACGCCAGGCGCCGACCCGCCGCCATCCTCTTCCGGAACCGGAGTCACGTGCTGGCGCTGTGGGCGGGGTCTGTGGAAGGGGAGGGGCCGGGAGGAAAGTGGCGGCCTCGGGGCGGGGCGAAGGCGGCTCCTCCTTTTCCTCTCCCGGGGCTCCGCTCAGGGAGCGGGTGCAAAGAGCCACCGAAGGGAAGAACGAAGAACAACCGCCACGGGATTAGGTTCCAGGGACGCCGCCTGCCACGTGGGAAAAAACCTTCCCCTTGTGCATCCCTGCGGAGCAATTGGGGGAGGGCGCGGGAGAATTCTGCACATGCTCAACGACGACGACACTCTTTTTGGGAGTATGGCTTCGTTCATCGGCTGATCTGCTTGCAAACTTTTTTGCAAGAGGTTAAATGCGACCTGACCTCAAGTTGCAAAATACTTATTTTAATAATGCATATCCTTATCTGCGTATTTTTGGATGCATGTATTTTTTCTATCTCTTCGCCTATTTTCTTATTTATTTAATCCCGCCTTTCCCTTTCCTTAGCGGGAGGCGCCTTACAACAGAATGTAAAACATTTTAATAAAAATTTGTCATAAAAATGTAAAAACGATGTCACTGTATTATTTCGGTTTATCCCGCTCTGCCCCATGGGGGTCTGTCGTGCCTCCAGCAACTCTGTTTCACACAATCAGTTCCTTTAACGAGAGAGGAGCGCGGTGTACAATATGGATCCTCCGTCCGGAGTGACTCCGCCGCATTGTCGTCGCCGCCGTTTTAGCCTCGCCACTTCCCGCTAAAGGGTGTTGTTGCCCTTCTTCTCTCCCCACACTCACCCCTTCCGCACACACATTCCAGGCGCCTGATTCAGAGCGAGGGGCAGCAACGGAATTCTTGAGCTAAGCCGAAGTCAGACACGCTCTGCTGCCCCGCTGAGGCCAGGAACAAGCACAACCGGCTTGGGGGGAGGAGGAGGAAGCGAGGCAATCGCAAGGGAAACCCTCTGGTGGTAGAGTCTTGAGCTGGTAGAATGAGCTGTACCACTTCAAACTGTTGGGGGGGGCACTCACAGGTGTTTTTTTTTATGTTCCCTTACGTAAAATAAGTCTCCTCGCAAGGAGAAATCTAGTACTGAAGGGAGCACTCTGGGATAGATTCTTGTTTCTCCCTGGTGAGCTAGATTTCTGTCTGCGGGGAGACCATTCAAACATGTCATTTCCCACCTGCACCCCGCAGTAGTACTATAGTCTGTTCTACCGCCTCCTTCTGAGTCCCAAGAAAGCGGCAATATGGAGCCCCTTTGGTCTTTAATGGCAAACAAACGTGGCTACCATGTTCACGGGACGGCCTCCGCCGCTCTGCATTCAGGATCTGATCAAGGCTCCCTGTTTGACGTGCGGGGCGGGGAATCGGGATTCCTGGCCCCTCTCCTATTGTGATATGCTTTTGACAATAACAAGCTTCCGAAGTAGATACCAACTTCTTTTCTGGCAGGGCTCCTGTGCCTTATTAACAGTCGCAGGCAGAAATTAAACAAATGCAGCTTCACCTGCCAGACTGCTGCTGCCCGACACGGCGCAGAAGGGTGGTCTGCCTGCCTGCCTGGGACAGATAGCGGCGCCCGCCCTGCCGGTCGTCCAGTGCAGACGGAGCCAGGCTGCTTTTCGACAGGAGGGCGCTAGGACCGGGCGAGCATCCGGACTGCCCCGCCGCAGTGACTCGCTCGGGCGTGGTGGATCCCGCAGTGGCTCTCCGGAGATCCGCCCGCGGCAGGACAAAGCAGCCCGCAGGAAGCAGCCTCCGTGGAAGGTAACCGGCGGGCGGGAGGGGGGCTCCAAGCAGGGCGGAGGCTGGGCCGGGCCCACAGGGTCCCTTTCCCCGCGGCGGGGCGGATCTTGCCGTGGCCGGGAGATCCCTGGAGAGCCCGTCCGTCCGTCCGGGGAGTCCCGCGGTTGCTGCGATCTCCTTTCCCCGCCGGGCCGCCGCCTCTTCGCCTCTCCCTTTCGGCTTTCTTTGCAAAGGACCCTGAACTGGATCTTCTCCACGCGCCCTTATGCCTCTCGGGTGGATCTTTGCGCGCACTGGATCCTTCTTCTTTCCTTCTCCGCCCGCCCGCTTCCGTTTTGTGACCCACTCCGTCCTTTCCTCCGTTTTCGCCCCTCAAGGCTCGCTGTCTTCTTACTTCGTTCGCTACCCGGGCGTAGATCCTTCGGGATCTGCTTTCCTCCTAGTTCATTCTTCCTTCCTCCCCCCCCCCTTTCCTCATCTTCCTATAATAATACTTGTTTCGATTCCTGATCTTCACTCTAGATTTAGACTGGCCCTGCACTAGATCCGGTTATTTTCCATAGGCGATCCCTTTCTTTCCCATCATGATTCTGGCACCTTGGGGGGGGGGGGACGGGGACGACACACCTCTTGCACCTTATCCTGGCCTGATCACTCCTTGAGGATCTCTCCAGTTGCCCTGCAGCAATTCCTAGTGGCCAGAGCAAGAGGAGGAGGACTGAATCTGTGGTTTATGTGTTCTTGGCTTTGTATTAATTCTGGAGTGATCCTGGGCCGGGACCTGCTAGCCCCATTCCCAGGACCTCCAGAGAGGCAGCATGCATGCCAAATGTTGCCCCCCCCTTACCCGATGATGTGCCTACCTCCGCTCCTCCCACCGTCCAATGCGCTAGCAGCTCAGCACTCCCCTCCCCTCCACATTTCCTCTTCCTCTCTGCCCTTCTTCCTTGTCCAAACCAGGAAGGAGAAGAAAGAGCCGTGGAGGCAAGTAGGTGGACAGAGACCGGGTGCCCCCCCCCTCACCAGTCTGCTGCCTGAGGCGACCACTTCAGTTGGCCGCTGGGATGAACCAGCCCTGCCCATTCCCCTTTCGAACCAGAAGACTGCAGAATCAGAGGGTGGTTTACTGTTAAACTTGTATTTTGAACCATAAATAGCGACTTTATTTTTAGCCAGCTAAAGCATCTGATCCTTTTCCTTCTTCCTGCTCCTCTTTGCTCTGTGTGCATTTAACTAGGCCCAAGGTGTCCTTTGTCCGCACATGTCTTTGTGGTCAAGCGATCCGTTGTTACACCTGACTGCTTTCTGGTAGCATTTGCATGGTTACACCACACCCCCTTGTGACAACTATGTGCTAAACTACCCTGGTCCACACTGTGATGAGGGGTCAGGGTCGTGCCCCTGACGCGTGACAAGCCCCAGGCATGTCCAGTCTGGAAATCTGATAGGCCCCCCTGGGAATGTGGATTTCCTTTTCCAGCCCCAAGGTACAAAGAGAGAAACCCCTGATTACATGCAAGTCCAGAAATACGACAACATAAATGACCATGTCAAGCTTTCCTTCAAATGCTGCTGCCTGCATTTGGGGAGGGGGGGGGCCTTCCTGACAGCTGAATGGTCAACAGTTAACAAGGTAAAGCAAGAAAGAATATAATAAGGAACAAAGGTATATCAAACAATTTCACAATGGTAGCAAGTGAAAGAAAGAGAAGAAGAAAAAATAAGGTATGGAATCAAGTTGCAACTTGTGTGATGTTTTCTCCATTTTATTTCTTCCCAGCAGACCACTAGCAATAGTTCTCCTTCTTAACAACTTCTGAAAATGTTCCTTGTCAAAAACTTCCTTGGAGGAGGAGGAGGAGGTGGTGGCGGCGGCGGGGGGAACATCAATATCGGCAATGTCATTGGAGGATTCTTAAGCGGAGGAGGAGGTGGTGGGGGTCGAGGCGGCGGCGGCGGAGGAGGAGCCATGGGAATCTTGGGAGGAGTCATCAGTGCCATCAGGTTAGTCTGCTGCATTGCTGTGTAACCATTCTGTAATGGTTGCTGCTTGTCTGGTCACCTCTGGCGAGTAAGAGTCGATCACCAGGTGACCAGACAAGCTTTTGAAACTGGAAGGAAACTGGTATCAATTTTCCTTCGGACAGTTGATGTGCTGCAAATGACTGACACGGGCTAGCATAGACAGGGAACAACAATTCTTGTGGGCTAGTAACTTGTGGACTTGTTTGTAAGGCTATAAATATAAAAATTCCTGTGTATCAACCTGAAAATGTTTGGATGGCCCAGCCATATCGCATGTTTCCACCCCCTGGAGTTTGGGGGTTCTGCAGGTCAAAGCATGGTGGGTGTTTCCAAATTCCATAGCAAGGAGCTATGATCTTCTTGGGGTTGTTGAGACAGACAAAGAGCTACTTTTAGGGGTTCATTTTGTGCAAGGTTCAGCCTCCGAACCTGTTTTCAGTTGAAAGACTCCGGCCCTAGAAATGGGAGGTACAGTAGTAAGAGATGGTCCCTGGGCATGTTCAGAATGCTTCCTTCTGAGCAACCATGTTGCACAGTCCCCTTATTTGGGCTTAGATTTTCAGAGCAGAGGGAATAATTTCCAGGTCAAAATTCCAGCCTTTTAAAAGTATTGCTCAGAAACTGGACTTGGGGAAGGAGGAAACTTCTGGTGAGTGTGGTTTCAGTGCTTTTGTAGATCTAGATTCTCCCCCCCCCCCATCTAACAAGCTTTCCCCCCTGTCCCCATCATCATCAGCATCACCTACCATCCCTTCATCTAAACAAAACGAGGCAGAATAAATGACTCAAAGCATCACCTTTCACAGTTTTGTCTGGGTCCAGACTTGGAGTGGGGGTGACCCCGACAGCACACAGCTCCAGAGCCCACCTTCCTTGTCATTTGGGGTGGTGGGTGAGACCTGGGCAGGCTGCATACTCCGACTCGGTCTAGCCCTGGAGGCGAGAGAGGAAGGAAGAGAGCCCTGAGTTTCTCCCGAGGCTTCTTCTCTGCTGGGAGGTATTTTATTCTAAGGCCAGGCCCTGCCTTGCCCCGCTTGGCTGGCCGGGCTGGGCTGGCCGCTCTCCATGTTGTTTACCGTCAAACTGGTTTGTGCGGGAGCCTCGGAGACAAGCAAACATGCCCCAGCATCTAGGCCTTTGCTTCCACCACAAGAGTTCAGGTTATAACACTGGCCCACCCTCGGGTTTCATGGTTATTTTCCAATTGACAGTGTTTTTTTCCTGTAAGAAGAATTTAACGGATTATCCTTAATTATGTTAAGATTAATTGAGAGTATCAGTCACTTGTTGATTACAGTATCTTGCGGGGATGCTGATAAAGTTATAAAACTTTTTTTTTTTTTGCCTGTTCAAATGCCCAACTGGGGATGTAGCCCTCATTGCTTTCTCTGGGGGGTGTGAGATAACTTTTCATAGTTTTGGAAGCCCTTGATGGTTGCAGGAAGACTCTTCTGAAGAAATACCTCTGATAACTCTTCTCCTTTTGTTTTTTTCTGTAACAGTGAAGCAGCAGCTCAGTATAACCCAGAACCTCCAGTAAGTCATTTATTTACATCAGAACAATTGAAAGTGCTTCCCTTTTAACCCTGTGGTTCTGAATGCTGCTTACCTTGGAGACAGGACACTGGGCTGTGTAATCTGAACGTCCAGCACACTCGGCCAGGAAGTGTAATTGCAACGCCTTGGAATTCCTCATTTTTTTGGGGGGGGGGAGGATGGGTGGTGTTAGTGTGACACCCACAAGAGCAACATCTGGTTGTCACAATTGGAGGTCAAAACCAGCACCTCGCAATTGGCTTGGCAGCACATTGGTGACCCAGGGCCAACTGGCTCAAGGCGGGCTGTTCGCGCCCAGGCCTGTGTTTGCACTCTGCTCCAGCTGAAGTTTTAATGTGTAGAAAACCAGACAAACAGTATTTTAAAAGTGCTGCGGATAAGCCCAGTTCATTGTACGATGGTCTTTGCAGCAGAATTGACCGCTGCTGTTGTGGGCAGGTCTTCTAGAGCCGCTGGGATCTCTTCCCCTCTCCTTTTTAAGTACTAATGTGTCTCTTGCTGTTTCGTTCCTCCTCCCAGCCGCCTCGTTCTCACTTTTCCAACATTGAAGCCAATGAGAGCGAAGAAGTTCGGCAGTTCCGGAGGCTCTTCACGCAACTGGCTGGAGATGTGAGTGTTTTGCTTCTGTCTGGTTCCTTTTCCTGAAGATTGAGGGTTGGCTGATAGCAGTAGATTCTTTTTATGTCATCTACCGGTACGTACGTGGTGCTTTGCAAAGAATGGGAGGACAGGTCCCTGCCCCGAGGCACTCGCAATCTAGACAGGTGGAGAAGGAGCAGGAACTGCTGTGGGTCCCGCTTTGCCTTTTCAGACTAGCGTTGTTGCCCAAGCTTCCTTTCATCCTGCACGTAACCTACCAAAATCTCCTGTTTCTGTCTTAGGATATGGAAGTGAGCGCTACAGAGTTGATGAACATCCTTAATAAAGTGGTGACCAGGCGTAAGTGGACAACATTTTTCCTTTGTGGTCTGTAGGAATGGAGCCATCTGTGCTTTTTCACATTCCACCTCAAGGTGACCCAGGTTCTGCCTTGGAAGTAAAATGATGAGCCGTAGAGAAGACCAGTATCTCCTTTGGCTCGCTTTGTGGACTGTTTCAGAGATGAAAACTAGATATTTTTTCCTAGTTGCACTTCTCTCTCCTAGTCCTGGTGGAAGTCTCAGTCTGCACTTTTCTGATTTCTAGATCCGGACTTAAAGACTGATGGGTTTGGCATCGACACCTGCCGTAGTATGGTGGCCGTCATGGACGTATCCTCTTGCCCGCTGGCATTGTTTCCTTAATGTACTTCTTCCCTCCCACATCGCCAAAACACCAACTTCAGGCAGCGCTGTTGTAGCGGGGGGGGGGGGTTGCGCAGGCCAGTTAATTGCTCTCTGCTGCATCAGGCCAAAGGCTCAGCTAGCCCAGCATCCTGTCTTCACAGTGGCCAACTAGATGCATTTGAAGGTAGACTGCCCCTGCTCGTGGATGATCCACATAGCCATCATGACCGACTAATATCAGTAATATACTGGGCCTCTGCTTCTCTGTAACTCATCCATCAATAACCAGGGGCCTTGCACCCTGCTTCAGAAATGGGGTAGGGCTGTGCGGGGGGGGGGAGACACGTGGATTTCTGTGGGCTTTTTTCCCTTGACCACGCCCTGTGCAGAGCGACACAACTGGAAAGCTGGGCTTCGAAGAGTTCAAGTACCTCTGGACCAACATCAAGAAGTGGCAGGTTAGGAAAGGGGGGGGCTAGTTCCTGCATTTAGGGCGCCTTGATTCGGCAGGGGGTGTCCCTGGGGGGTCGCCACGACAGGGCAAAAGAGTCTGGGGAAAGAGAGATGCTTTTCTGTTGCCTGTCCTGTTCGCAGGTTGCATTGTAACCCCTTTCTTCTCGTTTTTGTTCTTGCTTCACATCAGTGTATCTACAAACAGTATGATGCAGACCGGTCTGGAACCATCGGCAGCAATGAACTCCCAGGAGCCTTTGAGGCAGCAGGTAAGGAGCACAGGTGAAGGAAGATTGAGGCGAGGTGTCATGGAGAAAAAGGGGGGGACTTCTTGCATTATGGGTAAGGCTGAGTGAGACCTTGTAGAGCAGGGGGTGCAGACTTCGAATCAGGGCTCCCCACAGCCCGGCTCATGCCGCTACCGCTCTGCTCTGACTGCAGGCCTGGCAAGGCTGAGCTCTGGCTCAAGAGCGCCATCTAGGTAGCAATACCAGCCTGCCGTCATGGACGTATCCATGTCAGCTGACCCCCAAAGAGCCAATCCCAGCCCACCAGGCCCTATAAAAGCCCTCCACCTCAAAGCTTGGTCTGCAGTCAGGAGCCATACTGACAGAGCTCATGGGACCATTGAGGCCAAGGGAAGATGGCGTTCAGGAGGTTGTGTGGCCAACAAGAGGGGATACCCTTGTGATATCTGTGTGTGCGTGTGCGTGTGCGCGTGCGTGCGCGTGGCAAGGTTGCTGCAGCTGTTGAAACTTTTAAATCAAGGCCTGTTTTGTGACGTGTCGTCTTTCATTCTTCGCCCAGGCTTTAAGCTCAACCAACAGCTGTACAGTATGATCGTGCGCAGATATTCGGATGAGAACGGGAACATGGACTTCGACAATTTCATCAGCTGCCTGGTGCGCCTGGACGCCATGTTTCGTAAGTGTTCGTGGCAAGAACTCTGCCCGTAAAGCTGGTCAGCAGCTATTGCAAGAGCCAGTAGGCCAGGCACTGAGCCTGGGGCCTTCTCTTTGCAAACCCCATCTTCTCCAAGGACCTCCAGTCGCAGACTCCTGCAGTAAAAGTCACCTGCTCCCCCATCATGGCCGACTCTCCAGGGAGGCCTTGCCCCACCTCCTCCTCCTCCTCCTCCTCACTTAGGGTGGTTCCAGGCAAACGGATCGCCTGACTTCGATGCTTGTGTGTTGATGGCAAAGCCACCAGCCCCCTTTTTAACATTCCTTCTGCTTCCAGGTGCCTTCAAATCTCTGGACAGAGACGGTAGTGGACAGATCCGCGTTAGCTTGAAGGAGGTAAGAGGGATTTCTGCCTCTGGTTTCCTCAAAGCTGCAAATCGAGGCATGTGGGCAGTTTGGAAGAGTCGAAGGATTCCTGGGGCAGGTGGGAGGAGTCTCAGCCGAGCGTTCCAAAGGGAGGAGCTTCTCCAGGAAGCAGAGTGGATGATGCAAAATGCAGGCAAATACCTTCGCATGCATCCGTGACTTTTGCCTAAGCTCGACCAGTAGTTTCCAGTGCCTGGCAGAACTCCCAGTCCTCTGCCAAGGAATTCTGGTGCCCCTGCTGTGGCGCCCCCCCCCCCCTGGGGGTTGCCAGAGATTCCGGGACATGCTCTAGGCAGGAGTAGACCTTGCTGTTTCATTTATGCTTGCAGGATTTCACACCCTGCCCAATGGCTGGAATTGGAGCTTGAGGGATTGGGGAAAGCTTTGTTGTTTTTAATGAGGACTAGAAGGGTGACGCTGATGTGGAGAGTGACATTATCTTCTCCTTGTTGCAGTGGCTGCAGCTGACAATGTACTCCTAAAGAGCCGGCCTGCCAGTGAGACCACGCCTTCCCCGGACATCAGCAAGCCTGTTCTGGAATGTTCTAGAGCTCTCTGCTACATTAGACTTGCAGACCTCCCTGTGATGCGGGAAGGAATCCCCCCTTGTTGGTTCTTTTTTCGCTTTCCCCGTTTTCTACAGCAGAAAGGGACCCTTTTTTCCTATTGCATTGTTTTACATATTTTAATCGCCATTAGAAAACTATTTGCTGATATTTTACTTTTCTCGGTTCTAACCTGATCACTAACACCGCTTTACCTAGACACGGAGGGGTGTCTTGTGAAAGAGGCTTCCAGTTTTGAAGTGGTGTGTGTTTTTGCTTTTTTCCTGGCTAGCTCGGTCTCTTAATGGCGCCATGCAAATTCTGTGACTTTGTAAGACCATGATGAACTCGTTCTCCGTACTTGGGGGTAGGGTGGGGTTACCCCCAAGAAAAGCCACAGCAATTCTGGAGACTTGTGTGGATTGTGATGATCGTAAGGTTGTGACGTGTATAGTTCTGTGAGAACTGTGCGGTGGGAGTGGCGTTGGCTGTTGCTAACCATGGACAGTCCATGGGTGGGTGGTCCTGGCCGCCACTGTGGTTTCATCTGTTACAGGGAGATATGCTGGGGCTCACTGGCGTCACTGCAGGGGGGGTGGAGCTCCAAGTTCCGCCAGGCTCTGACCCTCTGTTACATGACGGGAGAAGGCGGCCCCGCCCCCTCGCCTTTGATTTCGTCAGCTGGAATGGCTCCAAAGGCGAGGGGGCGGGGCCGCCTTCTCCCGTCATGTAACAGAGGGTCAGAGCCTGGCGGAACTTGGAGCTCCGCCCCCCCTGCAGTGACGCCAGTGCTGGGGCTGTTGAGATGGGAGTAAGTTTAGATGGATGCGAGGCCAGCAACCTGCCCAGGAGGGAACTGTCCACCATTTTAAAACAGGAAAAGGAAATACGCTCCCTTAGCACTAAGCACGGATATAACTTAAAAGCAATATATTAGGAACTGGTGAAGCCCACCAGGAAATATTTAAATAATATAGTTAGAGAGGCTTGTGCTTTCTATTTTTCTTTATTAAAAAACACACACACGGATCGAGTGGTAGCTGGTATAGTCCTTCCTACCTAAAAGTTTAAAATGTGCTTTCTATAAAAAAAATAATAGCCAAAGCCTGTTAAACTCAACTAGCTCATTTGCACTTCAGAAAATGCCCTTTTTGCAAACTGAATGAAGGCGGCTGTGCCATGCAACCGTTGAACCCCATGTTGCCTGCAATTTTTGTGCATGCATTTTGAAGGAATAAAATGTAGCCAGACTGCTGGTTCTAATATATTGTGCCTTGGATGATAAAAACATGCTGGCTGGTACTTCTCTGACCCATTTCCTGGAAACTGTGGCTCTAAAGGCCACAGAGAGTGTTGCAAATAGAACGAACCATCATCGGGATTCAGGGTTATAAAATTTTTATAATGCAAAAATATAACAGTCTCCGATCTTTACAGAGAGTACTGTTGCTGCGTTTTTCCCTCTTGGGCCTTATGAAGGGCCAGACTCTGAAATCCAGAAGTTACGGGTTCAGGGCCCTCACAGGTGGCACCTTCCCATGTTTAATGGGTTCTCAAGGCAAAAAAGAAACGGGAGAGGATGAGGGTTGGGGCTTACATTTCGCTATCTGCCTCCAAGTAGCAGTGATGAACTCCCAAGCTATAGAAAATCAAGGTCAATATTTTTGGAACATCACACTGACCCTGTGGAGATCTGCTTGTTGAATCCTGGTGAAAAACTAACCTAACCGAAGCCACAACAAGGGGTTAGAGTTTCCTTGTGTGGTAGATAAAGAGTATATGTGCCTTGGGGTAGATTTTAACATACAAGATGAGACGGGGTAGGGGTGTCTGCTTCAAATTGCACAAGTTCCTTGGTGATATTTCCAGTGTTGGGGTTTGCCTTGAAACATACCAGCTGTCTCTCTGTCTTTCTCTCTCTCTGGCACCCACTCTGTTTTCTAAAAGCTCAGTAGCAACAAGAAATAAATGTTGCAAAACAAGAACTGTCATTTCCACACTTGGGCCCGTCTTCCCCCTCTCGTTGACTTCACCGGTGGAAAGCAGATTCAGTCTACACCAGAGGTTCTCAACCTGTGGTATGGGTACCCTTAGGGGTACGCGGACCTCTTGCTGGGGGTATGCCAAGCCCTGCCCCTTATCTGCCCCATCAGCAGGTAATTAAGTGTTAATTAACATGGATTTTAATTTTTTATTTTCGGAGCCCTTCTGTTTTTCTGATTTTGGTTTTGGGCTTATTTTTGTACTTTGGAAAATGTACTTTGGTGGGGTGGGGGAGGGAGGGAGGGAGGAGCTGATTTTGGGAAGTGTGACATGAGAAAAAAAGAGATTCTCTCTCTCTCCCTCACACACACACACACACACACACACAGACACACACACAGACACACACAGAAAAAGAGTTAAGATTTTTTTTCACATTTAAAATTGTTTTAGTACTTTTTATTTAATGATTAATTATCTAATTAATTGATTGATCCAATTAATCAGCAGTTAATTAGCAGGGGATACTTCAGAAAATTGGACCGTGATAGGGGGTACCCGGGCTTCCAAAGGTTGAGAACCCCTGGTCAACACTGAGTGCCTGAGTGCCTTTTTGTGATGCGTGAGGCCCCGGTCCCCCTCCATCCGATCTGCTCAGAGTCATTGACAATATTTTGTCTAAATGCGAACTCTTTTCTCCGCCCCCACTGTAAGTGGTCTGTGGCCTGTTTGCAAGGGCGTACATGTGTGCACTCCTGGAGGGAGAGAGAGACGTGTTCACACGCCTGCTCTCAAAATAACAGGAACAGAAGAACAACCTTCCTGGATCAGGACACAGGCCCATCGAGTCCGGCTTCCTGTTTCCCACAGTGGTCCACGAGTGGCTGTATCCAGTCGCCTTAAAGTCACCCAGGCCAGCGCCCATCACTCTGTCTTCTGCCCTGAATGCCACGGACGAATTGCAGGTTGGTTCCCTCTGAATGGCTTGCAAGAGCTTCAGCCTCGAATGCGGCAAAGACACCCAGCCGTGCAGCCCAGCAAACTCCTGCCCGGTGTCTTGAGTCACACTGGCGAGCTTCAGTCACATCTCAAGCTGTGCTTGCGGGCGACTGATGCCCTGAGAGGCAGCACTGTGGCCTGGTGAGTCGTGGCAAGTGGCCTTTACACGTCGGGATCCAACAGTGGTTTAAAATGGGGGGGGGGTCGAGTTGTAAGAGGGGCTTTGCTGTGCTGCACATACCACTTGAGAGCATCTGGTTGTCAGCGCTGGCTTGTTCCCCGAGGCAGGCAGGCTGTTTGTGCAGCCTGCTGTGTTTGTTTTCTTTCTCCTGCTCAAGCTGCAAAACCATCTCCAGTCTGGAGCTTCATGGAAAAAAGCTGTAAGAGGTCCCAGAAACTATTTCCGCAACGTTGGGACTCCACATGAACATTGCGTTGGGACTCCACCTGTACATTTGTCAATAAATGGTTTAGCTCGGTGCAAACGACGCACAACTCAGGGTTGTATCGTGAGCCCTCCTCCCTCCTGCAGAAAGGATTCCTAGTGCAGCGCTCCAGCTGGAGGAAGGAAACTTGCAGATACCACCCTCCGGCTGCACTGGTTGTCTGTCTTTCCCCCAAAGTTTAAAGGGCCCCAATGCTCCAACCTTCCCTGGTAGGGAATATGCTCCAGCCCCTCCGTCTCTCAGCATTGTTTCCCACCTCTATATAGCATCCTTTCTCCTTAGCCATGGCCAGCAGCATATGTGGTCTTCTGATACTTGAGTTTTCTTTGCAGCGCCTTTCCTAATACTGCAATTCCTTTTATCTTTTACACAATCCACATTTTTCTCTTTGCTGTCAGCTCAAAAAAAGTCTTTTGTGCTCTCCCTCCTCCTTTCTCTCCCCCCCCCCAAAGCCACCCTCTTCTTGAGGAATAAAAAGCAGTTTATAAATATCTTCGTTACGTATTATTTTTGCAGAGAAAGTAGATCAACAGAAGGTGGGAGATAGGAAGGTTCCAGGATGGTAGGTGGCCAAATGCCAGCCAGCTGTGCTTTTCAAGTGCAATAATTACATGGTTTGGGGCTGCTGAAGAATCCTATCATGTTCAAGGAGAGGGGGAGGACGAAGGGGCTGGAATTATGGCAGATCATCTTCCCCCGGACTTAATTTCTCTTTGGTAGGAATGAAACATCAACATAACAGCAGGGATTGAGGAATATGCGTCTGGTGCGTAAAGACAAAGAGTTCTGTGTTGCCCTGAAGGCTAACAAGTTTGTTGTGACCTGAATGTCTGCTTTTGCTTTCAAAACATAAAGGAGAGCACAAATGCAGGCTGGTGATGGGGCAGGTGAAAAAAGTTTTGAATGTATTGCCAAACACTGTTATGGAAAAAAAAAGTCTTTAAATGCATCAGAAGCAAGAAAGAGTTGGGGAGGTGGCTGGAGAGATGCGAAAGATTTGCTCAAGGAAGAAAGGGAGGGAGGTGGCTGAGAAGCTTTGCGTTGGGTCTTCTCTGCAAAAAGTACTCGCCCCCAGAGAGAGGAGGCTGCCTGCACAGTTTCTCTCCCGGCTTTGTGGCCCAGGTTTTGCCTCCTTTGTAGTAGATAGTTCTGTGACGTCTGCATCGGTCGGAATAATTTAACCTCTGAATTGAGTTTACACAACCTGGCAAACAGGCTGACCCCTCTGAGTGTGTGTAAAAGTTTTACTCTAAAAGTAAATGGTCTGCTTTTGGGACTATTGCTGAGCAGAGGAGACATCCCAGTGGGCTGAGTGGGATCTGGCTAGACGGATCTTGTTAAGCCTTGCAAGTCCAAGGAGTATTAGGAGGAAAAAAAAAACCCTCAGCCCAAAGTGAACATTGACACACACACCCCGGCCCCCTCCCCTCATTTCGGGCTTCCCTGGGACAATGGCAGCAGCTGGCTTTGGCTGGCGGTTCTATTGCCCCCTCCCCGTTTTTACCCACAACAATGCCTGAAGTTTGAGCAGGTGGTTGCTTATTTTTCTCCCCTTCGAGAGGAGCAAAAAGGAGAGGGCAGAGGGAGTCAGGCCTGGGCAAAAGGATTAACAATAAGCTTGTGTGTGTGTTTCCCCCTGTCCTCCCTGAGCACCTGCTTGGCGCTGGGTGCCAGAAAGGAGCCTCTTGCCAATTGCCCCAGTGGCGTTCTTTGATGGGGGGCCCTCTGGCCTTGGGCCCCGGGCGCCCCCAGGTGCAATCTTCCGGGGGGGGGGCGGCAAAAGGCCCGACTGCAGCAGGTCTTGACTCGAACTCACACCTGTTCTGTTGACGGGTCAAAACGAGAAGCGTTAAGCCAGAGAATAAGCAAAGTGGGATTTCTGGGAGTGACTCACAGACTGTCAGCCAGCTCAGCCACTGTGGCAAAAGAACGGAGACATGCACAATAGGCCAAGATGCAAGATGTCGTTTCTTTCCAGGAATGTTGGGGAGGGGGATGCAAAATGGGGGGTATTTGAGCTTCTTGTAACCTGTGCTTTGAGCATCAGCTGTAATAACTGTGTCTCTGGTACCTACACTGTGTTCTTGTGTGTGGGGTTTTTTCCTCTCCACCCCCCCACCCCCGTTGCATTATTTTTTGGAGAGCACCAGGTAATGATAATAAGAGGATGTTGGATTCAAGTCAGGTCTCTCTGCAGCCTTTCAGAGCAGTCGTGGGGAGTCGGACAGTCCTAAATGACGAGCCCTTTGTCCACAGGTAGCAAGCGGCTAATGAGCGAGGACATGAATAGCGGTGTGGTGATTTTTTTCCCCTCTCCCTGAGTTCGTGGAGACTTTTACAGGGAACCCCATTCAAGAGTGTGTTTCGTGGCTGTTCCTTGGCTCGCCAGCAGGGGGCTCTCTTGCTTTACTATAGGCCCAGTCTTTCTGGTCATCTGTGTTCACCTTTTGCAGTGGTTCTTAACCTTGTTGGAGGTACTGAACCCCACCGGTTTCATATGCGCATTCACTGAACCCTTCTTAATTTGAAAAATAAAATATGATTTTTTTCAAATTCAAAACATGTCATAGGTATATATTTTAGGTATATATACATAGGTATATTTTTATAGGTGCACAAAATGAACAAAACCATTAACGAACAAAACCATTAAGAACAAATATAAAACATGATTTTCACACAAAAACAAAAACATAATAATGAATATTTACTCACTGCAAATCAGTGTGACTTCTGCTGTTGCCTTTCAGAGACCAGTTTAGAAATGCGCGGCTTTACCTTGGCAAGTGCCACTCTCATGTCATTTTCGCAACAAAGTCTGTTCCTTTTCTTCGTTTTTATGTCCAGCATCCTCGAAAAGGATTGCTCGCAAAGATATGTTGTAACAAACGGTATGAAAATCTCCAGAGCTTTCTTAGCAATAACAGGGTAATATTTATTTGTTGACACCAAAACGTTGAGAGCGTTGTTGTTCTGAAGAGTTGCTGTTGAACCTGGCTCTGCTGAATTTCAATGATTTCATCGAGGTATTTATCATTGACATCTGTTGTCTCAACACTAAACGTGAACGGCTGTCTCACCCATGCTGGATATGACTCTCTTGTAGGGAAGTATCCGTCGAGAGACTTTGCAAGCGAATCTAAGTGCGTGGCAATTGCTTGCTTCAGTTCCACGGGTACAGAAATGTCTCCGATTCCAGATACATCTTCGATCTTACTTACACAGTCGTCTAGCAGGGGAAAGTTTGCAAAGTTATCGTTCTCTATTCGTCGTTTCCATAACGGTAGCTTTTTTTGAAAAGCCTTCAGGTTTTCTTCCGCTTCGATGATGTTGACTCCACCGCCCTGCATCTGTTGATTGAGATGATTGAGAGCTGCGAAGATATCAGCCATGTATGCTAAAATGAGAATGAACTCAGAATTTTTGAAGCAATCTGCATGACAATGTTGGTGCTCTTGCAAAAACAGGGCTAATTCCTCACGCACGGCAAAAACATGATTCAGCACCTGTCCCCGGGATAACCACCGAACGTTAGAATGGTACAGAAGTACCTCAAATTCAGACCCCATTTCTTTACACAGCTCCCTGAAGATGCGGTGCCTCAGAGCACTATTTCGCACATAGTTCACGCATTCCACTACAATTTTTAATACTTCTGCCAGTTTTGGAGGCAAGGTTTTTGTTGCCAACGCATGCCTGTGTAGAATACAATGCGTAACAATGATGTGTGGTGCATCGGCTTTCACTAGCGCACCAAAACCAGACTTTCTTCCCAGCATGGCTGGAGCTCCGTCGGAACAAACTGCAGAAACCATATCCCATGAAAGATTGTTGTCTTTGAAGAAGTCATCCACAAGTTTCTTCACATCGGCTGCCTTAGTTGTTGTTGTAAGAGGCTTGCAAAATAAAAAATCTTCCTTTATCATGTCGTCTTTCACATAGCGCACGAATACTGCAAGCTGGCTTAGATTGGAAACGTCTGTGGTCTCGTCGAGTTGAAGGCTGAATTTTGCCGGGCTTGAAATCAGATCTGCAACTACTTGAGCCAAGATGTCTTTGCTCATGTCCTCTATTCTGTCGCTGATGGTGTCATTTGAAAGAGGAATTTGGGATAACTTAACTTCAGCCGCTTTTCCCAGCATGATATTCGCCATCTTCAACACAGCTGGTTTTATGAGTGTTTCAGCAATGGTGTGTGGTTTGCCCTGCTTTGCGATCAAGTAAGCAACTTCGTATGATGCTGTGAGGGTTGGTTTGTTGGTGGGTACAAAGCCGAGAACAGGCAGAGTAGCCTTTTCATCGAATCTAGCTCTCTTCACCTTGAATTCAGCGAGCGTTGTGTTCTTGTATTTTCCATGCTGCTTAAGGAAGTGTTCTCTTAGTTTTGCCGGTGCTAGACTAGAATTGCTCAACTTGGCATTGCAAATCATGCAGTTAGGACGCTGACTCCCATCACGTTCCGTTACACATGTGAATCCATATTGTACATATTCGTCCAACCACTTTCTTTTTTTGCTCGACATAGTTATGAAGGGATTAAATTAAATAAATATTAAAGAAATCGACTACTGGGCGCACCAAATTCCCTGCAGCACAGATAGGGGAAGGTTACTTCACCCCCCGCACACACAACACACCCCTGCAGCAACTCAGAGAAAAAGCCTGTCACTCAATGAACCTTCAGTTTACTCATTACAGACCTCATAAAAGAGATTATACAGCTTTATAATCCAAAGCTACTGTACTGACGCCAAGGAGAGCCGCTGAATTCAAGTGGTGATGAGGCTGTTTAAGGAAAGTGAACCCATGTCCTGGTGGCTCCATCTTCCAGAGAAACAGAGAGAGACGCTGCTTTCATTTTGACAGAGGGAGCTGAGGTGACTTGGCAGTAAGTACTCTGCACATCCTCAGAAGCACTCTAGTCTCCAGCAAGCCAGGGAAAACACTCGCATCAGGCCCACACCGCATGCAAATGCATGTACAGTAACCGGAGCCTGAAGGCCCATTTAGAGAAAGAAGAGCTGTTTCTGGGGCTCCCGTTGGGATGTTTAGCCCTGCCGTTTAACTGCTGAGTTAATTGCTTTCTGCTGCATCAGGGCAAAGGCTCAGCTAGCCCAGCATCCTGTCTTCACACTCTGCTCACGCTCAGAGAAACCTTCATTTCCAACAAGCCTGCAGAGACAGGTCAGAAAGGTCTGATCAAATTGCAACCCAGTCCTCTGCAAGTATGCAAGGCCAGCTGCTGTTGCCAAAACAATCTCTGGAACTCACCATTTTGTCCGTGGGGCAACTGGAGGAGGAGATCATTCTCTGCTCCTCCCCATCCATGACTTTGTTTTCCTTGTGTCCCCCCCCCCCCAGTCCTGTATTGTGGCAACTATGAGGCCCGCCTGCACATTAGTGCCTACAAGGGTGTCTCTTCCAACGGAGTTGCTCCTTCCATCCCTGAGCTCAGCTGCATGGTCTTTGTGGCCTCCTGGAAGATGCTGCTACGTCTCACCTCTGCTCTGCTCTGCGCCAAACGAGTCATACCAGGGAGAGCCTGTCCTTAAATATAAGCATTTGTCAATCGGGTCTGCTTTGAAACCTCATCCAATTCGGGTGAGATGTCACACTGGCTTCAGGAGACCGGGTGGCTGACCACTGGTGAGAACAAATCCCGCCCAAGCCACGGGAGGCTGGCTGCTACCGTGGCCTGGCATGTCGTGTGTGTGTGTCTGCTGGCTAGAGAATTGGGGTTCTCTCTGCAGGAGGGTGTCTGTGTGCGCGCACATGTCTCTCTTTCAGCTCGGAGGAGCCTTGCAGCATCCCTGCCGCCGCCGCCTCCAGTGTTGGGGTTTGCCTCCAAAGGCACCAGCTGTCTGCGCCTGTCCCCAACACCCACTCTGTTTTCTGAAACCTCGGTAGCAGCAAGAAATAAACATTGCACAACGAGCACCATCTTGTTCCCACTTGGGCCTCTTTCCGTCTCTTTTGGTGCCCCAGCGGGGGATGGATTCAATCTATGCTGAATGTTTCGGTGCCCCATGCTCATCCCCAGCCATGTTCTCCATGACACACTTTTGCCGTGTGGCTACCTCTGGCACAGGGCCATCATCCCATCCCTGAGGCCGACAGAGGACAGGGAAGTGGGGAAGATTGGACAGCCATGGGTGGGAGGATCGGACCGATGGAGCAGCCCCCCTCCTCGTCCGACTCCTCTCTCTTCCTTTTCCAGTTCAGTCATGGGAGGAGCAGAGGCACATCATCAGATAAGGAGGGGCAGCATTTGGCAAGCCATCGCAGGCCGTGCGAGGAGATCTTGGGCAGGGCCGGCCGCCAGCTGATGCCACAGGTCAACCACAGGTTTCCCCAAGGAGACGAATGAAAGAGACCAACGACTGAATAAAAACTGGTGCTTGCTTAGCCAGTGACTGGCCCCCAAGGTCGATATCGCTGTCAGAAAGGGGGGGGTGACGTACAGTTTTGGGGGGTCCTGGGTTAGAGCAGCAGCCAAGAGGCTTGTGACTATCCGACAATGTTGCAAGTATACGGGTTTCGACGCCATGCGGTTAAAAGCTTGTATTTTAGTTATTTCCACCACCGTAAGCGGGTTTCGGCTGCCTGCAAGGAACCCGCTTACGGTGGTGGAAATAACTAAAATACAAGCTTTTAACCGCATGGCGTCGAAACCCGTATACTTGCAACATTGTCGGATAATTGCGGGCCATGAAAGCTACAGAACGAGGCTTGTGACTGTAAGACTTCTTCAAACTCTGTCCGATGCCTGCACATTTATGCTCAGTTGACAGCTGTATAGGCGCAACAGGTAGCATAGCTAATGACGCTGATTTTTTTTAAAGGTGCCACACAAGAAGGCACTTTGATGCAAGATGAGCAGCACATACAGCAGGACTTTTATCTGAGTGAGTGTTGGGCAAGGAAATGGCAGGTGGAAGATACAGTGGGTGGAGAGCAGCAGCAGCAGCAGCCGCCAGAGGGGATCTGCCTGGCCCAACATCCCCTTTCCCCCGGGAGGGCCAGCCAGAGGCATCTGCAGGCCCCTGAAGCAGGAGGCAAAGGCGATCGCTGTTCCTCCTGTGGCACAGAGTCCGTGGGATACAGTACTGGCTCTCCAACTGGAAACAGAGCCATGCATTTAGTCCAATTGCTTTTAAAACCACCAGGGCGAGTGACTGACCATCCCTGCATCTTGTCATTTTTTTTCCCGTCAATGTCCTGGCTATTCATGAGAGTTTTTCTGCAGGCTAGTGACCTGGGTGGCGCAGCGGGTTAAACTGCTGAACCATAAGCTGTCGATCGAAAGGTCGGCAGTTCGATTCCCGCGACAGGGTGAGCGCTCGTTGCTTGGCCAGCTCCTGCCAACCTAGCAGTTCCAAACCATGTCAATGCGAGTAGATAAATAGGTACCGCCTGCGGGAAGGTAAACAGCGCTCCGTGTTCCAGCCGCATGCTACGCGCTGCGGCAAGGAGAGTCATGCCGGCCACATGACCACGGAGGCGTCTTCGGACAACGCTGGCTCTTCGGCTTTGAAATGGGGATGAGCACCACACCCTAGAGTCGGACACGACTGGACTTAATTGTCAGGGGATTGTTGTTGTTCAGTCGTTAAGTCGTGTCCGACCCTTCGTGATCCCATGAACCATATCCCACCAGGCCTTCCTGTCCTCCACTATCTTCCTGAGTTCGCTCATACCTTTACCTTTACCTAGTGACCTGGGAGGGTGTGTGCGGTGGGGTAATCTACGGCCAGCTCAAGGAGGTGAGTCAAGCAACATTTGGCAGGAGAGGCACCTTCTGCGAGGCACCTCTGTGCCGTGTGGCATATGGCTTCCTCTTCAGAGGAGAAGAAGGGAAGGCTAGTGTGGTATTGGCCTCACAGCCAAAAGGGTTGGACTAGATGACCTTTTGATCTCTCCAACCCCCAAGATTCATAAGGCTTCAAGCCACTCTCTCTATTCCACTTCTGGCTACATAAGACCCTTGATCCCCCAAGATCTTTATTGTGTTGGCAAACCCAAGGTTACCAAGCTGCATCACCGGGTTTCCAAAGATGCCCTGGTTGCCCAGGTTACGAAGACATTTGAGTTGTAGCAGTGTTACCAAGATGCCCCGGTTGCTCAGGTTACGAAGACATCTGAGTTGCCGGGTTACCACGCCAAGTTACTGAGATGTTCCAGTTGCCCAAGTTACTAAGATGTTTGGGATGTACCATGTCTTTTGAGGTGGACCAGTTGCCAGGATGCTCCAGTTCACCATGTTAGGATGCCATCCCCCCCTGCATCGCACCTCCCCCCCCCCAACATTGCCTTCAATGCCCAGTGGTGCCCAAACCCTCTGGGGCTTGAAATTAATTCTGCCAGACGAAAAGTTGCCCAGGTGACTGTGCCAAGTTGTTGCCTTCTCCATCCTCCTTGGCTCACGTCAGCAGCACGAGGTTGCCCCTGGTAACAGCATCCCCTGAAGGAGGGAAGGAGGGTGGGTACCAGCCCGAGGCTTTCCCGACACTGTCCTCGCCTGAGCTCCAGCCTGGCAGCCAACGAGAGAGCAGCCTGGAGGCTTCCTGCCCAATGGATGTGCCCCAGAGGTGGGGCCAGAGGTGCTTGCTGCGGCCCCTGGCTGAGAAGGCGTGGCTCCTCGCGCATCCTAAGCCTTGTTGCCGATGAGGACGACAGCCAAGCCGGAGCCTGCGACTGAAGAAGGCGCAGCAGCAGGTAGGAGAGCGAGCCGGGCTGGGGGGCGAGGGAGCTGCGCTGGTGGTCCCGCTGCGCAGCCCCGAGTCAGAAGAGTTGGCAGAGGGAGGGAGTTCCCCCAAGAAAGGGAGTCTTCTCACTCCATCCTTAATTCGAATCCTCCTCCTCGGAAACGAGGTTTGGTCGCCTTGCTAAGCTGAGGGGCCGGCTGACCCTCCCTCGGGGGCAGGAATGCTCTGATGCCAAGCGGGAAAGCGGCGTCTCCGCCTGTTTTTTTTGGGGGGGGGGCAGTCTCCTGCCCGTTTCCAGCCCCTTCTTCGCCTCTCGCCTTCTTACCCCGAGTGTGCAGCAGCAGCAGCAGCAGCAGCTCTGCCAGGCGTCGGGAAAAAGAAGCGCCGCCAACGTTTCGTCTCCGCAACCTGTTGTGTGTTTCTGACGCTTCTTGGCGACGCGGCAAAGTTTTTTTTTTGGGGGGGGGGGCGTTCTTGGGATGTGTTCGTCGGGGAGGGGGAAGGGGGGAGACATGTGAGAGAGAGGGTCTAAGCTGGGGAGAGGGAAAAGCCCTGGAGGCAATGTCGAGAGGGGGGGGGCCGGACCTGAGATCGGGATCTGGGGAGGGGCTTGGCGCATATTGAGAAGTCGAGGGGGTCTGGGGGTGGGCTGTCTGGACTTGGGAAGGTCTGGACTTGGGAAGCGGTTCTCCAAGGATGCTCGTCAGTCATCTGAGCTGGAGGGGGCGCTGCTTCCTCCCTCACTCTCCCCCCTCTGCTACTGGTTTTGGGGTGGCCACAATCAAAAGGGGACCCCAAAGTTAGCTCTGTCACTATCTTTTCAGAACCACTTCCTCCAAGGAGCTTAGGGCAGTATAGGTGGCTCTCCCCCCTCCCCTTTTATCTTCACAACAACAACCCTGTGAGGTAGGTCAGGCTGAGAAATAATTCCAAGGCACTCAGTGAGTTTCATGGCCAAGTGAGGATTTGCACTGGGCTCTGCCTGATGCTCTAACCACTGCTTTGCACTGCTGCTCTTGTTTGCTTCTCTACACGTTTTAGATGTTTGTAATCGGCTCCTTTTCAATGTCAGCGTAAATGCAGATACGTTGGTTTACTGCTTGAGGCCTGATCCTTGGATCCCAGGACTCCTGGGTCCTCCAGCAAGTTCTGACCATTCAAGGTGCATGGATTTTTTGGGTCAGCCCTTTGTCTAGGGTGCCCCGCTGAGAGAATTGGGGTCTGGGGTACCTAGGGGCTCTCTTCCCTTAGATCCAGCCCTCTCTGAAGAACACTTTGCTAAAAGGATGTTTGTCTTTGGACCAAGGGCTAGAAACGGGCCCCCTTTCTTCACACAATGCGTAAACCACTTAAGGGACTCCCTGCCACATGATGTGGTGGCGGAAACAGGATATTGGACTGAGGACCTCTCTGTTTGATCCAGCAGGGCCCTTCCTGTGTTCTTATGCCTCCTCTAAAATCTTCCAGGTCAGCCATGGTCGCTGGTTTTCTGCCTCCTCTGCCTCCAATGTGACAGTTCTGTACAAGCAGCTGACCTCTTGCAGAGCGCACCTGGATGGATTTTCCTTATTGAACCCAATTTTTGTGAGCCAAACCACTCTCTGGAGTTTCCCAAAAGACAATTGGGGAAATATGTGTACCTCCACATGCCACCCCCTGAACTGAGAATGGCTCAAGACTATTTTGCTTTCTGGGAGGGACAGCGTAAGGATATTTCTGTGCTCCTTGAGAGCCTAGGAATTCCCTGTGATGCCTGTTGGGTTAGGGTTAGGCCAAAGCTATGAAGAGCTACACCTGCAGATCTCAGCATGCCAGGCCACTGTTAAAGGCACAGGAGCGAGGGCTGATGGAAAAGTTGGCAACCCTCGCCCTGCCCAGCCTTCTATTTCTAGCAGCACAGCAGCAATTACAGATTCTCCAGGGCACTGTTGAGGGGCGGAGAAGGTATGGCAATAAAATGGTCTCTCCTTTTGACTCTGAACAGATTTGAAAGGTTGTTGTGGCGAGGTCTACGGTGCTGGAACAATGAGTGTTTGTTATCTTTCAGACATTCCATGCTCCTGCTTAATGCTCTACGAGGCTCCAGTCCAGCCTCTAATGCCGTTTAGAGATTCCTCCCCCCTGCGCTGTGCCCCCCCCCAGAGAACAAGAGCTACAGGGAGACGAAATGGCTCCTGCCAGGTGCCTGAGTCATGCTAGCAAAGAGGCCAACATCTGATGTTTTTCGTTGGCTGCGATTCACTGCGAGGGAGTGCTGTGACCGGGGGGGAGGGGAAGCTGAGTCGCGATGGCCATGCAGGGACGTTGGGTGTGCTTGTAAAGGCACTTTGGGGGCTGCGGGCCTGGGGGCGGAGGTGCCTGGTGTGCTGGTTCGATGCTCCGGGGGCCCAAACATGGTGCTGAGTCTCTATTATGTGGTTCCAAATTGGAGGAAAGAGGAATATCACTGCAGTTCTGTTCCAGGGCACCATTCTGGCAGGCCAGGGAGGGAGGGCCCTCGCTCTCCCCCCCCCCAGCAATGTTCCAGAACAACTGGGAGCCACCAGGGCCCCTGTGCTTGCTCCTTGTCCCAGGTGGGAAACTGCCATTGATGCAACACTTGTTCCTTCCTGTCGCCGCTGCCGCCAGGCATTTAAACCCTGCTGGGTGTGTTATCTGTCTGTCCCATTCCCTTCCCCTACCATGCCCAAAACAACGTTTGGTTGTGCAAAATGACTCTCCCCCCCCTTCTAGATGTTTGTATGGCCCCCTGCATTCACGGGCGGAAGCTGTTGGGTTCTGACTGTGGACTTTTGATGGCCAGAGTCTGTTGTGGTTGCCAACTTTTTTCCACCACCAGCCCTTCCTCCTGTGCCTTTAACAGTGGCCTGGCATGCCGAGATCTGCAGGTGTAGCTCTTCGCAGCTTTGGCTACTGCCTGCAGATGATCTAACTTCTCTCCAGGGTCTTGGTTTTGCTTGGTCCTCAACTTGTCGAGAGCTGGGACGATGTTGCTCTGGGGGACACGTCCAGCCTGCTTCCCCTCCATCTGCTCCATCACCACCTGTGCAAAGCTCTAGAGTGCTGGAGCCGTTCCCTTTAGAGAAGACGTGCCGAGTGCCGACCCCCCCTGCTCCTTTTCTCCTCTCTTCTCCTTCTCCTGCCTCTGTGATCTCCGCTTTGAGCGGAGGACTTTTAAATTTAGCCCTCCAAACGGAGCTGTGCTGTTGCCGTTTATCTAATGGCCTTTACGCGACTTGGAGGCTTGTTCCCCATCCCCTTCCAAATAATTCCTACATTATTTTCATCCTACACAACGACCCTCCTTTTCTCTCCCTGTGCCATCTTTTGGCTGTCAATCTGTAGCCAGTGTTGTGCTCTTCTTCCTCCTCCTCGTCTTCACCACCCTCAGCCCTTCTCTCCTTGCGAGAGCAACACACGCACACAAGCGCCTATTTTTAATGTGCAATAATTCTGTAGATAAAGCAAGTCAACAGAAGGTGGGAGCATAGAGAGGTCTTGGGGTGGTGGGTGGCGTTTTTTGATTCCCACAGAGCCAAACATCTGTGTTTTTCCAAGCACAATAATTACATGGTTTGAGCATTTAGCAGCCTAGGAGAGGAGGAGGAGGAAGAGGCTAGAGTTAGGGTAGGGCCCAACCACGCTGGCTTTGATTCTTCCACCAAGAGGAATCAAACACCAAGAACCAAGGGGTGGATAGAGGAGGAATGTGCTTCTGCAGACAAAGAGACCTGTGGAACCCTGAAGGCAGACTAGATTGTTGCTGTGACAGTCCACTTTATCTGATGCATGTAGTAGTGGATAGAGAAGGTGGTGCCTGGCTTATTCCCATGGGGTCGTCTGGTACACTCTTGAGCGATGTGACTGCTGCAATAACGGATGAAGACTGTTGTGTGCTGTGTGAACAGAAACATGTGGCATGTGATATTGGGCCCACAGTTCAGCATCCAGAGACGCCACTTTCTATAGTGAATCGTTTCTAGATGAAGTTTCTAGTCCTCATGGCTGTGAGAGGCTGCTCTCTCTTGTCCTGCTCTCTGGGCTTGAATTAGAGCCCTTTCAGGGAGCAAAGCAGCCTTCTGCTCTTTCAGAGGGAGGCTTCTCTCCTCCTCCTCCTTCTCAGCGATCACCTCCCTTGCTTTCTGTAGGAGACCCTGGCGTGATCCGCACGGGGAACGCCTCCCCCTCTCGGCACCTTTTCCGTAGGACCCCAAGATGGCCGCCAACGGTGTGGTAGGAGCTGAGCTGGAGGAGCTTCAACGCCGCGCAGTCCAGATAACCGATGAGGTGGGGGCTGCTCTTCGCCTGTTGCCGTGGCGTCAGTGCTTTTGCCGACTCCCCCCGTCTCCCGAGAAAGGTGTTGCCCTTTAAGATTGGTGTGGAGCAGGAACTTGGGAAGGCAACCGCCCCCCCCCCTTTCTGGACAACCAGCCAGGAAGGAAGCCTGCAGGGGCTTCTGGCAGGTGCCCCCCACCACGTGGGGGGCCCAAGGGTGCCACGTGCTGCTGCCATGGCCACATCAGAGGTCCTGCCCAAGTTTGCGAAACAAGGCTGTGACTGTAGATTTTCCACAGGCTCCCTTGAGAACACACTGCCCCCCCTGCCCCCCTCCTCCCCTCATTTCGGGCTTCCCTAGGACAATGGCAGCAGCTGGCTTTGGCTGGCGGTTCTATTGCCCCCTCCCCGTTTTTATCCACAACAATGCCTGAAGTTTGAGCAGGTGGCTGCCTATTCTTCTCCCCTCCGAGAGGAGCAGAACGGAGAGGGCAGAGCCAGGCCTGGGCAAAACGTCACGATAAACTGGTGTGTTTTCCAGCAACAAACCCTGGATTTCTGCAACGAGGTCTGAGAACCAGGCTGTGTAGGCAGGCAGGTCTGTCACAGTGTCTCAGGTACCAACATGATTGTCTTGTTTTTTCCCCTCGCCGCAGTCTCTGGAAAGCACCCGGCGGATGCTGCAGTTGGTCGAGGAGGTAAGGAACCAACACGGGCTGGGGACGGCCATTGACTGTTGTGAAGACGGAGCAAATGCCTTTCTGACCGTCCGTCGGGTGAAGCGGACCTCGACCCCCTTCATCAGGGTGACCCAGCCTCGGCCTGCATCTCTTGGTCACAATATTGTGTGATGGAGAGACGTGGAAAGCGGGAACCACTGTTTCTCCGGGGGGTTCTGTGGGGGAAAGTAGCCTCCCTCATCAGCCACCCACCTCTCCACCTTCAGTGGCCTGTGTTATTGAAGAGCTCGGCCACAACCCGTCTAGGTCAGGGGAAGAGTCGGGCACCAGAACTGATGCAGACCCCAGACAGGCCTCCTCATGTCTTTGTCTCTCCTCTCACGCAGAGCAAAGATGCCGGAATCCGAACCTTGGTCATGCTGGACGAGCAGGGAGGTAAGACCTGCTGGGGTGGTGGAGCCTTGACTTAGCAAGCAAAGACTCGTTCAGGTGCTGGGTCCACCCTTACTGATGCCACTTAAATGCTGATGCCACTTAAAATCCCTGTTTCTGGGTGGGGAGCAGCAACCCCACCTCTTGCGCAGGCTTCTTCGCCTCCTCCCAGGACAACGACACGTGCTGAGATTTTGCTGGTGGTTAATTTCATTTGTGTTTATTATTGCAAAAGAAATACTTGCAGTGGAATCCAGGCTAGTTAGAAGGGTATTATGATCTTGCCTAACTCATTGCAAAGGGTCAGGAAAAATGTGGACATTGGGTTATTTCTGTTCCAGATTTATGGTAATTTTATTTCCAGAAGGGTCATCATTTTTTGCAGCAAAAACAGCCTATAGACTTTAGTCCCTTAAAGACCAACCAGCTTATTTCAGAAGAAGGCATTAGATGTCTCTTGGGACCATGAAGTAGGATATAAATATTTTTAGTAACTAAGAACAGGGCTGGCCCACTCATAAGGCTGCCTGAGGCTATTGCCTCAGGGAGCAGATTGGCACGAGTGCCCGCCATCCACCCACTCACCTCCACTGTTCGTTGCCCTCCTCTCCTCCCACTTCTTGGGTTGGAAGAGGAAGAGGGCGACAGAGCAGAAGAGGAAGTGTGGAGGAGAGAAGAGTGTCTAGCATTCTAGCCCACAATTCTCCTCTCCTCTACACTTCTCCTCTGTCCCTCACTTCCTTTTCCAATTCAGGTGAGGAGCAGTGGAGGCAAGTTGGTGGGCAGAGATGGGTGTCTCCTGTCAATCTGCTGCCTGAGGCGACCGCTTCAGTTGGCCTAGTGGATGAGCTGGCCCTGTTCTTAGAACGTTCTATCATGTGATATAATCAGACCTGATCACAGTGATCCATGCTGTGGTCACCCCCTAGCTAGATTACTGTAATGTGTGCTGTATGGGGGCTGGCCTTGAAGGTAGTTCGGAAGCCTCAGCTGGTGAAAACTGCCTGTCTCCCACTTTGCCGATGGCTCCTTCAGTCCTGGACTGACCCACTCGTCCACTTTTGTCAGCTGCATATGTAGATCCGGCCTCAGAAAAGACGAGTTTGCTTAACACTGGCTGGTTCGTTCTCCTTCTTCACTTGGGTCTGGGTTTCATTGGTCTTCCTCCCTTCAGAGCAGTTGGACCGAATCGACGAAGGCTTAGACCAGATTAACCAAGACATGAAGGAGGCGGAGAAGAACCTGAAGGACATGGCCAAGTGCTGCGGCCTTTTCGTCTGCCCGTGTGCCAAGTAAGTCCTGCTGTGGCAAGAACCATCTGGCTGGCCGTGGACCTGGCCTGGGGTGCCACCGAGCACATCCAACAGATCCCTCTGGAAGCTCGCAGGCAAGGGCAGGAAGGGGGTGGCCTTCCTCCCCAGTAGTTTTCCCCAGCGCCTGCCGTTCAAGTGTAGAGTGCCTCTGCCCATGGAGGTTCATCCTTCTGACTTTCCTAATAAGTAGTCACCGACTGACCTCTCCTCCGTGTCTCTTGCACCTCCTTGGTGCGGGAGAGAAATCCTTAGCAGTTCCTGTAAGAACAGAGAGCCTTGCTGGCTCAGACCAAAGGTTTATTTAGCCCAGCAACCGCTTCCCGTTGCGGTCAACCACAACGCCAGGGCAATAACCCCTCCCCATTTTATTGCCCCCCCATTACTGATATACAGTGGCCACTTAGTCTTCAAGATTTATAGCGATTATAAAAGGAGACTGCTTGGATGTGTCTAATCTCCTTGTAACAAAACAGAACCACCACCACCCTTCAATTCTCACTTTCCCCAGTAAAGAGCTGCAGTGGTGATGCAAGCACCATCTGTTGAATTTCTGTCTGCGTGTGTGTGTGTGTTTTCTTTCTTCAAAAATACCTTAGGTTAAAGAACCTCAAAGCCCTGGAGGCCTACAAGCCAGCGGCAGGCAACACGCAGGGTGACGTGGTCTCTCGGCAGCCGTGTGTGCCTGACGGGAATCAGATGATCATGAGCGGACCGTTCATTCAGAGGTCAGAAACAGCTTGTGAGCAAGTGAATCAGTGCGGGATGGGGACGGTGAGCCCCTGGCAGTATCGAAGGATTTTGTTTTTATTTTCTGTATTTATATCCCGACTTTCTCATCATCAGATTTCTCATCAGATTTATTCAAGGTGGTTTACACAGGCAGGCTATAGAACCTTTCCATACCCCAGATATTTCCCTTCCGAGGTGGTTTGTGCTTTGCACTTCCAAGCTTCACAGTTCACCGCAGTTTGCACCCAGACGGTTGTCTTAGATGTTCTCTCTCTAGCTGACTCCTCCGCATTCCACCCTCTCATGGTGTCTTCTCAGTGTCTCCGCGAGGTCCGTCAGCAGCTTCTGTCTCCCATCCAAGCGAGAACCGAGGTCGACCCTGCTTATTAAAAACTGGAAGCAAAAGTCACTCTTAACCCCGCAAGCTTTCTTTCTGTCTGCATATGTGCATGTTTTTTTTTTAAAATACCTTAGGTTAAATTGTGAGAGAGTAAGAGTACCATAGAGAAGCCCCCCCCCCCCGTGTCCCTGAGTGAGTCCCTGTTCTGGCCGTGCCTCTTAAACCCAGTGTGCCTGTGCTGCCCTTCAGGATAACAAAAGACGATGCGGAGGAAGAGATGGAGCAGAACCTGACCCAGGTTGACAGCATGCTGAGCAACCTGCGCAGTATGGCGCTGGACATGAGCAACGAAATCGACATCCAGAACAAGCAAGTGGACAGCATTAAGGAGAAGGTGGGTGAGGCACTGGACTGGGACGCGTGTCTGTGTTTCTGAAAAAACACCTCCCAAATTCTGCACGCTGTCTGAATTCGCACCCAAGCTCTTCATTCCCCACTGACCTGCACCTCGGAGAGCTTCAGCGGTCACCTTCCAAATTGTGCATCCTGCGGCTGTTCATTGACTCGCCAGAAGGGGGCTCTCTGACCTTCCTGCACTCTTCCTCGTTACCTGTTTGGAGTGAACTGTGCCCACTTCCGGCCGCTGCACCTTTGGGAAGCCTCTCTGGGCCAGTGTCGTTCCCCCCCCCCCCAGCTGTGTGGCCGCCGTGCAGCTGGGATTAAAGCCCCGGGCAGCTTCCTTGCTGGTGCTAAGCAGGGCCCCGACCCCCCTCCCAGTCATTCATTGCCTTCCTTTTCTCTCCCCAGGCTGTCGAGAACGTGATTCGCATTGAACAAGCCAACAACCAAACGACAGAGATGCTGAAGAATGCCTGAGTTGCCCTCCAGACCCCTTTTGCCCCCCCCAAACCACCCTGCTCTCCCCCCCCCCCCCAGCGACTTCCTTCACCCTGACCTTGGGGGCAATTTCGATCAAGGCCATTTTAATAGCTACATTTCCCACCTTGCTACCCGAGCTGGCTGCGAGAGCTGTTGAGACACATCCCTTTGCTACCAGGGAGCAGGGTCCCCTTGAGATCCAGGAGCAGGACCCCAAACATTTGCTCACGAAGCCTCCTGCAAGGGTCCCAGAACGATACCTGCAAAGGGACAGGGTGGAGACTCGGGGCCAAACGATCCGTTATCGGATCTCCCAACATCTTTTTCTTTGCTTAAAAGCAGCTACTGGAAGCCCTCATTTGGTTTGCAGGGGTGGCCCTTTGGGAGGGGGAGGTTAACCCCCTGCACCATGGCCCTAATCCAAATTCCCCACCCCCACTGTTGCAATTAACCGGGAGGGGAAACATGACAGGTACATTTATTGTATCTCCCGCCCACCCCCTACCCCCACGCTCCTGGATTTATTTTTTTATTTATTTACAATATTTTTTACCCCGCCTTTCTCCCCGAAGGGACCCTTAGTGGATGGCTAAGGCTGCAATTCTTTGCATGCTTATTTAGAGCGCAAGTCCCACTGAACAAAGTGGGAGTTACTTCTGAGCAAACATGCGCTGGATCAGGGTGTACGACGAGCCCAGGACTTTCCATAAGCAATGGCTGTGGGTGTCTGGGGGCAAAACAGTGTTTCCCCCCCCCCCCCCCGCGCTGCAAACTGGGCGTCTGTATGAGCGTTATGTTCATATATAGTGCTGAAACACTTGAAGTGGGTGTCAGGTGATGGGAACGAAGGACCTCCTGCCTGAGACGCCGGCGAGCAGCACCCACGACCTGCTGGGTGACAGGGGAGACAGACTGATCTGAGTTCACGGCAGCTCCCTATGTGCAAACCCCCCCCCCCCTCAATGTGGCCTGGTTTGAACACAACTTTGTCACTGTGACTCTGATGTTCCCGTTGTTATGTTTGTTTACGGCTTCTTGAAACTGTGATTGTAAAGATGCAAATGCACAAGTTAAAAGAATAGGGTGAGTCTTAAGTTATTCATTTAATTCATTTCCCCTCCTTGAACAGGTCTAACACTCACACCATTCTGAAGAGGGGGCTCCTAAAAATCAGTTGGGTACAGTTTTCCATCCAAGTATTCCCCCCCCCCCTTGCTCTGCTGCAGACCCTAAAGAGGGAATCAGGAGGGAGAGGCGATGCAGGTGACGGAGGGCAGCCGTTTTCCAGCGCGCCCGCGCCCGTCTCACTTGTTCTTCCTTGGGAAAGCAGCCCGGACCAGCTCGAAGATGGAGAGGGCGACACCTGGGGAGGAAAGACAACAGCCAGCTTGTTGGGGGGGGGGGGGGCTCTGTTGCTCACAAAGGAAATCCCTCCCAGGACCCAGAGGCAGCGGGGGGTGGAGGTGAGGACCCCCTGGAAGCCCCTGGAGCTGGCAAACACTTCCCTCTCCCTCCTGCCACTTCTGGTTCAGCACTGCTGTTGCTGGGGAAACAGCTGCTGTCTGGAGGCAGCCAAAGTTCTCACCTGGAAGATCTTCTGGGATTCTGTTTTTCAGCTGCCAGCTGGAAGTGGAGAAGGAGGCAGGGGACCCTGCCTGACATCTAGACAGCCCCAGGTTCGATCCCTGACAGCCTCTCCAAGCAGGCAGGGAAGGACTCTTCTCTGCCTGCAGCCCTGGAGGCCCCCTGGCCGCCTGAGTTGGCCACACTGGCCCGGATGGCTCATGGGTCTCTGGGCCCCAGACAGCGTCCCTGATGCCCCCCCCCCCGTTCGTGACTCTTTAACTGAGGCCAGAGTGGGGCCCTGACTGGCTGAACACTGGAGGGACTGGTGGTTACAGATGGGGTGATGGGGCGCCCCCCTCCTTGAGGGCTGCGTGGGCTGGATCTCAGTCTGGACGCAGGGAGCAGTACGGCTGGCTTTCTGGCATCTTGCTGGGCATTTTCGGATGCTCTCTATAAAAGCCGGACCGGCTGCTTCCACATTACCCTCCGTTTCAAAAGGAAGTAAGTTCTGAACCAGGCGTGGCAGCTCTGTTCGGTTTCGTTTCTCCATTTGTCTCGCCGCAGCGAGAAGCAGCAGCGCTTCTATTTTGGACAGATCGCGTACGAAAGAGAACTTGCTTTAAAGCAAACCACCAAAGAGTGGCAGGCTAGCGCGTCAGGGGCCACACCGTAGTGACCTGGGCACCTGACCCCTCTCCCCCTCCCAGCATCCCATCTGCACCAGGACTGCGAGTCTGGCTTACCGAAAAGGCTGAGGCTCATCGTGAACCGGTATAACAGGGCATCGGTGGTTCCTCCTTTTAGGTGCACAGGGAGGTCGTTGTCTGCCTAGGGAGAGGCCCGGCGCTTGGTTAGACATGTGCCCCCCAAGTTCACTTTCACCCCACAGGACGCAGGGCCTCTGAGAGGGGGGTTAAGGGGGTAATTTGTACCCGGGCCCAGGGCAAAAAATGGGTCAAAAAGGGGGCCCTGGAGCAAAATTCTTATGTAGGGAAGGGGCCCCAAAGAAACTTTGTACCCCCTGATAAAATTCCTCTGAATGGCCCTGACGGGACGTTTGTACGTTCAGGGGGTGAGTCGGAGTCAAAGAGGGTCAGCCAGCTGTAGGTTTAGAGTCCCAGCACCCTGGGCCAGTTGTCAGAGCCCAGCACCCCAGCAGGGCCACTGTTGACCTCTGCCTTCTGGCAGGATTGAGTGTAGAGGCCACCAACAGCTGCTGTCTGACTGGATGCAGCCAAAGTTCTCACCTGGAAGATCTTCTGGTATTCTGGGACGCGGTTTTTCAGCTGCCGGCTGGAAGTGGAGAAAAATCGGAGGGATTTGCCCACGTGGGAAGCCTAGGGACAGGAGCAAGAGGTGGAGACAAGATTAAAGAGGCAAAACAGAACTGGGATCTTAAAGCCACCTTCGTACGCTCTCCCTAACCCAATCCCTGTTTCCTGGCACAGGTCTCTGTGAACCGCTGTCCTTATTTTGTTCCTAGTTTTCCCTCGCAGGAGAAGTTGCTCACATATTTAGTGTAAGCAGTGTGTCTTTAACCAGAAGAACTGTTGCAGGGTGGAAAAGAGACCTTTTCATGCGAGATGGCAGGGGGTTGGGGCAGTGCTCCTTGGCCTGCATGTTGGGGCCTCAGTGATCCCTGTCTGAGGAATGGGGATAAGTCTGGGATGATAGAACTACGGGATTCCTTGTCACTCATCCTGCTCCCTGAAGCAATGCGGACCTGGCTGCACAGGGAGGGTTGGTGTGACGGTGAGCAAAATTAATTTGCAAAGCACAATGCAAACTCAAAAATTCTGGGTGAGTGGCAAATAGTTAGTTGCATGCTCAGATACACAAACTGGATTTAATCAGGTGTGACTTTTACAGTTTCAACTTCTGCTTTCTCCAGATGCTGTGATTGAAAAGTGCACACCTGCCCTGGGTTTTGTTGCGGGGGCTCAAAAAGCACAAGTGAAACCTACGTTGGGTGACATATAGAAGCCCCAGCTTCCCCCCCCCCCCATAGCCTTGCATAAACCCAGATTTCCCCCAGATCTTCCAACTGTATATTTTCAACAAGTAGAGCACCCATTTTTTCAATGAGTGAACCTGGTACCGTGTTTCCCCAAAAATAAGACAGTGTCTTATATTAATGTTGGCTCCAAAAATGCAGTAGGTCTTATTTTCAGGGAGGTCTTATTTTCCCAACCTGTGGCACGATTTCTCCCGGCACTTACTTTGACCGATTTAAGCTTCATTCTTTCCCGAGGGTGCAAGGCCTGCATGGCCTGTACTCAAGTCTTCCACCATGGAAATGACATGCTAGAGAGACTCTGCTAGGTTGTAGCCTCCTTGCAGGCCTTGCTGGCCTCTCTAGCACGTTGTCTCTATGGTGGACTCAAGTGCAGGCCTTCCAGAGCCTTACACCCTTGGGAAAGAACGAAGCTTAAATCAGTCAGTGTCGGGGGGGGGGGGGGGGTCGCGTCTGGCTGATGACTCTAGCTAGGTCTTACTTTCGGGGAGGACTTATATTGACGAGTGCCAGCAAAAATCATGCAAAAATGACGGTAGGTTTTATTTTCAGGGAAACAGGGTACATGCAGAATATAGCTACCTACTAAAACAGGACCTGACCTGTACCTCTTTCACTGGCAAAGAGTGTTTTCTGCCAGTTCACACATGCATATATTATTATATCGCTTGATCATGCAATACGGGATGAGGGCCAGCAGAATGTGGGAATGGTCTTCTTCAGCTGCTAAAAGCCCGGACGGGGTGTGAGGCAAGATGCGAATTGCGCCTGTGGTGTTTGATCCCCGATGTGTCATCCACACATGCCACTCTCGATGCTGCCAGGTGTTGGCAGGCGTGTGTGAACTGGAGCACTTGACCTTGCTAGCGAGGGTGTGCGCTGCATGTTGAAATCCGCCATTTCAGGGCAGTCGGGAGCCGTAGAGGGCACAAAACAACACATGTTCCTGCTGTCTCTATTTACCAGAGTCAGCCCCAATTTTCTGGTTCCTTCCTGTTCCTGGGAAATTGCTGGTTCTATTTTTCGCTCTTCAGCTGCCTTGTTTAAAATTGTGTTAGTGGCTACTACGGTTCAGCGCATTGTGTTAGTGGCTTACAGACGTTTTATAGGAAGCTGCTTATCTTCCGTATCCCGAGGTTACACAGGTGAACATAAATACTGATGCACCTGCAGGCGTAGACAGCCGGTCATTTCACAGACTGCAAAAGGATATTTTGGACTAACCGTTATGTAGCAATATGTAATCACAGCAATGGGAGGACTCTGACCGTGTGATCTTTGTTATAAAAACCGGGGTGCCCCATTTGCCCCCATTTTCATCTAATGTTGGAAAATACAGAACAGGTGGCCTTTTCATCCCTCCCAAACTGAACAGTGGGAAACAAACGGACCTTTCAAAATAACAACAATGCTATTCCGCTGCCGTTTTGCCCTCCAGGGATCTCTCTTTCGCAGCAAACCAACCCTGCCAAGGCTGGTGCAAATTTCCCACCACTTCGCACACAGAAGAGACCGAGAATTGCTTTGTTGACCAGCCCTCCCCATTTGGGGATATTTGATCCCTCAGGTCCAGAAGAGGTGAACAGTCACAATACGTTGTGGGTTCGACTGGGTGACTGTTTTCCACTCTGAGCATGCTCTGGCTGCAAACGTAAACCCCCACCCCCCCATAAATGTATTAGTCTTGAAGGGGCCCCTGGGCTCCTACAACAGATCCGGAATGTTGTTTTTGTTCCTATCAGCCTGCCAGCAAATGATTGATCAGGACTCCTGTTTGCTTAACTGCAGGGAGTCGGAAATAAGCGAGCAAGAGCGCCCCCGCCCCCCCAATCCTTGGCAGACAGCTGTGGTGTCTTTCTTGGGGGACACAAACACATGAGATGCGTCCGGGGGGGGGTCTTTACCAGAAGGGCCTTCATTCTCTTCGGCCTGGTCCTTGCCTCTTCTTCCTGGCCTTCCTCCTTCGCTCACTCACCGGCCTCTGTCTCCGGCGACCTCCGGCACGGCCTTACAAGGGCACCACAAGGGAGGAAGGGGAGAGGCTGGGCTTTATTTTTCTTGTGCCGCTGCCAGGAGTAAGGGCAGCAGAGGAGTTCAAACCGCAGACTGGAAAGTGCAGACTTGCAGCAGGGACAGAGTACAGAGCCTGGGAGGGATGGGGGACTCTGTGCTGGGAGCCCGTTTATCTCTGCCCCCCCCAAACCGCAGTTGCTGATGGACGGGGTGGTGTCAGAGGTGCAGCCCCCCCTTCCGCAATGGGAACACACACACAGCCACATGGCCCGATAGGACAGTTGTTGGCCAGCCTGTATTGCAAGGCCAATCTGCTGTGATAAGACCACCAATAAGTCTGACAGCCAGGGAACTCCCCTCCCTAAACAGACCCCTCTTCTTGCCCCAGGGGTCGGCAGCTTGTGCAGCGAGATGGTGCTTTTCAGGAAATGGCGTTTGGCCCATGGGGGGAGGAGTTGCTCATCCCTGCAAGAGATTTTTGCCTCCTTTCCATTCTGCTTGATGAACAGTTCTGCGAAACTTGGCGGTTTGCATACGCCCCCACTGGTCTAAGTTGGTCCAATTAAAGCTCCTGTTTCGGGGAGAATCTGACACTCCACGGAGGTGGCTGCGCTGCAGCTGAGC
Source organism: Plestiodon gilberti rubricaudatus (assembly GCA_026170595.1). Classification (NCBI taxonomy): domain Eukaryota; kingdom Metazoa; phylum Chordata; class Lepidosauria; order Squamata; family Scincidae; genus Plestiodon; species Plestiodon gilberti. The sequence goes on from JANXHW010000011.1 coordinate 11,546,329, forward strand.
TGTGTCTTGTCCCCCGTCTCGTAGAGAAGTGAAACCAGTTCTGCACTGCTTTCCTTGAACACCAGTTGGGGTCTAACTCTTCGGCAGACTGCAGTACGGCAGGTATGGACACGGCTCATTCTGCTTCTGAAGATACTGCTACCTTCCCAGCCATTTATTCAGGCCTGCCAGGGGCCGGAGACCACCCCACCCGTCTTGCTTGGCAGTCCCAGGCAGGCAGGGGGTGCTGAGCCCCTGCATGGCTAGAGACGTGGACTCGGTGGGGTCTGTGCTAAGGATCCCAGGCTCAGACCCAGCACGTTCAGGTCGGGCTGGGAAAGAAAGACCCTGCTCTCCGGAGCCCTGCTGCAGAAAGGAGGCAGCTTTCTGCGTTGGGTGGGACGCATTTTCTGTGTGCCCTTAGAGGAGCAAATGCTGCGCCTTTGCCTGATCAACTCTGCCTACCTTGCAGGGACGATGCTGAATGTGATCACCTGGATCTTCTTGGCCGCAGGGGCTTCCAGGGCGCTCGCTATCACCAGGGTGCTGGCAGAGACGGCGCCCTCCGGGTAGGTGGGGACCCTCTCCCACGAGGCTGAGCCACATCGAGCCAAAGCCTGGAGGAATTGGAATGGCAGTCATTAACGTTTCCCCACCACCACCACCACCTCGCAGGTCTTGCCCCTGGGACTGCATTGTGTTTGTCCAGATGTGGCCGGGTTCGTTCTGTGTGGTGAGCGAGACATTTTTCTATTCAGGGACCCTTGAACCCTTCTGAATTTTAAAAATCCCATAAGTGGCCTCGTTGGGTATACACTGTATGTTGTAGCCGCTGAAATGGAAGATGTATCTACAAGAAAGTGTGAGGAGGAAGAGAAGAAACAGAAGGCAGAAGCGAGATGAGACTGGGTAGGGAGTTAGTCACAGCAGGTTCCCTGCCTGGGGCGTTTACTCCTGTTCTTATCTGGATGCATCTACACAACAAGCTTAAATGATTTCTTAAGAAACTGATCATTGTCAATTCCCCCAATTTTCCTAAAAGGGGGCTGGAATACTCTGTTAGAACTCTGTCACAGAACCGCAATTCCCAGAGTTCCTTGGGGGAAGAAGCCACAACATGCCAGATGAGTTTTACGTTGACAGCGTGAACAAGGTCTCTAGGAGTTGGGGCAAGATGGGGGCAGACACAGAGGTGGGGGACGGACAAGCAAACCATGGAGTGGATTCGGGGCCCTCAGACTTTAGCGGAGAGGGGATGCAGGGAGGGAGGCTGCTCGGGATTAGAGGGCTGTTGTCACTGTAACCAACAGGGGATCCGTACGTTCTCCTTTTCTGTTTTGCCTGCTGCAGGCTCTAGGAAAGCCATTCGAGTGTGTGATGCCCCCAAAGGCAGACAACTGGACCATCCACGGATTATGGTGAGACGACCCCAGTTGAGCAGGGGGCATCTTCAATCCGCCTGAGCCACGTGGAACCTTTCGTGGCTTCCAATCACGGAGGCTCTGGGCCACGTGGTTCTGCCAAGGGGGGTTTCCAGCCCCTGTTGGGTGTGCGGGCTGCCCTCCAGCCTCCTTCATCTGCCTCCCTTACCCCTTAAATCCACAGGCCCAGCAACGTCATGAAGTGTTGTCCCTACTGGCGTCTCTTCCCCTCCGACCTGGCCGTGAGTAGCAGCCGGTTGTGTTGCGCCGTTCCAGGAGAACTCGGCTACCTTTCTAGTTTCACACAGCCGTGCATTTTTCCCTCGCCGCTTGTCGATAGCCGTGTGGAACGGGACACGTTTGCAACTGCGGGGCGGGCGGCCCAATTGTGCTGGGCACAGGGACTTCATCGGGGTGCCCCCCCAGTTGCAGAATGCTCTCCTCAGGACAGGGGACTCACCTAAAGGACTCACCTTATTTTCTTGTAGGCGCTAGGCGAAGACAGCTTTACTCTCCAACGCTCGTAAGGGGTCTTTTAACTCTGCCTTTCCAGTATCGCTGTGGCTGTTTCACTGCTTCCAACTATATTCTGCTTCACTCTGTGTGGATTTTCGCAATTGTCCCTTCAGCTGCTTTAGAAGTTCACACTAGAAGGTGGGGTGAAAGCATTTTAAGTAAATGCAATAAGCTAACATGACTTACGAACTGCTCCCTCCTTGGAGATTAGGTGGCATCAGGAAATCGCAGAGCAGGACCCGATACGAAGCTGCGGTCCCAAACTGTGGATGGGATGGTCTCAAAGTGATGTTTCTTCCCTGCAGGATTTGACGTCGGAGCTGAACAGCTCCTGGCCGACCTTCACCAACCTGACCAACTTCCGGTTCTGGTAAATCCCTGGCAGTGGAGTCGAAGGGAGAGGGGCAGGGGTAAAAAAAGGACCCAAAAACAAAGGCGAGAAAAAAGAAAGGGCTGGTTTGTTTCTGGTTGTATTAAGAGGTGAAACAGCAGCAGCATCTTCTGGACAACTGAGACTGGTGGGGTCCAGTTGGTTTTCTCTGGATTGAAAATGGGAGATATACCTCAAGAGTAAAAAGATACGTACGGTAGGAGGATCATTCTCAAGATCATGGCCAGGGAGCCTCCTTGGAGTCACAGGATAGCCCGCCCAGCACTGTGTCTCACCTTGCTCTTTGCCTGGTCAATCGGAGCTCACGGGTGAGATCACGGGCTTCTGGGACCCCCCCCCCCCACTGCTCACCCCGCCTGCCAACTCCAGCACAAGTTGCCCCAGGAAATCTGGGTGCCTCGTTCCTCTCGCTCAGGATGCTGCTGCTGCCATGCGCTGGCAGGGAGAAGGGAGACCAGTGCTGCGCCTCTCTGTTCCAGCGGAGGCAGTCAACAGGGTGGCTCTGCAAGGCAAGGCAGGCTTCCAGCCCCTCCCGTGCTCGATGCGCCTTTCACTGGCGTCAGGGCTGCGGATAGGGGGCTGCTGTGAGGCTGATGACGAGGGGGGGTTGCTTCTTTCTCCCACCCCAGGGAGAACGAGTGGCAGAAACACGGAACCTGCGCCGGCTGCGCTGAAACGCTGAGCTCTCCCAACAAATACTTCCGAGCCGCCCTTTTCCTGCATACCAAATACAATATTGACAGGTGAGTCGAGGAACACAACGCCCCAGCAGTGGGGGACAGCGTGACGTACAGCTGCGCCTGGACCACGAGGGCCGGGGCAACCTGTGGACTGCAGTTAGCAAATCTGCAAAATCGTAGAAAGTCTGGAAGGAAAGGGGGTCAGAATCATCCTGGGGACTCCAGGATCTGGACCCAGGTATTCCAAGGCCGGAGGTTGGGACAGGCCCAGAATAAGCCCGCAGGCAGGCACTCCGCCCCAGCACAGAAGGGAAACATCTGTGCTGGTGACTGGGGGCACTTGGGAACCTCTGGATTGGCACCTGAAGCGGGCACCTGGCCTTCTGTCTGGGTCCCTTCGGGGAGAAAGGCGGGATAAAAATATTGTAAATAAATAATTCTGTGTGTTGTCTCCTGTGCAGGGCGTTTCAAAGCGCCGCCGTCGTCCCATCCTGCAAACGCAGCTACCAGGTAACTGGTTTCTCCAGAGCTCTGGGAAATTGGGGGGAGGTTGGACCAGCGCCCGTCAGAAATAACTTGGGTGTCACTTACCCCGAGGCGTTTTCGTTCTGTTTCCTCTCCGGCGGGATGATGCGGAGCGAGGGCAGGTCAGCAAACCAAACACGGCTCTTCAGCTGCTTCAACCTCCCCCATTTTGTCCCCCTCTTCCCTCAGCTCAACACATTTGTGACCGTTTTACACCCCATGCTGGGAGACCAATATGAGCTGCAGTGCGTGACCGACACCCAGGTGAGCCACCCCCTTCCTCCCCCTCACAGCCCCTCCTTTGGCTCCGGCCTCCGAGCCCGGCTCTTCCATCCCCTTCTTCTTGCTGCAGGGACGTCAGGTCCTGGTCCAAATCAAGGTTTCGCTGGACCGCAATTTCTCCACGGGCTGCATCGCTCCCGGCGGCAACCTCTCCCCTTACCAGCCCTGCAGGCCCCAGAAGAGCATTTTCTACTTTCCTCCCAGCCAGGAGCACCCCAGAAACCCCTGTCCCTGACTCCGCTCGGGCAAAGCGCAAAGAGAGAGATTGTTGATAGTTGGCAGACTCCAGAGGGAACTGTCAAAGCCAGGTTCAGCAGACTACAGGCCTTACCAAATCTGAGGGGGGGGGGGGCTCTATATAAGCAGCCTGCCCCCTGGCCTGGGGGTCCTTGCTGGTTCAGAGTCCCTCAAAGTGACACCTGGAGACAGAGAGAGAAGCTCTTTTAAAAGCTACAGCAAGGCTCAGAGCTGCTGGGAGTTGGCACTGCTAGGCGGGGTGGTGGTGGTGATATGCTCCGGGGTGATCTTTCTTTTTGTCCTTACCTGTTACTTACCTTCCCATCCTCCTACTAGTGTACCCCTAGAACCCCTGTCCCTACTTTCACCTAGTGGCTGTTAATAAACCTGGTTGCGTTTTAACTGCTCTGTGCTCAGTCTCTTTTTATCTGGTCCGCCGAAGTAGCTCCGTTTGCAACACCACCCACTTCTTCAACCGCACACTTGGAAGCGGCATTTGCTTGCTTGCAAGGATCATGGAAACCGACCAAGCATCCTCCAGCTTGCACTGCACGCCCTCTTCCGGGCGCCAGCACCCGCGCAGGATTCCCTTCTGAGTATTGCAATGCTAGGAGGCCCCCGGGCAGCAGGGCAATTGGATCCCCCCCCCTTCTGATCTGACTGGCCGCGATTGCAATTTGCACCTCCCCCCCTCTCTATTGGCCGGTGCGCCGGGGGGGGGGAGGCTGGATGCTGCTGGGGTGCGGGGAGAGCGCCCTCCCCTTTTCTCGCACGTGGGGCAGGAGGCAGCCTGCACGACCTGTCTATCATCACCCCGGATCACTAAGCAGCTGAAGGGCAAAAAAGCAGAGGTGGGGGCGTCGTTTCTCTTCTGTAAAAATGCCTCCCCCAGCCTGATATTGCAGGCAGGGCCCCACAAGTCGACCCAGTCAACCAGGCCTCTCCCTCCCTCCCTATGGGTTCAGCAGCTCCTTCCAGGCAGCCTCCCCCTAGTTGTCCTCGTCCCCCTCCCCCACTGCTATCAGGGCGGGGGCCTGCCCCCTCCCTTCCTTCTATCTATCTTCTACCCATATTGTCTGGGTGCTGCATTGAGCCTAATTCCCCCCCGCCGTCCTTGCTTTGCATGCAGAAAGCCCCAGTTCCTCCAAGCCCTGGCGAGCAACATTTCTGGATGGGCAGAAGAAAAATTGCTGCTGCCAGCCAGTGTCGCCACCGCCACTGAGCTGGGCGTTCCAAGGCTCAGCATGGCAGCGTCCTGGGCCGCCTCCTGCCCCCTTCAAGGCACCAACCAACACGTGCAAAAAGCAGCCATCGATCATGTTGCGACGTATTTTGCAGGTGTCGTTAGTTAACCCTGGGGCTGGGCTGCCAGGAAGAGGCGGGGGGGGGGGTGATATCAAAAAATAGAGAGCCAAATTGCAGTCACAGTTTTGCAACCACCAACACAGTCTGTCGGGAGCAGGTGTGAGTGAGGTAAATGGTGGGCGGACCTGTGGCTACAATACAAACAGTTCTGTGTATAATAATAATGTGCATATAAATTGACTTATTCATGTTTACACAAACACTCTCCTGGTTGGGTGCCGCATGTTAACGCTTTTTAGTGCTTGAATTTTTGTTCTTAAAACTTTAGCACTGTGTAAGGGATGCCACTGTGTAAGTGAGTTGACACACCTTCGTAATATTTGAATAGTCCAGTAAATAATTTCCAAGGAGAGCTTTTAACTTGTTTAAATTATACTGTATGTGCTTTATTGATCCCCCTCAATCACGTATTTCTAGTCAAATAAATTTGGATATTGGGGGGGGGACCCCAAGAGACTGGTACAGCAGTATATAAAATTAATAGGTTGTACTTTTTAATGTGTTTTTTTTAAATCAGATCCCAGACAATTTAGGGAACATTTCCAGAAAAGTTTCCGGCACGGCCCCCCCAAGTGGGGCTCTCTTGCAGAAACGTGGTTCTGTGTGGGCTTTTATGGAGTTTGGGGGAGGAATTGTGCAGGTTGTATGGAGTTGGTCTGTGTAAATTCTGGGAGGGGGGTTCTGCAAAAACACTGGGGTACAATTCTACGTTGAAGACGATTCTGTCACTTGAGGGAATGTTCTGGAATTTTCTGACACTGGTGAAGGAGGTTGTGGGGGATTTCTGTGGGCTGGTTGTGGAGTTTTGGCAAGGAAATAATTTCTGAGGTGAGGGAGGGCTGGCTGGCTGGCGGGGTGCTTCTGGTCCTTGGGGAGTGAGAAATGTAGGGGTGCAATTTGTGGGACTAAAAGGGAATGTTCTGGGGCTTGCCTATCACTTGATGGAGTTGGCAGCTTTGCGCATTCGTGGAGGGGGGATTGGTTTTGTGACGCTGCAAACTAAACTCTCGCTTTGAAAATGTGCAACTCGAGCAGCAGAGTGAACGTTCTTGATTTCTGGAAGGCCTGGGTTTGATTTGGGAAAATCTTTGTGGAACCATGGACAGGACGCTCAGCTGTGGTACACGAATAGGAACTTTGCCCACGGACTGAAGATATGCTGCGTCTTGTGGCTGTGTTGAAGTAAATCCCTGTCTCTGTTAGGTGTGCAGTCCTTTTTTTTTTAAGTGTAAAATTGAAAAAATTGAATTAAAAAGTGGCCCTTTCCAGTGCCGCTTCTCCTCCTCCTGTGTGGTGTGTGTTAATCTCTGTCCGTCTGCCTTTTTCCCAGAAAAATGTCCGATGGAGAAGAACTGCTGGTTGAGGGCCTGCAGGAGGCCACCCTGGCCGCCTCGCCCCAGCCGGGTCAGCTCCTGTTCCCTTGGAGGGAGGAGCTGGAACCGCCAGTGACCCTGCAAGAGCCCCCCTCCAACTCTTCTGGGCCTGCTCCTGAGATAAAAGAAAAAGGTCGGGAGAGAGATCGTGGATTGGGCCCAGTGGATTGGGCAACAAGGGGGGCTGCGGGTGAGCTGCTGAGAGCTGGAAGCAGAGAGCAGAACCACATGGGTGGATTGGCACCAGCGGGGTTAACTATTGCACGTCTTAATGCACAAAGTGCATTAAGGACTCCCAAGGGACCTGCAGCCACAGGTTCGGCTACCGGGTCAAAATCCGTATCTCCTGTGCAGCTGGGCCTTGTGGCCCCTTGTTCCACTGAGGCTGCGAGTGCGAGGCTTCTCCTTGGCTCCCACTGGCTGTTCTTCTCTTCTCTCGTCTGGCCCCCTTTGTCCTTGTCTCTTTTGAGACCCAAGCCACACATACAGTGAGCCCTCGATTGAATGGGCTGACGGGGAGGGGTGGCCATGAATGCAGAAAGTCCGTTCAGTCCGAATGCATTTCTCTCTCTCTCTCTCTCTCTCTCTCTCCCCCATCCGCCCTTTGGGTACAAGGCTCTGAAGAAGGCCTTCAGATCGATGCCAGTCTTCTTAGCAGGTTCATGTGGGAGCTGATGTTTCAGCAAATGGGGGGGGGGGTCATTTGGTCCCGTGCTCATGTGTTGCTCCTTGTTTCCCATCACTCTCCTGCCTGCAGCTCTCCTGCCGCCTGCCTCTGTTCAGATGCCCTTCCTGGAGGATTGGGAACAGCCAGCAGAGGACCCTCCTGGCGAGCAAACGGTGAACCAGCGAGATAAAAGTGAGCCTCGTGGGAACCGTCCTGGACTTCCCTGTTCTGCTTTCACTTGGCAGTAGAGACTATCCTTTGTCCATGGGGTTGGGAAGAGTCCAGGAACCCTACATTCTTGTTGTTGTTCAGTCGTTAAGTCGTGTCCGACCCTTCGTGATCCCATGAACCATATCCCGCCAGGCCTTCCTATCCTCCACTATCTTCCTGAGTTTGCTCATTTTCATGTTCGTTGCATCGGTGATGCTGTCTAACCATCTCATCCTTGGCCTTCCCCTTCTCCTTTTGCCTTCAGTCTTTCCCAGCATCAGAGTCTTCTCCAGAGAGTCCTCTCTTCGCATTAGGTGGCCAAAATATTTGAGTTTCAGCCTTAGTACCTGTCCTTCCAGGGAACAGTCAGGGTTGATTTCATTTAGGATTGACTGATTTGATCTCCTAGCAGTCCAAGGGACTCTCAGGAGTCTTCTCCAGCACCACAGTTCAAAAGCATCTATTCTTCGGCGCTCAGCCTTCCTTATGGTCCAGCTCTCGCAACCATACATTGCTACTGGGAACACCATCGCCCTGACTATACGAACTTTTGTTGGTATGGTGATATCTCTGCTTTTTATTATGTTATCTAAATTTGCCATAGCTTTCCTTCCAAGGAGTAAGCGTCTTTTAATTTCATGGCTGCTGTCTCCGTCTGCAGTGATCTTGGAACCCAAAAAAGTAAAATCTGTTACTGCTTCCATTTCTGCCCCTTCTATTTGCCAGGAATTGATGGGACCAGATGCCATGATCTTAGTTTTATTAATGTTGAGTTTCAAGCCAACTTTTGCACTCTCCTCTTTCACTCTCATCAAGAGGCTCTTTAGTTCTTCTTCACTTTCTGCCATTAGAGTGGTATCGTCTGCATATCTGAGGTTGTTGATGTTTCTCCCGGCAATCTTGATTCCGGCTTGCGATTCATTCAGCCCTGCATTTCTCATAATGTACTCTGCATATAAGTTAAATAGGCAGGGTGACAATATACAGCCTTGCCGTACTCCCTTCCCAATTTTGAACCAATCAGTTGTTCCATGGCCGGTTCGAACTGTTGCTTCTTGACCCGCATACAGGTTTCTCAGGAGACAGGTAAGGTGGTCTGGTATCCCCATCTCTTTAAGAACTTGCCACAGCTTGTTGTGATCCACACAATCAAAGGCTTTTGCGTAGTCAATGAAGCAGAAGTAGGTGTTTTTTTGGAACTCTCGTGCTTTCTCCATGATCCAGCGCATGTTGGCAATTTGATCTCTAGTTCCTCTGCCTCTTCGAAACCCAGCTTGTACATCCGGTAGTTCTCGGTCCACGTACTGCTGAAGCCTAGCTTGTAGAATTTTGAGCATAACCTTGCTAGCATGTGAAATGAGTGCAATTGTGCGATAGTTTGAACACTCTTTGGCACTGCCCTTCTTTGGAATTGGAACGTAAACTGACCTTTTCCAATCCTTTGGCCACTGCTGAGTTTTCCAAATTTGTTGGCATATTGAGTGCAGCACTTTCACAGCATCATCATTTAGGATTTTAAGTAGCTCAGCTGGGATATTATCATCTCCGCTAGCTTTGTTGTTAGTAATGCTATCTAAGGCCCACTTGACTTCGCTCTCTAGGATGTCTGGCTCTGGGTCAGTGACCACACCAGCGTGGTCATCAGGAACATTAAGCTCTTTCTTGTATAGTTCTTCTGTGTATTCTTGCCATCTCTTCTTAATCTCTTCTGCTTCTGTCAGGTCTCTGCCTTTTTTATCCTTTATCATGCCCATCTTTGCACAAAATGTTCCCTTGATATCTCCAATTTTCTTGAAGAGATCTCTAGTCCTCCCCATTCTGTTGTTTTCCTCGATTTCCTTGCATTGTTCATTTAAGAAGGCCTTCTTATCTCTCCTGGCTATTCTCTGGAAATCTGCATTCAGTTGTTTATATCTTTCCCTTTCACCTTTGCTTTTCGCATTCCTTCTTTCCACAGCTATTTGTAAAGCCTCATCTGACAGCCACTTTGCTTTCTTGCATTTCTTTTTCTTTGGGATGGTTTTCGTTGCTGCCTCCTGTACAATGTTACGAACTTCCGTCCATAGTTCTTCAGGCACTCTGTCTACCAGGTCTAGTGCCCTAAACCTATTCTTCACCTCCACTGTATACTCATAAGGGATATGGTTTAGGTCATATCTGACTGGTCTAGTGGTGTTCCCTACATTCTTCAATTTAAGCCTGAATTTTGCAATAAGAAGCTCATGATCTGAGCCACAGTCAGCTCCAGGTCTTGTTTTTACTGATTGTATAGAGCTTCTCCATCTTTGGCTGCAAAGCACATAATCTATCTGGTTTCGGTATTGACCATCTGGTGATGTCCAGGTGTAGAGTCGCCTCTTGTGTTGTTGGAAAAGAGTGTTTGCTATGACCAGCGTGTTCTCTTGACAGAACTCCGTTAGCCTTTGCCCTGCTTCATTTTGCGCTCCAAGGCCAAACTTGCCTGTTGTTCCGTTTATTTCTTGATTTCCGACTTTAGCATTCCAGTCTCCTATGATGTAAAGGACATCTTTTTTGGGTGCTAGTTCTAGAAGGTGTTGTACGTCTTCATAGAACCGGTCAACTTCATCTTCTTCGGCATCAGTGGTTGGGGCATACACTTGGATTACTGTAATGTTGAATGGTTTGCCTTGGATTCGAACTGAAATCATTCTGTCGTTTTTGAGGTTGCACCCCAGTACTGCCTTTCCCACTCTTTTATTGACTATGAGGGCTACTCCATTTCTTCGAAGGGATTCATGCCCACAGTAGTAGATATGATGGTCACCTGACTTAAATTCGCCCATGCCCGTCCATTTTAGTTCGCTGATTCCCAAGATGTCAATGTTCAATCTTATCATCTCATCTTTGACCACATCCAGCTTGCCTTGATTCATAGACCTCACATTCCATGTTCCTAAGCAATATTGCTCCTTGCAGCATTGGATTTTCCTTTCAACCTCAGACACATCCACAGCTGGACGTCCTATTGGCTTTGGCCCAGCCGCTTCACTCTTTCTGAGTCTACTTGGAATAGTCCTCCGCTCTTCCTCAGTAGCATATTGGACACCTTCCGACCTGAGGGGCTCATCTTCCGGCGTCATATCTTGTAGCCTTTTGGAACTGTTCATGGGATTTTCTTGGCAAGGTTACTGGAGTGGGTTGCCATTTCCTTCTCCAGTGGATCACTTTTAGTCAGAACTCTCTGCTACGACCTGTCCGTCTTGGGTGTCCCTGCACGGCATAGCTCATGGCTTCATTGAGTTACGCAAGCCCCTTCGCCACGACAAGGCAATGATCCATGAAGGGGCCTACATTCTTAGCATTGTTGTATTCCAGTCTGCTTAGCTGGGTACCCTAGCGGTCGGAGCTCGAAATAATCCCATATTGGAGCTAGACATGGACCCCAGTTGGTCAGCCAGCTCTTGCCAGGGTTAAAGTCGTACCCCACCACAGTTCTAGGTGCATAGGTGTGTGTATCGGTGGTTACTCGGTGCTGAGAAGAAGGCACTCAGTATGTGTTCAGAGGTACACTTGTTGCTTTATAGATGCTCAAGCTAAGCTTCAGTGCTGAGCAGTTTCTGGAGTTGAACCCGGTCTCTCCAAGTTGGAAGAGATTGACCTTTTCCCCCTTCAGCAGCCACCAGAATTGTCAAAACAGTTTTATTTCTTTGTATTTAAAATGTAAGGACTGCTTTTGGCCAAGGCGGCCAAAGCAACGTACAATAACACTTCACGTATCATGGAACACGAGCAGAACGCAAAGGGAAAAGGCAGCAAAATTCAGCTGCAAAAGGAGACCCGTGAAGACCTCAAGCTATTCAGTTCCCGGTGTGCAAAGTCAGTCTGAATGGAAGACCTGTCTAGATGAGGTGGTCTTTGATAACTGAAGTGCTCAGAGACGGGGGGCTCGGTGGGAGGGAGCTGTCTGGGTGCTGCAATAACCAAGACGTTCCCGTCCAATGGGAATGGCCGCCTGACGTGGATTCCAAGGAGACTTGTCTGCCATTATTTTCTCACCAGAAAACATCGTTTCCCACGACCAGCGCTGCGCTGCCATAACCAGTGACATGTGCGCCATGCTCCTTGGAGACGAACTGCCCTATCATGGTTGCTTGAGCACTGTGGCAGCTTTCATCCTGGAGAAGGGTGAGCAATTCGCTAGCTGTGTTAGAAGGGGAGGGGGGGAGTTGTCCCGTCTGGTTTCTGGATTGCTCATGCTCTGTTCAATGGAGCTTTTGATGGCTTTGAAAGGACAGTAGGGGGGGGGGGCTTTGGGCCGATCCGGCAGGACTCTTGCGTGCTGAAAGGTAGAATCAGAGCTACAAGCCATCGAGTTGCGCTCCTGCACAAGTTCCAAGTCGCCTGCCGGAGTGCTGGCTTCACTTGTGTGCCGCTTAGCATAAAGGTGAATCGGGCCCAGACGCCTGCGAAGTGTCAGGCTGCTCCTGAAAGAACGCTGCCCACCTGGCCAGCTCGGGTGCCAGAAGTGCCTTGTCTACTGTTTTCTTGCCTCCTTTTCTGCCCCTCAGAAGTTGCTGACTCTCAGGGTCCCTGCAAAGAGACCTACGAGCTGGTTGCCCTGGGGACGGGAGATGTTTGCTATCAGGGTTGGATGGAGTTCAGTGGTCGGAGGCTGCACGATATGCATGGGCTGGTAGTGGCCCGAAGAGCTCTGCTGAGGTAAGGGGCTTCCTTCTTCCTCGTCTTGACCTGTCGCTTCGGATTGATCGGGTTGACAGAGGAAGAGTGAGTTGGGGGCAGAAAGGTTGGGGTACGGGAGAATGCGTCCATTTCAAAGATCCATCGTGCCTGGAACTCACTGGAGGTTTTCTGCTTCTAATCCCAGATGTAGGGGGGAACTGGCTGTTGTTCCTCATTCTGCACATGTTCAGAAGCACTCTTCTTTCATGTTGCCTTGCATGTTCTAGAGAGGACTCCTGTTACTGAAAAGAGGTCCAGGAGGAGACCAGGCAGAGGGCTAGCCAGGTACAGCTCCCCCCACTGGAGCAAGCAACAAGTTCTCAGAACATGTTCAGCAATGGATTCCTCCAGAAGTTATCTGGATACAGTATTTGTTGGAGGTTGTGTTCTAAAAAAAGAAAAAAAATGCTCAGAGTTGTGTCCTATCCCAAGATCCTTGATGGTTGGTAGTGAAGAGGGAATAGGAACATCCTCGAAGGATGTATTCTGACCCTCTGACTTTGAGCAGAGACATCCTGTATTCATGAGGGCTGGAAACTTAGTGCTTTAGTTTTAAATGAAAACCAGGATTCTCAAAACTCTACAAAGGAGCACACCACGGCTATTTTTTCCATCCTGAAACGGCCTGAGTGCTGCTGTCTCCATGCAGGGTTCCTTTGTGATGCGTTCTCAGGAGGATAGACCCAAAGGCCATTTCACCAGGAGCACTTTCTAGTGGCTGGTGCCTTGTAGGCCAGATCTCTCTCTCTCTCTCTCTCTCTCTCTCTCTCTCTCTCTCTCTCTCTCTCACCCTGTGCCCCTTGATGGTATCCAAAATCTGAACACCGAGTCGTCTGCCTTAGAGTTTAGGAGGGGGGAGCTGCCTTTCTGTGTGGTTCCCATTCCATCCCTTCTCCCCAGGTACCTATACAAGCAGCTCCTGATGTGCTGCAGCCAAGACCCCAAAGCCCTTGAAAAGTGCATCTTCTGCCCTGCAGAGGACGGGGTGCAGATGACCCTGAAACCGAAGATCTTTCTCCATCTCTACCTGAACTCTGCACCCAGCGGAGCTGCAGAGAACGTTCAGTGAGTGCCGTGTCTGGATCCGTGTAGGATTTGGGGTTGGGAGGGGCTGGGTTGGGGGTGAGGTGGGACTCGCACTACCCTGCGAGTCCCACCGCCATGCCCTGGACCCCTTGATCGCTAGCTGCCCCCGGGCGCTGCACATGCGTGATGCTCCTGTTTGCGTCTTTCAGAGCCATGTTGCTGCAGCAGCGACCGTCGTTCGGGCTGCACGTCAGTATCAAGGACGCTCTCAAGCCTGTCTTGTACTGTCGCCCCAGCGCACTCTCTGCCTACACCGCTTGCGTCTCCGGCAGCGACAAGCTGACCCGCTGGAGCGTCCTGGGTGTTCAGGGCGCCCTCCTCAGCCACCTCATCCAGCCTGTTTACATCACCAGCATTGTCCTGGGTAAGCTACTGGTGTCAACAAAAGGTCTCTTGAAGGACCCGGGCACGACGCCCTTGGCTCCAAAATTTTGGTCCAGACATATGTCAAGTCCAGTAGAAAAAGAAAGAGGTGATTTGAGTGGTGTGGCCATCCCTTGATTTTGGACACGCAGTGCACTTCCTGTCCCCTTCCAGCATTTCACTATACGGAGCATGCAAAGACACGTTGCAACCTCTGGGGTATTTGTGTGTCCTAGCAGGAAGTGCCCCCTGCCCCTGATGCCAGCTTTGAAGGGACCCTTTCCCCTCAGGGGATGGGTTCCCAGTGGCAGTGTGATGCAAGGCCAGGCAAGGTCCCTTGAATAGCTTGGCTGAGCTATCTGCTCCTTTGCATTCCTCAAACATGCCTCCGTTATCCTTCTGGGCAGAGCTGGAGCTTCTGGAGTCTTCCAGTCATGAGCTGTGTGCTTGTGGTGTGGCTTTGAGTTCTCCTAGATCATGTGGACCTTCTGTATTCTCAGTCTTCTCCCCACAATGACCCTCTCTCTCTCTCTCTCTCAATCAATTTACTTTAATGTTTTAGCTGATCCCTACCAAGACCATGTCGTCCTCAACCAGGTCATCAATGACCGACTGCAGCTGGGACCCCAGGAGGACGGGTTGCCAAAACCTTACAGGCAGAATAAGATGTATCTCTTCTCGGGCCCCTGTGTGGCCCCCCCTGAGGTGCCCCCAGAATGCCACTCGCGGAGCCTCAACTGGTGTGGTGGAGACGAGATGCTCGAACTTGTGGACGGGGCCGTCGGGAAGGCAGTCCGGGAGTGAGTTGGGGGCACCGAGGGTTCGGGTGGGGGGCACTCGGGGCCTATCTATGGGCTGCCTAAGTGGGCGCGTCTTGTCAGTCATCACTCTCGGTTTATCGCAGGTACAATTATTTATAAGCTAAATTCTGCAGCCTCTCGCTAAGCATAACCGGTTTTTTTGCAAATGGCGCGTTTTACACAAGCAGGACTTGTGCTAATGAATCGGTCAGATTAATCTGGAATGACGTAAGACCAGGTGGTGAGCGCTGTGGAGTCCTGAAAATTGTATCCTTCTGCTAAGTTATTGGCAGCCTAAACAGGAGCTGATTGAGGGTTGAAAACTTGACAGTTTGTTTAGCTACACCTTTTGGTGTCAAATTTATTTTGATCTAAGACTTTCATGGCCGGCAGAGATAAACAAACTTTAGGGTCAAAGACCATGGTCTAGACCAGGGGTTCTCAACCTGTGGTACGGGTACCCCTAGGGGTACGCGGACCTCTTGCTGGGGGTACGCCAAGCCCTGCCCCTTATCTGCCCCATCAGCAGCTAATTAAGTGTTAATTAACATGATTTTTGGAGCTCTTCTGTCTCTCTGATTTTGGTTTTGGGCTTATTTTTGTACTTTGGAAAATGTACTTTGATGGGGTGGGAAGGAGCTTATTTTGGGAAGTGTGACTTGGAGGAAAAAAGAGATCCTTGCATGTGTGTGTGTGTGTGTGTCTCTCTCTCTCTCACACACACACACACACAGACACAGAGTTAAATGAGACATTTTTCACATTTAAAATTGTTTTAGTACTTTATTTAACGATTAATTTCCTAATTAATTAATTGATTAATCCAATTAATTAGCAGTTAATTAGCAGGGGGTACTTCAGAAAATTGGACTGTGATAGGGGGTACCCGGGCCTCCAAAGGTTGAGAACCCCTGGTCTAGACTATAGAAGGCATGGTCTTTGACCCTGAAAATTGTGAGTTTGTTTAAATTTATTTTTGGGGTTTGGGAGTCTATATACGTTTTGGGAGACATGGAACTGTGAAGGGCAATAATATCCCCAGCCTTTGGAAGTCCTGTTTAGCCCGCACCCCCAACATCCTCACGTCCCGACTACAGACTGCATATTTTAAAGATGTAGACTACATGACAGCTAAAATTGTCATTTTTTTAAAAAGTTACATTTTACCCTGCTACATGGAGGAAGTTGTCATTTTGGGGGTGCTCTAGCTGGGTTGTGCCTGGGATGCCTTGTCTTTTGGGGGTCCTTGCCTTGTTCTCGGGCTTGATGCGGAGTCATAAGAACATAAGCAGAGCCTGGCTGCTGGATCAGGCCAAAGGCCCGTCTAGTCCAACTGCCTGTATCTCGCAGTGGCCCACCAGATGCCTCAGGGAGCACACAAGACAACAAGAAATCTGTATCCTGTCGCCACTCCCTTGCACCTGGCACAGAGAAAACCTACTTCTAAAACCAGGAGGTTGATTATCCCCATCATGGCTTGTAAGCTGTGATGGACTTTTCCTCCATAAATCTGTCCCTTTTTAAAGGTATCCAGGCCAGGTGCCATCACCACCTCCTGTGGCAAGGAGTTCCACAAACCAATTACAGTCACGTAAGACAGGGCCCTCCTATGAACCTCTCTTGCCTTCCTCAGCATTTTGAACCCTGTGGATCAGCACTGCCCTAGTCGGCTTTGCAAGGCAGCCATGCTGAAATCCTTCCGGAAGGTGGCTCAGGAGATGAAGAGGGAGGATCTCGTGCCGCTGCCCACGTACCATGAAGCCAAAGTGAGTCTTGCAATACCCCGAGCGAGCGAGCAGGTCTTTGATTTCCTCGGTTCTTCTTTCACGCTGGGTGTTGAAGAGCCTCCAGTCGTAAGCATTTCTTGAGCATTTGCTTCTCTCGCCTTCAACTAGGTCCAAGCCGAGGCCTATCAGAATGCCAAGCGCCAGGTCTACAACCAGCTGAGCTTACACGGCTATGGCAGGTGGCCCTCGAAGCAGCTGGCGGACATCTTTGCTAGCTAGACCAGCCGGCGATCAATGCAGCACTTAATTTAGTCACTTCAGCCTGTTTGTGGGGAGGAAGAGCCTTGAAGCGGTTGCCGTTTCTCTTTGTACGCACTGTGTGTGTGTGTGTGTGTGTGTGTGTGTGTGTGTGTGCGCGCGCACCAGTGCAACATTTGACATGCTTGTGTGTTGCACATTGGTGTGAGAAGGAAACTCCGTGTCAGAAACTGCTTTCTGTAAAAGTTGCATGTTTTCCTGTCTTAAAAAAAAATGCACACTTTTCTCTCCAAAATAATAAGCAGAAGTCTTCATGTTTTGTTGTTGATGGTTCAGCGTCTTTGTTTTTCAATCTTCGGGATTGTGTTTCAATTGCAAAAAAGCAAGAAGTTAGAGTCCTTTTTGTTTGAACAGTTAACGAAACAAAACCACAATCTAATCCCCCCTCCTCAGGGCTCCCACCTTGTTGGGGAGTTGTCAAGAGAGAAATTGACGTCAAGAGAGAAATTGACATGTCCAGGTACTTAATTTAGACCTGACTTGTTGCAGGGAGTTCCATGTTTTATGTTTGTAAATCTGTGTATTGGGCTGTTGCTTCCTTGGCAGAAGTGTCACAGATCTGCTGTCTTAGTAAAGATATATTCACCTTGGAGCTTGTGTGTGGCTGCTTGTTCAAACCGACGCAGCGCCGGTGTTTTGTGAACTTTGTGTTTTGTGTCAGCAATTATTGTCCAGTGCAACAAATCCCTCTGCTCCTTTGTCTTGCTAATCACCAGGGTTTCCCCCACGAACTCTGTTTTTAAAAAAAAAAAAAACAACGGAGAGTCTCTTTGGTTCTGATCACTGGTCACTTAGGGCTTGATTCAGTGTACAAACTGGGAAAGGGGGCAGGTTTTGGTTTTTTTTGGGGGGGGGGGATCTCGACTATAAGGCAGGCCAGTTTCTACCTGGAATGGGCTCGGCTCCCTTGAAATCTAGGTGCAAACATGCCAGGAAGGAATATCCTGCCTGACCTCCATCCAAGTTGTGCCCCCCTTTGATCAGCTCAGCAGTCCTGTGAGGTGTGTTCCCAAGAGAGGCCACTCGGGTCATCCAGTTAACTTCATAGCTTAGTGGAAATTTGGAGCCAGGTTCCCCCAGTTCTTTTAGTGCCTTGAGATGTATATACACACCTGAAGCACACCAGAATGCTTCAGGTGTCTATTTCAGCAACCCTTACAACTGTCGGCTCCGTTTTGGTACTGAAAAATTCCCGGGCTGAGCAAGTGCCCAGAGACCTCCTCTTCCATAATTGTACGCGTGCGTCTCTTTCTCTCCCCCTGCCTTAGTCAAGTTGGTCTTACAGGCATTATTATTATTATTATTAACAGTATTTATATACCGCTTTTCAACAGAAAGTTCACAAAGCGGTTTACAGACAAAATGATTAAATGGCTGGAAGATAGGCCATTGCATCTTTGATTTAACTGTGCACTGTGCCATGTAAAGAGTGCAACTTTGCTAATTCAAGATTTAGATCACGGTCCAGATAGACTATTGCTATAGCTGGAGGCTCTACATTTGGAAAGTCCTCCTAAATTATAAGAATGTTTGCATATATACTGTGTGTGTGTGTGTGTGTGTGTGTGTGTGTGTGTGTGTGTGTGTGTGTGTGTGTAAAATATTATATATACATATAAATATATATATAAAGGCACAAGATAAGACAGTCTTTTCACAGTTTTCACAGGCATCACAAGGTTGCCTCCTGGTGTAGCAAGCAAAACATACAGACCTGTACACTCCACCTGTCTTTATTTTCTGGTACCTTGTCCTGGTAAAGACACTGTACGTATTTTGTCATTTGGGGGGATGGCTTAAAAAAGCAAAGCAAAGCAAAAGGTGTTCACACACAGACGAGATTTCAGCCCTTCTCGCTCGGCTCCAGAAATTACATGTATGTAAAAAGAGAGACACGGTTGGACACGCAATTTGCACAGGGTAGAGGAGGGCTTTCAGCAGTGTGTGAGTGAGGAGGGGGAGCTCGCCTGTGACGAGAGGCTAGGAGCAGATCAGTACAGAAGTGTCCTTGTTTTCATCTGTGAGCTGTTGGAGGGTGTGCCAGAAGTAAGGCATCTCTGTATACAGCGATAATTGTTCCCTCTAGGGTCGGCCTTTCTTTGATGGTGGATGGAGACGTTGGGAACAAATTCGCCTCTTCACTCGAGCCCAGCGATTTTCAATGCTTTTTCTTCTCGCGGCACACTGACCTCTATGGTCTTCATCGCTTGTGATGTCACTTCTGGCTTCCGAGAGACTCTTCCGGGTTCTGTGGCTCTGTTTCTAGGGGCAACTGTCTGTAGTACCAAATTGTCTGTCCCTCTTTCTTCACCAGCAGAGACAGCGGCCCTAGAAACAGAGCTGCAGAACCCAGAAGAGTTTTTAAGCCATTTTCAACTGCTGCTCTCCAAACTTCTGCGGCAATCCTGCGGACCTTTCACGGCACACCGGTTGAAAATCGCGGCTCTAGCCAAACTACAGTTCCCAGGATTCATGATAGTTAAACTGACAGAACACCAATATAAGTTTGTAATGTAGTTATGACCGCAGAACTTGCAGGCGGCAATACGTGGGTAGTGGGGGGGGGAAGGGGGGAACATGCCTATCGGGAAGCTATTGAAATACATAAGCATAAGGACCATATGAATCGGAAAGATGAAGCGATCTATCTCAGTAACACCTACTACTGTACATGGAAACCAATGCTTGAGAATGTATGCGGCTCCTTTAATTTGACAGAGCTCAATGATTGGCAGCTGTCGGTGGTTGATGGTTTCAATCCAAGTCCTTCTCCAGCTTCCTGAGTCTTTGATGAGATCTTCCCTCTTGTAGGGGCAGGTTTCTTCTCCTTGAAAAGGTTTCGTCCAAAGGTGTGGATGAAACATCGGAACAATTCACATCTTTTAAATATTTTTTATAATAATTTTTTTAACATGGCAGAAAGCCCGGGAATTTCCAGTTTTGAACGGATGGGGCACGAAAGCTTGTGTCTGTTTATGCCTTTTATTGCTCCCGCAACTCTCAGCAATGAAGAGGCTGCTTTTCAAAAGAACAAGAGACATGGTGGGGAGTTGGCCTCTGAGAGTTTTACTCCCCAAAGTGACTGTGCCTCAAACCTATTGAAAGCAGAACCAGGAGGTGGTGGTTGTTCCAGGGGGATGGTTCTGGAATAAAAAGGGGCTCTTTCCTCCGGCAGTCCCCAGCCTGCCCTGTGGTTCCTTACTGCAGCCTGATCATTGCCCCACTTTGCCGCAGTAAGTTCCAGGGTTTTGTGGGGCTCAGGGCAGGGAATTGGAGTTGGCTGGATATGTGGGTCAGTGCAGCAGGTCAGGAGGTCCTATAGATGATTGGGAACAGATATTCCCGCTCCCAAACCAGGGAAATGGGATGAAGCCAACCCAGATTGGTCCAGGCTGCGTTTCCAGCAAGACGGGAGCTCCGCCCTCCTGTATCTTCGGTCTATCAACGCAACGTGATGCTGTGGGGAGAGGGTCCTGTTGCCTTTGATTCCGGCTCATGCATTCCCTGGGTCCTCCTCTTTGCTGCTCTCTGGGCGGCTATCCTAGCAGCAGCCTCCGCCCCCGTCCTCTCCGGAACCCGACCCTTCTTGCCTCAAGGGGCCGCTCTGAATGTGGAGGTGGGCCTTGTGGCTGTCGTTCTGGGTCGGGCCGCTGCTCACCCGGTTCTTGATCTCTGCCGCCATGGTGAGGAAGGCCTGCTCCACGTGGGTGGCGTTTTTAGCGCTCGTCTCCAGGAAGGGCACCCCGAGGGAGTCCGCGTATTCCTGCACCCGTGGAAGATGGGGACAAGGAGACCAAAAGTTAGGAATGAATGTTGCTTTCCGTGAGAAAGAACTGTCACAAAACCAGGTGGTGCAGTAACATGTGAACATGCTGTGTGTGTGTGTGCGCACGTGTGCGTGCCATTGGTTTGTTGATGGAATTGCTGCTGGCGATGTCACTCCTGTACATGTGTGTACGGTACGCACCTTGGCTGTGGTGTAGTCGACGGCCTTCTTGCTGGTGAGGTCGCTCTTGTTTCCCACGATCAACTTGTTGACGTTCTCGCTGGCGTAGCGATTGATCTCCTCCAGCCAGAGGCGCATGTTGTTAAACGAATCCTGGACAGGGCAAAGGAGACGGTGCGGATGGAGGGGGGCAGCAGTGCACCCCCCCGGCCTCCCAAGAAGAGCCCTGCTGGATCAGGCCAAAGGCCCAATGAGTCCCCTGTTTCCCACTTGCTGCCTCTGCGCCCGCCTGCCCCTCTCTCACCTGGTCCGTCACATCGTAGACAATGATGATCCCGTGGGCTCCCCGGTAATAGCTGGACGTGATGGTTCGGAAGCGCTCCTGCCCAGCCGTGTCCCACTGTGAAGCAGAAAGAGAAAGCAAAGTAGGCGTCAATGCTGCCTTCTAGTGGGTAGAGTTGGAATAGGCCAGAAATTTCGAAGAGTGCTCTCTGCAGAACAGGGTGCTTCAGCTGCTGTTGAATCCATGGATTGTTGCCAACGTAATTATTCCTCTTAGCTGCTGGACGTTAAACGGAGAGACAGAAGCCTTTTTGGGGACTCGCCCAGCGCACTCAAGGCTCTGCTGTAATGCTGAGAGTGAAATGACCGACTTATCTGTCGTTGCCTCTGCTAACTGGGCAAAGAAGGACCCCCCCTATTACGGGGGGGGGGGGGCTTGCATTTTGCGGGGAGAGAGCGCAACAGTCCCTCTTCAGCCCAGCATGGAGTCTTTTTTCTAGTTGCTGTTGCCTCTTTTTAGATTATTTAGGGACAGGGAACTATTTATTGATGTATTTTTACTATGTAAACCGCTTTATGAACTACGAAAAGCAATATATAAATAAAACATCTGAGTTGAATGATCTAGAAGGGGAAATAATAGGCAGAGATATTTATGTGCAATTTGTTATAGACTCACAATGCTTCCCTTTTGCCATGGCTAGATTTTTTTTTGGGGGGGGGGAAGAGTTGGGAGCTGCAGCAGCCTGGGTGCAGAAGCCCACAGAGACATCTGGAAACATCTGGCTGCTGAGCACAAGCCTGGTAGCCTGCTTGGGGGGGGCTAGCACCCTGTGGTCACTGTTGCAGAGCTGGTGAGGCAGCTGGAGGAATGGGGGAAGGATTTTATACATCATTATCCCCCCCCCACGCCTCTTTTCCTCTAACAGCTGTTGTTGCTGTAAATGTGAAGGGCTGGGAGCCGTTGATACCATCTGTTAGCAGCAGCAGCAGAAAGACCAGGTGGACTAGGAAATGGGCTCTGACGAACATTTGCCCCCAGTACTCTTTTCCCCCCCCCCCCCAGACTTCCACCTTTCAGAGAAGCAGAGCTAGGAGCCACATGGGGCTGTTGAGAGCCGATATTCCAGATCTCTCTTTTCGAAGGCAACAACATCTGCCTCTAAAACCTGATTTTACTGTTGCATTGAGAACCACTATAGCTTGAAAAGTATACTGTTAAATAATATACATGATGTTTTAAGTCCATTAAACATAAGATGTTTTAAGTCCATTAAATATATTTGTAAATATACACGTTGAATATAAATGTTGATAAACAAATATGGTTAAATAATATCCAGGGGGATTTTATGTGTGGGTGTAATTCTGTTTGTGTATATAGATGAATTGGAGGTTGGTGAATTGTGTCTGTTTTAAGGGACGGGGTGAGCTGTTAAGCGAAGCTTTTTGAGGTTGGCGTTTTCGCCCCGCCTGCTGCGCCTCGACTGGGTGACCAGCTGCTAAGGTTCTCATCGCTTTAATGGCTTGCAATGTTGGCAGGACCTGCTCTAATTCCCTCTTCTGGGCAGCTGTTTCGTGGCGGATCCCTGCAACGCGTTACCCCGCTTCTCCTTCCAGAGGTGGGAAGAGAACTCCAGTATTCAGCCCCCGTGAATAGACTGTACAGTACTCACAATTTGCAGCTTAATGGTTTTCCCCTCCAGCTCAATGGTCTGGATTTTGAAGTCGACGCCGATTGTACTGATGTAGCTGTCTGTGTAAGTGTCGTCCTGGACAAGACAAGGAGAAGAGGGTGGCGTGAGCGTGTTTGCTGCGTTCTCCTACTGAGAAACTGAGTCCTACCCCTGCTGAGGAAACCAGGACTGTTCAGTGATGGCTTTGCAAGGCTTCCATTGAAGTGATCGCGTTTATTTAGTTGGGTCTTGGATAGATATTCTATGAGAGTTGATGAGCCTAAATGTGTGTGCACAGTACAATCGCGTCAGCTCTTTAATAGGTAAAGAATTGTACAGCCTTGATCTGCACAATAATAACCCCGTGAGATTAGTGACAGCAGCTCTAATTTCCGAGAAGGGAAACTGACCTTGCCCTTGGGCGGCCATCTTGTGCGTCTGTGGCTTAGGAGAGACTGGATCCCAGGTCCCTCACATCTGAAGCTGCTCTATACCGAGTAAGACCACTCGCCTAGCCTCGCATTCTCAACTCTTGACTGGGCAGGGGCTTTTCCGAGAGGGGCTTTCCTTTCCCATAATTTCTGATCCTTTGAAACTGGAGAGTTCAAGGACAGAACTTGGGACCCTTCTGAATGTGATGTTGTCCCCTTCTTCAAAAGGCCCTTTTGCGGGTACCGTCGCCCAGGGAGGTGCGAGGGGCAGCGGCCAGAAACAGGGCCTTCTCAGTAGTGGCACCAGCCTTATGGAATTCCCTCCCCTTTGACTTACGAACTGCTCCCTCCTTGGACACTTTCCGGCGAGGCCTAAAAACCTTCTTGTTCAAAGAAGCCTTCTGAGCCCTGGCCTTTTTTAACATCTCGCTGGTACAGGTGGGGGTGCTGCTGTTTTTATGCTCTTGTTTTAATTGTAATCCTTTTAATCAATTTTTAGATGTTTTTATTAGTTTTGTTAACTGTTTTTTTTTTACTGTTTTAAAAAGTAATTATCTATATGTATTTTTTTGTATTTTCCTTTTTGTTGTAAGCCGCCTTGGGTCCCTTTGGGGAGAAAGGCGGGTTAAAAATATTGTAAATAAATAAATATGATACATGACCTTCTCTTAAAAGTGCATGGGTGACTGTGCTCTCTCTGGTTGTGAGGGGGGAAGGCACATTGCACATGCTCAGAGGCAGTTCTCTCATTCTTTTTGTTTCTGTCTGGTGGTTTGAAAAATGAGTTCCAGGCCTGACATATTAGCCTAAGCCCAGCCTTCTCCCTGTCTGAGGCGTTATGATAGCAAAAACGGGCACGAAGTCTTTGCAGCCTCCAACGGATGCTTACCACAAAACGGAGTAACAGGCAAGACTTCCCAACTCCGGAATCGCCAATCAGCAGCAACTTAAACAAGTAATCGCTGTCGTTGGGAAAGGGAGAGAAACAGCTTTGGGTGAGTCATCATGGACATACTTTGGATAGAGACTTTTTTCCCCTGAAAGATGTAATTCAGCGATGGACAGGAACTAGTTGCCCACAGAGACGCCAGGATTGCCCTGGTCATGTGGGTGTTTATCAGTGGTTGCCCACCCCCTTGGGTGGGCAGAGGAAACCCACATCAGTGCCCAGCTTGAACTGACCCCACGAAATGTCTTTCAAAGTCCTGCAGATGGTTCTTTCATCATCTCAACTTTTGAGCGTGTGTAAAGTTTCTCCCCTCGGTCAGGGACAACAGCTGTCCAGCTGTAGACCGGAATGGGCGTCTCTTTGTTTTCCATAGACATCAATAATAGTCAGGTTTATTATTTATGTTTTAGAGTGTATCAATGTGCCGTACTGGTAAATAACATCCCTCACTTGATTGGCATAGGCATCAAATTTTAATGGCGCTCTTGTTTTTATTAGATTTGTTTGATCAAAATGGATCGTGCCTATCAAAGCCCTTCGACCCAGCTGTTCCCCTTACCAACCAGGTCTGTTTCTCTGATACTCACTATTCGGGGCTGATGGTTGACATGTTAGCAGGCAGACATGCAGGAATTCAGACGTCCCACTGCTCTGAGCGCAGCAGAAGGGGGGCCGGCGTGGCGTCCGGCAGCCCTGCAAGTTCTGCCTTCCTTTTGGATAAAGAAAAGAGCGTCTGTCTAAATTTGGACCTTTTCAGATTGTCTTCATCCTGAGTGAGAGAAAGAGGTTATCTAGAAAAGGCTGCCTCGAAATTCAAAGGAGGGAGTTGTCCATGTTCTGGCTTTCTAATTTCCAGTCTACGTTTTTGCATCTGATGGGTTAAGGAGACTTATGCCTATATGAAATCTCCTGCCATAGTAAACCACCCAGGCTCCAGGGGCCTTTCCGGACAACGAACATGTTGGTTTAACTGTCATGATTTTCTCCCAAAGGTTCCTGGGAATTGTAGTCTGAGAACTCTCTTGTAGAGATCTTTAGCAATCACGTAACAGAGCTACCGTTCCCAAAGGACCCCTCTCTGGAAAGAGGGAAAACTACCATTAAACCATTTTGTGGTTTAGATTTGCCTCACTCTTGTCTGTGTGCTGCTATAGACAAGCTTCTCTTTAGCATTTTGAGTTCCTCTTGGTGCATGCGAATGACTGTTGACTCCAATAGAACATAATGAGAACGAATGCCTAAATAAATCTGAGCTGTCTCCTGCATTTGTTGGGGGGGGGGGGGGGAATGAATCCTGGCATGTTTACAGTTTGTCTGTAGACAATGGAAAAAACAAGACCCCCAAGACCCCCACACACACACACAATTGCTAGGCCTGCAGAGCAAACCCTTGCCTCCCTTTTTGGAACATCTGCAGCAGATTTTCAGCTGGGATTGTTCATGATGGGGATTTATTTGTCAGTTTATGAGAATATAAATCATACCAAGGCCTCTGGATTTTTCAAAACTTGAGGTCTGTTTCTCGCCTGCTTCTGAACTTTGGGGAGTTTTTTAGTGGATTTTCATCAGTATTTGAGGTTCATTTTTCAGTAATACCGCTTACAAACCTGCAAAAAGATGTGTGGTTCCGACTCTCCCGCTTAAAAATAGTCTCAAGAAAGAGTCAAATTCCACGTTGACGGCCATGTTTAAAATAGCATCTTCTCTTGTAAGGAGACAAGTAACATGACTAGTATATATGCATGGGCACAGAACACACTTCCCTTCCCCTCATCTCCCCATTGGACACCTCTGGCTCTGCAGCTGCCCCCCAACCAGACAGTCGCTCTGCAGCAAAATGTTGCCCAATCCGTTTTGTGTGATCCTTGCTGAAAATTCAGTCCCAATTTATGCACTTCCTCTCCTCTCCCCCCCCCCCCGCTTTGGCAGGACCACCCTTGCTTGTTTATCTTCCTAGTTTGGGACAAGGGGAAATGGGTACTCTACCTTTCTGGCTTGGATCCAGCGGTTCCTAGGTGGAGCAGGTGTGGTCCAGTCGAGAGTAACTTGCCCTGCAGAGCCAGCGGATGAGCCCAGCGTCTGTCTCCAAAGGATTTGGGGGAAGCTGTAGATCCCTTTCGGAGCCGGTATCCAGTAGGCAGGGAAGAAGAGGGAAGCGGTCCCATGCAGGTGGACCCAGCAGTGTGGATCATCCCTGGCAGGCTGAAGGTGAGATTTGCAGTCCCAGAGAGAAGAGGGCATCAGCAGAAGCCAACGGGGAGGGGACCCCAAAGCACCTCAGAGTCAAGAAACAAAGGCGTTCTCCACCCTGCCCTCCCTGCCCCCCAGTTTTCCTAGTGGCTGGTCATCTCCCTCCCCAGTCCACCCGTCTTGCAGCAAAGATGCTCCTAGCAAGGGGCTCCGTCATTGGCCAGCTGTTGGGTATGACATCATTTGAGGATGCCCAGGATTGGCTGAGATGGGAGAGGATGGGCCTTGCCGAGGTTTTTCATCTTGCAGCCAGGAGGGCTGGACCTGCGAAGGAGGGAGGAGGAAGAGAATCCTGCAGGAGGAGAATTGGGCTTCCAGAGGGGGAGCTGAGCTGTGTTGGGTCTGTTGCGGTAAAAGCAGCCAAGAGGCTTGTGGCACTGTGAAGACGAACAGGTTTATTGTGGTAGCAGAAGCTTTCATGACCCAGAGCCCAGTTCATTAGATCTGTGTGAAATAGCACCCTCAGTTCTTGATAGGTGTGCGTGTGTGTGCACACATATGCACACGGATGGAGGAAGATAAAGATATGCAATAGGTTCAGTGTGTGACAGCTCCAGCCTCCGTGCGAAGCGTAAGTGTATACAAGATAAACACAGTCCCTGTTCTCAAGAGCAGTGATGGCTGACACAAGCATCTGTGCTTTGCTGTGTTAGTAGTATCCATAGTGGCTTGGGACAGGAAGCCAGTGTCTCGATTCAGGCCGACACGAATAGAATTAAACTTCTGGGCAGGGGAGTCCCCAGAGTTCAGTGGCAGAGCACATCCTTGGCATGCAGGGGGCACAGAGAGAGGGGGGGGGCATGTTTTGTAATGGACTATTGAGAGCCAAGTCTAGGCGCTTATTCAGCAGGGTGGATGAAGGTGAGCAGAGAGAGGCAGGCGCCTCTCTGTGTGCATCTGTGGGGAGGGCCATGCAATTCTCAGATGCTGCTCTGAATGCTGCAGATTCTTCAGTTCCTCCAGCTGGACTCAGCGGCTGTTGCCAGGTTCGCTAATGGAGAACCAAAGGCAGATAAGTGTGTGCTGATCGGCTCATCAAAGATTCATCGTTTTCTGGGCACAGTGTTCCAGAAAGGCCAGGGCAGCTCAGAGGAACTTGTCTGAGCATCTGATTTGGGCAAAGAGCTGGGTCTTTCGCCTGCAGGGGCGGCATGTCAGCTTCAGGACGTTACTCAAGGTGTTTGTGGGCCAGCAGAAGGCCAATGGTGACATATGATTAAATCCTGGCCCCATTAGGGTGTCCAGGCATCTCCTCCGAGCTGTTGGCCTTGGGCATATCCATAAAGTCCTGGCTCCCCCGCCCTGATCCAAACCACCTTTCACGTTCTCGTGAGAACCAGATTTCACGTTCTTGTGCAGATATGCCCCGTGGTCATATAAGGCGACAGAAGGGACCAGCAGCCCTTGAATGCTGATGCTTCAGTTCAAATGTGTTTTCTTTTAATGAGACACGGAATCAACACTGTGGGATATTTAGGGTGGGTTTACACGGTTGTGGAATTTTGGCTTTTCCACTGAGACCGAAGAGTGGAAAAATAAGGCTGTCTCGGAC
Source organism: Plestiodon gilberti rubricaudatus (assembly GCA_026170595.1). NCBI lineage: Eukaryota > Metazoa > Chordata > Lepidosauria > Squamata > Scincidae > Plestiodon > Plestiodon gilberti. The sequence continues at coordinate 11,574,056 of JANXHW010000011.1, forward strand.
CACAAAGGTCCATCTCGTCCATCTTCTCCCAGGGGCCAACCAGGGATCTGCTGGAAGTCCATTAGCAAGACTTGAAGGCAGTAGATCTCCCCGGCTAGAGAGACCCCCCGAGACAGACTCCTCCTCGGCCTGGAGGTCCTGTTCAGCTTGATTAACTTCTCTAACCCACTTTGTGAGCCACTAGCCCACACGGCATCCCGCGGTGGCAAATACCACCAGCTAATTACTAGACCATTAATTACATGTAAAGAAGCACTAAATGCTTCACTGGGTGGGGGGGTCGTTGACAAGGGTTAAGGCATGCTCAATTGCAAAAGTATTAACACTTTGTGCCCCACCGCCAGGGCTGATGAGAGCTCTTCCACGTGGTGGGGAGCCTCCGTGGCATTTCAATAGGCACGTGGCATTCGTGGAAGCTCCATTTCCATGTCAAGGTTGTGCTATTCAAGTGAGAGGGGAGGCCGTGAGATCCTCTGCCCGTTAAAAAGAAAAATCCAGATGTTTGCTCCAGTAAACAGCTGCTTAGCAAACGAAGCAAAAGGTAGATCTGCTTTTTCTTGAAATACTGGCGGCAGGAACGGAAGTCTGCTTAGGTGCGACCGGAGGCAACTGCAGGTGCTAGTTAGTCAACTACCCTTTGACTAGTCTCATCATCAGTCGCTGAGGAACCTTGTTTGAACTGAAGGCCTTCATCATTGGGATCCTTCTTGGGCCCTTGAGAATGGAGGCGAGATCTGACTGGACCCCAAGCGCCCTCTCTTGGCAACTGCGTCGGTCTTGGGCCAAGAATCAGATGTGTGGCTTTCCAAGTTGGGGACCAAATGTTCTGGTTCCCAGCCGGTCATTTCAAGATCCGAAGGCTCATCTTTTGTTCAATGTTCAGCTTTTCCATGGACTGTAAAGTGGGAAGAAGAGGAGACCTGTTACATTTACGTGGGAGGACTTATTCTTGGCACTAGTTTTCAGTGCCAGGGCTCAGTCCAAGCTGAGTGCAGAATGCTGCCCTCTTGCCGTTGCGAAGCCAGGGCCCATGACCACTCTGGAATTTGAGGTCAAAGCTACAGCTTCCTTTGAGCCCCCCCCCCCCCGTATTTTAAAGGCATCAAGGCACGTCCTCCTGCCTGCCCCAGGGCAGCCCAGAGCAGCCCTCCCCGGCCAGTGGGCCGGACCTTTGCAAACTCCTCAAAGGAGATGGCGTCGTCCCCGTCCTTGTCGGCCTCCTGGATGGTTCGGTCGGTGATGCACTCGAGCTGCTCATCTGTGACCTGGATGCCAATCATCATCCTCAGCACCTGGGGTTGGGAGGGAGGGAGGAACACAGAGGGGAGGATGTGGGGAGGGCAGTGCTCACTTCTCAGCAAAGGTGATCCCTCTGTGGTTGGGGTGGAGATGGTGGTGGTGACCCCCGCCACACTCTTAGCCACACTCTTAGCCGTGGCACGCTTAACGTTGCCCTCCAAGGTCCCCTCTACAGCTAAGAGCAGCTCCAGCGTGTGTCTGTGTGTGGTTTGGATTGGGGCTATGGACTCCCATGTCTGGTGTGGCCATCCTGCTGGGTGCTGGCTACCCCACTGGCTTTCCAGGGCTCCAGCAGGGGGCTCTCCCAGCCCTAGGTGGAGAGGTCAGGGGTGGAACTGCACCTGGGAGTCGGGCAGCCACGGCGGGAGAAGGCTGCTCGCCCGCGTATCCTTCTCGTGTGCTTGATGGGCTCTTGGTCGGATCCAGCAGGGATGCCCGTTTGGGGCAGGAGGATTTCCGTGGCGGAGAGGGCACAGCTGCCAGGCGCCAGGAGCTCAGGCCTGCCTCCTTGGGACAAACTGAGCGCAGCGGCCCCCCCTCCTTTTAATTGCTCCTACACACCCATTGTCTCTCCCACCCTTCTGTGCAACAATTCAGTGCACAGAGTCGTGATTACCTGCATCATTTCCATTCTGGAGATCTTCCCATCCTTGTCTTGGTCGTACAGCTGAAAAGCAACTTCACAAGAAACAGGAAGTGAGTTTCTTATGTATGAAGAACCGAAAATGTTTAGGATATTGTAAAAAAGGAAAAAGAAAACGTATCACTCCACAGGCCCTACCCACAAACAAAAAAAATGGTTGACAATTTAATCTTCCTGATACAAAAGGGAAAAGGAGCCAGGAGGGAAGAGGAGAATGGGCAAGGTCCGGACGGTCCCTCTTCTTCCATGTAATGATAACCCCAGGCACAAAGGCCATGGCGGAAAACCGTCCGGGGAGGGAGAGGCTTAAGGGCAGTTTCTTCAGCCCGGCCAAGGGGCAGAATGGGTCTTGCCTCCACACCAGCTGGCTTCTGGCCTATATATATGAGCTACCCCAGGAATCCCACTGTGGCTGTCCTCCAACCCCCCCCCCCCCTACTTACACTTCAGTTTGCTGAGTCGGCTGTTCACGCTGTTGGAGCCAACAGCTCCCTCCACTGGCCGGAAGTGGGCCAGCACCTGAGCGAATGTTCGGAAATTGGTGATTTCGCTCCTAGGGTGGAACGAGAGACCCTTTGTAATATGAACTGGGATCGGCCTCCGGCTTTGGGGAGTTGGCAGCACTTTGGGCTGACCCTGGAGTTGCCTCCTGGCAGGTATTTATACGGGTGGACAAGCGCCAAATTAGAAGTGTGCCTGGCTGGTTTCTTTGACACCTGCCGAGGAGGCCGATGGATTGGGGAGGAGGTGTGTGTGTCCAATTCTCCCCCCTGCCTTTTGCCAAGGCCTCCGTCCGGTCCCTGAACAGGTTCTTAGCCATATATTGTTTTCCCCACCAAAGCGAACGGTGCTGCGTAAAAACCACTTTGTCAGCTTTTTTTGTTGAAAAGCAGTATATAAATAACCTCTCTCTTCATCATTGCAGCTTTAGGAATGGGGGGGAATGATTAAGTTGGGGATTTGGTGCAGGACAGAGGGTTAAATCACCTCTTTCTGCATCACAACCATGATTCAGCACCCCCCACACCCCCCCCCCCCCCGGCCATGTCTGCTTTATGGAACATCTATTGTCTCTTTTTCAGTCCTAGAATTCCAGCCTCTCCGTGTCGTTTGGGCCCAAGCGGCTGGTCTCGACTTGAGCATCCTGGTCTTGCTCACTGAGGACAGGGTTGCGTGAAGAGGCCAGGTGACCTCCAGCGTATTCGGCTCTGTTTCACCTGTCGGGCAGAGCTGGGCAGGGGCAAAACGAGGGCAGTTTCTATTTAATTTTTTTTTGGGGGGGGGGATGGCAGTGGGAACAATGTCAAGCATTTGCAACACATGCACTGACCCGTCTTGGAAGAAGGCGTCGATGATCCGGTCCCCGATGGGGTTCACTGCTAATTCCCCAATGCCCAGGAGGTCCGTTTTGCTGCAGAAGGTGGGGGGTGGGGTGGGGTGGGGTGGGGAGAGAGAGCACGTGTAAATGTGTGGCTGCAAGAGAACGATATTGGGAGTGACCCAAGAGAGAGGCTTCCATAAAATATCGGTAGAAGAGAAATCGCAACTCTTGTCCGCACGGTGAGATGTTCTGTGTCGCATTCGACCTAAATCTGCACCCCTGTCAATTGAAAGGCTTTCACTCATCTGTAGTGGGTAGCCCAAATCTTTCTGAGATTCTTCTATTTGAGAAATGGGGGGGGGGGAGATATTTTTTTTTTGTGCTGTTCTTGTTTGCAGAGTAAGGGGTGGCGTCTAAGGGGCTTTCAGGGAAAAGGTGGGTTCTGAGGATGGATTTAGGAGCGTAGTGGCGCACCCAGACAACGCGACCCACCTTCAGCTCAGCCTATGGCTTCAACGCTCTGCAATCCCATTCTGCTTAATCCCATTAAGTCCTAGAGCACAATCCTAGGCGTGTCTACTCAGAAGCAAGCCCCATTGTGTTCAGTGGGGCTTGCTTCTGAGTAGACATGCCTAGGATTGTGCTCTAAGTTCTAACAAGCTACACCTGTCCACATTCCTTCTCCTAAAGGTCTAGCACTCTGTCCCGGTTGGAGATCTGGTAAGCCTATGTATAGACCAGGCTTGATGTGATGTCTTTGCTGTGCCTGGGGGCAGCAAATTGCTGTGGGATTAGTGGACATTCTTGTATGACGGGATTCTGCTACATTGGAGCTTGAATTAGAGCAAGGTTGAATTGGGGTTGGGTTGGGAGACCTGTTCACGGAGGGAGGGGCTTGTCTTGCCGAACTAGATGGCCTCTGGGTTGCTTGGACTTGGACCCGCCCCCCCTTACCTGAGATAGCCTTTCTCGTCCTTATCCAGGGCTTGAAATCGCTCGTACAGGCGTAGAATGCTGGCCTGCGAAACTGGGTGCAATAGAGAAGGAAGAGTGTTAATGGTTAACATACAAGGCAGGTGCCGAAGTTCAGTGCCCTTGAAAGAATGTGTCGGAAAGACCAAGTCAGAGGCAACGAACATTTCGCCAATTAAAATATTAACCGCCTGTGCTGCAAGGGAACGGGAGGAGTGCTGGGCGGCAGATTCATTGCATTTGCCCCCCCTCTCCTGCACCCCCATTTATTTTACCTCTGTTCACAGAGTAATGCAGGTCACTGAGCTCTCTCTCCCCGAAGCTGGAAGAGTAGCTCAACTTCTCCCGGACACCCTCCTACCTTCGGAGGCTTTCCTAGGCGTCGTCAACCCACTTTCATGCCTGACTGTCTTAAGGGCTAGAAACTTGATTTAAAAAACAACAAGACTTGGTGGACTTTTTGATGATTTTGCAGAAGGGGATATAATAGAGAGAAGAGCCTGGTAATCGGCTAGGCTGGTCACAACTCCAGCAAATGCAGCTGTGGTGGCCTCTAACTAACTGAAGTGGAGGGGGGGGGGTCGCCTTGGAGAAGGAAATGCTTGAGGGAACCTGCTCTGACTGGCAGAGTGATTCTTTCTTGTATTTGGAGTGAGTCAAGCATATCATTGCTGTTCTCGTTCTCCATGCCACATGTGGCTCTGATAAACCCAGACTGTTCCGAAAGATACTGTTTCCTAGAAATTGGATTTTGATTGCCTGGATAATCCATTTACCTCGTGCTCAACTCCCCCTCCACTGTGTGAAAATTGAAAGCGCATTGCCTGTAGATTTGCTTGTCATGAAATGTAGCTACTAGGGTCGGTCTCTCTCTCCAGGGAAAAGCCATGAGCCATGATGTGCAATGAATGAATTGGGTGACCCCTTGTGGGAGAAAACGCTGTCGCCAAAGCCTCTCAAGGGAACCGGACCCTCAAATTCTCACCGCTGGAAACTGTTCGGACTCGTGTGGTATAAAAACCTGCCGTGATCCCTCCCTTTCCTTCCACTGAAGTCTCTCAGACAATCGGAGGCTGGCTGCCAGATTAGATGCAAGAGCTAGCTAGGGTGGGGCAGAGAGCGTCCACTCAATAACAGCCATTCCTCTGTCTGGAGAAACTGTTCTGTTGGAAATGTAGTCTCAACCTGCCCTGGTAGCATTTTCAGGTCTCGCCCTAAAAACTGCGCCTGCCCGCCCTGTGTTCTCAATTTTCTCATTAGAACAAAGAAAAAAAAATGCTTTTGCCCCAAAGTGACAAAACAGACAGCAGAGGTGGGCGACTCCCTAGACCGGGGAATAAATGTCATGGATTGCTAATCTGCTTTGCTAATCCAACTACTGCTTCCTTGCCCCCCCCCCCAGCTACAGATGGCAGTCAAGTGTCCTGACCGGAGGACACCTGCAGCTCCCCAAGTCTGGAACACCCCATTCCGCTTCCCAACTTGAGGGCACCAGACGGCACTCTCCACACACACCCTACCCCCCTTGAGCTGCTACACCTTGTTTCCGTTAGTATACCTAAGAGGGTCCCGAAATGCCCTTTCCCTCCTCCCCGCAGGGCCTTTGAATGGAACCCAGGAGTTCAGACACCCTTTTGCCCCCTCCTACTCCAGCCCTAAGCAAGACCCGGGTCGTTCCCCCCCCCCTTCAGCTCCAGTCTTGATTTCAGTTCTGTCTGATGGCAAAGCTCTCTCGCACAAGTCCTAGATCTCTCCTCCCTGCTTGTCTGTCCTAGCCACTAGGCACAACTCCCCTTTCCTAGTGTGGAACCAGAGCCTGCCTGCCCTTCCCAGCAAGGCTTTAACCTCAGCTAGGGCCCCAGGTCCAAAATTTGTTTCTGTACTAAGACTTCTCTGTCGGATAGTAGAGAGAGTAACTTGAGCACATGCAGAGTGCACGTTTCTCCCATTACTGAGGAACGACCACGACCAGTTTCCATGCTTCTGGGTTTACCTCTGACTGTAGACATCAGCTCCTGCCACCTAGTAACTCCCTCCCCTATTTATTTTTTTTTTACCTCTGTTCAGTACCAAACAGCATTGCAAGCGAGCAAGGAAGAGGAAAGAAACCAGTCCCTGAGGTTGTCCTTACAGCCAGTTTCTCGCATGATCTCCTCCTGCTCCGGGATGGTGACCGGCTGGGAGGGTTGGGCGCCCATTGCAAAGTTCTGTCCCTTCCCGAGGCAGCCAAATCTATTTGCAGGGTGTGCGCGTATCCCAGTATTAATATCTCGACAGCGAGTGACTTGAGAGCAAACTCACCCTCCCCACCCACAGCAGCTGCTATCAAGCTGTGCAGCTAATGGGAGGAGCCACTCGGGAAGAGCCAGGCAGGCAGGGACGGGTTACCTTAAGGTGGAAAGGCAGAATGCGCGCAGGGGTGCTGCAAATTGCAATGTCATATGCAAGCCTTTGAATTCCACAGGTCTCTTCTGCGGGCCCGAATGTTCAAAGGAGGGAAAAAGAAGCGACTGCCTGCTGCTGCTGCTGCTTCTACAGGGACTCCCCGCCTAGAAGGCAGCCAGGCCGCCACCACGCTGTCGACTGGATCAGGTTTACTTAAAGCGCATACAGTTGCAGTGCGGAGACACCAGAGGGCGCTGCTGGAATGGGTTGGGGTGTGTGTGTGATTAGGATAACATATACAGTACAGTACCTATGTAACATAGGTGTATATGTTATACTAATCACACACACACCCCAACCCTATTATCTATATATATTAGGAGCCTATAGCTGTAGCCCAGAAGAAGCAGATGGGATGTGCTCCTCCCTGAGAAGCCTTGAAGGAATTGGTGAGGTTTTCCACCCTAAGGTAAAGGTAAAGGTGACCCCTGACAATTAAGTCCAGTCGTGTCCGACTCTAGGGTGTGGTGCTCATCCCCAGTCAACCCGGTTTAATTTTGGATTGCACTAACCTCTTCCTACTCGAGAAAATGGTGACGGACCACAAGGCGGAATGTTGGATTTGAACCCATCTCCAGCGTGAAGAGAGTCACTCACTTTGACTGGGCCAACCAGCACCTTCAGAGGCAGAATGTGCCATTTTGTAGGACGCTGGCTGGCGTTCCCAGCAAGAGACCCCCCCCCCTTCCCCTGTTGACATCTAACACCAGGCACCCAGCTGTGGATGGGCCTCATTTTTCCAGTATGTGTTGACAGCTGCTTGTAAATCGCTGCCCCGGGCTGGCGGGTTAGCACCTTTCACACGAGGAGGCCTTCCTTCTGGTTTCCCCATTAACACTCTGCTGAGTTAGTTCAGGGAGCTGGTCTCCTGGGGAGGGAGAGATGGGGAGGGCAGAGAGGCCATTCATCTCAAAGGGGCCCTGCTTGAGTCCAGCCAAGGAGTCTTTCACCTCTGGCTCTGCTGCATAGAGGCCCCCCCATTTGTGGCCAAGCTTGCCCCCAATGGGACCGTCCTGTCGTGGTCTAAAATGAATTGTCCTGTTTAGAGGAGGAATAGGGGGGATGGTAAGTCCAGGAAGACTCCAAGATCAGTGAGGGACCAGGACCCAGTAGGACCCCAGGACCCTCCCAAAAAAGTTGAAGCAGAGGGCAGTTCCTGGGGGCTTCCGGGAAGGGGGCACCTTGCTGGCCCCTGTGAGCAGTAGGGTGCTGGGGCCTAGAGGGACTCACCTCGGCCCAATCCAGCTGCTGGGCTTTCTTGTGTTCTGCCTCTGTTCTCCTGCGCAAGGCGTTGCTGGCAGGTTTTCGTGAAGACTGGGGGCTGGTCGCATCTTCTGGGCGTGCGGTGCTGTCATCGGCATTGCAGAGGTGCCTTGTCAACTGATTTGGAAGACAGGCTGGGGGCTGGACTAGAGGTGACCTGTTGGGCGAGGCCCACCAGACAGCTCTTATTCTTGGTGGTGGGCCTGACAGGCCCATGGTGCTGAGAGGCGAGTGTGAAACGGACTGTGTGTGGTCCCCGTTTCCTCCACACAGAACCAGCCCAACGATGCATGCAGCGTACGTAACGGATCTTGGGTTGGTCCGAGTCCCAGATTATCCTGCAGCCACTTGAGGAGGCCAAATGCCTGGAGACCAGTTCTCTCCCCCTCCCACTGGACTGGCTGGGGGAGGCTCCATTTCCATAGGCGCATCAGTAAAGCTCTAGGATGAGCAGGATGTTTTCTAGCCTGACGACTAGGGATGAGTCAAACTGAAATGCAGTAGCAGTGCAAGAAAAACGGCACCAGACAGGTTGGTTTTCATTGAGCAAAATAGAGGTTTATATAAAACTTTTGGAGAGAAAGGACCGTACATAAAAGAAAGTCACAGGGGGTAGAACAGGAGGAAGATATATAAACACGAGACGTATAAATATACAGTATATACAACTTAAATATGTATATAAAGTATCTCAGTAGGCTTTTGTACAGTGTTTGTTTTTAAATTAAGAAAAACATTTTTAAAAGAACAATTTAAAGAGTAACAAGAACAAACCCCAAACCCCCCTCAATAGTTTTCTTATAACTTTTTGACATTAGGACCTGAGGCTGAAAATGTAAATAGTTTCTTTTAAATGGTCATATATATATTTCACTTAAAGTGTAGTTACAACCAAATCATCTGACCGGTTGTGGTCACCTTTTGTTTTAACTCTGATTTGAGTTAAAACAAGAGGTGACACAACCGGTCAGATGATTTGGTAGTGACTACACTTTAGGTTCAGAAATAATTCTATTTCTCCCCCCCCCCCACAACATTGCATTAAAAAATTAGTGAAAAGAAGTTGACTTTTCTGTAATTGAATTTTTTTACCATTTTTGAGAAGAAGAAAAACAGACACAGCGCCACCCTCAAGTTAACCCAGTATGTTCTATGAATTGCTCTGTGTCCTCGTCTGTCCTAGTTTCAAAAATAGTCCTACTTTTTCATGGCTAGAGAACGTTGGGCCAAGGGCAGACTTTGGTCCAGCCCAGGTCACGTCTCTGTGGCCAGACAAGCTTCTAAGCCACGTGGGCTGAGACGGCTGGCTCGCTGCTGTGCCACGGTCACCAGGCGCTGCCCCTGCCTGGGGAAAGAGTGGTATATCCACAGCACTTCTCTCTTGAAAGCACATGTGCCTTGGACGAACGGCAGGCATTTTTCAGGTTGCGGGGAAGCTGCTTGCAGAACAAGACGGTGTACACTTACCCTTAGTCCGCTGCGTTTGTCAACAAGGAAGCACCTGGGTTTGTGACGTGTCCTGCTAGCCACCGTTCAAGGGTCAGTGGGACTCTTGGACAAAGGACCCTCCCCACCCCACCCCACCCCTCAGCATCTCCTTTCCTGGCTATTTCTTTACAACCACACTGTCCAAATATATGTCTGGCGCTTCCTGGGCTGGGAGGGGCTGATTCTTTATACCTGCCCAGTGGTTGTGTGAAGGGGTGGCGTTTCTTTCCTTGAGGGAAGAATGGCGGTGGGCTTGGGGGGGGGGAGAACCCCTGGTATTGTAGGAAAAGCATCAACTGTTGAAAACATTTTTTAAATTAGTTCAGTCGTGGCACTTGTGTGGGAAAAGGACCCGCCTTTTCTACAGAACAGACCACCCTAGCGCAGCCCCCGCTATTATCCCCTGCCCTCCCTCCATCTCCTGCCCCAAATTAGGCTCCCTTCTTTCACCCCCTCGCAAGAGAAAACTCCAACAAACCTCTCCAAGGCCAGCTCTAACTTTCCACTTTTGTCCGCCGTTTCGGTTCCTAAGACCTGTGAGTCAGTCTGTGGTTCTCAATGCAAAAATAAATTTTTAAAAAATATATAGCAGCAAGAATAAATATTAAATATATTTCCTTTAAAAAAGGAGTCTTTTTATAATACTATAGCGCTCAAAAATTAAGAATGGAAAGATGTTGGCCATTCCAGGAGTCCATTCCGTCGGCTCTTGTAAACATTCCTTTAGCTGAGAATTTGAAATTAAAAAAATAAAAAGACTGATGTCAGATTCCAAAGCTTGGGCGGAGGTCTATCTTCTTTAGACCTAGAAATGAATCGGAAAGAGAGGAGGGGGAAGATATTAGAACACGACATAGCAGCTAAGCATGACCTCCTTGCCCTCCCTCCCCCCCACCCCGGAAGGAGCCCCCTGCCAGCTCCGGGTGAACTTTCCTGCTGCCCAAATTACTGAACAGGATCCCCAATCAGACGGTGGTTTCCTGGTGAGAACAAGCAGCCTCCTGGTCTTTGCGCCCCATGCGCCGGCATTCCTCCGCGTCCGGGACACTGGCGTTGCCTCCTTCCGGACAAGGTGACGGACGGGGGCCGCTGTTTGTTGATATGCATTTGCTTCAAACATGTATACCCCGTAGGTTCCCCTCCCACGAGGGAGGCGCTCAAGGCAGCTTGCAGCAAAGACTCAAGCTACAAAATGTTCCTAGCTTATTCTCAGTGTGTGGTGGTGGTAGGGGGTGGGGAAGGGGCAGGCAGGAGAAGGGATCCGGGTTCCAGACACCGACAACCCTGCAGCCGCCATTGTGGGGATTTTGTAGGAATTCTGTGAGATACGGATAGTGTGGTTTCTGCATCGTTTTTCTTGCATGGCTCAGGACTGCCCAGCTGAGTCTTTAGAATGTAGGGGGGGGGAGTCCTGTTGCCTGTGTTGTGCCTCCGGGACACCCCTGTCTATCCAGTCTGGATGACCTTGAAAGAACTGGAGGTGGAGAGGGGTTTAACCATCCACACACAGCGTTTAATTCTGGCAGTGCCAGTTCTCTCTTCAGGTCAAAGGGGCTGGGCATTGTGCGGTGGAGGCTGTAGTGTTGCTAAAGAGAGCAAAATGGTTCCCATCAAGCATTGGAAAGGGGAGGTGGCTCCAGTCCCTCACCCCCCCCCAATGGAATAACCCATTGTGCGTACTCACCTGGGCGTTGTCCTCGTCGCCAGATTCTCTCAGGTGCCTCTCCAAAAGATGGGTTCTATTCCTCTAATGGCTGGCAGAGCTGTCTAGCAAAGACTGACCGGAGCCTGCCTTTAGGAACACCACCCCTCGCGGCCTGCCAGAGGGGCTCTTCCACAGTTGCCAGCACCCGCGGATAACCATTCGTTCCTGGATAGTAAACGCAGCTCTGAAGTGAAGACCAGCATCGCGTAGAAGAGACTCTCCTCCCTCTGTCTGATTTGGACAAAGGGGCTCAGTGCAACACGGCTGCACTTGAGGATATGGGGGGCAGGAGGAGCTGAACCTCCTTCCCCCCCATGATCCAGTGGCTTCCTCTCTCCTTGTGGGGGGGGTAGAGTGACACCTGAAAAGGACAAAGCCTGGGGAGGGCACAGTTGTCCATTCTCCGGGTTGTCCCAGATGTCACTCCAGAAGATGGGGTGGGGCAAAATGCGCAGAAGGCCACTGAATTTTGGGTTTGCGTGTGGGGAAACCCCATTGCCCGGCCAGTGAGGTGCTGCAAGAAGAGGGCCCTGGAGCTGAAGGCAGGCCAGCTGCCGACCCATTGCTGGTGGGTCCCGGAGGTCCATGATCGGAGTACAGACGCCGTGAACCGTGATTTCAATGGCTGCTGAGCGACCATTTGCTTGCAGTCGGACTCCTGGAATAGCCACGTCTTCCCTTTGGACTTGCAGCCATCGCCAAGCCCCTTCTGTTTTCCTGCTCGGCCTGTGCGCAATGTGCTTCGCCTCGCTCCCTCCGCTGCAAGGCAGGCCTGTTGGGTGAAGGCTCCGCACTCCACACCTGTCTGAGCTGGCAGTGCCCCTAGAGGTGATCCTGTGGCCCCTGAGACTGGCACCTGCCAGGGATTCTGCTGCAAGCCACACGCTGGGCTCTAATCCTTCACGCCACCTCTGCCAGCTCAGACGACCCAAGCGAGGTGCCAGCTTGGCACGGAGGCCGCTGCAGCATCAAGATCTCTCTCAGAGGCTCGCCGACTCGCAATGTCCGGAATCCTTTGGATGGGGGTCACGCCGCGTCCCGTGCAGAACGCCTTGGATGTCCTGCTTATCCTGCGAGTTGCCCAATTAAGGTATCTCCCCCCCCCACGTCATTCTGCAATAACTTCAAAAGTAGCATCATCTGGCGCATGTCTGCTTGTTACCTGGAGCTGTGAGTGTGAGGACAGAAACAGCTGGTGCAATTGGTGGAGGAAAGGAGGCCCGGTCACAACAGCAAGCAAGTGCTGGCCTGGGAGAGAAGGGGGGCAGACTTCCCAATCGCTCCAGAGGCGATTTGGGCCAGGCCTTGGGGCCTGCTGAGAGTCAGGCTGCCCCCTTTGCGGAGGCCGTGTGGTGTTCCTAGAGGCAGTCCTCCGTAACGTTTCCAATACCATCTGCCTCTTAGTAGGGGCCTGGCCAGAGCCGAACCCATTTTGTGGAAGGGTACCCGAGACAAGCTGGAGAACCTGGGTTTCATGCTACGGCTAGGAATTGCCTCATGGGCCGGCCCTGAGACACCAGCATACTTGACTTAACATGTCTGCATTCAGAGCCGGGCTGTTTGTGCCAGTCTCGTCAGCTCTGTTAATTCCCCTCCTTGGCACCTGGGGTGACACTCCTGCCCCCTGCAGGCTCATTCCTGCAAATGTGATTTGTCCGTTTTTATCGCATCCCAATTGTCACCATTTATCACTAGCCAGTCGATGCAGGGTCATATCCAGTCAAGGCATGCATGAAGGAAAATAAAGAAAACGTTTGGCTTACCCATGTTATTTGTACAAAAGCTCGACCCGTTGAGACTTCCTGTGGAGCTCATCTATTGCATCAGTGTAAAAGGAGCCATGTACATTTAACGCGCACAGTGAGGCTGCTGGAGTGGAGACCCCGGGAGAGCCACCCTTGTCCCTGTGTGTGCCCCCCCTACCTCTAAGTGTGCTAGCTGGGACTATACACAGGAACGGGCTGTCGGTCAGCGAGCACTCGGGGGGGACAACGACCTGGGGGGCAAGGGCTGCAAGCAAGGACCCTGCAGCGTTGCTCTGGGGGAGGCCGCAGGGCAGGGGGCGTGTGGCTGTTAAAAGCACTCTTGGCATGCTCTCAGGTAGCGCACGCACGCTGTTGCTGGGGCGGAGAGGAAATGGAAAGTGGGCAGTCTGATGGGACAGCCGCCCCCTTGGGGAGCGGTGGGAAAGGGTTAGGTAAGAACAATCCTCTCACTGGAGGGCTTTTCAGACCGGAGCATCTGTGTGCCAGCCAACCAAGGCTGCGCAGGAGCAAGTGGAACGCTCCTACAGGCCGGCGTGCGCCAATCAATTGCCCCCCGTTGATGAACAGACTCTCAGGGCTCTCAGAGTCCCGTTCAATGGACTTCCTGAGGAGGGAGCAACCCAGTGCAACAGGGTCTTCGGAGACGGGGAACTCCCAGCAAGAGTCTCCACACACCCACCGTTTGTGAAATGTTGGTCTAGGCACAGCTGGAAGAATGCTGGACACGGGGGTGGGGTGGGGGGCTGGACACAGGATCCAACTCTCCACCCCCCACCCCTGGTTTAGGGGTGGTTTAGGCCAAGGCAGCACTGGTTCAGCACTGGTTTAGGCCAAGGCAGGTACTTGCATGCATCCGCACAGGCGTGCAAGCAGGGGTTTGCACCAGTAGTTAAGCGCTGCTGCCCTGACCCCCAGGATCCAGGGGGCGGTCAGGCAACACACCTGACCGTCAAATGATATCAAACACACCTTGGACATTCAGCACACTTCTGAAACTGGAATCCCACCATTTTTCCCCCAATGGTTAAAAGCTGGTTTCAAAGGACACTGCAAAAACACACAGCCAGCTTCCGGGTCAGTCGCTCCCCCCTGTAGCCTGCAGCCAGCGCTTAGCCCAGCTGCACTCCCACAGGGGCTTCTGCAAGGGGCTCAAATGGAAGCCTCTGCAATCAGATGCAAGCAAGGAGGACGTGCCGGAAAATCCTTCTCCCCGCAGGGCTTCCCTCATGTACAGAGTGTGGCACTTAACCCAGCAGAAGCAGCAAGTCAGCATTATGCCCCACGACTGGTAGGGATCCATGCAGTCATGGCATTTCCCGCCTCAGCCCAGGGGTGGGGGGAAGTTTTAGGACAACCCCCCCCCCCGCTTTCCTCCAAACAAATGCCTTGATTTTTCAGGCTTGGAGCAGCAAGCTCTGAAAAAACAGCCCTGCGGGTTTCCGGCAGAGTCCAGCATGAACAGGGAGAAGCCAACCCGGCGCGACACCTGCTGGCTACGGCTGGTTCCCAACGCACCTCCCCACTGCCCCAAGAAGGTTAAAATAAAATGTGGTGGTGAATGAAAGCATACATCGAAATATTTAAAAGACACACACATGTACAGCCCTCGACACCTAAGCAGAGGGCAGGACCCTGAGCCGAGAAGGTCGCCAGTCCAGCGTTCCGCTTTGCGTCACGAGCTGCCAGCTGTACGCCCAGCACAGCTGCTGTTTGAAAAGGGCCGTGCTTTGGTCTGCAGACTGCCCCCTGCAGCCCCCTGCAGCCCCCTGCACTAGTGAGCAGGGCCAAGGGCTGAGCACCTGTGCTTTACCTCGGTTGCATAGATGCACTGGGGCTCCATCTGGTCTGGGATGATGTAGATGGGGTGGTAGGTGCCTTCTTTGGGGTAACCAGCCGACGTTAGAGACCGGAGAGGCTCCGATTTTTTGCTATAGTGGAGAAGGAAGAGAGGAAGGAGCAAGTCAGGGGTTCAATCTGAATTACAGCCAGCAATTTCCTGAGTCAGAAAAAAATAGATTCTGGAGCTCCAGTCTGTTCGGGAGACGCAGCTTCAGAGGTGCCCCTCAGGTGCGGTGGAGAGGGCTGGTTCGGGTTACTCACCAGGGAGGAAAAGGCACTCTGCACATACTCAGGCACTACTGTAGAGAGGTTCTGACACTGAGCCCGGGTGCAAATTAAGTGTTGGTGATGGCGGTGATTCAGTAACACCCCCCCCCCCCCCGGTCCTCGTGCACTGTGGTCTCTTCTCTATTTGGGACGGTCTCAGCCCCCCCCACGTGGCTGGGGGGGCGAGGCCGAGTGTCGCTGGACTCAGAGGGACCTTTTCTGGCAAGCGAGTCTGACTGGGAGAGGAGTCTGGGGCACAGCCCTGGGAGTTGCGGCTCCCGTTACATCTCACCACGTCTCTTAAGCACCCGTCGTTCCCCCACCTCCCTCCCTCCCTGGAAAGAAACAGGAAGCAAATGCGAAGAATAAGAAACAGTCTTCACAATGGACGGAAGTCAACAGTGGAGGCCCCCCGGGGATTTCTGTGGGGCCAGGGCGATTCAAAATGCCCCAGAGATGGCTGGAAATGATCCCAAAGGGTGGCCAGTTTGGAAAGGGAGCGCAGCCGTGGCTGCAGAGCTCAGCCACACGTGGCGGGCAGATTGCGCCAAGAGAGAGGAGAGACATGGCCTCCAGAGAGGCATTCACACTCCAAGCGCACACGCTTGAGAGCCTCACGCCTGATGCCCACTTCAACAAGCACCTTGAAGCCACATTTTTAAAAAGGACTTTCGGCCCATACCAGAAGGAATGAACCCTTTAATACAGCTCGCCTTCAAGAACTTGAATCGGTTTTAAATCGTCAGCTCCCAGGTCATCTACAGTCAAAGGGTATCCAGGGTGGATTAAAAGGGACCCCTGCCCCAAAGGGAGGGGTCCACCCACCCAGACACCCACCCACCCACCCCAGAGCACCTACTTTGGTCTCATACCATCCAGGTGTGTGCAGAATACTTCAGGCTTTAAAAAAAAAAAAAAGTGGGGGGGGGAGAAGAAACTTCATCTCATTTCAAATGCCCATTAAATATATTTACTCTCCTAAATATATATTTACTCTCCTATTATATTACATATGGTATATACCGTATTGTCCCGAGTAGAAGACGCACCTGATTATAAGACGCACCCTTAAAGTTTGGTGCTATTAAAAAATTTTAATTAAATCACTGGCATTAAATTGCAACAGCCTGATTATAAGACGCACCCCTAGTTTAAAAACTTAAATTAGGAGAAAAAAGTGAGTCTTATACTCAGACCAATACGGTATATTTCCTCTCCTATTATATTACATATTATATATATTTACTTTCCTATCTCTAGTGCCGCTTTAAAGACTACGGGACATGCAAGAAGCCTCACAGAGGGGCAGCATTAATTTGCTCTCGACAGCAGCTTGGAGACTGCGAGAGCCCCGAGTCTTCTCCAGCCCAGTCTGTCCCAGAAGCACAGAAGGACACGGCCTTCGTGAGATGGAAGAGGGGTGGCCTTGTCCACGGATAGCACCGGCCCCAGTCGGCCAGCAAAACTCTTGCTAGAATGTACTCCTCTGGCTTTATGTCACAGACCAGCCCAGAAGTGACACGAGCCATCGGGGGTCCTATTTCCCCAGCTCCCGGCCCTCCATTCAATGGCAGCGCCGGCCCAGCAGAAGCTAAATAGTCTAGGGGGCTGGAATTGACAGCAAACCATCAGTTCAGGACCTGCGGCCCGGCCCAGCCTCCTCTGCACCCCCCGTTTTCTAGAGACCAGGCAGGACAGAAAGGACCACTTACTTCTCCAGCTTCTTCTTGCAGACGGATTCGCGGCTCTGGTCCAGCAGCTTCCTCTTACAGTTGAACTGGTCGCCGTGGAAGCGGGCATCCTTGTTCGACACCTTGAAGCACCCAGGAGAGATGAGGAACCCGCCGTCCCTCTCCTTGAGGTTATTGATGGCGGCCAGGTCGTTGCGGACACTGCTTTTCACAGCCTTGCGGCCCTGCCTCACGTGCCGCAGCACTGCGACGGCGGCGCAGGCTGCGAGCAGCAACGTCATGAGCCCCAGAGCAAAGGAGGCGGCCAGGGCCACGGGGAAAGGGCCCTCGGCCACCCGCTGGCTGCTCACGGGGGTGGGGAGCTGCACTTTGAACTCGCAGCTGGAGCCCATGTAGCCGGCGGAGCACTCACAGACATGGCCGGAGAAGTGCGTGTAGCAGGTGCCGCTGTTCAGGCAGGGGCTCGAGCCGCAGGCGTCCATGCGGGCGCTGCAGTCCTTCCCGCCGTAGCCCAGGGTGCAGGAGCAGCTGTAGCTGTTGGGGCCGTCCACGCAGGTGCCCCCATTGGCACAGGGGTTCCCGGCACAATCGTCGAGATTCAATTCGCAGCGGGAGCCCGCAAAACCCGGCCGGCACTTGCAGATCACGCTGCGGCCCAGGTCCAGGCAGAGGCCGCCTGGCAAGGAAAGGGGGGGAGGGGATGAGGAACGCAGGTACAGCCCAGCTGGATCAGGCCCAAAGGGGGCCTGTCCGGCCCAGCGCCGTTTCCCACAATGGCCAGCCAGATGGTGCTCCAACTGGGTTCTTCTGGGAGCGTGTGTGTTTCTAGGCTCAACAACCTTTCAAAACGATTTTTGTGGTCCTTTGGGGGAGCAAAGTTATGCCAGCTAAACGTGGCTTTGAAACCACTGTGTGTGTGTGTGTGTGTGTGTGTGTGTGTGTGTGTGTGTGCGTGTGTGCATGCATGCGCTGCTATACAGATGTGGCCTTAGGAACAGCAAAGTCATCACCTCTCACAAACAGGTCTTTAAAAAAACAAAACCACTCCATTGTGATATTCAAAACCCAGATGAGGAACAAGCTCCCCCCCCCGCCCGCTCTCCATTAATATAAGGTACCTTGGAGGAAAAAGTGGCACTCACTGTTCAAACAGGGGTTATTGCTGCACCGGTCGATCTTTTTCTCGCAGTTGGAGCCGTGGTAGCTCACTGGGCAGTGACACGTGTAGCCCCCCATCTGCTTCTCGGCGCAGGTGCCACCATTGAAGCAGGGCCCGTCGGCGCAGGTCATGGCGCTGACTTCGCAGTTTTTGCCGTAGAAGCCTTGAGGGCAGGTGCATTTGTAGTCGTTTTCCAAGTCCTGCAAGAAGAAAAGGAAGGACCCAATGAAGAGAGCTTTTTGCCCAGGAAGAGACAAGACCATTCACTGAGGACATCTCCTGCACGAGTGGATTGGGCCCTACTGGGTTCAATCCCCTAATCTACTACCCCCCTGCACCACTGCAGATCTATCGACATTTTAGGGGTCCGTCTCCTCACTCATGCTCAGTGTAATAAACAAACCTGTCATGTATTTTATATTGGATTTGCATTTCAGCATTTAAACCCCAAGAAAAAACCAGGCGAAACGTTTTTCTAGCTTAGTCCAGCAGTTCGTATCTTGACACGCCTACCTTAAAATTATCTATAAGGGGAAAAAAAAGAAATTCTGGGCAGCTGACCTCTTTCAGCGCTTACCTTACTTCCTTTACCAAAGAGTGAAGCACTTGCAAGATTTGCTTTGGCCCCCAAGTAGTTCAGCTCTTGCAAAGCTTAACAACTGCCGACAACTTGGTTCAAGAGACCAAAGGCTGCCTGCCACTCTTTAGGTGAAACAGACCCCATCCAAAGTAAGCTACAGGTGACCTCCTCGACATGGAGCAGGGTGTGTACAGGTCGGCCTGGATGTTGCAAGGCTGCCACCCTAAGAGTCCAGGTTGGTCGGCCTGATGGCAAGTCCGCATCAGGCTGGCTCGCCGTATTGCACAGTCCCCGTTACCAGATGCCGTGCCTCTCTGCAAGGCCAGGAGCCTGCGGTTTAGCGGTCCATTAAAACCAGGACCTACAGAAACACTCGTGGCCATGACATGAATTCCTCACCATAAACGGTTTTTCTTGGCATATTCCGCTCTGGCCAAGGGAGCTCGGATGGAACTTCCAGCAGTTCCTGGTCCTCATCCCTCCGTGATGCATTTCTCCGCCAGTTTGCAGCCCCTCCCTCCCTCCCTCCTCACAGTTCTCCCCACTTTCCATTTGGGTTGTGCTGCTGTGGCAGATCAAGGCCCTGCCTGACACCGGCCAGACAAGCAGCCAGTCTAAACCAGCAGTGACTGGCAAGGACTCATTGGGGCACTCAAAGCACCCAAATCAAACGGCGGACTTTGGTGGAGGGGTGAACCCCGAAATCAAAGCCTGTGAAGCACCTCCTAGGAGCCCAGCCTAGCAAGGAATCCATGCTCTGCTTCAGACATCTCCCCACCAGCGCCGACATATTCAGTGGATGGGACTGTTGGCAATTCCGTGGTGAGGGGGAAAGCACTCTACATATGGCCAGAGGTGCTTTTGCCACTTCCCATGTACTGGGCTGAGTCTGGGCATTACAGATTCCAGGGGCGACTCCTGGAGACCCTTTGTTCAAGTCACACCACACCAACCAGTGGCCTTCGAAATACAGCCATCTCCGTTCTGATCCAGACATGACTCTGGAGGTTGTAGCATTGCTTTGAAAATCTTTTGCGCGAATGCAGTTCGAAGAGATGAGCTTCAAAAGGTGAAAACAAAGAGGGAAGAGACCTGCTAGGAGGATCCAAACAGCCCCACGGCTGGGGGGGGAGAGGCTAGAGGTGGTCTCTTTAGAGAAGACACGGATGGTTGCTTAAAAGGACCTCTGGAGAGAACATAAGAACAGCCCTGCTGGATCAGGCCAAAGGCCCCTCTAGTCCAGCTTCCTGTATCTCACAGTGGCCCCACCAGATGCCTCCGAGTGCACACAGCCAACAAGATTTCCTGTTGTCACTCCCTTGTACCTGGCACAGAAAAAACCTACCTCTAAAGAGCTTCAGTGGTTATTGTCTATTTGGGGGGGAAATAGTTTTCACAAATACAGGGAGATGGTTCGACTTAGCAAGAAGACCTTTTCTATACTCCAAAGACTACATCACAAACTGGGTGAGGAAGACAATGTTAAAGCAGGCTGGAACCACTAAGCTCCACATGGGACCAAATGCCCTCAGAGGAGAAGCAGGCAGGCCAAGTTATCAAAACAGGACAAAGTTGGCAAGAAAACCAATTGTTTGCCCTGCCCACCATATAGTATAGAGACCAGCAACTAGCAGGACTCAAACCGGCCTCTCCAAGGACAACGAGCTAGCCATTTACCCGCCTGCCCCACTCCCCCAAAATAGGAGAGAGCAAGAGACTGAAAAATGAGCGTAGAAGCAAGAGGAGGGTCCTTCTCAAACGCTTCCAGAAGAGGATGGAGAAGGTGGAATGCACCGAGAGAGAAAGGACCGCTCTCTTTCCATGCACTTCCAGCCCTGCTGGTATGTGAGAGGGAAAACTGGTGGCTAGTTGTCGTCTTGCAATCGGGCCACTTGGTGGGACAAGGAACTTGGCACCCGAGCCCCTGCTCAAAACAGCCCACTATAGTAACACCTCTTGCTTAACAGGCCTGGAAAACAGGTAGGAGGGCACAGAAGTGACAAGAGGAGCATACAGTAGAAGCTTTAGGACCCCTATTCAGTGGAATCAAGAGAATTGGACTGCTAAAGTAGTTTGGGGGTTTTGAACTAAGCAAGCACGAGTGCAGCCACATAGTTCGGCACATCGAGGTGGTGTGAGCACACTGCTGCAAGGTAGAAGACAGATCAAGGTGAGGGTTGGAGGAGGAAGCAGGTCATCTGAGGTGGGTGGGTGGTGCGTGTGCCAAGCGCTGGGCAGTGAAACAGCGATTCTTGGAAACATGGCAGAAGTGCCCTAATGATCAAGGGCAGTAAAGAAAACTCCCAACCCAGCAGGTCTGCAGCACCCACAGTCCCCTCTGCCACGCCGTTAGGAGGGTCTGAAGAAGTTATACCACTTCCTAAATGCAGACATTTTCTCCTTCCCCTTTGTTTTGGTCCACCCCATCTCTGAAGGTTGATCTCTGCCCATAGGGCCAGGCAGCTCAACAGTGCGCTTGGCGTCTCTTCCAGCTGTCAGCGTCCATCCACCACTCAAGTTGCTTCGACCTGCAGAACCTGTCATCGAGATGCGCTCTGGAGATTGCCTGCCTGCAGGGCTGTTGTTATTCCACATCTAGACTCCTGCAGCGCCCTTTTCACTGGTTATCATCACCGCCAGCCTCTCAGGTCTAATCTTCCGCTGCCTGGTGTGTTTTCCCATTGGCTCTTCCAACCCCAGGGTCCCATCATCAGTCTGACCTGCCCCTTTGGGTTTCCACTGTAAACTTGCTTTGAAATGGCGTTACATTCTCATAACCTGCTTCTTACTAAATCCAGGCTTGTTCTCTTCATTCTGCAGCTTCCAGTCCTCTCCTTATAATGGCACAATTTCTCTCGCACCTACACAATATCAAGTTTCTATTCTGGCACATGGCATTCCTGTATCTCCGATATTTACACTTCCGTTTTTATAGACAAACTTTCAAACTTACCTTTTCTCTTTTCTCTCAGACTTGTATTTTCTGCTTCTCTCCCCTTCTCAATTTCACTGGCTGTCCCTTCCTTCCCCCCCCCTCGTGCCATGTGAATTCCAAGTGTGTTGTGAGAGATGTTGTTCATGTACAGCATGTAGCTGTTGTAGGCACAGATCACAAGGAGTGCTATTGACTTGAGTATGACTCCTCTAAGGTGCAATGGACTGCCAATTAAAAACACCAGAGTATTCCTGTCACTGAAAAGGACCAATCCCGTCTTCTGGTGTCAGAGTCTGCAGGCCCACCTCGAAAGAGATGACTCAATAGGCTGGCTCACACATACTGGCACATCACTGTTTAAACACCTGATCGCCTGAATTTATCCCATTCAAATGCATTGTGCTTAAGGGACAACTAGACTCCATAGAAAGCATGTACTGTGTGTGTGCCTGTGTGTGTAGTCATGTGCTTGTGTAGAATCCTTAGCGCAAACGGGGTGCAATTCCTTCCCCGATTATAGCTTACCTCCTGCCAGTCCATATCCCAGGCGCTCCTGGGCTGAGATCCGACACCAGGAGAAACGTACTTGGCCATAGGAGTGGCTACAGGGAGGCGAGCCCCCCCCCCACTTTTGCTCACATGTGGAGCAGCTCCAGATTTAAACAAGCAGGCCTGCCACCATCATTGCAGATGTGACAGCTCACCCACAAGTACTACTACCTACCACATTGGTCATGTGTGAACGGACCTGTGTTGTTCCCAGGCGGTTAGAAGACACCCTCCCCCACAACCCATCCTGTTATAATGTCAGGTTTCCACTCCTGAGATGGCCAGACGCAAAAGGGAGACACCTGTGCCTTATAAAGTCATTCCCCTGAAGATAGTTTTGACAGCAGAAGCTGCTTGAAATTGTTCCGACAAATCAAGACAAACTTGATGTGGGCAGTTCAGCATCCTCCACTAGGGGGCACCCTTTGACAACACATTGGTCATCCTCTCAGGTACATTTGCAGAGAGGGTTCAGCCGGCCTCCTGCAAGGGTTTTAAAAATGTGCCAAACCAGAAAAGGAGAAGTGACCACGATGGGAGCAGCTGGGTTAGAAAATGTTTTGAAGATCTTTTTTGTGTGTGGATTTACTCTCAAGGCTGATCTAGATTCAAGGTGCCCAACTGCTTGGTCTTCAATGAGTACGAATGTCAACGGTGAAGCGTTCAATCAACTCTCTTAACTTTAGAAGTGGTCTGGGAGGGTAAGGAATTAGAAGGGATAATTTACCCCATATTATTGGCGATATTTACCCCATATTGACCGACAAAGGAGATGAAAGATAAGCAACAGAACGACAGTAGGGACTGCAAAGAGCAGAAGCGAAGGCCCACTGGACTCCTATTCTCCAGTTTAAAAACCTTCCCTTGTGGTCAGCTTACGTTCTGGGTCAGCTTAACTTAAATGCAACGCTAACACCTCGGTTCTTCGCAAACCATAGTTGCCGTTTTCTAAGCACCATAGTTCTAGGCAGTTGTTAATGCAAAAGCTGAACTTCTAGCTCAAACTCGAGACCAGTGCAAGAGCACTTCACCTAGGCCATCTGACCTGCAAGGTGGCTACAATTAGGGCTGAGCCAGAGGGTTGGGGTTGAGCATCCACACACCAGGTTCAAATGCCCGCCGCTGGGTGGCTCATTTGGGGGCAAGTCACACTCTTTTGCCCAACTGGAGTCTTGTGCAGCTCGTCCAGCCAGGCTCGCCTAGGGAGACCTTCCCAGAGTGCTGAGCGAAACAGTACACCAACCCTGCAGCCCGAGGTGAGCCCCAGGAGCCCATTTTGCCCCCCACTTGAAAATGGCTTGGACAGCAGTCTTTTCTGGGTTTGCCACCTCTCTGTGAAGCATCCACCATTGGCTTTTGTTCCTTTGCACGCATGCGCACACACTCTCCACCGCTTCCTGGACTGATGTAGAGATCCTCCTAAAACATCATGTGCGCTAATGGGGCAAAGACAATACGTTATCTTTCAAATAAAGATATTTCTCTTCTGACAGCTGACTTAGCCTTGGATGGCTTCCAGTGGGGACCCTTCTTCTTCAGTGCTGGTCCATGAATGGCTGCTTTGAGGGGACACTCGCAAGGTAATCCTCAGGCACTATGAGGATATATACAGGGTGAGGACGGAGGCTGATGGGTATCCTTATTTTACATGGTAACTGAATTGCACAAAAGATCGCTCCCTGCACATCTCAGCTCTCTTTCGCTTTTTTTAAAGTGAAAGATAAAAGCATGTTTCTAGCCCTTATGGCTGCACCAAGACGCTTGTAAATAGTATAGGACAATACCTGGTGTTTTAAAGAATACTGTGGGGCTGCAGAACGGTGGGGCTTCTCCCGGTGCAGAACTCTCTTGGCAAGCCATGCTCCAGATTTTTTATAGCGCTCACAAGACTACGACTTCCATGGCACAGCTACACTGCAAGCTCTCACCTGGGTTGCACCCAATTCAGCTGTCGCCATTCCATGTCCTAGACTTAGGAGGGATCGATTTGCAAAGGGGCCAAGCCCTTCTATCCAGCTAGAGTCCCCACAGTTCCAGGGGGGAAAACCCACGACAGTTACACTGTATTTGACTTTGTATCACTAGCTCAACCCTACTCCCAAAAGGACTGGGGTGACTTGGGTCTACAACACACTGTTTACAAGTCGAAACCAGCGCCTTCAGTGCTGTTTAGGGCTCCAGTCCCAGGAACAAAGGAAAACACTGGTCCTCCTCTGCAGAAGGGTTGTGCGTTTCTCCCGCAACTCTCTCACAGGCACACACTTTAAGTACAGACATATATTCCCCCGACACCTCCCTTCCCACTGACAGATTACACTCAATGAGGGGAACCCCGGGAATGGTCTCCTGCTTCCCAAAGGGGCAGCAGCCCCCCCCTCTGGGGCAGGCAGGCAGGGCCCCCACCTTAGAGCTAAGTGGCCCTTCTCTGGATAAGACTCAGAGTAGGGGGCATAGAGAGGCCTGTGCTTCTGCTCTCTCTCCTCATCAGCTCCTCAGTTCAAGTACGGAAAGCAGAAAGACTACAGGGGACTTGGGGGCTGCAGAATTGATCTTCTCCCTCCCTCAGACGGGCTCCGACTGCCCCCAGGATCCAAAGCACACAGCCAGCAGCGTATCCTACAACCCGGGACGTTTGCAGAAACTGGGGGGACGGCGGCAGCACATTCTGCAGCCTCAATGGGGTCTCACAGCTCTAAGGTGCCCTCGGAGGGGTGAAAGCACACCACAAACACACCCCAGGAAGCTCGACACCCCACCCTGCTCTATGGGCCATATGACGGGTTCAGAGAGAGAACGGCAGTTTGCCCCGGGCCAGTGAGCGAGCGCGTGGCCGACATGAGGCTTTGCAGCTCCCGCACTCAGGCCTGACACCACAGCAGCTCTCCACTGTACGTGACATCTGTGGACACCCCACGTCACATGCCACGGCCTCCATGCAGGTGCACCCTGGGGGCAGTCTTACGGAGACATGCTTCTGAACCAGTCCTAGGCGCCTGTCCTTGTGGGAGGGGCGCGCTACAGGAAACCTGCTTGTGGGGCAAGGGGTGGGGCGGGAGGGTTTCAGGGGTAAGGTGCCATACTGACATTGCAGCTGCCTCCGTTCTTGCAGGGGTTGCTGTCGCACTCGTTGGTCTCGACCTCGCAGCTCACCCCCGTGAAGCCCGCCCGGCAGCTGCAGGTGTAGCTCCCCTGGCCCGTGTTGGTGCAGGCAGCCCCGTTCTTGCACGGCCGGTGGTTGGTGCAGTAGTTCAGGTCCTGGTTGCAGAAGAGCCCGCCCCAGCCCTCCTGGCAGTTGCACTGCCAAGGCTGCGTGCAGGTGCCGTGCAGGCAGCCCGGGTAGCGGACGCACTCGTCGCAGAAGGGCCCTTGCCAGCCGATGCGACACTTGCACTCCCCGGGCTTCTCGCAGTAGCCGTGGCCGTGGTTGCAGCCAGGCAGACAAATAGCTGGAAAGAGTTAAGCAGAGCGGGGGGGGGGGGGGGGGGAGAGGAGAGAGAAAGAGAAGGAGGGAAGCCGCTGCTGTTGCTGTGTCGTTTTCAGGAGTCACACCAAACATCTGGCGCCTGCCACTGTGCCAAACAAAGGCCCACGTTCCCCCCCCCCCAAAAAAAAAACCAAGCCACCAGGGGATGGAGCCTGGCTGGCGGCTCTGAGAACACGTGCCCCCTTTTCATCTCTCGCTGCTCCCTATTGTTCCCCCAGAACAAAAGCGGAGTGTCTGGGGGGGGGGAAGGAGAGAGGAATTCTTCTCTCCCCCTTCCGCACCCACTTTGAGAGCACCGTAACAAAAGAGCCAGGAACGCGCCTCTCGCGTGACACGGGTTAATTATCCATCCCCCAACCTTTCTCTCCCCCCCCCCCGGAAGTTAACCAGCCCCTCCATATGCTGAGGCTCCAGGGGGAACCTTTGTGATGCAATTAAAGCGTTGCCAGGACAGGGGCATTCCCCAGGACCGTAGCCATTTCCCTGGAGACCGACACGTTCTCCGAAGAAAGGGGGGCAATCTAGACAAGCATGCCCCCCCCAGCACTGCTGAAGACCTGGGGCCTGGGTTCAGGCACCCACGGAGACAAAAAAAATCATTTTTGGAATGCATCTCTTTACTGCATAACAGCAGACAAAGAAGCCAAGCATTCTGGGTGGGTCAGAAGAAATCACTTCCAGGCACATTTGAGCTCCGAGACCTGCTGTAGTAGAAGTGGCCGGCTATTCTCTCCTGGGGAGGCACTGAATGCAAGCTTCCCCCCCCCCCAGTGGTACAAAAGGACAAATGCCTTTTGCTAGGGATGGCTGGATTCCCATTCGATGCTTCCATTGATTGCCTGGCTGGATCAGACCACCATCTCACCGGCAGAGGCCAGTCAGATTCACCTGAATACTCACAAGAACGGCCAACCCTCACTTGTCTGGAGGGCCAGATACTCTGAGGTAGCCTGCTCTTGTACAAGGAGGTTCCACCTATCTATTGTGGCTGTTGACAAATCAAGTACATGGTATTGTTTTGCTTTGGTTTTTTTAAGCTATGACTTCATTGAGGTTTATGTGACCCAAACAACAATTAGTCAAAATGATGTCAAAGTGTCGGAAGGTGAAGGTCTCGGGAGCCTCTCCGCAGACCAGAGCTCACTGTCGCCTCCCTACTTGAAGGGGCCAACTATTTCTCGGAAAACCTTGGCAGCAGGGACGGCTCCCCCCACGCCCAGGAGGGAAGTGAAACCTCACTAGGGAAGTCTCAGGCTCCGGGCTCTGCTCCCCCCGTCTCCCTCCCCCCAGAGGCTACTTACGTTCGGAGCAATATTCGCCCCGCCACCCAGCTAGGCAGATCCTGCTGCCCAGCTCGTCGCAGGCGTAGTGCCCAAAGGTGTCGTCCCGCGGCCTGCAGTAGTCCGAGCAGCTCTCCCCGTAGTAGTGCTCGTCGCAGGTGACGTGGTAGGAGTAGCGCAGCTCGCTCTGGTCGCCCAGTTGCACGTCTTGCGACCAGTCCTCGCCCACGGCCAAGCGGCGGCGTGTGGCCAAGCGGCTGATGAGCTTCTGGGCATCCTCTAGAGAGGAAGAGAGAGGGAAGCCAGGAAGGACATGAAGCCCAAGGGAAGAAGGCACGGGCGGGGGACAGACTCTGCCAGCCAAGAACAAGGGTCACCAGCCCTCCAGTCTGGAGACCCGGCAGAGAGTCCGGAAAGGCCCAGAGTTGGTGCTTGGACTGCAACAAAACAGCACTGACTAAAACAAAGAAGTGGACCAACCAGACTAGGCACCCAGGATGGCACACCGAACTTGGTTTCATCCATACCTGCACTGAAAACAAGCGCACCTTCAGACCAAAATGGCCGCTTTGCCTGGCAGCAGCTCTCCCAAGCTTTTCTCCGCTCCACGAATCAACATCCTTTTAACTGACCTTCTCCCATATATTCCGGCCTGCCCTCTCTTAGGTCATCTGAGGGGGCTCTTCTGCGAGTGCCACCTCTAGCTCAAGTTAGATGGATGGCAGCACGTGGGCGAGCCTTCTCTGTTGTGGCGCCACAGCTGTGGAACTCCCTGCCAGGGGATCTGAGAACCACCACCCCTCCCCCCTCGTGGCTTTTCGGCGAGGGCTCAAAACGTTTCTGTTTCGTCTGGCGTTTGGGTGATGGGTTGACGTCTGACTTCTGGGTCTCAAGATGTTTGTCACACACACACACACACACACACACACACACACAGAGGTGAATTTTATTGTTCTTAATTTATTTTATGTATTGTTTTAAATTATGTCTATTTTTATCTTTGATGTTGTAAGCCACCTTGGGCATTTGCTTTGGCATGGGATAAGATGGGGTATAATTTTTTTAAACAAACAAACAAACAAACTGTCAAGGACTCGTCTAGCAATAGGCCCCTCTTCAGACTGTACGGGGAATGCCGGCTGGAACCTCAGAAGCCAGAGAGGCCACTGAATCAAGTTTGCAATAGGCTTACCATCGTCCCGGAATCGAGGCAGGCTTCGGCCTAGTCCGGGCCCGAGCCGCTCCCAAGGATGCACCGCGGCTGGCCAATGGGCTTCCAGAACGTCCGGTCGACGACGCGACCGAAGCTGGAACCCCCGTTGGCCAGCTGCGGCGCATCCTTGGGAGCGGCTCGGGCTAGGCCGAAGCCTGCCTCGATTCCGGGACGATGGTAAGCCTAGCAATGGTATTAGCGTCCCTGCCTCTCCCCTAACTAGCAAACCCAGGATAAAATATGCAGAATAGATCAGTACTGCAGACCGGATTGTGCAAAGCAAGAGTAGCTGTGCAAAGCGACTCCTCGGCACGTTTTAAAGAGGTCACGGAACGCGTCGCGGCCAGAGGAGAAGAGCAGGCCGTATTCCCAGAATGCCCCCCTGCGCAGGAAGGATGAGCGTTCTTTGAACAGGGGATCAAGGGAGAAGTTTGGCTTCAGACACATGGAAGAAACAATTGTTATCGAACAACTTTCGAATACTGAGCAACTAAACAAAACCATCATCTTGTTGAAATACAGCCGGGATTGTTTAACAACAGTGAACCCTGAGATTATCAACAACTGAAAAGTTTATCTATATTCTCCTTTCTCGCTTGCTGCACTCTGATCTCTCTTTCTTAACTCACTTTAAATGCCTGATCTGAAATACTTTTTGCGTTAAATCATTCATCAAAATGCATGCCGTTTTTTCCTTATACTGCATAGGCGGTCCTGCAAAATTCTCCTCCTTTATACGCCTTTGCCCCCATACAGATGCATGGGGCATATTGGAAGACGAATATCTCTTTCAACTAGGAAGAACATTTAGATCAATTATTTCTTTCTCTGCTCCATTTTGCTTTTAAAATTTTGCAGCAGAGGCACCATACAGGTGCATTTTAAGAAAAAATGGGGGCATTTCTAGTTTTCTGTTCCGCTTACTAATACCCACAAAAATGGGAAGGTTTTATGGCACTGAAGCATTCTATAATTTTTCAAAAAACTCTTCACTACCAAAGTTTGAGAGATAAAATACACAAACACGCAAAAGTCTCTTTTACAGAAACTTTTTATATAAAGAACAAGTTTACTTTTAAATATAATCAAAAATGAAGGATGCTGGGGGGGGTTTTCTACATAGATATCCCTGCAGGAATTTCCCCCCTCGTGTTATTTGGATTTATTTATTTAAATGATTGATGATTCTGCCTCACCCCCTCCCAATAAATGGAGCACTCATAGCTGTGTACAACATAAAGAAAAAGGCCAGTAAAATGCCAAAATAGGAACGAAATATAAAATGCCATCAAAAAAAGCCATCAAAACAAAACATAACCCCAAAACTTCAGAGCAACTATTTAAGAATGCATGTAATTAATGGTTGCAGGGGTTAATGAGGTCGTGTACCAACAGCCCCTTGCAATGTGGTTCTCTTGTGCGTACTAAAAACGAAACTCGCGCCATTACCTGTGGACGGTTCTCCTGACTCGGCCCTCCAGGACTCAATGATGAGGGAAAAGGTGCCCTAAGGAGAGAGAGACAAGGATGGAGAGATCCAGGGAACCCGGGACCGTCTTCAAGCAAAGCTGTCTTTGGGTTATGGCCCCTCCTCGTACAAGAGGAAGCCAGACAACGCTGGGGGGAGAAGCCTGGGGCTCCACAGCCACCCCCAGGGGACAAAATCTGGTGTAGGGAGCAGCATGTCGGGCAGTAGCCTAGGAAAAGGCCTCACCGGCCACTTGAAGTGGAAGGGGACGCGGATGGGGCCACTCGTTGCCACAGCACTGCGGTCCGCGGGAACGATGTCGCTCAGCGCTGCCCCAAAGGTGCAGGGGGGTTCGGGAGACACCACAGCCTGGGCGTGTTTGAGGCAGACGCGGAAGAAGAGGCGGCAGGGGTGGCCCCCCCGGCACAGGCTCCGGGGGCTGCTGGTGGTGAAGGAGTGCACCTGGAGCTCAAAGACGCCAGCTGCATCAGCCTGTGGGGAGACCAGAGGGGGGCACAAGTTTACACAGGAGAGGCAGCATCCCACAGCCCCCCCACTAAACTCCCCCCCCCCAACAACCTCAACAGGACACCCAGGTAAGGGAGACAGAGACATTTGCTCATAGGTGAGCAGGCCAATCTCAGAATTGTGCTCAGGATCCAAACAAAGCAGTTTGGAGGCTCAGACCCATCCGTCATCTTTGGAACGGTGGCCAGAGGAGCTTATCCTTACAACGGTCCCCTCACACACACACACACACACACACACACACACACACACACACCTGTATACAAACGCACCCCAGAGGAAAGCCTCTCTTGCAACATAGAATTAGCTTATGGAATAGGCTGCCACCAGATGTGGTCATGACGGCTTTAAAAAGGAATTCAAGATGTTCATGAGAAGAGGTCTATCACTGGCGATTAGACACAAGGCCAAATGGAACCTCTCTATTCAAGAGCAGTATACCAGATGCAGGGGACAAGGACTGAGGAGGGCTACTGCCTTCATGCATGCTTGCAGACTTTGGAAAAGAGGATATT
Source organism: Plestiodon gilberti rubricaudatus (assembly GCA_026170595.1). Taxonomy (NCBI): domain Eukaryota; kingdom Metazoa; phylum Chordata; class Lepidosauria; order Squamata; family Scincidae; genus Plestiodon; species Plestiodon gilberti. The sequence goes on from JANXHW010000011.1 coordinate 11,604,466, forward strand.
GGACAAGATGAATCTTTGGCCTGTTCCTAAGGGAGGAAAAACTGTTTCATAGGGCAAGATTAAAAGAGCACATATCCGGAAAGCAGAGAACCCATAGAAAGATCACAAGATGCAGCTCTAGAAGCCAATAAACTTCTAGATTCTAGAACTTCTAGAAATGTAATTCATCTATGGAACTCCTTGACACAGGATGTGGTGATGGCATCTGGCCTAGATGCCTTTAAAAGGGGTTTGGACAGATTCATGGAGGAAAAGACCATCACAGGTTACAAGCCATAAGCAACCTCCTGGTTTTAGAAGTGGGTTTTCTCTGTGCCAGGTGCAAGGGAGTAGCGACTGGACACAGGTCTCTTGCTGTCTTGTGTGCTCCCTGAGGCATCTGGTGGGGCCACTGTGTGATACAGGAAGCTGGACTAGAGGGGCTTTTGGCCTGATCCAGCAGCTGGGCTCTTCATAGGTTCTTAAACCCATACAGGCATCTCGATCTGTGTGCTCACTGTAAGGGTTTTTTCTGATTCTTCCGGGCTTCATTGACTTCACAGTGGAGGCGGTGGCGAGTTCGAGTCCTCTGCTGATCCATGGCATTTGCCTGTGTTGCGGTGTCAGAAGTGCTGGTGCAGACATGAAGCCGCCTCACGCTAGCTCCACACGGTCTGCTCTGCCAGTTTGAGGGAGCTCCTCTTCCCAGTGCTGCTATGCTGCATGACGACCTGGTCGCTTAGCCAGGACTGAACCCGGGGCAGCTGGGACCATTCTCCCAACAGGCCTGTGAGGGCGGCTGAGCCGAGACAGTGGCTTGCCTGGGACTCGGCCAGCTGCGGGGGTGGGGTGGAGGCCTGAAGGGGATCACAAAGCTGCAGGAGTTGCAAATACTGGGATCTGCTAGTGATGACAGGCAAGCAGCACTTGGGGGAAGGCGAGGGAGAGTCTTCCCCCCCCCCCAGCATGCCCCGACTCTGTAAGCCAGTGGTTCCCAGAGTGGGAGGTGTGGCTCCCAGGGGAGCCGCGGAAACCAGACAGGGGGAGCCGCGGAGCGACATGGAATCCTCTCGGAAAACAGTGCAATGCCAATTGGCCGGCAGCAACACAATGTAATGTAATGGGGAGCCGCAGCCAATGGTCGCCAATGGACAAGGGAGCCACAGGTCAAAAAGGTTTGGGAAACACTGCTATAAGCAAACAGCTGGAAGAAGGCTCGGTTTCCTCTTCTATTTGTCAAGGTAATACCTAGAGCAGCCAGGTGGGGGCTCTGCTGCCAGGCCAGAGAGTGAGCCTGGCTATTCAAGAGAGCCATCCCTCCTGGTCTGCAGATTCCTTCACATGTTCTATCGCCCCAACAGATCGTTGGCATGGGGGGGGGGGTACATCCAGAAGTTTGGGGGGGGGGACACACAGTTCACAAGAGGCTGAGAAGCAATCTATTAACCAACCACTGGTGGCATTCATGATGACAGACACACGCAGCTGCTCTTCTGGAACCATGAAAGGCGATTCTGAGCATGTACAGAGTGCCGTCTCCTCACTATGAAGGCACCGCCACCAAGACACACTGAGTGAGGGGGCCATCAGGCAGGCCTCAACCCCAGCCCCTCTTTTACCCCCAAATCCACCCAGGACAACATCAAATTCAAGACCACCACTTCCAAGGGCAGGTCCTTACTTCTCGCAGCCTGACTATCCCACGGGAGCCCATTCGGTTTCCAAACTCACTCAGCAGCAGGGATTTTTTTTCCCCCCCTGCAAAATGTTTCCAGCAGGACGGAGCCTTTCCGAGCCCCAAACGGGACTCTTCTACATACACAGGCGGACAACTGAGTTATGGCCCCTCCCCAAGAAAAAGAGGCATTTTTTAAAAATACAGCCAGGTAAGAACGCTTTTCGTTTTAACAAAGTCCACACACTTCTGAAGAAGACAATGGCTTTGCGGTCCTCCCCGTGGTGTTTGGCCCAGTCCAGGGCTGAATGCCTTGAAGAGCTTTCTCCAACCCCCCCCCCCCGCCCTCCAAGGACGCAGGCAGTCGCAGACAGCATCCCGCGGTCCTTGTCGCCGCTGATGGGGGGGGGGGGCCGGCGGCAACCGTATCGCTCTCCAGAAGGTGACAGCAGCACGCATTGTTCCATGGAGTTATTATCACGACCCGGGTAGCAACCCGAGTTGATCGCGTGCGTCTTAAATGTGTTAAATCTGGATTAATTTCCATATGAACCGAAACGGAGGTTTGGAGAAAAACGCGCCCTGTTTTTCACAGGACAATAAAGGATCTGGAGCCCCCGAGTGTTAATTGGCAAAAACAGACACACCGTCCCGAAAGAGAGGAGCGCGACCCTCAACTCGGGACACGCGCCCTCCGCCTCGGAACTAGTGAGTGACGTTCGTCATCCCCCAGTTTCCTGCCCCCGCGGCCGCAGCGTCCCCTGCTGCCCGCGGCCTCTGCAGCGGTCTGGCGAGATACGGCTGACCCCGGCCCGGCTTCGGGCCAAACCCCAAGAGGGACCCGACGCTTCAAAACGCCGAGACGCGCACAGCCCGGGCTGGGGGGCGACCCCACCCGCCCCCCATTGCCATACCAGCTCGCGTCCCGGTCCCGCCGCATCCATGGCGAGCGCGCAGGCGGCGACCGGACGAGCGCACTCACCAGCCGGGCGCAGAGCAGAGCTAGGAAGCCGGAGAAGAGGAGCCGCGGACGAGCCATGGGGCGGGCGGAGTCCCTGGAGGCGCGACGTCGTCCGAGGCGGGCGGGCGGGCGGGCCGCGAGGGAGGGAGGGCGGGAGCAGCAGCACCCCACCGCGGTGCGGAGCCGAGAGTCGAGCGCGCGCGCACCTGCCGAACGGGCCGGCGAGGCGGCCGCCAGGGCGCTTTATACGCGGGGCGCGGCGGCCCCGCCCCCCGGCCCCGGTCCGTGGGGGCAGCCCGGGGAAGGAGGAGGCGGGGCAAGCCCCTCCGGCTCCGCCTCGCTGCCCCCAAAGCAGGGCAGGCAAGGAAGGGGCGCCAGCAGGAGCGCCTGCCAAAGAAGCCCCGGGAAGCGGCCACCAGACTGCCCCGGCTGCGCCTGCAGGTGCCCAGGCGGCAGCATCACCCCGCTTTCTGCAGGCAACAGGACGACGACGACGACGACGACAGCCTGGCTGGGCAGCGAGCGCGCAGAGGAGCTGGAGCTGCTGCTGGAGAGAGACGGCAAGAAGGACCCAGCCAGAGCAGAGAGAGGCGCCGAGCCGTCGCACACACCGCCCGCGGCAAGCTGCGCTCTCGGGCAGAGGCGGGCGCTCAGGTGAACCGACCGACGCCAGTGAGCCAGGGTCGCTCTCGCCACCGGACCTCCTCCTCTCTCGGGCTCTGCTAAGAAACGCGTCGCTTCTCCCTTGCTACAGCACGGCCAGCAGAAAGTTAACAGGTTGGAGAGGTCGCGCTGGGGAAAGCCGCCACACTGGTTGAATTTCTGCCTGTCTGTGGCACCATTGTTAAAAGCAAAGGCCCTGTGCCAGCGACAGCCCCCCCCCCCCCCAGCCCGTGTTGCTCCCCAGCCCTGTGCGTGCAAGTTTCACTTTTGCTTCACAAGCCAGGAAACAAACTAGACAGGTCCTTAAAAAAAAAACCAACCTACCCAAACTCAACACGGAGGACAACGTTGTAATTCACAGCAACCGAACGCTGGAAAATGTAACAACATTTTGAAAAAAAGTCTGCAAGTAAACATCCAGATACAACGGAGACTAACTTCTCTAAGAGTGGTCAGTTGTCATGTGCCATGCCTACTACTTTTATTTATTTATTTTCACATTTTTTTTATACCACCCTTCCTCCAAGGAGCTCAGAGTGGTGCACATATTTCCTCCCCTCCTTTTTGTCCTCACAACAACCCTGTGAGGTAGGTGGGGCTAAGAGATAGTGACTGGCCCAAGGTCACCCAGGAAGCTTCACGGCTGAGCGGGGATTTGAACCTGGATCTTCCAGGTCTAAGTCCGACTCCCAAACCACTACACCATCCTGGCTCTTTTAAAGCCCTTGGATTTGTTGATGCTAAGTCGGGACTTCCAAAGTTTCCTTTTGCAGCTCCTTGCCTTCTCTAGCTGAAGGAGCCTTTCCTGGGTGGGTAGAGAGAGAGAGCCCTCCTGCAGTATTTTCCCCAGATGGAAGGCTGGGGGGGGCGCTGCAGGAGCCGCAAGAATGGAGGGCTTCAGCTGTATGCTAATCCCCGCATCACCTGCCCTTGGTTGGCGGCGGCGTCATCTCAGTCCAAGCCGCGCTTCTGGCTCCCGAAGTCTCCCTCGCAGCATCACCCTTGCTTGGCAAGCCTTCGCTTATCTGCCTGCAACAACGCTCTCTGTGCATTCGCCTGGTCTCACTGTGGAGTTGCTTCCACACACACACACACCGTTACTCACCACATTCATCCCATCCTGCACTCTGTGGCCAGGAACAGTAATTGATATATCAGGGCTGAACTCCCAGAAAATAGACTGAAGAGAACCTAAAACCAAGACAGGGGTTTGTGAGAGGGGGGGGGGTCGTCAGGAGGGTCTTAAAACACAGGAGACTCAGAGCAGGAAAAAGAACTTTAGCTTTTTAAAAGCTTGAATCTGATCAGTTTCTTAGGAAGAGTACACCAAAATACAACGCAAGCGCTGGCTGCTGTTTAGCCATTTTCCGTGTTTTTCTGCCTCATTCCTTCCATCTGTCTCTATGTTTCTTTTAACTGGATCAACAGAAGGTGATGAGGGATCATGTGCTGAAGGGGTCTGTGAAACCCAGAAACTGGCATGTACTAGTCATCCCCCAGCCTGCAATGGCAGATGATTCCAAGCAAAGACCCCCATCTTCAACGACCTGACCAATGTCAACACCCGGAGGAAAACTTCACACAGTGCTCTGGCGTGGGCAGCATTCGGTTTGGGGTCGCTGGCTCTACACCCACCCACCCCGTTTGAGGCCCGGCCACCTGGTCTCGGCTTGGGTCAAGCACTGACCTGGGATTCGGCTTTATTATGCTAATGGGAAGGCGGGGAGGAAGGGGGGGCTCTGCTCGGGGCTCTGCTGTGAGCCCAGCCCAGGGCTGCTGGCTGTGGCTTCCTTCCTTGCGCAGAAGCGAGCCAAGGAAAGGCCACCTGCCCAGACAAACAGCCCCAAGAGCACATGATCCGCCCCCAACATTCCCCACTGGACAGAGGAACCGCCACTCTTGCTTCTGGGTTCACGGTCACCAACACAGAAATAACCGGTTAGTTAACCTGAGAATCTCTGCTCTAGCCAGCTAATACCGTACAGACGAAACCAGGGCCATGCTGGTGGTGGCACCCCGATCCTCATGGCGCACACGCACACACAGAATGGGCACTGGAGAGCTGCTCTAGGGCAACTGATCAGCCCTCGACAGTCCACCTCATGCACACGCCCGCCCACCCACCCCCAGCAGGGCCTTAATGCCTTTCCCAGAGACGCGCCACGTTCTCTCCTCCCCCCTCCCCTCTCCAGAATGCATCTGCCAGAGGAAGGTGTCAGAGGCAGCGGGGAAGGTGCGACAGCCAGCGGGAGGCGGCAAATTCCTGCCATGTGCCCGGCAGGGTGTGAAATGCAGCCCCTCCCTCGGCCCCCAGGGGGAGGACCAGCTGAACGGGAGGCAGGCACACTCTTTCACACCTGGACACATGGTGGGGGGAGGAAGGGGGGTCAAGCTGGGTGGGGGATAACAAAAAGCATTCACACATTGACCGGTGGGGAAAAGAAAAGACCAGGGCGAAGGAAGACCGAAACATGGGATGATAGATCCATCCAGGTGGTGCTGAGAGGGAGCATGGCTGACGCAGCCTGGTCTCAGCAGAGCCCTGCCGCCGGATCAGAACAGGCCCAGCACCCCGTTTCTCACAGCCCCCAACGAGCAGCAGGGCACACGGACCATAGGACTGTTCTGCTCCAGTTCCAGCAACTAGAATCCACTCACTGACATAATACTCCAGGTCTACCTGGCTAGCAGTTTGTCTCCGACAGTAGCCAGGCCGATGTACCTTGCTGGTGGGCTTCCAAGGAGTAACGGTAGCGGCCTTCCCATCTGGACAATTCCCCAGCAACTGGAATTCAGACAAAGGCTGTCTCTGAACATGTAGATACAGCTACCATAGTTCTATCTTGCAAGTCTATCAGTCACGCTCTAGAAATGTACATACCTAAGCCCCGCTTGCAAAACCATTCCTGTCTCAGGGCCCTTGCTCCAGATCTAAGCCAGCAGGAAGGGTTTGATCCAGAAAGGCCCTCCTCAAAATCTGGAGGTCCCACAGCTACCATAGTTCTATCTTGCAAGTCTATCAGTCACGCTCTAGAAATGTACATACCTAAGCCCCGCTTGCAAAACCATTCCTGTCTCAGGGCCCTTGCTCCAGATCTAAGCCAGCAGGAAGGGTTTGATCCAGAAAGGCCCTCCTCAAAATCTGGAGGTCCCACGCAAAATGCATCCCAGCCTGGCTTCGAAGCAAGAACAGAAATGATAAACCGAGCTGGTAGAAAAAGGAGACCCAAAACGCTCTGGCCCAAAACGCTCTGAGGATTCTGGGCTTTTCAAAAAATGGACATCTGGCAGGCGGACATGACATTAGAGAGATTTGTGAAATGACAGCCAGTGTGGAGAGAAAGCATCGACAGCGTTTGTTTCTCTCTCAAAACTAGAGGTTGGGATTAGCCCATTCAGGACAGACAGAGGAGAGGCCTTCGCTGCAGGACGCACGGCTGTTGCTGCTCACCACCACAAAATGTTCCAACAGACCTAGACATGCATAGCATGTTTTTTACCAAAGGGAATTTCACAAATTCATGGCGTCTCTCCATGGCTATCGACAACAGTGGAACAGAACCTCCACGTCCGAGTACCGGATGCAGGGGGCAAGCAAGAGGCAAAAGCTGCCAGCCCCCTCAAAGCCCTGCTCGTAGTAGGTGTCCCCCTGAGGCACCTGGCTGGCTGCGGACGGATACAGGATGCCGGGGCTGGGCGGGCTAGATGACGCTCACCTGATCGGCAGGCCTCTGCTTGCAGATGTCTGCACGTGGACGCACTAGACTGCGCTTGGCACCGTTAAGGAGGAAAGCAGCCAGCAGCCAGCACCCTTTTCATCCAGCACATTCAAGCTGGGCATGACCCGCTTCCTTTCCCCTGCTGCTGCGCCGTAAACACACATTATCGCTGCATTGAGACCAGTTTGAGGACGTCAAAATATTGGCACGGCCTCCACGGAGGCAATTAATTCCTGAAAGGAAGGTTTGGAGTGAGGAGGGGCAGGGAAAGCTGTAATTTTTAAGAGAACCCCCAGTTTGGCAACAAATCAAGGCAAAGGACGCTTTGCCCAGCCAGCCGTTACCATGTCAGCAGTTTAAACGGGTATCACTGCAGACCAACTTCCCGTTGCTTGTCTGCACTGAAGGCCGGCCAGCCGGCCACAAAAAAGCAGCGTTTTGCAGAAGACACATTAATAGGATGGGACCTCAGGAACCGAGAACTGGACAACGGACAATCTTATTCTTGTTACAAGCCAGATGGACTTAAAACATGTCTGCAAAACTGAAGTCTATTTTCCACTCCAGGGAACTGGGGCCACAGTTACCAGGGGACAGGAGCCTGTGTTCCCCCCAAATACTGTACTCAGGTGTTTTTTTATATATTAAAAAAGCATGTTTTTACTCCTTGCTCCTTATGGAGATATAAGGAAAGACAGAACCGGCAGATTGCTTAGTACGAAGTAATTGTGTCCCACCCCTCCAATATTCTGGTCAATGAATGCAAAACCCTTAGGATGAATGAGACAAGCCACTTCCTTTGATAATAAATTAGGTCAATTTAGGGCTACTTATATTTAGGGTTTCATTGTTTTATGCTCCTCCACGCAATTCACTCTCTGTATCCTACCACTCCCAAAATTGTGCATTTATTCATATCCATCCTTGATTGCTACAAGTGCCTCTGTGCATGTGCAGAATGCTTGTCCTACACCATGGAGTAACTACAGGTAGCTTTAACCCTACAATCTTTGGAAAAGGAAAGTGAAGGCGAAGATTTTTTGTGTGTGCCACAAACTTAACAAAGACTAGTGTGTCTGTGTGAGAAAGAGACATTAGTTTAGCTCAGTAATTTATGCCTTAACAAAATAACTGTGGAAAGAGTGTTGATTTATGAATGAATTGGGAAGGAACACCCGGACTTGTCAGTATTTCAGAGAACCTCCCCCTCTTCTCGCCAGGCCACAGGGAGGGACTCGTACAGCATGGCCGAAGTGTTTGTTTAGCCTTGTGGCACCAACTTCAGAAAACAATTCTACTGGGCTGCTGTCAGTTCAGGGAGTTCCCTAGTAATTTACAACCTGACTTTTTTCTGCCTGATTTGCCCTGAAATTAGCAAGTGCAAGGCAGGGGGAAGATATGCAACTGTAAAAACATTCAAGAGCATGTGCAGAATTCCTCTTTCATAGTCTCTACACACCTAGATTTACAGGGAAGGGCCATTGGGAGATGGCTTTTCTCTTCTGAAAAATTAAGCCCGGTGTGAAACAGTCTCCTTGCTATCCGAACACACGCAGAGAAGGGAGCGCCATCCGATTCAGAACACAGTGGGAACCTGCTGCAGCCCTCTCTCGTGAGACCGAAAAAGAAAAAGAAAAAAAAAATCCCTCTTTCTTAAGGAATTTGCTGCCACAACATCTGGTGATGGCCTCTAAGCTTAGATGGTTATAAGCAGGGGATCAGTTAAATTCAGGGAGGTGGTCATGGTTACACAGAACCTCCATGTTCAGGGGCAGACTACCTCTGAATAGCAGCTGCCGGGAAGCCACAATGGGACAGTTGGCTTCAGAAGCTCTCAGCACAGCTTGAAGACGTTTGAGACGGGGGGGCCTGAAGGAGAGGCAGGACTCAGATGATCCTTTGTCTTGGGGGTCCGCCTGGATCCGCAGCTGCTCCTGGGTCCGCAGCTTGGGGGTCTGCTTGGATCCCCAGCTGCTCCTGGATTCCCAGGTGGTGGCTGAGGGGGGGCCTTTGCCCAGCTTCGACTGGTGCGCCAGCTGCGATTGTACTTGGATTGTGCAGACCTGACCACGGTGATCCATGCCACGGTGACATCGCTATTAGATTATTGTAATGCGCGCTATGTGGGGCTGTCCTTGAAGACGGTTCGGAAACTGCAATTAGTGCAGAATGCGGCAGCCCGTGTGGTCACTGCAGGTAGGCGGTTCGACTCTGTCGGGCCGCTCCTTCAACGGCTGCACTGACTGCAGATTCGTTTCCGGGCCCAATTCAAAGGGCTAGTTTTGACCTTTAAAGCCCCATACGGCTTGGGGCCAGGATATTTGAGAGACCGCCTACTTCTATATAGTCCGGCCCGTCTCCTTAGGTCATCAGAGAAGGCCCTCTTGCAGGTACCGTCGCCCAGGGAGGTGCGAGGGGCGGCGGCCAGAAATAGGGCCTTCTCAGTAGTGGCACCAACTTTATGGAATTCCCTCCCTTTTGACTTACAAACTGCTCCCTCCTTGGACACTTTCCGGTGAGGCCTAAAAACCTTCTTGTTTAAAGAAGCCTTCTGAGCCCTTGCCTTTTAACATCCTCCTGGTACAGGTGGGGTGCTGCTGTTTTTATTGTAATCTTTTTTAATTGATTTTTAGATACTGTTTTTATTAATTTTCGTTAACTGTTTTAAAATGTGACTATTTTTTGGATTATACTTTTTGCACTGTATTTTCTTTTTGTTGTAAACCGCCTTGGGTCCCTTTGGGGAAAAAGGCGGGGCAAAAACATTGCAAATAAATAAATAAATAAATAAATAAATAAATAAATAAATAAATCTAGTGGCAGCACCCACACCCACCTGCATATGAAATAGCCTCTCCAGGTTAATTCTCCAGACATGGTCATGACCATCCTTTTAGGTGCCAGGCCGAGTTCACCGTCACTAAAGGCAAACAAACATCATTACACATCCGTGTCATTGCAAATGGAGCCAAGGAGTGGGGTTGGCGTAGCAAGGGTGGGGCGGAAAAGGGCTTGCTGTGGGGAGGGCTTGGAAAAAAGAGGCCATCTGACAGCCGTGGTGCAAGCATCATTATGAACACAGCACACCACTTATATGGTGCTTCCCCGAAAAGCTCGCGCACACACACCCTGCACACAGGCAGCAATTCTCGCAACAATCCTGTAAACAGTAACCTATGACGAACTGGGAGGGTCGATTCGAAGCAGTACCTGAAGCTCTGTGACAAAGAACCCCGGGTGACTGCAGCAGCAGGGGCAACCAACCAGCAGGTGCCAATCGTCATCCGAAACTTTTATTCTAAGAGGCCATAAGTCGAAGGAGGTGGCACCGCTGGGGCTGGGTGGTAGGAGGCCCAACGAGGAGACGGGCACGGAGCCCTATTGGAAAACCATGAATGGAAGGAAATACCAGGGGCTCTGTCTCCAGCTTGTCTGCTTCCAGGGCTGGGGTTTTGGGGGGTGGGGAGGGAAGACGTTAGGAAAGCAAGATGTGTGTTTTCAGAGCAAATAATGGCCACTTCCAGCCAGTTTGGACCCTCAGCTGCAACAGCAGTGACAGACAACACTGTCCCACCGCCGTCCTGAGCTTGAGAGCCTTTATCTTTGATTGGACCATTTATTTATCATTCGGACACTTCTATTCCACCCTTCCTCCCAGGAGCTCAGAGCCTGGGATTTGCAAAGGGGGGGGGGGCTGCTCCTCTTCTGCTTCCCCCTTCCTCAAGCATCGTGTCTTTTCCAGGGGCTGTTGGTGGGAGTGGCTCCTGCATCTTTTTCAGACTGTGGACCCTCTGAGGAAGGGAACCAATGACTTCACTCTCAACGGCCTGGTGACCTTTTTGGTTAAAAAGCTGTATAGAAGGATTCTTCAGAAACCATGCGGCTTCCTCCCAGGCCTGCGGCTCAGATGCCATCAGACCCAGGAGCGCCTCGATTCTTGCTCTGACACTTGGAACATATCCCCCTGGTCACCCTTACAGCAGCCTTGCAAGGCAGGCCAGGTTGTTTCACCTTGACAGGGGCCAACACAAATGAGGCCGTCTAAGACACCTCGACAGCAGCAGCTTCCACAACCAAGAGCACGGAAAGTGGTATTGTGCAACCTGCCCCTACCCTGTTTTCCCTAAAATAAGACCTCCCCCGAAAGTAAGACCCCCCCCGGGCACTTACTTTGACCGATTAATAAAGCTTCATTCTTTACCAAGGGTGCAAGACCCTGCAAGGCCTGCACTTGAGTCCTCCACCATAGAGACGACATGCTAGAGAGGCCAGTAAGGCCTGCAAGGAGGCTGCAACCTTGCAGAGTCTCTCTCTAGCACGTCGTCTCCATGGCGGAGGACTCAAGTGCAGGCCTTCCAGAGCCTTGCACCCTCGGGAAAGAATGAAGCTTTAATCGGTCAAAGTAAGTGCCGGGGTGTGTGGGTTGCGCCGCAGGTTGGGAAAATAAGACCTCCCTGAAAATAAGACCTGCTGCATTTTTGGAGCCAAAATTAATATAAGACACTGTCTTATTTTAGGGGAAACAGGGTAGGAAAAAGTTCAGCCTATTCCACTTTGACGAAGTTCCCCAGCCGTTCCCCGTCCAACGCCTTCCTTGGGCATCTGTGGTCCCTCTGATTTCTACAAACCTGCAAACGCTCTCTCACCTTTCCGCACAAGAGCTGAGCAGGTTTCAGAGATTTTTGCAGAGAGGAGATGCGGACTTTTACTCAGCAATGGGGGGCTGTCAGTTAGGGTGCTTCCTTCCGAGTCAGGTAGAAAGAGGACATTTTTCACATGTTTTTTTGCAATGTTGAGGAACCAGCTAGCACAACTGAATCCTAGAGAGAACCCCCAAGAAAGGGGTGCTCCTGTGGCCCTGCCAAGACACCCCCAATCCCCTTGTTCCGTGGTCCCCCAATCAGCACAAAACAAGTGGCATTCTTCAAGGGCCCCAAGGGACCATCTCCAAGCTGCCTGCGCAGCAACAGGCCTCTGGGACAAGACAACTTTGCAGTCATCAGCTTCTCCGGCTGGAACATCTGCTCAATGAGTGGGACACCCAGCGGCCTCTTCCAAACCTGTGGGAACTCGGTGGGGGAAGGCGAGGCGGCGGGTTTTGCTGGTAGCTGTAGTTTTAAGGAAGCTTTAACCCCCCCCCCCCGCCTCAATTGTATTTTAAGCATATCCCACTTTAAGAATGCTCTGTTGAAAAGTGAGCAAACCCGTCGTGTCTCCAGATACAGGCGAGGAAGACCGGTCCCGTCTGCGAGTACTGCTCCTTTCAGCAGGGAGCCCCTGAGCTGCTTTCGAGGGATCTCAAGGGTCCTCAGACCCATGTGCAGAGTGACTACCGGCCTGGTGCTAAGGAAGCTCAGGGCAGTTCAGTCGAGAAGAGGCATCTTGCAGGAGAGTCTAACAACCTGCACTGGGCGGGGAGAGAGGAGGAGCAGCAGGCGGAGGGTGAGGTCATGTCAAAAGGTCCAGGAAGCGGATTCATTATATACACCAAACAGGAAGCAATGAGACAAGACCTTGGCAACACCGGAATTCGGGCGGGGGGGGGGGGGGAGAGAAGGCAGCAAGAGCTCTGGAACCAAAACGCAGTGTAGATGAACAGATTACTGGCCATGGTGGCGGCGGCGGCAGCTGGGCACACCAGATCTCCAGATCTCCAGCCCCGGATCTCCAGAGGATCTCCAGCCCCAGATCTCCAGATCTCCAGCCCCAGATCTCCAGAGGATATTCTGGGAGGGGGCTCAAGCTCCACACTGGGCTCCGGGCCGTTACGCCTCTCTGGGGCTTTCCAGACACACTGTGTGTCTCCCCCCCCCCATTCAGCAAAGGACCCCTGAGCCTCAGAAGACCTTCTGAGCTTTCCTCACTCGCCTCCCAAGCTAGTCCCCTCTTGCCTCTTCTGCCACTTGGAGCAGCTGCCCCCGTCTGCATACACGAGGCACCGGACTCCCCCCCCCCCCCCCCGTTACAAGAGGAAAGCGTGTGCAAGGATTCCTCGGCATGCCAGGGCACTGCTATGGTCCCAGCCCCAAGGGGCCAGCCAGAGAGGAGGACGGAGAGATGTGGGGGTAGGGCAAGGGTCGGGTCGGGCCAGGCAGACAGCCACACGGGCGTTGGCGGAGGGGCTGCAGAGGGTCAGGGTGGCCAAGGAGAACAGCTTGGAGGGCAGAGTTCTGAACAAAGAGGAGGGGGGCAGCAGGAGCCCATGCAAGAGGAGGAGGGTTTCCGTGGAGGGGCTGTGGGCATGGCGGGCGGTGGCTGCAAGCGCGAGGAGCTGGGCCTCCCTGGACCTTGGGAGGTTCTGGCGGCAGATGTGTGGCTACTGGCAGAAGGGGTCATGCTGGCCTGAGCATCCAGGCTAATTCAGGATGCGTCCTGGGTTCCAGGCAAAATTTCGTGCGCGGCGGCGAAGCCCACCCCCGGCTGCTTCCTGTTTTCTGGCTGCAGCAGCAGCGGCGGCAAAGCCCAGGATGCCGCCTAACCTTGCGTTTAAAAAGCAGCAGCCAGGAGGGAGGGAGGGAGGGAGCAGCAGACGTCCTTCCAGGGCCGCATCCTGTTTATGTTCTAAACACTCCTGCGCTTCCCCCCCCCGCCAGCTGTTTATTCCGCTCCTGCTCCCCACCACAAAACGTCTGGCTTAGGCAGCCTGGAAATGCATTTTCTTGGGGGGAGGGGGAAAGGGAAAGGGGGAGGGAGTGTGGGAAAGATCTTGATTCAGTTCCTGTTGGGAAGTGCCTTTCCCCCCCTTGCATTCTTTCTAAGAAGAATAAGGTAGGGAAAGAGAAGGAAAAAAAAAACTGACAGTGAGTCGCATGTTCTGGTTGCCCAGCTGCAAAGGGAAACCAACCGTGCCAGACGGAGGCCGGGCGGATTTGGAGCGCAGAGGAAGAGACTGGGGCTCTGGGGTGCTACAGCGGGACGGAAACAACATTCCCAATGTGCCGAGTGCGGGGTGGAAACTATTGTGCCCATTTCACAGACAGATGCCAGAATTAAGGACTTATTCACCGCTATCAGGTGCAGGATTTCAGCCCCTCTACCACTAAGTGATTTAGAGCCACTTGCAAATCCTTGGTGTGGACACCAAAGCAAATCCTAGGGGGACAGCCAACCGAGTCCCCTTTCAGATTGAAGGAAGGGGGGGGCTGCCTGCAGACAGGCCTGCCAAGTTGCTGCCCCCCTCGAATCACCATACTGGGATAGGGGAAGGGGGTGGGAGGGAACGTCTGGGCCTTTTGGAGTTGTGCGGCAAGACAGGAAGCAAAGCTCCCCATCGCACCCCCCCCAGCCCCCGTCTCTTCTTCTGCAGTTGGGGCATTTCGCCAACAAAAGCCAAAATTCTCAGGATGCTGAATTTTCGACACTTAGTACAAAAATCTCGCATTTGTGTGGTGAAATCACAGAACACTCCCAACTGCCAGCAGAAATCCCTACTCCACAAGTAGGATTCTTTGCGACAAAGACAGGGAGAACTACCAGAGTAGACCCAAAACAGCATGGAGCAAGGAAAGCAAAACACCTTCAGACCGAAGTGCCCCTCCCTATAACCTCCCCCCCCCCACCCCCAGTATATTCCAGATGGCGGCTTACTTTCCTGTTTACATCCGACTCTGGACTAGGGATGAAGGTTAGGGCTGCCATCCCTGCACCGAGAAGTCAAGGGGGAGAAGAGGGTGGGGGCTGAGGAGGCTCTCTTAGCTGCGATGGAAAATCCCAACAAGCTTTGCAAGTGAAGACTTTCACCTAAGAGACTGTGAAGATTGAAACACAGATCTTATTCAGAGAGAAACTAGCACTAGGACCCTGAATCCCTATGGACGGTTTTTTTAAAAAGCGGCTACAGAAATTCCCTGTGGATAATGTAGATGCAGCTACACCTTCCAAATACGCACAGCCCCAGCTATGCTCTTTCGCGCACGGAAAAGCCCCACCTCTCCCCCCCCCGCACGGCCAACAGTGACCAACTCCGCAGGTGCCATTGCTATAAAGAGGACCATTTATTGGAGAGCACTCTGAACACTCTTTTCTGCAGCATGGGCCGGCGTCTGAAGGGAACATGATAGAGGTGTGTAGAAGATGGATCCAGAAGCTGTGTTGCAGAGACACCTTCCCCTTTGCTTGGCTGTGGCGGTGAGGCAGGCAGGCTTCTTCAGCCACATATGGAAGCTGCCCTACAGGCCACCATAGATCCCACTCCGGGAGAAGGCGGCCTCTGGGAAGTCTGGGAAAAGGCTCGAGTCTGGACACAGTTCTCCAGGCCTTGGAGGGAGGAGGAGGCTGGGGGGCTGGCCTTTCTGGCCCCCCAGCTCTTGCCACCTTTGGCCAGTCTGTGCGCCCCCTTGTGCCGTCTTCTCCAGAGGGTAGCATTCCCAGCAGGTCAGGGACTGGGGTGGCTGCGCAGTCCATTCCCGGGGGCACCTGGGTCACTGCTGCTTGGAGCGAGGCCACAGCCGGCTGGCCAGGGAGCCCAGGAAGAGCTGCAGCTTCTTGTGCTGGGAGAGGTCAGAGAGGCGCTGCTGCTCTTCCTGAGAAGCGACAGAAACACACAAGAGAACCTGGCTTAGCCACGGAGTCCTCCGGCGCTGCCCCCCCACTGCGCCAAACAGGGACATGCCCAGGAGACGAGCGCCGGGCAGTGGCTCAGCGCTGGGAGAGGCATTCTGCATGTCCTCAGATGCACTCTGCTGCGGTCGGCCCGCATGTGCACAGAGACCACACACAGTGTGCGAGACAGAGGCGTATTCCAAGGCTTGGCTGAAACAAATTCTGGGGCCTCAATACCAGCAACTCCCACAAGATCAACACTACATGACAGGCTGCCGCCCTCTTGTGGGAAAGCTGTTACCCCCCTTGAGCTTGGGTGGGGGGACGGGTCACGTTACGAAAGACTGAAAACCCAAAACCAAACCAGAGAGCTGGCGGGAATGCTCCCCTGGGGTCTGAGACCCTGGGGTCACTCCGCCTCCGCAGGGGGCACTAAGGACGATTAGGGGCCACTGCATTTCTGTAAAGCTTCCGCCCCACTTCAGAGCTGCAGGGAGCTCTGCAAGCAGGTTACCGACAATCCTCGCAACAGAATCACACGGAAGCCTAGTCTTGGGGGGAACAGAAGCGAGGGGGGGGGCTTCTGCAAGGTGCCCGATTATCTTTCCTGGGCACCCTTTGGCGTCGCCCCTGAGCTGCTGTCTTTTGCACAGCAGCTCCTACCTACCGAGGGTCCCCCGAGGCAAGGGCAAGAACTACTGCCCAAATGCAGGCGACCTGCTCCCAACGCTTCACACACACACACAGCCGGGCTCTCTGTCTGTCTGTCCGTCCGTCCGTCCTAAGACTTCACACTCCCCCCTGCCTGCCACTCCCCCCAAACCTGCCTATCTAGAACTCTGGGTTACTTCCTGGAAATCCAATCCCGGCACGATGATGCCAATGACAAGCGGACCGATCACCAGACTTGCAGGAACACTTGGGATCTCTGGCGAAGTGTCCCGGAGAGGGATCCTGGCCCAACAGCCAAGTGCTCCGGTGTGGCTTCTTGGGGCAGGATCAGCACCTTCAGAACTTTGCTGCTAGTATTTAGGAAGAGGAAGCAGTTTGTGTGGCATTGCTAACTCTCCCCCCCCCCCCCGACCTTTGGCACCACAACAGCAAAACCAGGGGTTCTGCTCACCTGCTCCAGCTGGGACTGCCTGCGCTTAAACGCCTCCAGGGGGTCCTCTTCCAAGGAGTAGTTCTCCAGCACTGTCCGGACATCGTCTACTCCACTCAAGGCAATGGCTGGGAGGGGGGGGGGGAAGCATCAGACACAGCACGGGACACCCAAAGATCCCCCCACAGACTGGGTGGGCTCTGCTATGCACCAAAATCAAATCCTGCAGCTGAACTATATAAACCAACCATTTGCTTATTTTGCACAATGCAATGTCCTGCTAGACAACATTTATAGAGCAGCTTTCCTCCTGGTAACAAAACATAATAAAATCACTTGAACACACAAAATAAAACCACAGTAGCGTAAATAAAATCCTGAAAACAGCAGCTGAAAATGTAAGACAACAGAGAGTAAAAGATCTAGCAGACCCCTCTCACTATCCACCTATCAGATCTCTCCCTGCCCCCCCCCCGCCCCCGGTCAAAAGTAATTTGAAATTAAAAAAAGTTTTCAAGCCCTGTGGGGAAATGCCCAAAGAAGGGGCCGGTCGTGATTCACCTGGGATAGAATTCCACATTTGGGGGGCCCACCCCTGAGCAGGCCCTTCTTCTCACCGCTGCCCCCCCTTGCTTCAGTCAAGGGAAGAAAGGGACATAGCACACTGCCGCTCAGCCCTGAGACGTCCTACGTGGCTCTCTGGCTTCTGAACGTTTCCCAGGTACTGTTTGGCATATATCCACATTTCCTTCTGCAGCCATAAGGGCTAGAAACTTACTGCACTTAGCAGCAGCAGCAGCAGGAGGAGGAGCCGATTCCCCAAATCTTGTGGACTACACAGAATGCATCTGCCCCAGCCAGCCAAGGCAGAGGGTCCTCCCTCTCCTTACTTTTCAGGAAGGCCGCCAGGTCAAAGAGTGTCCGGTCGTCCGAGTTCCCGTCCCACTTCTTCAGGGCCATGCCGTTGAAGGGCTGCAGGCGGAAGGTCTCCTTCTTGCAGTCCACCACCACCACTTTGGAAGGGTCTCTGTTGAGGCAGGAGATGTCCTAGAGAGCAGGAGACAAGGGGGCAGGTCAGAGGCTGCCAGCAGGCGACACAGATCTGCAGGCTGCGCTGGGCCAGAGGTGTCCCTGGGGCCCTTGCTCAGCCCGCCTGGCAGGCAAGAAGCAGCCAAGGGCCCAGCCAGGCCCTACAGGGCTCACAGCTGAACACGGTTAGTTCCCAGCTGCAGGTCTGTCCAGCATCATGCCTGCTCCTCGCTTCTGGGGTGCCTCTGATCCGTTCCCCCATTTCGGAGGGGGAAACTGTCACCTCAGACATACAAAACCCTACCGACTACTTTGTACTTTCAAACACATTCACCCAAGAAAAAGATCCAAATTACATGAAGTCTCATGACACTGACCCAAGTTACCCGGCACCCTCACTTATTCCGAGAAATCTTCTCACTCAGACTGGAACCTATTTTCTAGTATTTAGAATTTAGTACATAACGTCTTTTAGCACACATACACCAATTGATTTGTAGCACCCAAGATTGCGATACAGGCAGGATGCTGGCCTGCGGACAGAGTAGAGCGAAGGGGTTTGGTTTCTTCCTCTCGTTGGCCTTTGGAGCCCCCCTGTGACTGAAACCAACTAAGGGCACCCTGCGCTCCGAATCTTGAATCTCTCCCCGCAAAGTGAGACAATTTTATCTGAGGTAACAAAGCCGATGTCCCCCCCCCCGCACCCCCCACGACAGGTGTTTCTCCCACTGTCACCTTGATCTTCTCATTAAAACCTCCCCCCCCCCCCCCCCGGCATTCCAACCATATCAGAAGACTTCCAGTTAGGCAAAGATGAAATAAAAGCTGTTCCTAATGTGGCAATTACAGTACAGGCTTCTTACAGCACCTCAGTGTCTCTGAAGAACAGCAGGATGACTTCCACGGGGGGGGGGGGGGGGGAGAGAGAACCATGCCTCCTTCCTCCTCCAAGCTTTTCCGTGTGGGGCGGGGGGGGGGAATCTACAACAATCAGGACACAGAGACTGCAAGCGCCTGCCATTGAGAGGCCGGACACCCCACTGCTCTGCGGCAGCAGATGGGAGGTGAGGCGAGGGAGGGAGTGGGGGGGGGGAGGACAGACAGAAGGCCGGCTCAGAGCAAGGCAGAGCAGGGACAGCCACACTCTATTGTGCGGCGCAGACACCCGGGACTCAAATGGCAGAACACAAGGTGTGCATCTGGTGGTTCAGCCTCGCGCTGGCCTAGGCTCGCTGTGCAGGATGGCTGTGGAGAAATGCTGGAGAAGGGGCGCGGTATTTCGAAGACACGACAATGGGAGGCACACGGGAGCACAGGGGGAGTCACGGCCCTTTAAGACACGGGGCTGTGTAGGGGCATTGAGGGCCAGCTGTGAAAATGCCCCCCCCCACCTTTTGCAGCCCCACTGAATTCCAAGGACCCTACTCCCAAGTGAGCGCATAGTGGACAGACCGCAGCCTTGGCTTTTGGGCGCAAGAGTTCAGAACAATATTAGCGCGATACAGGAAGCAACAGAGCCCATCAACCTGTATCCGCCCTACAAGTCAAAGAGGGGAGAAAATGCAGGCGCTGCCCTCGGGGACGGACGTGTCTGTGTGCTCAGTTTGCTCTCTGCTGATGGGTGGCAGCTCCCCAAGGAGGCGCAAGGGGTGCAAGCGGGGAGCCGGGCAGGCGCCAAGCAGGCGCAGCAGCCCCCGGCAGAGAAGACGCTGCGCTAAGGCAGGCGGGAACGATGGATCCTTTAAGGAAAGGTCCTCACAGCACCCCCAATACTGAAGCGGGGAAGAAGGGTCAGGATTTCAAAGCCACACCTTACAATCAAGCTACTCGAGAAGTCCTGGCAGCTGGGCTGAGGTGGAAGGAGAGAAGCTGAGCACGGCAGGGGGATAAACCCTGCTGCGGATGCATTTTAGGTGGACAAAGATTCATATTTAAAAAGTCAACCATGTTTGTTGATTTCCCCCCCAGAGGCAACTCAGGAGCCACCACCTCGTACATCAAGAACACAGACCGGAGAAGATTCTGGACGAGACCTTTGAGTGGCGTGTCACAAGCCCGCCTCCCCACCTTTGGCCGCCAGTCAGTGCAGCGTTACCTTGACATGGTGCCCGTCCATATACCGGGTGGCATCGCGGAAGAGCCGGTAGGAGATGAAGCCGTGAGGGTCGACGCTGTCAATGAGGGGGAAAGCAGTCTGGAAAAGAGGCAGAGCAGGGTGACTGTGCAGGCCTGGAAAGGCTGCGGACGACCTGCTGTCATGCACTGACCCAGCGGTGCTGCTCAGCCCTCTTCAGGGCCTGCAGAAGGACGAAGTTTCCCAAACCCAGGGTTATCCAGTGGGTCCTCCAGCTGGGCCCTCCCCCTCCCCTTGCATCCGGCTGGCTCCAAACTGGAGAGGCCGCTCCTGGGCTGTGCAACCAAGTCAGTGACTTCCAGTTGCTTCTGGAGGGTCACAGCGGGAGGACGGGGTGGGTCGAGGGGCTTGCGGTGGTTGCAAGATGGGTTGCAGTGGGGGGGACGACCACTGGACTAGACAACCTGTCCCTGAAGGTGAAAGGAGAGGGCGCTAGCAGAACTAAAGCCACACCTTCGCTCCTAAGGGCCGCGCTAGTCTGTCGGTCACGCGCTACCTGAACAAGGCAGAGGCCTGTGATGCTGGCGTAGCTGGCCGGGAGCAGTCAGGCCCTCCAAGTGGCGGCAGAGGGATCTATTCCGTGCCCGCCACCCGACCGACCCCAGAGGTCCAAAGAAGCCAGCAGCACACAGGAAAACAGGGGACAGATGCTGGCTTGACACTAACATGTCTGGGCGGCTTCCCAAACGTCTCCAGGCCGGGCTCTGGGCGAACCTTCGAGGGAAGGAGCTGCCAGGACACCTCCACCTGCCCATTCACTGAGTGCGCTCCCTCTCAGGCAAGGGAGGGGGTCACCAAGTGGTCATTCCACTCCGAGGCCTCCCAGATGAGCACACACAATCCTCTCGCTCCAACGGCTGGAGCTGCAGCTCTAAGCCCGGCAGACACGGCTCAGGGCTCTGTTTAACAGAATTAAACAGGCTGCATGAGAACTACGGTGGCGGCGGCCCCAGAAATGGCGCAGACCCTTCCCCAGCGGTTCCTTGTCTTTTGCCCACATGCCTCCTGATCACGCTGTTGTTGTGTTCTTCCCCCCACAAGGACAGCCGCACTCAATTAGCACAGCAATAGCCTGGATTCAACAGGCTGAAAGGAGAGCGGCTGGAACCATACATATGCAAACGAGCCACGGCACACTCCCCTGTGGGACTCCTCCTGCCACTCAAGCGTGAGAAAGGAGAAGTGGAAGGGAGGCGGCCCAGCCAAGGGGCAGAAAGCAGCCCAGCAGCCTCTCTGCTGAAGCACCAGCCCCTTTCAAGAGGGACACAAATTCCCCCGCCCTCCGGGGCGATTCTGATCACAGCTGCAAGTACTGGTCTGCCACTGTGCCACACAGACATTTGGCCTAACACTCAGAATTCCCCGTGTCCCCCAACTCTTCCACCTGGAGGTTCAGTCTTGCACGTTCAGTCTCGCTGTCCCCGGAATGGCAATGACCCTCCAGAACCCTCCTCATTTCACAGGTTTGCACAATGGAAGACCAAGAGAACACAGAGAGTGTTCGCTGGACTGGGCTGTTAGAAAGGAGTTGCTGCTGCTGCGTGGCCCAAGCCACCCTCCCTTCCCAGATTTGCCAGAGGTCGTTCTTCCTCCACCCCTTTTCTTACCAATACCACACAAGGCGCCTGGCAGCGCACAGCCACTTTGCACTCACCATTCCTGTCTCGGACGTAAAGACGACTATTTCGTACAGCGGTGCCAACTGCTGGAAGAGATTGTCAATGCCCGGTCTCTTCTTGAAGCGCCAGCCAGTCACTAGCTGAGGAGAAAACAGGGGGGCCAGGGCAGAGAGAGAGAGAGAGAGAGAGAGAGAGAGAGAGAGAGGCACAGCATTCGCAGAAAGAGCAGCTGCTCCTTGGCACAGCAGCAGATCAATGCTGGCGGCTCTGCTGAAAGCTTCCACCCATTCCTCCCCAGCCACTCAATAGGGCAATCTCCAACGTCTGTATCTTCAACCCCAAACTGTCACCCCTATTTCTCCCAACCCCAGTTATGCACTTACGGTGACCAGAAAATGCCTTTCCTGGGGGAACCACAGCATACACCAGGCCACTTGCAAAGGGCACCAAAATGCCCAGCAGGCACGTTTGGCTGACACCCCCCCCCCCCCCAATTTCAATCAAGGACAGGCCAGGTACAGAGAAGGGCCACAGCCTCATCCAGCACAGGCTGCCTGGAAGTGGCATTTTCAAACAAAGCTGCAGAATCAACACAGAAGTGTGGGAAAACAGAGACAAGACAGGGCAGCCACCCACACAGGTACAGCCCAAAACAGAAGCAAGGACAACCCAGGACACTCCCTGGCGGAGTCAGCCAAGGCCGGGCTCCCCGAGTGGCCTTGCACTTGAGAGAGCAACGCTGGTTTTGAGACACGAGGCTGCCCAGCTTCAGAACCGAAACGCCACGGCACTCGCGCCACCCACAAAGCCACCTCAGGCCCTGGGAGAGAGATACGCACCGACCATTCAGGATGAAGGAGGACATCCGTCAGTTCAATGACTAGGGTGTAAGGGGGCTGGTAGTAGGGCTCTTTCAGGGGGTCTGGGAGCAGCTTGGGGCTGGTGGGCTCTATGATCATCTGCCAAAGGAACAGAAACAAAACCGACAATGTTATTTTTCTTATTAAAATATTGACCTTATCGCTTTCCCAAAGCTCCAAGTGAGATACAGCCAGAAACCATCCCGGCAAAGTGGCCAAGACCACAGGGACAACAATGCTGGGCGGAGCCCTCCCAAGACAGCCTCTGTGGGTCTGGAGGGACAGACATGTGGACACATTAAGTTTCTAGCCCTCATGGGTGAACTCAGAAACACGAGACACACCACTTCAAGCAGCTCGGGAACTAGCAGGCAAAGCCCAACGATTTTTAAATCAACCACGACTTGAGCAATCAGTTCTTGAACATTGATGCGCACTCCAGCTACCTCCCTGACAGGAGCGAGTGAGCAGGCATGCGCTCGCGGCACGTACAGAGAGTCAGGACACCCATTTCTCAGAAGACCAGATGCCAGGCTTTTTGGGTTGTTTGTTTGTTTGAAAGCTCTTTGAAATGGTCTCTCTGGGATCACTGGCATATAAAAGCCACACCAGCAACCTGCCCCTCCTAATGAGGTCTTTTTTGGACACGTTTTGAAACCTCACTTTGGAAAGGAATCGTTTCACTGAGCAGTGGGGACAGGTGAGAAAGGGGCATTTCACACAAACCTCACTGTGTGTTTGTGCCCCTCATATCTGATACACCCCCCCCCCCATCCTACTTACCACTTAGATCTCCTAATCTAGCTGCCTTGTGGGGTGGGAGAGAGAAGAGGAGAAACCGAATTGCTTTGGACTGCGGCTCAGAAGAGGAAGAGCAAAAGCACGGATGGTACATTTTATGGCCATCGCAAGAAGCTGCCCCTGATTTTTCCAAAAACAGAAAGCCTAGCAAACACGAGTCGGGTTCTTGCCAAGGCCCCCAAACCTCGCCTCTGCCCGCCCCATGGCCAGAAGGTGCCCCCTTGCAGCTGGTAGAGACGAGGCCTTTTCGGAGGGGACTCTTCTCCTCCCCCTCCCCATCTCGTGGCTGCAGCCCTCGGACCAACTCTCCGTAGCGGAGAAAGGGACCCTCAGCACACGCTCCAGGAGCGGCGGCCAGCGCACCATGTGTGTTAACAGGAATGCGAGCTGCCAAGCAAAGCGAAGCTGTCGGCTCGAGAGCCGCCTGCCCTGCCGAGGGCAGAGTTCAGCCTCCTGAGTTGATCACCTCGACAGCTAACGGCATTCGCGGGGGCAGCAGAACAGGCACGAGCCGGCTGCCTCATGGCCAAGCGTGAGCTGCTGCTGCTGCTGCAGCAGCAACACACAGAGTAGAAGCTGCTGTCCGAGTGGGAAAGGGGAGCCCAGCTCAAAACAAACCAGCCCCTCCACCTGCACAGCCCTGAGCCTCCTGCGGCAACAGAGACGGCATTCTCATCCTCTTCCGTTCTCAGGGAAGGAAAAGCAGGAGAGAAGTCAGTGACATCAATAAATGTTCAACGCCACCCAACGCCGTTCGGATTGGTGGTCTTCTTGTGGGGCTGACACTGACAAACGTGCACTCGTCTGGGGTGGTTTTTGTCCCGTTTCATCACACTCAGAAACTGGAGTCTGGAGAACTGAAGATCCCAGTTCTCCGAGACAGGACACCGGGCCGTGGGGGGGCCAAGTGGTCACCTGACCAAGCAACTCTCAAGAGAGCATCTTCAACACTCCTGCCTCGTCAGATGCGAATCCCTCGGATGTTTCAGGGAAGACAATCAGAAGAATTTGGAACACATTCTGGAAGAGGCCAGGCGCCCCTACCTGGGACCGCGAAAGGTTCACTCACCTGCCTGTAATCTTTGAAATATTTGTACGCCCTTCGGAGTTGCTGAATCACCACTGGATCTGAAAGCCGATTAAGAGGACAGAGTCAAACGTGGCAGGCAGGCACCTCTCAATTTACTGGTAGCGAGAAAGTCAAGACGCACATGCGAGGAAGGGCGCATGTTCCTGAACGTGTGTCCTGGGGATACCCACGTACTTGCATTTGAAATATATTTTCGCCAAGGAGGGGCGGGATAACATCCCTGTACCCAATTTTCGCTCATGCGCTCACTGACAAAATGTTTGTCCACATGCCACACTCAGAAACCAGTTTCAAACCTGCTTAACTGTCTTGGCTTTGAATCAAGGAGGGAACTGCAGTTCTTTGGAGGAGCCGGGAACCTTGCAAAGCTATTTCACATCCTCAGAACCACTATGTACAGGGTTTTTTGCCGGGCGGGAGGGGGGGAGAGAAACTATGGTAGCTAAACTTGTTTCAAACCAGTAGTTTAAATCTACTCTCCTTCAAAAGTAGGATTAAAAATCCTGGTCCTCCCAGGCCAGAAGTGTTGTCTGCAGCAATGAAAGGTAGCACTTATTTTTGTGGTGTGGTAGCTAGAAACCAGAAGTTAAACATATTCTAGATCTGCATGAATGAGTATTCACTGAGGCTCTGCGGCTGCTGGCAGCTTAAGCGTGGCTCGTAACCCCCCCACCCCCGCCGCAGCCATCTGATGCAGCTTGAACATATGCAGAGCCCCCCCCCCAGCTCTTCCCAAAGAATACTAATGGATTCCTCAATTACCAGCTCGCTTAAGCAGAGGTCAGGCCGAGGAAGAAAGAGCGTGTGAGCGAGACCACAGTCCCCACACCAGCGCTGTTAACTATCCCTCTGAGATTACAGCTTGAGCATCTTAGCGGCCAGGGTTATTCAAACAGAAACTGTAAGTTAATCAATCAAAGGCAGGCGCACTGAATGGGGCATAATTTGGGGGCGATTGTTATGATAATCCAAGCCGAGCAGCTGGGCTGGATGACTGGCCGCGCCGCCACGGCCGCCGCCACGCAGGGAAAGGGACTCAGGTGTCAACCGCAGGTGGCTTATATGGTGGAATTTGGCCGAGGCCGCTGTCGACCAGAAGCTCTTGGGGCCAGTTGGCTGCAACAGGAATAAAGGAAAAAAGATTTACACAAACGCACGACCACGTCCGATGCACCAGACACCCATCTCGTTCTAGCAACAACTCTGACCGAAAAGCAGCATTCTGGAGCCACACCAAGCGGCTATTCAGCCGCGGCAGAGCCTGTTGTTTAGCTGCAAACACTTTGCCTGAGGACGTTTAGCACACTTCAGAAAGGATAATGAAGTCGGTGGGGGGGGGGGGGGTATGAAAGTGGCCAGCGGGGAAGATGATGGGGAAGCTGCTTCAAAAAAGCTCTGCTTGCTTGGATGCTGTCTGCTTAGAAGTTCCAGCGAGTTTTAGGCTTCGAAGCCACAGACACAGAGGCCGCTGCCGGCTCTGCCCTTCCAGGAACCCGCTGAGCCGTTCTGGCGAGCAGACTCGCAAGAGGCCAAGAAGGAGGAGGGATGCAGACAGAGCTTCAACCATTTATTGCACAAACCTTTTTTTACCTGGTCTTTGGTTTGCAATAACCAAGCAAAGAATTATCAAGCTTCCAACTCCAGTGAAGGAAGGTCAGTAAACCAGATCACCCGAGGGCGAGCAGAGCAGCATCGTCTAGATAATATTGCGCCATGCGTTTGAGAGGCCATCTCCAAGTTTCCATACAGTCCATGCTGGATACCGGAGGGTTCTTTTAGAAGCAAAGGGATAGCTTGAGCACTTGTGGAAGTGGATTCCCTAAGCTTGCTGCATGGAGACTCAGTTAAACAAATAAAACCGAGAGCAAGGGGGAGAAAAAGAAAAGAAAAGGGCAACACAGAATCACTTTGGTCCAGGCAGCCCAGAGACCAGTGCTGACTGGTTAAACAAAACACACCAACAGCAATCTGTACAACTTTACATCAAA
Source organism: Plestiodon gilberti rubricaudatus (assembly GCA_026170595.1). Classification (NCBI taxonomy): domain Eukaryota; kingdom Metazoa; phylum Chordata; class Lepidosauria; order Squamata; family Scincidae; genus Plestiodon; species Plestiodon gilberti. Next base: position 11,630,627 of record JANXHW010000011.1, read on the forward strand.
GAGCGACGAGCCTGAAGGGGGAGTTAAAAATCTGCAAGGAGGGGGAAGGGGGGTGGGAGGGAGGGAGAGAATAAATCTATTGTGGGCAACAATGAGGCCATGACTGGAGAATGCCTTTTAATCTGTCAAGAGCATATGCCAGGCCGGCTGAAAGGAACTGGTGAAAGGCGCTTCCTATCCTTGGCAAAAACCCTCCCAAAGCTGCTCCCCCCTCCCTCCCCGCCGCCTTCCTACATCTTTCATCAGAAAAAGGTCTCCTAACCGGACAATCTGCCTGGTGAAAGTCCCGTGCGACGGTCCATCTGGCCCTCTTGCACAGACCCCCCCCCTCAATGGCCCTCACTCGTTTTGAACCCTCTCAACACTGCAGGGCACAAGAGCCAGAACGGTACAGTTCTCACGAAAACAGGTTTACACGCTTCCGTCCTTGACAAGAGGCATGTGCCAGTGAGGGTTGTGCCCTACGCAACAGGCTACTGACCTATGAGCTAAGGGGGCATTTTGGCCCTCTGAAGTCAACCGTCAAAGTCAATACCCCAAGTAGCATTCGGAGGTACAGACAGGCCTTTGTGTCGGAGGTTTGGCAGGACACGAGTGGGCCCATGTGCAACGCCATTCTAGAAAAGCAGCAGCCCCAGAACAAGCCTGCCACCGCAAGGAGGACACACCCAAGACCTGAACTGGCACAGCCTCTCCGAATGCCTGTGGAGCCGGACCTCCAGTCTGTCCCTGCTCTCCCCCCCCCACCCGATTCTCTTGTCCTGAAATCTGCCTCTCCACCTGCTCTCTTCTTCAACAGGGGAAGAGCGCGACATCAGCAATGTCTACGGCTCGTTTTCCCGGGGGGGGGGGCGCAGACAGTCCTTTCCCCCCCACCCAAAGGCCCTCAGGCGCTTCCTTCATTCCCACTGCAGTGCTGGCTTTTCACCTCCAGTTACGCCCAAGGTTGGGCATTTGGGGGAGTTTGGGAAGGGGGCCTGTGGAATGGAGCAGCACTGCGAACTCTCCTCCTAACATACGGCCCGCCTGACCTTCTGTTCCCGACCAGGGGTGCACACGCTGTTTAGGCTCCAGCACGTCTGCTCTGGCTCCAGAAAGACCCTCTGGCCCCCTCCCCTCACTCTCCGCTTAGCGCCGTCAAGGAACCCTGGTTCTTCCTGGAAGTTGGTCAGCAGCTCCCTTTAATGTTCCATTTCTTGTAAAGAGGTGGGTGTGGGAGCAGGGTCATGCCTGCTGCCCTTCTCTTACGATCCTCAACACACCACAGAATTAACGTATGTACAGTTCCATTTCTGGTGCATTTCGCTCTCCCGAGGTGGACACCCACCCACGTTGACTGCTGCTTAAAGAACAAGGCGTTGAAGACCTCTGGCTGGCTGGCGGTGCAAACTAAAAAAGGTGGGAGACTCAGGTTTTACCAGACAGGGCTTGAATTATGACGCCACTGAAGCAGGGAACACATATCAGTGCAACGCGGTATGAAAAGTTACCGTGACTGAGGATCAAGAAGTAGCTGTCGGACAGTGCGCATCTCAAACGCGGGACGTTGAACTACGCCAGAATTACTTCCCTCCAAAGGTTTTTCCCCATTCTAAAATTCTACCACATAACCGTTTTGGGGAGCTCAGTAGAGATTCCAGAATGCAGTCGCCACCAAGGCACACTTATCTACTTATCTGAAGACTGTTTCAAAATCCTGACCAAATGTTAGGAACAGAAGTGTGTGTGGGGTTTACATAAGAACATAAGAAGAGCCCTGCTGGATCAGGCCAAAGGCCCCTCTAGTCCAGCTTCCTGTATTACACAGTGCCTCAGGGAGCACACAGCCAACAAGATAACCTGTTTCCTGCTGCCACTCCCCTGCACCTGGCACAGAGAAAACCTACTTAAAACCAGGAGGTTGCTTATGGCTTGTAAGCTGTGATGGTCTTTTCCTCCATGCATCTGTCCAAACCCCTTTTAAAAGGCATCTAGGCCAGGTACCATCACCACATCCTGTGGCAAGGAGTTCCACAGATGAATTACACGCTGGGTAAAGAAATATTTTCTTTTATCTGTTCTAACGCTCCCTCCACTCAATTTTAGTGCATGTCCCCTGGTTTTGGTGTTGTGCGAGAGGGAGAAGAATTTCCCTCTATCCACTCTCTCCATCCCATGCATAATTTTATACGTCTCAATCATGTCCCCCCTCAGGCACCTTTTTTCTAGACTGAAAAGCCCCAAACGCTGTAGCCTTTTCTCATAAGGGAGGTGCTCCAGCCCACGAATCATTCTGGTCGCTCTTTTCTGCACCTTTTCCAATTCAAATATATCCTTTTTGAGGTGTGGTTTGGGCTTAACCTCTTCCTGCGTGCGGGTGCGTGTGTGACATCCTCTCTCCAGCCATGGGTTTCCAGTGCTTCTCGGTTTATGCCATCTCTCCCCCACCCATACTTCTGCCCACAAAGTGTCCTCTCAGCACAGCACAAGGCAGCCTTTACGAAACAGGAATGGCTTGTCTACTTACCATTATCAAATTCATCAGGAATCTGTAGAGGAAGAGAGAAATCATTAACTTTAAAAAAAAATCCCACTGCAGGTTTCAAAACTACAGGTTTTGCTCCCCTAACGTTTACAGGGCAGGCCTAGAGGCCGACGGGTGATGGAGACGGAGGTTTCAGATCAGATGGTTTGGCAATGTAAGGTGGTCAGGGAAAGACGGACAGGCAACAGGAAGGAAAAGAGAGAAACATGCAGAGAAAGCCCAGGGTTATTGATGGCTGTGTGCTGTTTTTACAGCCAGAATTCTCTCTAGTACCATTCCAGGAATAGGAACTCTTTTTAAAGAGCAGGATGCAGTTGTTTATTTGCTGCAACTATAGACCATCTTTCTGCCATAGCAAAAGCACAGAAGGTGGCTGACAATATTAAAGCAAACCCAATGCAGATGTTCGAGCTCTGGACTGCAAGTCAGCACAACACTGTCTTGTGTTAAGCTAAACAACACTGTCTTGGCATTAAGCTACAGGAGTGTAGCTTATTGCCAGGGTTTGGCATTGAAGACGAAACCCCTGAACATGCCCAGAGAGCTCAGGACTACTGAGTGACCACAGGCAGTCTATGAGGGGATGGAGGGCAGAGAGAACGGGAGCTTCAGGCCAGAATGTGTGGCTTCCAGGCAGGTTCGGGGTCTCACAACTCTCACTTCTTTCTCAGCCTGCGGTGGTTCCATCTTGTGCTTGCCAAAGTAACCGCGTTTGGGAGCCGCCACCAAATGGCCCTCACACCTTTCAAGCATCCAGCGGCAGAGCTGCACCAGGCGAGTCAACGGAGGGACCAGCAGCCTCACACAGCAGGTTTCTCTAAACACTGCTGCCCTCACAGTCCTGACCCGCGGGTGCCCCATGTTTGGATACTGTTTGAAGCACAGCCCTCAAGTACACAAAGCCAACGCAATTTTCAAAGGGGAGCCCTGTGGCGGGGAGTTGTTTTTAAACACCCTGACCAACACCAGCCTTAAACCCGGCTTGTGGATCACCCACCCAGCACCTTCCAAGTGTCATGATGGATGGAAAGGAGGAGGGAGCCAAGCAAGGACAGAGGGGTCACAACTCTGCCATTCAGTTCTCACCGAGGAGACGGACCGACCAGGAAGACAACCCTTCAATTCGGACCTTTGCCCATGAGACCATTTTCTAGGGCAGGTCTGCAGAGTTCGCCCCACAGCCCCCAGGAAACAGCTTTTGAAATGGGGGGGGGGGTTGAGAAGCAGGCTAGGATCTAGCAAGGGCAAAGATGAACGTTTGCTGTTCAGACAAAACCACCAAGCATCCTATTGAGCATGCCCAAGTTGTTGGTAGAGTTAGACGTTCCTGCTCTTTACAAGACTGGTGCCCATACTTTCCCTGCTGGCTCCGAGGAATTTCAAATATCCTCCTCATCTCTGCCCGAGCTATTTTGCTGCTTTAGTCCTTCTCCTATCCTTCTCTTTTGCAATCGGGACAGAGTACCTATTCCAGTGCAACTGACACTTCAAAACAGGCTGCAACCATTCCCATTCTCAACTGGGGTTAAGACTTTCTTTTTTAAAAAAAGGGAACACCCAATTGACCGACTACTCCTGAAACAAGCAACACTTTTATAGGTACATTGCCTGTCTGCACCTTGCCAAGTTTTTGTCTGGCATAAACCAAGGTCAGGGGTTACAACACAGCTGGTTTTTGAAACCCAACTGTACTACTCGCTAAAGCGACGTTTGCTTCTACACAGCCCAAAGCGAAGTCACCAAGGGAAGGGAGCCCTTTCAACTCTGCCACTTTGAAAGGACCTGGAATAATGCGCCAGCTGTTTGAGCACCACAGAATCCTCCACACAAAGCCACAAAAGGCCTTAATACATGTAAAGAACAAGCGCTCCCAGGTCTGCCTGTGCATGCGTGCGCGAGCGCATAGCTGCAAGCGAGGGCCTATTGTCTGCCTGGCACAGGTGCAGGACCAGAGCAGCTGTTGGCCTAAACTGGACAAGCCTTCCGTGAAAAATCCTGACCCACTTCAAAGTCCTCTGGCCAAACACACTGCAGCCACTTGAAAGAACCCCAGAAAGCGGCAAACACCGACACGGCAAACTGGACAATGGGGCGGCACCTGCACTGCGCAGCGACTTGACAAACATCATGGAGAGGACAGCTCTGGTCAGAGAGCAAAGGCAGAAGAGGGTCCAAATAAAAGCTGCTTCGAACTGCTCTCGGGAGAAACGAATCCAGTCGATCCCCTTCTCTCTCTCTCGCTCTCCCCCATGTGCACGCTGATGAATCGCTGCTTTGTTTCTCCCTTCTTCCCCCAAGCTTGGGATTATGTAAAAGAAGCCCAACCAGGCAAGACAGAGGACTTTAAGACCCCAAGCTTAATCCAGTGCCTAATCCTAGGCTCCCTTTTGTTCTGGACAGCGGAACATGGGCTTGGCAGAGTAGGAAGCCCGTGCTGACAACTGGAGGCACACAGGGAAGCTGCAAAACACCAGCAGCTGTCAGATGTCTGCCCCCCCCACCCCATTCTGCCTGCAAACTTAACCAAACACAATCACTGCTCCCAAGTTAGCCCAACGAGGGAGGCATCAGGTCAATACTAAGGTACATCCTGGCACTTGGCTAACCGAGTGAAGCAGCAGTTTGACTCCCAACGGCAGGAATAACGACTCTGCCTGGTTTAGCTGGGTTTTAGACTCAAAGCTCCCACTGAAAGGAAGGCTGGAGGTACTAAGCACTCTCTGCGCACAGCTCGTCCTCCACCTCTTAACCCTCACCCAGTGCCAAACACTTGTCTGCTACAGGTCCCTCATGCACTGCAAAGGGCCGAGGCGCCATTCCAGGGATGACTGGCCGGGACATTGGGCTTCTGTGCAGACCCTCCAAGAGTTCACCCAGCCTAAGATGATCCCAGAAGAAGATTACTAGTGGGTGGGTAGGCCAGCCATCTTTCAGGAGAACACCTCTCCTGAGATGAAACAGTCCTCCCCATTAAATTAGTCTGATAAGAATACTTCCCTTTGGGAATGTGGGGCGCTCTCTCTACAAGTGCAACCCCCAAATTATTGGAACAATCTGTACATTGGCGATTCCTTCTTTGGTTTTTTTTTGGGGGGGAATAAAGCCTACCTATTCTGCAAGACTTTCTGAGGACAAGGCAAGGCTGTGAGGTCAGAACTGACCAATACAGCCGCTTTCATTATTCTACCGTATTTCTTCGATTCTAAGGCGCACCTTTACTTTCAGTACCACCAGCAGGGAAAAAAAAATATCCATCGATTGTAAGACTCACCTCCCTTCATTGAATCTACCCGCTCAGCACCAACTCTCCCCAGCATGTCTCCTACAGCTGAGGATGACTGAGTGCACTGTCTTTGCATAGCATTTCTGGCCCCGCTGAGTGCTTGGGGGAGCTTCAGGGAGGCCTGCACAACCCTCTGCAGGCCTCCCTGATCTTCAGTTCGGCGAAATACAGCAATTTTTGGCCATTTCTGGTTTTCGCAAAAAACGGAAATGGCTGAAAATCACCAGGTTTTGCCGAACTGAAGATTGGGGAGGCCTGCAGAGGGTCTCCATGAAGCTCCCCCAAGCCCCAGTAAGTAAGAAGATAGCATTTTGGGGTGCTTTTTGGAGACTTTCGATTCTAAGACGCACCCCATTTTTTGAAATGCTTAACTGGGAAAAAACATGCGTCTTAGAATTGAAGAAAGACAGTAATGTAATCATGCAGTTGATGCAGCAAGCCATCAGGTCTTGGAGAAAATCTAATGAGCCATATACAGAAGATGCTTCCCTAGGGAGGGAATTTCAACTCTGGTTCAGACTCCAGCTAGCAGTTTGAAATTAGTCCCCCTCTGAAACTTGTCCGAGGTTCTCAAGCCTTTCCAAGTGTAACCAAGACAGAAACACCGTGCCCAAGATAGCTTGCGCTCATCCCACACAAAGAGCCAGGCAGACTGGTGGAAAGGAAGGAAGACTGTGGCAGGCTGGAAAAGCAAAACACAGCAAGGACTCTGGAGTGGCTCCACTGTCCCCCATTAATCCTGATCAATCGAAGTGGCAGGCAGGCAGGCAGGGCGCAAATAAATGGGATGCTGGCCAGGGAAAGCATACAAATCTGCACTTTGTTCACTTTTGATAATCTGGGCAGTAGGTTAATCTTAATTTCAGCTCTAAGAAGGCTGCTTCTCCTACTAAAGCTGCCAACTAGCATCTCAAACAGGTCAAGTTTTGAAGCTCAACGATGCCACCTTAAGGGAAGGTCTGGAAAGGCATACAATCTGAACACCATTACCAAACAAACACAACAGGAGACCAACATCTCATAACCACCTAAGGCACAACCGGCACACTGTAGGTTTTGAAACATCTGTTGCCGATGATGTCTAAAGAGCTAGGATGAAATGGTTAAGGTACCACCTGCCCAATCTGAAAGAATTGTTCCAAATTCCGAGAGGCAACATCCAACTCGGAGGCACCGTGGCGAACCAGAAGATTCTTTCCACACCATCCCAAGAGGCAGACAAATGACGTTTTGTTAGACGCGTGTCAAATCCAGTGTGGATACACATCTAACAGAGCATCATTTTGTAATTTGTAATAAAAAGATCAAGAAACCTCCACCTCCTCCTGCCACTCCACACTTCCCAAGAGAAGGGAGCAGAAAGAACAGTGTGGGAAAAGGGACAGATCAAAGGCTGGCCCCATTTTACAGCCACTTAGGCAAAAGAAGTCCAGACAAGCTGGGTCCCCCCAAAGACCCTCCGGCCGGCACCCAAGTGATGCCATGCGACTCACAGGAAGCTGCGAAGTGTGCCGGGGCCTTTAGACCAGGCCCATCTGCTCCGGGGCAGGCAGCCTCCTGGCCATTCACATGAATGCGACAGGCAGCCTAAAGAGGGTCATTAACAGAACCAAAGGGGTTTTATTGTGGCCCCAGAAGAACAGATAAGGAGGGAACAGACAGGGAATACCTTTGAGGCAGCCAGCCAGGCAGCCCCTTCAAAGCAGGGAGATGCTCCCCCAAACCCCCATGATAATGCCAGATGTGCAAATCTCCCCCCCCCATGTGCTGATGGGGGGGGGTCCTGCTGTCATTCGTTTTCCAAGCTCTCCAAGGGGCTTTGGATGCAAACTGGCACATTTTGGGAACATCCCAACCCAGTCATGACTGGCAACGTTTTGCAGAAAGTCTCAAATGCAAAGATATCTGTCTAGAAGAACCGAGCTGCTCTGTGCTGCACTTGGATCAGGGCTGGATCAGGCCCGTCCACTGAACAGTCAGGCACTGCAAACCAACACCTGATCAGCAAGGGTGGTCCTGTGTGGGTGGCAACTTCGCTCTGGAACGTCGCCATGGTGTCCTGCACCAGCAAGGACAGGAAGAAGGGCTGCTTGCTTCCCTAAGCCTGCAGCAATTAGGGGCACCCCAATGCCAACTCCGACGGCGCAGGTGGAGGCAAAGAACCAGCTCGAGCAGACACTGCCGGAAGAATCAGCGACTTAGTACAACTGCCCTTAAAAACTGCCTTTTTCTAAACAGATGCTCATACTTTGTTATTTTTTTTCTTTTTAATTTTTTTATTTTTTAAAAAATAATAATAATCTTTTTATTTTTTTTATTTTTAATTTTTTTTGCATAAACAGGCTGGTCCTGGTACTCCAGGAGAAAAAGCAAAGTACAAAACTGTTCAGTCATTCACATTTGCAGAAAAGCCTCACCTAATATTTCTAAAAGCCACAGGACATTAAAATTGTTTTTAGAAGTTATTATTTCACAACAACTGTGACATAAATATCAAACCTGTTGAACCAAAGTACTTAGTTGTTCTTATGAAGATAATGCTTTAAATACCTAATCATTATTTGGCAACAATATCCGACCAAGTCTTTTTTCCCCCCAACCCTACACAACACTCAGAGGTATACTGCCCCTGAACCTGGAAGGTTTATTTAGACATTGCGGCTAGGGGCCATTATGGAGACTTATCTTCCATAAACATGCCTTTTTCCTACATTTGAGAAGTCCTCTTCAAAGCCTTGACTAAGCATCAGTATAATGCTTTGGGCAAATACAACTATCAAGTTTATTCAAAAATTTTTTTTAAGAAGAGTGAAGTCACATTAAAGTCACAAGGCTTGTATTTTAAGACGCATTGCCTATAATACTGTTCATTCTGTCAAGAAGCCAATTGTGCCGGAAGGGGCTTGTCAGGGCAAGCGATTGCAAGCAGATGGCATGTGCCAGCAATAAGCCAACCTGCTGCTCATATAGGTGAGAAGCAATTCATGAAAGCATGAAAGGAGCACGTTAGCACCAAATGAAGCGTGGAGGGGGGGGGGGGAGAGAAGAATCATCCACCTGGGGCAACTGGGGAAGCAGCCTCTTTGCCAAGGAATATTGCAGGGCAACTTCCTCCCCTCCCACGGCAATTGAGGTGCTGTTTACAGCGCACAGAGGAATGGCAGCTTTGCCTCCAACATCAAAAGCTGCCCAAATACAGAAAGGCAGCCAGGAAGTCGGAGGCACTTCAAAAAAGGGGGGGGCGGAGACGCTTCTTAGCCCCTGTTCACACACCTAAGGACAGGCAAGGCCACTAACAATTCACACCTCATTTCTCAAGAGCAGGCCAGGCTTGTGCTGCACATCAAAAGAGAGGACAGACAGCCTTCATCAGCCTTCCTATAATGGGCACACGTGTAAAAAAAGAAGAGGCTTTTATCACAGGACAATAGGGAAAGGGTCCGTCCCCCCCCCCCCCCCCCCCGGAAATAAGATCCAAAGACAGCAGTCTAAAGCTGCTTGAGGGTGAATGGAGTTGGTTTCAAGAGCTCTGCTTGGTACATTGCAGCCCAAAATTCATACATATGCACATATCGAGAAAGAAACGCCACTGAGCTCCATGGGATTTACATCTGAAGGAATATGCATGTTCCCATTCATGTATCCATTGATTTAAGGGCTTTTTCTTTGCCAAGCAGTTAAAAACGGTGCAGCCTCCATCCATCATTATATTTAAATTTGAATATCCAATTAACCAAGCTTGTCAAAATAATCCAACTGTTTACCAATCACCCCAAAAAGAAGGAAAAAAAGGGTGGCACAGCATTTCTGGAATCAGGCCTTTCTGACAGATAAACTGTTGTAAATTGTCCTCTGCAGCAGGGCAACTCCTACTTTCCCCCCCCCTCCCAAATTCTGGTGTACTAACAGAAGCTAATGCTTTGTCCCAGGTGCCCCCACAAAACTATGACTGTGATAAGAAGTGATTCAACATTGCAGGGTCCGCAAGCAAGACTGCAACAATGCTCCCTTATGCGCATAAAGTTCCCTCCCTCCCATCAAGATTCTGTTCCTCCTCACTTTCACCTGGAGAAAGAAAGACTCCAAACAGCCTCACAATAAGCCCATAAACAGGGTGCTATGAGAAGTTTGTCACTAGGGTCTTAGAAAAGGGAGAAAAGACAAGCCCAATTAATTAAGGCAATGGCTCCCCAGGGATGACTGAAAGAGCAATGGGAGGAAATAAGGGCTGCAGATGAATATGCAGAGAGCCAGCTCAAAAACTCAGCTGTCAAAGGGCAACAATGTGCCGATAGCACCAGGAGGCTCAAACCCTCATCCATAAGGCCCATTCACACATCCATGGCAACATGTGCCTGCCCTAATAAGGACCACAAGACAGCGATGGGAACTTGGCTTCAGACCTTTCCCCACAGTCTCTTGCTAGTCTCAGGGCTGAGTCAACAGGAAACAACCACCCAAGACTGACTGGTAGCATAAAAGGGATCGGATTTGGAAAAACCAGGGTGGCTTTTTTTTTGGCCCAGGCTGGTTAATATCCTGTGCTCAAAACCAAACTCTCTGTAAAGGAAACTTGTTTTCTTTGGTTAAAAATATGTTTGCATATTTTGCAAACCCGTTTTACTTGTATGCTTTGCTTGAAAGCTGAACTGGGCCAAGGTTTGAAGAAGCTGGAGATATTTTGGGAAGGTGGCATGTTGGACAAATGAGGCAGAAGGGGGGGGGGGAGAGAGAGAGAGAAACAGTGGCTAGAAAGGAAGGCCAAATAACCACACAAGGCAGAGGAGCAGATAGCAGTATGATGGCATTTGCAACAATCACCTCTCTGTGCACCTGGAGGAGACAGGCTCAAATCTCTGCTAAGATACAAGGCTCACCGAGTGACCTTAGAAAAAGCCACTCTTCACCTGATCTACCTCACAGGTAGCATAGAGGAGATAGCATAGAGGACACAAGACTGTAAAACCTTTTGTATGTCATGAAATGCTACTGAAGTGACAGAATGCCTCACAGCTACTGCCCATGAAGATTTTACGCACACAGCTCTCTTCCAACACAAAGGGAACACGCATTATGGGGCTGGCCTCTAACAACACTCCAGAGTTAGCCTTTCTACTCATGTCTTTTCAGGTACCAAATTTAACAGTCTGCCAAATTTATTCTTCACCCTGAAAACCACTACAGTAATACCCCGACTTTCAACGCTTTGCTCTTTCTGCCGGTTTCAATTATAACCACATTTCAAATTTTGTCCATGTGCTGTCCTCTTTCATTCAATTTCATCCAACCTTCCATGACGTTTGTTGACGTTCTTATGTTTATTTTTCTTTTATTTCTGTTTATTTAGGTTTCGCATGTGTTATATAGTTACCGTAGATATTTACATTTTTTATGTTTTTTTTTTTTTTGGCAGGCCAAAATAAATTTGCAAGCTAACTAAGGCTATGCTTTGACATTCATCCATTTTTTTTTTTTTTTACTTTCGGTCCATGCTCTGGTCCCTAACCAGACAAAACTGCAAGGCATTGCTGCAGTTGTAGAGTTCAACCATCAACTGCACAGCAAATTCATGTACACAGTGACCCCTGGTGGGTCTTCTCTTCATGACAACCACCTAATTAATTAACAAGGCCAACCGTGTACAAAAGCAAACAGCTTACCTTAACGCCATGTTCATCCACTGAATTACTACCTGCCGCAAAAAAGACAAGAGAAAAAGGTCACTTTCTAGGATCATGCAAGACAAACTTCAGAAGTTTCTGTGGAGAACCAGTGTAGTTTAGAGGTCATTGTTGGTGGAGGACCAGAATCCAATTCCCATTAAGCCACAAAAGCCCGCTGCGTGACTTTGGGCTGGTCACCATCTCTTAGCCTAATCTGCCTCACAGGGTTGTTGTGAGGATAAAATGGCGGAAGGAAAGGACTTTGTATTGAGTTCCTTGAAGGAAGGGTGGGATAGAAATATAAACAATACCCAACAGCAATCAAAGTTCCACAGCTGCCAGTACGGAGGGCAGCGACATGAGCCATGGAGTGTTTTTACACACACACACACATACACACACACACACACACACACTTTGATTTGAATGCACTCTTGTCATTTCAGGTCTTCAAAAGAGCAGATGGATTTTTAGCCATTGCAATGCTACATTTCTGTATTGTAATCCTATCGAAAGGAGGAGTAAGAGGGAAATTTGGCCCGCCCCCTTACCAGTCAGAGAAGAGAAAGGCACCATCGCCAAGCATGATTCAAAATTCAGAGCTATCAGTGGAGAATTCTGCCTTTGTAGAACACAAACACTAACGTGTGGGCAACACAGAGGTACCTTTCAACACCCACGGACACAAGTCTAGGAACAGGATGGATGTGTGGAGGAGACGTCTGTTGGTGTTAAAGATACATGGCTCTCATGACCACTGGATGCATTTTTTGTGGGAAACACTGGTTCGCATGCAGCAACTATGTGCACTGTGTGTAAAACATGGAGCTGCCCTATTATTTCCATGCCACGGAGCTGCAAGGCCACGGGCGAAAGATTTCAAACCAGGCCTCTCCAGTTACAAGTCTAGATCATTACCCAGCCTTTGATGCCCCTTTTAGATCCTTGGAAGCTCCATGTGGCCCTCCCAGACTAACGACGCAGGATACGGATGCATTTCCCCCTCTGCACACAAGGCAGACACACGTACCAAAGATATAGATGATTGCTATCCCACCGCCAGCACCCATAAGCCCCGCTATCCTGAGCACCATCTTCTTGGCATAGGCGGTATTTTCCTTCTGCTTCTTCTCTTGCTGCTCGTCAGAGCCTTTCCCATCTCCACCTTCAGTTGACTACAGAGAAAGAGACGATTGCAAGTGAGTGTGACCAACACAAAAAGCTACACAGACACACAATGTTCTTCCTTGCAACACAGACGGCCTTTATTCTATTCTATTCAAATACCACCCCAGCAGTAAACACAATAGATGTTAGTTTCTGCTTTCATATTTTCTTGTTAGTATTTGCAGGCCTGGGAAAAAACCCCAAGGGGCTTTGCCTGGCAAGCCTCCCGGGGGAAGAGGCGCCACCAAGGGTCCAGTCACAACCCACAGCACCTCAACCCACCAGTCACAACCCACAGGTGCGGGGGGGGGGGAAGAGAACATGCTCTAGATCAGGGGTTCCTAACCTGTGGTACTAGTACCACCAGTGGTACTTCGGCAGACTGCTGGTGGTACTCAGACCGCTGGACCACTGGAACCACACTCCAACATGGCGCTTTTGGTGGCGCGTTTTTGCTCTGAAGAAGCTCTGCCTTTGGCCAAGCCTCTTGGGAACACTGCGAAGGGCCCTCCACCTGCCCAGAGCCTCCTCCCTACATTTTCTGACCTCTGAAAACCCAGAAGTCACTTCCGGTGGTACCCAGCAGGAGAGAGGCGCTGGAGGTGGTACTCGGCTGGGAAGGGGTTAGGAGCCCCTCCTCTAGATGACCTTACTCTATGGTCAGACTCCTGCAAAGACTCAAAAGGTGCGATGATGCCTCCGACACCAGCAGGCACCACTAGGGCAAGGGGGGCAGTGCAGGGCGGGTGTCAGCAAGGGCGGCCAAGGGGTCTCCAGCAAGGAGGCGGGAGCCAGGATCCGGGCTGGGAAAGGTCAGTCAGAGCAGAGCGTGGTGGACTGGAGGGACCAATGGGCGGCTGGGGGGGGGGCACTGTCGTCATCCGGGTACCCCGCTTGGCTCCCTCCATCCGGGTACCCTCACCTGCTGCTGCTGCTGCTGCTTGACAGCGTCCCTCAAGACCGCCTCCGTCAGCCCCACCCCCACTGAAGTCGTCTGAGGAGGAGCCCCGTTACTGAACGGCCGCCCCGAGAACGACCAGACGCCTCGCCGCCTCCACCGCCCACAGCAGCAGTGGCCGTGGCCGCCGCCGCCCGTTTCTCCTCCTCCGGCGGCGGCGGCGGTTCCCCGCAGCACGCGCAGCGCGCCCCTCGACGCTGTGACAGAGAAGGCGCGAGCGGCCGCCGCCATCTTTCTTCGCGAGACAACGAAAGGCGCATGCGCTTGGCAGGAAAAGCCCGTTAGCCAATCAGGGCGTGTAAGAGGAGTCGAGACCTGAAGGAGAGGAAAGCCCGAGCGAATCAGGGCTTAGTTTTTCTTAGCAGGTTTCCCCGCCCATCGACCGACTCCTAGCCAATCAAGACAGAGAGGAACAGACTGTCAATGTGATTCGGGGTCGATTTGATTTCACCAACGCGGAGAAGCCTAGGCGGGAGCAAGCCGTGCTACCCAATAGGAAAGAAGAATGCTAAGGGAGGTGAGAAGATGAGACGCGTTGTTCCATTGGCTTGCAATCAGACTTGGGGCCAGCTGTGCAGGACAAGGTTAAAGGGGCAGGACACGTGGTGGGCGGGGTGGGCAGTGCAGGTCTTTCCGTGCTGCTGCTGCTGCCCAAATTCGGTTCTATGGCAGAGCCGCTACAACTGCCCCCCCCAAGCTCCTCTGCTGGGAGAGGAGTTAGCCGCCCCCCCCCCATAATGCGTCTGGCCCTGGGGGCGTCTTAAAGTTGAAGCCCCCCATAGCACTCTTACTACTACTAAGTTTTTCTTTGCAAGACGTGGGACTCCACTTCTCAGTCTACTCTACCTCATAACTGCACATATTATTCAGAAATACCTGTATAGTACTCGGTAGTACTCCAAACAGATTTGCTGTCATTACATCTGCCCTGCAGGCAGGTGATGTTGCCTTCACAGTGGCAGCTCCACACAACAGCTGCCAGTTTCAGAAGCAAAGGCTGCCATGTATGCTGGTATCTGTCACCAACGTTGCTCTTTGTGCAATGAATCGAGAGGCAGAAGGAAGCTGCTCTAGCCTTCACCCAACATTCAACGCTTGCTTCTAACAGGCAGCAAGTACATGCACAGTGTTAAAAGAAATGGGAAGTTTTGCCACAGGCCAAGTCATGCAGGCTCTTTCCATCATCTGTTTGCACCTCTTGTTGGTTGTGGTAGTCATGCCTCTAGCTATTTAAAATGGCTCTGCCCTGACCTAGTCCAGTCCTCTCCACCCCCACCAGGCCCTTGGACCTTAAATAAAAAGAAACTGCTCTGACTTCAGCGTTCCTGATCTATGGTACTCATGTTGGAGAAGGTTGGCAGTTTGAATCCGCGACGGGGTGAGCTCTCGTTGCTTGGCCAGCTCCTGCCAACCTAGCAGTTCCAAAGCATGTTAATGTGAGTAGATAAATAGGTACCGCTTGCGGGAAGGTAAGCAGTGCTCCGTGTTCCAGCCGCATGCTACGCGCTGCGGCAAGGAGAGTCATGCCGGCCCCATGACCACGGAGGCGTCTTCGGACAACGCTGGCTCTTTGGCTTTGAAATGGGGATGAGCACCACACCCTAGAGTCGGACACGACTGGACTTAATTGTAAGGGGTCACCTTTACCTTTTTATAGCATGTAAGAACATAATGTCTTAATTACACATTCTACTCGCTCTTTGAAGAATTTAAGTACCTTTCCAAACAAAGTTAGTTTTTAGAGAGCTGAACCTGCCCGTCACCTCCCAGCTATATTTAAATGTTTAAACATAGTGCTAAAATGGTTGGGGGAAAATTCAAATACAAGTGATGCAAACCCTGCAGACCTGCTGCCAACCAGCATCAAAGGACCCAGCGTCTGACTCGGTAAAAAGTCGTGTCCTATGTGCACAGAAGGCCTAAGGACAACCGAACTGATCTCATGCTTGTTATGTTCACAATACAGAGGCAGAACAGCGTTAAAGGCTCATATTTTTGCAAGAAACCACCATTCCTGAACTCAAAGAGATTTCCCCCCACTCCAAGCAAACTGCAAGAGGAACTGCATTGGCATTATTTGAAAGACCTATGGTAATTTGCTACGCAAGGCAAACACTACATGGATATATTGGGGTGCCCGGGAAGGTTTTTATTAAAACAAGCTACACACACACACACAGGATGGTTCTGTGTCCATGGAGATCACAAAGAGCTACACGAGAGAAGGGAATGATGCAGTCCCCCACACCTACTGTGTCTCGTTCGTCTGCTGAAGTCACTTCACTTACGGTGCAGAATTGCAAGACTGCCTTCCTCCAACCCCCCCGCAAATCTGCTGGGCTAGGGAAATAAGCGACAGAAAAACAAAATATCTTTCCTCTGAAGCAAATCTGTACAGGGACATGTACCAGGCTGTAGGCGATGTGCTTTAACACACACAAAAAACCACAACAGCAACAAAAACATTTTCTCTCTCCTTCTAGGCCTCTAGCAGTTTTCCAAGGAAACGCAGGTTGAGGATCTTGAGCTGCTCGTCCAAGTCCATGCGAACGATGCCGTCCTCTCCATCAATGCTCAGCAGAACGCCAGTGGCCTCCCGGTCCTCTCCCAGGATGACCTTGACCTGCAGGAACCAAACCAAGGAGGATCAGGCACCAGCCAAATCAGAGGCAGCTCAAACTAGGGGAGGGAAATGGGGAGTTATGGCTCTCAGGCAAGGGGTTCGGCCAATCAGTACTGAAAAACAAGCAAGAAATAGCACACAAATAGCAAGCAAATACCTGTGAGGTATGCCCTTGAGATGCTTAGGCATCCGATGGACCTGGAAGGAGACCCACCCAAAGGGCTCAATGGGAGAGCCTAAGTAGGCACTTTGATGTGCAGTCTCCACCCATCAACTCTCAGTCCTTAAAGAGACACTCGCTTGGGGAAGTAGCGAACTAATGCCACCTTACTGGTGGAGGAGCTTGAGCAGAACTGTTCCTTGAGCAGCTGATTGCGACTTGAGAGGGCGGGGCAAGACAGCAAGGCCCCTTCCGTCACCTCAGCAGGAACCCACTCCTGCCAATCAGGCCACTGCTGCTGCTGCTACTACGACAACAAGAATGAGTTTGGGGCTGAACAGGGCAGGAGGAACAGAAAGGGGCCGCTGGCTTCTGGGTCCAAACGCCACCCAGGTTTTACACCACCCCAGACTACACAGTGGGGTCAAGAAAGCTTTCTGGCAGAGTGCGGCAAGAGGAAAGCAGCCTCTTCCTCGCTCCTCCAGTGTACCTTGTTGTTCTTGGTGGGTGTGACAGGCTCCAGGTGCTCGCTTGAAATGCTGACCACCTTCTCGCTGTCCTTGAGATAAACCGAGCACATTCCTCCCTGCCGGGGGGGGGGGGCGCAAAGAGGAGGGAGGAAGGAAGGAGAGAGGGAAAACGAGCAAGTCATCGTCTCCTACTGAGCTTCACAACATGACAGCCGACACACACTCACCCACACAAACAATTGGGCAAGGATTCCCCCCCCCCCATCAATGCCTCTGCCCGGAGGCTAGTCCTTGGGCTGGCACTCTTGCACAGCAAATGCTACTAGAGCTCACCGACTCCACAAGGGAAGCTTGTTGAGAAATCTTCCCAGCTCTTTGCAGGCCAGTGCCCCCCCCCCGGTCTCTGCCCTGGATCCACTTACAGTCACGCTGCGGATGACCCCCGTCTGCCCTATGACCTGGCTGTCCAAGTACGTGTCGCGAACGTTGGCCTGGATGTCAGTAGTGACCCAGTCACTGGAGCTCTGCTCAATCCCAGAGCCAGGGGTGTGGGGGTTGTACCCTCCTGGAGAGGGGGCTCCTGGAGTCATGGGGCTGTAGCCCACTGGGCTAGGGCTGGGGCTGGCCTGCAGCGCGAGAGAAAAGGGCCGGTCTGGTTTAAGAAATTGCACAGAGACGTTAATACAGTATAAACAAACCATAACAAAAGTGACAGTTTAGAGAAACAGACACATTTCTTACTCACACCTGAGTAAGACAGACAACTACAATAACTCAAAACAAGGAAATGAGTTTTGTAACCGCAACAAGAAAAGATCTAAAATGGCAACTATGAGCGTGGATAATGATTCAACAAGAACACAGAGGCGACGCACAGAGAACAAGACAGTTGTGGTTTTAGCACGTCAAAAGGTCAAGAGGAAATCTTGTCACGCTGGCACAATTGACTGGAAAAAGCTTGAGCTTTTTCTGGAACCGGCCTGTTCCGCCATGTATGGTCACAGGCTGGCCTAAACCTTAGTGTCGAGTCCCTCCCAGTCAGAGCCTTGCATCAGGCACGGGTGCGAGCTCGGGGCTTCATGCTACCGAAACCGCCGCATTGGTGGAGTTTCTAGAAGCTGGGGGAATTTTAAAGCTCTTTACGGAAGACGACTCCTTCCTCTCCAGCGTCCACATTCAGGCCCATTTCTCATGGCGAAGCCATTGTCATCCTCCCATGAAGAGAGGTGCTGGAGCCCCTGCTTGGCCCCCGGAAGGCCCCAGGTTCAATCCTGGGCAGCGTCTTCAAGCGGAGCAGAGACAAACAACTCCTGCCCGACATCTCAGAGAGCTGCTGCCAGTCAATTCTGCGTTGGCAATACTGGGCAAGCTGGACCAGGACTGGCCCTACACACAGAGATCCTGTCCTATACGTCCTGTGTGTCTCCTGCACACATCAATGTTTCACGCACTGAAAGTCAACCCACTGCTTGTCTGAGCTGGCTTTTGAAGGCCACGTTTACGCTTTTCAAGGCAGGGCGCCGAGTCCATGTTTTGGGAGGGGCAGAGCACAAGGTTTGCTGCATACCGAGGGTCCCAGGCTCAACCCCAGCCGAAAGCCTCCGGCAGGAGAAGAACAGCCTGCCGAGTCAGGAGCAGACAGTCCTGGGCAGGAGGCAGCTTGGGAAGGTCTTGTCCGATTTTTAGACTGCATCGTGATGACCGCCGACACTCGGTCTCCACAGTACCTGGTAAGCCATGGGCGAAGGTGTGGGATGGTAACTAGCGGGCGAGTGGGTGTTCTGGTAGCCGACCGGACTGGGTGCCACTTGATGGAAACTCTGAGGGCTGGGACTCGGCTGGTAGGAGCCTTGAGGCGATGGAACGGCATACGGAGAAAACTGGTCTGTGTTATACCTGCAACAAGGGAGAGGAGGTTTGGTCAAGAAGGGGCCCTGGTGGCTGGAGCAGCTCTCCTCCTCCGTTCCTGAGCAGCGGTGCAAAACTCTGGGCTCATTTTGCAGCCCCAAAGATACCCGCTGAAGGCTAGTGCAACGTCAGAGAACAGTCTTGGTCCATTAGAGAAGACTGAAACCCCCGTCCCCATATGAACTTGGCAGGCCCTGCTCTGCTCTCTTCAGAGATTCAAAAGGCACGTAGAAGAGACAGGCCTTTTCTGGGGTAGCAACGAGGCTCTGGAACGCCCCCCAGGGTCCCGTGAAGAGGCGTTTTCACGTTGAATCATCTGTCCTTTTCAGGACTGTATTAGTCCAATGTAGCTATCTGACAGGTTTGAATCGTAGATTTTGAAATTGCTATGTTTTCACTGTTCCAGTTGTCTGCATTATAAGTTCTTTCGGAAGCTGCTTTAGATACAATTCCTTATGGAAAAGCAAGATGTAAACTGAACACACACACAACAGCAGGACTACCATCGGTTTAAAATGGGAGTCAGCTTTTCAAAAATTGGGATGCTGCAACCACCAACGGGCCCGTGCTTTGCTTCCTCTACTTGCAGGACTGCAACCGTTGCACAAAGCCCAGAACACACCACCAGGATGGAGCTCTCCCCTCCCAAATCTGGGGCACTCACATGGCCGGGGTGCCAGGCGTCTGTGGGTTATACGGCGGGTTAACCTGCGGGGAAGACGGGTCGGGATAGCCGGGCGTCTGTGGATTGGGAGTTCCCCCGTAGCCTTGAGGAGAAGGTGTGGGCTCGTCATCGAAGCCGTAGGCAAACTCTTCGTCCGCTCTGCACGGAAGGGAGAGGCACAAAACAGTCACTTGCTGCTCAGCACTCTTGCCCCGCCCAACACCCAGCCTCGTTCACCGAGTGGCACAAACCTGGAGGGCGTGTTGGGGTTGTTGGGGTCCCAGGCCCCACTCTGCGCAGGGGTCCGGCTGCCATCATGCAAGGGGGTTTGAGAGCCGTAATGAGGAGTCCGGTTGCCTGGAAGGCAAAACGCACAACTCAGTGCTTAGCCCTCAACGTGCTGCAGAGATGCTGCTTCTAGCCTTCACAGGCTTTAACGGTCTGGACTGGAGCATCTTAAGGACTGCCTCCCTCCAGCGTGAATCCGCCTGACCTTGGAGATCAGCTACAGAGGACCTGCTTCCCCCCCCCCCCCCCGGAAGCACAGAAACAGAGCCTTTTCTGTGATGGCGCCAAGACAGCAGAACATCCTGCTGAAAGAAGCTTCCACATGGAGAAAAGTGCAGCCACATGGTCTCCCCCCCATCCCCAAACACCAGACATCCCATCCCCACTCCTTTCCACCACTCACCATCATGCAATGGTGTCTGCGAGCCGTACATGGGCGTACGAGACCCTGAGCCATACATGGGGGTCTGCGAGCCGTACATAGGGGTGCGCCCATAAGTGGAGGCCGGGCCACCTGGTCTTCTTGAACCACTGGCCAAAGAGAAAAGAAAACACTGGTTAGCTGTATTACCAGACACTCCCCCGCCTCTCATCCCCGTTTCTGTGGAACACAGACAGCTCTGCATTATCCTGCACTAAGGACACCTTCTGTAGAAAGGCATCCTTCTTTTAAAATACGTCTCGCCCGCCTTTTCCCACCCCAAGCATTTGGGCTGGCTGGCTAGCTACAGTGGATAAGCAAGCACAGCCCTAGATGCCCCTCTCTGGATCTGAAAGTGGCTCTCTAATCCTGCCCCCCCCCCCGTGTCCTCCCTCTGGCCCTTACACTGTGGTGAGACGTTGCCGGTCCACAGAGATGGTTTGGCAGGTGGAGTGCAGCTCCACACGTGCAGTGGATTCTGTGGCATCCTTGACCACGCCAATGTAGCCTGAAAGAGACGAGGAGTCGGCTCACTGGTCAAGACACCAACCAAGGAGAACAGAGAACTCATCACGTGGATTCTGGAGAGTTTGGAATGAAACCCTGGGGCACATCAACGCTACACACTGAAAAAAGGTTCAAAGGGAATCGTTTGCCGTTGCTCAGATGGCAGATCATTTGGCAAGGGTCGAACTCGGCCCAACAGACCCAAGTGATACTCAAGCACCAGCAGGGCGGACAAGGCCCACAGGAACTCCATGCGACTCCGGAGGGCTACGCTCCGTCTGAAACGGGAACGTCGAAAATGCCCCACTCATGGCCACACCAGAGCCAAGGAAGACTTTACCTTTGTAGGGTCCTTGGGAAATCCGCACCGTCTGCCCAATGAGATCGTTGTCCCTGCGCCCGCGACCACGGCTCATTCCGCCCCCTCCAAGGCCACCACGTTGTCCTGAGGAGGAGGTGGTGGTAGAAGTTGGGAACAGTTCTGTAGCACTCCCTCCCCCCCCCCCCCCAGGTATTCTCTGCATACGGTCGCCTGCAGGAGTCAGTGCAACCCCAAGCAGCCTGAGCACCTTCTTTCCCTTCCTGCCTCACGATGATCATTTTGTGCCACTGGTTAGGTCCCCTCAGTACCCCAGGACACCAATACTGCTGCACCCTGCAGGGAGGAGGCACTGCTCAGTGGCTTCACACGGGGGCGGTCCTAGAGTCCAACCCCCGGTGACATCTCCAGTGACAAAGAGCCGAGCGGAAGGGTTGTTCCCAGCCGAAGACCGTGGAGACGGCCAGAGTCCGCTGGGCTGCTGTAGAGACCCCTCACTGCACAGGAGGGGGCTTCAGGTGCTCGAGGAGGGGAATGCAACCCAGAGACCGTCCACCGCAGAAGGGAGGGAGGGAAGGAAGGAGACATGCTGGGCGGGCAGACGCACTCCACTGAGAGCGCCTTAAGACGCACGGCAGCCCCCAACTCACCTCCCGCGCTGGGGTGCATGGGACTGTGGATCCGAGGGCTCATGGGTGCAAAGCCTCCAATGGTCAGGTTGGTGACATCCCGGGGCTGCAGAGGGGGGGGGGACACACACACGTGAGTTGAAGGCGAGGGGCTCCTCAGCAAGCCCTCACACACCGTCTCAGAAAGGCCCCCAGGGCCAAGACAAGCCAATCCTCTTACCTTGGAGCCTCCAGCCAGGACCAAGTGGCGCGTTTTGCACACAAACATGCCGCCGTTCTCCACCAGCTTCTTGCAATGCAGAAAAGCAGAGCCCCGGAAGAGGTGGCGGATCTCCCCCTCGCGGCACTGCCAGGAGAGAGACAGGCCAATGAATGTCACACCCTCCTCTGCAGAACAGGCCGCCCCCCCCAAGTGGTAGACCAGAGGGGCACCCCTCTCAATGCCCCTGCCCCACCCCGCCCTTACCGAATGCGGCCCATCGATGACCTTCACAATGTCCTTCACGTGGATGTTGTTCTGCTCCGAGTCCAGGGCCACTGCAAACCGGTTGTCCTTCTTCCGGTTCACGGCCTGGTGCCGAACCGTCACCACTTTGCCGTGCATGTTGAGGACCTGAAGGAAGAGGAGACACTCGGAGCAAGGAGGGGGAAGCCCCCCCGACCGCCCAGCCTTCAAAGACAGTGGAGAGGGGGGACTGGAGAAGCAGCAGGGGCCTCACTGCCGCCAGTCTAACACGGACATTCCAAGGGGGTATTTCCACCTCTACCTTTTCAAAAAAAGAAGACTTATCATTTGCAGGAAATAGGTTTTGAACGTCAAAAAGGAAAACCACACCTGCAATGCAGAGCAGTTGCCTGTTCCAAAAGGCAGGAGCTGCAGTCCCATTTGAAGGCTTTTCTTTGCAGGACCCCATGCCAGCGAAGAGTGTGTGTTTGGATACAAGTCGAAATGGCCAAAATGACATACAGCGGGGCGGGGTGGGGGGTAGGGCAGCAGTGGGCCAGGCTGGATTCTGGCAACCAATAGCAGAGGGACTGGTCTGACTCGGCAGCCACCTTCCCCGGTTCTTAAGCAGGAGGGCCGCCTTGGGACCACCTGACAACTTCGTTCTGCCAGAAGAACAACTCCTGCTCTGAAATGCAACATTCACCAGCAGGCCACAGAGGGGATACTAGGTGCGTGGTGTTTGAGCCTAGACAGCTCAGCACCGACAAAAACCAGGCACCTGCAGCTAAGGACGTGAGAGGAGTGGGGCTCAAGCCCAGGCCCTCCACCGCCTCTCCCCCGGCGACGCACACCCACCTGGAAGGTCTCCCGCTCCAGACGGACAATGACCCCAACCGTCTCGGGGTCCAGCTGCACCAGCTCCCCCCACTCATGCTGGCCACCCACATCCACGCCAGAGGCCGTCTCGGAGCAGAGCTGCAGGTCCCGAGGCAGGACTTTGAGCTGCAGGAGGGGCAGAGACCAAGACGGTGAGATGCAGCAGGGAAGGAAGGGGGCAGACAGGGAGCAGCCACTTGGGGAAGTCAGGGGGGAAGTCGGCCCCGAAAGGCACTAACTCAGAACGCAAAGAGAGGAACAAGACAAGCCAGCTTTGCTTTCAGAAGTCGCAGATGGGGCAGGAGTGGATGTTTGACCAGTGAAAACGACCAGTGAAAACGACAACGTCTTGCAAGTCGACTCCTGAAGCTGTTACTGCAGCAGCAGCAGCAGCAGCATAAACAAATCTATACAAATGCATGAATGAATGAATGAATGAAGCCCAGCTCAGGCTCTGGCCACCGGCAGAGAACCCACCCTGCTCAGCCAGAAGCAAGAGTGCAGGGCAGGCGCAGGAGGGGCACGCCATTCCAGCCCTGACCGCCAAGGGCAAGCCGCTCTACAGGGAGCACCAGAAGTCCTCAACCGCAGACTGCAAGTCTTTGCCGGCCACGCAGAGAGACGCCCCCCCCTCCTCCCAGCCTGCTGCTGCGGACATTTCTCTCCGCTTCCCAGCCGCTCACCTCGTGCATCGTGAGGTCAGAGAAGAGGATGACAAAGTTCTCCTCCACGCGTACGATCAGCCCCGTGTCACCGTCAAAGCGCCCGGCGATCACCTTCACGTGGTCCCCCATCTTAAAGTATTTGCGCAACTCCTGGGCCGGGAATTCCAGCATATCCTGGGGATGCGAAGCAAGAGGCGGCGGCGGCGGCGGTCAGACCAGCGAGAGCCGCAGGCAGCTGCCAGCTCCAGCTCTTCTTGCTGGAGAACGGGTGTGGGTGCATGTACATACGCACACCTTTCGGGGAGGGGGGAGCCACAGCTGCCACAGTGCACACGTGTTGCGTGCAGAAGGGTCCCCCCGCTGCTCAACACTTGTGGTTAAGGCACAGGTGGAGTGCTTGGGACTCATCTCCTTGCTCAGGAAGAACAAGACCTGCCTCCAGTGACCAGCTGCCCAAAGCTGGCTGGTTCTTCTTCGGAGCTGTTTGGGGCCCGACATGGGCACCAGTGGGCAAGAGGAAGAGGGGCTAGGAGGAGGCCACTCCCCCCTCCAGCACTTCCCCCTCCCCCAGCTCAGGCTGACTCTGCGTAGCCCAGACCTTGAGGTCTTCGTGCTTTGGCAGGATGGTGATCTTGTTGCCGTCCACACTCAGGATCTTGCCCTGCAGGTTGATCAACTCCCCTTCGCACACCTCCACGTTGTCTCCCGGCTGGAAGTTGTGCTCCCGTTCCTTCCCTAAAGCAGGAAGAGAAGAGAAGTGAAGCGAAGCAGCACAACCTGGGCAACGGACCTTGCAGCAGTCTGTCCTGTGGGGGGGGGGGCAGAGCAAGAACTGGGGGAAAGAGGACTGGAAGCATGGAGGAGGCCGGACGGAGCGAGGCTGCCAGCATCGTGTCCTCTAGGCTGGAACAGCCCCTGCTAGCAGCCAGCAAGTGCCGGGAGACACCGGGAAGGAGAGAAGCCAGCCAGCCATCCGCCTACCTGTGCTTTCTGTCACCACCTCCAGGTCGATGCCTTCCGGCTGGTCTTCGAACCTCTCCAGCTCGGACAAAGTGGGCTTCACTCCTTCTGTGATCTGATGGCAAGAAATGGCAGGCCGGTGGGCGAGAGAGAAAAGCCACACGGAACAGGGGCTGGATTGGCGGAGTTCACACTCTCTGGTGCTGGTGATCGTCGGGAGTAACACCCCCCCCCACCTACCGCAGCATCCGCGGTGCCCTGCGACTCATTCAGGACAGGCAAGTGCAGCCAGAGGGCTCTCAGCAGGCGGCTACAGGCCTGGCCTCCTTTTCTCCTCCGCAAAACAGAAGGAAATGGGGGAGCCCAGGAACTTGCATGGCCAGAACCTGACACGTTCTCACCTCCCCCCACTCCCAGCATGCAAGACTCTACCCCAGAAAGCATACGGCGTTGAACAAGGTGTTTGGGACACCAGGGACTCTGTTTTAATTGCTTGTATGCTGTGGTGTTTGTCACAATAACCGCAGACAAAGAACACAGTGACTTCTCAGGACCACCAAGAAGCAGTTGCTGCAGGGGGAAGGCGGCAGACCCCCAACGCCTGCCCTCGCACACGTACTGCCCCCCCTTCCCCACCTCCTCTCGAGCCCGGCTCCCTCCCTAGTCCGGCTTCTCTTACAGAACCTGCTCCCTCTCTCTCCCAGTCCGCGCCCATTTCTTACCACGGCAGACATAGCAAAGCTCTTGAAGAGGAACCCTTTCCGACTGTAGCGATTCCCTTCAAAGATGAGGAAATCCCCGTCCGAGGCCACATCTCCACCCAAAGACCTGGAATTGGAGGAGCAGGGAGAAGACCTTAAGCGGCTGGCGGGATCCGTGGAGCAGCAGCAGCAGAAGAGCTACTGCTGGAGGCAGAGCTCCAGGAGACCCTCTGGCAGGGGTACAGGGATCAAGCAGTACAAGCAAACTCGAGCAGGGAGGACGTCGCCAGCCCTGCACCAGTTTCCCCACAAATGCAGACGCTCATGACTGCTCAGGCAACGCCAACCGCTTCCGCTCTGCACCCCGCGGGCCCAAACGCGATGCAGGGGGCCCCACCCCAGTCACTGACCGGATCTTTTCTGCATCGAAGAGACGCTGAGGCGGGCGTTTGAACTTCTTCCGTTTTGCAAACCAGTCTTTCTGCAAAGAGAAAAAAAGGTTGCTACCAAAGCCGGGTGCCTCGACCTCTGCAACCACTCCAGAAAAGCTTGCCAAGAGCATCCTTGCGGGGACACATCAAGCTCTGGAACCACTGCTGGAGTTTTCGTACACTGCCCTCAAATGAACGCGAAACGTCACTCTGTGCTATTCGAAGAACAGCCGCTTCAAGCTCACAGACTGGAGGTGAAGACCAAGAGCCTTTTGGTTAGTGGGCTGCCGCCAGGCAGCCACCAGCACCCTGAGGAGGAGGAGGGCTGGCAAAACCTCGAGAAGGGCTGGCGATTTGGAATCTCGGGGCTCCTGGGGCTCCGGCCGACGTACCAGACTCATGCGGGCTTTGATGCGGTCAAAATCGATGCGTGGAATCATCTTCAGCGAGATCTGGTTCTGGCTGGGCTCCACGTAATCCACCTAAACCAGACAACAGTTGGGGGGAGGCTCTTCCAAAGCAAAGAGTCCACCTTTCTTCCCCCTCGCTCGGCTGGGCTGCCGGTTAACCCAGGGGGGGGGGATGGGCCCGCCACCGCTCACCTGCGCAATGTCGTCCTTGTAGATGCCCCTCCGGAGGCGGACCCAGGACTTGGGCTTCAGGTTGGTCACTTCCTTCACCACCTTCAGCACGTCCGTCATCTCTTTGATCGGCACCATCTGCTGGTTCCAGTAGCCCAGGCGAAGGTTGCCCACCCCTTCAATGGCCTGCTTGACGTGGGTCTGCTTGTAGGCCTCCACGTAGATGTAGCCCTTCACATGCTCAGGGGCAACGACGGACTTGATCTGCAACGGCTGCGGGAGGAGGAGCAGGAGCAGGAGGTGTTGGCGCCGCCGCAAGATGCGCAGCAGGCATTTCCACGGCATGAGGGCTGAACGGATAAAAGGAGGCCTGCCTGGCCCCTTCGCGCCTTGCTACTCTTTCATAGGCTGGCAAAAACCATCTTGTTTAGATGGATCCCCAGTTTGGGGTTCCCCCCCCACTTTTGGGCTGTGCCTAGTTCTATTGCGCTTTATTGCTATGGTTTCTCTGCATTTCCTGCACAAAGACTAGCACCGAAGGATTGCGCGCCTTCTCCCTAACATACCGTTTTCTACATGCAGGAAGTGGAGGGGTTTTTGTAGGAGGGAAGCACTTCCTCCCACGAGCCCTACCCTGAAGTGGAGCAGCCCAGACATAGGCTGAGCACGTCAGCAAGACAAGGTCATGGACTTGGAGGGGGTCACGGGTTCAATGCGCCAATCCCGGTCACCCGCACCCAAAGCAGAGCCGACTCCTCCCTCTTCCCCCCCCCCCCGCCCCACTCACCGTGTCCGTGAACTGGTAGGCAATGAACTTCCTCATCAGGGCGATGGCTGTGGCCCGCTCCTCTCCGATCTGGGGGGGCGAGAGAAGGGCAGTGGGGCTCCTGGCGACACCAAGCCCAGGCCAAAGCAGCCTGGCTCCAGCTCCGGGTGCAGGAAGCCGACGGGAGCCCTGGTCTGCTGGGACGTACCTTGCATTTCACCGTCCAGAGGTTGGGATCCCTGGGTGACAGGAGAACACACACGTCAGTCAGCTTGTCGCGTCCAGACCAGCGTGACCCATTCCCGACACCAGGTCTGAGGCTGCTCAGCTGTGGCCCCTCGTTCACAGTCCTACTCTCACTCCCCCCCCCCCCCCCCCGTTTCCGATGACTGCTTCGGCTGCGTCTGCAGTAGATCAACCATTCGTAACACAAGGTCCTTACTTGACTCCGGGCAGCAGCTGCTGCTGGGTGATGTCGTCTGAAAGCTCATCGGAGCCACCGTAGTACCTGAAACGAGAGGCGCCAAGGGAGAACTCAGGTATCCGGGGTGGGGGGTGGTGGCAACACAGAGAAGATGGCCGCCAAGGCAGCAAAAATGGTGATACTCACTGCTCGCCAACCGAGGACTTGGCGTATTTCTTCATGTAGTATTCGCCCAGCTCCTCCTCACGCTGGTCCCTGCAAAAGGGCCGGCCGGCGGGGGGGGGGGGGGCGGGAGGAGGGAAGAGAGGAAGGACAAGCAATGGGGCACATCAGCCAGCAGCTCAAAACAGCAGCTAGAAGTGTAAGCAACGAGTCAAGCAGCCCACAATCGAGAACAACGCCCCCCCCCGGTGCGCCTGAACCCAGCCCTCTTCCCTCGGCCCCACGTCTGCAAAATGGGACCACCCTGATCTACCTTATAAGGCTGTTCCAAGAGCGACTGAGCAAAGCGCTGCCAACGCTCAAGTGGCCGAGCAATCAAGATCCAGTAGATCTACTTAGAGAGGATCTGGACGGGACCGTTTGGTGAGTTTGTACTCTCTGCATTCTAACCCAATTGGCTGTGGCTCGACAAGCCAACGTCCGAGGTGTGTGTGTCTATGTCTGTGTGTCTCTCCGTGTCTCCTTGACCTGCATTCACTGCATACTTGAACAATTAATGAAGACACAGCCTCTCCTACAGGCCTGCAATGTTCTCACCAACCCTCCCATACGTGGCTGGCCTTTTTGACCCCATTACCTCCACAAGTTCTGCAGTCTCCGTGCCCCAGAGCGATCCTCGTCCACCATCACATTGTCAATATTGGAGGCTAGGAGGAAAGACACGACATTTGCAACATTTGGGGGGGGGGGAGGGAGGAGGCAGGAACTGAACAGAGAGCTGGGAGGTCAAAAGGACCACTGAGCGCTGAGGGGGCAGGAA
This sequence comes from Plestiodon gilberti rubricaudatus, assembly GCA_026170595.1. Classification (NCBI taxonomy): domain Eukaryota; kingdom Metazoa; phylum Chordata; class Lepidosauria; order Squamata; family Scincidae; genus Plestiodon; species Plestiodon gilberti. The sequence goes on from JANXHW010000011.1 coordinate 11,659,045, forward strand.
GCCATTTTCAGAACTGCAAACCGCTGCTGGAGCTGGAGCGGCGGTGGCAACTCCGGAAAGCCCACTGCCCGCCAGCAACGCCATGGGGCTGCCCGACAGAGACCCAAGAAGAGGAAGAACCAGAGAGGCCTGCAAGCGCTGCGGAGGAAGTCCAGGCCCTGCTGCTCAAACAGCTTCCCCAGCACAGCCCCATGTGGCTTCTGGAAAGAGACGCTCCGGGCAGTGGGTCTCTTAACAAAACCCTCCAGGGAGAGGAGTTGGTTCAGGCGGAATGGCCCACGGTCCAGGTCTCACTGCAGGGGTGAACCCTGGTCTGGGCTGAACCACTGGAAGCTGCAGATGGGAGACCACAGGGCAGAATTCGTCTCCGGACCACCCTCCAGCACACCGTGGGAAGAGGCCAGGCGAGAACCCTCCCTAACCTGACAACGGTCTCTGGGCAGGCCTCTGCTTTTTCTAGGGAGGAGCCTCCCGTCGCAGAAGCCCCCTCCTGCACTGCAACGTCAGAGCAGCTCTGCTGGGGGAGACCAGAAGTCCAACCAGAGCATGACGCTAAGAGCTCTCTCTCACTGTTGCCCTCCCAAGCAACTAGTATTCTAAGATAGACTGCCACTGAAGGTTCTATCCATGCTTGACAGTCACGGATGGGTCTCTCCTCCGTGAATTAGTCTTATTCTCAAAGCTGTTCTGGCCATCACCACAGCCCACGACAGCGAATGCCATCACTGAACTGCGCTGGTCTGTAAGGGGGGGGGGCAGCTCAGACACAGCTTGGCCGCCCACCTCCTGCCTCAGCGAACCAGGCTTCAGAGACAAGAAGGGTGGAAGCTCAGCTGTGCCGGGCCCAAGTGGACCCCCAGAAGATGGGGGGGAGGAGGTCAGAAGCTCACAGGGAGCAGCTCAGCAGTCGAAGACCACAAGCCCAAGAGCAGGGACAGAGGAAGAAGGGAGGGAGCTCCAGAGAAAGGGGTCTGGCGCCAGGCCAGAGGGCAGGAGAGACGGAACAGAAGGCAGGAGGAGGAGCTCAAGGCGGGCTGGAGAATCAGCAGAGCAGAGCAGTTAGGAGTTCAAGGCCCGACCTCAAAACCCCACCACAAACTCAAGAGGCAATTCTGGGCAAGGCACACTCTCTCAGCCCCGCCGCTGAGTCACCGTCCAGGACTGTTGCAAGAAACTGTATGCCAAGGACTAGGTCAGCGCTACAGAGGATCCTCACGCCCTGCTGGCCTTGGTCTTCCGTCCGCCAGTTCTCTCCCATCAACTCAGTGCAGCAGCAGCAGCAGCCGCCTCTTGAGGCCCAGCGACAGTCATGGCTACGGCTGATGGGTTTGGATGCAAAAGCACAGCCGAGTGAGCACAAATTCCATGTTGCATTCTAGCTTCAAGCCAGCTGTTTGGGATCGCGGCTTGTTGGCATCCGCTCGCAAACTCTGGTTAGCAAGCTGGAACCATGGTTTGGCACAATAGCTGACGGCGGCCAGGGAAGCTCGGCTGCAGGTGACAGAGCCTAGAGCAGCACAGCTCCCTTTTCATCCTCTACTACGTCGTCGTAGCAACTAAGCAAAGCTGTTGAGTTCCTTGACCCTCCCACTCCCCCCCCCCCCCGCTGAAAGGAAGCAGAGAAGCGAGGCAGCTGATGAAGAGGAGAGGAGCTGGAATGAAGAGGCTAAAAACAAAAACCAAGTCTTACCTTCAATTTCTTCTGCTCATGGAGAGGTGGTGGTAGGAGGGCGGACAGTATGAGCCAAATAATGCCATCAAAACCAACCACACGGTGAGGGTGAACGGGGAACAGAAAAGCGGAAGGAACAAAATTAAGATGTGGCACAAACCAAGGAGAAGCGAATGAAATGCACAAAACTCAAAAGATCAGCCACCGAGCCAGGGAACGGCGAGCGCGAGCAAGGGGCCCGACAGCCTCGGGGAGTGGCCGGGACCGGGGTGTGTGTGTGCAGCCGGGCCTACAGAGTGGCTGCCTCTCTCTCCTTGATCGCTACAAGAGTCAACGGATCCTCGCGCATCTGTAACCCACAACTTTTTGTGATTTCATACAAACTGATGTGATGCGTTCACTCTTACAAAAAAAAAAAAAGTTAATGACTTGGCTTCAGGAATCATGACAGAAGTCCGGGGAATTTCAACTTGGATGTTCAACCTGGATGCTTTTGTTGTTTTTCATTGAGAAACAAAACAAATAGTAATTTCACAACTGAACTTAACGTGACTGCTATTTCTTTCCGTTTTAAATCTTCCAACTTTAGGGAGCTGGTTTTCAAACAGAAACGGGGGGGGGGGGAGGGGGTATCCCTCCCAAAAATATGTACAGGAAATAGACAATTGTTCAAATGATGCGTTTTCTTGGCTCGCTTTAGGTTGAGGTAGGGGAATACAAGCCTTTGAGAGCTCAGCACCAGTCAGAAGGTACCTGCCTCACCAGGAGGAACTCTGCTGCAGAGTTCTGTGGGACTCAAAGGTTTGCACACTCCTGCTTTCTGGGATCAGCGTGCCAAGCACCATCGCCATGGCCAGGTATCCAGGTGTATTCTGAATCCCAGGTGCCTACACAAGGAGGGCTGGTCTTACCTTTCTCCAGGATGTCCTCTGCACCATCCTCATATTGATCTTCATCCTCATCATCGTCCACATCTGGTGGAAAGAAAAAGGGAGGGAGACCCGGGTGAGTAAGCAGCAGCTTGGCCTGGAGCCATTCATTCTCTCTCCCAACACACTCTGGGATGCCCAACCCAAGGAAGCAGCAGCTGAGAGGTGGGGAGGGGAGTCTTTTTACCAGCCTCATCCAAAATGAAGCCTCCGTGTCTGGGTTTCTTTGCCGGTCGATCGTCATCCTCCTCATCCTCTTCCTCGTCATATTCCTCTTCCTCCTCTTCCTCCTCCTCCTCCTCTTCTTCCACTTCTCCCTTTTCACTGCCTACAACACTGGCATGTTCTTCTTCTGCCTGTGTGTTGTTGGGGAAGAATCTTTACTTTCCACTTACAGGTGGACCAAATTGAAGCCCAGAAGAGCCCTGGGGGGGGGGGGGGTCTGTGTGTGGCAGAACAATTCGGCAACCAGCAAGCGGAGCTGAATGCACAAGTCCTGAATGCTTCTGGTCCCCACAGACCCCCGTGCTCGAAACTAAGGATCCAGAACCGCCAACACTTAGGCTTAAGTCCAGTTTTTAACCTGTTACTTGAGCCAGTTTTAATAATTGAGAAGCATTTGTTTTTCCCTTTTTTTAACGTTATTTTTAATTTTTGCTGTAAGTCCCCCAGAATACACAGTCAAAAAGGTGGGATAAAAAATCAAGTAACATACAAACCGCCACCCTCCTGTTTCAGTTTGGGACCATCATTAGACAAAACACACCACACGTATTGCTATCTTTCCCTTCAAAGACTAGTGGTTAGAGACTCTCTTACAGACAGCATCCTTCTTCAAGGATGATCCTATCATCTACCTTCAGTCCCTTTTGTTCTCCTCCATGCCGCTACTCTTCCCCCCCACCAGCCCTAGTCTTGCTTTTGAGCAAACGCCATTTCTTTGCTAACTCTCACCTTCTCTTCACCACCTTGCCCAACTAAGCAGATTGCTGCACAATCCTGCCACGAACCGAAAAGGGCCCAGCACACTGCTGGCACCACAGGCATCTCCTGTCCCCACCTTTCATGCACTTGGCAGGCCAAAGCTGCCACACCTTCTCCGAGGCAGGTAGGACATACCTGTCGGCATCTTCCCCTCTCATCAGCCTCACCTCGTTCTCCTCTACCTCCTCTGCCTCGCTGCTGCGCTCGCTTTCATCTTCAGAGAAGTTGCTGTCCTCGCTGTCAGACATTTTGGCAACGCTCTTCTACCCTGAAGGAAGAGAAGGTAAAGGTAAAGGTATCCCTTGACAATTAAATCCAGTCGTGTCCGACTCTAGGGAGCGGTGCTCATCTCCGTTTCAAAGCCGAAGAGCCAGCGCTGTCCAAAGACGTTTCCATTGTCATGTGGCCGGCATGACTCAACACCGAGGCGCACGGAACGCTGTTACCGTCCCGCTGACGTGGTACCTATTCATCTACTTGCAATTTCTTGCTTTCGAACTGCTAGGTTGGCAGGAGCCGTCGCATGGATTCGAACTGCCGACCTTTCGATCAGTAGCTCATGGTTCAGTGGTTTAACCCACTGCGCCACCCGCTGGCTCGAAGGAAGAGAAACGTCTTGTTAAAAAAACACCACCACCCTAACTCAACACCACCAATGGTGAATGCATCGGGCTGGCATGCTGGCCAACTGATTGGTCAAACAGCATCAACTAACTGCCTGTTTCACCACAGTCAAATAATCCAAGGGGTGTTTTTTTTTGGGGGGGGGAATCAGCCTACTCCTACTTGCTACAAATGCCGTGAAAAATAGACTTTCGCTTCTTCCCCCCCCCCCCTATGGCTGCTGTTGCTTTGCTTCAGTTATGCTCTAACCTTAATAAATCAAATAAAACATTATTCGTTTTATAGTTGTTGTACACTAATTCGGACATTCCAGGACAAAAACTAAAGAAAAAAGCTGCTTAGCAAATACTCACATTTATGGAAATGTTATCTAATATTATGAAAAATAATAATAATTTGTTACAGGCTTTAGAAAAGTATCTGCCTTGGGGCTATTTAATGAAAATTGGGATAGAAATAAAAATGGGCTTCACAATTTGTTTTTATAAATGGCATCAAATCTGTTGATGGTTATTATAGTACCTTTTTGGGTTACTGTAATATTGTTAACCCTTTAAAAGCTCTGGACCAATATATGATGGGTGAATTAACCAAATGTTTGGACTACTCGAATCCCCAACCGTGCTGCATGTGGCAGAAGAGACACGTGTCGTGGGCAAAGAAAAGGCCCCAAACAGAGATGCTCCTCCCAAAACGTGGAGCCGTGAATGTCGACAGAGGGGAAGGGGCCCTGGCACCAAGCCAGCCAAAAGCTGCTGTTATATTCCTTTAAATAACAAAAAGAAGTCCACAGAACTTGCTAGCCCAAAAACCTTTTTTTCTGGTCTGCCTAGTGCTACGTCAGTTGTTTGCAGTTAAAAACAAGCGCCGCCACCACCAATCACGTTTCCTTGTCTGGTTGCTTGCAGGCAATTTCCACTCCCTGCAATAAACCAGACAAGTGACTATTTACAGACCAGTTCCGATTAAAGCAGACCAACAAGGGACGACAGAGAAGGGAGCAGCACAGGGATCCTAAATCCAGGGATGTATCTAAGTAACTAGGTCACGAGTGCGAGTCCGAGTCAGTGTCAAAATTTTTGGGCAAGTGCGAGTCATTTTTGCATGAGTGCGAGTCGAGTACGAGTAAGGCCAAAAACCACGAGTCACAAGTCACGAGTCGAGTCACTTTGGGGAAAATGGCTTTTTCCCCTGAAAATGGGGTGGGTGGGTGTCTGTGTGTGGGGACCTCTGAGACTTTTAAAGCACCTACTTGGCTCCCCCTATGCCCTTTCCCTCACCTCTCAGTCTTGTCACCACACATCTGGTTTGGGAAAAAACAAGCGTGTCTACATTCAAACCATTTATTATTCCCTCCCTGCCCCTTCCCCTTGCTGAGCCGAGCATCCTTTGGGCTCGGAGTTTTGGTCAATGAGGAGGAACTGCTGCGGCAGCTTCGCCTTCCCTCACTCCTCCCCACCCCTCGCGCTCGGAGTTGTGGCCAATGCCAAACAGACAGCAACAAAAGGGGGGGGAGACTCAGAGCCAAGCTTGCTTTCCCACCCCCTTGAAAACCCTCCCTCCCCGTCGCCCTCCTCCTCCGAGTTCTCCACTGCGCCTGCCTGCCTGCCTGTGTTGATGCCGGCCATTAAAGGAAAATGACTTGGAAATGGCAAGTCGTTACCCCCACGAGTGCGAGTCAAGTGCGAGTCCCGTGGTTCACGAGTACGAGTGCGAGTCAGTGGGTCACGAGTACGAGTCAGGGAAAAAGTGGCTAAGTCACACTTGCGAGTCGAGTCATTTGACTCGAGTCCCCATCCCTGCCTAAATCTCATAAGGGGCAGGAGGTGGCGTGGCCTGGAGGGTGAGCTGTTGCCCTGCCTGAAGAAAGCTAAGCAGGTTCAGCCCTGGCCGTCGCTTGGAAGGAGGACCGCTGCCGCTGCCGGATCTTGCGAAGGCGCTGCGAGTGTGGAGTGTGTGGAATGCGTAGGAGTCAGCTGGCAAGATGGAGAACACCTTGAGAACCGACTGAGGGAGACTTGCAGCTGCTGCAAAAAGCTTGAAAGGCAGAAGCACAGCCAGGATGTGGCTGTTGCACTTTGAAAGGAAACATCTGGGAAGGGAGGGTTCTCATAGAACAACACTTGTAAAAACGGGGTTTACAATTGCCTATGTAAACTGCCTTGAGTCTGTAAAGAAAAGGTGGTATATAAATATAATTAAATAAATAAATAAAGCCCCCAAGACACCTGAACACCAAGGCATCATTTAGCTCAGGAAGGTTGGCACACAGCTACACAAGGTGCTTAACTCCAGCAACTTGCCTTCTGCAACTATGAAGTCAACCCCTCGTACCCCCAATGTAGCATGCAAACAGCTCTCCAACACCAAAATAATCTCCATTTCTCTGCAGACAGGGGAGGCGGGCCTTTCTGACACAAGTACATATACGCTAATGAGATTTATTAAGCAGCACATTAAGCAGTTGTATTCCTGCCTAACCTTGTCAAGTTGTGAATAATCACCATGAATCGAGGATGCACTTAGCATCGCTTGCACAAGCAACAGTCACTCCCAGATGACAAGCAGTGGGTGAGAGCATAAGCATAAGTACGAGCAAGTGTGTTCTAGGACTGGCTGGAAATAAGTGCAAGGGCAAGAATGGAAAAAAACCCTTCCCACCCCAACCCCCCCAAGCTCCTGCAATTCAAAAACGAGTGCTGCAAAAAAGAGATACAGGGACACTGAATGACACATGATCAAAATGAGAATGGAATACTTTTAAAAAAAAAAAAAGAGCTGGAATCAAAGTGATGGTGACAGTGATAACGTCTGCACAACTTCCTTCAAGCCAAACGTGCGCTCGCCCCTCACTTACACAGTCCACCTGCTACAAGGATGGTTTCTCTCTCTCTCAACTACTTTAGACACGATCTGCAGAGGGTGCGACGTACGTGGCCTTCATGAGACCAGGGGAAGACACGGGACCCCGCATCCCATCAGAGCAGAGCCCAGCAACCCTTCAGCCCCCCCCCCCGGGAGCCATGGGGGGCTTCAGCCTACACCCTACATGCTCTTAGAGTCGGCGCTGAGCGGAGCAGCAAAGAGTCCCCCCACCAGGGCCATTCAGAGGAATTTTATCAGGGAGTACAAAGCTTCTTTGGGACCCCTTCCCTACATATGAGTTTGGCTCCTGGGCCCCCCTCTTTTGCTCCAGGGCCCCCTTTTTGACCCATTTTTTTCCCCTGGGCCCGGGTACAAATTATCCCCTTAACCCCCCTCTCAGAGGCCCTGCCACCCCCCCAGCCCCCGCCGGAGCAAACCTGCGCTCAGCCGGCTGACGAAGCGCCCGCTTTCCCCCTTGAACTGCAAGGCCCTCGGGACAGAGAGCGCAGAGGCGCGCGCGCATGCGCAGAACGACTCTAGGCCGCCCACCCCCCGGGGTGGGCGCAAGGTCGGGGTCAAAGGTCAGAAGTCGGGGCAGCGGGGGGAGAGGCAAGCGCCACTCACTTCCCGGCGCGTCCACTTCCTCCGACGACTTCGTGGCCCGAATCACGGAAAAGGGGGAGGAACCAGGAAGGCAAACACGGGCCAGCGAAAAAGCCTCGTTCTCTTCCTCCCTCACCAAGCCTCGCGAGAGCGCGGCGAGAACGTGACGTCTCAAAAGTAGGAGGCGGGTCACGTGAACAAAAAGGCGGAGGAGGGGGAAACGTGACGGAAAGGGATTGGATTGGTCGACTGCGCAGCTCGTGCAAGCGAGGCCTTGGCCAATGGCAGTGCTGGGAAGGAGGCGCAGAGGTGCCACTCAGCCACTGGGCTTCCCTGAGTCCTGGGAGGCTTACTCCCGAGTAGACATGCCTCGGGTTGTGCTCTCTGAGGGCCTGGGAGGGGGAAGATGCCCCAGTTCCACCTCATTGGTTATTTATTATTACTTCTGCTAATTATTAATCGTTGTGAACTGTTATTAATTAGTAACTTGTTGCAATTAGTTGCTACTTGCTAGTCATTATTATATTCCAGTTTTCCATTTACAGAGCAACAGAAATGCAGAAAAACGTTTCCCTGCAGGAAAGGTGCTGATGCCGGCTTGATGATCCAGTTCTTGGGACTGACTTCTGAGCCAGGGAGGAGCAGCAGTTCAGGCCGACAGTTCTGCACTCCAAGAGAGGCACAAGAATGATTCAGAGAGAGGGGCTGGGTGCGGCCAGTTTCTCTCCCCCGCCCCCCCGTTGTTTCAGTGCTTCTGTCTCCCAGCCTTCCTCCAAAGAAACTCCGCAGCATGCATAGGTGTGTCATGTGTCACACTCCTCCCCCCCCCCCTTTATCCGCACAACTCTGGTGGACCTGGCTGGGAGAGTGTAACTGGCCCCACATCGTGGCTGAGCAGGGGATTGAAGCTGCAACTCTCCCTCCCTCCCTGAATCCCTACCAGCTGTTTCTCATTGACCCTGAGCTCACTGTCTTAGGTAATTAACAGTTCTTTCCACCTCTCCTTTCCACCCCTCCCCAAATATGGGGATTAAAAACTGACTTGCAGAACTGTGGTGACAATTACTGAGATAAATATGGAAAGATCATTCAACACAAGGACGTGATGTACAGACTCAATATTGTGAAGTCATGACACTGTGCTGGACTTGCTCAGGAATCCAGCCCATCATCCTCTTTCTCACCATGTGCATCACATTTATTGACGTTGACTCACGTTTGCCACGCGGTTGTTAGTTTACACACTTTGGAGAGGCTCTTTTAGACTCACCCTTCCTTCCCATATTGCTTTGGTTTTAACCACCTGGATAGTTGGGCATCATCTGAAAAATTGGTCCCCTAGCTGCTTACCCCCCAACTCACTGAGTTTGGTGCTGGCATCGGATCTGTTAAATGCTATTCCTTCTTCGATTGCCCAGTCCGGAAACTCCTTCAGAAGTCTGCTCCCGACGCCCATATGGACTGACGCCCTCCTCAGCACCCCCCTTTTCTGTGACATTTTAGTTTAAACCCTTAATCCTCACTCCCCAACTGCACTCAAGCTTAAGTATGTGTAACTTGTATTTATTCACATTTGTCCCTGGTCACTTTTGTTATCACACCTGCCGTCATCACTTAGAGATTAGACTGTAAGCTGGTTGGGGGGGCAGGGAGCAGTCTTCCTGCATTTGTTGCTTTGCGAAGTGCTGTGTACATTGATGGTGCTGTAGAAAAACTCATCTTCCATGATCCATTAGAGAGGGCGGCCAGTGGGAATGCGGTGGCGGTAGCAGTGGCGGCGGCAGCAGCAGCAGCCCACACTGACAACATGTTCATTATTTTCCAGCCCACTGCTGCTTGTTTCACCTGGAAAACAGAGAAAACAAAACTACAGACAGATGCAAGAGCAGAAATTGCATTTTTTTAAAAGCCAACAGAGTTGAAATCACTTGGGGACCAAGATCTCTGCAGGGAATATCATTCTGAGCACCAGAGACCCTGACTGGCTTATTTTGAGGAGATACGTGGAAAATGATGCAGATGAGCAACCACCATGGTCTTCTGAGTCATAAAACTACTCTCTGGGGGCTTTGTGGTTCTGGACACAGGTTCTCTGTGGGAAGGGAACATCTTGGCAGATGGGATTTCTCCACTTTGGATATTTAGTTGCATTTGCAGGAAATAGAAATCCTGAATGGACAAGATGTTGTTTTTAACGAGGGACATCTGGCAGCCGTGTTTATCTCAGAACAGGGGGGGGGGAGTGCAATAGCTATATTTTATATAGTCTGTTAAGATTAGGAATTGTAAATATTTGCAAGGTCATCAAATAAATCATGAAAACTATTTCGTCACTGAAGGCTGTGATCCTGTACACCATGGGCGTAAGCCCCATTTAACACCGTGGAAGTTACTTTTGTGTAGACATGCAAAGGACTGCAGTGTGACTCTTGGGGATGTAGATTCACAGCGCAATCCTATCAGTCCAACTTCCCCCACCGGTGCAGCGAGAGCAGGAGACCCCAGAATGGAAAGGGGATTCAAATCCACTTCAAAGGGGATTTAAATCTCCCCTCCAAAGCCTCCCGCCCTGCCCCCCCCCGCTGGTTACACCAGTGCGGGAAGTGGGATAGGATTATAAACATCTTCACACACCGTTGCCCTTTTTTCCTTTGCTGCTTGGAGCGGCCTCCCAGCTCAGCTTTGGAATACTTCTTCTATTGCATCCTTCAAAGCCCATTTTTTTCTGTGATGCCTGGGTAAAGGGGACCCCTGACAATTAAGTCCAGTCATGTCCGGCTCTAGGGTGTGGTGCTCATCCCCATTGCAAAGCCGAAGAGCCAGCGTTGTCCGAAGACGCCTCCGTGGTCATGTGGCCGGCGTGACTCTCCTTGCCGCAGCGCGTAGCATGCGGCTGGAACACAGAGCGCTGTTTACCTTCGCGCAAGCGGTACCTATTTATCTACTTGCATTAACATGCTTTGGAACCGCTAGGTTGGCAGGAGCTGGCCAAGCAACGAGAGCTCACCCCGTCGCGGATTCAAACTGCCGACCTTTCGATCGACAGCTCATGGTTCAGCGGGTTAACCCACTACTGTACCCCTTAGTCCCACTGCCTTGCTACAACTAACGGCACAAGCCTTTGATAGATTTCGGCCCATCTGATCTCTCTTATCGGATGTGTTTCATACAGAGTCTTAGTTGTCTGTCTGGTTTTATTTTGTTCAAGTACAGTTCTGGCACCAATAACTTTAAAAACTAGGCTTGACAGTATGTGGGCACGTCCAGTTGAAGCATTCACAACAGTAAAACCAGCATCTGTCATGCAAAAGAGAAACATACATTTTCATAATTACCGACGCAAAACCAATGTGTGATCTCTCTTAATTTGCATCCCCAAAGTTTTGCTTGGCACACTCTCATAATTTTTTGGGGTACTGAAGACGCACGGAGCCAGGTTCAGGCTCCGCCCCCACGTCTCTGGTCCTTGCCCCTGTGATGCAGTTGTTGGCCCGTCTTCTAGCTTTGGGCCCTTCTCAGCTCCTGCCACAGCCCGACTTCCAACTCCTCCTGGCTGACCCTACTGACACACCCCAGCTCGTCTGACCTGCCCCGTGGAACTTTGCAATGACCTGCTTGCACCCCAGTCTTGAAAGACCTGCAATCCCAGCTCCCCTTAAGAAGAATCCCAGAGAAGAATCCCAGAGAGAGAGAGAGAGAGAGACTGACTCTGTTTGAAGGGATCCATCTTCACAGCAACTCTGGAAAGTGGTGAGGTTTTGCTCCCCAGAGTGGAAGTTGTGTGCTTGAGAAGGAGGGAAGGCAGGAAAAAGAGAGGGCAGCCAAGAAAGAACTCGCCTTATATGAGCAGAAATTCTGGAGCCAAGACGGAGCACTAATGAGTTGTTAGGAAGCTGGCTGGGGGGGCTATGGAGAAACAAATGTGCAGCCCTCCAGGGGGAAGAAGATTGGAATGCTGCAAACAGGCCTGGGAGGCAACACCCCACAACTCACCATCTTCCTCGGATCCAACACCGTTCCGCTGCTCTCCGAGACAACCAGTCACAGCTGAAGCTGCTGTTGCTCTGACCAGAGCCCTGCAGAAAGGACGACTTAGTTTGGGGATCGTGTCAAAACCGAGTTCGAGAGAGGGGCCCTTCGTCAATGAAACGGGTGCCAAAAAAATGCGGCGGGGGGGGGAGAAAGACACCAAAGAACAAGACTTAAGACTTGAAGCCTTTCCGGTCTGATTATGCGTTTTGCGACCCCTCCCCAGCCAGAAGGACCTGGCGGGGCAAGGAAGAGAGGCTCCTTTTCTTACCTCCCTCCAGAGAGCAAGGTGTCGGTTTGTTGTTCCTCCCAGGCTCAGGCCTGGTCCAGGTCTTCCTCCTCCACCACCTCAAACAGAGGGGAAAGGACGGTCAGAAACCACGTCAGCGGCATTTGCACATCAAGTTGCAAGTCACAGTCAGCGCATCTCCACTGGGACGTGCAGCAGCCGGTCAACGGTACGGCTGCCAGTTTGCCAGTGTGACCGTCACCCTCCTGGCCGGCCTTCCCTGCACCCCTAACCAAGAGGGACGGTCCAGGCTGCCTTGGCTCAATCCCCCTTGCGAATAATCCTCCGAGCACCTGAACCACCAACCGGAACGGGTTCGTTAACCTGCCCCTGCAGAGGATGTGAAGGGGGCTGGGGGGGCTCATTCTGGGGGCCAGTGGACGCTTCACCTTATGGCGTGGGGGTCGGACAAAGCACCAACTCCTGGCTGGTCCGGATCCTGCATTTCCTCTGCAGCAGCTCCAGCAGCCTGTTCAGGAAAACTGGCACAGGCTGCAGTGGGTGGGCCTCACAAGGCGGGCATTTGGCGTAGCGGGCGGCGCAGCGCTGCCGCAACTTCTTTGTCAGCCCTTCCAGGCGGACTTGGAGCTGGGACACGATCTTCGCATGCTCGTCATGCTCCTTCTGGATCACTTGTAGCTCCGTGCTGAAGCAAGACAAGTTATCAGCATAACAAGCCTACTGGGACCAAGAAGGGAAGAAAAGGAGAAACATATCGGAGGGCCTGTGGTGAAGGGAGGGCGAGACAACAGGCATGTCGAGGGAGACTTGCAGGAGGCCTCAGGGTGTCTCCCTCCTGCAACTAAGCTTAAGAACAGGAAACTGAACCCATCACGTGGGTGGGGTAACCCCTCCATTCATCCCCTCCCCTCCCTCTGTGTCAATTTCTAGATGGTATGCCCCTTGGGGCAGGGACTTGTTGTGTAACATGCCATGTGCATGGATGGTGGTTTCTATTGATTGATCGGCGTGTACAGATCTAGAACCCCACGACCTGTCCACCCGAGGCAGGTGCAGGATAGTGGCTGGGGCAGAGCTGATGTCCCACTGCATCCCGCCAGCTTTACACAGAGATACGCGTCATCCACTAGTTCAGGTCTATGTCTGAGTGACTACAGAGCAGGGAATTTTGAGTCGCTTTGGCCCAGACTGTATGGTTTTTAAATGTCTGCCACTGAGAAACACAGCAGCTGTTTTCGTTAACTAGAAAATGTGGATCATGAAGGAGCGGGAAGGGGGAGATCCCTGGAAAGGAACTTTTGGGAGCCCAGCTCTGTCCTTAGAACGGAGGCCGACTGCAGATAAGCAAAGACCCAGGGGACTTTCTTCCATCAGTTGGGTGGAAGATTGATAAGAACTAAGATACTCCTTTTTAGCGGTTCTTCCATAGAAGGACAACAGGACTAGCTGTCTGCTGCAGCCCCACTGAGCCTTGGGGGAAAACTCCCGGAGACAAATTGTCACCATCACACCCTGCTTACACAACTCTCCCTCGCAGTCCATGGTCAGTAGACAGGATGCCAAGACAGACTTTTGATCTTATCCACCATGGTTCTTTTCCAAGTGATTCTTAAGGGGGGAGAAGAAGGGGTCGGCGCGATAGCTGGGAAAGCCAGTTTAGATGTGGGGTACAAACAGGCCAGCATCAGCCCACAGGCCGTTGCTGGAGAAGACAGCTTGGACCCACGACCCACCGCTCCCTTCTTCCCCAAACAGAACATCTCTAGGAGATACGTACAATGGTCTCTTGCGGGGTGTAGAGTGTGGCATCGCTGGAGTTGCCCTAAAGGAAGATAACAAGGTGCAGTTAGAGTCCGTGAGGGTTGGTTGTAAAATAGGGGCCTCGGATCGGAGGTCCTCTTTGGCCCCACAAGAGGCTGGCAACATCTGTCAGGGGTCGTGTCCCACGAAGTTCCGTCTTAACCGGGGGGGGGGGGAAGAGACGAGCCTGCTGGGGGGCTGGAGCCGGTGGGCTACTCTTCTTGGCCCCATGGCTACGTCTGCTCACTGATGATTTCCCGGCTTTGGACAATTTATGGTTCCCAGTGGAGGAGAGAGAAAGTAGCAGAGGGAAGAAGGAAAGGCAAACAGAAGACAGCCCGCGTGATGCGCCTCTGACACCTGCCAGCTGCAAGCAAGACGAAGGAGGCCACAGGAATTTTAATGGGCCTTTGGCTCAGGAAGAGAGAGAGAGACTTTCAAGTATCCCAGAACCATCGATTGTCTCAATTCACGGGGTGCGAAACAGCCAGAGACAAGGAAGGACGAGTGACGGGCAGTCAAAGCGAAGGGCATTGCCAAGGAAGACGGGAGAGCAAACCCTGGGGCTGGCAGCTGGGTGGCGCCAGCGACGGGCACCCAGGGCAGAAGGAGGTGTCAAGAGTAGCCCAAGCTTCAGTTCAGCGATGATGGTCGACCCTGACAAGGTGATGTGCACAAGCCAGGAACTCCAGCCTCCACAGGCTGCCCTGCAGTAGGACTGGCCCCCTTCATTGCCTGCCTGCGCAAGGAAGAAGACCGGGGGGGGGGGGTGACGTTGCCAAACAGCCTTGGCGGACTCTGTGAGCTAATCCAACTGTGAGCATGGTGGCCTCCCGTCTCCAGCAGCAGCAGCAGCACAGTACTGAGATTCTTGGGCTGGGCTAGAGCTTGATGCCCTCTGGACCAGCAGCCAGGGCTCGTTTTCTAGGACTGCACCTCCTCACCAAGGCTGCTTCTTCTCACACAGGGGTGTAGGAAGCTGCCTTCTGCTGAGTCAGACCTTTTTCCGCTCTGACTGGCAGAGCATCTCTCCAAGATTCCAGACAGGGGTCTTTCTTTCTGAGCCCTCCTCAGAGATGCAGGGGATTGAACCTGGGGCCTTCGGCAGCAGTAGCCCCACCCCCCTCAATTGCAGCCTGCACTCCCATGAACCCTCGCACTGCTCTCCTTCCATTAGTCAGTCACTCACCAAGCGCAGGATGATGGTCCCCAGGAGCTGAATGGACTCCGTCTGACATGGTTTTTGCCCACTGGTGGAGAAGCCAGTGAGTGAAATGGCCAAGAGGAAGTGGTAGAGGCTCTTCCAGGCGGAAGACATGCACGGGACAGGCACCGCCTTGGGCATCATCATCATCATGTCTAACTAGCGACGCGCTGCATGCACGGCCTCATCGGTCGATGCTTCTGGAGGATCCTGAAAGAAGCAGAAGTGATCAGGAAGAGAAGCAACGAGGACTGAGATTTGTCAGCCTTGCTTAGACATTTATCAACTGCTTCTACAGCAACTCCCAACCAAGGAATTCTGGAAACCGTAAGAATCTCCATCCGAAATATACTCTACCTCTCTGCACCCTTTCAAAACTGCGTTTCCCAAGGTTCTTTGCTGGCAGCCATGACAATTTCAAACTGGTTTAGAGCGTAGACATGCCCTCAGGATGGATACTTAACAAATATTGAACCCAAATCCAATTTCCTGTCATTTAAAACCAGAACTCTACTCTCCGAGGAAGAGAGAAAAAGAGACGGCCATACTCTCACTTCCATCCGTGGCCCTGCAAATGCCGTCGACATGCCTGACTTTGGAGTTTTGTCGCAGCTTCAACTCAGAATATTCTCCCCGTCAACCGCCAATTGTTTGTGTAGCTTCTCTCCAAGTTGTTTCTTCCAACTTGATGATGCTCTTGGAAGAGATTCAGTCAAATATCTGGGCTCTGACACAACAGAATTCCCTGAAGGATCTCGAACACGGACAGATATATGTTAAAGCCGTCATTTCAGTGCCCCACCCCAAAGAGGGAGACCCGATTGCTTCCTTGCCCAAGAGGACACATGTTTTCTCACACACAGCATCAAAAAGGCATCTTTGAACCTTTCCTGCCATGCTGTTAACGTGGGAGAGATAGTGGAAGAGGCTTTCAAATCAAATGGACATTCCAGCTGAAGGTTGGAAACCCTGGGGCTTCTTCATCGTCTGGCCCATGAGGGATTCCTATCAAGCCTCCATCATAGACCCTGATCCCAAGATCTGCCCCCCATGATGATGGTGTTATGGATGCTAGCCAATCATTTCTTTCTTAGACAGATTGCTGGCTAGGATAGTTAGAATGGTTGACTGGTGAGAGAGTTAATAGTGAGGAGGTAGGAATGAGAGACCCATCAGGGCTTGGGGAAGACGGGCCCCAGCTAAGAGGACTAGTATTAGGTCTGTGGGTGCCACACAGCCATTTGGAGAGACAGACAGAAACACAGGTGGAGGTGAGTGGCTAACTAATGCCACTTTGGGGCGCAACCTTCGTTTAAACCGTCCCCCGCTGCCTCCACATGCCTGTCAGTAAAGCTGGTGCAGGTTGAGCATCCCAATGCTCCAAAATCTACAACGTTTTGAGCGCTGCCATGATGCCACAAGTGGAAAATTCCACACCGGACCTGCCAGGTTGGTTGCATCTAAAAAGTGTGAGATTTCCAAGGTGGGGTCTGGCGATGCTACAAGATTGTCAAGCCTTGAAAAATGGGGGAGGGGGATCCGGCACAGGGCTTGGTGCTGCTGTAAAAAGGTGCCGCTGTAGCCCCAACATGATGTGAAGAAAAAAAATCCTTTGCCACTTGTCTGAGCAAAAAGCAGGAGGATAAACGGGCAACCCCAAATTGGAGGGGGGGTTGCTTCTGGAGATGAGAAGGGCATCATTGCCAGTCAGTTCTGGGAGAAAAATTATTTCCTCCTGACCTCAGATACGTGATCCATCAAATGCCAAACAAATCAGGATCAATTTGCCAAATTATCTCCAGGAGCTTGGTTAAGTGTCATCACATCCTGTTCAGTATCCACAATGTCCTGGTGAAAGGGAAGGAAACTCTAAACTCCAGGGTAGGAAGGGAGAACCCCGAACAAAAACATATTTTCTGTTCATGCATTCATTTCATTTGGACTATGAGCCCAGCAAGACTCTTGCCAAAGATTTTCCCGAACAGCTGCTGCAGTGGGCTCTTGAGGTATGTGATTTTTTTTAATCAGGACATGGTGCTGGGGGAGGGAAAGGTTAACTCCCCCCCCCAGCCTCTCCCAGCTTCTCATCCAAACTGGCTTTTTTGCTAAAATTTAGAGGCAGGAAATTCAGCACTGATCTTTGGCATCTTGTGTAATTTGGCTCTTGTTCCAGAGAGCGATTTCTGTAACTGTATACACTCAAAAGGTCAGTCACATCTTCCAATCATTTCCAGCAGACATGTCTTTGTGGCGCATTTGCATCCCCCCGCTTGTTTCTGTGCCCACAGCTTCCTTTGGCCTCCGTCGCTCACTGCAGCCAGAACTTGCCTGTTTTGCACTCTGCCTGGAATCCAGTCCTGTGGGCTTCTTTCTTCATGGCAACGGCTGTTGTGTTGTGCTCCCCCATCTTTTGTAGCAATGTATGGTTGTGAGAGTTGGACCATAAGGAAGGCTGAGCGCCGAAGAATAGATGCTTTCGAACTGTGGTGCTGGAGAAGACTCCTGAGAGTCCCTTGGAATGCTAGGAGATCAAATCAGTCAATCCTAAATTAAATCAACCCTGACTGTTCCCACGACTTAACTGCTTGGGATGCTCGCCTGCCATCATGTCCACCAGGGGATGTCTCAAAAGAGTGCTGCCACCACCAGCTGCTTTCCCATCAGGAGGACCAAGCAACGGCTCCAGCCCTGATACTTCTGCACAGGACTGTTTTGCTGCTCCTCGCAAGGGTCTTCCTTCCTTCCAGAAAGAAGCCACTCTTCTTCTTCCTCTTCCTCCTCCTCTGCAGCAGGCTAGAATTAATCCTCTGCAGTGGTTTCCTCAAGCAGATGCTAACTGGTTGTTCTGGAGCTGTCTGTCGGGGGAACATTGCAAGGACCCTCTGAACAAGAAAAACCAGGCTCTCCTCCTCCAACCTTCCTCCTCTCTACTCACCAAGTCCAGAGCACTTGTTCGAGGCTCTTCTTCCTTCCCCACCTTCCAGCTTGACTCCGTTTTCTCCACCCCGCAAAGACAGCAGCAGTGCATGCCCGGGATGTGGTGCACCTCTCCTACTTCAGAGCGACGCTCCGCTTACAAGAAAAGGGGTGGGGGGGGGAGGAACAGCTCCAAGGCGTGTGCTGGTTGTTGTCCCATCAAGCCGCTGCCAGCAGAACCACACGGCTTCCAGGCAGCAGGCAATTAAAAACTCTGATTTCACACAACAGAAGAATCTCAGTGCCGTCTCTAAAAAGCCCATTTTCCACAGAAAGTCACGGACGAGACGACCACAAAAAGAAGTGACAACAGACAGCTGGGTCTACTGCTGGCCCAGTTCAGACATCATTCACAGAACATCACAGGAGCAGATGCTGCTGCTGGCTGTTTTTGGTTTTTACATCTTTAGCCAAAGCTTGTTTGTTTGTTTGCTGCATAGCAGTTGAGTGCTGAAGAAAGAGGTTCTTCCCACCAGTAAGGGCTGGGTAAAAGAAAAGAAAAAAAGAGCCAGGACATTTCTCGAACTGGGCTCCTAGACTTTGGAAGTTGGCAGGCAGGAATCTGCAAGATGCGTTTACTGTCAGGCTGAGCTGGGGCTTAAAGAAATGAGTGGTGCCGAGAAATTTGTCAATCCTAAATGAAATCAACCCTGACTGTTCCCTGGAAGGACAGGTACTGAGGCTGAAGCTCAAATATTTTGGCCACCTAATGCGAAGAGAGGACTCTCTGGAGAAGACTCTGATGCTGGGAAAGATTGAAGGCAAAAGGAGAAGGGGAAGGCAAAGGATGAGCTGGTTAGACAGCATCACCGATGCAACAAACATGAAAATGAGCGAACTCAGGAAGATAGTGGAGGACAGGAAGGCCTGGCGGGATATGGTTCATGGGATCACGAAGGGTTGGACACGACTTAACGATTGAACAACAAATAGTAGACATGCTTGTTTTTCCACCCCATCCTCCAGAAGCTCTCTCCCACTGAGAAGTACAGTATTACAGGGGTCAGAGCCATGGTCCCAAACCAGAGCCCTCTTACTGTACGGGGGTGATGCTATGTAAAGGACAGCTACAAAACAGCGGGCATTCCCCCCCCCCCCGTGCTTTTCTTCTTACATACCTTTGAAATATCTGAAATGGTCTCTCCCACCAAAAAGGTGAAGTTATCTAGTAGTTTCTTCAGAGGATGGGAGGCATCTATATGCAGGGTCTCTTTCTCTCAGTTTGCACGCATCACAATTTCTCCAAAGCACCGTTCCCCCAGCTCGTTTCCTCATTCGCCTGGGCCAAACGAGAATTAGTCACAAGTTTATTCAGAACTGATGTGGGTTTCTTTTTGCTGTGTTTTAAAACAAAAACCACTTCCCATCTCCGACTGCATGTCTGTTTCTGCTGTACAGCCACTCTGTCTGATCACCACAAAGTGTTTGCTGTTGTGTGTGTTTTGAAGAAGAAAGCGCCAAAATTTAGGGTTCAAGTTTTTTTTTTCCTTTTTAAACCTTTTATTATGAATGTTATACTACAGAAGCTTTTCAGCAGGCTGGGAAATATACAGCCACAAAGATACGCACATCTTACGGGTCAAACAGATAAAGAAGGGTGTTCCTTCAACAATAGGGCTGGGAAAATAGAAGGAGCAGGCAACCCCTACCTAGAGGTTGCAGAGGTCACGAGGTAAGCTGAGCCGACTGTCCCGGAGGTGGATTTGGGGAACAGAGGAGGAGGAAGTAGGCGGATCCGAGCCTTTGTGGGTTCAGTCCAGGTTCAGTTTTATCCTCAGAAAAAGCGGTCAGCTAATATAGTGTCATCTAAAATAAAAATCCCTTTGTCTTTCAGCCTCTGCTCATCTTCCTCCGCAGGTTGGGGGAACAGTGAAACCCAGGCCCACATCTACCTCCCTAGCGGCACACTGACCCTTTGCTTTCCCCATATGGGGCCGCAAGACAAAATGTGGATGCCTGGAGCCTTGGCTGTGAGCAAAGACAACATGCAAGACTGAAACACATTTGGCGCTTCCCTGGCTGGGATGCGAAGGCAGGTGCCTTAACTTACGCCTTCCATGCTCTTCGACGCACATGCGGATTGGTCAACAGCCTTCCTCTTCTCTTAAACCAAAGGTCCTTTGACTTGAAAATAATATTCAGCGCTGCAGCCACAGAGCCAGGGACCAGCAAGGTCAGGCAGGCAGGAGTCCCAGAAAGGACCCAGAGCTGCTCCGATGGCCACCACAGGCAGCTGCAGCTCCCTCCCTCCCTCCAAGGCGATGAGGACTTCGCTGCACACCCGCCAAGGCTTGGCTTGGCCATAAGAGGTAGCGTTGGTGCAGCTGACTGCGCTCTGCAGCCATGGAGGAGACAGCGGAGGCCCTCGCTCGACTACAATGAGCCAGGCAGAGGAGCCAGGTGAGTGACAGCAACAGGCACCCTTTCCCATCATATCTGTTTGGCAAGAAGCCTTCCGTGGGGAACCATGTTGGGAATCAGGCAGCATTTTGTCTGCAGGGACTCTGGGGGGCGGTGTACTCGCTGGTCACCTGAAAAGACCTCTCACCTGGTCCTGTCTGTGCCCTGGAAGGGGCTTGACCCTGACCTTTCCCTACTTCCTTTCTTTGCCATGTGGGCTCGTCCTTCTCTCTCCGGACTCCAAAGGGACAGGTTGTGTCCACGCTGGGCTCTCCATGCCTAGCGGCCATCTTTCCAAGCATGCTCTTACACGCAGGGTGTACCAGCTGTAGGGGTATGCCGTCCTTTTAAGTTTAGTGTAACTCTGATCATAATCAGACGCTGTACAAATGGAACTGAACTGTAAGTAAACTATTTTTCCTTTTATAACTACAAGCCTCTGCCTCCGTGTTCCTTTTATTGATAGCTTGCTAGCCAGGGGTGTTTGGGATAATCCGTTTCCAAAGGAGAAGGGTATTTCTGCTTTCACTCTGCTACTAAGTACTAGAACCCAGAGAATTCTCCAACAAACCATTGGCTCTGCTGCGGCAGAGGAGCAGTAGCTGGCAGGCGCAATGAAGCCACGTCGATCCGACCAAGGACTCCACCAAACACCGCGACCCTAAACAGGACGTCCGTCCGAGAGAAAGCTCAACCTCCACATTTGAAGGGACTGCTCAGAGAATAGTCTGCAGCAATATTGCACGTGAGAGGACATTGAAAGGCAACCTAAATAGGTAAGTCGCCAGCAAGCCACCTTACAAAAGAGCGTGTGCCAAATGCAGCAATAAAAAGGGGCAAGGAGAGGACCTGGGAGTTGGAGAAGTCTTGAGGGGGCGGAAAGCAGATGGAGCCCCCGCTGTCCTCAATATCCCAGCTAGGAAACCAACTGGTCCTTCTGCAGAGGGAGCCAAACGTCTGCAGACCAGGCAGGGTCAGTCTGACCTCAAAGGCAACACAGGCGGCTTCTTGGGGGAGCAAAGTCTTTCAAGGAACAAGAGAAACCCTGCTGGTGTTCCCCCCCCCCTCGGAGGGCGTGCGCCAGGCCACCGTGTGGAAGCTGGAGCCGGAAGGGAAGTCAATAGCAGGTTCCTGTTCCAAGACCAGGGCAGCCAAGCTGCCCACAGTTCTCACCTGCAGAGGGGTCCAAGACACAGGCACAGCCCCGGAGTGCACCAAGCTGGGTCTCAGGTCGGACCCAGAGGGTCCTGTTCGAGACCAGAGTCTGGGACTCTCAGACTGCACACAACCGAGCCCAACCCGAGACATCCGTGTCTGCAAGAGTGTCGGGTCTGCTGTGTGCGCATCATGGGCGTGCATTTTGTCGACTGTACAATACATGGGCTGCTCCAGGCACCAAGGCTCTTTTCAGAGGCGCTACAGGACCCTGTAGTCTGTCTGTCCTCCCACGTAGGATGGAGATGCTGGGCGCTGATATTTGGCGCCTGCTCTCCCTCTGTCCTTGTTCCAGTGTTGGAGGCAAAGAGCCCAGGAAACAAAATCACCGGACGGAAAAGCAACAGGCGTATCAATCAAATGTCAAGATGTGAGTGCAACTGGAGAGAGTTTGGCCATGCTAGCGCGAGAGCGAGCGAGCAAGAGGGCGTTTCAAGGGCTACAGGATAGTGCTCTTGTCCTGGAAACATTACAGCCAAAGTGCTCAGCCTCTAACACAACATCAGTGAGCAAGGATTCCTGCTGGGCCAAATCAAGCCCTCCCCCGGCAATGGCATCGCCCCCAGCCAAAAGAAGGGTCTCAACCATGGCAATGGGGCTCCAGCTTTCATCAAGCCATTCAGATGAAGGTGAGCAGAAGGGCAACGGTTGGGATACGTCAGGGGGCCACCACCTAAAGGGCGGACGGTGAGCCATCCGTTCCTCCGCTCTTTGCCTTATTCAGATACCTGGCGGCGAAGTTCTAATCAGCCAGAGTTCATGCTGCTTAAAATGCGCCTTACGCCTGGCTCCATCACCACCTCTCTCTCGCAACGGCTGTGCAGAGAGGTCATCGGAGCATTTTTCATGCTGTGTACACACCACCTGAGCCAGCCATCACAGCTTCCATCAAAGTGCATTGGACTTCACTGGGGAACCCTAAAGTGCACTGCAGTACATTGTTTGTTTCGTTTCACCACCACCACCACACAACACGTGCTTTTGCTTTGCTCAGTCTGCTGCCACGGAAAACGTCGTCGTTGAAAGGGATGCTGCAGGCTCCCACGCAGTGGGGTCCCTTTCAAATGCTACAGGGAACACAGAGGTTCCGGACAGGCAGGTCCTCCAACGTGGGGCTGTGACCAACCTGAAAGCAACGCAGGCCAGCAACTCTAAGAGTGTGTTTGCAGACTGGTCTCTCTGTTCCCATTATCCCGCCTCCCAGCACAGACAATCTTTCATAACAGGCTCTTACAGGCCTGTGAACCCCATCTTTGGACCCCAACATGAAAATCCTGGCCCTGGAGTCTACTGCTAATCCCAGTTTCTAGCAGAGATTCATTTGCTACAAAGCCATTTCTTATGCACGCGGGGAGTTGTCTGGGGGCCAGAGGGGGGGGGAGGAGGAGGAGAAAAAGTCCAGGGGGGAGGTGCTGAAACAAGCCAGGTCAAGGGTAGAAAACAGCCTCTAGATCTTGTTTGGTGTGGATTCGACACCCGCCTTCTGCGAGTCCACAGCCGGGTTATCCCGCATGCTCTTCTCTTCCTCGTAGAAGCCTCTCTTCATTGTGACGGCCAGATATTGGAAGAGACCCTGGTGGGGAGGAAAGAAAGGGAAGGAAAAAAACACAACCATGCATGTCTGTTTCACCACTGGACACATTGATTGCGTGAAGCCACTGTGTGTGGTTGGGGTGAAGGCAGAACTCTGCTCCCCTCATAAGAACTTAAGAACCTAAGAAGAGCCCAGCTGCTGGATCAGGCCAAAAGCCCCTCTAGTCCAGCTTCCTGTATCACACAGTGGCCCCACCAGATGCCTCCGGGAGCACACAAGACAACAAGATACCTGTGTCCAATCGCTACTCCCCTGCACCTGGCACAGAGAAAACCCACTTCTAAAACCAGGAGGGTTCTAAAACCCTCCCCTGCCCTCCACTGCTCATTCATGGGCAGCCCTGAGTGGGGTGAAAACATGTGTCCCTCCCGCCCCACCCTCCAAGCTCTCCTTACCTCCCAGGCCTTCTCAACCTCCAGGGTCCAATCCTGCTTTAGTATGGGCTGGGCAGCTTGGATGAACTGGGTGCCAACATACTGAAACATTGAGGGGAAAAAGGGGGTAGGTTCGGGGAGGGAGAGGTGTGCAGGTAAACTATATTCCTCCCCTAGTTCCCCCCCCCCACACACACACCTGTGCTTCTGGGGAAAGAAAGCACCGTCTCTCTGGGACAAAATTTGGAACTTGGCTGGACCCTCCTGTTCCCAGCACTGCACAGGTTCCTCAAATCTTGGGGTGCAGTTGCTGGTCTCGGGGTCTCGTCCTCACCTCATAATACTTGGGTGGGGCTTTGTAGCGGCAGTGACTCCTGCCCAGCTCGAAGGCCAACTGCTCTAGCTTGTCCTCCTGGTCCAGCCTTGCGACGCTCTTCTCAATGAATGACATCACCCTGGCAGGGGAGGGAGAGAAGAGACAGAAGGGGAGGCTGGTGTCAGCCTTGGGCCATAGAAACAGCCGTAGAAGGGAGTCAGCCTTTTAAAACAAAAGACGGGGCAAACACACAAAAATATATCATTCCGCAAGGGCAAAGACTGGCCCAAGGCCCTACCTGAGGCCGTGAGCCTGTAGCTCTTTGTTCATCTGCAGTTGCTGCAAGTCGTCGATATCACGAAAGAGGAAGAAAGCATCTTTGCACTCGGGGTGGGTCTCAAAAAGCCTGCGGGGGGGGGGCAGTCGAGACAAACACAGGGTTAGTTTCCGGCAATGATAAGACTGACATCATCCCACACACATGCACTTTGCAAGATACAAGCCGTGCAAATTTTCTACTGGATGACTTGGCTACAAAGAGATGGATTTTCTCCACCTGCACTCGCCTCACTGCCCAAATTGAGAAAGGAAGAGGGGGGGCACAGCAGAACAGGAAGTCTGGAGGAGTCTCTTACGCACTAGCCCCCTACTCTCCTCTCCTCCACACTTCCTCTTCTGCTCCCTTCTCCTCTTTTCCAATCCAGGAAGTAGGAGGGGCAGAGGCTGGCACATTACTGGGTAAGGGGGGCAGCAGTTGGCATCTGGAAGCCTTGGGTCAGCCCTGTCCATGTAGTCTATGCTGATTGGCAGGGGCGGTCCAGGGTTTCAGGCAGAGAAGATCTTACCTGGTGATACTGCTGGGGATCAAACCCGAGACCTTCTGCGTTCAACACATATGCCAAATTATTGCAGAACTGTGGAGGACGGCAATGTCCGTCTACTGCCTGCCTGTTTCTGTGGGATTTCCTGGTTTTCATTGTTTCCATTTGCTTCATTGGCTGATGGTCTTGCGAAGTTTTGATCATTTGCGGCCGAAAGCCAGATAAAAGGTAAAGGTGACCCCTGACAATTAAGTCCAGTCGTGTCCGACTCTAGGGTGTGGTGCTCATCCCCATTTCAAAGCCGAAGAGCCAGCGTTGTCCGAAGACGCCTCCGTGGTTATGGGGCCGGCATGACTCTCCTCGCCGCAGCACGTAGCATGCGGCTGGAACATGGAGCGCTGTTTACTTTCCCGCAAGCGGTACCTATTTATCTACTCGCATTAACATGCTTTGGAACTGCTAGGTTGGCAGGAGCTGACCAAGCAACGAGAGCTCACACCGTCGCGGATTCGAACTGCCGACCTTTCGATCGACAGCTCATGGTTCAGCAGTTTAACCCACTGCACCACCCGCTAGCAGGATACAACTATTTCATTTCAAATGTGGGGAATGCCAGGCAATGAGACAAGCCGTGCCAACTTTGTACATATACAGTATGTGCTGCTGTTCCTTCTGGGTGGAAAGAGTATTGGGCTGTATCAAAAGAAAACGAATTCCGACAATGCTCCGCTGAAACCCAGGGAGACCAGATAATTGTGACTAATTCCAGGCTCATTAATTTCATCAAGGCTTAGTCAGGAGTTGCTTTTTTGGACACAACCCATTAAATGGAAGCAATGAGGAGGATCAGGTTGCAAACCGATCCAGGTGAGATTTGGCCGATTTATTTATTTTAAAGCTCTCATATGCATAATATAGAGCTCTGACTCAAAATGGGTCGGGAGATGGGGACTGAAAAAAAACAACCTGGGCAAATTAATGGGATTAATATGAATGGGAAGTGGAAAAAGGAAACAGAGATGTGGGTACTTTCTGTTCTGCTTTTGAAATAATTCCAATAACCCCCCATCTGAGGAATCCTTCTGGTTTCGGCTTGGCAGTATATGGTTTTAGTGTCGGTAAATTGCCCTGGAAACACTTGTGTTGAAAGGTGAGCTATAACAGTTTAACACAACGACGTGCATTTTGGCAAATAATAATAATAAAAATTAAAAAATATCTGTTGATGCAGGAGTTTAAGAAACACCTCTTCACCTCTGCCAGGATGCATTCAGTTGTACTTGTGTTAATTACCTAAAGGTGTCCCTTGACAATTAAGTCCAGTCATGTCCGACTCTAGGGTGCGGTGCTCATCCCCGTTTCGAAGCAAAAGAGCCAGCACTGTCCAAAGACGCTTCCGTGGTCATGTGGCCGGCTTGGCAACACAGAACACTGTTTACCTTCCCGCAAGCAGTACCTATTTATTTACTCGCATTAACATGCTATTGAACTGCTAGGTGCCTCTGACAAGCTGGCCCGAGCGACGAAAGCTCACCCCGTTGCGCAGATTCAAACTGCTGACCTGTCGATCGACAGCTCATGGCTCAGTAGTTTAAGCCACTGCGCCACCCCGCATTAATTATCTATCAGTATGCAAATCAACTCAAAAGAGGAGGATAAGCAGGGTTACTCAATGCTGTTGCAGGGAGGAGCAACGAGAGGTGCGAATTAGGGAGTGGGGGCCATGGGGTGCCTGCAGTCTGCAGCTGGGGTGAATTCCCAGAAGGCTCCCCTTCCTAAGTGGCACATGTTCGGCATGCTCAGAGAGTTGGGGAGCGGGCAAGGATGCAAGCCCCAGTACTAGGCTGCCAGGAAGCCGAGGGCGGAAGAAGTGGGGGTGACCACTGCAGAAGTTCAGGATTTTATATTGGGACACAGGATTTGACAATTGGCTCTCAGTCACACCTCACACTTTCATTAAAAAAAAGCAAGTTTCTTTTTGGACCCTGATCGTCCAAATGCCTGGCAGGATGTAGTTCATGGGATCACGAAGGGTCAGCTACGACTTAACGACTGAACAACAACAAGTCCAAATGCAGGGGCCACATCTTCCAAAATCTCAGTGCTGCTCCACACAGGAAGGTAATTCAGAGTAGATCGAGGCTCATTGTTTTGAGAGCAGTTCAGCAGCGCAGCTTTCCCTTACGGCAGTGGTTCCCAAACTAGGAGGGGCGGAAACCAGCCAGGGGAGCCGCGGAGGGCCTCCTCGCAGAAAACATTGCAATGCCAATTGGCAGGCATCAGCATCAGGTTATGGGGAGCCGTGCGACCAATGGTTGCCTATGGTCAAGGGAGCCACAGGTTAAAAGAGTTTGGGAAACACTGCTTTATGGGATCCTGGGAACTGGGCTCCAGGTGCCGCAAACAAACGGGGCTGGCACACCTACATCACTCCAGTCAGGGGCGTGGCGAGAGGCGCCTTCCTCCACCGCCCCTTCCTCTGCTCCCGGGACTGGATACAGAAGAGGAAGTGTGGAGGAGAGAGGAGGTTCCAACAGTTCCCTAGTCCGCCAGTCTCGTCTTCTGACCCAAGTCCAGGGAACAGAAGGCCGAGGGGAGGGGGCAACTGGGTCCTTACTGGGTGGCATTTTGAGCGTTTCTGAAGAAGGGGAGCTCAGAGCCGGGCACAACATCTCCAGATGTGGACCACACCAAGCACTAACGGCTGTAATTGTTTTCAGGCGCTTACATGACAATTCCTAAGAACTCAGCCTAGTTGGCTTCCAATGAACAAATAAATACAGCGGGTCACTCCACCCTGCTCACTCCACCCTGCTCAGCGGACGCCCAGCACAGGTCAAATTCCAGAAGAAAAAGAAGAGATGGCTTCTCTCCAGCGCCTCTGCCTGAAGCCTCTTCCCTCTGGTTAGAATGACTGTATTCCCCATCCTGACAGCCACCCTGGGCTAGCCAGACACAAAACAGGCCCCTGGAAAAGCAGGCTGGAAGCAAGGGAGGAGGTCTGGGGGGGGGGGGCGGACTCCAGAGCCCTGCAGACCCCAACCAGGTGCCTCTGAGAAGCCCACAAGCAAGAGACCTCCCCACCTGTTGTTCCCCCCCCCCCCCAGCAACTGGTAGCAAGATGCAGACTGCCTCTGAATACAGATGTACCACATGGCCACCATAGCCAGGCTTACCCGATCCATGCCGAGACAGAGTGAGCAGAATGGGACTTGCTTCCGAGTAGACATGCCTAGGATTGTGCTCTAAGGGTTTAACAAGCTACAACCGCCCATATTCCCCTTGATCTCAGCATCTCTACAGTTGTGATCAAACAGCGCAGTGGTACTTGGAGGGGGAAAAAGAGCCCAGAGACTCGGGGGGGGGGGGGAAGCCAGCCAGGTGCATCTCTATCTGCCAGCAGCTCTGTGGGGCTCCAGCAGAGGGATCTTTCCCAACCCCACCTGGAGATGCTGCCAGTCAGGGATGGCACCTTTGCACAGAGGGGGGGGGGCAGACCCTAAACACAACTTGGCCAGAAGAGAGCCTGCAGAGGAAGGAATGTCGTCTTCAGTGCCTTGGGCTGTAGACTGGATCGTGGGCTCGAGAGAAGCCCCCAATTTCCTGCGCTGGCTGCTGCACTTCCACACCAGAAGCCGCTGCACCTGTGGAACTGCTCCACACCACTGGGCTGTTGTTCAACCCAGCTGCCATCTGCAACCCAAACTCATCCCTTACCGGATAAAGACGATGATTCCGACTCTTGCAATGTCTTTGTGCAGAACTTTCCAGGATTCCTGGATGAGCTCCTTCTGAGCCTCCGAGAGGGGGAACGCGGCGATTGCCTGCACGGCACCCCCACCCTCCGATTCAGCTTTCGTGTCCAAGTCGCCTTCTGGCGATGGGCAGCTCTTCTCTTCAGAGACGGCCGGACCTGGAGTGACTCCTGGCCCCGACAAAGCACAGCCCATCGCTCTCCCCAAAGGCCTCTCTGGGGCAGCCTTGTCCTCCACGCCAGCTAAAGGCGACACAATTGAAAGGGAAAAAATTTTAAGGAGCCTGGAAAATGAATCCGCAGCGGCCCAGAGGGGGTTCTCAACACCCTGCAGGAAAAGCAGCTTCTGTTGATTGGCACACGTTAATCCACTAAAAACGCTGCAGATTTAAACATGGGCCATAATAAGGTGCCATTTCATTTTCCAGTTCTATTTGCACCCTGTTGAGGGCAGCGGTTGCAGGTTCCCCCATGATATCCTCACAACAACAGCGCTTCGCAGTAGGCTAGGCAGAGAGCAGCTGACCCAAAGGCACACTGGCAGCCAGCACATGGCATCGCAATGATTGGGCCAGTCACCATTTCGTAGCTTAACCTACCTCCGAAGGCGGCGGCTGCTGCTGCTGCAAGGATAACATGGGGGGCAAGGGGAGAAAGAGACCCACGTCGAGCTCCTTTGAGGCAAACATGTAATGAGAAAACATGATGGCTGCACAGGAATTTGAATCCAGGACTCCCTGGTCCAAGTCTCTCTGCTACACCAGACATTTCAAGCTTGTAACACCCCCTCCTCTCCCCCCCCCCCCGCCACTTATTCGGGGTAAGGAAACTATCAGAGAACTGGCCACCTGTCAGCAGCAAATCATTTGACAAGGAGAAGGCTGGACAGTCTCCAGGGGCCTCCTACTTACCACGGAAAGTGTTTTGTACGCAACCCAAGTAGTAGTCAAGAGGGGGGTTGCAGTGGGTGGCTGGGAAGTGGCCGCTTCCTGCAGGAGGAAACCGTTTCCTGCCTTCCTCCCACCTCCTCACATCCCCCCCCCCGTGGCAAAGGAAGATCAAATGTGATCTATGACTTGATTCTTTTTTGGCTTGCAATGCAACTGGTTATTAGCTCCTCTTCCTCTGGACTGGAGCCCATTCAGCTCAACTTTCCCAGTCTTCTGCTGGTGGTGGCCACCAGCCCTAGTGGACACAGCAGGCTGTTCCTCTTTGCCTTGCACTATCAGCGTGCAAAGCACTTGTACCGGACACAGGAGTGACTGTTCCCAGGGAGCAGGCTTAGAATAAGCCACATCAGGAGGACAGGACAACAGCAGGAGATGGTGGTGGGGGTGTCCAGGCTGGGAGTGCCCCCCCACAAACAGGGAGGACTGGGCAATATGGAAGAGACGGAGAAGGAGGAGACAGGTAGTAGTTGAATTGCAGGATCTAAACGAAGACTTGGGGGGGGGGGGGAACCTGTGGCAAGCAGACCTGTTCCAGACAGTGGGTTCAAAGAACACAATCACACGTGCGATGTCCAAGGTCATCGTGGCAGACACGCGTCCTGGACAGCCAGCGCCGCCGAGCAAGACGAGACCGTCAGGTCTGCGGCGAACGAACCTTTGGCGGACCCCCTCGAGGCGGAGGCGGCGGCGGCAGGGAAAAAGCCCGGCAGAGGTGCGAACTTACCCGTGCAAGTTGCGAGCTGCGCAGCGGGGGGAAGAGGAGAAGAGATGCCCGTCGTTGAGCTGCTCCAGAGGAGCGAGAGGCGCCGCGTAGCACAACTCCGCTCTGCTCTCGGCCGCGCCTCGAAGCAGGTGAATCCCATATGGAGCCGGCAGGGCGGGCGGGCGGGCAGGCGTCCCCGGGATCCTAGCGCCGCCGTCGCCCAGCCTTGCCTCCCCCCAGAACGGAGAGCGCGTTTTGGTCTGCACGCACCTGCCGCTCTGTTTGCATCCGGGGGGGGGGGGCGGCAGCCTGCAGCCCGTCACCCAGTTTCATCTCTACCTGGCGCATGAAAGCAGTGCTCCATTAAGGGGGGGGAGCATGTGCGCGGAGGGTGGAGAGAAGATGGGGACGCACGTGGCGAAGCCTCCTCCGTCGGCGAGCAGCAAGCAAGTCCCTCAGCGGCACTTCTTGCCCCCAGGGAGAGAAGGGGGGGGGGCTCCTGCCCTCTTGGTTGCCACAGCAGGGGAGGGCTTGGAGAAGGCAGGAGGAGAAGGAAGGAAGGAAGCCGGATAAGAAACTGGCCTGGGGCAAGTCATAGAGAATCATAGAGTTGGTAGTGGACTGGACGAGCCCCCCAAGGTCATCTAGTCCACCCCCTGCTGCCTGTAGCGCGAAATCCTCCTCCTAGACCTAGAAGAGCATCTCCAGCAGGTGCTTATCCAGCCTCTGCTTGAGGATCTCCAGTGAGGGAGAATAAGCCGATCCCTGGCAGTCAGACTTGCACTTTTTCGAGGGTTCAACTTCAGAGCATGTCCATTATATGATCTTAGTACTGTACTCCTGAGAACAGTCTTGTAAGGTAGGCCAGCTTTATTTTGCCCCTCCCCCAGCATGGTCAGGAAGGGGCTGTGGCTCAGGGGAAGACCACCAGCTCCCTCCCAGGTCCAATCCCAGGCTGGCAGCATCCGGAAGAAAACCGTCCCTGCTGTGCTGCCACTGCCAGTCAGTGTCCAGCAGGCCAGCAGCTCCCTGACAGGCCTGTTCGTGCTCCAGCGGTGCAGTTGGGTCTTTCCAGCCCTGCTTGGAGATCCCGGGGCTCGAACCCAGCACCTTCTGCGTGCAAAGGGGGAGCACCACTGAGCCACAGCCCCTCGCTTTGAGGGGAACTGCTAGTTGGCACCGATCTGGATGGACCCAGGGTTGGAGGCAGCTCCGGGGCAGGGGCAGCAGCACACTTGGGGGGCCGAGGAGGCCGAGAGCTCAGCTGCTTTGCCTGGGGCCCCTTCAGACTGACAGGGAAGGGACATGCGATGCCTGTGCTGGGGTTGTCAGATGTCTGGTTCTTCTTTCCGCATAGGCCCTAAAGGCAGGACAGTGCTGGGCTGGGGAAAAACAAACCACAGCCCCCACTCCCCCTTGCCCTAAAGCGAAGCACTTGTCTGCTGCAGCCGCTGCTGGCGGCTTCTGCCGGGTGCCTCCAGGGAAGACAGGCCCCCCCGCCCCCCTCTGGGACTCCCTTGGAAACAGGGCCTGGTGCGCTCTCAGGGTTTCCCATCAGTCAGCAGCATTTTGTGGGCTGGCGGCCTGGCGCTCCGACTCTCCTAATGGGCAGCCTAATGCATGCATGCACTCTTCTCCTGGCGGCGCAGAAGGTGCTGGCGCCGGTTCCCAGGGAGGCGGTTTCCCTCCGGAGGCAGCAGCAGTTTGCAACGCAGAAGCCGACCCGGAGCCCCTCTGGGAGGGAGGCAACGATGGGGGGTCGTATCGTGGTGGGACAAGCCTCCGCTCCAGAGCACTTTGCCCTCGGCCTGCTACGTGCAACTGCAGGAGTGTTCCAGGGTGCGCCGCTCTCGGCCCACAGGGGCAGCCCCAGAGCAAGATTGGGCCTGGCCACTGCCCCCAGGGGAGCTGGATCAGGGGCACCTTAAAACACGTGCTAGGAGGAGGTTCCACAGGGGGGCACAAGGACTCTGTGGCAGATGACCTGGCTCAGGTGCAGCCAGGTCTTTCCAGCCCCACCTGGAGGCTGAACCCGGCTCCCTCAATACAGACATGCAAAAACCACGGGGGCTCTGCAGATTGCAGTGGGTCAGCAAGCATAAGAACCTCAGAAGAGCCCAGCTGCTGGATCAGGCCCAAGGCCCACCTTGTCCAGCTTCCTGTGTCTCACAGCGGCCCCACCAGATGCCTCAGGGAACACACAGACCACAAGAGACCTGTATCCTGTTGCCACTCCCTGGCACCTGGCATTCAGAGATAGGCCTATTCACCCAGGCCGCTTCCCAATCACTGGCCCTTGGCAGCGTGGCAGGAACATCCTTTGCCGACGCCATGTTCTTAATGTGATCTACCAGCATTGTGATCTACTTAATGTGATCTACCAGCATGCTTCTGGGCTCAACTCCTCCCCCCGCCAGTCTGCAGAAGCTGAGTGGGCCATGGATGCATCTGGTCGCAAGGGTGTGTGCACATGAACACAAAGACTCTATTAAACACAAAGCCTGCTGTTTCTCATGCTACTGAGGCTGGCGTTGGACAGCAGGACCGGCTTACTTGTCTCGTGTATCTTTAACCCGCAGGATAATTGTTGCCCTGGCATTTAATGCAACACAGCGCAGGGCGCTGGAGACCAAGTGGACCTGCTGCAGCCAAAAGACAAGCAAGAACCTGGAGCGGCCGTGTGGAGAAGGAAGGGCGAGAGGTTTTCTTTGGCAGCCATCAGCGACATGAGAATTTGAGTGTTGGAATAAGCAGATCCTGATTGTCATCTGTGAAAGAGTGGAGGGCGTGCAAAAGCCACGCAACGTCTCAACCACCTGTCTTGTGAGAAACTCACCACCTCTGTGAGGCACAGCAGAAACGTCACAGAGTTCAGAAACTCCAAGAAGAAAAAACAGGCACCACCCCCTTATCTTTGCTCGGGCCGTTTTTTTTCTCTTTCCCTTTCAAAACCCACATTTCTTTATTTTTAAACAAGACGCACCAAATCCACATATAAAGTCATTTCATGTACACATCACACGGGCCACGGGCGGGAGAGGCAATCGACCGGACACAAAGGAAAATCACCAAAAGTTTATTTACAAAGGTGGGAAGGAGATTTGTTTTTAAAAACCAGTACCCAGTTTGAGGAGGGTGAAGGAAATAAAAAGCAGCGGCTATAAATAGGCATTTTTAAAACACAACATCTGTTCAGTGGCACTGTTTGCCTAGGAGAGGCAGGCTGCTGCCCCTCGCAAAAAAAGTGCATTGTTCGTCTTCCCACAGGATATGGTTTCATTTAAGGCAGCTCTGCACCCTTCTGGACAAAAGGAAGAAAGACTCCATGACCGACACTCCAAGAGCCAAGAGTTTTGGAGGACATCTCACTCAAATGTCCGCCTTGGACACATCAACCAGCTTCCCGCTTGGCAGCCAGTCGTGTGCTCTGCTAGAACCTGCTCGGCCTCAGACTCCACCGCATTTTCCAAGTCTCATCCTAGCACATGGCTTCCTGCTTGGCCCTCATGGGCAGCGCACACATTCTCGCGCTCCTGCTCTACTTGCAAACATACCCTATTTGAAAAACTTCCTCCCCGCAGACTGGGTCTCCTGTGCTTTCCTTCCACCGGCCAAGACATACCTGCTCGAACCTGCAGAGACTGGTGCTCTCTTGCAAAGACCCTCGTCTCTTGGGCGAGGCTGCCCAACCAGAGGAAGACAGCCCACTCCCGGCTTCCCTTAAGCCCTCCGCCACTTCAGCAGACAGACGGATCCTTCTTCTCCCAAGAGGATGCTCCACTGAGGCCTCTTCCATGTGAGGCCCCGGAGAGCTGCTGCTGCTGTGGAGGCATGAGGTGCTTTCGCCCTCCGCTGGAAGCAGAATTTAAACAGCCCTTCCGCAGCCAAAATGCTGGACCACTGGCTTGTGAACTAAAGTTTTTCACAAGTGGAAGAATGAAGTGAATTTTTTTAAAAGAGGAAGGCAAAGTCTTGCTTTTGAAAAGGAGTCAGGGGACAGAAAATGGTGAAGGCGAGGGGAGTGCAGAGTCTAGTTCCCGCCCCCCACTTGCTCTCTCCTACAGCTCACCTGGGGGAGAATAGCAGCAGCCTTTGCAGAAGGGGCCACCAGCATAGCAGGAAAATCGCTACTTCGCCAACCGGTGAACGGCAGGCCCCTCCGAGCAAGAGCTTCAGCAGCAGTTTGTCAATCTCCCCCCCCCCCCAGAGCTGCAATTTCATTGGAGATCAGACAAATGGCGACAACCCTCCCCAGAGGGGAAGGGAGGCTCCCCAACACGGAGATGCGACGGCTTGGCAGCAAAGTCATCTGGGTTCCCTGGAATAACAGAGCTCATGAATGAATGTCAGTTCCAGAGAAAAACGAGCAGCCTGCCTGGAAGGACGCCAAGTCCTCTGATCAGCTGGGAAATATCAGGCACTTTGGGACTTAAGACGAGCCAGCTTTCCAAATTCATCTCTGACTTCCCCGATTTCTCCACGGCTGCCTGAATTCTGCTTCTCAAGGGTTTCTCAACACTGGCATGGTGCTAGCTGTGTTTGTTCCAAAGAGCAGGTTTATAAAAAAGCAACATCCTTTGTTTTATTGCACCAGCTAAGTGCTGTACAAGTTTTTCGGTTTCACGAAGCTCTTCAGCATGGTGAAGAGTTGGGTGGGACTCAAAAACTTGCACGCTTTCCCACTGCCTGAATTCAATACAACAGATCATTCCTCCAGCTGAACTTACCGTACTTCCAGTTCCAGAGTCTGGATGGGGAAAAATGATTTAAATTGCCTGGGAAGGGGGGACGGGACTACAGCATTTGTAGGGGGGGGGGAAATCAGCAGCCAGGGAGGGGGTTGAGTAGCTCCCCCCCCCTCTTGCAGTCAGGAGTGCCACATTTTCCTTCTTGCATCTAGTTTTGTTGTTTCTCACAATTAGCTTTAGCCGGATTGGGGCAGAGTAGATGACCCCTACAGTCTACGTGACCTTAGGCCTTAGTTTCCCCTACAATACTGGACACGCTCCCATAAGCTGTTTTTACAACTGTGAAAAATATTGCAGTAATTTTGCTGCTTGCAGCTGAAGACATCAGAATGTTTGCCTTGGTTGTGCTACAGGATTGCAAAGGCGCCAGATGACCCCCATCACAGCAGGGGGGGGGGGAAAGAAATTAAACGGAGGGAGGGGGTTGGCAATCGGAAAGGGAACACCATTGCCATTTGAGCTAACCAAAGTCACAGTACTTTCCAAGAGGAATGCATCTCAAAAGGGAGGCTTCGTGAAAATGCGGGGAAGTCGGATGGAGAGTTCGGAAGGTTGAGCATCTGCAGGAGGCTGCCTGTCAGTTATTAAAAGCCACGGTCACAGCCATTCAAGGGGTAGGACAAGCGAGGCACCAAACCGCCCAGGAGGATGCCAGCATGGCTTGTGAGCAGAGTCGAGGAGGCTACAAAGGGCAAGAAGCGGACGTCTTGTGCAAATGAGAACCAAAAGGATCACAAACTCTGCTAACCGGCACGTCTGCTGACAAGAAGGGATGCAAAACGGGGGTATGAGGAGCAGCTGGCTAAAAACAGCAAGGCAAACGGGGACAAGTCCCAGGTCTGGCTGGCAGCCGCTTGAGAGTGGAAATTGCCCATCTCCTAGCCTCAGCTTCTCACTAAAACCCCCTCCTTACTGAAGAACTGGAAAGATTCCCATTCTTCAGCAATAGGATTCAAGAAACTTACAGACTCCTACCAGAATGTCTGTTCCGAGTCTGTGGGTGGAAAGCACAATTCAAGACAGCATTACTATGCGGACAGAAGAACAAGCCTTGCTGAGGGAGAAGCCCCGTGCCGTCTGCAAACGGCCTCCCCCATTGCTGAGTCGAGTCTCTTCTGGGGGAAGCAAGAAACGGGATCCCTCCAGGATCTGTATTGGGACTGGGGCCGTTTCACATGTGCATAAAAGTGACCTGCAATCAGGGACAGGCCGCAAGGTGGGCAAGTTTGCAGGAGACACCAAATTATTCAGGATGTGGAAAACCCAAGAGGCTACTGAGGGCTGATCTTCCCAAACGGAGTGAATGTGTAACAAAATGGCAAACGCCATTCATTGCACAGAGGTGGAGCGAGTGATAGACACGGGAACAACCCCCCCCCACCCAAATTGAAGGGCGCCTGTCTGGCGGCTGCTGGGACCGATCCAGCCACAGTGGTGCTGTGCCTAATTCTCCGCCTGTGTGCAGCTGCTCTCGGCCTCAGCCATCTGGCCAGGACAAAGCCCATTCCTGACCTCAGCGCTGGAGGAGGAGCGAAAGCCACAGGGCCAGGGGTCCAAACTCGGCCAACGATCCAGAGCTCGAGCCCAGACTGCAATTCTGTCAGACCGTGACCCCAACCCGGAATGGGGGGACCTGGCTTGCAACCCCGGCTGCGTCGATCTAGCCCAGCTGTGGGCCTGACCACGATCAACACATGGGGGTGACGACAGATGCAAAGAATCCACTCGGCTTCTCGGCAATCACCGTCTCTCTCAAACCGCCCCTGTCAT
Organism: Plestiodon gilberti rubricaudatus; assembly: GCA_026170595.1. Classification (NCBI taxonomy): domain Eukaryota; kingdom Metazoa; phylum Chordata; class Lepidosauria; order Squamata; family Scincidae; genus Plestiodon; species Plestiodon gilberti. Next base: position 11,695,626 of record JANXHW010000011.1, read on the forward strand.
CCCCTCGCAATCTAACGGTCCGCCCGCTTCCCTGGCAGGTTCCCTGCTTCCGATGGGTCTAAAGAAGAGTTTCCATGCTCTACCTTGCTGTTTCCCGCCATGCACCCCTCACATTCGTTCCTCACATCTCTTATTGTCATCGAAATGTCTTTTTCTGAGTTCGTTTTCTTCCTTCAGTCTTTGAGAATCTTTCTTCACAGGACGAACCATTCAGACCTTTTGGTAAGGCAACCCCCGATTGTGTGTGCGCGCCTTGGATGGTGTCCAGCCACTTCTCCCCTGCGGCAACCAGCAAACTGAGGAGGACTCAAGCCGGCCCGGCTGATTCCCTCCCCCACAGAGCAAGGCTAGGAGATGCCACATTTGGCAGGGGGAGGGAAAGCGCTGGTCCCCCCCCCCCCCCCAGCCTACTGGCTCCGGGAACTTCTCTCCTGCACCCTGAAGCAGAGCAACTGCGTGCTACACCTCCCGCTCGATCCCGCCTCGGTTAACCCTTCCCTCGGAAAACCCGGTTTTCCAGCCCTTTCTGAATGCAGAGTCAGGTCTCGGCCTGGGGAAGCCGCTGCTGCCCCCCCCCCCCGCTGCCTTCGGTCGCCGCAATGTGAAGTTCAAGTTTTTTGTGGCGCCTCCAAGGCGCTGCCGTTGACCTTCCTGAGACTCGGCGGCTCTGGCGTAGGAAGGAGGGGGCGGGTCAGACTGACCTGGGCGTTGCTAAAGGAGGCCACCCTCCCGCTGCCACCAATCTGGATGTTGACCGTGGTGGAATAGCTGGCCCTCTGCTGGCTCCTCTCTGTGCACCGAGCCGCATCCCCGCTCCCCGGGGAGTCCAATTTGGGGCAGGTCTCGCCCTCCGGCTCCCTCCGCTGGGGACTGGACCGATGTTCTCTGTCCACATATTTTGAACAAAGGCCTGGTACGTTCGGCCATTTGATACTGCCAAGTTCGTGAGAGCCGAGGCAGCCCACGGGTGGTGAACCAGGGTTGTGGTGGGGCGGCCCTGGGGCACTCTCCGACGGCCCCTGGCCCCCGTTTGTGCTCTGGCTCTCTGCCAGCCCGCTGCCCGGCAGGCTGTGGCCCCGAGGCCGCCGGCCAGAATGAGGTAAAGCGGTTGGTCCTGCCGCAGCGTTCGGTGCCAGCGGCACGGGGGCTACGATGCGCTCTGGCGGCTGCCCCTGAGGGGGGGCGCACAAGGGGGCGAAGGTGCATGCGTGGGGCCCAGCGGGGAGTGGGGAGCAGACCCTGGCCCTCACCGGGGAGGGCGACTGCACTCGGGAGTTCGGCTCCGAGGCGGAAGCGAAGGGGACACGACGTTCCACGGCCTGGCGGCGTGTGGGGGAGAGAGGCCCTGGGCTGGAGCAAGGCGGAGGCAAGCCGGCCTGGGAAGGGTCTCTCGGGAACAGGACCTCGGCCTTCCCCCCGCTGCCGTGGGCCCCCTTGGGGAGCAGAGCCAAGGGGCTTGCTGGGGGTCTTGGGACGGCCCAGCTGGAGGCGGGAGGCCTGAAGGGGGCTTGCAGCTCCTCCGGCTGCGGAGAGGCGCCGCTCTTCTTGGCCAAGCTCTGACTGATGCAAGAGGCCGCGATGTACCTGGAAATGGCCGCGGCACTGGAGGAGAGGCACCGGCGGACGGGGGAGGGAGGCAGGACCCGGGGCAGAGGTGCGGGCGGGCGGTGCTCTGGGATGGAGGCGGGAGGCTCTGCTGGGGGAGGTGGCTCCCGGACAGGGGTCCCCGCGCCGGGGGGTAACGGGGTCGAGACATCGCCAGGCAGCGAGGCCTCCACAGTTCTAGAGGAAGGCAGGGGCAGAGGGGTGGTGACCTTGGAAGGCGTTGCAATGGGGGTCGCCTGCTCACAAGTCCCCAACAGCACTTTGGAAGCATCCGTGGTGCACCCCAACTCCTCTCTGCCCCTTTTATTGCTCTCCACTTGCTCCGAGAAAGGGGGGGCATCTTTTCTCTGTGAAACGCCTTCCGTTGACTTCTGGGGACCTGCGCCTGGGAGGGAAGGGCCCTGGGCTTGTATCTGTGGCGAGGCCCGGCCTCCTTTCGGCACTGCTGAGGCATCGGAGACTCCGGACTTGGCTTCCTCTTGAAGGCCAGGAGAGAGGGAAACGTCTCCTTCCTCCAGCTCCCCAGGTCTCTCCTGCAGTTCTTGGGGACGGCTAGACTCCACTGTTTCCACAGAAACCTCCGGCTGGGTCCGGGGCCTGCAAGGCGGTCGCTCGGCCTCCCTTATTTCCCCGCCAGGCTCCAACTCATGCACAGTTTCCTCTGAGTTTGTGGGGCACAGAGGAGCTTGGTCTCCCCCATCGCCATCCTTCGGAGTGGGGCCCTTTGGGATCAAAGGACCCCTGTTGCACGCGGGTAATGGGGGCCCCTCTCCAGGACATGCTGGGGCTTCTCCACCACGGTCGGCGGTGGGGTTGTCCGTGCTGCTGGCACGTAGGAAAGCATCTCCCCGAATGCACGACGGACCGGGGGGCACAGAGTCCTGCCTCAGGGGGCCCAGCAGATCTGGAGAAAGGAGAGGGCGGGGCCTCCCGCTGCGCAGCTCCAGCGCAGTTCCCCGGGTGGCGGCGACGAGAGGCAGAGTCTCCTGAACACCGAGCACATGCTGCAGGGGCTCGTGGATGAGGACGTGGCCATAGATCCGGGGCTCACCTGGAGAAAGAGAGAGAGGAGGAATTAAGCATGAAGGCCCGTTTTCAGGGGAAACAACAACCCCCCCATCAGGGCTGTGAGCTAGTCTGCCTAAACCGATCCATTATTCCACAGAAGCAAGAGAGAGACGATTAGTCTGCAAGGGGCGCCTAGAGTTGGGAGGCCGGGAAAGCCGAAGGACGACACTGGAAGAAGGGATGGAAAAGAAACCACAGAAAGGGGAAGCTGCTGTTTATTAATGATCGCACACTTCCTTGGAGAGCTCAAAAAAGGCGCCTCCACCCAGACTTGAGTGCGAAGCATCGTTGCAAAATTTAACTGAGTAGCAGGCACCTGAGATCGACAGCCCTAAAAATAACACGCTTCCTGATGTGCTGAATGCTGATATGACCCCGGGGCCGGCCAGCCGCCAGGTGCAAGGGAGTGTCAACGGGAAACAGGTTATCTTGTTGTCTTATGCTCCCTGAGGCATCTGGTGGGGCCACTGTGTGATACAGGAAGCTGGACTAGGGGGGCTTTTGGCCTGATCCAGCAGGGCTCTTCTTATGTTCTTATGTTAAGGATGACAGGGGGGGTGGGGGAGGAGTTACTAGTGGAAGCCTCCAGGTGAGACTGGCGAGGGAGGAAGAGGCTTTGGGACCGAGTGCGAATCGACAAGGAAATGGAACGTACTCCCTGAGCACCCCTCCCTCCTCCCTCTCACAGGCAGGGCAGTGTTTTGGGGTCTCCAGCGAGCACTTTCTCCCACTCCTCCCTGGCCTCACACGCAAATCCGAGCCTCCTCATTTAGCCCCTGCATCTTAATTACTGTCTGGCTCTACGGAGAACACGCTGCGCTTAATTGTGTTATGCAACCGGCAGCAGCGCTGCTTTCAACCAGTCCTGGCGCCCGGGAACCTGTGGAGTGACGCATCCTGCAGCCAGGGAACGGAGCTATCTTAAGATGCCCCCTGGCGACGGGGTCCTGACGGCTCCCTGGAGCACCATGGCTACCGTGACTAAGAGGAGATTCACACATGCGGCTGCTTCCCACCCAGAGGAGCTGAAGACAAAGATGGAAAACAATGGGGGGCACCATCTGGGGCGGGGGGTGGAGACAGTCGTGGGGGGCTGCAGGGCTGTAGAGGCAGGAAGACGGTTTCTCTGGGTTACCGACACAATTTAGGAGCCAAACCGTCCCCCCTCCTTTCAAAGACACCACCAGTCACCCTTGGACCCCTTTTCCTGCAGCTCCGGGGCTCATCACTCCGGGGCCCGGTCCCTGAACTGCACCCACAGCTACACCTCCCCCGAAACCACCGGGGGGGCAAGAGAGGGAAGGGCAACTCCCAACCTGGGCAAGGGCCTACATCACACACGAATTCACTCACAGTGGGGGATGCTGCCTCCTTCTCTCCCCTCCTGCATCCTTGCCTGGTTCCCGCCAGGGGGCTTCCGGGGAGGGGCCCAGGGCCTGTCCAGCCCCCTCCTCTGCGCTTGCAGCCTGCTAATCTTCTGGCTGTACATCTTGGCCAGGGCCTGCACCTTGCTCATGATCCGCTCCGAGTTCTCCAGGAGAGACGGGTCCCCGCTGCTCTCGTAGAGCTCCAGCGAGTGCAGGAAGCCAGGGGGGCGGTGGGCCGCTGGAGGCGCCTGCTGTTCCTGGGCCTCCGCATTGGGGGCTCCCCCCTCTGAAGCCGAGGGGGGGTCCTCCAGATCTGAATCCTCCACGATGCGCAAGGGTTCAGCGTACGTCGGCATCTCAGGGTTGGCGTTTGACCCTCTGGTCACCACCTTGCCCCCTCTCTTTGGGGCACCTATAGCGCTCCGCTCCTTCTCCTGCCAGGCCTTCCGGATCTCTGCGCAGGACTTGAACTCAGGCTCTCCCTGTTCCTCCTCCACTTCTGAGCCACACCCACTTTTAGACCCCTGATGGTTCCGTTCTTTCCCAGGTTCATTTTGGGCAGCATCCGACTGGGTGCTGCCAGATTGGCCCCGCCCCTTGCGAGAGCCATCACAGCCGGCGTGCGAGGAGTGGTCCTTGCCGCTTCCAGCATCTGGCGATTGGGTGCCATCAGAATGGCTCCGCCCCCTCCTGGAATGTTCTGGGCCTGTAGGTAGGTGGCTCCGCCCCTCCTCAGAATCGTTATGGCAGGAAGAAGGCACTTGGGTGTTACACGACTGGCTTCGGTCCCTGCCAGAATTTTCGCGGCTAGTGGCGCTAGGTGGTGGGTGGAGATTTCTCAGCCTGGCCCCACCCACTTCCCAATCCCGAGCATCGTTCTGCCTCAAGATGCTGTTGAAGCGAAGGATGGACTCCCGGACCACGCCGGAAGGCACGGAAGGGGCACAGTCCTCCTTCTTGCCCAGCCCCGGCACCTTGCTCACGGCCTCCGCTCCCTCGTAGTAGTTCTTGATCTTCGCGAGCAGCAGCCAGTCGTCCTTGCACAGGGTCAAGTCCCGCTTGGCTCCTGCCTGGACCGCCGGCTTTTCGTCTCTCTTCAAGCCCACCAATGGGCTTTGGGGGCAGGAGGCTGGCTGGTCAGAGCCGTCAGCGTCCTCAGGCGGCAGGCTCTCCCCGTCGGCCGCCTCCTGCTCCGGGCCGGCAGCCTCACTGCCCTCCTCTAGCCTGCCGTAGCCTTCCTCCGAGGCCAGGCCCTCCAGGACGTGAAGAGGAGACGGAGACGGGCCGCTTGACTCTTCCAGGCGCGGCGGGTCCTCTTCGTCTGAAGAGTCGCTGGCAAAGGAGCGGCGAGGTGCTGGAGGAGGCTGCTGCTCTTGGGGGAAGCCACTTTGGGGCGAAGTGGGCGGGGTCTCAAAGGGGCCACTCTCCTGGAATCCGTGTCGTCCTTGTTCTTCTTCCGCTTCCTCCTCCAACTCTTCTAAAGCGTCACTTGGGAGGGGCTGATCCTGAAGCAGGACAAGAGCGCAAACAGTAGCATTGAGAAGGCTGGGCCAAGAAACTCAGCAGGCAACTTCAACTTTCTGGAGTGTTGCCGACAGGACTGGGCGTGAGCCTGTCCCCCCCCCCCCCCGGCCAGATGTGAGTTTGCTTAAACAAATCCTTAACCCTTGGGGTAAGCATGACACAAATTGTTTGCAATTCCTTGCTGAGCCTGGATTCCTGGCTCCTCAAACCGCAGCTGTTTACCATCGCCCCCTGCTGGCAACACCGCTTCTTTCAATAAACAGTCCCGTGGAATAAGAGGGCCTCTGAACATGTATACAGGTTGCCTTTCCCTCGCCACTCAGCTGATGCAGCCTGCTGCCCCTCGCGTTCGCCTCTCCCCTCAACATACCTGGCTAGCCCAAGTTATCTTGCAGCGCCCAAAGGGGCAATCAAGGGCAACAGGCCCCCAAAACAACGTCTCTGGGATTTTATCCAGCTCTCTTTGTAAAGCCATTTATGCTGAGGGTTATTAAAAGGTATTGTGGCAATGAGTTCCATCAGTCCTGAAGGAACGGAACAACTGCCTGCAATTATGACACTGCTCAAAAGAATGAGTCCTCTCTCCTTCTTGAGAGCTGACCCACCCGCCTCCTTCCTCCCCCCCCTTCCTACCTCCTGGGTTAGCTGTGGAGCCGGACTGCTCCCCCCTGCCAGAAAGGCCCCTTCGACTCCCGTCTCCTTATCCAGCCCTCGCTGGCTGAGCAGTTCCAAGATCTCCTCGGTGATGGACAGACCGGTCGGGATTGGCTCTTCAGCCAGAGAGAATTCTGCCTCCCCTTTCTCCTGGTCGGACTCTTCTGCCTCCACCCCAGCCCGGCTGGAGGCCAGGGTGCAGGAGCTGCCGGAGGGGTGGAGGGGCTCCGAGGCGGGGAACAGCTCCCCGTCGCTGTCAGCATGCTGCAAGGAGCGAAGGTGGCGTTACCATCGATTCCGACACGAAGCGCAGCCCTAGTGTGGCCACTGAAAGCGCTGTCCATCTCAGACCAGCAGGCCAGAAATCTAGAAAGCACTGGGGGCATTAACAATGTAAGCAAACAACAGACTCCAATTGCTTTTTAACGCTACCATGTAAGGCAAGCACAGGAGACAGTGAATCCTAGAACGTGGCAGCCAGGCACCCAAATCAGGTGACTCTGCAGATCTGGTGACCCCTGTGCTCCGTCCTGAGGGCCTGGGGTTCAGTAACCCCCCATTGGCCAAAAGCAGACAGCAAACATAATGGCTGATTGGATCTTCTCTAACCCTACCCACATCCATGACTACAGGGAGCAACACCCTTGGGAACAGCAGCTACAGCAACACCCTCCATCCTATGACTGCAGCCTTCATAAGTCTGTCCCCCTGGGACTTTCCAAAGGTCAGGAGACCCTCCGAGGCGTGGGTCTTTCTGAAGGATTTCATGTCCGTGCAAAGGGAGTCGGTTCTGAGTTCCGGTTCCAGCATCAGGGCCTGGTGCCGGCTGGTAGCCTCCAGAGACGGCTGCTTGAAAGAACATCCAAGCTGACTTCATCGCCCGGCCCTAAGCGACGCCTTGTCAGTCTCGCAGGCCTCTCTCCAGACCAAACCAGTCGTGATGTGGGAGTCCCAAGACTAGAATATGTCTGACATCTCTCTCAAAGAACAACCCGTGGGAGAGAGCTGGATTGGGGCTGTCCAGACAGATCCAACCCACTCCCGAACTTAAAACAAGCTGCTTTTCACCACAAAACAGCGCACAAAACGGCTTACAGAGCTCAATAAACGTAGACAGGAAAGAGGACGTTTTTTCTGTGAGAATCCCCCCACCCACACACCCACCCACACACCGGCAACAGTTAAATGACGCTGGGACAGACGACCTACCTTCAACTTGATCGCGCCTGAGAAGGTCCCCAGCAGCGAACAGGAAAAGAAAAGGAAGAGAAAATCAATCAGAAGCTGGATTGACTTTCCATGAAAAACTTACAGGCGGACGAGTTCCAGAAGGGTACCTGCATGAGTCTGTGGCAGCAAAATCAACAGGGTGTCTCATGGCACCTTAAAAGGCGGACAGATTTATTTCGGCAGAAGCTTTTGTCTTTCCTCCGAGGGAAGGCAGATCCCCTTCTACGCAGGTTTGCCTTAAAAGGTCCCGTTCCCGCCCCCCCCCCCCAGCAGATTGTCCAGAAAACTGTTCTGGGACGAAGCTGCAAGCAGAACTGTAGACTCCTCTTGCGGCTCACTCCAGGACATGCGACGCCACTGCCCCCCAAACCCTGTGCCCCTTGGCTGGAGGGCTGCTTTGTTCTTGCGGATGGTCCTACATACTCTGTCTCACCGCCCCCCAGGGAGCCCCCGCTACAGGGAAGCACCGATTCCCTGGTAGTGCCCCTGCCCGCTAGTGTCATGCTATGGAGCAAGCTGCGCCCTTTGGACACTACGCGAGAATGTCCACCGTGGGGGTGGGTGGGGTGAAGTTGGCACTGCCCCCTGCGTGCTCTCACCAGACTGCCTGCGGCCACGGCGGTACGAAGCGCTCTTCTCCAGGGGCAGGGTGGGGCAGCTCCTCCGGGCTCTCTCGGGGCTATACATGTATTCCGGAGGCTCTAGAAGAGGAAAGAGAGTCAGTCGCATCAGGCTCAGAAGCCGCTTCCCGCAGGGACGTCGTCAGGGGGTCGGGCTGCCGTCCTGCAGTTCCAGCTGCTCAGCGCTGCCCTGAACCAAGAAAAGAAGCCAGACTTGTCAAGCTAGGATTTTCGGTAATCTCCTGGGTGCTCCCAGGCAGCCCTCAGGCTTGGGGGCCCTCCAGCCAGGCTTCTCGTGAGCAAATAGCTGCCACCCGCTGAGTCAGGCCCTCGGCTCCATCTGGCTCTGAACCGCCAGCTCTGACTGGTTGCGTCTCTCCAGGGTTCCAGACAGAGAAGAGCCTTTCCCAGCCCGACCAGGGAGGCTGCCAGGTCTTGAACCTGGGACCTCCTGCTCACAAGCAAGGCACCAAGGGGAGAGCCTTCCTCCCCTCTTCAGGGTCCCCCCGGCACCCAGGAACCGGGGTTTATTGCCACTGCACACGGAAGGCTCCATTGCTGGCTATTCTTGGCTAACCACCACGGATTTGTCCCCCTCCACCATTTGTCTGCTAGGAGATCAAATCAGTCAATCCTAAATGAAATCAAGCCTGACTGTTCCCTGGAAGGACAGGTACTGAGGCTGAAGCTCAAATATTTTGGCCACCTAATGCGAAGAGAGGAGTCTCTGGAGAAGACTCTGATGCTGGGAAAGACTGAATGCAAAAGGAGAAGGGGAAGGCAAAGGATGAGATGGTTAGACAGCATCACCGATGCAAGGAGCATGAAAATGAGCGAACTCAGGAAGATAGTGGAGGACAGGAAGGCCTGGCGGGATGTGGTTCATGGGATCACGAAGGGTCGGACACGACTTAACGACTGAACAACAACAACCATTTGTCCAATCCAAGACGGTGGCCATCGGCAGACCCAGTGGCAGCGCATTCCTGCCTGGACCTGACAAAGTCCCGAAGACCCCCCCCCCCCACTGGCCCTTCCTTACCCGACTGCCGCCTCCCCCGGGCGCAGGCTCTGGACTCATCCAGCCGTGGAGAAGGCTGGGGCTTCTTCGGGGACTCGGAGCCAAAAAAGACCTCCGGGGAACCTGCGGCGACGGAAAAACGGAAGGTGGTGGATGTCAGGCGCCTCTGGCAGAGAGCTCGGCCCGAGCACCGCAAGCAGGCCGGAGGGGGAGCCCTGGGGCAGGCAGAAGCCTCCGTCACTTACTCTGGAAGCTGTTCTCTAACAGGACCTGCTTCGCCTGTCGGAAAAAGCCACAGAGAAAGTCCATCAGACAAGCCAGAGGGCGGCCACTTCTGGGCAAGAGCTTCCAAAGGCTTCTGAGGCCGGCAACCACTGTGGCTACCTGGCCCACCGAGCCCCGAGCTGGCTGAAGCGGAGAAGCAAGCAGCCGAACCTGGACCTTGCCAGGCAAAGCTGGTGCTCTGTCCTGGGGGGGCTGGGATCCCAAGCCCTCCCCAGAGCCCTCTCTCCAGGCAGGAGCTGCCGCTACCTTCTGCGGGATAGAGGCCGGGTGATTCTCCACGATGAGCCGCTTCAGGTAATGGATCCAGAGTCGCTTCTCCTCCTGATTCTTCACCTGCAGGACAGAAGGCAGCGCTCAGGTGCGTTTCCACATTGTGTGTGCTCCATCCCCGGCGTGACACACAGCGAGAATGCTCCCATTTCTTACTTAACCACTGGGCAGAATCCTGCTTGCGTATTTTGCCTCGTATCATTGGCTAAAGTCTGACTTTTGCAAACAGGGCCAACAGGCACCGAGTGGCAATGCTCAGAACCCTGGAAAAACAAACCACGTGGCCAGCCACCCGATGCCAACGCCAAAGGTTACGTTTGGCTTGCTCCGTGCAGAATTTAGGGTGAAGTTGCACTCCCTCTGCTGGTGATAAACGGAGTTGCAAGGGTACAGGCGTATAGTATATAGTATATAGGCGGCAAGTCCAGGGTGCTGGAAGAAGACAGAACTTAAGGGGGGGGCAGTTTCTGAAAATGACCCATATGTTTGCATACATGTTGAGTTTTAACCAGGGAGTCTCGTTTTTTGTTCAAATTCCTATTGTCCTATTTTCTAATATCTAATTTGCTAAAATTCCTATCCAATTTTAATGCACACAACAGCCAGATTTTACACGTGTTCAGTGGAACGTCTTTGCAGCTAAACTGAGCACAAGACTGTATCCTAAAGCCGCTATTCTACTCATATGTAATTGGGGAGGGAGGAAGCTGCACTGAACTCAGTGGGACTTGTGTTTGAGACTTCCTACATAGGACTGAGCAGCAAATCACATTGATGTTAAACCTTAAAAATCAATCAAACAAGGCCATTTCATCGTCTTTCCACAGTCAGCCATTCTGCACCCCGAGTTCCTCAAACGATATAAACTGCCAGCACCTCTGTTTAGGAATGTCGTACTGGTCTACAATTGCACTGATCTACAACTAATTATAAGAAGAATGAAATTTCTTGCAAACAAGTTCAGGGGCAAAGACACCGACAACTTCGGAACCTTTTTCCTTCCTCCCCACAAATTAGTTTCAGTTCCAGAAACACCCCAAGATGTGGGCTGGTGTGCGACGCTCACAGGATTTACATTTGCAAAGCAGTTTACAAGGTCTTCTTTTTTAAGCGGAATTGTGACATCCAGCACAGCTTCGCTTTGAGCCCCCCCTCCACCCCCCGCCGCACACATTAACTCACCTGAACCAGGTGCTGCTGCTTGGGGATGGAAAGGTCGGAGATCTTGAAGCTCATGGGGTCTTTTGTGTTCTCCTGCAGGGCCAGGTTACAACACTGTGGAGCAGAGGGGGGGGGGTTGTCAGAAGCCCCCTCATCCTGCTGATGCTGCTGTCCGTCTGTCCGTCACAGAGAGCGGAGACAGGGACAACATCTAAAGGCCAAGGGGACTGCTTTCCTCTCCAGGGACCAGCTCTGAATGTGATGTGATGCTATTTTTTTTTTAAGGCAGCATATCTGCCTGAAGCTGGGGGGGGTGGGGGGGATGGACAGGACAGGACGACAAAACTGGTGCCTGGGCTGGCGTTTGATTGGCTGATCTGCATGTCTGACCTTGCAGTGACCCACATTGGGAGGAGACCTCCTCCTCTTCCTCCCTCCCCATTCGGTCCTCTTACAAAGATGTGGCTTTTGTAGACGAAGGCTTCTCCACGGCGCTTGGCAATCAGGACCACCTTGCTGAGGAGGAAGAAGACCCGCTCCTTGCGGGCGCGAGGCACCCGGAATTGCCCTTCCAGGACCAGCTCCCCAAAGGCCCCCAGTTCTGGTCCAGCCCAGCCCACCAGCAGCCCTTGGATCTCCTGGAAAAGAAGAAGGGCAAAGGAGTTGCAGAGGTGATGGACGGCAGGAGACTGGCAGCTGCACCAACGATGAAAAAGAAACCCACAGATATAACCGTTTCTAGGGCAGCGAACGTGAACCACCAGTGCAGAATGATGGGCAAGTCCCCGTACCTGCAGCCGGGTAGCATGCTCCTGCTTGCGCTTCATGTCGTTGATGTACCAAGCCACAGCGGTCATGGTGATGCTAGCCTCTTCCACAGCATCGTAGCCAGGGCTGCTCTTGTCATAGTGCTTTGCAAGTTCCTAGGGAGGAAGGGCAGGCGGTGTGAGGGGAAAGACTATTCACTCCAAATCTGCTCCCTTCCTGCAACCGTGTTCACTTTAAACACATGTGCTTAAAGTGAACAATATGATGTCTCTAGTCCTCATGAAAATTTTGAAATTTTTTTTGAATTTTTTTTGAAAAGTTTTGAAAAAAATTGCTGGCAGTTTATGAGAAGTCCTTGATCTCGGATCCCAGCCTAGAAGAGGCCAAGAGCCCCAGCCCCCCCACCTTCCTTCCTTTTCTGCCTCCCCCCCCCCAGCCCAGAAACCAACCTGTAGCAGCAGGTGGTACTTCAAGATCCGCTGGACGGGCTTCAGGAGGTAGGTCTCCAGGGGCAGCGAATGGGACAGGGTGGCTTGCCTCTCGCGGAAGAACTTGGCCAAGGCGTCGTTCTCCATGCATTCCCGCAGCACAGAGACGGAGCTGGGGAGGGGAGAGGATTCTGTTTTCCAGGAGACAGCGACAAGGGCAGGAAAGAAGAGGAGAAAATGGAGGGGGGGGGAAGAAGAGGGCACAATAAAGACAGCTGGTTTCCCTTGACATCTAGCAGTTTGCTGAGCTGAGTGCAGGTTCCGTCGCTGCCCACTTTTAAGAGGGAAAAAAGGCATGTCGCTAGTCCTCAGGGATAGAACAATGAAGAAAAGATACCTGTAGCACCGGAATATTACAAGGACGCAGCAGAGTTGGGCCAAAGCCTCCCACGCTACTGATATTTATTTCTGTCATTTTTATCCTGCTCTTCCTCCAACTGCACACTGGCCGGCATTCATTCTTAACATCCGGATAGTGCCAACCGGGAGCTGTAAGGAAGGCTGCAGAAAACGTGTTCTGCCATTTCTCTAACCAGAGAAATGCCCATCTCTGCCCAGAGAGTACATGGTCTCTATATGAGAGAAGGAGGCAGAGGGTGGGGGGGAGAGGCTGACAAATGGGGGCGTTTCAGATGGACGGAGCGGAGAGCATACAGAGCCCTAAACGAACCAACAGGTCCCGAAAACATGTTGAGCAAACCAGGGCTGGGAATTCCGACTTACTTGGGATAGTTCATGCAGTATAAGGTGTAGATGTCAAACTCTTCACTCTGCAAGAGTTAATTGAACAATATTAAAACGTATTGAGACGCATTGAAGAGATTCATTTCTTTGACTTCCAGAAGATGGCGCTGTGGCTGTACTTCATGCCCAAGTGACAAGGGCATCATTCTTGTTTGCCAATTCACTTCGGAATGCTTTGTCAGGTAGGGCCTTCACTCCAGGAGAAGCAGGTGGGTGGGTGGGTGGGTGAGGGGTTTCTCCCTGCTCCCCCAACAAGGCAGCTCCAATGTTCTTACTTCTGAGCCAGTTGGAAACCCCTGGGAAGCCCACAAGCAGGACACAAAGGCGCTAGCCTCCCTCCCACTATTTGTGCCCCAGCAAACACAGGTACACAGCCTCTGAACATGGAGGTTCCATTCAGCCTTCACAGCTAACAGCTGTCAACAGGCTTTTCCTCCTCCAGGAATTTGTCAAATCCCATTTAAAATCTCACGACCATCTCCAGAAGACGGTTCTTTAGCTACCCTGGCCCCCAGGCTGCGGAGAGCTCTCTTGGAGAAAAAGAGCATTTCAAACCGAGAGCCAGCAAAGATCAATAATGTCTACGGGGGGGGGGGGGAGATACATTTCCCATGGCGGTTCCTGGTTAGCAACCTGGCCGCTGCGTTCTGGGCTGGCTGATGTGTCCAAACATACGAAGGGCTGCCAGAGAGCTGGAAGAAGTTAATCTATTACAGGAGACATTGAAACGTTACAGCAGAGCAAACAGGTGTGGAAGGCGGGAATCGGGTTGGCCTGTGGTGGGGGGCGCATACAAGAGAGAGACCCTTACCCTCTGGACAAAGCAGTCTGCCACAGCGTGGGCGCTAGTGCTCCTCTCCATCTCTTCCAGGAGTTCACTGCGCAGGGAGAGAAAAGCACAACACAACCAGCCGGCCTTGGAGCCACCGTTCAAGAAAGTCGCATTCAACTCTCTGCCCGACCTCCTCTCTACCGCCCCGGCAATGGAGCTGGCCTACCTCGCACGGTTGTGGTAAGGGCGGGTGCGCCATTGCAGATGCAGCATTTAAACGCGTCGTGAAAACAATGATCGGAACACTGCTTCCACTGCTGTTAATTGCAGCAATGAGGATACCAAATGGGCTCGTCTCCACATGAAGGGAGGGGACGTGGTCCTTTCCCTGAAGGGTTAACTACCGTGCTCTCTCAAAGGGAGGGGTAGCTCATTCTGAGCGAGGGTCTGCCCATCAAAGCCGGCCCGCCGGCCCCTTCTGCTAGCCTGCCCAGCACACTCCACCCCCTCTAGCCCTCCCCAGTTCTGCTTCAGCGCTTAAACAGGCCCAGATGGTCGACCCAGGCTGGTCGACAGAGATACTGGCAGCGAAGGAGCTCCAAGGAGCCAGAACAAGCAGGGAGCAGAGCGAGGGAAGAGGAAAGCAGAGTGGCGCAGGGGTGAGAAGCCAGGGGAAAAGAAGGACAGCTCCGAGCCAAGAACCCCCGTTCGCGAGCAGCACTTCCAGACCTTCAACGTTCGCCGTCGTCGGTGGGTCCCAAGGAGCCTCCTCCCCAGGCAAGGTTGGGGACTCAGTTATGAAGGCTACTCAGTCACTTTGTGTAAGCTCAGAGGCACTCCTCACATGTTCTAGTTCTGAATCCTGGCACTCAAAACAGGCCCTGGCACTGACCCAAATCAAGCCCTAGCTATGCAGGGGCAATAAATGAAAAAGGAGACACAGCTGAAGAAAACAGAAACCTGGGAAGAAAAACTGAAACCTGGGAAGGCACGTCGTTAATCCAGTGGGGATAAAAATGCCCTCTGTACATGATCAGAAACTCTCTTGACTTTGTAATTACTTCCCATGGGAAGTGTGGGATTAGGGAGCAGGGTGATCAGGAGGAACATATGGGCGTCCTTCAAGGCACGATTCAGCCCCGACACCTCTCCCTTGAGAAAACCCAGGCCCTATTGCTCCGCTCTGCTGCCGAGCCTCTTGGGTCCGATTGTAACAGCGCCCTTTCCACAAGGATAAGACTCCTCCAAATCCAAACGCTCGTGTCTTTCTCAGACCTCTGTCTTCCCCCATCCCCCTGAAACACGCCTCCCACCTTCTAAGCCCCTCACCCCAAGCCCCACTCAAATTACAGCCTCAGCAAATTCCAACACTAAAAGCATTTCCTTTTTGTGACCCCCTCTCCGCTTGCCCCCCCTCTACAGCGAAATTGCAGCAAAAACAGATTCTGGGGCATGGAGGCTTAGTAAAAAAAGAACTCTAGCTAAAAAGAGAATTGGTGAGAGGCTGCTGCTTGCTACAGGTTTAATACCTGGTGTAAGGTTCCCCCCCCCCCATTGTCTCTATCCTTGTGCTTCTTTCTAAGCATGCCTTCACTGCTTGCCATGGGGCCGTGACAAATCTGGAGTATGTAGACATGAATTCATGTATGCAAATGAAAGCCGAACTCTGGGTACCGTAATTTAAAGCGATCCATTCAGAGGCTACGCAACCGAGATAGATGGCTCTAATTTTTGGACTGTCTGGGCCAGAGCAGGCCTTAGGCGTGATGCCCATCTGACCTGCACCTGGAGATGAAGAAGTCCGAGCTGGTTTCAGGAAGACCCCCTGCAGACCCCCCCTCTACTGCCCTCCTCACTTCCTTCTCCCAGCCCAGGTGAGACAAAGCGGGAGGGACTCACCTGTTGAACTCGTAGATGTCTTCAATGTTGCAGAACAAAGCGTTGACCTGTTCGGGGCGGAGGGGCAGCTGACCACAATCTATGATGCAGCCCAGGTAATCCTGCGAGAGACGGGGACAGGGAAGAAGTCAGCCACGGGGGCAGCTTGGCCCAATACTCCCTATCCCAAACGCTGCCCCCGCCGAATTTTCCGTGGATTCGGAAAGGAAAAGGGGAATGGACAGGAAGAGGAAGTGCGGAGGAGCGTCGCTCCATTCCCCTCTTCCTCCTCCACACTTCCTCTTCCGCTCCATTCCCCTCTTCCTTTTCTAGTCTGCGGAGCAGTGGAGCAGCCCCATTAGTCTCAGGAGCAGGCTGGCTCTGTACATACAGCAGGATCCTCCACAGCCTGAAGCACTCTACCACTGAATACTAAATGCTAGAGACAGACTCGGGGGGGGGGGCAGCTGTTGCCTCCAGGCTCTGCTTGTTTGGCTGGCTCCTGTAGAAAACAGAAAGCTAGTCTAGGTCGACCCTCGGTCCCTTGCGGCAGAGCAATATGTATTTTTAAAGTCGTTTGCTTAGATAAGATTTGCATACAACGGCTTCTGCTTTTGGTTTGCAAAAGCAGCCGACAACATTTGTGCAGAGGGACGGGAGACCCAGGTCTGAATTCCAGCTCAGCTTAACCTTGGGCAGTCTCGCACTCTCAAGCGGACCTACCTGGCAGGGCTGTTGTGAAGATTAAAGGGGTGGGACCAAGCATGCTCCCCCCCCCCCGAGCTCTTGCAGACATGACACTGAGAGACAGTGACTTGTCCAAGGGGGAAACTGCCAAATACGGACAACGTAGGGAAAATGGCTTGTGCGGATCATGGACTCGCACGAGAGGGGAGCTCAGGGGGCCAAAAAGAGTCTTAGGAGGCTTGGAGAAGGTCTTTGTCTTGCTTTTTTAAAGAGAAGCCGCTGCCCAGGCCAGACAGACCCCCATCTGCTTGGCCCCCCTTCCAGTGGTCCCAGGAGAGGCGAGAGAGAGAATTCCAGAAATTCCAAGAGTCGGAAGGCGGGCCTGGCGGAAGCGGCCTGGGGAGAGCGAGGGCACGCAAGGAAGGGCTGCCGCCTGGGGCCCCTGTTTCCAGCCTCCGGGGCTGCAGGAATGAGAGTCGCAGCAGACGTCTGGGGCAGGACATCAGAGCCCTGTTCCTGGCCCTGGGGAGGGAAGTTGGGAGGGGGGGGGATGCAGCAGCGGCTTACAGCCAGTCTACATGACCAGACGAAGCACATGGTACAGCCCTCCCCTGGGACTGCATCACTTCAGAATGCTGCTGTGGTGGGGGGCAGGGGTCGCGGACCGAAAACAACGTCAGCCAGTACAATAATAAGGCCTTGAGGGAAAGCAGGTGACCCCCCCCCCCGACCTCTGCACAGGCAGGGGTCTAAGTCGAGCCAAGCTGCTGGATCAGAGCAAGGTGGGGCCCGTCTAGTCTGACACCCCGTTTTCCACGCAGGGCCCGGCAGCCACAGGGCCAACACGAGGGGCCTAAAGCCAACCAGCAAGGCCCCAGGACCCACGTGGGGGGGGGGGGAGGAGGAGGCTGGAGCCCTGAGTTTCCAGTAGCAGACAGGGAGGTGGGTGGGAGACGTCAGAAGCCCCCAAAGAGACTTGTAGTACTGCTGCCTCCTTCTGCTCTCCCCCCCCCTCGGTGAATGGACCGTCCTCCTAAGTCCCCTAAGTAATGCAGGGGGCCCTGGAAGGTCTGTTCGGGGGGGGGGGGCAGGTGAAGCAGCAGTTCCTTCTCCCACCTTCCCAAGAGTGAAGAAAGAGAGCTGCCCCCCCCAGCACCCGCCTGCTGCCCCCGTGTCCTCCCCTCCCTCCCCACTGTGGTCGGCTGGGCAGGGGGGGGCCAGGCGGGCAAGGGGGGGCAGAGTGGAGCACAAAAGAGGTCCCGGCCAGGCCTCTGGGCAAGGGCTTTGCTTCCGCCACCCGGGCCCTGCTAGCCGCTGGCAGCCACTGGCGCAGCTGGGTCAGGCCCGGTCCGGGAGAACCCGCGGCCTTCCTAAGACATCCGAACCGCCACCAGCCCCATTCCGTGACGAGGCTGCAGCCCGGAGTTCACCCCCCACTGAATCACAGACTGCTGCCCTTCTGAGAAGGAGGAACAAAGAATTTCTCAACACTTTGCTGGATTGTGCTGTTGAGCAAAGTTTTTTTTTTTAAAAGGGCTTTTTGGTGGTGGGGGGGGGGGGAGAAGCAGAAAGTGCCACCCCCTGGCTTTATGGGAACTGTGTCGTCAGTGTGGTGCACGCCAAACAGAACATTGAGGCTGGACTGGAGAGATGCGGATTCAAATCCTGCTTTGCCATGAGGCGGACTGGCTGAGGCCGGTCACCGCACAGGGCTGTTGGAGGAGCTCAGTGGGGGCACAAACAGGCCCCTTGGAGGCAGGACAGCAGGCAAGGGCACCAATCAGTCCCCCCCACCCCACCCCAGCCCCTCCCGCTCACCTCCACGATGCTCCGGAGGTCCCTCACGTAGGCCTGCTCCGTCTCCACGATCTCCAGCACCACACGGTCCAGGTGAGAGAGCTTCAACCGCCGCTCTTTGGCCCTGCAGGGGCTGCAGCGCTTGGAGCCGCCCCGGGCCTCCCCCAGGCCATCCAGAAGGGCCACCGGCGTCAGGTCCAGGCTGATGTCGCTGCCATTCTGGTGTGGGTACGACGCCGTGGGGCAGCCCCCCAGCCCGCTGCTGCTGCTGCCGCCGAAGGCGCTGTGGCTGTCCTGCAGCGAGGCCGAAGAGGCCGAGGAGCTGAGGCTGACGGGGCGGTCGCTGTCCGAACACACCGTGTTCACAGAGGTGCAGCTGCCCAAAATGGGGTCGGACGCCATGTCGGAGCCGATTCCACCCAGCGAGGAGACGGACGAGGGCCTGGGGGCTGCTGGGGCAGGAAGGGGAGACCCACAGGTTTGCCAACGGAGCCGCACTTCTTCCAAAGCGAAAACCCCCCAGACCCGCCTCTCTGGCCTCACGTCCAGGGAACCGGGGCAGTCGAGGTGGGAGCGCTGCCCGCTCGCCCCACATCCCTCCGTGCTGGCCGCCCCCCCGCTTTTCTGATCTTAAAAACGCCTCCTGGCTCTGCAACATCCTTTGTGGCTTTTTCGCACCTTTTGAAGCTGTGGTTTCTGCCGCGCTGCATTCTGGGAGGAGGCAGTGTGTGAAGAAAAGGCTGTGCACCTTCTCTGCTCGCCGCTGCCGCCGCCTCCCTCCCCCCTTCCTAGATAGATCTACAGCTTAGCAGCTTGCGGGAGGGAAAAGGATGCTTGGCGCAAACAAGCCAACGAGCCAGACGGCTGCAAACTTTGCAGCTGATACCGGATTCAAGCCGCGAACACACCAGGGCTGGCAACTGAGTCACTCCCCGACTGAGTCACTCCCCGCCTCTATTCCTCTGACCTACAACGGCTCTCCGGGGTTTCCGAGGGGACTTTCCCAGCTCAGTCCGCAGGCAGCAGGGATCGAACCGTGGACTTTCTACACACAAGAAGGGAGCCGCCTGCCACGAAGCGACAGCTGCACCGAAGCAACAGCGGCTTCCCCGTCTTTTGGCAGGCCAGGGAGTGGGCAGCACGAGGGGTACCAACCTGCCTTGCTGCCTTTTTTGCTGCTGCTGCCCCTACGGGCTCCCTCTGGCATGGTGATGCCCGCTCCAGCGCCCGTCCTGCAAAGGGAGGAAGGGAGACTTACAGTGACCATCGACATCAGTGGCTCTCCCAGGGTGGGGCACCCCCGCGTCCCCCCTCCACACTCGCATGCAGACCAGCCCCCTGCCCCAGGCACCGGCAGCTGCTCTCAACGTCCAGCTGCTTTATCCTCCGCCGGTGGACTGGCAGGTCTCAAATGGGCCTCAAAGCCCTTTCCTGCCTCCAGGAACCCCCGTTCCAGAGAGGAGCCGCTGGTGGGCAAGAGATCACACCCCAAGAGGCCTCAGCACCTTTGCCAAACTACAATTCCCGCGGAGGGAAGCCAGGACAGAGAAACAGGTGCAAATGCAATGCCTGTGTTCAGTCTAGATGGCCTCAGGGGGACCCGTCCGTCTCCTCCTCCACCCATCTCGCTTTTCTCCTTTAAAAAAAAAAATCCGAAAGAACGAAAATAGACATGATGGCCGTGGAGATGGTAGTGTGACCCCCCACCTCACGGCTCAAGTCAACGGGATGGCGAGAGACCCACGATCGCCTCTCCTCTGGCTTTTCAAAAATGGCAAATGCAACTTCAGCTTCGGGGGGTGGGGGTGTTGTAATTTGGATCATACCAGGGTTTTGATGGTGTGAAAAGGGCTCCCCTCCCTCCCGCCGCCACGAGGCTCAATCCAAGCCCCCCCTCTCCCTCCCACATGGCTGTGTTTGCCAATTAAAAGAGGCCCCAGGAAATGCAGGCGGAGATCTCCCGCTGCCGGTCTCCCCATCCGTCCTCGAGTGACTCGCTTTGATCCAGGTGAACCCTCCCTCGCTTCACCTGCTGGGAGAGACCAGGGAGCTTTCGCCCCCGGAAAGGAGCGAAGGAAAGGGGACAAGAGAGCAGAGAAGTGTGGAGGGCGCGATACAGTCCACAGACCACGCAGGAAGGGGGGAGGCCTCTCCATGTTTCCCCCATCCACCGGTCTCTCCCTCTGTGGTCAGCACATCTGCCCCCCCTCCAGCCCCACACATCTGCACAGCCCCTGGAAGCTCCGGATTGAATTCGTAAGAAAACCAGCTTTCATTCTGGAAAAGATTCTAGTCCTCATGTTAGAGCCAGAGAGGTATGTTTGCAAACATCACCCACCATATTATGTTGCTGCCCAGGTGGTGTTGGAAAACATCCTCCAAGTTCAAACCTCTGCTAGTTATGCACAAGACCTGAACCACCGGCTAACGGGAAATAGAATCATCGACAGCAGCAAGAGGACAATTTCACCAATAATCACAAGTTTTAACACCGTGATGACCTTCTGAGTGCAACAGTAACAGTGGAATTCACTGCCACTTGATGGGTCACAAGCTTAGATGGCTTTTGGGGGCTAAGGGTTAGGGTTAGACAAATACATGAAGGAGAAATCTATTTGCCAAACATCAGGTGACGGACCAGCACATTCACGCGCTTGCTTGGCAGCCTCCCACAGGCTGCCCACTGTTGGATACAGAATACTGGGGACCTTTGGTCTCACCCAGTGAGAAAACTCTTACGCTCCAACCCAAAGAGACCCTTGCGTCATAGTAGCTGAAGTTTTTAATGTCCTGGCAGGCTGGAAGCCCAGCTTCTCTCTCTCGCCAGCGGTTCCTGCCGAAACCGCCAGCGCCCTCGACCGCTTGGCTTGCCCTCCCCACACAAAGGCCTTTGTTCCAGCCCTGTCCCCTGGAAGTCTTGTAAAAACTATAGCGCCTGGTGTAAACCGAGGGGGATGCGTCACTCCATCCTGGAGAGGGGAGGCCGAAAGGTCGCTCCATCTGGGAAACAATGAATTCATTCAGAAGTGGCAGCAGGTCGGGGAGGAAAGACGGAGCCCTCCTTCCCCTTCCCAAAACCAGACGAGAACTTCCAGCCACACCATGGGGAAGGGCAGAGCCGGAGGACACAAAATGAAGGAGGTGGTTAAGGACGCTACGGACCAGGGGGCTGGACACACTGGGATCTCTTTCTCCAGCATGATTTAAGCAATCTTATCACATTTGGCGCTTCTCCTCCACACTTCCTCTTTTCCATCTAGGGAGGAGGAGGAGGAGGAGGAGCAGTGGAGGTGAGTGGGGGCCCCCTGCTACCTGAGGCGACTGCCTCAACTGACTTCATGGCCGGACCAACCCTGTTGCCCAGGATTTTCTGTTGTGGCTGGCAGTGGTTTTCCACGGCCTCAGGCAGAGGAGCATTTTTCCCATCGCCTGTTGTTACCTGGGATCCTATACGTGGACACAGGAGGGCTTGAACCTGGGACCAACTGCACACAAAGCACCGACTTACAGACTCCACCCTCGTAGCTGGATTGGGAACTGCAGAAACCGCCCAGAGTGCCCCCCGCGTTGGGGGTCTCCAGCTAACCCTAACCAACTTTCCAGCGCCGACGCAGCTGTGCCAAAGGGGCGTGCGCTGGGATCCTGCGGTGGGGGGCAGTCACGGAGGCCTCCTCAAGGTAAGGGAACATTTGTTCCTTACCTCGGGGCTGCATTGCGGCTGCATCGGTGCTGGAAAGTTGGTTAAGGTTGGGCTGTTAGAAATGCGTTTCCTCTTGGGAAAAACAAGACACAGCCACAGGAAACACAGTGCCAGATTTCTCTAGAAGCGTTGGCGAGAGATGTGCCTCTGCTCTGTTCTATCCCGCATCAACAGAGCCCCAAATCCACAGGTTGCCCTCCCCTCACACTAGGGCTGCCCCATCCACCCCTGCTAAGCCTCCCGACAGGATCATCTCGTTGCAGTCCATTTCTGCAGACCCCCGTAGTCCTGAATATCCGGAGCTGAGGCCTACCGAGAAGTCTGGCTCCCTAATCCCAGGTATGCAAGGAGTTTATTCTGTAGCGACGAAAACACACTCTGCACACATGCAGAGACTCTTCCTCTTTGCTCAAGCATTCCCCCCCCCCAGGTGATTCCTGGCAATGAAAAGAGCTTCTGGGGCAGAGTCCGCAGACCCACACAAGGGGGCAAGCACTGGCAGTTCTCACGCTCCCGTCCCTTGGAGAATCGCGCTTTCATTCCCTGCCAAGGGTTAGACAAAGGACATTTTGCAACCGAATCGCTTCCTTTCGTCTTCACAGCCCAATCCCCAAAGCGGCCACAGCTGTGAGGGTTGGGGGGGGGGGGGGTCAGGAGAGCAGGTACAGCTGCCGTCCAAACAGAAACCAGGCGAGGGCTACGGCGCCACTCAGGCTTCTGGGTTTAGTGGGTCAAAGCAGTCGAGAAAGGAGGTGGCAGCACAGAAAGTCGGTGATAAAGCGGCCAACTTTTGAACCGGCCCCGGGAGCGGAGGCTCTCACACAGCCATTTGATCTGCAACACTTGGCAGGTTTTTATCCTGCCTATCGCCACGTCCTGAAAAGCTTTGTCCTGCTACCTCTTGCATCTCAAACTGCATTAAAGGCACAGGAGCAGGCCAGGCAGTTGTTTCTCTGGTCAGTTGGCAACTCTAGCCAGGGACCATGGCCAAGGAAGCTGCTTCTGGGAACTTTGTAGATGTACAGAACCACCCCAAGGATCAACTGATCTTTCCCATTGTCCCCCATAACTGGGAAGGGGTAGGCTCCACCCCCTGCTAGAAAACACAACAGGCACGAAAAATTTATTCTCGACTGTATAAGCAAAAACATAACCAGCCATATTTTAAAGGAAAGAAGTCCATAACTCTCTTAAGCTATCCAGTTCTTAAAACCTATGTTGCTGATACAAATTTATATTGCATAATCTGCAGACGAGCTGAGCTCTTGCAAGGAACTCTGCAGCTGATCTCTAGCAAAGCTTACCTTGTTTCTATGTTCTACAAACCTGCTCACAGAGGAGCCAAGCTCTTGCAAGGAGTTCTCCTTTAATCTCGGATAGGTTGGGGTCAGAATAAAAGAAAAATCAAGGATAGCTTGTAACAGAGCTCTTGAAAGCAAGTCTTGCTTATCCTGAAATGACCTTCTTTAGGAAGCCTTAAGTCGAGCTGAGGAAGCTTAACAGAAGAAATCAACGTCTTATAGTCCAAGCTTGATCAGGGCTTCTTTAACAAGCGCAGGATGCCCTGCATCTCTGCCTATCTCTGATTCTACGAGCTGAGCTCTTGCAAGGAACTCTGCTTTCATCCAGCAGCTGATCTCTAGCAAAGCTTACCTTGTTTAATTTTTTTTTTTAAATCTAGGGTTTGTATCTACGGTGTGCCTAGATACAAACGCCAAGGGGCTGTGGAATTGTCTGCTGCGGTGCCAACCTCCAGAAGCCCGGTTCGGTCTTCTCCCGCCAGCCAGCTCCGGCCGAGACGGTTCTGACATTGGAGGGAAGGAAGTCTGGCAGCGTTTGTAGCTGGTGACAGGCAGGCAGGCAGGCAGGCTGGAGAGACGACTCCTTTGATCCACAAAGGGGCTTCCACTTCCCTCCATTCAGCTCAGCCGGAGGGGTCAACGGCAACACCACAAGCTGTTTCCACTCTCCTGTTTAGCGGCTGCCTCCGTAAAGGAGGAGACACTTCAAAGCCCTGCTTTGTTAGCGGCAATTAGTGCGGCAAGCACTCCCTGGCTAATCAGCCCCGGGTTTAATCGCCGCCGTCTTAAACTTGCCCTCCGCAGACGGATGAGAGATGAAGAAAACGACACGTGGAACGGAAACAGACAGGCCTGTGGCAACGGAAAGACTCTCACGCACGCCGGGGCAGAAGCTTTGGGGGACGACAGGCCACTTGGTGGATTTCGTGGACTGCAGTCCACGGAAGCCCACGCTGACTCAGGGGTCACCCAACACCACTGGGTGGGAGCAGATTCCAGACGGACGAAGAGAGAGTCATTCACACAACACTAACACACACACACACAAACACACACACACCTCACTGCCGCCACAATCTGCGGTGATGGTTGCTGGCTTTAAGAGGGCATGAGACAGAGGCCAAGTGTACTGAGCTAAACCGAACCTCCACAATCAGAAGCAGTCTACCTTTAAATGCTAGTTATTTCTGAGGGGTGGCACAAACATGGGAAGGTTGTTGCTTTCATGCCATGCTTGGGGGCATGGCATGCTCAGGATCCCCTTTCCAGAACCGAGCCCAGGTATTTGCAACATGTTGTGCGAAAACATTCTCGGCTCAACACCCAAATATGCTTCTCCCTCATCCACGCTATGCACACATTAAGAGCTACCTACTTCTTCCAACACGTAGCAGAGAACCCTTCCGGCCTTTGGAGCTCTTTCCACTCAGCTTCGCAACCCACAGGCTCTACCTCTCGCGGAGTTCTCCCTGACACCATATCCTGCAAGAAGCTTTTCGGCCAGTCAAAACTGTCCTTGCAAATCTTTCACTGAACTGGCGCTGTGGTTATATCAACATGCTATGTGGCGAGAGAAGTTGGAACGCCGATCCCAAAATATTCCCTGCCTTGACAGCAACTCAGCCATCAGCTGGGCGAGGGACAAAGAGGTATCTCAGGCTACAGCTGACAGCCACAAGCCAAGGTATTCAATCAACAGCTTGCAGTACAGATTTATTTATTTATTTATTTTTCACATTTTTATACCGCCCTTCCTCCAAGGAGCTCAGAGTGGTGTACATATTTCCTCCCCTCCTTTTTGTCCTCACAACAACCCTGTGAGGTAGGTGGGGCTGAGAGATAGTGACTGGCCCAAGGTCACCCAGGAAGCTTCGTGGCTGAGCAGGGATTTGAACCTGGATCTTCCAGGTCTAAGTCCGACTCCCAAACCACTACACCATCCTGGCTCTCAGAATAGGGGGGGAAGCCCAGGTGTCACGCTAGATCTAGGCCTGTTTTGGAGTTCGGCTCCTTAGGCTGGTTCACACAGAAACTTCGCCTTCGTATGGAGTCAAAGCTGCTGAAAACGGACTCGGATGAGATGTAATTCTTTTGCATCTTATTTTATTTTGCATCTTATTATTTTGCATCTTATTTTAAAAGACATAACTAACTCTCTGAAGGCACAAAGGCAGCTGGGTGGGGGGAGGAGGAAGGGGGCCGAGTGCGAAGCATTGACAGAGCTGCTGTCTTTTCAAAAAATCCAATCTGGTGTACGCTGGGCAAATGTTGCATTCCGGAACTGTGGCGCGGCGAGGCAGCTGGTCCCCCGGCGAGGCTCGCCAAATCGACATTTCAGCAATAAGGAACAGGATGGAGCAGCAGATCAGAGGCACACTGTTACACTTCTGGGAGAGTTGGGCGCACCAGCGCAGGAGTGGAGGCGGAGGAAGGGTGCAGGAGGAGCTACAAGCTGAGCTCTGGGCGACCAGCAGTAGACTAGCCAAGGTTTCTTATTCCCAGTTATTTAACAACAGCAAAGTAAAAACAAAAACAAAAAACTGAGGCTTTTTCCCTTCTAAATTAGGCTGCTGCAACAAAGAAAGCTTGAAGGAAAACCAGGAGTGGATTTTTGTGCCAAAGGACTGCGAGCTCCATTCCGGAACTGAAAACAAATTCTTGGGCTTAGCACGTGCTCAGAGGCACTCTGTTCCTTCCCTCCAAGTGTCTGTCAGTCCCCGTGCCACTATTTTGCACCTGGCTCTGGTTGGGGAACGCTGGGGTTCAAGGAAAACCGAACAGTCTGTTTCTGCCCAGAGCATGGCATTTCTCGTGGGGATACCGGGACCAAGAGATCTGCGGGGTTCAACGCCACTGAAATTTTCCAGCCCTTAAGTAAAAACACATCTGTCCCGCCAGGCCTTCGGAATCTTACAAATCATTCCTTTTGTAAACTGGAATGGAATTTGGTTACTGAGCCTCTGCCCTGTGTTAATAGATCTTCTGTAAATTTCACAAAAATAATAATTTGTTCCGTTTTGCTGGGTCGAAGTGAGCCGTTTCCATGAGGCTTGAAGTGTTTTGTTTTTTATGTGAGCAACTTTGAAGATGATGTGGCAGAAAAGAAGCCTACATGAATCTAGAAGATGCAACGCAAGGAAGAGCGCAGCTGGCTGGCTAGACCCGACCTCTCACAGAGGCTTGCCGGTTCGTTTCGCTCTGGGTCCAACGTGACGGGGTGCCCAGCGAGTAGCCAGCGGATGAAGCTCCCCCCCCCAAGACCGCCCGCGCCTTTGCTGCTGCATCCCAAGAAGACAGTCTTGGGATGTATTGGCTCTGTGCATCTTCTTCCGGGCATCCTGCCCGGTATCTGCTTAATCCAACATCTTGTCCCAGGGTCTGAACATCCCAAAAGAGGCAGCAAGTGGGTGCAAGGAATAAATATTAGCTCTTTCCACCCCCAAGGATCGGGGACGACGTGCCGCTTGAGGAAGCAAGCGGACATTTCTCTCCCTTTGGGAATACACAAGGGTCCCCCGCCAGATGAGATAAAAGCTTCCCGCAGGAAGCGAGACAAACATTTTGACTCTGGCCTGGGGGTTGGTGCTCGGGCTCATTCACAAGCAGTAGCCCCTTCCCTTGAGGCTGCCGACATCCAGGGCTGAAGAGACATGTGTATGCCTTGAGCCTTTGAAGCACGTGACCTCCACCACCTCACAACAACCCTGGCGGGTGGGACAGAACCGTCATCCCTGATTTGCATAAGGCTCCTGGCTTGTCACATGTTGGCTGGTCTGAGGCTCCCTTGGGTGCCATGCCATAGAAAGTATCCTGGAAGGAGAGGCTGGATTAAGGGGGGGGGCGCATCCCGTCCCCCCTCCATAAACATTCCCTCCTCCAGTTCCGAGGTTCCCTCTCTCTCTCTGTGTGTGTTCCGGGTGACACGACCTCCCAAGCAGGAGAACGGCACGGCAGCTACGATTTCTGTGGCTTAGCTTCTCTAAACAGGAGCGCAAGGGGGTGTTGGGGGGACGGGACGGCTCCCTCGACAGACAGCGGGTGACGTCACATCTCTGCTTTCATCCCTGCGGCTATCAAGGGCCCCTGACCAAACTTCGGGCATTCCTGGAGGAACGGCTTCCTTTGATTGTAAGAACATAAGAACCTAAGAAGAGCCCTGCTGGATCAGGCCAAAAGCCCCTCTAGTCCAGCTTCCTGTATCACACAGTGGCCCCACCAGATGCCTCAGGGAGCACACAAGACAACAAGATACCTGTGTCCAGTCGCTACTCCCTTGCACCTGGCAGAGAAAACCCACTTCTAAAACCAGGAGGTTGCTTATGGCTTGTAACAAGTGATGGTCTTTTCCTCCATATATCTGTCCAAACCCCTTTTAAAGGCATCTAGGCCAGGTGCCATCACCACATCCTGTGGCAAGGAGTTCCACAGATGAATTACACGCTGGGTAAAGAAATATTTTCTTTTGTCCGTTCTAACTCTCCCTCCACTCAATTTTAGTGCATGTCCCCTGGTTCTGGTGTTGTGCGAGAGGGAGAAGAATTTCCCTCTATCCACTCTCTCCATCCCATGCATAATTTTATAAGTCTCAATCATGTCCCCCCTCAGGCGCCTTTTTTCTAGACTGAAAAGCCCCAGATGCTGTAGCCTTTCCTCATAAGGGAGGTGCTCCAGCCCACGAATCATTCTGGTCGCTCTTTTCTGCACCTTTTCCAATTCAACTATATCCTTTTTGTTAAAGGATTGTGGGCCTCTGTGCTATGTGCTGACCGACTGTTAAGAGAAGATTCTCACTTTGTCCTGCTGACTCCTTGCCCCAGCAGGAGAGAACTGCCAAGGGACACTCTAGCCAACTTTGGCTGCCCTGGAGGACTCAGGTAGTTGTGTCAAATTTCTAAGCGAAGCAAAACAGAAGTTGTTTGCTACGATTCCCATTTTCCAGACTGGGAACTATGGCCGAGGGATAGCGACTTGCTCAAGGCCATCGAGAGAGCTGGGACTTAACAACAGCAAGGATGCTTAGCCTTTTCACGGGGTGACCCCCGAATTCTAGCCTTATGAGCGAGGGAGAAAAGATTTTCTCCAGCCCCTGGTTGGACCACTGGCCTGAAACAACAGGGCTCTTTTCATGTCTTGCTATATTCTTAGCAGTCACACAGCTCATCGTCACAGGAATCATGCAGAAAATACAGAAGTCTTCTTATGCCCATACTACAGGTGGAGGACTGAGGCCGAGAGAATAAGTGGCTTGTTTAAGGTCCTCTGGTGCATTCCTGGCTGCGGCAAGACTGGGACCCTTTGCAGCTCACAGGAAGGAGGAAGAGAAGTTGTGGTGAGAGAAGGAGAAAGGTGATCTTGTACTATTAAAAAGGGAATATGAACACCATTACTGAGGGTCTGAAAAGGATGAAGGTTGCTGATCCGAGACCTTCTAATTTGGGGTGCCCATTCTGGCTACGGCATCCCCATTTTCCCTTCTTTCTGTAACACTTTCCTATCCGCAACGCTTCTTTAAAAAAGACACATGGTGTTGGGCTGGTTTATTTGGTTGTTTTTCCAAAGACATCCCTTCAGTTTCCTATGTTCCGTCTTCTCCCAGTCCTGCCCCAGGCTGACCAGAAGTTTCCATTGGTCATGGAAGGAGATGGACAGCGTGATGGTGCTGGAAAGAAGCGAAATTATTGGCAGAGAAGTTTCCCAGGCCCAGAGATCCCTCCTCCTCCTGCCACGT
Source organism: Plestiodon gilberti rubricaudatus (assembly GCA_026170595.1). Taxonomy (NCBI): domain Eukaryota; kingdom Metazoa; phylum Chordata; class Lepidosauria; order Squamata; family Scincidae; genus Plestiodon; species Plestiodon gilberti. Next base: position 11,724,294 of record JANXHW010000011.1, read on the forward strand.
CCAGTGGGCTGCTGTTGCAAAGGCCAGGTTACCTGGGATGAACCTGGTTTCCTTTGGCTCATCTGAAAGGAAGAATTATGTACTGGAAACTACGGAAGCAACGCTGGTGGTGTGCTTCAAGCCGGCAAGCGGCACTCCAAGCCTGGCCCAGCCACAGTCTCATTTTGTAATGCAAGAACAGAGAAAAAGAGGTCTCTAAACATGTAGAAAGGGCATTTTATCCCACAGCGAGCTGCAGCTCATAACTGGGATCGGATCTTTCACATCAAAGGGCATGATTTGGAGACTCAGATTTTCTCTGTGTGTGTGCGCGCACGCACGCACGCGTGCTTATTTCAGAAGTTAACCATTGGTATATTAGGGAAGTGCTCCTGAATTCTTGGGGGGGGGGGCAGCAGGAGGGAACTAGGCCAGCCAGAGGCCCCCAACCCACCTCAGCTGGTAATCGACAGGCAGGTTGTTGGAAGAGAAGATGCCGGTTGGGTTTTGCTGAGCGAATCAAGCAGACTCCAACCTGCCGCGGCCAAGTTGTGCTGCGTTTCGTGGCCCAGTGTTTTGACCCAACCACAGCGTTCCCCGGCGACGCACCACAAACCAGCAGTGGCTGCTACACAAGCCAAACTCCAAAAAACAGCCAAAGGCATCAGTTCTGAAACGCGGCTCAGCCTGGTGCTTTCAGAAAACACTAGCCCAATCTGGGAATTATTTCCTGCCCCTTTCTTCCTATCGCCCACATCCTGGCTCCCCTTCGCTCTTCTGTCCTGCTGGATCAGACTTGCCCAGTCTCCTGCTTCCAACAGCAGTTGGCAGCCAGACTCACAAGCAGGGGCACGGAGGTGATGGCCCTTCCCCTGCGTTTCTGGCACCTAGTACCGTGTTTCCCCCAAAATAAGTCAGTGTCTTATATTAATTTTGGCTCCAAAAATGCAGGTGGTCTTATTTTCAGGAAGGCCTTATCTTCCCAACCTGTGACGCGACCACCACCACCACCACCCCGGCACTTACTTTGACCGATTAAAGCTTCATTCTCTCCCGAGGGTGCAAGGCTCTGCGAGGCCTGGAAGGCCTGCACTTGAGTTCTCCACCATGGAGACGACGTGCTAGAGAGGCTAGCAAAGCCTGCAAGGAGGCTGCAACCTTGCACAGTCTCTCTAGCATGTCTCCATGGTGGAGGACTCGAGACCTCCACCATGCAGACGATGTCTTGCAGAGCCTTGCACCCTCGGGAAAGAATGAAGCTTAAATCGGTCAAAGTAAGTGCCGGGGGGGGGGAGGTGCCGAGGGGGTTGCGTCCGTCCGTCTGATGATCCTAGCTAGGTCTTACTTTCGGGGAGGACTTATTTTCAGGGAAACAGGGTATTCAGATGTGGACAGCCCCTGTATATGGAGGTTCTACACTTTTGTGCTTGCCAATCCAAAACGAGGAGGGACAAACAAAACTTTCAGGTGGCACACCTGAAGAGTGGTAGGACTCAGGGTTGAATTACTATACACAGTACTGTAATCATAAAGAAGAAAATGCCACTGAGAATGTACAGAGTTCCTCCTCCTCCTCACCACTGGGTAATTTTGGCCAGTTCCCAAGCATCCGGGGCTGGGCGGGACTTCTGTGACACAAAATACAACTTCACAACAGGCAGAAGTCTCAGCACCTTCAGAAACTTACGCAGCGAACTGAGAGTGCCTTTGGGTGCGTGCAGAGTGCCCTGCTCATTCCCCACCAACTGGCACTCGGGGAAGGGATTCAGAAAAGCTTTCCGGGCGGGGGACTCTCCTAACACCTCAGCTTGAAAATGAAAGCTGCCCCCCCCTACCCCCACCTACTCGGGAGGAAGTCCCACTGACCAGGGCGAGATTTACTTCTCAGCAAGCAAGCACAGAACAGGGCTGCGTACACAGGCAGCTACAATGAAAAATGGAACATGGTGGTGGGAGGCGAGCTGGGTGGGCAGGACAGAGACGCAGGGGGACCTGCAGGCGGCCCCCCCAGTTCGCATCCCTCTGTGACCCCTGCCCAGTGCTAGCGGTGAAAGTCCCCCACCCAGATTCCAGGTCTTGCCACTCCCTTGATGGCTGACTTCCTACTCACTCCACACATCTCCCCCCCTTCAGACTCCAGAAATAAGCTCCCTTCGTGGTCTTCCTTTTGTTTGCAAAGCAGGCTGCTACCCCTCCTCTCCAATGCAAATCGTCTCTAAATGCACACTCTCACCAGAAAGAAACCCCACACACACACACACACACACACACATCTGTTTCCAGAATAACCATTTCCAGTAGCACGATCTCCACCCTCCTAGTTTCCCCTCTCCCACCATCAAAAAACCCCTCCTTGGTAAGAAATTACATTCTGCACCCAGGCCCCTATTCCTACGGCTGCAATGGTTCCAAAACAGGGGACCCCCCCACCCCCTGCTCAGTCCTGTAATAAATCCCAGACAGATCCTCCCTCCCGTTAAGAAAAAAAAAGTCAGCAAGCTTACGAGCCATTGATCCAGAGGGACTTTCCTAGAACAGATTCCTAAGGATTGAGCCAAACCAGACAGAACAAGTCCACCCCCTCCTTCCTCCTGTAAGAAGTCCCTTGTCCAGTAACAATACTCCAAATTATTATTTAAGGTGCACATAAACTCTGCCCATGTACAAAGGCCAATTTGAGCAGCTCAGCCCCACACCCAGGTCAATCCAGTGCTACACATCAAAGGATCCATGCCACACCATGCCAGTGTTTAAAATGCTTTTTTTTTTTACCCCCATGTTCCCATAAGAAGCGAGGGATGTGATGCTATTTACTCAGAAGTAACTGGCCCCATGGGAAAGGGAGGCTTGTGACGCCAGTGTAATCCTCATCTGGGACTGCAGGCATACAATCACACCTTACACCCGAGAAGGGACCGTTGCCTTGGTTTGGGGTACGAGGCCACAAACAGGGGTCGGAAATACAACTTGACCCATAAACCTCTGGGTGGAAAAATCAATCTTTTTCACCACAAGGAACAGTGGTGAATTGCCCCGTTGTTCCGATTACGAGAACAACGGGGCAATTCACCCAACAGCCCGACCCCACACAACTTAACTCAAAACTCCCACTGAAACTCAAAACTCCCAAAAATTCTACACACAGTTTAACGTCGTCGGTAGGACTGTAGCCAAAAGGTGTTAAGGAGAAGCTAACCCACGTGCCATGCAGCCAATAGCATGACCCAGTAGTATTGCAACAGAGGGGCACATGGGGGGGGGGGCAGTAAACAGAGTGCCTCTGACCTCATACAGACTGCCTCTCTCATCAGCAGACTAAGTACAGCCAGGACCCAGACATTTGTGACAGAGGTTACAAGCTTCCAGAGTCAGGGATGCCACTTCAAGGCAGTGTGGTGGAATCCTGGCACCAGGAATTAAGCAATATTTGGGATTAAAGAAATCTGTATCCTAGGAGGGGTTGTTTATTTATAGGCCACTCCCCTCTGTTCAAAGGGCTGGCAGATTTATAGAAAGTTATTTGTCACATTTACACTCAGAGTGTTTTGAAACCCTTCTGACACCCTTTCCTGGCATGTACGCCCCACCCTGCCCCCCTACCCCATTGTCACACAATGAGCCACAGCCAGCGGCATCGAGCATGTGCAGAATTCCTTTCCCTCACCAAGTCCAGAATAAGACAATTCCTGTTCAGTCCATCCACTCCAAGCTGTTCCTTTGTGTCGGAAACTGGCAGGACATAAGTTTTATTACAGAAGCAACCTGGAAATCACAACCGTGATTTGGAACCTTTCTAACAATCCTAACGCAGTCCAGAGATGCGGGAGCTGGTTGTTGGTACCTGCGTATGAGAGTGGGATAGGCACTCTGTCCATGCTCAGACACTGCTTTGCATTCAATCTGTCCACCTGCTCTGATGTTGCCAACCGAAGCTGCGGTCCAATGCACACTTATTTGGGAGCACGTTCCATTGAACTGAAGTGGGACTTACCGCCGAGTAAACATGCAAAACCCAGCTCGGAGATACACCCTGGAACATTTCGATCTGGCTCTTCCCAGGCAGATAAACGAACTTACCTTCCAGATTGTGCTGGGACAGAAATCTTTGCGTCGTCTCAGCGGTTCTCAGCAGGGCGACGGTGGGGATCGGAAGAACGCAGCTCCTTGGCTCCCAGTCCAAACCATCATTGTTGTTGCTGCTGTACTGGGGATACTGGCCAAGCCATCCAATATATGTGGGAGGCAAGGAAGATGGTTAGGGAGAAAACTCCAGGCTGCAGCAACTTCCCAGCTTCTAAAACACACATTTGGGGAGGCTTCCTCCTTTCCAGCTACAGTACCCCCCTTTCCCAAGCTAAAGCTTGGGGGGGGGGCAAGCCCACCCGCCAAAGCTCCTGTGCTCAGATCTTGCAGACTTTCTCCTTTCTTTCCAATTTCTTGCTGGAGGAGGAAGGGTGGGGGCGCCTGGGAGGTCTTTGAAGAGGTAAAAATATAGCTGTTGAGACAAGCCAAGCAACAGATCCCAGCTGGGGAGACTGAGAGATGGGCGGGGGGGGAGAAAGAGGCGGGCAGAGATGGGGGGGAGAGAGAAGAGCAAGCAAATGGGTGGAAAGGGGAAATGCTAGAACGACGCGGGGGGGGGGGAGGGGGAGGAAGAAATTCTCCCACACTCACTTCTGCTGGCGGAGGCTCCCGCGGGGGGGGGGCGTTAACTCCTTGCTCGCCGGAACGGCTCCGGTTTTTTCCTGGCTGGGGACAAAACACAGTTCCGTGAACTCCGGTCTGCTCTTTCCTCCAGGCTGCAGCTCTCTCGGCGTCCCCTGAAGGCAGCGGCGCTGCCCGCTCAGCCCCCTCGAAGGGCTCTGCCCCGGCACCTCTGCAGCCGCGGCTGCGGCGGGAACCTCCTCCCAGCCCCCCCCAACAAACGCCACGCCCTCCGCAGGCAGCAGCCCCTTCCCCGTGGGGCGGCTGCTCGGCCCCCGCGAGCTTCGTCTCGTCCACACGTGCACCGCCTGTCCTGGCTGGCGCCTCCGCGGCTTCCAGGCACCTCTCTCGGAGCCCGGCGGCACCTGGTCCGCACCCACGTACCTGTGCACAGGTATCTTCCTGGGGGGGGGGGAGGATGGGGCCGTGTGCGGAGCATCCCCTCCCTACAGGCCCCGGCCAACAGGGGTCTCGTAACATTCAGCCCGGCTCTGACTGCTGGACTGATTCACACGTTACTTTTCTCGACTACTGTATTAGGTTGTATGACCCGCAAGTGGAGGGGGTCGTAGGTAGCGAGAGGCCTGCGCCCCCGTCTCCACCTGCCCCTGCCTCGCCTCACCTAGGGTGGTCCTGTCCCGCCTGCAGTCCCCGCTAGAGCTCAGTTAGCGAAGAAAGAGGTGGTGGTGATGATGATGGTGGTCGTCGTTCTCCTCCTCCTCCTCGTCTTGCCTTCTTTCTGGACCTCCCCCAGCTGACCTCTGACCTCATCCCTGGCCTGCAGAGAGCTGTTTGAACCCAGCAGGGGTCCTCCTGTTGTCCCCGCTCCTTCCTGCTCCACCCCTCTGGCACCTGCTCCGCCCCTGGGAGTGTGGCTCCTCCCCTTCTTTGGAGGTTTGCACCCACTTTGCAGGCTCCTGCACCCAAAGATCCCCCCCCCCGCGTTCGCCTGCAGTGTGCAGACCCAGGAGGGGTGAGCCCAGTTCCGAACACAGGTTCTTCTAACTCAGTCTTGCTCAGAGAGCCGAGGTGCCCCTGCCGCCAGTCAGGAGGTGCAGTACAAAGGACCCTATGCTCTGGATCAGCTAGTCTGGCACCCTTAGAACCCCGGCAACCTGTAGCCCGTCAAGGTAGCCTGCCCCTCAACATGGAGGTTCCATAGCCATCACAGCTAATGGCCATTGATAGATCCTCATTAGTCTAACCCCCTTGTAAAGCTCTTAGCCAGGGACCAATCACCGTATCTGGTGGCAGCAAATCTGTAAGTTAGTAGTTATGCAACGTGGAAAAGGAAAACTTTCTTAAGTCCGTCCGGAATCAGTTTTGGCGAAGGGCCCCCCCCCCAGTGCCTCTGAGAATGGGCAGAGCGATTTCCTTCATCGTGGGAAGTCAGACACAGCCAGCCCCTCACAGGCTGCAGATTGGGAGGGAGCTTGGAGACCTGACCCCAGGAACGATGATGAACTGTTGGGCGGTGGGCAGAGACCCTCAGGCCATCCTGGGCTTTTTCTCTGGCACTGAGAGCTGGGGGCAAATGCAGGAAAAAAATGGAGGGGGGGGAGAGAGTCATTCAGGTTGCTTAACTTCTAAAATCCCTGAAGCACATAAAGGGCTCCCTCTCCTACCCCCTTGGGCCTCCATTCCCATTCTCCTGGTCATAACCCACTGAAATGCCCCCCCTCCGTCCATCAAGGCCACCCCGATAAAGGTATTTGCTGGGGACAGTTAATGACTCCTGGCGCGCTGGTTGTTCTGTTGCCTGGTGCCAGTGATCAAGATAACCAGATAGGACACCTGGGTTTTGTCTCCTGCTCCAGCAGAAAAATGCGCCTGAGTCAGTTGGTCTCCAGGATTCTGATTCCCTGTTTCAGGAGGGCAGTGGAGTCAAGTGGTCAGGGCATCTGGGCTGGTGTGTGTGTGTCACAGATCAGCGGCATATGCTTTGCGAAGGGCAAATTTGCATGGCAAATGGATTGCGGTTTTATATCAGTTTGTGGTTTCCCTCCAAAGAATTCCAGGAACCGGGCCGGCCCATCTATGAGGCTGACTGAGACTGGCGCCTCAGGCAGTGGGTTGGCACAATGTGTGCCTGTGTGTACGGCCACCTTCATCCACCTGACGTTCCACCACCCTTCTCTGCAGAGACCAGCAGCCTCGTTTTTAAAAAAAAATAATCTACAAAGTTCTAAAATAATCTAAAATAATCTAAAAAATAATCTACAATGAGACTCTTCATGCATTTCCTACAGTACACGGGTACAGAGCTCCTGTCATTCAGCACTGACAACCAGCCTTCATTTGGGGGATAATTTCTCAGCACCCTCCTCAAACTGCGACCCCCAGCAGGATTCTTGCGGAGTTGCTAAACTGGCATGAAACCAATCAAGGTTGGCAGTGTGGCTACATTCTCCGCAGGGAGCGCTCTGACCGTTGCAGCCAGACTCGACTGCAACAGATCGCAGGCAGCTTCTCTGCTCTCCTCGTGGACCCCTTGAGTTGAGGTAAGGCCCGGCTTCTGCACGAATCTTGCACACGCGTGTGCTGGCATGCAACGAAGACGGAAATCCGAACTGCTCAGGCCAGGAGCCAAGAAGAGCGATTTGTTCCATGAATCCAAGCGGGCTTTAGAGCCCTTTTCCCCCCTCCAATGTGCCAAAAAGCAGGCCTCTTTTGAGACTGGAAGGGTGAGTGAAGTAGCGTCTTGTGTTCAGAGCAGAAATAAAAGGTCAGAACTGCACGGAGAGAGCAGAAGGCCCCTTGCACAAGACTCGGCAGCAACCTGGACCCAGACCTCTGCCCTACGGCACGGCAAAACTGACTCAAGCTTGGCCAGCTCCCGTACCCCCAAGTTCTCTGCAAGACGACAGCTGTTACAGGCCTCTGCGGCGGAAGGAAAAATAAATATGTTCCAGATGGACAAGGGAACGAGCAGCTCTGGGCCCATCTCCTTGGCGGGCTTGCGCGCACACGCACACACAGTCACACACATGCTGCGTGGGAGAAAACCAGTTTGCTTGCAAGCGGAGCTCTAGCAAACAATGCAACAGGAGACGGAGACCAGAGGCCAGGACTCTGGGCTACGCATCCCAACTCTGGAACCAAACCGATGAAGGAAAAAGGAGGGGGGAGCGCGGCCTGTGACGGTTTCTTGGAATCAACGAAGTATCATCTGCACGGCAGTTTCAACAGCGCTTTGCAAATTGGGTGGCGCTCTTGAATCAAAATAACTAGCAAGGGGGGGGGATCAGGTCCCCCAACCACACCACATTTGTTAAGACTGTCGGGTGCCAAAGGGGTCTTTGGCTTCTCTCTTGGCATTTGTTCCTACACACAAAGTGTCCCGCACCGCAGGATCCGAGTCAAAGCAGAGTCCTGCAATTATATGTCTAATAAATATAGCAGAGGGTACTTCTGAGCATGTTCAGAGGGCCCTTTTCTCAGCCCTGGATCCCCTATTTGTTTCTCGAGGAGCCGCAAAAGGCACAGGCTCCGCCCTTGGGTTGACAATCTTAGGGACTAGACACACCAGCAGCTTGGCCGCCCCCCTCTGGCAATCGCGGTGCCCTCCGAATGGGACTGTCGGCATTTCTGCCGGTTCCTCAGACGCAGCCAGCAGCCTGGCCTCCCACTGCTGGTCTCGCTCAGATCCTTGTGGCCCGCTGGGGAAGGCTGCAACTGCCTCCGCTTGCAGGCCAGGCTGCCTCCGGTTTCTCAGGCAGCACCCACCCCCCCGCCTTGCAACTTCTCGGTGCTTCCCGGCTGGCACTGCCTGCTCCGGCAGGCAGCAGCAACACAAAGGCCCAATTCATGGCTCAAAACACCTTTTCCACCACGGAGGAAGAGGAGGGACATAGCAGCCTGATCCCCATTGTTGCTGGTTGTCAGAGACTTGCGCAACCCTCATCATAGGCCGCTAGCCCCCGTTTGGGGAAGGCAGCATGATGCAGTGGTTAAAGCAGAGAAAGTCGATAAGCTCCTGAACTCCCAGATGGCTCCTGGTTTTGAAAAGGGAGGAGGCGGTTAAAGAGAGAAAAAGTAGGCAAGGATGTGACTGTTGGCTTTCCCCAATTTATCCGCCATCCCTTTTATTCTCTTTTCTTCCCTCTTTAATGCATCGTGCTTGCAAGCCTGCAGCAGGGCCTTTTCTGCGCAGCACCAGCTATGGTGGCACTTGGTCCGACCGTTCCAGACCCCCATTCTCTGAACACAGACCTCAAATGTGCCGAACGTGGCAACCAAGGTGGATCAGGGGAGTGGAGCTGAAGGTTGGGGGGCTTGTTTCGTTTAGAAAATGACGACTCGGATGGGATAGGATAGAAGTCTGGACACCTGTTGTCAGGTGCGCATGGCCAGCAGGAGCGGAACGGGCTGTTTCTGGCACGAGAGAGCAGGAGGCAAATCACTGCAGCGGGCTTTGGGGGCAGCCCTGGCCTCATGGGTGGGCCGGCAGTGGCCCCATCCTGCCCGTGGCTCCCTTGAGGCAGCACCTGTTGGTCTGCGGATGATGAGTTCGGAGATGTGATCTAGAGGCAGGAGCGAGGGGACCCGGGGGCAGCAGAACTCCTGGGACGGGCTCCTCGCTAGGGGAAGGATGCGCAGCCGTAAGGGCAGAGCAAGGTTCTTTGGTCCGCTTGATAGCTGTTGGGACTTGGCGGCTCCTGCCTCCATGAGCACGGAGGAGCTGGGTCAGTGGGTTACTGGGCTGCAGAGCGCTGCGTCCTCCAGCCACAAAAAACCAGGAGCTGGGGGAATGTCCCCCCCCCCTTGGAGCCGTCTCACCCCAGGGCAGTGAAGGAAGGACTGAGCTTGTGGCAAAATCAACACTGCGACGAGGAGGCTGCTATTCAGAGACCATGCGGCTGGAACAACCCCTCGCTCCTTGCGGCGGCTCAGCCCCTGCTCCGAGGTGGGGCGAAGAAGATAAACACGATCCATTGTCAAAATCCGAGCTGGGCCGGGTCTTGTATCATGAAAAATACGGTGCATGGAAGGAGGAGGAAATGCTTCATGCATCTGGACCAAGCCATGCTTAAAGTGAAGGAGGCATGCTTCCGGGTTGCACAGGACTCTTCTTCGTGATGGGATGGAGAGAGGAAGGCAGAGAGGCTTCAGCTGTGTTCGTCTCCGATTTTGGTCCCACAACGAAGCAAAGAACTGAGGCAAGGCGCACGTATGAAGTCTAGGCTGTATTTTTCATTGTGTGTGATGAGAGTGGCTTTCTGTCCCTACCAGGCACCAGGGGTTGTTAGCAACGCGTTCCTGGAAAAGACAGATAAGGCTGCTTCTTTCCGGTCTGGGGGTGGCGGGACTGTAGCTCAGCAGCCTGCAGAATCCTGGCAGCGTCTCCAGGCACAGCTGGGCAAGATTCTTCGCGTCCTGGAACACTGCAGAGCTGCTGCACTCAACACTGAGCCAGGTGAACCATCGATCCCACACGGTACAAGGGAGCTGAATCATATCGGGACACAGCAATCCATCTGTGGGCACACAGAGGTAGAAACTTGGCATACGAGAAACGTCCTAGAAAAATACTGTTTTCTGGTTCTGCCTTCCATCCAGCAACCAGTATGAGTTTGGGCAGCATCCGGTTCTCTGTACCAATTTTTTTTTTAAACACTATCACTTCTTTTTTTTTTTTTTTGTCATTGCTAAGAATACTTGTTCCTCTCACAGCTGCATTGCATCATGGGCTTTGTAGTCTTCGGGTTCTATAAACAGTTTCCTGTTCTTGCTTGCGCGCAGATGTGTTCCTTGCGCAGAAGAGCACGAGGATAAAGGAGTGTTGATAGAGAAGGCGAAGGACCGCTTTGGGGTGAAGGAAAGTTAACACTATCGTGGGACTTGCAGCTGTGCTTGGTGTGAATGTGCCTTGAAGTAGCTTTCGGTGCACGCCCTGCAGTTCAGCAAGATTTGTGCGGAAGCCATTCTGGGTGGAATGTACTGCATCCTCCAATCCTCCAATTACAGGAGGGCAGTTGGTTCTGTCTTGTGACTTGGACTTAACATAAGAACATCAGAAGCGCCCTGCTGGATCAGGCCAAAGGCCCCTCTAGTCCAGCTTCCTGTATCACACAGTGGCTCCACCAGATGCCTCAGGGAGCACACAGCCAACAAGATAACTTGTTTCCTGCTGCCACTCCCCTGCACCTGGCACAGAGAAAACCCACTTCTAAAACCAGGAGGTTGCTTATGGCTTGTAACCTGTGATGGTCTTTTCCTCCATGAATCTGTCCGAACCCCTTTTAAGGCATCTCGGCCCTCCCAGCCTGGTCTTCGGCCCTGAAAGATTTCAAGCAATGAGGTATGAGGGGGGGGGGAGCCCTGAGGAGCCGCACAGAGGCACAGGGCTTTGCTGCCCAGGAAAGAGAACAGAAGGAAGGAAAAGAGAAGCCCACCCCAGTTGGTGACCTCAAAAACTGGATCCCGCTGTGTCTCGTCCACTCATCTTCTGCTTCACGGTGAAGTCACTGCTCAGGAATGTGCTAGGGCTGGTTTTTTCTTAAAAAGTAATTATTCTCTTGAAAGAAAACACGTGTTAGCTAAATCCTCAGGAGCCCAAGGGAGGGGCACAGAAGGGGCTGGGAAGAGAAAGCTCCCCCCCGTGGCGCAGCTTCTGCTACACATGGATGCCTCACACCAAAGCCTCACATGCGCTCCTGTGTGCCCAGCCAGCCAGGCGCATTCATTCCAGGAGGGGAGGCCCCATACTGGAACCAGTGGGGCTGGCCAGGACACAGGGGCTGCACACAGGAGCTGGGAGACCTGGACGGATCGGGGCCAGAGGCAGCCTTTCTGGAGCTGTGAGGTGGAAAGTGAGAGGGGGGCAAGAAGGGGGGCTGATCAATCTCCCCATAAGCATCTCTCCCTTTGGAAGGTGCAATTCACATTTCTGAACCTGCATGCATCAAACTACAAATGGTTACTCTAAGACTCACAGTGAAACAAATGTCCGCAATCTATTTTCAGCTTAAAATATTATTATTATTATTATTATTTTGAATAATAAATAAACCTATAGATTCACCACAATTCGAATGCCTGTGAACTTGTCCTGACCTCTGGTTTCAGCTACCCTCAAAATCAGATACTGTTGTACAGCAAATTTTATGTATGCAAAACAGAGGTACTGTATCCAGTTTTCAAAAATGCCTGCCTCCTCTTTAAAAATTTTAAATAATTGTGATCAAAAACTTTCCAGTGAGCCGCTCCTCTTGGAACCCGAGGGTTCCCTCCGCCTCCGTCTCGAAACACGTCACTGACAACTCTCAAATCTCCTCCTCAAAGCAGTGTCCCTCCTTTCAAAGTTACAAGCTCCCCTGCGGGAGTTTTTCAAGTACGGCCCTCCCAGCTTGTTAAAATAAGAATTGTGGGCTTTCAAGTCTAGTTCTGCTTCTGCTCTGGGTTCAAATTCCTTTAAAACACACACACACACACACACACACACACACACACACACACACACACACACACACACACACACACACACACACACACACACACACACACACACGACCACCATCAAGAACCAGAGCTCGCCCCACTTCACTTTAAGGCTGTTTTGTTAAAAACCTCTCCAAGGATCACAAATTTTTTTTTTTTGCTCGCCTCAAAAATGTCACGAAAGGGTCAAGAAGGCTGTTTTAGCATTTCCTGAATGCGAGGTCTGAAAACGTTGGGGACCCCCTTTTCCTTCCCTTCCTTGTCCCCCTTTTTGGTTTTTCCTTTGCCCAAAGTTAGAAAAAATATCCAGGGCTCAGTCCCACCCTAGCGATGAAGCAATTTTTCAGCTACCAGGATTTTACTAAATCCCCCTCTCCATCTGGGGCCAGAGAGGCATGTTTTGCCTTTTTAAGGCTCGGCTTGGAGAGGCGACCCACGGTCAAATTACTCACTCTCTGTCCCAGTGTCATGGGAACCACAACCTCAACCGCTACTCCCCCTCCCGCTGCCCCCTAACCTTGCTTGTTTGTCCCTTGGAGGGTTCACACGAGTACAGCAACGGAACGCACAAAGTCTCAGGCAAGGAACCTATTCGATTACCAGAGTGTGTTGAATGAAAAATAATGAAGAGTGCCTCTGAGCATGTGCAGAGCGCTTTCCCATCGGTGCAGGAAGGCCCAAGGCTCAGTGGGTAGAGAACATGAGAAGAGCTCAGCTAGCTCAGGCCAAACCTCTAGTCTAGCACCCTGTCTCACACATCCTAGCTACGCACCCTGGGTTTGTTACTGTAACACACACAGTGAACCGGGCAAAGTCTACTTTTAAAAAGACAGGCTATACAAGATGTTCGGGGGGGGGGGGGCTTGTGACAGAGCTTCTGCTCTGCTTGCAGGTCTCCGGTTCGGTCCAGGCATCTCCAAGTAGGGCTGGGAAAGATGATCCTCTTCGCTCCGAAATCCTGGAGAGTCTCTGCCAGCCAGAGTTCACAGTACTTAGCGAGACGGACCAGCAACCTGACTCAGCGGGAAGCCGCTTCTTGTGATCAAGACTGAAATCAGCCCTGCTTTGTCTAAGTGACTCGATTGCTCACTGCAGTTGAATGTTAGCACATTCGCTCTGACACAAACACAAGCTGGCCTGTTTTGCTTCCCGGAATAGGTGCACGTGTAAAATCCTGCACAACTTGCAGAGCTGCGTGAGGAGGAGAGCTTGGGAGGAGGGGAACATTCCCATCCACTGCCTCCCCCATCCAGATAAAGGTAATCTTGCGCTTCCGCCTATGCGCAAGCAAGCAGGCCTTCCTCACGTTCCTCCGCCAGAGACAACCTCTTCCAATAACACCCCCCCCCCAGGTAGGCATAATGAGACATTTGGAGCATGCTCTCCCCAAACGTGTCAAACCTCTCCCCCCCCCCCATGGGAGGTGAAGTTAAATAGTCCCAGACTTCCATCTAAACACAAAGCAGAGCAAACGTGGACTCCGTCTGCCGCGGGTGAGCTATAATTCTAATTATAGCGATGATGGTGGCCCACTACCGATTTCAAAAATATGGGCTCTTATCATCCATTGGCAAGACAACCTGGGCAGGAGTAGCCACAGTTGAACCAGACTCTCAGGGAGGAGATGCTTCAAACCTGCTTGACTGTGCAGTGGAGACGTGCGGCTAACACACAACGTTGCGAAATATCTCCAATGAAGCACAATTGGACGGAGAGCGAAATTTCTAAATGAAATGCTCCATGATTGAAATCTGCCCCCACTGTGGAAGTTTGCTCTTCCCCAAACCCCTGGTGCTGCGTGGTTAATCTGTGGAGAGAAGAATCACTCGGCACATGTTCAGAGGAACCCTCTTCTTTTAGATCTTCTCACATTCCAAGCTCCAATCTTGACTAAAATCAGATTCCAGGAGCACTGGAACCAGTTTATTTTTCCAGCTGGGCTCCTGTACCTTTGACAGTTGAGTGACAGTCAGAAAGCCAACAGGTGAATGCTTCCCCCACAGCATGGAGAAGGAACAAAGGTGGAAAGCCCTACCTGTTGACTTTCTGCCTGTTGCCCAGAAACCCTTTTAGTAAAACGACAGCAAGTCCAGTTTCCAGAACAGACTCTTGGGATCTGGGCGTGAGGCTCGGTTCATCTGCAAAAGCCAACTATGAGAATTGGGTCTGATGTTTAGATGCTTCCAAAGTTATTTTCATAATCTGAACCACCTCACAACGGTGGAATGAGAGCACATTATACTTTACTGCACGTTTTTCTAAACAGTGTTTCTGATAAGTGGGACAACAATTCAGAACCACAGAACAGGAATGCCTGATGCAATCACCATTCGCAAACCTTGTGGCTACAGAACTATTTTTCTTTTTTTTTAAGCGGTATTAGTAATATGTTACCTGCTGTCCCAATGATTTTTTTCTTGAAATAGGTCAGAACGGCTGGCCCTGAGAAAACTGGAAAGGGGGCAGAGCGAATGACCTACTTGACGCTGGTTCGACATTTCCAATTTTGGTATGGAAAAAAAAAAAACAGTTTACAAGCCGAGAAACTAAAAGAGCTCAAAGAAGCATATAAATAAAGGAATTATTTTGGTCCCAGACTTGGCTCAGAGACATCAACACAATGCGAAGGCTGGAACTGCCGAAATGCATGGGAACAGAGCTTGGTGCTTGTCTGGTACAAGTCTGATTCCGGAAGCAGGACTGCCGTTGCATTGGAAGGGAACCACAGAGGTCATCCGGCCTCCTTGCCAACTGCAAGGGCAGGCTGAGGCCGCGATCCGATGCATGCTTACTTGAGAGTCAAAGCGTCTGAACTGACCACAAATCGGACTGCATAGCACAAACAGAAGTGGACACAGAGAGGGTTGCAACAATTAAACCATCCATCAGTTCATCAATTAAAAAATACTGTGATCAACTAAAACAGTGTCTCCAACTAATCAGGCAGCAGATTTTTAAAGATCGATATATTTTTTCCCAAGGGTTCCTGCTGCAACATAGAAGTGCCCCATTTAACACCGACCCCAGCAGAGAGCAGGAGCTGGTGCTGCTGGGGGGACTGGCAACACCCCAAAACATACCGGGCAAATGTCTCATTCATGCACGGAAACAACACACATCCATTCCTGCCTGTCTGGGGGGGGGGAGCCAGAAACACAAGGAGGTTCAAGCGAAGCCACGGGATGCCAGGTCGCCCCCCACTTCTCCCAAGAGGCCTTTCTGTGGTCTGGCTCAGACAATATTCGAACCAGAGAAGGAGGAGGACAAGACCAAGACAAAAATGATTTCGATAGAGAGCCTGGCTGTGACAATTCAGTGATGAAGAGAAGCTGCCAGGTGCGCCATGTGACTGATGCTTCAGACTGGTGCTTTCACAAGACAGGCGGGTCCCATCGCCATTTGCCCCAACACGCTCGGAGGAAGGGTTCCAAGAACCCGGGAGAGAGAGAGAGAGAGAGAGAGAGAGAGAGAGAGAGAGCCTTGCTTCCCTCTCCGAGTTGTGTTTCGCTAAGCTCCAGGCTGGTGGCAGAAAACAAGCATCACAGCCTCTGGCTGTCAAACATATTGGCCTGTCTGATGAGCAAAGGCCAGAGGCCAGCTGCTAATGGGGGGGGGGGGGGGAACTACAGCTAGTGCCTAGTGGAAATGGTTCATCCAAAGGGCTGCTGTGCCCCCTAGTGGGGAGTGTTGAAACCTCCACCCCCCCCACCTCCACCAGTTGCAGCAGATCTACGCCACCACCGGCTTGTTTAATAGCCCTTCCCTCTTCTCCCCACTCTGCAGGGAGCTCTCGTTTCTGTGGGTGGAGGGAGGATCTCAAACCAGGAACCATTTCTTCGAAGAGATTAGATTACCTTACTGTGATTTTTACAATAGCCAAGATTCTTTGGGAAGCTGCGAGAGAAAAGCCATGAGTTCTGGAGCCAACGGCAAGCTTTCCTCTGCCTCGACAAGCCCACAGGCTTCCAGATAAACGTCCCAATCATGGGACGGAATAGGGTTCTGTTACGGAGCAGAAAATGGTTAAAGGAAGCAGATAGACAGTCCCACAGGAGCGGAGGCTCGGGAGGCAGGAAAGTAACACGAAGAGTGTGATTACTGCTGCTCAGCCAGAAAGTTATGATCCACCTCCATTGACGTGGTTGTTGTCTCCTGCATGACATATCTGGCCTTCAAGAAGACTCCTGCTGGAGCTGTCCAGCTTCGGCAACAGACATTTGGTCGTGCCAGGCAACTGCCAACTTCTAGAGTGAGGTTGTCTTAACCAAAAGCCAAGAAATTCTGGGTGCGCTGTTCCTTCTGAACCCAGTCAAAAGCAACAACAGTAGAGGCCAATGAGCAGATGAAAGGGGAAGCCCCCCCTGTCAATTTGCTGCCTGAGGCAACCGCCTCATTAGGACTCATGGATGAGCCGGCCCTGGGAATCAATTATAGTAAGTGATGAGTGAGGTTTGTTGCCTGCTATTTGCAATGAGTAAGACAAACAGACTATCAGATCCTGTTTAAAGAGAAAGATAAATAAGAATAATAAAAAAATATATATCTGTACCTTGGCAGGAAGAGTGCATTTCAAATTGATTTGGAATACCAGCTCTTCTCAGTCACTTCCCTTCCTTTGCTATGTGGTGGCTGGGACGCTTTTGGTTTGTCATACATTGCAAAAGCGACAGATCTGTGATAGGTCGGTGCAAGAAGAGGAATGAGGATCTCCTACTACAGTCTTACAACACTGCGCAGAGCAGCCAGACAAACAGGATCCCGGGCACCTTGTCCTTGTCCACCAATGGCGACTCTTGTTCTTGAAGAGGCTTGGGAAATGACCCCCAGCCCAGAACAACAGTTATATCAGGTTTGTACAAAAAGCACATCACACCACCAGAAGGCAAATTCTCACATTAGAATCAGTGAGGCAGCAGAAAAGAGGTACTACAACACGACGACACAATTGCATGGCTTGGTGCCACGTGGAGGCCTCATGAACACAGAAGTCTTTTTCTTTGGACGAGTTTTTTTTTAAAGAGCCAAGTCACTAGATCTCATGATTCAAGTGTAGAGGAACACTTGAAAATACATGGAGAACTTCTGCTCAAGCCTCAGGAACTGGGAAGAGTCAAATACCGGTAATTGAGGGTGAGGGTGTGGGAGAGGGAAGTGTATACCTATTTTCTGCCCTTGTATATCAAGGGGGTGAGAGGGTATGAAGCAAGAACTAATCTGCGTTACACAATCTTTAGAAGGCAGCCGTAAAAATGTGCAGCCTTTGCTATCCTGGAGGACTTCACAACAGCTCCGTTTCGCAATAAGGGCGCAACACAATGCACTGCTGCCATTCTGAAGTGTCTCCTTTGGCAACTTTGCAACTGAGACACGTGATGCTCCTTAACTTTCAAACCGAAACATTTTCTGGTGCCAGAATGAAATCACAGCCGCAAGAAGCCTCTTCACTGTGGCCAAGAGGGCTTCATCATGAGGTCTTAGGTCACAGTCACTATAAGGACCTACTCAAGAGGAGCAAATGAAAACTGAGACACAAGCTTTGAGCCTGCAACTCCACCGGCTTATTCAGTGCTTGGTTTCTGAAACAAGAGATACTGGGTTCAAGTCTTGGGGGAAGTCAATCAACCCTAATTGTCATTTATACAGCACCATCAATACGTAGGGATAGAAGGAGAGGCCCCTGCCCCAAGGAGTCTACAGGCTAAACTTGAACACAGGGAAGAAATAGGGGAAGGGGTGGGAACAAATGCAGAGACAGACATTGTGGCTCTAGCAAAGATGGGCCTCGGTTTTCCTGCACGTTAGAACGGGGTGCTGAGCCCAGCTTTCCTGTTCAGCAAGGACAAAAGAAAAGAAAATATTTCTTTACCCAGCGTGTAATTCATCTGTGGAACTCCTTGCCACAGGATGTGGTGATGGCACCTGGCCTAGATGCTTTTAAAAGGGGTTTGGACAGATTCATGGAGGAAAAAACCATCACAGGTTACAAGCCATAAGCAACCTCCTGGTTTTAGAAGTAGGTTTTCTCTGTGCCAGGTGCAGGGGAGTGGCAGCAGGAAACAGGTTATCTTGTTGGCTGTGTTGCTCTCGGAGGCATCTGGTGGGACCACTGTGAGATACAGGAAGCTGGATTAGATGGGCCTTTGGCCGGATCCAGCAGCCAGGCTCTTCTGATGTTCTTATGTTAAGGAGGGAGCGAATGCACAGGCACACAGCGCTCCTTGCAGACATTCAACCCTTTCCATTGTGGATCCCACTTCTCCCTCTTTCGCCACAGCCTCTTCCTTGCTCCCATCCTGAAGGGAGCCGGCGGAGCTCTCTTCTCGCAAGGAGAACCATCTCTCTCTCTCTCTCTCTCTCTCTCTCTCTCTCTCTCTCTCTCTCACACACACACACACACACACACACACACACACACACACACACACACACGGACAGGGGGAGGCAACCTGAAGAAAGGTGCACTTCTCGAGAGCCCAAACACTTGACTGCAGTACAGCTCCAGCTGGCAGCTGCGCGACTCCTCTCTGGCAGTCCCCCCTCCGGCGGATGGAAGGACGTGTCACTTCGACTCGCCAAGGCAGCAGCAGATAAGGCAGACGGAACGCACCTGGGTACAGCCACCTCTGTTGTCTGGGCTCGGACCCATTCAGCGAGGGGAGGAGGGTGTCCTCCTCGCACGCGATGCCAGGGCTCAGGGTCGTCCATGGAACCGACCAGCACTGAATTCAGGTCAGACAGAAAGGAGGGGAGTGAGGAACCTGCTGCCACAAGATGTGGTGGCAGCCCGTGGCTTAGGTGGCCTCCTTCAAAGGGGACTGGGCACATTCATGATTGAGGCCCATCCATAGTTATATCAGCAGCAATGGGGATGTGGAACCCCAGATTTAGAGGAAGTGTTGCTGGGGGACATGAATTAAGAGAGGGCCCTTCTTCCCGCCCTGCTTGCCGTCTTCCCACCGAAACATTTGGCTGTCCACTGTCGGGAACAGGAGACTAGGCTCAATGGTCTGGTGCAGGCAGCAGGGCTGTTCTATTCTCACACAGCTACAATTCCACTTATCAGAGCAGCTCTTGGAGCAGCACCTGGCTGGGTTAGTAGGTGCTCCGTCCTCGAGAGAGGGAGCTTTGCTCATGTCTCCAGCCTCTTGCTCTGGCAACCACAAGCCTCACAAGGATGTGGTCCTCCCCCCGGACCACAGAAAAGATGGGTCAGTGGGGAGGGAGGGAGGGAGGGAGCAGGCTGAACAAGCACTCCCGGATGCCTGGGCAGGCTGGGCATGTCCGTTCCTGGACCTGAGGACCAGAGCCGCAAAGCCAGAAGCAGGGCAGGATGTTGCCACTGGAATCTGGGCCACAGCACGACCTCTGTGATCTGCATTGCTTCACTGCCTCTCCCTAGTAGTCGGCCGAGCCCTGCCCTGTGGAAGCCCCCCCAGCACCCCAGGCTCTGCCGCTTGAGCCCACCATATCAGGGACCGAAGCTTAGCTGTACCCTCCAACTGGGGCGTTCTTGCAACCGCAGAGCTCTCTTCAGGTGCAGAAGGGAAGCGGTGTAACAAAAACAATGCACTGCAAGAGTCTCGCAATTGACCTAATGCTGTAACCTCAAAGTGAGCCCCCCAAAGACCTCAAAGTGAGCCCCACATCCAATGAGAAGGGCTGCTGCCCGCTGCACACCGCTGAACACTGCCGGGGGTTCACTCCGTACCTGCCAGCCTGCCACTGACCTAGAGAAGCCCAGAGGGTGTTTGCTCTCTGGATTGAAATGTATGGCCACTGTGCTTGAAAGGCAGGACAACCGAAAGGTCACTAATAATTTGGTGCGTTAAAAAAAAAATCTCATGATTTCTAAGGGCATCTTGCAATTTTTAATAGAAGAAATCATCGCTTTTGAGAGAGTTTATGGTGAGCAATACCAGAAGTCCAAAAAGATAGGAGAATGAATCAGTGATAGAGCCTTTCTACAGGACAGGTGGGTGGACAAGAGGCAGGGACCCTCCACTAATCTTCTGCCTGGGGCAAGAACCTCAGTTGGTCGTATGAATGGGCCGGATCTGGTCTCTAAGAATTTGCAGCGCACCCAACAGTTCTCCATGCAATTCCCAGCCCTTCTGTATGTATGCGCTGAATGTATGAATGTTTTCTGCTTGCCGCCTGCATTTGTCACCTGCCAATTCAGCGGCCTTCGACGCAGCCTGCCTGCTGAGTTGCAGTCGGGCTCATCGATGTCGGAATCACGTCAATCTTTTTCAATGAATCAGAAAACATTTCTTCAAACAGATGGGGGGGGGGAGCCAAGTCACAGTTCTGTGGGGATTTTTTATGTCAGCTTTTGGATTCAAACTCCTAATTGCAAAGATCGTTTGCCTTTCAGCAATGATTAGACTCTCTAGGAGGGGGAGAAACCAGCAGAGGAAACCAAAGAGAGAAATAATTGGGGCAGTTTTTAATTCTTCTCTCTCACACACCCCGGTTGCAGCTTAGCTCCTGAATGGCCTCTGCTGGAGGGCTTGTTGTCTGCTTGCTCGGAGTCGGTTGTCTTGGCACAGAGCCTCGATTTCCCGACTGCAGCTCCACAAGCTCAACTAACCGTCTCTGCCCCACTGGAGCCTGTTAGCTGGGTACATGAGATGCTTCTAGGAAAGCTGCCCACTGGAGCAGGCCACCCTGGAGAGATCGAAGAGTAGAGCCACATGCCAGCGAGGCGACCCCAGGGGACCTCTTAGCTGCTGCTGCTGCTGCTGAAGAAGCTGCAGAGCAGAGATAGAACCGCCACCGCCGCCATGATGCTGGCGCGCCTGATAAGAAGGCGCAGCAGTTGAGACCGTCCTGGAAGCTGCGTCCTCGGACCCACTATTTTCATTGAGCGGGGGGGGGGGGTTTAGTTCATTAAATGTTTGTTTATGAGCAGGACGGAAATTGCTCTTACTGCAACACCTTCTAATTACCCCAGGCCCAGCTGGCTTGTAGTCATTGCTACGTGTTTGAGAGATAGGGAAACTGAGGCTACAGCAAGAGGAAGTGATTCACTCCCCAAGCAGGGAGTAGTACCTGCTTTTTTTATCGCCAGTGGTAATTACTAAAGGTCGGGCCTCCCAGCAGAATGGAGGCAGACCTCAAGGGACTGCTCCATGCAGCTCCAACCACTAGGCACTTTTCCCTCCCAGAGCTTTGGAAAGAGGCTTCAGGGGTTGTTTTCTGCCTTCCCGTTTTCTGTGCTTCGTTCACTGAAGGCTGCTGTGGTCCATATTTGTGCACAAAAGGTGTGTTGAGGGGGAAAACCAACACAGAAATTCAGGGGTAAGTACTGCACTTCTGTGCTGTTTTCAAGGGAGGTTCTCTGGAGAGCAGGGTTTGAGCTGGTTTCGAAGCGTCCTTCGGAAAAGACAAGCCATTGGAAGAGGGTTCACGCGTGGCAGAGACAAACAGCACCTGGGGGCTCGTCTTTGTCATGCTGCCTGGAGTCTTGTTTTGGAAAGGAGGAGAGAGAGAGGTTTTAAAAATGAGCAAGTACAGGCCGGGCGGGTGGGCGTTGAGCAGAGTCCCGCCCTTTTGCATAAGAGAACTCTCTGGGTTACCCCAGTAGCCTGAACAGCAGGAGAGACAGAAGAAAGGGGTTCTCCCCACAACACAACAAATAACTGGCGGGACTCCTGGCCTCAGGTGGAAAACTGTGGGGAGGGGTGCACAGAAACACGGTCCTCTCCCACCCTTGGTGCCAGTGCAGAAGCATGTGGTGCAGAGGGGCAGAATTAAGTCTTTGAACTCACTGCTGCAAGACAAGGGTGGTGGTGGTGGTGGTGCCACTTAGGCAAATTCACCAAAGGGGGAGGCGTATCAATGCCTGCTAGCTGTGATGAACCTCCATGTGCAGCAGGAGTATACCATGGAGTGTTAGTAGCTCAGGGGCAGACAACGGGGCCGGCGTTTGCTTTCAAGCCCAGGAGGAATCCTGGCTTTCAGTTCGGTCAGGATCAGGGCCTTGTGCAGCACAGTGGGGCAGGCAGCCCGGCTGTTGACAGCCATCGTGACCAGGATGCCGCCTCCTCCTCCAATCTTGTCCTGCCCGCAGGTCCCGCACCATGGGGAGCCTCGCCGAGCCCTTGAGCCCGCTGTGCCGCTGGTACATCTACGCCATCCACGGCTACTTTGCGGAGGTGATGTTCACGGCCACCTGGGACTTCGTCGTTTCCCAGGACTGGAGGTTCCAGGGGGTCACCAGCGTCTGGGCCCTCTTCATCTACGGAACCTGCTGTTTCGCCCTGGAACGCCTCTACCTCCAGCTGCAGGGCCAGTATTGCCTGCTGATCCGCTGCGTCCTCTACACCCTCTGCATTTACCTCTGGGAGTTCTCCACGGGCTTCGTCCTGCGCTGCTTTGGCGCCTGCCCCTGGGACTACAGCGGGTTCCGCTACAACGTCCTGGGCCTGGTGACCTTGGAGTACTGCCTCTTCTGGTTCGTGGGCTCCCTCCTGCTGGAGAGGCTGGTCATCCGCAACGCCCTCCGGCTCCGGCTGGACGAGGCCTCGGAGCCCCAGGGGAGGCGCTTCCCCAGGTTTGAGCTGAAAGACGACTGACCCGGGCAGGATCCGGGAGGAGGACAAGCAGCGTTGGGAGCAGCTGGGCGCCACTCATCGGCTCCTCCTGGACCTCTCCTCGGATTAGCCCCCCCCAGCCCTCCTCACCAGGTTTGGGAACAAAACAATCCACATCTGGGAACATCTGCCAGCTTCCCTGTCGATGCGCCACTGTGATGCAAGGAACCCCAGTGCTGGAGGAGCTCAGACTGGTTCTGGGACAGAGTCGACTCTTGCTGCTGCCAGCAGCCGGCATGGATTGGGGCCATGTCCAAAAGTGGGGCTGTCTGTCCCCCTCCCCATGTGCAGCTGGCTGTTAAAAAAGTGGCGCTGGAAGAGCCCAAGGGAGCTTTTTCCTCAGAAAAAAAGTCTTTCCTCTTGGCCTAGAGCAGGCCCAGGTGAGAGGTGTCTGTATCTTTAGAGATGGATGAAATGAAGGACCAGTTTCTGCAGTTAGGGGCCTGCCAGATCAGACACCCTCAGAGGTCTGCAGAAAGCCTGAACTGTGATGCTTACATTTATTCTTCTTTCAAATTTTCCTTCTTTTGTTCAATGCCATGAAAACATTGATGTCCTCCAATAAATTCAAATGTGCCTTTTAATTACAAATTACGTGTGTGTGTGTGTGTTGAGGATTCCTCCCTGCTGACTCATGGCATGCAAAGGTTATGATACTAACAGCCCAATCCTAGCCAACTTTCCAGTGCTGGGGCAGCCGCAATGCAGCCCCGAGGTAAAGGGAACAAACGCTCTCTTCCCTTGAGGAGGCGCCGTCCACCGCACGATGCAGCATGCATCCTGTTGGCACCACTGCTTCAGCACAGGAAAGCTAGCTAGGATTGGGCTGTAAGACTGTCACTTTGCACAGGCCTCAGTCTTCCCCACCTGCAATATGGGGACAATACTCCTCACTTGCCTTCCAGTGTTGCTATAAGGACAACAGAAAGGTAAGCGGTGTGGAGTGCTTTGCAAGCACTTTCAGCAAACAGCACCAGTAGGCAAGATGTGCACTAGACATGCTCTTAATTATGGCATGCTGGTGTTCTAGATTTTCTTGGGGACTGTCGTTTTCATGCTTTGAGCAGAAACAGGAAAAACGGGGAAATGAACACGTGGTGGAGGGTAGGCCCACTGAACCTCCCCCCCCCTCATCTTCAGTCTAGAAGCTGTCGTCTTTTAGAGGGTTTTCGTTCTTAGCTTATTAAAAACACATTTTGGGATCCTAGGGCAGGGCCAGGGCTGAAGAGACAGGGCACAGCAGTTGTGCTGCAATGCAAGAGGCACAGGCTGTGGTGACTTCAATGTCTCCTGGACAAGCACAGGGACGCTTAGCAGCAGCAGCAGCAGCAGCGAGGGGGGAGGATAACAGCACCCCCCTCCCATTTGCCTGCATCTGTGCGATTCCTGCCCTTTGAGGATAATAATACCTCGTGTATCTGATGAAGTGGCCTGGAAAATCCACAAAAACTTTGGCTACAACCAATCCGTCAGTCCTCACAGCATCACTAGACTCTGTGCTGGTTTGGGGGCAACAGAGTTAACGCCGCTCCCCTCCCCTGGAAACGAGGAAAATGCCACACCGATTTAATTAATTTTCCTCCCAGCCCACAGGTGAACGCCAGAGAGAGGCTGGACTGTGAAGGGAACCACCTAGGATGAGAGGCTCTATGGAAGACTAGAACATATTGTTGTATTGTAAAAACCCCTTGGGGGTTAGAACGCTGCCTGTGCAAGCTGCCTTTGAAGTAAAGTCAGAGGAGAAATCCGATGATCAAAGGCGGTATATAAATACTGATTATTATTATTATTATTAATAATAATAAACTGTTGTGTGTGTGTGTACACACACACACACACACACACACACACCCCTTTGGGTAAAAATGCCTTAAGTTAGACTGCGCCCGATGCAAAAAACAAATAAAGTTGCGCCCAAGCAGAGACATTGGCATCATCACTAGGGTTTGCGTCACCCGGTGCGAGAGCTCAAAGGCAAGAGGGGTAGCGCAGCACCGCGACACGGTTAAGACTCCGTACTGACTGTCTTTCAAGGCAGTGACCAGCAGGCGGCGCTCCTGCTGCAGACTAAGGACCACGATCAGTGCAGAGACGTTTCGCAAGAGCTGCCGCGGAAATCATCGTTGTCTGGGTGCCAAGTCCTCATTGCCAGCGGGGGGGGGGGGGTGGCAGCACAAGGGCTCAGCCAACAGGAGCACCTCGGCTCTCAACTCCCAGGCCACCTAGCTTAACATTGCCAAAAGCCGCTTCTCCAGGTTTCAGCCAGCAAAGGGGCCCAAGGCTGAGCCTCTCCTCTCCCCCCTCCGTCCTCCAGGACCAGGGTGGAGGGTTGCCAACTGACCAGCTGCAAAGGCTGCAGCCCACTCTGTGTTCCCCGTCTAGGCCAGCTGCCCGATGCCCAATTTTGTGCACAGACCAGCATCGCTTCTGGAGCAGAAGCATTTTTGCTGCACAGTAGACACTTTTGCCCTTATGAGTTTGGTGGTTGCACTGACAACCCCCCCCCCCATTTCATGCGCTGCCCCCAGGGGAGGCTGCAGAAAGCACATGTCTGCTGCTGCTTTGTCTTCAGCCACAGAAGTCAAACGAGAACCCTGATCTGATCCTAGACGCCCTTTTCAACACTGCACGAATTCATTCCTGAACATATTCAACCCTAGCTCCTGAGCATGTGCAGACTCCAGGACTAGGTGGCATGCTTCTGCACAGCTCCCGTGCTCTTGCACAGGTGGGTGCGTTTCCAAACGTGGCCGACGGGCCCTGGCCTAGTACCGTCCATGCTGGGTGGGACACAGAGGCTCTGCCGCAGCCTTTCAGCTGGGAAACTTCTCTCTGCCCCCTTCCCTGGAGATGCTGGCAGGACCTGAACCCAAGACCACCAAGTCCCAGCTCCTGATACACCGTGCATATAATAACAACCAACACTCCCAAAGCAGCCAGAATGCATTTGTGTTGTCCCAGCTCAAACTGCTGGTTCTTTGTACCCGCAACAGATGCTGTGGGGGGCAGGGGGGGGCTTCCCATCCATCCATCTTGCTGCTCTTTCCCCTCCCTTTAGCAGTAACAAAAAAGGCCTCTGTCTGTCTGCTTTTGTTTTAAAGAAAGGGGGAAAGAAAAAGCAGGCCGGCTCCTGTGATGTCTTGTAAGGCTGCCGAAAGATTCTCAGTCCAGCTCCTTTCCCCCGCCCACACTGCATAATTTCATGGGAACAGCCAAAAACCACAAAGCTCCACAGGCAGCCTGGGAGAGGAGGGGTTAAACACAGACGCCCATCCCTCCACCTCCCCCCCCCCCCGCCCCAGACAACTTATCCCCTTAAGCAGGGCTTGGGGGGACTCTGCAAGGACAAACAATGGGCATTTGGGGAGGACAAAACAGCATCACAGACTCTCCTTCAGGGAGCACAGTGATCTCTCAAGGTCATCCAGCCTGACCCCAAATGGAATCTGAACTAGTACAAGGTTAGCTCATGACATGCTACAGTTCACCAGTTTCCCCAGATCTGCGAGTCCTTGTTGAACTTGTTGTTCACGTTTCCTTTGAAGATCTAGATTTCTCCTCAGACCTCAGTACAGGGCTTCAAGAGAAAAAGGTTTAGCTAGCAGGTAGACACGACCCAGGTACCGTTTGTCCTCGAAAACGGAGCTCAATTTCCTCAGGACAGGGAGAAATCACCGGACCTGCAGCAGCTCCTCGACCCTCCTTGGTGCTCTTGCAAGAACCCCGTTATTATCCCTCTCTTTGGCCGGCTACGGAACTGGACTCAGCTGAAATACAGGTGGGCTACCCGAATTTCCAGCTCTGGTGAGGCAGCTTGGCAACTCTGGGACACCCCAGCTGCTGCTGCTGCAGAATAAGCCACTGAGCAGGGACTCCACATCGCCACGACTCTGGCACCAGGACACGCCAGATTCCAGACCAGCCCTGATCCCCTTTCCTTGAGCCTGATTTTTAGTGTTGACAGTGCAACCCTACACTGCAGGTTTATGCAGAAGCAAACCCCATGGATTTCACGCCCGTGTCATGGGATTGCAGCCTCTCTTACCCACTCCGGAACACGGCCTGTTTCCACGCAGAACAGGTTTTCCCAGGCCAGGCACAGTGGTTCAGAACTTCCTGGACGTTGCCTTCCGCTGACCTGGTGTGTGTGTTTGGCTGTGCCCTGGAGTTTTGGCTTGCTAGATATTTCCAAAGGCAGAGCATAAACAACAGAAGTGGGGTAGAAAGTGCCCTCCTTGCAACCCCTCACCCTGGCCTGAAAATACAGACACTCACTGTCCTGAACGTGCTAGGAAGAGACCTGGCTTGAGAAGGAAGTGACTCACCCACAAGCAGGGGGTGGAACCAGCAATTTAGTCCTCACTGCTCCACCCACTAGGTACCATTCTCATCCACAGCTGGAAAGGAGTTTTTGGAGCTCCTGGCTTCAACCCTTGATTCAGTCTTTGGGATCACTGCAGTCCAGGTACCTAGTAAAAGGCAGATGGGGGGGAAACAGTAGCAGTAATTCAGGGTAAGTACCTCACTTTTATACTAGGGGGGGAATAGCCTACCAAAACAGGGTTGGAAATTGGTTGGAAGGGCTTATTTTAGATGCAACAAACAAACCATGGCACTAAAAGCACCTTTCAGATGCTACAGGATGCTGCCCGCATGTGAAACACAGGTGAAAATGGAAAGTTTTAAACATGACTGCAAACTCTGGGTGGGTGCCTTGGGCATCAATTGGGAGTTTCACCCTTTCTGGCAATACGGGACTCGGTGTCAGCCAGAGAAATGGGCTGGCAACAGATTCAGAAAAAAGGCAGCACTTCTCCACACTTATTAGCTTGTGGAACTCACAGCCACAAGATGCTGCCATGACTTTGGAAGAGGAGCCAGGGCTGACCCAAGACTCCCAGTGCTTAAGACAGTGTTGCCAAATGCTGTCTTTGCCTCTGCGCCTCCTGTTCCTTGGGTTGGAAAAGAGATGAAGCCCAAGAGGAGCAGGGGAGGGGCAAATGGGTGGGCAGAGGAGGGCGCCCTCTGCCAAGTTGCTGCCCAGGGCAACAGCCTCAGTCAACCTCACGGGGCCTGAGGGGATTCGACAAATTCAGGGGCAGGAAATGCCCGTCAATGGCTGTTCGTCATCATGACCGATGACTGGAAACTCCAAATGCCTCTGAACCCCCAGCTTTTGGGGAGCAGGAAGAGGCTGTGGCCCCCCCTCCCTCCTCTCCTGCAGCTTCCCGACTCTGGCTGGCTGCTGTTTTGAAACCGGCTGCTTGGCCTGATCCACGATCCAGCAGTGCTTTGGGGATGACAGGTGGAGGGAAATGCAGAGAAACCTGTTTCAGCGACAACCCTAACTAAACTGGTTTCACCGACACGATTTCCACTTATGCGAGATTATACTGCTCTTAGGGCTGGCGGTTGCAGTAGGCGCATTCAGCAGTATTTGGAACAGAGTCCAGCCAGCCGAGATAGATAGGCAGCTTGTTTATAGCAAAAAAGTAGGCGCTACGCTAGCCCTGAAACAATACGCTTGAAAACGTGTGCAAAGATGGCGAGGGAGCCCTCTGCACACCGCCCTCCCCCTCCAGAGGGGTCAGAGATTGACACACAAACCCACAGATATTGGGGGCCCAGGCCCAGCCCAAGACCTCCTGGCTCCAGAGGCGGCCTGTCACACACACACCCAGCCTCTGAATGGGAAAAAGAAGAGGGGGACAGAGTGGAAGAGGAAGTGGGGAGGGGAGGGAGGGGACTGCGTTTCAGAATGTGAAGCAGCCACATCCAGGTCAGCAATCTTATAGGTAAAAAGGTAAAGGTGACCCCTGACAATTAGGTCCAGTCGTGTCCGACTCTAGGGTGTGGTGCTCAACCCCATTTCAAAGCTGAAGAGCCAGCGTTGTCCAAAGACACCTCCGTGGTCATGTGGCCGGCGTGACTCTCCTTGCCGCAGCGCGTAGCATGCGGCTGGAACACGGAATGCTGTTTACCTTATCTACTCGCATTAACATGCTTTGGAACTGCTAGGTTGGCAGGAGCTGGCCAAGCAACGAGAGCTCACCCCGTCGCGGATTCGAACTGCCGACCTTTCAATCGACAGCTCATGGTTCAGCGGTTTAACCCACTGCGCCATCCGCTGGCCTTTCCAGCAATCTTATAGGGCCAGCTAAAATTTAATTAGCCCCTTAGTCTCACCGGACAAGCTGCTAGCTGCAATTCTACTCCCTGGCCATCTTGCAGTGGTGGCGCTAAAGTACCATAGAGACAGGAAGAGTTGCTTCCCCTTTGGTGAGCTGTCCCCAGAGGGCAAACACACCTGGGTCAAGGTATGAGCTTTTGCCGATTAATTGATCGATTATATGGCATTAGAAAGAGAAAGCAGTTCACACTCTGATCTTGGGTGAGGCACCTCTGCATCACAGCAAGCATCATCTTAGAAGAGGCATCCCCCCCCCCCATTCACATTGGAAGGAATGCTTCTTCTCAGATGGCATTTTCCACCAAAGGTTTTGATAAGAACTCGTATTGAGAATATTTTTTTAAAAATTAAAATCTGCCCCTCAATGCCCTGTGCTCCTTGGGTAAGGGGTTTAATCCCACCCCACCAGCAAATACGTTTTGATGTTTCCAAGCACAGACTCTACGCGTCCAACATGACCCTTTTCTGCATGCAGCCATGGAGGACACTACTGAACGCCGCCTGAGTCCACTGGTCCGGTGGTACATCTATGCTATTCATGGCTATTTCTGCGAGATCCTGTTCACAGCCATCGTCTTGGACCAGGACTGGACGTTCCAGGGGGCCACCAGCGTCTGGTCCCTCTT
This sequence comes from Plestiodon gilberti rubricaudatus, assembly GCA_026170595.1. Classification (NCBI taxonomy): domain Eukaryota; kingdom Metazoa; phylum Chordata; class Lepidosauria; order Squamata; family Scincidae; genus Plestiodon; species Plestiodon gilberti. The sequence continues at coordinate 11,753,828 of JANXHW010000011.1, forward strand.
CGCCTACGGGACCTGCAGCTTCATCTTAGAACACCTCTACCTCCAGCTGCGGGGCCAGTATTGCCTGCTGACCCGCTGCGTCCTCTACACCCTCTGCATTTACCTCTGGGAGTTCTCCACGGGCTTCGTCCTGCGCTGCTTTGGCGCCTGCCCCTGGGACTACAGCGGGTTCCGCTACAACATCCTGGGCCTGGTGACCTTGGAGTACTGCCTCTTCTGGTTCGTGGGCTCCCTCCTGCTGGAGAGGCTGGTCATCCGCAACGCCCTCCGGCTCCGGCTGGACGAGGCCTCGGAGCCCCAGGGGAGGCGCTTCCCCAGGTTTGAGCTGAAAGACAACTGACCTGGGCAGGATCCGGGAGGAGGACAAGCAGCGTTGGGAGCAGCTGGGCGCCACTCATCGGCTCCTCTCGAGTCCATCCTGTTCCTGGAACAGCTCCCTGCTTGGTTTGGGATACGGGCACAGCTGGAACATCTGCCAGCTACGAACCACAGTGGAGCAATGAACAGGACGTTGGCCTTTGTTTGGGAGATATGGCTTCGAATCTCCACTAGGCAGTGAGCCGGCTGGGGGATCTTGGGCGAGTCGGCTGCTGCTCCCTTGAGCCTTGTGGAGTGTCGGTTGGGCAAAGGGAGCTTTTTAATAACCTTCCGGGTTTAATTTGCCAGGCTTTTGAGGGCGGCTTGGCGTTGCCTTTCTGGGCAGCTCACGTTCCCTCTTACATCCACTGCCTTGCGACTTTTTTTGCATGCAAAGAGCAATATTTCCATATAGCCGAGAGGCCAGGCAGAATCGAGGTTGCGCTGTTATGATCTTTGGTGGGGAAACCAGAATTCAAGGAAGTTGAAACGCATCTGGTAAAGAGAGACAAACCACCAGAAGGGGGAGCCAAGGCAATTCTCTAAGTCCAGAGCTCTCACTTGGGGCAACCCTGGTCTGCAGCTGCAGCAGGATAATCAGCCCCAGTGACACAGAGTTCACTTACTTTACTCGTCTCCAGCACCCCATTTCATGCCCCGAGATGATGGGGGACTGCACAAACAGGTTTCATCCTTTGCTGCAGAGCTCTCTTCATCTGGGCCAGAGAGGGTCACACCTCCTTAATTAAAGGTTGACAACATGATGCCAGGACAATACACTCCTGCCCACGTTTCACCCCTAGCTCCTGAGCACATGCAGATTACTGTGTGCTTCACCACAGCTCCCATTCTTGCATAAGAAGCGGATTGTGCGTGCGCGCACACACACCAAGTCACTCTACGTGCTGTCTAGGCCCGAACTGCCAATTCTTCAAATCCACAGCAGATGCGGGGGGGGGGGGAGTTCTCAGCCATCCAACTTGGAGGCCCTCCCCTCCTTTAACAACAACAAAAGGCTTTTTTAAAAAAAAAGGAGAAAAGAAAAAGCAGGCCAGCTCCTGGGATGTCTTGCAAGGCTGCCCACCCAGTCCCCCTCCCCCACCCCATTGCATAATTTCATGGGAACAGTCAAACCCCACAAAGCTCCACAGGCAGCCTGGGAGAGGAGGGGTTAAACACAGCAGCCCATCCCTCCACCCTCCCCTGCCCCAGACAACTTATCCCCTTAAGCAGGGCTTGGGGGAACTCTGCAAGGACAAACAGTGGCTGTTTGGGAAGGTCAAAACAGCACCTCCCTTTATGGATGAGCCGTGATAGGCAGGAGGGGGTACTTTGCGATCATCCAGCTTGACCCCTCCCTGCAGTAGTCAGCCATGCCGTTTCAAATGCTCAAAGGTCACCCACACCGCTTCCGTTCCACAGGTTTTCTACATCTGTGACACCATGAGTAGAAGAGATTCAGAGCACTTCCTGTACTGCACATGCCCCAGGCGTCACGCTAAAGAGGTTTGTTTGAAATTATACCCCATTTCACAGGGTACCTGCAACTTTCCCCCTTCCTCGGGGTTCTGCAGGGACCTCTTGGGTTTTTTAGGCGCCTCAGGGCAAAAGGTGTCAGCTTGTACCCTCTGGGCATCTGCACTTGCATATGTTCATTTTTGATGAGGTGGCAAGCTTATTTGTCCCAGCCTCAGTTGCACATCTATAAAATGGGTACAGGAGTTTTGCAGTACTTGCTGCAAAGACACAAGGAAAAAATAATAGGGACCGAGTGAGAAGCACATGCACCCATCCATAAACAGTCCTGCCAGTTATTCACCTAATTGCATCAATTATCCAATAACTACTAGGGTTCAGAGTTGGGGTGAGAGGGATTTTAATTAAAATTACAAGAATGTTTAAGTGAGACAACTACTAGAAAAGAAACATTATTACAGTTGGACCAAGATGAAATAGACACAAACCCATTTAAAATATACTTAGCTTTGAAATCCATTAACAAAGAGACACAGCTATAAATAAAGACAAGACCAGCAATAAGTTAATACAGAATATTTTTCCCACCACAGCAAATTAAGGCAGATGTTGGCTTTTTTGTTTTAAAGTAACCTACTAAACTAAGAACAGTTCATACACTTCTATTAAAAGAAAAAATTGGTTCCAAATATCAGAAATAAAGTTTGATTTTTTTTTAAAAAAAGACAATAAATAGCTTACAATATATTAAGGATTCAGGCTGGAATGTTGCAGAACTACTTTTGAAAAAGATTCAAGTCCACACAATTTCACTCAGAAGTTCCTAAGGGGCAATATAGGATCATAGAGTTGGAAGAGACCCAACCCCTTGGGGGTCAGACTAGATGACCTTGTGGGTCATCATGACCTGTGTATTTATGACCCCACGGACCTGTGTATTTATGTTGCTTGGGGAGCATCCACATGATCATTATTCTGACACCACAAGCTACTTGCACGGTTCTTTCCACATTCAGAGGAGGAGTTAAAATATATAGATCTACCGGGATGTCTGCTCCCCTCCCTGCACTATACAATACGCAATGTCCTGAAGCATTCTTTAATGTGTGTGAATTCTCAGAAAGTCTAAGGTTCCTTGACACACATTCTGTATCCATCACACCAAAATTCAGAGGAGACTTGATCACTGGAAAAAAATAATCAGCACCAAATTAAGGTGTACATTCACATACACATATGCACAAAAACACAGCGAGGTACAAGGTAGTCTCTCTCGCTACCACAAACGTCTTGCACCCCTCACTAATGTGTGCATATAGGACTTGGAATTCTTCTCTGAAAGCCTTCATCTCGCTCCCAAAATACATGCAACGTCATCTTAACCTGCAAAGTTAGCAAGGTATGATTTAAAAAAAAAAAGAGGAAGAATTCCCTGAAAAGTAACACTTTCTTCTAAACAACTGAAGAGAATTTCTTTAAGAAAAAAGCACTGGGTGATAATTCAGCCCCAACAATGAAAGAGAAGCACCAGTATCCCACATAAGAGGCTACTGGGGCCCAGGTGGTACAGCTGGCTGTCAAGATGGATGTGGAATAAGGAGATGAGGCCGATTAATGCTGGAGACAGACAGCTGAAAGAACCACCAAAGCTTATGGTGCAAACACGACTCACCCCAGGCCCGCTCTCACTGGGCTGGTCTTTCGCCTTTCCAAACTCTGCAATACCTTTTTGGCATAATAAATAAGGTCTACAGAAACACCTCGTGGGGAAGGCAACGAGTTTCAGAAAGCCGACAGGTGGCTTGAAAAGACTCGAGGCTGTTGCCAGACACTCTCTTCCAAGGTTTGCAACCCCATCAGCAAAGCCCTAGAACTCCAGATTGCTGGAGGGTGCGATGGCTGCTGTCTCCAAGTCATACACTTGCCCCCACCAGACCCAGAAAAGGCCCAAGAGTCTTATTTCCATTACAAAACAGCCAGACACGATTAAAAAAGGCTCCAGATTCACTCCCCTGCCCTGCTGCTAGGAGAGACCCTCATGGTCGACCACCCTCAACTGCCAAAGCCCCCACAAGCAGCCCAGCTTAGCCTCCCACCCTCTTCCGCCTGGATAGTGGCCTCCAGAAGATTCTAACAGCAGCAGCAGCAGCCGCCCCCTCGCCCCCCCATTAAGTAGCACTTGGGTGTTTGGCCTGAGAAAATACAGCCCCCCCCCCCGTTAACACAATCTCCACCCCCCCCCTTCAGTCAAGACTGGAAACCACCCTCAGCAGTTCACAGGGTACCCAGACATTCAGAAATATCCCATCAGGTGGAATATAGACATTCTTTCCTATAGCAAGACGCAACAGGGAATTCCAAGCCTCTGTATTCATCCTGTCATTCCATTAAAAAAAAAAAAAAAGGCCTTGGACCTCTGGTCACTTCCTATTTCTCTCTCCCTAGTCTTAGGAAAGATGTTGGCAGAAAAACTTCGGTCAGTTTCCATTTCTCCTTTGTCAGTTACGCTTTCCTGCTGGCTGGCCTGCAGAGGAAACCATCCAACACCAACTTTGGTTGCCCCATCATCCAGCTAAGAGATTCTCACATGAAACCTTGCTAGATATGCCAGATTTGTTCCTTTGTTTCAGGCTTTTACTAAAGCATTTTTTTAATTGAAAAAGCAGATGTTGCACCCTTAAAAAGACAAGGGCGAGGGGGGACAGAAATTTCTTTCCTTCTCCTGGAAAAGTGTGTAGGCCTGACGTCCACAGGTGAGTTTGGCCCTCCTGGTCCAAACTCAACAGAAGGAAGAACCAGGAGTCTGAGGAGTCCAAAACACCTTTACAAAGAAAGAACAAAACGGTTCAGCGTCTCAAGGGCTTCTCTCGGCAATTCGCCCCCCCCCCCAGTCTAGACCAGCCTGGTTGGAGGGCTGGCATCCGAGACTCTTGGGCAGGGTGGGGCAGTTGCCTCAGGCAGCAGAGGGCGGGGGGGAGCTCTTCCTCTGTTGCTCTTCCTCCAACAGCAAGGCGGACACAGCAAGACCAGTCTCCTCCTCACTTCCTCCTCAGGCCCTTTTCAAGGAAGAGCAGCAGAGACACCCGATTATCCTCGCCCCTCTGCAGGACAATTGGGCAACCAGCTTTCCCCAGGGTGGGGAACATCCCTCCCCAGCTGCAACTTGGGATAGAGCCGTCTTCTCATCCCTCAGGTGGAGAACAAACTGGCAGCGGGAGGTGGGGGGGGAAGTGTCCCAGATGCAGGAATTGGAGATGGGTCTATGTTTTCAAAGACCTCGCTGCTGCTCAACAGCGTATCAGGTGAGGTCGCCAGGAAGACTCCAGTTGGCCTCTCGCCTCCTGCTTGTGACGCGGTTGCTCTGGCTGGAGGCGGAGGGGAAAGTGGTCTGAGCGAGGGTTCGCTTCTCAGGGGCAGGCAGGCTTCCTTTTGTCTCGCTGTCACTGCGTGTCAAGAGGTTCTGCAGGTTTTTGCAGTGCCGGCAGAGCCTGCTGCACCTGTGCAATAAAGGCAAGGCAGACACACCATGAAGAACCATCCCTCCCTCTTTCAAACCGCTGCGAACGGTGCGGTCAGTCGTCCGAGACGGACAGGCGGCTGAAGATGGGCAGCCGGTGACCCAGGGAAGCCAGACCTGACGATTCGGAGCCGCTGCTGCTGCCGGAGCTACCAGAGTCCTCCTGGTCCGAGAGGGAATCGGCCGAGAGGCTCTTCTGGAGCATCAGGAGGCCAGGGAAGGCGAACGGGCCAGTCTTGCCGGGGCAGAGGGAGCAGCCCAGAGGGGGCTGGCCGAGGGGGTCACACGGGAAGAAGGCTTCTGGGAGGTGGAGGCTGCGAGAGGCTGGCAGAGGGGGCGAGGCGGCGGTCAGGGGCTCCGCAGCATAACCCCCTGAGCTGAGGCTGTGGCGGAGTAGCTGGGCTTGCGGCGGCAGGCGGCGCTCCTCGGCGTTGTGGATGAAGTGGCAGCGAGCGCCATAGGGGCAGATGCCCGAGGTGTGGAAGGTGCGGCAGGGCTCCGTCTTGTACTTGGGGTGGCGGCTGAGGCCCCGCAGCTCCCCCGCGCCATGAGCAAACTGGCACTTGGCCCCATACTTGCATGTCCCGCTTTCCTCAAAGGTGCGGCAGAGCTCCGTCTTGTAGCGCGAGGAGATGGCGGCCTTGGCCTCGCTGCTGCGGCAGCAGCCCTCGATCAGGCTCACGGAGCGGTCCGCCCGGAAGGGGATGCGCTGCAGGCTGGTGCGGGGCAGTTCCGGGTCCCGGCACCACTGCGCTCCCGGAAGGAGCCACGCCGGGTTGCTCCCGTCGTCGCCTGCAGCCTGGGGGGAGACCACATCTTCAGGCCCACCGGCCCCGGAGGCCGACAGGGCAATGGGGCAGGCAGAGATGGTGCGCTGGAATCCAGGGGGGCTCCTCGCCTCCCTCCTCCGGACCTCAGTCACACTCAGGCTCAGAAAGGTCTACAAGGAACAGGGAAGGGGAGAAGACAGGTGAATTCCTCTTTTTTTTTTTTTAACCAAGGAGGGTGAAGATATCCATCAATAACCAATAGTTCTCGTTCACCAGCTAGTTTACTAGAAGCAAAAAAACAAACCAAAGGTGCAGCCAGCCAAGTTCTCCGCTTCAAAGTGGGAGTCTGGCCATTTGGGAGATGCCGCCTCTGGGGCAGACCCATCGTCCTTAGACCCTCTGACCCCCCCTGTGAAAAGCTGGCCTGGCTGGTCTCCAACCAAGGCTTCCAACTGGAACAGGTGAATTGGAACTGGGACATACAAAAGCATCTGGCATGATTCCCCCCCCCCCCCCCGGTTTTTTCACATGCAGATCTTCAGGCAGTCCCTGAAGTCTCCAGCCCAGCCACAATCTTCCAATATCTCTTTGCATTCAAAAGGCCCTTGAAGCCATTGACCTCCAGCGAGCAGAAATTCTCTCTTGCTAAGTGGTCCAGGGGGGCCGGGATTTGCAGGCTGCCTGGCCCTCCCCCACGGACCCATCCCTGCTCAGCCCAGCATGACCCCTTGGCAGCCAAACGTCTGAGCTGAGGCTCAAGGCTCTGGGGTCTCCGGCTCCTCATCCCATTCCCAGGAGATCCGTATGGTCCTCAGTGGGCTGATGGCGGGACACCTGGCTTGGAAGCATCGCCCCTGTGCCTCCCACATGGCTCTTCAACCGGCCTCCTCATATACACCCTCCACCCCTGTCTGCTGCGGGTCAGAATTTGAACTCCCTCCCTGAAATCCTGGGCGGTATATGTTCATAGCTTCTCTCCCCCCAACACATTGATGATGCTAAGTAAGTGTCTTGCGGTTTATAGCAGGCGAGGAAGGAGGGTAAGTTAAGTATGAAGACTTGCATGAGTGACACATGTGTGCGTGTGTGTGCGCATGCACGCACATGCACACAAATCAACTGGCATCTAGAGCCCCCGCAACCGCCATCGAAGGCAAGAGGTACGGAGAAGAGTGACACTCTCGGAGTTGGAAGGTACTGCTGGTCAGTGGCCAGTTTACAGAGCCGGAGCAGACATGCTGAAACCACTTACTGGCCAGGCACAGCAGCCAGCAAACTAGGGAATAGTCTGCCCAGCAGGGGCGCCTGCTACTTCTGTGTAGGGCCGCGTTGTCATGCAACACCATTTGGTCTTCCCATGAGCAGGTAAGGACTGCAGATGGAACAAACTGCAGACATTGCCCAGGTGGGGCTGGAGTCCTGGCTTTACCCCACAGGGGACCATATGCTACAGGTCAATACTCTGGTTGCCAGGGAAACAGACAGACAGCAGAACACAAAGGGAGCAGCAGCACCCCCCACCCCTCCTCATTGCCAATTTTGATGGAAATTTCCACACTTCATTCTGAATACCAACACATGCGGAGCCCACAACCCCCACCCCAAACACAGGAGACCACAAGAACTTCCTCTGTTGCTAATATTTCCTGTACGTTAAGAGCGCCGATTAGCTGCAAGATAAAGTTGTGTGTTTTGTTGAGTCTTTGAAACCAAGGCCTTTGTTTTCATGGCAGCTCTGACTTAATTTTGTGCTCAGCTCAGGAAAAAGAAGGCAAAGCTGTCCACAACAGGCTCCAAGACCGAGGAAACCACCACCAACACATACACAACAACCCTCTCTGCTTGCATGCCTGAGGACAAGCGGGGGGGGGGGGGCTACTGCATCACAAACGTTATCACACAGCTGACATCCAGGGGCTCTTATATTTCTAATTAGAAGCTGTGCCAAAGTTGGTTTTTTAATGTTTCATCCACACAATGAACATCAACCATTTTCTAATGATAAAAAGGGCTGTGATCTCTAGTAACCGGCTTAAGGAGGAAACCAATGAAATGTTAGACCAAGAACGGATCATTTCTGGGGGGGGGGGGGGTGTACCATGGTGGTCCAGTGGCCAGAAGTGTATTTTGCTTCACAAACTGCTCTTAGTATCTGTTTACCACTTTGGAACGTTCAAAGCCCTTGCCATTAGTTTTCGATCCTTAGAACAGCCCTATAGAGCAGGGGTGGCCAACCTTTCCACAGGAATGCTCCTGGCCCTTTAACGGTTGTATAGGTGAGGACATTTCAGCAGGTGCAGCTGCTTTAGCAGCACCATCAGCACTTGCAGCTGCCACAATTCTGTCTTCTACACAACTCTTAAAAACGCAGAGGCCCTCATGGTGGAAGGTTGGCCACCCCTGCTATAGAGTAGGCCAGCACAATTACCCTCCTACTACTGCAGATGTGGGGCTATGGGTGAAGGAGAAATGACTGTACCAAGGGCCAGCTGGTGGGAGGCCTCAAGGACATAGCAGCTTTCCAATTCCTAGTAAATGCGTATAGCGTTGCAGCCTAAGCCTCACCGAACACAATGGGACTCCCTCCTGAGTAAGCACGCACAGGATCACGCCCTCCGCCACCCCAACTTACACGTGGCCAAGCCCCATGCCACACTAGGCACTCGCGCACTGCAAGGGCTTCCCGGATTCGATGCACGCGCAGAGCATGACCTACAAACGTGCAGGTTTACCGAGTGCCTGCAGAACAGAGATGTCACACCGCAGTGTGGAATCTCTCTTGCTCACCATTTGAACAGCATTTTTCCTCAGCCTCATTAAGCGGGCCAAACGGTTTTGCCAGAGGTGGAGTTAAGAAGGGCTGCTGGGGCCAGAGAGAACCACTCTGCGTCAGAGAGAGAGGCTGCCTCTCCGTGGTAGAACTGCTGGTCTCCGACACCTCCACGGAAGTAGCTTTGGATAGTGGGGGATAGGAAAGGCTCTTTAGCCTGAAGAACTCGGAGAGCCACAGCCAGCAAGGTGGATGGAACTAAGAGCCCAAGAGATCGAATCAACAGAAAGGGTGTCCATCTGGTCCCATCCAGGCCTCAGGTCACCTGCTGACCACCATGGACACACACACACACACACACACACACACACCTGCTTTGAGTGGAAGCTTGCTTGAACAGCACAGCAGCATCATCTCCAGACGCATTCACACGTACCTGCTTACCACTCAACAACCAGAGACCTGCTTGTGTGAATGGGCCATCACCGATAAACCACCACACACACAGCCCTATCACCTCACACGTCCTCTGGCCTTATGTCTGTCAAGTGAGGCAGTCCACACATGCACCTGAGCCATCCAGTGTCAACCATCTAGTTAAGCCCCTGCATGTGTGAACAGGTCCCAAGGAGTAAATGCAAACCTGGGGGGGAAGCTTCCACTAGGACAGCCTCTTTTGAACTCGGGACACCTGCAGCAAGAGGAACTGCATCCCTCCTTCCCTGTTTCTGTCCTGTATCTGTACAGGCCAAATCATTAAGAAGTCGGTAGGAGAGAAACACAGTCCTGTCCTGGGCTCCACTGGAAAGCAGAGCCGCCTGGTTTCAAGCCCAGGTTCCAGCCCTGGAACAAAAGGGCTCTAAAGAGCATGTGCAGAGTGCCTTTCCCTCAAGCTCCTGTCCTCAGCCAGTTTCCGACGTCCAGGTTTGGAGGCCAGGCTTCCAGGTTGGTTGTGCATTAGCCTGGGAACTGGCCCCCAGGAGTCCAGCTGTGAGTGAACACAGACAGAAACCAGACAGATATAACCGCCACTGGAGTTTCACAACTGAGATGAATGAAGCCCAGTTTCATTCATCACCCACCTGCCTTCAGGCCCCCACCTGCCATGCCACCACCAAACACTTTCAAAATGTCAGGGGCTCGCCAGCAGCAACCCACGTGGCATCCAGGCCTCCTGGGAGCCAGAGGCCTTGCGTGGGAACCCCACGAGCCGAGAAACAGCAGCCCCCCCGTCTTAAGCACTCCTCCAGAAACCCTCCTGTTTACAAGCCCCAGATGTGCTCAGGGCAGGACCCGGGCCCCACATCTCCACGGCTTTCAGAGGGAGGGAGGTTTCCTAAACCAGTGGAGGCCCCATTTTACTACTCAACGTTTTGCAACAGTAAGCGGCAAGTGAACTTCAAAGTCCGCCCCCCCCAGCAGAAAGGGGTTCTCGCCGCACCCCCCCCCCGCATTCTTCCGATGATAAAGGAAAATACTTCCAAGCTTTTTCTTTGGGCGGGAGGAAAACGGTTTGCATAGGAATTCAAGACGCACATAAGCGAGCTTCGTCTTACTTCGGCCAATGGCCATGGGGAAGTTTAGTCCACCACTTGGCCCTCCCCACACGAGGCTGCCTCGTCCTTTCGCTGCAGCCCACCTGGTGGTGCTTACCTTGCACAGAGCATCATCTAGCTCTGCAAAAGGACTGAGGAAGTCGGAGGGCATCTTTCTTTCCTGCCAAAGTTTGCGCCTGGACCGCTCGCGCACCCGCCCTCTCCTCTCTTTCCCATGGGGGACTCCTGATGAAAGCCGAAAGCCTTCATGCAGGGCTTTAAATACCTTCTGTTCCCAACTCCAGAGACTTTGGGGGGCCCGCCTTCTGGTGCAAGGTGGGCGTGGTCACCCGAGATGGGCGGGGCCAGAGCTGCAAGGAGGTGGCAGCGACGAGGCGAAGAGAGCAAAGTTCAGTAAAAGAAACCGAGCAGAGGAAAAGGTGTCTTATATGAAAAGCGGACTATGCAGCCTTTTGAGTTGCACAGAATTCTTCAACAGGCAGACTAGATTGGCTGCTATACAGAGGGAAAGATGTGGGGTTACATATCTGTAATTTCACATGAATAAAATCTGATGTTGAAAAATAGGTTTATTTTGACATCTTTATTATTACTTTCTCTCTTCAAACACGTATTAATTATACAAATGTAAGAACAAGGGGGGGGGGTTGTTGTTGTCCAGTCCGTTTATTTGCAGAGGGAAGCCACTACTACACAGGGTGCTCCCAGTGTGGCAAACTGTATGGAGGTGAGCTGTGTGTGCGCACACCCAACTTGTCTCTGCTTGGGCCGGTGTGGAGAAGAAGCGGGGAGTGGGTATTCTTTGCCCTTGAGTACAGGACGGGCATCGCTGCACTAGGATTCCTGGGTCCTAAGTTGGAAGAGGCAGCTATTAAGGGGTTAATGTCTGGGAGTGGGAGGACAGGTGCCTGACTGGTCCTCTTCTAGCCCTGAGTGGAAGCCAGAACTCAATTGCCGCCGCCCCCCCCAGGACCAGGAGCGCAGCCTAGTAGTTACAGCAAACAACAGCCAAATGTTAGAAATCCCAAGTTCAGTTTCCTGCTAGTAATTTGACAGGGAAGTTCTGTTCCTAGGTTTTGTTCCTAGGAGAATAGCCTAAGCCACGCCACCCCCATAGATGTCCCTGATCCTCTGTCTGGCCTGAGCCTGACAGTCAGAAATTAGTCAGGTGAAACTAGCGCAGCCCTTGGCTTGCTTAAGAAAGGGGGGGGGCTCACCCACATTCCCAGCTGTGCAGCCAAACAGTCTCGGGCAGGTATGAAGTTCCGAGGGCTCTGTGACCCAGTGGTGTAAACTCCCCTTTGGTGTTGGAGCCATTCCGGCAGCGACAGGGGAGTGTCCTGCGTGTTGCTGTTGCTGCCAGAATGGCTCCAACAGCAAGGGGGAGGGGGCGCCCGCTGACTCCGGTGTAACGGAGTCTTGCAGAACTACTTGCCTCCGCTCCAGTCTAGTTACACCACTGCTGTGACCACCACTGTGTTGGAAAGTTCCAGGGGAAGGGACCAGAAGGAGGTTTCCGACATGGGTTCAAGAGTGGGGGGGGCAGAGTCCGTGGTCGGAGCAGAGACACCTCCCCCGAGGTTCTATTTGGAGCTCTGGAGAGGAAGAAGAGGCATTTCGAGCGGTCGCTCTGCGCCCCTTTGCAGTCTCCCCCCCCCCCCCCTCACTCTCACATTTTCCCCTTGTGGCTAACAGTCATTGTGTCTTTATCCACCCCGCAGTGACACCGGCCGGCCCAGAGGTGAAGTTGTATCATGCGCTAACGGCTGTGCAGCATCGCGCTCTTCCTGTGGGGAGGGTTGCGCGTTGCCACCCATGTGCGAACTCAAGCGCACAGACATCCGGCGGCGGCGGCGCTTCTGCTCACACAGGGGGGGGGGCTGCCTGCACGCTGCTCCCCACCCCTCCCTCCAACACCACACACAGACACTTGAGACCAGCTCCTCTCTCGCTCGCTCCAGCTTACTTGACCCCCATACAACAAATCTATGGGGCAGTCACCTCTGGGAGACTGTGAGCAGATCTGGGCATCATCCCATCTCACCAAAGACATCGTCGCGGAGCTGGAAAAGATGCAGAAACGGGCCATTGAGAATGATGCCCAGCAGGGCCTGAATCGCTTTGCCTGCTCTGAGGAAAAAGACCGACACGTCCCACATGCTTCAATGTGTGAAAATGTGTGGTTGCCTGGGGGGGGGGGGGAGCGCTAGAAGTTTAGAAAATGATGTGCAGCGTGGAAAAACTGGGGAGCGAGAGAAGGTTTTCTCTTCCTCATATAATATTATAACTTGGGGCCAACCACTGAAATGGATTGCAGGAGATTCAAGAGGACCCCAAATAATGTCTCCCTTTTGGGGCTGGTTCCCCCCCCCAAAGAGGAAAGTTAGGGTGGCCCCTAATGAAATCTACAAGCCCTACTTCTTCCAGATGTGCATATAAACGGGCAGGCATCAACAATTCAACACACAGATCGTTTCTTCACATCTTCAGCCGCCCTCTTTGGCACAACCCCGTCGTCGTCCCCAGACCCTGGCCGACCCACCCCACACGAGATCCAGCGCGGAGGCGAGCGAGCGTAGGTGCCTCACCTCCAAGCGCTGACTGACGTGTAAACACAGTAAATGCATTTACTCCTGCTTTCGCTTCTCTTCCCTCCCTCTGTGGTCACTCCTTGCTTTGTAAGCTCCTTGGGGCAGCGACTTGCACACACACCCTCTCTCACATGCCTGCCATGCACAGTGCTGGTTCTGTTGTATAAATGTACAAACGTGAATGTCGGCTGCTAAAATCAACGGTTTCAGCCGATCGAGAAAAAGACCTTCTGCAAAAACACGGCATGACTAGTACACGGGGAAGGGGGGGGGGGGGACCTGGGATGATGATGATGATGGAAGCATCGCATGTCCCAGCATGTCCTTCCCGTACACTTCTGTACATTGAAGAAGAGACAGCTGCTCCCCTCTGCTGCCCCCCCTTCCTCCCCCCACATCCCTTTAGAAGTAGCTACAATAAGGCCTTTAACAGACTCTAGCTCAGCGGTTGCCCAGGGAACCGATGGCTGTTGCTACGAGGTCATGGGGGGGGGGGGCTGGGTGTTCTTTTGTAGATTGCTAAGGACATATGGGGCCAAACCCTCCTTGGCTTGTCTGCCCCTAATCTCTATGAAATGGGGAAGGGGGGGGGAGGCCTTTTCACACTGGAGTAATCCACCCCTCTCTCTGCCCCACCATCCGCTCCTTCTCTCCCCCCCCCGTCACAGATGGTAAATTCCAGCATCTTTTCCAGAGTCTTTTTTTTTCTAAGACCCATTTCATCTCTCCTTCAGAGACCATCGTTCCCAGGGTCTCTCCCCCCCCTCCAAACAAAAAATCTTGGGATTTTAAGTACTGCTGAGATCCTGATTTTCTGGGGGGGGGGGGATAAAAGAAATGTGTTGTTACACTCTTGACCTACAAGGAAAACATGGATCCCAAAATATAGTTCTTAAACCATGGTTCTTCCTTTTAAAAATTGTTCTTTTTTTTTAAAAAGTGTTTTTGAGTTGCATGGAATCCACCTTCAAGCATGAGAGGGTTTTTTTTTCTGTGCAAAGAATCTTCCTGTGTCATCTGAAGGCTGACAATCCTATCTTATTATGGACACAATGGATCCACTATAAAGTATCTCACTGGAACCACCCTGCTGCTGGGCCTTACCACCTGGCCCTTGCGATTTTCAGATGCTACAATTGGATGGAGATTGGAGGGAAGGGAAATGCAAAACAAACAAACAAACAAACAAACAAACAAACAAAAAACCCAATCCCAGGATCTGTCCTGAATGCCAGGGGTCAGGCCTGACATGGGTGGAGAGAGTAGTAACCATAAGGCAGTAAGCTGTGCTCCTGTGCACACACAGAGAGCATTCCTGTCATCACGGAGGCATCAAGCAGAGGCTGGGGATTCCAAGCCAGAAGGGTGTGGCTGGCAGACCAACTCCCCCGGCCCCCCCCCATCTTTCTGGGAACTCAACTACACAACACCAGCTGTGAGTGAACCGTCAGGACTACCAGGGATGCCCGTATTCTGCCTGCTGTGCAGCTGTTAACAGCGTCTTATTTATTTTATTTTATTTATTTTAAAGAGTTATATGTCGCTTTTGCTGGAGCTCAAAGCGATGTACAATATAGGACACAGCACAGCCTCTGCCTGAAGCAACGAGGGAAGGGAACCCCATCAGGCTGCGAAAGCACAACTGGGCCTCTGGCGTGTGGGTAGCGTTGCCGCCGGCCCTCCCTCCAGGATCCCCTTGGCGTCTCAAGGAATCAGCGTCGATCTCCAGGCAACCACTGAAAGCAACTCTGGAGATTTGAGCAGGTCTCCCTCCTGGCTTGATGACGGTCATTATTTGTGCTGGAAACAACCACTCTCCAGGTACAGCTCCGACCCTCGTCTGGGGGGGGGGGGGCTACAGGGATTCTCTTTGGGGTCTGTGCCATTGCCAAGAAATGGAGCTTTGCAGCCTCCTGAATTCCTCCTGCTTCAGGGAACCAACTGGGGTCTTGGCGCTTTTTAGTGAACTAACACATGATGCTGCCAACATCACCTCCACTTCAAATGGAAACAGGTAGAGAGCAAGATAGGAGGAGGGGAAGTTTCTCTGAGCAGAGGAAAAGCAACGACGCTGGAGGGAGGCGAGCCAGGCGAGAGGCTGGCTCCGCTGCCCCAGGTGTCTCCTGTGGGCATATCCCACGAAACAGCAGTTGGGCTGTGTGGCTTTTGCAAGAACCACGAAAGGGCCGTTTGGTTCGGTCACCCAGTCAGTTCATGTTCCTTGGAGCAGGAAACACAGAGTCGACAGGCAGGCAGGCAGCCCACCCGCTCCAGACCGCTTGTGGCGGGCGCCGCCAAGGATGCTGCTTTGCGCAGAGTCAGCCTCTCGGCCATCTGGCCCACGACGGCCAGATGGCCGAGAGAGGCCCACGACGGCCACGACGGACCGGCAGGCGCTCTGCAGAGTCTCAGGCATGGCCGCCGGGTCTTCCTGTAGCTGGAGAGCCTCCTTAGCTGGCAAGGCCGGCGGGGACTGGAACCAGGACAGACCTTCTGCAGGCCAAGGGGGCTCCTGGCCACTGACTCAGCCCCAGGCTGCCCCTGCCGACCGGAGCCCGTTCGTGGCAAGCTGCCCGCTTCCTTCCTGGGAAGAGCAAAGGAGAAATTTCTCAGGCACTTTGTGCAGCTGACCAGGGGGCTCTTGTTCACAGAAACCTTCTGCTACAAAAGACAGACGGACCTGGGTACCCCCTGGACGCACAAAGCTACGCTTGAAACTCTGTTCTGGGCCACGGCCTCGCTCTAGAACCTGTTATCAATCAATGCCAGGAACAAGTGAAGGAAGTTACAAGAAAGGCAACAGTGTCTCTGAGCGTATGCAGAAAACCATCTCCAGTCTGTCTGCCTCTGTCCTGCACTTAATGTCCACCCCTCGTTACCACACTGACCCACTGTCTCGGTTGTTGCTTGGCCCATCTTTCTGTGGCCTCCTCCCGCCCTTGAGATTCAGATTAAAACTCCGGGGGGGGGGCATGGATCTCTCTTGCTTATCTGAAGTGCCAAGTGTATTGACCCTGCAATGTTGCCATCATGGGGGGGGGGCTGGACCTCCAGGTTGGGTGATGTGGGACATTGGAACACCCTTTTGGGACTTGTTTACACATCTAAGGAGTGAACCAGAGATTGGCATGAGCTGAAAGGGGGTCAGCAGCCTCTGGCCCCCCGCTTGCCTCCCATTCTTCCCAGGGATAGTGATCTCTAGTGGGCAGAGGTGGCTTTCAAAAAAGGATTGCCTTCATGGGAGGGGAGCTCTATCAACAGCAAGGAGGCGTGAAAGCAAAGTGGAACCTCTATGTATAGAACCAGTCTACCTGGCTACCCTGCGTGTGATGTGAGCGCCTGGTTGGCCGCTGCCGGAAGCAGGATGTGGAGTGGGCTGCAGAGACCCTCGGTCTGACCCCACAGGGCTCTTCTGATGTTCTTGCTAGTTATGGATGGACCCCCCCTCCCTGCTCAGTGAGCTTCCTGGGGCAGCCAGTTGGCCACTCTGGACCCTGCGAAGCACCCCTTCAACTCTTCGCTCAGAACCACCCCCTGAGACGGCTATTGTCCAGTTCTCACACTGGGCCGGCCAAGAAACCCCAATTCTTGCACTAAGAACTGCTGGACTCTTGAGGGTTTTGCAGAAGTGTACAGTATATTTAGCCCTTTGGGTTCTAAGCTTGGATTTGGGCATTTGCCTCGGCATAGGATAAGGCGGGATATAATTTTTTTAAATAAATAATAAATAAGCTGGGCTGCTTATCAAGCCCCCCAGCCAAGGTGCGAGTCTCTCCCCCTTTCCCCAGGAAGTCGGTGGGTTGCTTCGTCGTCCGCCCTGCCCCCCTGAAGCTCACCCACAGGGCCTACTACAGATCTGCTGCTCCCTCCTGGTGTTGGGCAGCCTGGATTCCCACACAGCCCAGCTCAACAATGCAGCAATTCTGCACACAGCTGGCCTCTGGCTGCAAGGAAAAGATGAAGGGGGGTGGAGGGGGGGGCAAGGCGGCTTGTTTTTGAAACAGGCAGGGCAGCAGATGGCCCCATGAATTAATCACAGGGGTCCCGCTGTGTCGGCCCTGTATTGGTGGGATCTCCATCTCAGAGGGCAGGTGAGGAGGGGGATCCACTAGCAGGGATCCCTGCTTAAACCCTTAAGGCAGGATCCCTGCCTGCACCAGAACCAGAGCTGGGCCTCAGCATGCAACTGCTTTAACCATATGCTTGGGTGCTCCCCCATATAATAGCAAACAATGGTCCTTTGCCATTTTCATTTGTGTCTGTGCTTTGGGGGGGGAGGTCCCAGAAGGGGGTGCTGGGGAGGCTGCGGCACCCTCAGAATGCAGAGGACACCCAGCCAGCTCTGCCGCTCGTCTCTCTCTGGGGGATTGTGGAAGAGCTGAGCCGGCGTCTTCGAGCAGTTCTGGACCAGCTGAGGGCAAACAAACGGAAGCTTCATTTGGACAAGGTGGAGGGAGACCATTCATTATTATTATTATTATTATTATTAGTAGTAGTAGTAGTAGTAGTATTTATATACCGCTTTTCGACAAAAAGTTCACAAAGCGGTTTACAGACAAAATCAAATGATTACATGGCTCCCTGTCCCAAAAGGGCTCACAATCTAAAAAAGATGCAGAAGACCACCAGCAAACAGCCACCAGAAAAGACACTGCTGGGGTTGGAAGGGGAGCAGTTACTTCCCCCCTGCTATAAGAGGAGCACCAATTGAAAAAGTGCCTCTTGCCCAGTTAGCTTCTCCCTGCCCCTCCCCCCGGGGCTGGTTTTTCTATTTTATTATATTAAAGTCATGACAGCACAAAGAAAAGTCTCTTAGTTACAAGCAAGAAGTAAGACTTGGCTGGGAATTGCGTCCGGCTGCACTGCAGGGTAGCGTTGCTTGGCGACTAGAGCCGCCTGCCAGCCTGTGTGCTTGCTTCTGTGCTCCCCCATCCCCGTGTGTGCGCCTCTTCTTTGCGCACACACACAGGTGGTCCGGTCCCAGACAGTCGCAGGCATCTCCAGTGAGAAGGGGTCAAGTAGCAGGTGAGGGGAAAGACCTTTCTGTACCTGAGACCCTGGAGACACCTGCTGCTGCTGCTGCTGCCGCCGCCGCTGCCGGCCAGAGAAGACAATCCGAGGCTAGGCGGGCTGGCCACCGTAGCGCGTCCGTTCACAAAGCGGAGTAGTGCTGCCCGTATTCCAGGAGGGGGCAGTGTTGACACATATTGCGGGGAGCTTTGCACAACGCCGGGCCCGAGCGCACCGCAGGTCTTTCTTGTTTGTTTTACTCCGAGTCCTGTCTCTTTAGTTTTTTGGGGGGGAAAATGCACAGGAGGTCAGAACAGTTTGTTCCTCCCTTCCCCGAGAATCATCAGGGGGAGGGGGAGGTGCAAGGTCCATGTGACACGATGATGAACCATGATCCGCCGCTGAGGACTCGCTCAATCGATCCTTGTCGCAGGTTTCTTAGAACAGAAACAAAAGGTTAGTAGAGGTTTCAGCTTGTCAAGGGAGGTTTGCTGGAGATGAGCAGAGGATCAGGTGACCCCAGTGCCTTTAACACTTGCACAACAGGCTAGAATCCAACAGGGGAACCTTGCAGGGGAAAGAAGCTGTTGGTTTCTGCCTGCAGCGAGGCTGTTAAAAAAAACAACGCAGACACTCAAACCACTGGGACAAAAATCGATGTTTGCTTGGAACAGACTGCACAGGAAATATACTGTTGTGACACTGCAAACATTATTGTTTATTGTTTCTAAAGCACATCTGTGGCTTTGTTCAAATCACCGTGCAGCTGTCAACAGGGGCATCAAAGTAATTAGGCTGAAAGTTGTAATATGTAGCACCATAGGATTGCCAACTAGCCAGAAACCACTTGCTTGGCCTGCTGTTGTGCCTTTAACAAGACCCTGCACTTCTTTCTGCAGAAAACGGCAGGTGAAACGGTTCATGGCTCAGAAATCAGCAGCATCACCTATTAATAATAATAATATACAGTATTTATATACCGCCTTTCTGGTCATTGAATTTCTTCTCCGACTTTAATTCAAGGCGGTGTACATGGGCAGGCTGTTCTAAACCCCAAGGGGTTTTTACAATATAATAATGTTCTAGTCTTTCGTAGAACCCTTCATTCGAGATGTTGCTTTCACAGTCCAGCTCTCTCTCTCTCTCTCTCTCTCTCTCTCTCTCTCTCTCTCTCTCTCGTTCTCTGACGTCCGTTGCACAGCCAGACGCTGTTAAGGACACAGGAGCAGAGGTCCACTTAAAAGTTGGCAACCACATAGACATCGAACCTCATATTCACCTGAGATAGAACAGGCAAAAAGTCCAGCTCATCATAAGAACATAAGAACATAAGAAGAGCCCTGCTGGATCAGGCCAAAGGCCCATCTAGTCCAGCTTCCTGTATCACACAGTGGCCCCACCAGATGCCTCAGGGAGCACAAGACAACAAGATAACCTGTTTCCCGTTGACACTCCCTTGCACCTGGCACAGAGAAAACCCACTTCTAAAACCAGGAAGTTGCTTATGGCTTGTAACCTGTGATGGTCTTTTCCTCCATGAATCTGTCCAAACCCCTTTTAAAGGCATCTAGGCCAGGTGCCATCACCACATCCTGTGGCAAGGAGTTCCACAGATGAATTACACGCTGGGTAAAGAAATATTTTCTTTTGTCTGTTCTAACTCTCCCTCCACTCAATTTTAGTGCATGTCCCCTGGTTCTGGTGTAGTGCGAGAGGGAGAAGAATTTCCCTCTATCCACTCTCTCCAAAAGCAGGTGTTTGTTTTTTAAAGGCTGGTCTTCGATTGTGGTCTCACAAGACTTGGGAAATCTTTGAAACTCAAATTTCGCACTTTCATCCACCTTGGTCTTGCTGGCAAATGCTACATTTCTTTCTGGCAGCCCTACAGTGCCTTTAAAAGGCCCTGGATTCTGCACTGGTAGAATCCGGCAGGCAAAGCTCTCTCTCTCCCCCCCCACTGCATTCTGGGAAAGAGCCTTTACCAGAAGGCTTTTTGCACGTCATGCAGCTAAAGGCGCAAGAGCCCTGCCAGGGAAAAATGTGGCCACCCTTAGGCGAGTCCCCATTCATCCTTCCCCCTGACCAGCCTGAACAATCTGGGAAAGGTCAGGACAAAATGTTCAACAGTGTTGCATAACTGCCTGCAGACCGTGGGGAAATTTTGAGAAGTGCGAAATTTGAGTTTCAAAGATTTCCCAAGTCTTGTGAGACCACAATCGAAGATCAGCCTTTAAAAAACAAACACCCCAAACATTCACACAAGTGTTTAAAAGATCAACACCGGAATTTCAAACTTCGAGAATTGGATTATGGCACACAGATCAAGAATTGACATTAAAATTGTATCCCACTCCCGAATGATTTAGTTTCCTTCTCAGCAGAAAACATGTGTTTGACGCCCCCCCCCCTTGGGGTCCCGGCTATGGCATGGCCCTGCCCAGAGTCACCACGGTTTTTCCTGGCTGCTGTGAAAAAGCAGCCGGACACATCCGCACGAAGTAGGAGAAACTGGTCCTGGCAGGAAGACATGCACTAAAATTGAGTGGAGGGAGAGTTAGAACAGACAAAAGAAAATATTTCTTTACCCAGCGTGTAATTCATCTGTGGAACTCCTTGCCACAGGATGTGGTGATGGCATCTGGCCTAGATGCCTTTAAAAAAGGGGTTCGGACAGATTCATGGAGGAAAAGACCATCACAGGTTACAAGCCATAAGCAACCTCCTGGTTTTAGAAGTGGGTTTTCTCTGTGCCAGGTGCAAGGGAGTGTCAACGGGAAACAGGTTATCTTGTTGTCTTGTGTGCTCCCTGAGGCATCTGGTGGGGCCACTGTGTGATACAGGAAGCTGGACTAGATGGGCTTTTGGCCTGATCCAGCAGGGCTCTTCTTAGGTTCTTATGAAGACGTCTGTCGTTCACGCAGAGCCTCCCAGGCACATCGCTCAGTCCCCCCAAACACAGATCTATTCGCATGGGCTCATCTCGGTTGACGTTTAGGGTGGGGGTGTTAATGTGAAAAACCCTGTTACATCCCTTGCAGGGATCTCACCTGTGGGACAGCAATGGCCCACCGTCCCCCGTCCCCCCCGAATGAAAGGTACTTTGCTCCTTCTGTGCCCTCCACCATATGATTTTTTGGTGGTGTTGCCATTGCCTGGAGATCAGTAGCAGCATCAGGGCCCCACCTGACCAGGGGGCTGACCCCTGAATCCTGAGTCCTGTTGGCAAACAGGAGTGCAGCAGCCTCAGGCCCCCGTGGGGCAGGTGGGGGCACCATGGGATGCCCAGGAAGAGTCTCAGCTTGCTACGAAAGGCAGAGGATCAGAGCCATGGGAGGGGGAGGGGGAGGAAGCTGGCAACTCTAGATGTGCCCTCCATGGGGCTGGGGGAGGCCTACTCTCCCCCTCCTTTTCCTGACCCATCTATGGAAGGAGAAAGGAACCCCACACCCCTCTCCAACTTCTGCAGAGGTCCCCCACTGGCTGGCTGGCTGGCTGCCTGGGGCGAGAATTGAAGAGGCTGGAGGATGTGGAGAGCCTCGTGTCGCCGGGCAACCGTCACCCACAGCCCAGCAACAAGGGTCTGTATCCACGGAGACGAGCTGCGGTGCAGCCATTCAGATCTGTGCTCCCAAGATCCCCAGGCCTTCGTTCCCCTGCTGATGTGATGATGCCGCCGTAACTAAGCCAGGATCACACAGAATCAGTCCACTGCTGCAAAATGAGAGGGCTCTTCCTGTGTCATCTGAAGGCCGACAATCCTATCTTATGGACACAATGGATCCAATATAAAGTATCTCACTGGAACCACCCTGCTGCTAGACCTTACCACCTGGCCCTTGCGATTTTCAGATGCTACAATTGGGTGGAGAGTGGAGGGAAATGCATGCATGGATGGAGGGCACACCTTCCAAAAGCTGTAAGCCCTCTTTCTAGATGTGAGGGGAAAGGCTCTCTGCACACGGTCAGAAGCTCTCTCGTCTTTCCAGTTCTGGCTCTGGGACTTCATCTTTATTTGCTTAACAGGCAGGTGTCAGGGCTGAAACCGGCCCGCTGGACTCAGAAGCCACGCCCCCCAATATCGAGCTACAGTAGTTATGATTTTTCAGAGATGTGGGTGATCTGGATTTGCTCAAGTCCTCCTGGTGCCTTACATACCAGGCTCTTCTCCTCTGCCCTGGATTAAAAAACAGGGGGGGGGGATGAAGCGGAAGAGGGAGTGTGTGTTGGAAAAGTGGGCAGATTCCGTATGCTGGACACTGGTGTGTGTGTGTGTGTGTGTGTGTGTGTGTGTGTGTGTGTGTGTGTGTGTGTTGTTTGATCACCTAGGTAGACCCTCTTATCTTTGACCCCTCATTGTCTTAAGGAAGGGGCATGGCCCCAGACCCAGTTTCCTCCTTCTTCTCCCTTCTCACTCAGCTCACTTCTCTCACCCACCTAGTAGGATGATGCCAATGCTGCTCCAGCAGCCCAGCGGCCATCTTACAGCAGACCTCCACGCAGAGAGCCCCGGTTGTAGAAGGGGTTCTGTCCTCTAAGTCAAGTGTATCCTCTGATTTTAATCAGATGCTGTACATATGAATGAAACCGTGAGTAAACTTCTTTTTGCAACTTCAATCAACTATGCCTGGTGTGTTTTCTCTAGCCAAGTAAACCTAAGCAAGTCTGCCCGTGGGTGGGGGAGGAATAGCGGAAGAAAGGGGAACAAAGCTAAAGCAACTCCCCTCCCCTGATTATTCCATCAGTGTGGAGGACAGAGCTGGGCTGGAGCGTCTCTGATGCGCTTGCTCCAATGCTCAGTCT
The DNA here is from genome assembly GCA_026170595.1 of Plestiodon gilberti rubricaudatus. Classification (NCBI taxonomy): domain Eukaryota; kingdom Metazoa; phylum Chordata; class Lepidosauria; order Squamata; family Scincidae; genus Plestiodon; species Plestiodon gilberti. The sequence continues at coordinate 11,776,675 of JANXHW010000011.1, forward strand.
AGCCCACCACTCTCCTCTCCTTCCTCTTGTGCCCTGACCCCCCTCTTCCTTTTCCATCCAGGGAGTGAGAGGAGGAGGAGGAGGAGGAGGAGCACTGGAGGCAAGTGGGCAGACAGAGGTGGGTGTCCCCTACTGCTGCCTGAGGCAACAGCCTCAGTTGGCCTCATGGATGGACCAGTCTCGCCTATCCTCCAAGGGCAACAACTCCATCCACCACCACACCACTCGGAAGTCTCCGTCACAGGCCGGGAAGCCTGTGTTTGGGCCACCTGGTCCAGCCCCCGGCTGCCTTGGTCTTCACGCCTCTTTGACAGACGCCGATCCTTCCTCTGGAAGCGCAGGGGTGCAAGTCAACACATCATCACCACCTGTGGAACTGGTTGCCACAGGATGTTGTGACGGCCACAGCCCGGCACAAGCATACATTACTTGCAGAACTGCTTTGACAACTACGACATGGAGGAAGAAAGGTTGTGGGAGCTGTTAGCCCTGATTATCACGAGGCCAGGAGAGGGCTGAAGAGTAGAGCACAAGGACGAAAAAGCGAGGACAGGTTTCTCTCCAGAACACCAAAGCAGAGAGGCAGTGGACCACTGACAGCCAGTTGTGGAGACAGACATGGCTGCAGGGCTGGCTGTTGTTGACATGCCTGCTTAGGAGGAGTATCCCAGTGGCACCCAGCTGCCCTCTGTTGTAAGCTTTGATGTTTAGCTAGCCCCAGCACTAAACTTTGATGTTTAGCTAGCCCCAGCACTAAGGCCCTTAACTAGCGCCAAACAGCTGATGAGCTGGGAATTTTAAAAGATGCATCTTTTTAAATCCTTTGCTCTTTTTTTTTAAACTGGGGACTTCTGTCGGATATGCGGATCGTGGTTAAGCGGGGGATACCTGTATAGGTATCTATACAGGGACTCAGGGAGGTGTGCTCCCTGAGGCATCTGGTGGGGCCACTGTGTGATACAGGAAGCTGGACTAGAGGGGCCTTTGGCCTGATCCAGTAGCCAGGCTCTTCTGAGGTTCTTATGAAGCAGGGAGCTAGAGTGGATGGACTTCTTTGGTCTCAGGGTCACATACCAGAGTCTCTCTTCCGGAGCAGACTCTTCCTTTTCTGGGAAAAGTCTGCCAGCCTCTGGAGCTCTTTCCCAAGCTGGGTGTCTTTGGCCTGCTCTAGAAGAGCAGACAGAGGCGGTGGGAAGTTCCCTCCGATGACTTTCCGGGTGATCTGCCCCGCCACTCCCTGGCCGCCCTCAGCTTCCCCAAAGCCTCAGCTTCCCTGTTGCGGCTGCCAGTTCTCAGAGGTGAGGGCAGGACACCTGCACAGCCTCGGAGGCGCTTTGTGGCTGTAGTCTTCCTTGGCACAGCCAGGGCAGGGCCGTCTCTTGACTAGTATGGGGCGAGTTCTTGAAGCCGCTGGCCGGCAACCAGTCTGGCCAGTGGGCAACTTGGAGGGGAGGGGGCCCCACGGCCTCCCTTTTCCAACGGCAGCCCTTCCGCAAACCCAGTCCCTGCTGGCCCCCCTCACCCGCTTCTCTCTCCTTGAAACAGGGGGCCCAACTCTGCGCAGTGGAGGGAGTGTGTGCCGACCTCGACCCGGACCGCGAAGCAAGAGTTGCTCGCCTGCGGAGCTGGCCGCCGTTCCTGGGACGTCGCCTGCCGCTGCGCTGCTGCGTCAGGCCTCCAGCTGTTTACCAGAGAGGCTCTTGACCCCAGACGCATTCCAGGAACGGCGGGGAGGCTGCAGCGCTGACGCAAGACCTGCTGGGCTGCGCCCCCCACCTCCCCTGCACGGAGGCCTGCAGCCAGCCAGCCTTGGCTCCCTCCCTCCTTCCGGCACACATGGAGCTTGCAGACGCAGGGCTCCAAGCCTGCCTGCCTGCCTGAGCTCTCTGGCTCGGCCCGGTGGCAGATGCAGGCCCCCAGCTCCAGGCAGAAGCAACCCGTTGTGAGGGGGCCCCTCACCCCCTCTTTTTCCCACCATGGGCCCAAGCTGTGAGAGAGGCTGCCAAACCAATCTTGCCTGCTGCTGCATCGCAGAGCGAGGGTCATAAGAAGATCAGAGAGGAGCTCTTCTGTGTCCACGCTACAACCCTCTCCTGCCCTGCTGCTTGTCCCCAGCAGCATTTGGAGTTCAGGGATAGACTTCTCCTGAACCTGGAGGTTTCCTGTCTTAGCGATCATAAAACGCTCAACCCCTGGATCAGGCCATAGACCCACCCTCTCCAGCGTCCTGTTTTTCACAGTGGCCAGTTAAGGGAAGCCCAAGTCAGCAGCCTTTCCCCATTCTTTGCTCCTCAGCAACCAATCTTTGGAAAGAGCCGGCCTCGGACCATGCAGGCTTCGTTAGCCAACAGGACTAACAGCCAACCCCTCCCCCCTTCTTCTCCATGGATGTCCTTAATCCCGTGTTCAAAAAAATCACTGAAGCCAGTGGTCATCACCACATCTGGTGGCAGTGAGTTCCGCAAGTCCCTGATGCCTTATGGGAAGAAGTCTTTTCCTTGCGTCTGTCCTGAATCTCCTGCCAGTCAGTTCCATTGGGTGAGCCGGTGTTCTGGGATTATTAGAGAGGGGACAGAAACATTCCCAGTTTTTGTTATACTGCTCATTGTTTTATAAGCCTCTCCCTTTCTCCCTCTTTTCCACCTGTTTTGAATACCTGTGGCGTAATCCTGAAACACCTGAAGTCTTAATCAAGACAACTGACTGTGCCTCTGAGCACGTGCGGAATGCAAGTTGGCTGGTGGTGCGCACCTTCTACCGGCAGATCTTCCAAGCCGGTGAACCTGAGAAGTCAGGCTCTCTCTCTCTCTCTCTCTTTCCCAGTATTGCCACCCGACATTCCTTTCAGAGGGGGGGGGAAACCACCTGGGGACTTCTTTGGGGTGAGCTGCGGCAGGTTTGAGCCCCGGCCAGCGTCTCTGTTGTTGCACAACTGGGCAGCTGCTGTTAATCTGCTGCCCACGCGCCCCCCCCCCCACGCCCAAGCCAAGCCTTCACTTGGGAGCAAAGTGGCCTCAAAATTTCCCAGCCGGAAATTCCCAGGAAAGTGGAAGCTGTTCTTGTGTGCAAACTTTGCCGTTTAATGAGAGCGAGAATCCAGTGGGGAGGGGAGGGGGAGAAGAACCAGCCCCTGCCCAGTGGGCTAAGTGACACCGTGACATTCCCGAATCCCCCCCCCCCCAAAAAGCAAGGCCTGAGCTGAGCTGAGCTGCATTCTCCTGCTGCCTTGGGGCTGCCCCTGAAACCTGACCCTCTCCTTTGGCTGCTCTTTAACTACCAGCCCAGCCCCCCCCCTCCTCCCTCCCTGCGCGTCACTTTATAGTACAACTCAACGCATTTCCTTTTAAGGGCAGTGCTTTGTCAAGAGGAGGGAGCGAGCCCTGACACAAACCAGAGCAGAAGGACTGGAGAAGTGGTTGAAGGTTAGGGGTTTCATCGCAGGTGGAGGGAGTGGAGAGGAAAGAGTTGCTACTTGGCTGTATTCCAAAAGTGACACCATTTGGCCCCCTCCCAACATTTTGATTTAGGTGGGGGGGGGGGGGAAGGGAAAGAATAGATTAAGAATGGAACGTCCAGCCTCTTCTTTTGTTTTGTTTGGACAGCAGCTCGGGAGCCCTGGGAACTGGGGTGCTGTGCATGTGGGGGGGACCTCTGGGAGTGGAGTTACCAGGACTCCCAAGCAGGTGTGGGCCAGGTTGGGCACTGACCCAGGGGCCATGCTCATCAGCCAGTCCACCTGGCCAGGCCAACCCCTGCATCCTGGAGGTGGCTGGGAGATCAAGGGGTGGAACTTGGTAGAGATGGGGAGGAGCTTCCGGGCACTTGGTGGGGGCAGAAAATGGCACCTGTCCGGTCAGGGGAATATCCTGGCTGAGTGAGTCTGGTGCCTCAGGAGCAAAGCCTGATGGAGAAAGAACATGACAGGGAGGGATGGTGCATGTGTGTGTGTGTGTGTGTGTGTGTGTGTGTGTGTGTGTGTGTGTGTGTGTGTGTGTGTGTGTGTGAACACAATGGGCAGCAGAGTGAACACCCCAAGTTCTGATGCCAAGCTGAGTATTACTGCCTTTCCACCCCCCTTGATTCTGGCCCCCCATTCTGTCATTTTGCTCCTTCCTGGAGCAAAAAAAAGAAAGAAGCGGATACCCTGCTGCAAACGTCACAACCACAGCATGCAAAACTCCGGTGTATTTGTGCCTTTTTATTGTGGGCTGCCTTGAGGCACCTGTGTGTGTGTGTGTGTGTGTGTGTGTGTGTGTGTGTGTGTGTGTGTGTGTGTGTGTGTGAATTCTGAGAACAAAGAAGCAAATATATTTCTTCTCTTTTGTATTCTTCTTCCATTTATAAAACAAGTGCATATTCTCCCCCTGTTTACCCCACCTCCAATTCCCACTCCCCTGTCTCCGTTGTCCTCCCTGTGTTGAATGTTAGATTGTAAGCTCCTTGGGGCAGAGGAGGGTCCCCTGACGCTTTGTGAAGCTCCACGTATATTGTTGGCACCACTTCATGCCCACTCCTACAGCTGCTCCTTTCTCAACCTGAGACTTCCTGCCTTTATCTGAAGATCAGGGTTTAACGGGAAATTCTGCAACATAGAGAGAGAAAACAAGGGCACATTTTTTTTCTCACGTTCCTACACAAACACACCCACACCCTCACATGCCCACTGCCGACACCGGAGAGGCACTGGTGAATTTCTGAAAAGAAACTCCAGTCATTTTGGCACTCCACAGCAGCCCTCTCCGAGGGGCAGTGCAGCAGGGCCTGGCTTGGGGCTGCGCAGAGTCGCTGAGGATGCCGGTATTGCATACCGTCCTTGGACAGCACACGTGTCTCCACTGGGCCCCCGAAAAACGTGGTTTGTTTTCCCCACAAACGATGGATGATGGCCAACCCCTGCTCGGAACCAGATATGGTCTGGCAAAAAGATCTGGGCTGGGTTCTGGCTGCAACCATCTGGCTCTGGGGCTGGAGACAGAGGTGCCAAACCCTCTGGGCTGCAGGTGTGAAGGCATGTTGTGGGCTTTGCGTCATGGGAAAGCTGTAGGGTGTGTCTGTCATAGCAGGCCAGGTTGAGAGGCAGGTCAAAACCTGGGGTCCTGGGCTTGGGGGGAGGCCTGGAGAAATCCATCCGACACATATGTGAAAGGGGCCACAAATGTAATAAAAACTGGGCCATTCCAAAGTCGGGGGGGGGCAAAGACACTCCATTTTTGGCTGTCTGTGGCACGCGAGACAGATCCAGAGAACCTCCTCCAGGTGACCAGAAGCTGTGCAGGATCTGGCTGGGGGGGGGGTCGTGGGAAGAGCCCCCTGCTTTGCCTGCAAGAGACCCCAGCAGCAGCAGCCATTTGGGCCAGGCAAGACCCTTCTCTGTCTGACCCTCTGGGGAGCTGCTGCCAGTTAGTGAAAGCTCCACTGATCTAGGCAGCCCGAGGTCCTGACTCAGGCGAAAGGCAGCTTCCATACGGGTGTTTATCAAACCGGATTCCTCCCGTGCTGCAACAACCACACCTTTTCCGCTCAGCTCGCACACATATTTCCAACCCGTGATGCAACCTGCTTTGTGGTCACCAGGCTTCCGCCTCCAGCAAGATCTGTGCCACCGACTTCTCTCCAAGCCCTTCAAGAAAAGCCTTTGCAACTCACCACCACCTTTCCAGGGCTTCACAATCGCCCCAACACACACAACCCCGGTTCACACTGGCTCGGGGGAGGAGGAAGGCACCCTTCAAACCCTGTTGTTTCTGGAGCTTATTTTCAGAGCCGAGGCTCCTCTTTGAAACAGCAGAAGTGGCGATATAGAGAAGGCTTCTAAACATGTGCAGAGCGCCTTTATTTCTTCACCAGGTAAAAGGTAAAGGTGACCCCTGACAATTAAGTCCAGTCGTGTCCGACTCTAGGATGTGGTGCTCACCCCCATTTCAAAGCCGAAGAGCCAGCGTTGTCCGAAGACGCCTCCGTGGTCATGTGGCCAGCATGACTCTCCTTGCCGCAGCGCGTAGCATGCGGCTGGAACACGGAGCGCTGTTTACCTTCCCGCAAGCGGTACCTATTTATCTGCTCGCATTGACATGCTTTGGAACTGCTAGGTTGGCAGGAGCTGGCCAAGCAACAAGAGCTCACCCCGTCGCGGATTCGAACTGCCGACCTTTCGATCGACAGCTCATGGTTCAGCGGTTTAACCCACTGCGCCACCCACTGGCCAGGTGGTAAAAGGTAAAGGTGACCCCTGACAATTAAGTCCAGTCGTGTCCGACTCTAGGATGTGGTGCTCATCCCCATTTCAAAGCCGAAGAGCCAGCGTTGTCCGAAGACGCCACCCCTTTAATCTGGGATTTAGAAGTCAGGATTACAGGGCAGAGGGAGGGGGTGTTTTTCAGGCAGGCTTGAACCCTCCCCACCTCCCCCACTTCTCAAATGGTTTATTTTTTTCCCTTTTCTTCACCCAAAGCTGTGGGTCCATCTAGGATGAGGATGCCTGTGCCAGAAAGCCATCAGGCCTAGTGGTGAGTTCAAGCTTGGTTCACAGGGGGAGGGCTATTTTGTTTGGACAAGAATCCCGAGGTCCAGGGTGGGGCCACCATCCATGAGGCCCCCTCAGGCAGCAGCAGCTTGATGGGGGAAGCCCACCCTGCTCACTCACCCCCACAGCTCCTCTTCCCGCCCACAGGACAAGGGGCGGAGCAGAAGAAGTGTGGAGGAGAGGAGCATGGCGGGTGAGAGAGTCCCACATTTCTTCTTGTGCTTCGCCCCCAGGGGCTGGGAGGGGCAGAGGCTGCTGGCGCATCACTGGAAGCATTTGACAGGTGGACTTGCGTGGGCCCGCCCTGCCAAGGTCCACCAATCGGAGCCAAGTGCAAGAGAGTGGCGGGTGGGGTGGGTGGAGCCAGAGGCACAGCAGGCAGAGTCAGGTCCCTCCCGCATCCTGTGGGCAACCTGGCCCCCACCAGCAGGTGTATGAAGGTCCTTCACACACCTGCTGGTGGGGGCCAGGTTGCCCACAGGATGCGGGAGGGTGGCCCTGGGCCTGCAGTCCTTCTCACGGGTTGGTCCTGAGTATCAGGAGAGAGAAAGACAAAGTGGCTCTTGGTCTCCACCCCGTGCAGAATGTCCCACACCCGTCATGACCCCCCTTGTGGCCTCAACGCTAGCGATCCAGGACGGCCCCTTGGCTCGTCTGGGAGCCCTCTGGCAGGCAAGGGGGCGGCTTACTTGTCCAAGATCCACTCGTGTCCTGGCTGTTCAGGGCCTTTTTCGGCACAGGCAGAAAGAAAGCCTTCTTCTCGCCCCCCCCCCCCCCCGCTCTCAGAAGAAGGGAATTTCTGGGGCTGGGGGGTGGGTGAAACTCCCGTGGCCATCGAAAGCTCTTTTTGCAGAGAACAAGGAACTGAATTGGAGGAGAAGACAGAGGCGGAGAGCGCGGTGGCTGGTTCCCCTTTCTGAAAACTGCAGGGGTGGGGAGGGGGAACAAGGAGAGCGTGGCAAGCCGGAGGCGGGTGCGAGGGGTGGGTGGGAGCGGCAGCCAGCAGAGGTGCAGCACCCAAATACCTTGGACACGTCCAGCCAGGCGGACAAAGCTCAATGGAGACGCACGGGGGCGGGGGGGCATGACTCCCTGGGGCTGTGCTTTCAATCCTGGCACATAAGAGTAGGAGCAAGAGCCTCTCTGGGCATGAACAGTGTGCCTTCTCTGTGCCGAATAAGCACATCCGGCTCCCGCCCCTCTGGATTAGAGAGAGAGAGAGAGAGAGAGAGAGAGAGAGAGACTTCCAGGTGGGGAACACAAATGGAACCTGCTGCGCATTTGCCACAAATAGTTTGCTGCAAAATTACTTTGGGGGCAAACAGCCACTTCAGGGTGGGGGGATTTTCTGGGGGGGGCCAAGGGGTCACACAGCCCTGTTTGCTGCAGAGGCAGTTCTGACTTCCTTCTGGACTGGAGTCAAGCTTGCCAGTTAATGGAGGGCTTAACCTAAAGGTGTCATTTGGACAATTCAGTGTTATAGTGCAAGGCTGCTATTTTCATCTGTGACATATGGGAGGCGGGGGGGGGGGTTGACCCTGGCCTTCGAGATCTTTCCCCCATAGCTGAGCCAAACACGGTGAGAAGGGCGGTTGTTAAGGGAAGTGAAAGGGGGAACGAGGAGCGACGGTCAGGTGCTATCGAAGCGGCTTGTCCGAGTGCTGCAAGAAATGACGCCTGTGGCCTGCGTCACCCCTCCCCCTCCCCGAACTGCTCCTGCCACCCATGTGGGTGTTTCTGGGCCTGTCTTCTTGCCAAGCTGGCATGGAAACACAGTAGGGTAAACAAGTTGCAGCCTTTGACCGGCTGCTCTGGAGCAACAAGAAACGAGGGAAGGGCAAAAAGCTGTCGATCCTGGTCATGTCATGGCACGGGTCAGCGGAACTGCCTGCCACCAGGCCTGAGGCACATGGTGAAGCGGAAATGGACAAGTGTGCCTAGGAATGCCACTTTTTGGTTTGCAGACATCCTGACATCTTGGGCAGAGTTCCAGTGAACACGGTTAGTGCTTCCCTTTGCAGAACAATTAAAAAAGACTTCAGACAGAGTATTTCTGAACATATGTGTCTTGTGAAGATACTCTCTGAAAGGCCTTCATCATGGCTGGTGTGATTCCTTTGGATATAAGATTATTTGGGCATTATAGCCACGGTCTGTTAGACAACTCACTGTTCTTGTTGTTGTTGTTCAGTCGTTAAGTCGGGTCCAACCCTTCGTGATCCCATGAACCACATCCCGCCAGGCCTTCCTGTCCTCCACTATCTTCCTGAGTTCGCTCATTTTCATGTTCGTTGCATCGGTGATGCCGTCTAACCATCTCATCCTTTGCCTTCCCCTTCTCCTTTTGCCTTCAATCTTTCCCAGCATCAGCGTCTTCTCCAGAGAGTCCTCTCTTCGCATTAGGTGGCCAAAATATTTGAGCTTCAGCCTCAGTACCTGTCCTTCCAGGGAACAGTCAGGGTTGATTTCATTTAGGATTGACTGATTTGATCTCCTAGCAGTCCAAGGGACTCTCAGGAGTCTTCTCCAGCACCACAGTTCAAAAGCATCTATTCTTCGGCGCTCAGCCTTCCTTATGGTCCAACTCTCGCAACCATACATTGCTACTGGGAACACCATCGCCCTGACTCTACGGACTTTTGTTGGCATGGTGATATCTCTGCTTTTTATTATGCTGTCTAAGTTTGCCATAGCTTTCCTTCCAAGGAGCAAGCGTCTTTTAATTTCATGGCTGCTGTCTCCGTCTGCAGTGATCTTGGAGCCCAAAAAAGTAAAATCTGTTACTGCTTCGATTTCTGCCCCTTCTATTTGCCAGGAATTGATGGGACCAGATGCCATGATCTTAGTTTTATTAATGTTTAGTTTCAAGCCAACTTTTGCACTCTCCTCTTTCACTCTCTTCACTTTCTGCCATTAGGGTGGTATCGTCTGCGTATCTGAGGTTGTTGATATTTCTCCCGGCAATCTTGATTCCGGCTTGCGATTCATTCAGCCCTGTTCTTAGAGGTTGCAAAACTCTTAAGGTGTACAAATTCTATAAAACCCCAAGGATTTCTAGAAACTCTAAAACTCTGCGATTCTAAAATTCAAAATCCCCAAACTTCCTCAGGATCCTAGTGATAAAAACCTAAAACCAAAGTATAACCCCCCCACACACTTAAAAACTATGATAAAATGCTAGTAAAAAAAACTTAAACTTGAAACAAGCTGTAGCTAATAGACTGCTAAAACCCTAAACCTGAAAATTCTAAAAGCTCCTTCTGAAATCTAGAAACTAAAATCTGAAATTTCACTAGTGTCTCTAAAACCTGCGAAAAAGCTCCTGGAGTTATACAATTCCAACAGGTCTTAAGAAGTCTAAAGTTTTAAAAAGTTCTATTTCCCTACCAAAATTCTAATTTCCTGATGTTTCACCCACACTAGGGTTGGCTTTATCAAAGGATAAGACTAGGTTGACAGTCTAAGACCTAAAACCCAACACTTCATCAGTGATAGCCAACAGACCAGACCAGAACAGGCCAACCTCTCTATCAATCTGAGGCCAAGCTATGGTTGGTGAGTTTGTAGCCAACCAGGGTAGTTAATTGCTAACTCTTGTCTCCTTCTCACAACTCATTCCAGGTGAGTAATGCTGACTTGTACTACTAGTTATCCTACTGCGGTCAACAATCAATTGCCTTCCCTTAGCACTTAAAGGGGAAACAGCAGGTAATTCCCTACGTTCTGTTTGGATCTCCTTCTTCCATAAACTTCATCCTTCTGGTATTCTTTAATACGGGGAGCCAGGCGTTCTCTTTTCATATGTGTCTTTCATATGTGTCTCAGGGAAAAGACATATGTGTCTTTTCCCCGAGAAGAGAGAGCCTTTGAGCATGGGCAGACAGTGCCTCTTCCAAAGGATTAGGATTTACCTTTCAAGCCCTATGTGACTCGGGCCCTGGGTAGTCGGAGGACCTCCTCCTGCCAAATCTACTGCCCCCCCCCCATGCATTTAGGTCATCACCTGGGCAGGGTCCTGCTTCTGGTGCCCTTCCCTGTCTGCGGCTTGGTGGGCTTCCCAAGGAGAAGCAAAGTCTTGTCTGTGGTGGCCCCAATCCCTTGGAATGCCTTCCCTTTGGAGCCCCCCCCGACATACACTGTCAGGTGTGTGGCGAAGACTCTGCTTTCTGAAACAGTGTTTGGTGTTGGGGGAGCTTTTGTGGCTGCTGTGTTTGGTTTTGGTGCAAATGACTCGTTTGGTTTTGATTTGGGTGTTTGTCTGATCAGTTATTGTTTTTATTCTGGCTTTATTCTTGGTAACAAACGGATCCTGTGGGAGAAAAGCTCATCACGAGAGCATGTTGTGTTTTCTGCAACATTTACACTACACGTTTAAACTGGTTTGGATCCAGTATCACTGTCACAGCTTCTGCCAGAACCCTAAACTGTCACGGAGACCTTGTTCCTCATTAGAAAGTCCCTTTCTAATTCACGGCGTCGCAAGGAACAGGAGGATTGAAGTCTGTAGTGAGGACATGCCCAAAGAACACCTCCAAACTTGACCGTCTTCAACGCATGATCAGGATCTCGCCTCCGAATGCAAATCTTTTCCAGTGGATTCTGGCTGCTTCCCTTCACAAGCTTGGAAAAAGAACCGGACTTTATAGCCACTCAGAGACTCAGCTTGACTTGGGGTCGCTCTTGTCTCCAGAGTCGAGCCGGGCCAGGACCCCTGGGAGCCGGAGGCAGCCTGTTAAACCCCCTGCCCTCTTGCTTGCTGCTTTGCCACTCCAAGTGCTCTTATACTCTGACCATTGCTCCCCTCCCCGGACTCAAAAAGAAAAAGAGGAATGAAGCAGACGATGTGTGGAGGGGAGGAGGAGGTCAGAGACTCTAGCTCACCACTCTCCTCCTGCTCGGTTCCCCTTTTCTTTTTTGAATCCAGGGCGTGGGAAGAGGAGGAAACGGTAGAGGCAGGCGGGTGGACAAAGGTGGCACCCTGCACTCATCTGCCACCTGAGGCAACTGCCTCAATCGGCCTCACTAATGGGCCGGCCCTGCACACAGAATGCCACTCTTCATTCCTTTGTGCTCCGTCAGTCGCCCTGTCTGGGAGGTGCCGTGCTGGTGCCCTGAACTGTTTACCAGACGCGCCACGCAGAAGGGGCAGGGCAAGCCGACCAGCGGGTTCTTCCAGTCTGGTAGGGTTAGGGAGGGGGATGATAACATGTGTGCGTGAGACACTCGCTGCCGCTATGCCCGAGCTGCTGGAATGTGCTTGAACCGCACCCTGCCGAGCGTCACCGCTGACGCAGGCGCGGACTCCAGAGCACACATTTGCAGGGGGAGGAGGAGGAGGAAGCCGTGCGCAAGCTGGGAGTTTCACGAGTGTGCAAGGTGGTCGTGCAAACATTGCTCACACAGCCAGTCCAGAAGCAAGAAACAGGTGGTTGTGTCTTTCCTGGGTATCTTCCTTGCTTGGCAAACAAACCAAAGGCACTTGGAAAGGACGATTTGGGGAAGAGCTCGCTGGACGCACAGCGACCGAAGCCGCTGGGTCCTTTGCTCAGGGTCATCTCGGACATCGGCTGGAGGTCTCCTTTCTGGCGACCAGGCAGCAGTTCTTGGGGTCCTACGGTGAAAGGCGCGGAAAGGCTGGCTGCCGCTCGGCAGGCCTGTCTGGAAGGCTGCCCCAGGCCCTGGAGTTGCCGGCTGGGGTTCCCCGGCATCAAGGCAGCAGCTAAGTCCAGGTGCTAGAGCGACCCTCGTCTCCTCCTGGGAGGGGGAAGATGTCTGTGGCCGCAGAGCAGAGGGAGGCCTAGGAGAGGAAGGAGAGCTCCTCACTGCAGGCCAGATTGAGCGCGTACATTAGACTTTGCCCCACCAGGCGAGACTAGTCGTGGCGCCTCCCCTTGAACTGCCCGCAGCGCCTTCTCACCCCCTACTACAGAATCAGCGGCACAAGTAGGGAACCCGTCTTTGCCCCAGAAGCTTGAGGCCTGGGTGCTTGCCAGACCCCCTCCAAGAAGTCTCTCGAGCGCACTTGTTCTTGGGGAGAGTGGTCCAGCCCCCCCCCCCCCGCTTAGATCCTGCTCCTCCTCAATCTCTCTCCTTGGGATGCTCACGCTTCCAAGTTAAAGCCTTGCTCAGATGGAGCCCTTTTTCTTGGGAAATGTGTGTCAGTCTCAGCAGAGGTTCCTTGGTCAGTCTGTTGTTTTTTGTAAGTTCCCGGGAAGCCAGATAGACCACAGGTGGGAAAAACATTGAACCGAAGCGAGAGCATGCAGCTGGCTCTAGGGGCCGAGTGATCTGGGACCACATTCAAGAGCCAAGGTGGACACCAACTGCAGAATGTCAGCCTATTATGGAGAGCCTCAGCTTATAATAGAGCAAGTGTCCGGCCCTCATGAATTCCAAGACAGACTTGCGGCCAGCAACAACTGATTGGCTATGGTTACTTAGGACATGTCCCCTGCCTGCCTGCCTGCCTGCCTCCAGGTCTGCCAGGAGATAAACCAGAATAACTTATTAGAAATATTTATATACCGCTTTTCAACAAAAAGCAGTATATAAATCTCACAAATTTCACACAGCAGTTTTGAGTCCACATCTGCAGAGTGCTTAGCGGGAGTAGGGTTTACTCAGTGCAGAATTTCCTGGTACGTTGTCTAGAGTTGAGACCCAAAGGAACCATGAAATACACCACACTGCTGTACGGGATTCGAGAATGAATTTCGTAGGCTGGAATGCGCCATAGAAATGTGTCTTTTGCAGGGGCAAATCACCCTCTCTACTATTGAGCTGGGGGAAAAAAAATCACAAACATAACAGGGCCTTCCAATTTTTGAATTTATTATTATTATCATTAATAATAAGATAATTATCAGTTGTTGCACCATTAGAGTTTTCTTCTCAGCTCAGAAAAGAAATACTCTAACAAAGAACCTAGCAAACATTTTTAACCATTTTAACGCAATGTCTCTCTTCTTTCTCTTTCTTCAAACACCAAAAATATATATATATTATTTTGGAATATTACAAAAAGATAAATACAATATAAAATTCTTTTGAATAAATAAGTGTCTATAAATAGTTTTGGTTTCCCTTATCGCATTATTACAAGGTAAACATTGAGGGTTTCTTTTTTAAAAAAACACACACACACAAAACACAATTATACGCAGTTGGTTAGCATCAACAATGACTGATAGACGAAAGGGTCCGGCCCCACCCTGCTCCTCACTCCCTTGTCTGATCTCTGCGGATCCCTCTCTTTTGTGGCCGATGTTCAGCTGTGCAAAATGAGTGTGAGCTGGCAAAGAATACAACGGTCTAATTAAGGCTTCAATCCCATGCACACTTTCCTGGATGTAAACCCCACTGAACACAGTGGGACTACTTGGGAGAAAACATGCATAGGATTGCATTCCTAGACCAGCAAACATGGGTTGGTTTTACAAAACAAGAGGGGAGACAGATTACCGCACTGACTGCAGGCTTCTTGATCAAGGATCTGGAAGGCTGTTCATTCAGGGTAACCACCCTGAATCAACAGCTTAAAAAAAACCCACTCAAAAACCACAGGTGGAAAATCCCTTTCTCGCAATCTTAAGTGAATTCTGAATTTCATTTGCCGTTGAAACACAGTCAGCGACGAGGTCAGCAAGTGCCCCATATTAACTGGGGGCTCTTTCCCCACCTGTCCAGCTCACACCAGTCTCAGATGAAACCCTCAACTGTGCAAATAAGCCCGAGATTGAAGAGGGATTGGCATTACCTCAGGTTGACAGTGTGTCAAAATAATGCCTGGGATGAGCGAGGAGGGGAAGGGAATCCCGCAGGGATATTTGCAGTTGTGGCTGAATGCAAATGAGACGCATGTATCTCATTCGAAGGGTCACCCTAACCCCCTCCCCATATCCCACCCAGTCATCATTCTCACCCACCCTACATTATTTTTTTAGCCAGGTTCACCCAGGCCTCGCTTCGAACAGATGGGGTCCTGGGCAGTTCAGCCCCTTTCAACCAGCTGTTATTGGGCCAGCTTTTGAATCCCATTGGCTGTTTCGTGTTTCCAGATCCTTGACGGAGAAGCGTGTGAGCGACACAATATGAGCGGCACACAAAAGCACAACTCATCCTGAATTCCCAACCTCCTGTTATTTGCCAGTTAAACAGGGGGTTATTCACAGTATGTTATAATCAACAAAATATTTAAAATGAGAAAAGACTAAAATACTAAAACAAGCAAGCTACCAAGACGACGTCTCATGGGGATTTCGTTTCCACCAAAAGTAGTGGGAGTTTTGTTTAATGCTCAGGTGCTGAATACCCAAAGAATTTCGGGCCGGTTATTGGGGGAGTCGGAGGAACACCATGGGAGGAGGGAATGCGCACACACGCATGTGCAAACTGCACACATGTTTAGTCAACACGGGGACTGGGCCCTTCGAAAACACAGAGCACAGACTGCATGTACTGCTGAACACGGGCTGGGCACGTAGGATAACGGTCCGTGCACGCAGGTAAGCAGCCATCACGTGTACACAGGACAGAGACGAGCACACTGAATGTCATGTGTGAACTGGGCTCGAGAGATGGAGAAGAGCCGAGCCTCGCCAGCACTGAGCTTTTCTTCGTCGCCGCCGCCGCTTGCTCGCTCTGCCCCCAGAACCTTCCGAGAGAAGGTCCAGCCCCAGTTGTCGCCCATTGGATGTGCAGGCACAAGAGGGCAGGGAGGGAGACCAGCTGCGCTCCGTAGCTGGTCAACAACTGGCAGCCGTGGGCCAAACCCGGACGGCAGAAGAAGCCAGAGGGACGATGCAGACCGTTCCCTTCATTCCTATCGCTGCAAAGCAGGCGGAAAACCTGGAGCGGTCATGAAGGGAACGTTTTGTTCTCCTCAGTTCTTCCCCCCAGCTGCTGCTGCTGCTGCTGCTGCTGAGGTGCCAGGGAAAGGAGGGACTCGCTGAGCACAGCGCCGAGGAAGCCCCGGAGCGGGGCAGAGAAGTGGGAGGACGACGCAGCAGGCAGGCAGCCGGCCCAGCATCTCTGTGTACAGGCCCCGTTTGCTAACCACTGCTGTCCTGCAAAAATAAAGACCTTTTCCCCCTTCGTGGCGGGGGGCCACCACCTTCAAGCCCCTTTAAGGCACCTGTGGGGGAAATATAACAAATGACAACCAGTCTGGATTTTTGGGAAAGGCGACACATTCTTCCAGGCACGCTCGGATGCTGTAAGGCAGGATCGAGAAGGGGGGGCAGACACGTGTGCCCCCCCGCCTCCTGCTCCGTTGCTTCTGCACATTTGGTGGTCCCTGGCTTTGCTCAGAAGAGGACCCCTGTGTTTATTGCATTGGGACAGAGGGGACAGTTCGGAGGCTCCCTTCCCAAGAGATACGTATTGACAGATCACTCCCCCCGTCGCAACCCAAAGCGGTTCTCGGCCACGCGCCGCTCGTTCTGGTCCAGGCCGCTCACTCGGAGACAGAGAGCCGGTTGAAAATGGGCAGCCTGTGGCTGCTCCCCACGGGCCCGCCGGGGGCTTGCAGGTCAAAGACGGGAGAGTCAGACCCGCTCAGGCTGCTGGAGCTGCTGTAGCACTCGGGGTCAGAGAGGGAGTTGGAAGAGGTGGATCTGGGCAGGATGCAGGCCGTGGAGCTGGGCGTTCCAGGGGCGGCAGAGAAGTAGTCCCGAGAGGTCTGGAAGGGGCCGCTCAGGCTGGCAGGCTTCCCGCAACGGCACGAGCAACAACCTCCGGCGGCGGCAGTGGAAAGGGGCTCGCCCACAGTGGAGAGGCGGGAGATGGGGTCCGAGTTCAGGTGGCCAAAGGTCGGAGAGAGGAGGTCAGCGGAGGCCGGAGGCGGCGAGACTGACGGAGCCCGAGCAAAGGAGGCCGGATCGGGGATGCCAGGCAAGGGGCAGGCACTGGGAACCCCCGAGTAGCTGACACTCTGGCGCAGGAGCTGAGGAGACGGGCTGGAGGAGGAGGAAGAGGAGGAGGAAGAGTGCAACTGGGCCTCGTCCAGATAGTGGATGAAGTGGCAGCGGGAGCCGTAGGGGCACTCTCCGTGGAGGTAGAACTTGTGGCACAGCTCCGTCTTGTACTTGGGGTGGCGGTTCACGGTGCGCAGCTCGGCGGGCCCATGGGCAAACTGGCATTTGGCGCCGTACTTGCACTTGCCCGTCTCGCTGAAGGTGCGGCAGAGCTCCGTCTTGTAGCGGGAGGACAGGATGGGCATCTGTGGGGCCAGCTTGAGGGGAGGGAAGCCCGGCGGAGGGGGCGGGAGGGTCTTCCCCTCGATGAGGCTGACCGAGCGATCAGGCCGCAGGGGGGGCCGTCGGGCCGGTTCACCCAGTGGGCGGAGCTGCTCGGTGCTGGGGCTCCAGTGGCTGCGCAGGGGCCACACCGGAGAGGGGTCCCCACTGCTGTAGGGGGAGTCTGAGGAGCAGGCCGAGTGGCGGCGGGAGAGGTGCGCGACAGACCCGTCCTGGTCTTCGGCTAGCGACAGGCTGAGCAGATTCTGTGAGGGGGGAAAGAGAAGATTCGTCACAAAAGGGAACACCCCCCTGCATAAAAGCCGGAGCCTGCCTGCCCCCATGCATGTGTGGGCTGCCTGTGGAGCACCTGTCGGGGGGGGGGAGGTCTGAAGAAGCGATCTGTGGGTTCTGATCCCCAGGCGGCTCACAGGTGTGAAGCACAGCCCAACCCCGGATGTTTCAGCCGTTCTCTCCCCAGCCCCAAACTTCACACGCCTTCGTGTGCCTCAGATTGCGTGGTGCAGAACGCCAGTCTCTTTCCTGGAAAACGGACTCCTCTTTCCAAGAACACCTGGGCAGGGTGTTGTGTTTGATACGACCCCCTTGTTCTTCCCCCTCCTCTCCTGGAGTTTTCGTGAGACTGGTGGAAGAGGAGGTGGGGAAGTCAAGGGAGAGGGCTCCCAGCCAGACAGGCACTGGTGACAGGCTGGACGGGGGACGGCAGGGGCCTGAATATAGCCACGGTGGGCTGGGCCAGAGCTATTTTTACGGGAGCTGCTGGGGCCGGGCCAGCCTGGAGATGGGAACAGCTGCTTGGTGGCTGCTGAGCCAGACACCAGCCCCCCGGACCCCGCCCCTGCCAGAGTCACAGGATCACTGACTGCCCCGACTTTGAATGGGGTCTCTTAGCGGCCCAGTGCCAACGTGTCCCACGTCCACTTGCAAGGCACCGTCTGCCAGGAAGTCTTCCTCCAGGCGTCCCAGGACTTCCTGTTTGTTCCTGTGGGGCTCTGCCAGGTGACTTCTTGGTAGACCAGGGGGGCTGCTAAGGGATCCCAAACCATTTCGTTTCGCTCAGCCAGTCCCAAAGCATCGGGAGCAAGGAACAGCAAACGGGATTTACCCGCCATTGTTTCAAAAACATACATTTGAGGGCAGTTTGTTGTGAAACCTGACTGAGAGGAGGGGGTGGATAAGAAGAGCAGTCGGGATGGAAGGGGCTGGGAAGAGAGACCGGCGGCAACACTGGGGAAGGAAGAAACTGGGTTTGCCCAGAGGAAAGACTGGAGGGACAAGAGGAGGCTGTTTGACAAACAGGAGAGGGGACCGATGATTCCAGGAAGAGGGCAAAGGAGGAAAAAGGAGGGGAAGGAAGGAAGGAAGGAAGGAGGGAGCTGGCAGAGATTCCGCTTGGGCAGAATAAAGGGAGAGCTGCTTAGGATGTGGACTTCGAAGATCCTTAAGGACTGGAATCCAAACAACAGAGAGCCAGCATGAAGATTTGGGAGCATGCTAGCGGATGGGTGAGATGCCTTTCCTGTATTTCGGGCACCTGGGCTCACTCTTCTCTGCCTCCAGTAAAACTCTTCTCAAAGATCGGTGTTTTTCAGAAAATAAAGCAGACTGCCTGTGTTTCGGAGCATCACAGCCTCTCCAGCCTGGGGCACGTTTACCAGCAGGCAACACGCAGACACATGCAGACACCTTGCACAAACTTCCTGCTGCTGTAGAGAGGGAAGTGTGAGGACAGGGCAAGGAATGCAGAGGTCATTTGACCCCCCCTCCCAAAAAAGCTCCCCACTGTCTGGGTGGCAACGTGAGTTCTCTCTGCTCACCCAGAAACCCTACGTGCCTCCAGGTTTAGTTGCGACTGACAGCCAACAGTTCTACAATCAGCTTGTAGAACCTGAGGATGTGGACAAGATTCTTTGGAGCGTGAGACCATCTGCTTGCCCGCTTGACCCTTGTCCGGCATGGCTGATTAGAGCTGCCCGGGTGGGGCTGGCTGAGTGGACGGGGAGGGTGGTAAATTCATCTCTGAGGGAGGGGGTGGTGCCGCTGTCTTTGAAGCAGGCGGTGGTGCGCCCCCTCCTGAAGAAACCCTCCTTGGATCCTACGATTTTGAACAACTTCCGGCCAGTCTCAAATATCCCGTTTCTGGGCAAGGTGATCGAGCGGGTAGTGGCGTCTCAGCTTCAGAGGGTCTTGGAGGAAGCTGATTATCTGGATCCATTCCAGTCTGGCTTCAGACCGGGGTTCGGGACAGAGACGGCCTTGGTCGCCTTGGTGGATGACCTGCGCCGGGGACTGGACAGGGGGAGTGCGTCCCTGTTGGTCCTGCTGGACCTCTCGGCGGCTTTTGACACCATTGACCATGGTGTCCTTCTGGGTCGGTTGGCTGGGTTGGGGCTTGGAGGCACCGTTCTGAGGTGGTTCCGCTCCTTCCTGGCTGATAGATCCCAGAAGGTGGTGCTGGGGGATGCTTGTTCGGCACCCTTGCCCTTGAGGTGTGGGGTGCCACAAGGGTCAATTCTATCCCCCATGCTGTTTAATATCTATATGAAGCCGCTGGGAGAGGTCATCCGGGGATTTGGGGTAGGGAGTCATCAGTATGCGGATGACACCCAGCTCTTTCTCTCCTTTCCACCTGACTCCAAGGGGGCGGTCGATGTCCTGAATCGTTGTCTGGAGGCAGTTGGGAGCTGGATGGGGGCTAACAAGCTGAAATTAAATCCTGATAAGACAGAGGTTCTGTTGGTCCAGAAGTCTACGACTCAGGTACTGGATCATCGTCCTGCTCTGAATGGGGTTGTACTCCCTCTGAAGGAGCAGGTCCGCAGCTTGGGGGTCCTCCTGGATGCGCAGCTGCTCCTGGATTCCCAGGTGGCGGCTGTGGCCAGGGGGGCTTTTGCCCAGCTTCGGCTGGTGCGCCAGCTGCGACCGTACCTGGATCGTGCAGACCTGGCCACGGTGACCCATGCTCTAGTGACATCTAGACTAGATTACTGCAATGCGCTCTACGTGGGGCTGCCTTTGAAGACTGTTCGGAAACTGCAACTAGTGCAGAATGCGGCGGCCCGGGTGGTTGCTGGGGCCTGTCGGTTCGACTCAGTCGGACCGTTGCTTCAGCGGCTACACTGGCTGCCGGTTCGTTTCCGGGCACAATTCAAAGTGCTAGTTTTGACTTTTAAAGCCCTTTACGGCTCGGGTCCAGGGTATTTGAGGGACCGCCTCCTTCCTTATAATCCGACCCGTACTCTGAGGTCATCAGGGGGGGCCCTGTTGACCGTGCCGCCACTGACGGAGGTGAGGGGGATGGCGGCGCGGAATAGGGCCTTCTCGGCAGTGGCGCCCCAATTATGGAATTCCCTCCCCCTGGAATTAAGAACGGCTTCCTCCTTAGAGACCTTTCGGCGGGGCCTCAAGACATTTTTATTTAGATCAGCATTTGATGTCTGACATGGTGGGCTGGCTTTTTTACAAATTGCTTTTAACAAATGTGGATGACCCACTGGGGCTGTTTGTTTTAATTGTTTTTAATTATTTTAATTCTTGATTTTAAATGTACTTATGTATTTTAATATTTTTGTTGTAAGCCGCCTTGGTTGCCCTGGTGGGAGAAAGGCGGGGTAAAAATTCTATAAAATAAAATAAAAAAATAAAGTCCCTGTTGCTGCAGCCATCTGTTTGGCCACGCGGTCCATGCCCCGTTAGCCTTTGGGATCAGACCTGCCCCGCCCCTCCACTGTACAAGCAAGCTTGGCTCATCTATCCTCAGGCAAGAGAAGCACTGAAAAGTCTCCCACAGGGTGCCAGCTGAATGCATTTGAAGGTGCTCTGGAAACCAGCTGGGCTGCACTTGGCTTACATGCAGCCTTGCTCATGAGTAAGCACTGCCAAACTCTGGAGTTTTGTATGCTCCTTCCTGCGAAACACTGCGATCCTCCCCAGATATCTGTTGGACAGGGCGTTGTCCTTCTGAGTGAGGCAGAGCAATGAGGGCTACTGAGACAGGGAAGCATTTATAAACCCTACAGTTCCAGAATGCCTGAGAGGCCAGGCTGATGCAGTTTAACTGGGCAGAAGATTCAATGGCTTAAAAAAAAAAAAAAAGATTTCACTTCCTAACCATATGTTGGACTTTTCAAGTGAAGAAACTCCTCTCCCTGGTTACAAGTGCTGATTTCCAGGCCAAAGACACAGGGGTTTTAACTCTGTCTAGGGTTGCAAATAACCACTGGCCTTACAAGGAAGTAGGAAACACTCTGCAGACTGGATGGCAGCAGTTTCTTGGCGCAATCGGCCTGTAATTACAGCGACTGAAAATATGCCGTTTGTAACTATCTGTGCATTTTCCACACCCATTCTGCCTGATGAATTCTGTGCAACTCAAAAGCTTGCATGAAGCCTAGAAACAGGCCCCAAGCCAAAAGCAGGGGAATTAAGACATCTGTCTTGTGCTTATTATAAAGCAGCCCTGTTTCTTATGGTTTGCTCAGCCTGCTCAACAAAGTGTGTGGACAGCACCTTGCACACCACGAATGAGGTCTGTTTAACGATCGGGGGGGGGGGCAGAGCGTATCTATCACTCCTCCTCCAGTACAGACAACTGTCGTGGAGGACGCTGTGCCTCGATTCTCCTGCCCGACTTTGTTGCTTCCGTGTCTGCAAGCTTGTGTCGGGCCACCTCTCTCCTTGTCCCCCAATCCCACCTCCTCTGGAAGGAAC
Organism: Plestiodon gilberti rubricaudatus; assembly: GCA_026170595.1. Taxonomy (NCBI): domain Eukaryota; kingdom Metazoa; phylum Chordata; class Lepidosauria; order Squamata; family Scincidae; genus Plestiodon; species Plestiodon gilberti. The sequence continues at coordinate 11,798,164 of JANXHW010000011.1, forward strand.
TTTCCAGGCCCATTCGAACCCTTCACATACTGCCCTCCATTTGTGAGATTTTTATCCTGAATTTATATCCTCCCAGAAACCTGGAGCCAGGATTCCTCCTCCCTTCCATGCTACCCTTACCACAGCCCTGTGGGAGAGGCTAGGCTGAAAGTCGGTCGCTGGCTCTACGCCATCTAGTGAGCTTGACAGCTGAGCCAGTGATTTCAATCTGGGTCCCAGTCCAACCCCTGCCAGGCCACACTGCTGCTACCTTGCCCAGGCTCCAGTTCAACATCCGGTGCCCGTTTTCTTTATCACCCTTTCTGGATTCTTTCCAGAAGTTACAAAAACGCTGGATCGGTTCTGGGTAAATAAATGCTGGCCTGAAATGCCAGAGAGGATTAGAAATCTTTGCACATGTCCAGAATTCCCCTGGTTTAAGGAAAGGGCCGAGAAACAAGGGGAGGGTTGCGAAATCAAGACCTCCACACACAAAGACCAGCTTGATTTTCTTAGCCCTCAAGCCGAGGAGGGGAAAAAATGCAGCACTTGACCTAGAAAAAGTTGTACTAACTCCAGGAAGTGCGCCAACTAAACGTTCCTGGGGTTTTTTGTTTTTTGTGCGTCTGAAGCACCCGAGCTGCTGAGATGACGGAGAAAGCCGGCCTGGGGAGGGGAGGGGGCGGAAGGGAAAGGACCTGTCAAGCTTCCTCTCTGCATTTGTGTTTGCTAGAAGAAAGACCAGTTTGGGGCCGTCTCAAGGCAAATGTATCGCCTGACAAAACGCCTTCCATTCCAGAAGTCGTCACAGTCCTTGTTCATCGACAAAGACGAGGCCAATTCAGTCTTCTGTCTCAACTCTAAACCAGTTTCTTTGGTCTTCTCCTACTGGAGACTCACATGGCTGTTTGGCTTTCTTTCCCTGAGCACAATTCACTTTTGAGACACGTCCAAGGCTGACACTCTGGAAGGTCGCTTGCTAAGGGGGCTCCTCGAAACCCCCTGCCCCACCCACTCCCACCAGAGGACAGAAGTTCAGCAGTCACGCTAGACTGTAAGTGGGGGACCTTCCAAACCAACTTCTTTGTGCCCATATTTCCAGGAGAGCACAACAAGAGTTGGCTTTCGTTTCCCAGTAGAAGGTTTCCCTTTTCACCTGCTGGCTAGCTAGTCAAAACCCAAAGGTTGCTTTGCAAATATGGCAGCAGATTATCTAGACTGGACCGATACGGGTGAGCCTGGACAGGGCAAGACAAGAGTACTCTCAGGGTTTTGGAGAGCAAAGCCAAGCTGCAGGGGCGGGCAGGTTGGACAACCTCCCCTTCATGTTCACACAACCCCCCTTCCTTCTCACCACTCCCTAAATGTCAGCCCCTCTAGCTCAAATCCAGACACTTCCAGAGACACGGAGGTTGCAGAAGTCAAACACAACAGCAGAAACTCTGGTCCAAGTTCTCCTCGGGGTGTATCTATCTCATGATCCGCCCAGATTCAGACATCCACAAGTGTTTGTTTCTGGCACACAAACAACCACCCACATCCAGACAGGGAGACCTGCTGCCAGGCCCTACAACTGCGTGTGTGGATCTCAAGAGATGTGATGTGTTGCCATTTCTCTCTCTCTCTCTCTCTCTCTCTCTCTCACACACACACACACACACACACACACACCCCTGGCTTTTCACTGCCTTTTCTGTTTTGTTTTTCTAAATATGAGAGCGCGAGCAGGGAAAAGAGAAGACAGTCGGACACAAGGCGGGGTCCTGGATGCCGAGCCTATGGGATCTGTCCCCGCAATCGGACCCAGATCAGATCGTGCGGTGAAACCCGCGTTCTGGCCGGCCCGGACGGAGGCTCGATGCTCCCTTCCTCTGCCTGCCGACCCGGGCGGAGAATCCGGCAGCATTCCACCCAGGGCAGGGCTGGCCAGGTCTCGTCGTTCCCAACGCGGCGAGCCCAGCCGGCCTCCTTCCGAGCCGGGCAAGAGGAAGGACCGGGCGCGCCGCCGCCGGAGTCCAGGAGGGCTACACTGCTGCGCCGGGGTGGGTGGGTGGGTGGGTGGGAGACGCGCTTCTTGCTTACCTCGCAGAGCGTGTGCACGTCCAAGATGGAGCTCATGGCGAAGGAAGGCGATGCTGCCGGTCCCGCTGTCCGTCGGTCCTGCCTGCCTGCCTGGCTCACTCGCAGCTCCAGCGCCAGCCTGGGAGGCGCAGCGCCCCCGCCCGCGTTAAATAGGCTGCCTGCCGTGCCGGCGATGAGCTCATCGGCGGGCGGGGCTGGCAGGGGGCGCGGACTCGAGGGCCGGCGATGGGGCCGATCGGGCTGGGTGGGGGGGCGGGGCGGGGCGAGCGGCCCCTGGTCTGCGCTGCTGCTGGTGCCTTCTGACGGGGCGCAGCAGAGTGTAACTTCAGCGCATCCCTGCGGCCATCCGGAGCGGGGGGGGGCATCAGTGCGGTCGCGGCGGCAGCAGCAGCACGTCCTGGTTCGCCCTCTCCTCCCCCCCCCGGGTCACACAGTCCCGATCCGGTGGATCAGGTCCCCAACATTTGCAGCAGGGTCAGGCTGGTAGGCACATCAGCTAGGCTGGAGCCAGGGCGCTTCGTGGGCAGGGCACGTGGGGGTGGCCCCATTCCCACGTCCCCGATATTCATGTCCTGTGTAAATATAGCAGTATGTAACCCGGCCGGTGTCTCTCTTTTTCCCCACACGCAGAGCTCCCTGCTGCTAACCTCTGTCTGCGCTCTTTGAGAGCCAGTCCCACTGGAAAGAGCTGTTTGTCTTCAGGGGCACGAGATGCAAACCCAGCCATATAGGTCTGGGGCTGGTCAAGGCCTGGATGGGATGGAAGACAAACCACCACCACCACCCCCATCTCTCTGGGCCATTTGATCATGAGCGAAGTGTGTGGGAGAGAAACGCAATAAGAGAACGAGCTGCAGCAGCAGCCAGTCTTCTGCTCCTGTCCCTCCTCCTCCTCCAAGGGGCTCTGCAAGCACCCAGAGAGAGCTCAGCTCTCCCTGCACTTGTGGCCCCCAAGTCACAACAACCCTGCGAGGTTAGGTTGCTTCAGCTGAGAGATGGCGGCTGGCTGGCCCAAAGTGAGCTTTGGACTTAGTGGCCGAGCAGGGATTGGAATCCAGGCCCACTCGTCCAACCACTACACCATGCTGCCTTGGGACACAGCTACCCCCCTAGTCTGAATAGTTTTTCTCCTCTCGTTCTCAGTCCTCTGCACTGGGACTCTGTGCAGGCTGCTGCCTCCCTCCGCAAATGGCAGCTCCACTTCGCCATCGCAGCTCAGGATCGCTGGAGACGCAGGCTGCTTGGCCAAGTCCTTTTTGCCGGAAGCCAGCCGTCCGGGTGAGAGGGTCGTGGGCCACTTTCTTCATGTTAGGCTGAGGCTGCTTTGGGTGACTGGGAAAATGGAAAGAGGTGGATTCTTTCCAGCCACTGAGTGTGTGTCGCTTTGTTTACGAAACCGCGAGTTCTCTTGCACGTCCCTCGGTGTCTCAAGCAGGCACCTCTGCTGGGGTTGGGCTAATATGCAAATCTCATTAAATGTAATTGATGAATTGGATGAAAGGCAGGTGATCAATCAAGTCAAAATCCTTTAATTGGTTGACAGCCCTAATATTAATAATCGCCTCTGAGCTTCTCTCGGCGTGCTCTTTGCACATGTGTGCAAACGGTGTCAAAGTGAGGACAGACTGTGGGAGAGAACATTGGGGAGGGGGGGACACGCAGGTTTTATGTCCACGTTATGCACCGGTTTAAGCCACAGCTGATTTGAGCCTCGTGTGAATCACCCAAGTGAATTGGGGCCCTTGTGATGGCCAATTTGGGGGGGCTTGTGGCTCATAAGGAGGTATGGTGTGTGTGTGTGTGTGTGTGTGTGTCGGGAGGGCTGTAATGAGCATTACTCATTAATGAAAAAAAGTCTATCTAGCCTTTCCTACAAGGACGCACAAGGGCACAACTCCTGCCATCACAAGGCCATGAAAAAGGCCGTCCAAAGCCGTGAAATTGGGAGACAGCAGGTAGCACAATTCTCGGCAGGATCAACACGGTCGGAACCCCTCTGTGGGTTTACTCAGAGGAAGGTCCCACCACTCAGTGATGAGGCGTAGGAGGGAGGCCATCCACTGCAGGGCACCTGGCTCCTCCATCACCCTGTCAAGAAGTTCCCAAGGTCGCCACCGTGCCCAGGAGGAGGAAAGGGCACCGTTGGCACAGCAGCCAAAGCTGGGCAAGGCCCAGGCGGCAACCCAGCTCCAAGTTCTCCAGCCGATCCGTCGGCTGCAGCCCGCAAAGGGAGTTCCTTCTCTTCCCAGATTGGCTCCTGCCTGTCCCAAAGCTCTGCTTGACTTGCAAAAGAGTGGGCAGGCCTTTCAGTTTTGAAATTGCTCACAGTCTGTGTTTTGAATTTTGATTTCTTTTTCTCAGGTGCCCGGCGTGACTCATTGTTGCCTCCGGAGGGCTTCCCGGAAAGCAGGTCCTTGTCAATCACAGAGATGGTTTCGGAGAACCGGGGCCCTTGAACCTTGCCCCTCTCTCGTGTTTACCTATGGGAAGGCGGAACCGAAAGCGCGAGAGCCCAGCATGCAACGAGCCCAGAGACCTACTCATGTTTTACTCACCCACTGACTGCAGAGTTTTCGCTATCTTCCAGGGCTGTTGTTTACTCTCACAGTAATGCCCCCCCCCCCTGTTCACGAAACCATCAAGTCTGACTCAGGAATTGCCCACGCGTTCTTGTGCGCATACAAACACACTGACGTCCCGAGATGATGGGCCATCAGCTCATCTCCCATATCTCGATAAATCGATTTGCAAAGGCAAATCAAGCATTGGATCATCTTTCACAGCACTGACCAGGACCAGAGAGGCAGAGGCAGGAAGGAGGTAGTATCCCATTAAACCACTGGACACCCAGAGTTGTAGGAAGAAAAGTAGTGGTTTTGCTGATTCCCCCCCCCCCCCAATTAAATACACCCAGAGAAAGAGAAAACAAAGCCAAACATCTAAGGTGGACTCAGGCTGCAGTCTTGGAAACTGCCAGGACTGTTGGCCGGAAGGGCTCCAGCGTCGTCAGGTGTCCAAAATGAGCCCTCTCTGGCCTCAACACATTCATTTGGAAGGTGGCGTGACATGCACATTCCAGGGCCATCTCCAACTCTGGCTTATTCCTCCAGAAATCCCTCTCTCATTTCTCATGATAGACACTCATGCCTACAACTAGGTTGGTTCCATATACCGGAGTCGCTGTTTCCGAAAGGAAAGGCCGGATGGCGGACAAGCACTTACAGGGCCGTCGCGCCTAAATAAAGCCATCCCCCCCCCCCATGCTGAATTTGTTGAGTGCAACCCCGGGAGGCAGTTCTGAGCCACTGCATCGGATGCCGCCATCAAGACCACCTGTATTTCGAAATGTTTGTCATGTTCCCATCAAGGGAGGCAGCAAAATCTGAACTCCATTTGAGGGGAAGTGGCTTTTTCCAGGGGCAGAGCCAGCCACAGCAGCATCTGTGTGGGGGGCTGATTTTGCCTGTTGTTTCTTTGGGCTGCTGCTGTCTGTCTGCTGCCGCCGCCGGGCAAGCCTGGAATGTCGTCGTGTTCCCTGGTGAGGTCCGTTTGCAAGTTCTTGCATCACCACAAATTCCTCCGCAAGGCAGCCATACATGGGCTTGCACTGTGTTCCCTGCTGGAAAAGCATGACAAGAACCTTGCAGGCAGCACATCTGGACAGGATGAAACATGCTGGCGCTCCACAGACACACAAGCCAGAGAGAAAGAGCTGGAGGGAGGCAAAGATATCCATTCACGGGAGTTTTGGACTGGCGCAGGCTAAAGGAAGCGACAGTGAGGGAGACCAGAACCAACCCCACAGCTCGGGAGGAGCTGGTGGACCTCAAAGTGTCTGAGGTGGCCCTTACCTGGTGATGCATCAGCCACTGCTCCTCCCGCTCTCTGCATCGGAACAGGAAGTGTGGAGGAGGAAAGCAGAGTGGCGGGCTAGAGTGTCCTGTAGGAGACGCTCTAGCCTGCTGCTCTCCTCCCGTCCACACTTCCTCCATGCACTTCTTCCTTTTCTAATCCAGGGAGTGGGAGGAGACACAGTGGAGGAGAGGGGGTGGACAGAGGTGGGCCCCCAAGCTGGCAGGAGGTGGGCCCCCCAAGCTGGCAGCCCCCAAGCTGGCAGCTCCCTGAGGCATCTGGTGGGGCCACTGTGTGATACAGGAAGCTGGACTAGATGGGCCTTTGGCCTGATCCAGCAGCCAGGCCCTTCTTATGTTCAGGAAACGGGAGAGGGCAGGGGAGTTCCTTCCCCTACCGAAACTCCTGAATCTGGACCCCTTTTCATCGTGGAATGGGAATAAAAGAACCTATGTTTCTCTTCTAACGGATGCTTGGAGACTGGTCTTTTGCCTGCTAAAGGCGAAGATTTGCCCACAGTCCTTTGGGGATGGAAGATGCCGGAGTCTGGACCAATCAGTGGCCACTTCAGGTCACCCAGAGCAGGCCGAGAAGAGTGACGTAGGGGAACTGCAACAGGTGACGATTTCAGACACATTGCTTGCCAGGGGGCTGGGCCCGTTTCCTCGCTGGTTGGTTAGCACTGGGCATAACATCTCCTTCCGTCAGATTCTGTCTCATGGCTCAGGGTGACTCATCCCACATTTCTCTGGAACGGATCCCTTGCTTGCTCCCTTTAGGCTGAAAAACCCCCTCTGAATCACAGCAGCTCAGTTATTCTGGTGATATTGGAACCAGCCAGGGAAACAACAGGAGCCTTGCTTGAACCGTGGAAGATCTGCTGCAGGGGCTTGGCAGCATCGCTCAGACCAAAGGCTGATCTGGAAGGGGGGGGGGACCCCTCCTGTGTTGGCTTGTTTATTCGTGGCAAGTCCCAACCCAGCCCAGCCCTGAAACTTCTGGTGGTGGGTAACGAGAAACTCCAGCACAACATATTCAAAACCAGCGGGATTAAGGCGGCCGATATATACAAGTACCGGTAGTCAATGACCTCACGCTTGCCCTAAAATGTCACACACCGAGCGGGTGCTGCTCTGCCATTGGGCTGGGTGGTCCTTCCTGGCTGAACCAAACTAGATTTCAGTGCCCGGGCTCCGCTCTGGAAGAGACATGAAGCAGAGAGTCGCCAAGAGTGCTTCTGAGCCTGTGCAAAGTGCATTTCCCTCCTCAGGATTCCAGTCTCCGCACATCTGGCAATCAGCTGGCAGGGGTCCCTCACGGCCACCCCATAACAGCGCACTGGCCCTACAGCCGTCACCAGTGCCGAGGGTTCTGGGGCTGGCCTGGTCAGACAAGCCCCCAGCTGGTGCCCCCCTTTGTCAACCCCCGGTATCTGGGTTGGGGGTGAGGTCTCCTGGGGCAGAGGGGGTGCCTTTCCCACAGGCTTCCTGGACGCGGACGGGCCCTTCTTCTGGAGCGTAAGAGCTGCTTTCCGCCACCTCCCTGCCCACCAGCGCCCCCCACTGGCTCCCACCAAACCCAGACCCTTCCTCTGTGCCCAGATGCCAAAGGGATGAGGAGAAGGTACCCATGTCCCACCCTTGCCAGGGAAAATCAGGGCTTGGCTCACTGATGAGACAGCAGGGCACAAAGGTGTCATGTTTTCCAGGGACTGACGAGGCGGCGATTTGGTAAAGCAGGGCGAGTGAAGAGATCTCAGACATGACGCTTACCGGCTTTGGAGGGGGGGGGGGGGTTCCAAGTGTCGCGGACGGCTGGCTCTCGGCTTCCAGACCGGTGTCTTGCTTTTGTCCAGGCTGGTGTGGGCAGGCAGCCCCCGCTTCATGTGTACCAGGGCTTCTCAGAAACAGGTCCCGGTGCCCTCCTGCAACTAAGAATCCCATATTCTCTCTGCCCCCACCCCGTTTGCGTCTGTCTCCATCATCATCATCATCATCATCATCATCATCATCATCATCTCTTTCACTGTCGTCTCCCTGGGCCAATGTCTAGATTGTAAGCCCCGCGAGGTCAGACCTTCCCTTTGCAGCCTATGGAAAATCTTACGAAGACAGATATTTACTAAGTAGTAAGCAACAGCAATACTCCTCCCCCCCCCCCATTTTTGAGCACCAGGCACAGCTAAGAAACGGGAATACAGATGGGAACCCTTTCCGTGGGCAGGGTGCCCTCTGCTTCACTGCTAAGTCAACACCACTGGCTTGCCGTCCATTCGCTGGGATGAAGGCCTGAGGAGCTTGCCAGTGGCAAGTTTGAGTCCCACTCCTCCCCTTCAATCAATCAATCAATCAATCAATCAATCAATCAATCAATCAATCTCCGCTTTTCAAGCCACGACAGGCAGTTTACAGCTGAAATCCATGCAAAGGTTCAACTAATCATAAAAAACGCCTTTGCCTGCCACTCACTCCAGGTGATAAAGGGTGAATCAGACACATTTCAGCCACGGGACGCCATCTGGGGGGATGTTCTCTTGCACAAGTCCTGCTGAAAAGGACAGGGGATGCCCAACAGGGCTTACGCAGATAAACTCCCCGCTGGATCATGCCCTGTGCTAATTAGCAGGAGGGACGGCACCGTTGGAGGTCCCACAACCTTCCAGGAGGGAGGAAGGTCCTTCTGCAAAAGCCCCACTGAAATGAAGGGGGGATGTGCAGGAGCAATGAGTGCATGCATGCGCATGCGCACCTCCTGCTATGTCCAGTGAGGCATCCCCCAAAGAGATTCCCACTGGATCACGCCCTGTTTCAATTAGTGGGAGGGACAACTGGGGGTCTCCCACCTCGGTCATTCATAGAGTTGCCCGCACATGTATGTGCTCCCGGTTTACATTCTCCCCACACGCCTGCTTTCGCTCTCCCTCTGTGCGCATGCAGCAAAGAATGCATCTCCCCCCCCCCCCGTGGCTCTCGGGAGCTCGAATGAAGCAAGGTGGGCTAAAATTAGCGCTCCTCACCCACCCCGCCCCCACCCCTCTGGTGGCCAGACCGGATGCTCTATTCTTAGCTCCTGTTCATGCAGTTTCCTCCGGACTCTGCACCTTGGAGGGGAGGGGGGGGCTGGAGGCCAGTCACCTGACTCTTTCACTCTGACTCCACCAGAAGCCACAGACCACGGAGCCACAGACACTTCTCGCTCCCCTGGCCGACGACCCCCCCCCCCTTGACTTCCTCCCCGCTTCAAAGAGCCTCTGGCCTAGGAACAATTTGTCCCATGATGACAAGGAGGGTAAAGTACAGATGGGCAAAAAACGCCCAGTTGTCGTCGTCCCCCCCCCCCTTTGGAAGTGACAAGGTGCAAAGGGCTTTTGTAACAGCGGAGGCGCCATGGTCGGGGGGGGGGGTGTCCTGACCTCAGGCCTTCCAAATTGTGTATGTAGCCAATCTTTGTTTTTCAAAATTCTGACACCTTGTGATACTCAGTGTCCCTGAGCATGTGCAGAGGGGCTTAGCCCTGATGGGCGCAAAGTGTTGGAAGAAAACATGCAACCCTCCCTAAGAATGGAGTGCTTCTGAGCATGTGCAGAGCATGCATTTGTGTTAACAGCTTTTTCCCTGGTGTCTTCCCTCCCCATGCAGGCTTACCTGGTACCCCCGTTTTAATCTTTTCACCTTTTTATTCCTCTGGGCTTTTTAAGTGTTGAGGTTTCTGGTGATTTTTATTTTGTTTGTCTTTACATTGTGATTGTATTACTGTTATTGTTTTTTTTTTCCTTTTGTAAATTGCCCTGAACACAAGGTTGAAGGGCAGTATAAAAACAGGATAACAAAAAAACCCCAAACAAATGAATGATTCAGTAAACATTTCCCCAAAGAAGGAACTGTTGTTGTTTAAGAAGGGCTGTGAACCGTCTAGGGGACACTGATCCAAAACCAGGATGCAAACCTTAAAAAACGTTGGATCTTAAAAACAAGGGTGGACCTGAGGGGGAGGAAACCAGATCTGGGTGGTTCTGGAGAAGAACTGCAAGAGCTGACCCGGAGTTTCCTTTGCTGGCTGGCAAGTGAGCCTGCCCAAATCCTTGCCAAGGTTTCCGTAAGCAAGGACGAAGAGTGGGAGAAACCGGGGGGGGGGGGGTATCGTGGGGGGGGTTGCTGTAAGGGTCCTTGTTGCAAGGAGGAAGGGGGGCAGACTGGCTGGTGGATCAACAACTGGCGTCTAAAATGGAACCCAGAGGGGACCGGGGGGGGCGGGGGGGCAGCCGGGCCCAGGAAGAGATCTCTGGAGAGTGGAAAGCCCTGCTGAGCCAGCCAGCCCCTGCCAGGTGCCAGAGGGAGGTGCAAAGCTGCCACCTCGCCCTGGCTAGCTGGGACTCCTCCTCGTGGTGTCGGGTGCTCAGCGCTGAGCAAGGCAACGGTTGGGCTCCGAAGTGTGCAAGCAAAGCCGGCTGAGAACGAAGGGGGGGACCAGCCGGTGGGCTTCTGCAGTGCGGCCCCCAAGGATGTCAGGTGTCAAGGGGTGGAACCCCCCCCCAAATAGATGACCTGCTTCCATCTGCGTGAAACCAAGCGAGGTTCTCTTCTTCCTCTCGTCACTCTGGAGCGTGACAGCCTGTGGGGAACATGCGCACCGCTGGCAGGGGCCGCAGCTGGGCGGCAGAGCTCGCGATTTGCACGCAGAAGGGGTCGAGATCAACTCCAGTTTGGGCTGGGACCTGCCTTCCCTGGGATGCCGGGCAGCCACGGGGGGCGGGGGCGAGGGCTAGATGGACAACGGTCCAGCTGAGATATGTCTGTCCTGCCCTTTGCTTCCAAGGCCTCCCGAAGTGGCTGCCAACAATTGAAAAAGAAGAAGAACAATGAGAAATGGCAAACTAGACATCAAACCAAACAAGCCAGAAATCCTTTACAAAACATAAGGAAGAAAAACTCGGCGTTCCCAAAGAAGCGAAAGACTTGTTCTTTGGATATGATGCATTCCAGGTGTCCGCACCTGTGACTGCTTCTTACACCTCCACAAGAGTAATGTGTGACTTTCTCACTCACACACACACACACACACACACACGTGACGTTTGGACCCTCGCCAGAGAGCTGTTTCCCCCTGCTGAGCTTGCCCTCGGTCGCAAACTCAGGTGTGCGGCTGTGTCTTGGATGAAACAGCCCACAAAGTCTAGGAGGTGCCGGGTGCGTGTTCCCCTCTTCCCTTCTGTCTTGAGCTGCTCCCCCTAGTACATTTTTCAGAACTCTATGATGACTGTTTCAAATTAGGAATTTCCTGAGCTGTGCAATTTATTTATTTTTTTATTAAATGAATAAAAGATGCTGATGGATATTTGGCTGGGCATTTGCAAATTCCGTTCTTTGTTTTAAGCCTCCAAACAAAGATGGGAGGGAAAGACCACTCGGGGAAAAAAGGAACATTCTTCCCCCATAAAAAGCCTCACATTTTTTGCAGCCTCTCCTGATCCAAAGGCACAGAGGTGCACACACATTGCTCCAGGTGAGTCACCAATGTGGAGGTTCGGAGATCTTGCTGAGCTCAGAAAGCAGAAGAAAAATCCCTTCCTGGAACCACTTGGGAGGGAGAGGCCTGAGGCCCTCTGTCCTTTAGGGCTCCTTTCATTGTCCCAGATGCTGAAGCCTGTTTGGGGGGGGGGGGTGAGGAGGCCCTTGGTGGAGCGGGGGCAGGGGGCAACTTGTTGGGTATTTCATTCACTCACTCTGTGTCACACCAACTGGACCCCCCCTCACCAAACTGGGGGGATGGGGGCAGGGCTGTTAAAACGATACAGAAACTGGGTGCCGGCAAATGTGGGCGAAAGGAGGGATATATTATATATAAATGCATTAAATCAATACAAACTAATAACCGGACGCAAGCCTAGGTGGGCCCAGATAAAATGTTACCCCCCTCAAGAAGATTGAATAAAGTTTGCTGAATGGAATATGGCGTGTGTGTGCGTGTGTGTGTTGTGCGTGGAGACTGAGGCTTCTAGAAACTGTTTTTTGGCCTAGGTGATTTCCCGGCAAGGACTCTAGGAAAAACAAAAGCCAATCCATACATCACATCAGGGAGCAGTTCGTGCCTCCCTGGATATTTCGGGGATGACTCAGACCCTTTTCACAAATCCCGAAAGTTTGGCAAAAGGCAGAGAACTCATGGAAAAGGAAGAAGAGGGGGAGGCAGCAGGCAGGGTGGGGAGGAAGAGGAACGGCCGGGAGGTGGAAAATCCTTACACAGCAAAAGCCAAATATATCGTTGTGACTCGTGAAAACCATTTTTCTTCCCCTCGTTCACGTGACGTGATTGCGCAGCAGAGCATGTTGTCCGGGGGAATTTTGTTTTGTTCCGGCTGTTTTGGAAGAAGGGGGAGAGCGGCCTGCCTGTCCATGTGTGAGTCGTCCCCCCCCTTTTAAAGGCAGCATGACACCAAGATCCGGTCAGGGGGGTTGAGAAATGCAGAAATGTCAACCATACAACAAGGGAAGAACCAGAAGTGTCAAAGGCCCCAGTTTGGAAAGTCTGTTGCTGGAAGGAACCGGAGGGACCAGCAGCAGCTGGTTTCGAAGAAGAGAGGTGCTACTGGGGGGGCTCTGGATGGGGCCCTTCCCTCTGTGCCCGGAGCTGGGGGCTGGCAGTGCCCCAACCACCCAGCAATTTGAGGCAGCTCTCTACACCCTAGCACCTCATATTCACAAGATTTTGAACAGGCATCAACTCGCCGTGGAACTATGCTCTCACAAAGAGTGCTTGCTGCCTGACCTAGCAGCTGAGCTCTTGCACAGCCTTGTGAGGAGTTAAAGTTCTCACAAGGTGTTCTGATGTGATCCAGCAAGTCACCTCTTGCACAGTTTGCCTTTACAGCCAGCAGCGTCGTTGAGGATACTCCCACAAAGAAAGGAACCACTCAAGTCGCAGTCCCGCTGCACCCTGATCCACTTCACCGCTGAAAGCCTTTTTGTGAAACCGTGGGATCACTGTGAGTCAGCAGAAATGCAGAGAGATGAGTCATCCTATGCGGAGGGAGAAGTCGTGGAGAGGCCACAGCGCCTGTGTCATTTTCCATGGGAGCCTCTGACCGGAGAAAACAGCTGGTTTTTCCCCTTAAAAGACAGCTCTCTATTAATAATAATAATAATAATAATAATAATAATAATAATAATAATAATAATAATACCACCATATTTATGCAGGATATTTTTATATGCAGCGAAGCTACCCTGGGCAGCAGCCTGCCAGGGTCTGCATCCTGACCAGAGCTCTGGTCCAGTCTCACACACAGCAGGGCCGGCCCAAGACCTCCTGACCCTAAACTCTGCCCTCCTCGCCCGACGAGGGCCCCCCCCACTCCTCCCTCCTGCTCTCCGATGTTCTGGCTCAGGACTCTCCTCCCCTTGGGCCCGCCTGTGGTACGGGCCGTGTCCCTTTCAAGCGACTCAGCCACGCACTGCGATGGGGGCCAGCCCGCAAGGCACCCAGACCGTTGATTGCACACTGTCACAAAGAAGGAGCCCCCTCCCGCCTGGTTGGAATCCGGGGAGTGGGGGAGGAGGGGGCTGCCTGGCACGAAGAAAAGGGGGCTGCCTTTGGCAGTAAAAGGACGGGAAAGAACGGGGGGGGCATTCTGTCAGTCCAGCGATGGGAGAATAATCACCCCATTGGCTCCACTGCTGGGCACAGATGGTCGCATCCAGAGTTCCCTACTTTCTTGCTCAGTGAGGGAGGGAGGGACGGGGAGGACGGGAAAGGGCTCTGGAGGCGGCTGGGGGCAGTCGCGGCCAGAGACGAGGGCGGCAAATCTTCAGGCTGAACCAGGAAGTGCCCCGTCCGTCGTGGGACGCTGCATTGCCGCCAAGGGGCTGCCGGGCTGCCAGCAGAGGCACACCTGCCTGCCTGGCATTTCCTGATCGACCGGCCCGCGCTCGGCGGGAGAGTTGCCAAGACTAGGTTTGGAGGGCCAAACCGGTTCAGGCTAGCCCGAGCTGGAATGAGTGAAAGCTGGCCCAGCCAGGGAGGGGGCCTCCATTTGAGGGGAATCCACCACCGGCGGCCTTCGCCCAACAACGGGTGGTGAGACTTGGGCACAACTGGAGGGCACATACCCAGTAGCATTGCCACGATCACCCTTGCAATAATGCAATCATTGTGGCAATAGTGCCTCTGAACACGTGCAGAGTACCTCCGCCAGGTCACCACAGTGCAGCCAGCCCCAAAGTGTCTACTGCTATGAAAGATGTTCAGCCCAGGGGTTGTGACTCGCAGATCACACTTTAGAAACTGAGGACAGGAGGACTAGAGGGAAGGGCGTGGGGGTGTGGAGGATCCAGGCCTCTTGTCTGGCCTACAACCGCTTGCACGTCTAGTCTGACGGGAGCCGGTTTGAGCCATGCGCGGCGGGAGAGCAGCGATGTGCTCCTTATGACTAGGCAGGCCCGACGCATCACCCATGATGCACCTGGCCTCCTAGTCCCTCCTGCCGCCAGCCAGCAGCAGCTCCCCAACACCCACACCCCAGCCGGTGGGTCCTCTGGCTACGCGGAGGAGAGGACTTTGCAGGGAGAGCGGGAGCGAGAGGGAGCTGTTGCCTGGCACCAGGTTTCTGTGGCGATGGCCGGGGAGTGAGAGTGTGTCTGTGTGTATGTGTGTGTTTGCCTTTTGGAGAGGGGAGGGGGGGCACAAGACATGTGAAGATGATATCACCCATCAGGCGGGAAGCCTCCTCCTCAGGTTGTTCCCTCCCTCAGGGTTATGTAACGCCACCAGGGCGCCCTGCCTTTTCCAGGAACCGACCTGCTCATCTCCTCCGCCGCCTCCCCACCCATCATCCACGTCAGCCAGGGATACTCCAGGCAGTTCATTCTTTCTTTCTTTCTTCTCTTGTCAGAGCCTCTCTTCTCCCAGACACGGCTTCTAAAGCCAGGATGGTGCAGTGGTTTGGGAGTCGGACTTCGACCTGGAAGACCCAGGTTCAAATCCCTGCTCAGCCACGAAGCTTCGTGGGTGACCTTGGGCCAGTCACTATCTCTCAGCCCCACCTACCTCACAGGGTTGTTGTGAGGACAAAAAAAAAGGGAGGGGAGGAAATATGTACACCACTCTGAGCTCCTTGGAGGAAGGGCGGTATAAAAATGTGGAAAATAAAAATAAAATAAATAAATAAAACTGGTGCTCTGTGGAGGCCGAGGGGACCACCAGTGTCCCCACAGACCACAGGGAGGGGGGGCAGGCAGAAGCACAGAGGACAGAGGCCCCCTCCCGCGTGGGGATGGGAAGGCCGTCAGAATCAGACAGTGCTCAGGGTCGGGGCCGGCCCATCCATGAGGCCGACTGAGGGGGCCGCCTCAGGCCGCAGATCCGTGGCTGCCTCCCTCCGCTCACGCCCATCCATGGCTGTTACTCTTCCACTGGAAAGGGGAAAGGAGGAGAAGAGAGGTGGGCACATCCCCAGGCAGGGGGGGGCAGCTTTGGTGTGCCACCTCAGGGACTGGAGGCCTTGGGTGGGCCTTGCACAGAGGCAGCCTCGTCCTGAGACCAGGTTTGCAGGCCAAGCCACAGGAAGCCTCAGTCCAGCAACTCCTGTCCTGGCCGTTCCCGGAGCGAGAGGGGGCAGCCGAGCCAGCGCCCCTCTCGACTGGCTGGCACTAGTAGGCACACCAGGGCTCCACTCTGGACCCTGTTTTTAATTCTCAGCGTCAGCCAAGGGGGAGTGGACGGAAACAGGAGAGATTTCTTTGGAGCAGGTGCAGAGTGCACCTCCCAAACAAATCCTTGCCCTATCTTGGCCGTGTTCCTCTTTGAGCTCCCAAGTGGAGGTGCAGGCACCCCAGGTCGTTTCCACGCTGATGAACATGCTGGTCCTGAAGACAGTTTCAAGGAAGCGACTCGAGAGTCACAACCGGCACTCGCTCCTCCTCCCGATGCAGCCTGAGCTTCTACCGCTCCGTCAACCAAAGCCGGGCATTTTTATGGAGCTGAGCCAGGCAGCCCTGGGAACTCCTGTTGAAAAACCTCAGGATTTGAAACAACTGACAGGGGAGACTAGGGAGGGGTTAACAGCTCTGCGCTCTCTGCCAAGGGAGTTTGCAAAGCAGATGACAAACAGTGAGCTCATTGTGTTGGGACCCAGGTGAGCTGTTTACCTGCTGCAGAGGTGGGGAGGAGGGAGGAAAACCAGCTGGGGAGATGGCGTTTTTCTTCCAGGACCTTGCGATAGAGTAGAGCTCAAGGAAAAGGAAGAGAAGTTTTTGAATGGTACAGAACTCCATCAACTTTTTGAATGGTACAGAACTCCATCAACTGACAAAGAGTTCTGTAGAACTCAAAAGCTTACCTAACTGCACAGTCTTTGCAAGGGGCTCTTAAAACCAGCAGCAGGGAAGAGCCAGGTGGGAGACAAGACGGTGGCTGACCCCGTGTCTCAGGTCGGGGCCTGATCAAGTAGAAACGGACGTGGCCCTCCTTTCGTGCAGCTCTGTGGATGACGTGTATCTAAGGATATTATTATAGCCTCGACTGCTCTGGCGGTTTGTTGAAATGAAGTACTGTAGCAGGGAGGGGCGCAGTCGAGGGGCTCGAGTTTGAGCTCTTTGGAATATCAATGCTCATTGATGTGTCGGCCATCTCCGAAGGGCCCGCAGGACCAGAAGTAGCGGCGGAGATGCATGTGCTGCGCTGCGCTCCTGCACGAGGGCCCCTCACCAGGCCTCTGCAGCCAGCTGTTCGGGACGAACACGAATGCGAGGAAACCACACAGGGTGGAACCAAAGCCACTGTTCTCTGTCAGCTCGCACCACTGCAGCCGGGAACCTGATCAGTTGAAGAACGGCGGGGAATCCCCCGAGAAAAATCTCAGTTGCTGCCCAAGCCAAGCAGGCCCAGCAGCAGCAGGAGGAAAAAGGGGCCTCACCTCCCGTCAACCGTCCTTCCCGGATGATGTTGTTGCTGTTGCCTTTTTCTCCACCAAGGGCACCCACTGGGCCACAGGGATTCCCCCGCCAGTACACGGCAGCTGACTGGCTTCCACTACCAACAAGGCCAGTTTGGGAAGTGAGAGATCCAAGCCAAATGGCAAAAGCCAAACGATCCTGGTGCAGAGTGCGGATTCTGAGCTGGGGCAGAGGGCTAATGAGGAACGTGGATGGAAACAGTCCATTTGGAGATCAAGTCTGCCTATTATCAACTCTGTGGCATGGAGACCATTCACTAACTCCCAGATCGGTGGCAGCTGCTTTCAGGTATTCCAGTGGCGAGAAGGGAAGGCATTCTGCACACGCTCAGAGGCACACTCTGTAATGATTCTTTTCTTTGTGCCCCAGGACCAACTTCAGCTGGAAAGCAAATGGCTGCAGCAGCATAGCGGTGTTCTTAAGGGGCGGCAAGGAAGCGGCTTACAATCAAGGCCCTTGTCGTGCTGTGGAGGGGGGGGGCTGCAACCGCTTGGAATGACGACGCGAGGCCCAGTGAGGGTGGGGCATGTGTGTGTTGGAAGGAGAGAACTGGTTTTGCATGGAAAGCCACACATCTGTGCACACACGGGAAGGGGACTGCTGAAGATCTTCCTTTCAATCTGGAACGTGCAGCTCCGAGCACACGCTCAGAGGAACCCAAGAACAAGAAAAGACACGTGTCCTGCTTCTGGTCGCCTTGATAACTAGGACTCCTGGCGGCTGGGCGACTGCCACCTTCCTGCGGTGACGTGAGGTCTTGGCACACCAAAGCCGGATCTCTCCGCGCTACCTGCCCTGTCCTGGTTGCCAGGTTGCCAGAAGCTGGGTGCCTGTCCAGAGCCATCTCGGAAGAGATGTGGAGACGCGGCTCAAACTGGTTTTTCGGGAGTGAGGAGGAGGCGAGGCAGCAGCCCAGGGGGCAGAGTCAATATTGACATGAGAAAAAGAGCTGAGCTGGCAGCTAACTGACCTTAGGACACAACACACGTCACACACACACACACACACACACACCCCGCTGGCTACACTGCTGGGCCCAGACAGGCTTTCCCAAGCAGGGACTTTACGATGGGAATGCCCCAGTCAGCCCCAGGATGCCTGTCGGGGACACGAACCCCCTGACACGGCTCCCCACAAGTGTCTCCGGCTTCACTCGGTCGCTGTTAGTCACCCGGGATAATCTGGTTCGGAAACACAGCTGGCTCAGCTTCCCAAAGATCTCAGCTCCTTTAAAAAAAAAAAAATCACATCCCTAGTCCTCATTGCGGCTTGTGCCGGCATGGGGAGGAACAGAGGACAGCCCACCCTGCTACCCATCACTCAATCCGGATCCTAGCATATGGCACACAAAGAACAGGCACTGTGACCGAGGAGCGCTGGCAGAGCAAATAGCTCTGGAAGGCTCAAGCAAGTGAGTCAAGCTACATGCACACACACACACACACACACCCCAACCCACTCCCCAGGGACTAACTGAACTGTCACTCAACAATCTGCCCTCAGAGAGAAAAAGTGTCACTGTCCCATGTGAACTGAGTGAGCACTCTGGGATATTACCCAGAATCCTCTGCAACACGCTGGGGCTTCTGTGGAAAATGCTCCGGGGGTCCTCAGCATGCTGGGGGTCCTGGGGCAGAGCTCTGTCAGCCACACTGGGGGTCATGGGGCTGGCCCAGCCAGGGGAGCAGTGGTGGCCGACCCCCAAGCAGATGAGGAGATGCAGGTAGAAAGCTTGAAGTGGAGGGGGGCTGATCCAGGCACGGCCCCCCTCACCCTGCTTACGGTTCACCTTCTTTCCCGCAGCGATGCTGGGCGTGTGGAATCCAGGCGGCACAATGACTTAACTGTGCATTCGCTGCTGTCCCTGAAGGACAACGCTGCCTCCAGGCACCCACTCCTCTTTTCCCTGCTGCAGGCGAGAGGGAGGGAGCAGAGCGCACCTCTGTATGGAAACCTGCTGCACAACCAGCGTGTGTGTGTGTGTGTGTGTGTGTGTGTGTGTGTGTGTGTGAGGTTGGCATTATCTGTAGCCAAGCTTCCAGAGACAACGCACGGTGTCAGAGTTGTGTCGTCTTTGCGCAGAATGAATTAAGTACGCACCCGGCTAAGCACAACCTGTCAGCCAGACTGCCCCTCGCCTCTCACCTCTTAGACTTGGAGAAAACCTGTCGCAGGCCTGGGCTTGGAGCCCTATCACGGATCTGAATATAACCTTGTAGGAAAAAAAAACCCAGTTCAGATATCAGCAATGGTGTGCAGCCTGACTCCAGCAGACAAAGTAGCACAGGTAAGGGCCTCAGCAGCCCCTTGTACCCAGCCAGCCCCACTGATCTCGGGCAAGACGACAACGACGCTGGAGCTCCATGCTCTGGAGGGGCCAGAGACGGACGTGCTCGCTCTCACCCATGAGCAAGACAATTCCCAGCTGTGCGTAGGCAGAGACCCACACATCATTGCAGCCTCACAGTTGCTTGCCACAGCTGCTGGCGAGATTCACTTCCTGTCTGAAACTCCCCACATGACCCCTTGTGCCCCCAAAGGGTCCGGGAGAGGGTGAGTCACTGCCCAAACCAGACATACAGTACATACAGAGGTCCCTGTCGGCACCTGTGACCCCAGAAGTCGGCCTCTGGAAAGTAGGGAGATGAGATGCTACAACCGCCCCCTTCCTATTCAAGAATTCTCTCCTTGGCAGTCTAACCTCTCTATTACTAGCAAATGCCAACTGAAATCAGCACCCTAGAAACACATAAACTAACCATAGTCTAGCAGTCCCCTAAACTGTGTCACCGGAAATACAACCATCCTACCGGTACTACCTCAAAGCAGGGAATCTTGCCCAAGGTCCTTTGCCAGCAAAGATAAGCTTTGCAAGAGGTCAGTAGCAGCAAGTCATGGAAAGATTAATGTCAAGGTCAGAACACCTCCAACGGAGTGGTATCTAAAGGGACACTGGGATTTAAATGGATGAGTCACCCTCCAAGACACAACTAGTGAGCCAGAATGTCCCCCCCCCCATATTGCTGCAAGGGAATCTGGGATAGCTGTACCCAGAAGAAGAGAGAAGCTGATGCAAAGGGGGAGTAATTGCATCTCTGTGAAGGTGCAAGCGGTTTCAGGGAAGGCATGAGGGCTCCCCTGACACCTGCTCTCTTCAAACTTGTGATGGTTTGGCAAGGTCTGACAGAAGCTCAGCTGTGCTGGAGACCAGCTGCCACGAGGCCATTCATTATCCAACATGCAGGGACGTGTGGATTCCGATGTGCCCCTTGTTACACCTAAGATCACGGCTTGGGTGAACACTGTCTCAAAACGTGAAGCACGTGCAGCTTGGTTTTTCCTTGCCCACCTTTGCACGACCACGACTAAACAGAAGCCCGGCAAGGGGGCTGTGTGTGCCGATTCCAGAACTGCTGGAGCTTTTGCCCGGAAGCCAGGAGGAGGGGGTGGAGGCGGCTTCTACATGGCAAAATTAGGAGGGCTTATTATTAAAAGCTTCTGGGGAAAACCCTGGCAGGGAGGGAGGGAGGGAAGGGGGAACTCTGCTGCGCACTGAGGCTGGGCCAGGCAGCCTGGATTCTGGAAATACCCTCGCAATGCAAGGAGGCAGCAGCGCCAGCCTGGCAGTGAGTGGGCGGCGTCTGATAGGCTCCTTGTCAAGGGAGCAGCATTTGGAAGGGGACTGCCTGCTCCTCTGTCTGCGCTCTCCCAGCCCAGTGGATGGGGGTGAGGGAGGGAGGGGAAGCCCGTCTCTCCCTCCCTCCCTGCGGGAGTCAGTCTAGTCCCCTCCGCAAGGAGGAAAAAGAGAGGCGGCCTCTGCTCTGCTCCTGATAAGGATCAACACCCAGCCTCGAATTTTAAGCTGATTAATCAGCTGCAGTGGCAGCCAACTATTTGATTAAATTTGAACACATTTGCATCTTCCCCAAATCTCCACGCAGGCGCCTTTCGGGGATATTGACGGAAATGTAAGATAAGTATTTCATGACCCAGGGCCGCCAGTTATTAACCAACACACCGTCTGTAATCATCTGCCTCTGAATCGATGAATTAAATTGGAACTAATTTGTGTATTTCCAAATCTCCGGTTGAGAGATGCCCTTTGGAGGGCCTGACTGAAGGAAATGTGAGCTTCACCAAGCAAAAACTACAGCGCTGGTTGAAAGGTCAGGAAGGTTTTTGTTTTCATCCCCTATCCTTATTCATTAGTAGTGTGTAAGAGGGAATTAATTAATCCCAATTCCCTATTACACCGTGGAACGGAAATAGCCTCCCAATGGTCAAAGTGGGCCTCTGCCATTTCATCCATTACGTATTTCATTGAGTAACTACAGCCCTAGTTATTGGAGGATCTTACACTGGCCCAGCAGTATGCAACATTTTGAGCTTCACAGGACGCTTCATCACAGAGTTTTGTGAGTTCAAAGGTTTGCATACTCCGATACAAGACCCTTTCAGTCAAATAAAAGATACCATTTAAACTAGTTTTTATAGATACACGCACACGAGAGCACACAATTTAGACTTTGGAAAATGCTCTCTAATTGTCTGCACTCCAGGGAAGGGCACCCTGCAGCCGGCATCACCTGCGAGATGCACGCTTCCCAAGGCCTCAGATGCAGGAAGAGGGGTTTACAGCACCCTCCAGCCTTCTCCTGGCCTCCTCTAGAGTAGAGCTGGGCCACAGCTAGGCCAGCCATCTGCACTGCTCAACTGCCTACCCTACACTGAGCCCCCTCATCAGCTGGGATGAGCAGTTATATACTGGAAGCCCCTCCCATGACTCCCCCCCCCCTGCTCCCAGTGCAAGGAATCTTCTGATCCCGGACCTCTTCCTCCCTCGAAAGCCCTGGTCCTGCAAGGCATTCCCTGGGCCCGTGCTGGCTGACGGTCAGCTGGTTGGCCAATGGCCACCAAGGTCGGAGCTGGCCCTTGGCCGCTTCATGGCAGGGTGAGGGGAGGCGTTTTCATCAGGAGGGGCCTTGTCGAGCCTGTCTGTTCCAGCCGCTCGTGCTGTGTGGCACTGTGTGGCATGGCATGGCATTTTCTAGCTTTGATTTTAAAGCCCGGTTTGTATGGGAATCTGTTAAGCACCTGACAGCCGCATCCTAACCAACTTTCCAGTGCCGAATGTTCCCTTACCAGGTAAGGCTTACCTTGAGGAGGCCTCCCTGACTGCCCCCCCCAACGCAGGATGCAGCGTGTGCCCTGTTGGCACAGAAAAGTTAGGGAGGGTTGGGCTGTGAGCCTGACAACTGATAATGCTCCCGATTAGCACCCCAGATATAGCGCTTTGCAAGGCTTGTGTCTGGTGACAGCTGTTTGCTGTTGTAAAACATTCCCACTTCACAGCATTCCTAACTGGCAACCTAAAAATGTTTGAAGCTAATATTTATATATTAATATTTAATGAATCGACAAAGACATTTAGATTCAGAATATAAATCTGAATATTTGCCACGGATTTCGAGATGGGAGAATCAGTGCAAACGTTTTCTCCGGTCCGCCGCAGTTTGAGCAGCAGCACCCAAGGAACTCCAGCGGGATTCTGGAAGGCTCCAAAGAAGTAGAGAGGGGCGCTCCAGGATCCCTGATGCCAAAGGGAGACGCATTTCGCAGATCACGCGCTGCCTGGTTGAGGCGCCAGAGACGCCACCCCCAACGGCCCCGTGTGCGGCCAGGCTGGCCGTGCGCGGGTGCGCGCAAAGACCGAGAGAGCAGTTACCATACGTGAGCCTGGCGAGGCGCGGCACTTCTAAAGATAGGACGGTCTGTTTGCTAAGAGTTTACACATTGACAGAACCCCAGGCGTGCGAGGCAACTGGCTGTAAAATTGTGAGTAAGAGTGAAGTTCGCGACACGCACATGACCACTTGGGTTATTCGCTGTCTGCTCCAGTCTGCCGCTCGCTCTCCCCCTTTGCTAGGTTCCAGGACCTGTGCCGCCGCCGCCGCCGCCTTCGGTCACGTTTCCATTTCGAGTTGGCTATGGGAGGCTGGGGAAAGAGGGAGTGGAGGGAGGCTTCTCGGCGGTTGGGGCTGTAGGGTGAACACGTTATGACCTGCCCCCCCCCAGCCCTTGGGATGGGGTGGGCTGTAGCTCAACATGAACATGACGCTGCTCAACTACAGACTCAGCCGGCCCTCTGCACCCACCTGGTGGGGCTGCTGCCTGCCTGCCAAAAGGGTTCTGGGAAGGGAAAGGGCCGGCAGGGTGAATTCTGGCCCTTCGGGGAAGAGACAGGCATTGCTGCCTTCAGGCAGCCCCTCCGGATTCGGGGCCTGGAAAAGGCCCAGCCGGCAGATGGGAAATGGGCCTGCTGCTGCTGTCTCAGTTCCTCTGCTAATCCCGGCTGACTTCTTGTTTTGGCTGGTTGCAGCAAGACCTCCAAATGTCAGCACAGAGACTTAGAGGGCAGCGAGGGGGCCCGAGAGGAGGAATCTACCTCCCACAAGAAGCTTGCTGCCGACTTCCTCTCCCAGCAAGGGAGGAAGCTGTTCATGCGCAACAGGAAACGGCGCTTGCAAGAGCATGCATGCGTCTGGGGCCTTCAGCGTCCAACAAACTCTTATCAACTTTCAGAGAAGCGGCTGTGAAGCTCGAACAACAACACAAAAAACAAAACAAACCTCCTCCCGGATCCAGGGTAGCGCCGTTGCACAGAACATGTGAAACGGGGGGAACTTTGGTCCGGGCCTCACCGCAGCCGGGCACATGCGCGAGCATCTGCAAGGCAATGTGTGGGTGCAGGCCTTGCCCCACAGGGTGGGACTGTGCCACAGACGTTGCTGGTTGCCCGGCCTCTGTGAGCAGGCGCCCCTCTCTGCTGGTCCTGGGGGGCTCTGGACTGGGGCTAAACAATCCCTACTTGCCACAGTGGACTCACATCCACTGAGCCCCCAGGGTCCCTTCAGCTGTATCCCTGGCACCGATTTCTAATGCCATCTAAGGAGCAGAGCAATGACACAGACAGTACAAGACTGTCTCTGAACATGGGCTGGAAGCCATCCTCTCAGCGAGGACCCCTCCCCAAACTCTTTTCAGACCACCAGAACTACCAGCTAACACCAAGGTCCACTTGGTTGAACCACCTGCATCTGACAGAGCAGCTAGCCAGCCAGCAGGGCACGAGAGGACGGCCTTCCTCTGGGCAGCACCTGTTACTCACAGGTACGCTGCCTCTGACGATGGAGGCTCCGTGCTTAGCAATGTTGGGACAGGCCTGTCTCTCATGAAGATGGGAACCCCGAGCAGACCTGAGCCTCAGCGGACACGCACACAACACCCTCAGCAGATAAAGCTTGACAGTTGGCCAGCCCACAGCACAAGAGGACGGCACTTTGACCGCTGGTCTTGGGCATGTGGGGAGGTTTGCCCAAGGTCACGCGAGGGAGCCGGTTGCAGAGGAGGAGAGATTAGGCTGGCACACAAAAGGGGGTCTTAAGCTCTTCCTGCATGATCCGATCTGAGCCCGACTCTCCTGCCCTGCTCACCCTCCCTCCCCTCCTCCAAGCCATGATCTGACGCTGCTTGCTGGAGTCATACTGAGAAAACCCCACAGGACACTTCTGGGTCGATGGCAGCGCCTGGGCGGACTCGCTCTGCCCCACTTGGATGGGGTGACGCTGCAATAGGGCTGCTGGGAAACGGCCTCTGGGACTATTCTGGGGAGAGGGTTGGGTGGAAACCAGCAGAAAGAAGCAGGGCTCCTTGGCTGCCTCCCACGCTACTCAGTGCTGTGATGAAAGTTCTCGTAAAAAGAAAGAAGTTCCCACTTTGCACCCCCCAAAAGGGAACTTGAAATGTAGAAGGAACTGCCCCCCCCAAAAAAAAGAAAAAAAGGGGGAAAAAAGGACAGGGACGAAGAAAAAGAGGAAGGGAGAAGGGGGCAGCAGCAGCAGCACATGGGTGAAAAAGCGGGGGGGGGCCCTGCTGGGCTGGGCGGGGCTGGCACAACCCAAACACGGGCCGCTCCCGGGTCCTGGAGTCCACCTCGCACCCAGGCCAGTCTGACTGCAGAAGAGGTCGTTGGGGCAGCCAGACCGTCACAGCCCCAGCAAAGCAACGAGACTTGAGCAACTTGCCCCGAGGACCCGCTGCTGCACCGGGAGGGTAGCCAGGGCGACCAAAGAGGCTCAGTCAATTCTAAGTTAGGCACATCCTACAAGGCCTCCTTGACCTTGCAAGACCTTAAGAGCCAAGCTATCAAGCAGCTCAGGTTTAGCAAGGTTCATCTTAGCTGGACCCTCGTCTCGTTTTGATTTGATCCTGAAGCTCAGTTTCTGCTAGCTTCAGGCATGTAAAACAACAACAACAACAACAACAACAACAACAAAAGACTCAGCCAGTCTGACACAGATCACGTCCAGCCTTCAAGGGATTCCTTTTGGATCGGCAGTAAGAGTTTGGGGAAGGTGTTGTAACTCCATTTGCTTGGTATTGTCCTGCCCCACCCCCAACTGTCTTAATTTATATTGCAAGCTCCTTGGGGCAGGGAGCTGTCTACCTGCTCTAATTACGCCGTAAAAGCATCACAGGCACACTTTTGACAACACAGGAAATATGGAAGCAAGAAGAGTCGGGACTTTCAAGGCAGAGGCAGCGACTACCAGGCTGGCCCCAAACCCAGCAACGTCAGAGGTTTCAGACATAGACACGCCCTCCCTCCTTGTCTTGTCCCTACATCTGAAGGAGGAAGAAGTCCTGCCTAGGAAGGGCAGCTGTGCTGTTAAATGCGACGCTCGGTACGGAAGGTGCACGAAGGAGCGGTTTACGGGCACAGAACTGCGCCACGTCAATGTGTGCACAGAGCATTTTCTGCGTCGGCCTGTCACGTTCCTGCTGAGACAGCGACTCTGCTCGTGTGTAGAGGAAGGTATTGACTCACCCTTGCTGGTTTCAAGGACCAAAACCAAGCCAGAGAATGTGCTGAGAGTGGGGTCGGGGTGTGCAGGGGTGACTCATAAGAACAGGCCTCATCAGACACGTCACGCCAAGTCGATCTCTTAAAAAACAAGAACTAGCAGCCGCTGCCGTTGTGAATTTCCAAAACAAAGGGTGCTGGGGGAACTCACCTTCCTAGAAGTCAAACCCTCTGCTGGCTCCTGATGTGCACACGCATCTGGTTTTGATGGTTCCTCTGTGAAAAGGGAAAGGTACTTTGCACATGCTCAGAGACACTCTTTATGGTGTCTCTGAGGCTTTAGAACTGAGCCAGGGCTCAATGGGAGTGAGCGCTGGCTTAATTCAGTATCTTTTAGTCAGTGGTTTGAGGAATGCATTTTAGTGGGAGTCTAAGTTGCTAGAGATGATGAGCATTGCAACGGTTAGCTGATCAACTTTAGATGAATTGACTGACACAATCTGAGCTGCTGATAGGGTGCCCTGGTAATCAGGAGATACAATGAAAAAAAAATAAGCATTGGTACTCATAAGAATGGCAGATGGCAAGCCCGCCTTAGATGAGGCATTTGAGAAGAAGAGCAGAAATGAGAGTGGGAGCTTCGAGGTGGAGGCCATCTCTGCCTTCTGTTTTTGGCAACCATCAAAATTTTGGCAGCCAAAGACTTAGGTGAAGTGCCCCTTGTAAGAGCAGCACTGTTGGCCAATATTCCACTGCTGACAGCTTTGCCCTGTGCAGCTAGAATGTTTGTGAACATGCCATAGCATCAGAGAAGTTCAGCCAATGGTTGAGGAGGAGGAGGAGGAAGAGAAAGGGCGGGGCCTACATGCAATTGGCAGGCAACAGCGGGCCTTCAGTTTCCTACGTTTTTAGGCGCCCTTGTCTGACCAGGCATGAAGACACAACCTCCTTTCGAAGTCAGAAGCGAGTCCCAAGTTGCCTCACTTGGCCACAAGCTCTCACTTCCCTCTCCCGAGCCGGAACGCAGAAGCAGCCTCGCTCGCTCCCCTGCCCTGCCGACTCCCCCATCATCACCAGGCGTCAGACACTGTCCCCTGCCTGGCAGGAGCGCCTCAGAGCAGGTCCACGACTAGAGCTCGTTCATCCAGGATTCGGGAAGCAACTGCCCCAGGACGGCAGGCCCAATGTGCGGAAACTCTCCCTGGCCCTCTGGCACCCAGGGGAGCCATCCCCCCCATGCCCCCCTCCACGTCCTCCCGAAGATGGAAAGAGCCGGCTGACTGATGCCAGAGGGCTGATGATCACGATCAGTAATAGCTCGTTATTAAATTACTAATTACTCAGGTAATGGTTGTTGCTGTTGCTGCTGCTGCTGTTACGTAACAAGGGCACCGAGTTTAACTTAATAACAAGCTGTCCCCATTTCTCTCCTGCTGCTGACGCAATCAGATCCTACCGCTTTGTCAGTGAGGGTTTCCTCCTTTTGCTAATCAGGAAGCAGAGCAGCAGGCAGGGAAGAACCCGCTGCCCTGTCCTCGTTGTGGACTGGAACCCCTGCAAGGAGGCAGAAGAAGCGTGCCTCTGACCATGTGCAGAGCCCCACGGCTGCTTTAGCACCACCTTTGGCTATGTTCCTGTCGGGGCAAAGCATAACCCGGGGCGGGGGGGGGATCTGCAAAGCGGTCCCAGAAGAAGATGGGGGTTCCAGGGAAACATTCTTTGATATCAGATTGATGGAAGAGAATGTTTGCAGTGGCTTGAGGAGGGCAGCAGAGGGCGCCAAGACCCCCATGTTCTGTTTGCTACCGAGGGATGGAAGCGCCCCTTAGGAAGTAAGCTACATGGCTTCTTTTGCGTAGAGGGGTCTCTATTTCGTTATCTTTTCATCCTAGCAGCTGCTTGCTCTTTTAACAACTGCACAACAGGCAGAAATCCAACAGGTACTGCTTCTCCTAGGATTGCAGCCCCATGCTGGAATCTGTTTCCTCTGCTTAATCGCAAAGAGGCTACGACGAGCCCTCTTGGATGGGTCCTGGGGGCCCTTCTTGTTCAGCATCCTGGCTATATTTGCGGCCAGCCGGCGGCCTTCTAGGGACTCCTGAATGCAACCCTCCTGTTCCCAGCAGCATCTGATAGCCAAAGGTAGACGCCCACCGAGCCTGGAGGCTTTATGTCGCCACCGTAGCTCATAGTAGTTGGTAGACTTACTCCCTGGTGAGCCTCAGGGGCTAAAGGCCTGTCAGAAAAAGAGGGGAGCTGGGTCCACAGGGTATTCGGTCTATGGGCGGGAGGGAGGGAGGAGGCTGGGAGCCTCAGTCCAAGGCAACACAGAACCCTTCACAGCTCCTGTGCTGCCCCCTGCAGGCCAAGAGACAATCTGCCTGTTTTGAACCAAATACGCAAGACTTGGGCGCACACCAGCCCACTGCACCAGCGAAACATTAACCCAGAAGGAGCCATCCTGGTCCATGGGGCAAGGGTTTAATTTGAAACAAGCCCTGGAGGCTGGTTTCGGGGGCCAACCTTTGAAACCTGTGAAGCGAGCAATCAAGACAAGAGTGCCTCTGAGCATGTGAGCCCAGCATTCTGCTCAGCCTTCGAGGTCCCTTTATGCTATTGTTACTCCCAGAAAACAAGCCCCTGTGTGGGAGAAGTGGGGGGGGATACCCCAGCAAGGTCAGAGGCTCCTGCCTAGTCGGTCTTTCACCCTAGGTGAAACAACGGCAGCACTGCGGCCGCCAGAGGCCCCTGGCAAAACCCAAAGGCCCCTCGGGAGAAGGCCAGAGAGTGACCAGCACAGCCCGGACTGTCCTTGTTCCTTCTGATAAGGACAGGCTGGAACAACAGCACTGTAGCACTCCAGGCACAGCTGGGGTGGGGTGGGATTTCAGCGGGGGGGGGGGGAGCTTTTCCCACCTTGCATGACCAGCTGCACCTGCCAGAAGCCCTCTTCCTCCTCCCTAAGAAGTGCTCCGCGGGATGAGACCAGCAGATCCTCTTCCCACAGTGGCCACCCAAACCTAGCTTGTGACAGTGAGTTCCCCGGGTGAATGACGTCTTTTGTCTGTCCTGCACCTATCACCCTTGAGTTGTAGTATTGATAGGGCTTTTACAAAATTAGGCAGGTGTGAGGAATGTGCATCAAGCTAGTTCCTCCCTCTCTCTCCTGTCGCTACGTCGTCTTTTCCTACACATAGGAGCCCCCCTGGGGCAGCCCACCCATCAGACCGACAGGCAGTCGCAGCCCACCTCCACCTGCCCCTGGCCCCACTGCTCTTCCATTCCCTGGACTGAAAATGGGGGACAGAGCAGAAGAGGAAGTGTGGAGGAGAGGGGGGGCTTGTGCCCCGCACTTCCTCTTTCCTTGCTAATCCAAGGAGTGGGAGGCGCAGAGACTGGCACAGAGGTGGTGGAAGACCCTGTCTGTGCCCTGCACTCCAGGGCACTTGCAGGAACACCTGGGGCACAGGGCAGCACCCCCTGCAGCTGGGGAGGCCTTGCTTGAACTGCCAGTAGGCCAGTGGAACGTGGCCCCTGCATTCTTCAGAGATCTGATCTTTGCCACAGGACCAAACGCCCTCCTGGCTCTGCCCTCAGGCTGCTGCGGAGCGAAGAAACACAGCATGGCAGCTGGCGTGGGGGTGGGGGAGTTTGGGCACTGATCCTTGGCACGTCTCTCGAGATGCTATGGAACCGAGCCAGGGGGAGCCTGAACTCGATACCAGGCATAATAAAGCGCCCAGCCAGGCCAGCTGGGCCTTGAGGAGTTGGCGCTTGCGGCAGAGTCGGGCATCAGGAGGAAGAAGGGTGGCGTTGGGGGTGGACGCTGGTGGCGGCGGGGAGAACCAAGAGAAGCGCAACCAGCCGTCCCCTTTGACTTTCCCAGTGAGGCAATGGCAGCACAACTGTTGCAAGAGTAATGCTGGACCCTGTCTTTCTGTTAGGCACAGCGGAAAACAATGTTATTTTAAGGAACGGCACGATCCAAAGTCAGCTGAAGAGGGGCTGACTGACCACACCACCACCCAGCAGGTTCTGCACCAGTTACACCCACAACTTACCATGCCCCCCCCCCGCCGCTTGTGGAAAGGAAGAAGGAAGCAGATGACTAAGGGGGGGGCACATTCCAGAGGCCTCTCAAGGCATGAATGGTGAGAAGAGGAAGACATCCCCCCCCCCGCACATATAAAACTAGGGGCAGGGAGTGCATCATCTGTTGAAGCCAATTGATGGTAGATGCAGGGAGGACAAAGAGCAGTCGTAATTCACCCAAGGCAAGTACTTAAAACCTGTGGAACTCCTGGACACAAGAGGTGGCAAGGCTGACCACTAGCCTGGATGAACAGGGGAAGTTGAGCAACAATGCCAAGCTGCTGGAACCTCATTGCTCAGAAGCAAGAAACTAGGGGGGGGGGGGAAGCAACAGGAAGCTACTCCCTCCCCCTTGTTCTGCATGTCCGGGGGGGGGGCTTGGTGGGAGACACAACGCTGGACTAGGAGGACTCTTGCTCTGCTCCAGCAAACCCCCTTCTCCTGTCTGCTGCCAGACGATATCTGGTCCACTACCCCGGAGAAACAAGCCAGTGCAGGCAGGCTTCCCGTAGGGAACCGCAGGCCGACTCCCGAGAAAAGCCACGCTGGGGCTCGACTCTCCACAGACAGCGCTGCGAGGAAGCAGGGCGAACTCATCCCGCCCCCCCCCACTCTGTCCACCTCCAGGAGGGAGCGACGCAGGGAGCCAAATGGGCTGGTTCTCTGCCTCGCTGACACAGTGCTGGGCTGAGGGGCGCTTTTTCCGAGACCTCACTGTCTCTCGTTGGCTCGCAGGCCGAGGCTTTACAAAGGGAGGGATTGGGGCAGCCAACACAGCTTGGGACAAGCTGTTCTGCTGCTGCTGCGCCTCCTCTTTTGCCCCCCCCCGCATCTCCCCCAGCAAGAGAGGGGTGGCAGAGAGGAACAAACTGTTGTTGGTCCCCCAGGGAGAAAGAGCCAGGCTGCTTTTCCAGGGAATCCTTCACAGGGCCGAGTTCTAGCAGCAGGAGCACAGAAAACACACACACACACTCTCTCTCTCTCTGATGCAACTGGGCCTTTCCGGCCACAGGTCTTGTAGAGAACTGAACGTCCCCTTCTTTTCCCTTTCCACGCCTGGAAAAATTATTGCAACAGCTCTCATGTGGAGATGGAGGATGCGCCGGGCGGGACAGTGTGGGGAAGGAACACTGGGCTGCCTTGTCCCCTTTCCTCTCCCCCCTTTTCCAAAGGCAAGGCTGACTGACGAAGCATCTCTTGCTACCCTGGCCATTTTCCACCCGGCCAACGCGTGCCGATTTCTCTCAACTGACAGGGCTGAGCCTTGAGCCCCTCCCAGCTCCACAACTGCTGCAATATTCTTCCTTGCGTAGGAAGTGGCAGCAGCCCCCTTTTCAGCCGAGATGGGCTTCCAAAGAGACGTAAAAACTAACAACCCACAAAAGGTATCACGTAGAGGATGTGGACAGGATTCTTTGGAGTGTGAGACCATCCGCTTGCCCGCTTGACCCTTGTCCGGCATGGCTGATTAGGGCTGCCCGGGCGGGGCTGGCCGAGTGGACAGGGAGGGTGGTAAATTCATCTCTGAGGGAGGGGGTGGTGCCGCCGTCTTTGAAGCAGGCGGTGGTGCGCCCCCTCCTGAAGAAACCCTCCCTGGATCCCACTATTTTGAACAACTTTCGGCCAGTCTCAAATATCCCGTTTCTGGGCAAGGTGATCGAGCGGGTAGTGGCGTCCCAGCTCCAGAGGGCCCTGGAGGAAGCTGATTATCTGGATCCATTCCAGTCTGGCTTCAGGCCGGGGTTCGGGACAGAGACGGCCTTGGTCGCCTTGGTGGATGACCTGCGCCGGGGACTGGACAGGGGGAGTGCGTCCCTGTTGGTCCTGCTGGACCTCTCGGCGGCTTTTGACACCATTGACCATGGTGTCCTCCTGGGTCGGTTGGCTGGGTTGGGGCTTGGAGGCACCGTTCTGAGGTGGTTCCGCTCCTTCCTGGCTGACAGATCCCAGAAGGTGGTGCTGGGGGATGCTTGTTCGGCACCCTTGCCCTTGAGGTGTGGGGTGCCGCAAGGGTCAATTCTATCCCCCATGCTGTTTAATATCTATATGAAGCCGCTGGGAGAGGTCATCCGGAGGTTTGGGGTAGGGAGTCATCAGTATGCGGATGACACCCAGCTCTTTCTCTCCTTTCCACCTGATTCCAAGGGGGCGGTCGATGTCCTGAATCGTTGTCTGGAGGCAGTTGGGAGCTGGATGGGGGCGAACAAGCTGAAATTAAATCCTGATAAGACAGAGGTTCTTCTGGTCCAGAAGTCCACGACTCAGGTACTGGATCATCGTCCTGCTCTGAATGGGGTTGTACTCCCTCTGAAGGAGCAGGTCCGCAGCTTGGGGGTTCTCCTGGATGCGCAGCTGCTCCTGGATTCTCAGGTGGCGGCTGTGGCCAGGGGGGCTTTTGCCCAGCTTCGGCTGGTGCGCCAGCTGCGACCGTACTTGGATCGTGCAGACCTGGCCACAGTGACCCATGCCCTAGTGACATCTAGACTAGATTACTGCAATGCGCTCTACGTGGGGCTGCCTTTGAAGACTGTTCGGAAACTACAACTAGTGCAGAATGCGGCGGCCCGGGTGGTTGCCGGGGCTTGTCGGTTCGACTCAGTCGGACCGTTGCTTCGGCGGCTACACTGGCTGCCGGTTCGTTTCCGGGCACAATTCAAAGTGCTAGTTTTGACTTTTAAAGCCCTTAACGGCTCGGGTCCAGGGTATTTGAGGGACCGCCTCCTTCCTTATAATCCGACCCGTACTCTGAGGTCATCAGGGGGGGCCCTGTTGACCGTGCCGCCACTGACGGAGGTGAGGGGGATGGCGGCACGGAATAGGGCCTTCTCAGCAGTGGCGCCCCAATTATGGAATTCCCTCCCCCTGGAATTAAGAACGGCTCCCTCCTTAGAGACCTTTCGGCGGGGCCTCAAGACGTTTTTATTTAGGTTGGCATTCGATGACTGACATGGCGGGCTGGCTTTTTTAACAAATGGCTTTTTTAACAAATGGCTTTTATAGGTGACCCACTGGGACTGTCTGTTTTATTTGTTTTAATTACTTGTTTTTAATTATGTTTTATTGTGTATTATGTATTTTAACATGTTCTTAACTGTAAGCCGCCTTGATTGCCCTTATTGGGAGAAAGGCGGGGTAGAAATCCATTAAATAAATAAATAAATAAATAAATAGTCAGGGGCGGGTAAAACAGTCGAGATGCCAGGATTTTCCTCCAGCAAGGACTGCAGGCGAGTGTGGGAGTGATGATGACAATGGCGACCCTCCCAGGCTTCTCAGCCTCATCGCAAGATTTGGCTGGCCTGACCTGCTCTCCCCCACCCAGGAGCAAGATTCTCTGTGCACCTTTTTGTGTCTCACTGGCTGCGTCGTCGTGTCACCCTAACCCTAACCCAGGACCCCCTCCTTTCCATCCAGATGGAAGTGGTGAGTGGGACTCTCTGCAAAAGCTGCAGGCGAGACAGCTAATCTAGTCTCGGGAACTCTTCCTAATTGCCACCTGCTGCTTATTTTCCTGTTCTGTAAACTCAAACCGCTTTGATTTTGTTGCAGGGGGCGTGGCTACAACCCAGCGGTGTCGCTCACCCTTTGCGAACAGCGCGTCCCACTTCCGCTCACGGGGCTCAGGCAGGCAGCAAGCGCTGGCAAAGGCTGCTGCCTGTCCGAGCAGGAGGTCCTGAGCACCTCTCCTGGTGAGCAAGCGGCACTCCTTGTTCGAGGGAACATTTCTCTGCCATGGGAAGGCAAGCCAGCCCCCGTTTCTGAGCTGAGGGGGCTCCTGCAGCCAGGCCCCCGAGCCAAACTCCTTTGCACCCCTCCAGGCAGAGCTCTTCAAATCCCAAGAGGAAGCGACGAGCTCAGCTGGCTTAAAAAATGGATGATTAGTCAGATTCCTGGAAGGAGAGGTCTGTCAACAAGTATTAGTCACAGGAGCCAAGTAAAGCTCCTGCACGGTCAAAGGTAATACCTCTGCCCTGTGGAGTGGGGGCCTGCTTCCGACCTCCAGCTGCCCCCTGCAGCCGGGGAAGAGGGGGGTCTTCCTGCGATCCAGCAGGGCTGCGGTGGGCAAGGGGAGCATTTTGCTTTCAAAGAGGGAGGGAGAAACACACACAAAAAACATTTCCTAAGCAACACAACAAGCCCCTCCCGACACCAGCCCCGTACAGAGCTGGATGGCTGATAAGATAGGAAGGCACGTTTCTGAAGAAGGCAACCTTGTTTTTGCCCCGGTTACGGATACAGACACAACGGAAAAAGAAACACAGCCCATCTCCATGAAAGGCTTGCGTAACAGGGTGACGGGGCAACGCGGTAACACGTCGCATCGCCTCGGCTCGGACACACTTCCTTCCGTCTTCAGTGCCGACCTCCTCTTCCCGCACCCCAGCTCAGGCGCGCACACAGAAAACCGGTAGCGAAACTGGCGAGAGGGACGTCCTCCCGCTGCGAGCTCACCGAAAGAGCGGCCTTGCAAGGAGGAATAAAGCGGCAAGGAAGACTGGACAGGCAGGCAGGCATGCTGCGCTCCCAGATCATGTGCATGCTGCGCCTCCTGTCCTTTCATCCAGCTGCTTCCGTGGCAGGCCAGGCCAGCTCCCCTTGAGCAGAAAGCAGGGAAGGACTGGGGGGTGGGTTCCTGGCCCTCCTCTTCATAGGCAGGAGAGAGCAGCTGACAGCGGAGGGCGACCAAGCGAGGCCTGATTCGCAGCAGTCCAGCCGGACCTCGGGGAACGCACACCACCATGGACAGGAAAGGGTCAAAGCCAGGCACCTGCAAGCTTCCCCAGGAAGTGTTTTCGGAAGTGGCTGGCCGACCCGTGAACCGCAAGCCGCAGGGGAGCCACTGCGCGCTTCACAGAACCGTCACAGGCCCAGGTGGGCACAAACTAGAGTTGCGCCTTGTAAAACAGCTCTAGGGGGGAAACGGAGAGATAAGGGTGCCCAAGACGGATGGGGGTTGACAGGTGAACAAAGATTCAAGGCGCAGCAAGAACTGCTGCACCGCTTTGCGGACGAAAGCGCACTTTTATACCCATGTTAAGAGCATCAGGGGGCGTTTGGATGGGGTAACCAATGGACGAGATCTGCAGAAGGACAAACAGTGCGCACCGATCACCCCCTTTGATTGTCTGTGTGAATCTACGGTTTGAAAAAGACCAGACTTTTCTGTGCTTATGTAAACGGTTTGCATTTACTTCTTTAAATAATAAACACAAGAGTAAAAAAAGAAACAGAGTGAGAGGCGAGGAAGAGGAGGAGGCAGGACCCAGAAAGGAAGGGACTGTTCAGGGCCTGTGTTGGCAAGACTGCCCCCCCTTCTGGCCACGTTGAGAACTGGCCTCTTGCCCAACCGTCTGAAGCCACCTCTTTCCGGAGAGCTGCAAACCAGGAGGGCTCCAGTCCGAGAGGCCGCAGGCTACAGGACCCCCTGGGAGGGCACTTTGCCCGTGATCTTGTTGGAGCACTCCAGGAGCGCATTGTGGATATCTTTGGCGCAAGATATTTGGGACTTGATCATGCTGAGGTACTGGGTGTAGGGCAAGCTCTCTGTCTGGACCGCATCTGGCTTGGTGGCCGTCGGCACAAGCGTCGGGGAGTGCTTAGCGCTGTCAAAGCTCTGGGAGAGACACTCGTAGGCCAGGCGCTGGGGAAAAGGAGCAGAAGACGGGTGCATGAGAACTGCCTTGCTCGGCCAGGTCAAACGGCCATCAAGTCAGCCAGCCAGGTGCCTTTGGGCAGCCCACAAGCAGGGAAATGAAGGAGACAGCCCTCCTTTACAACGAGTGCACACTCAGAGATAGACTGCCTTGGAACATGGAGGTTCCTCTTAGAACAGGGAGGCTCACCAGGCAAAGCTCCAGCTGGTCACACAAGGCATAGAACTCCTCCAGGCTCTTGTCAACCCGCTGGACTGGACCGTCGCTGCTTTTCCTGGAATGAGAAGGAAGCCGGTTTCTAACCGGGAGAGAAACTAACAATTCCACGAAGACTAGAGGCGGCAAAAGTAACTCACTGTCCGCTGTCGATGTTCGTGTTCTGAACAAAGTTCTGAGCAGCCACTTTCATCAGGTTCTAAGACGAGGAAAGAGAAAGAGAGAGTGTGTAGCAGCTGACAGATATCACACAGGAGCAGACCAGCGTGGAGCGAGAGGGGCTGGCCAAAGTTGTGAGAGGAGCTCTGTGTATGCTCAGAGGCAGAGCTTCAGAGCTCCAATAAATACTTAAGGCTTCGTTGAATCTCCAGGCACCGAAAGAGGAGGGCTGAGAAACTGTTATCGCTACTTTGGCTGTTCCAGGGTTGAGGAGTGATGGGGGGAAAACGAGACTGTCCCGGGCCCGGCTCACTTCAAAAGCCAAGCATGACCGCCAGTCACATTTCACGAGGTTAAGAAAGGGGCCTTGAAGATGGACGTTGACACACACATACCCCAACACACACAGACGGAGCACAGCCCTTGCGAGAGAGAGAGAGAGAGAGGCGGCTTTCTTTCCAGGATCCTGTAAGGTCAGGGACAGACCCGACCTTAGCAAAACAAAAGCCAACCTGAGACATGATCTGCCAGAATCTGAACAGGCTCTCGACAGTATGAAGGCAAACAGGCGGGGATGGATGGGGGAAAAGGGCAACCTTGTGTTTCGATTCCGTTTTGAAGATCCCAACAATCCTCCCCCCCCCCCGGACTCCCTGCTCCCCAGGCCATTTCCCAGAAGCCTCCGGCTCGCATTGGGTGAAGCACCCATCCCGCCCAAGCGCTTGCTTCCCCTCCCCTCCGTCCTGCCGCCACCAAAAGTTGTGTTTCAGCACTGGGTATATTTAGTGAAGACTGACTGATGCTTCATTCTTTCGGAAGGAGTCGACTGCTTACGTCGGGTGTTTTTTCGGCGTTGTTAAAAATAAAACACTTTGAGGCGGTTTAAGAAAAGACAGATGCTGGCAATCTGGACAGAAGGGCCAAAGGGCCACTCTGGCTCAGGCGGGACGGGCGGGTGATACGCTGAAAGCGGAGTGAAGCCGAAGGCTTAGGGCAGCAGGTTCTCAAGATTCAGATGTTACGATCGACACACGTGAGCTGCACTCTGCATTTTTGTGGGCTTCAGTCCCTGCTTTGACTTTTTACAGCCTCAGGCGCCTGACCAGGAGAGGCTGGGAATGTGCTCCGAGGTAGACCATCTTTGCACCAAAGTGCAGAGTCACCATCTCAGCCCTGAAATTTTCCTCCTCCAGAGTCTAAGCTGCTGCGTCTCCCAGAAGCCCTGCAAACTGCGCTCACGTAACCCAGGCTGCGAACGGCTGAACCCGACGACTCGTCTACGTCCTGCTTCTCCCTGGGGCTCCTGCAACCACACCTGCTCTTCCCAGGCCATTGGTGTTGGTGGGCTCCGTTTGCGTATTGTGTGAAACTCCCCCAAGTTCTCAGGGGGGAGAGGGTTCTGTCGCCTCTCTCCCTAGGGAAGAGGCTCCAACTTCCCTAGAGAAAAGGTCACAACATTAGGGGGGGGGAATGACAAGGGAGGGACAGAGGGGAGGTTTCTAAAATTAAGGGCTGCGCAGAGAGACGGGGCTTCTTCGCCCTGCCTCAATGCTGGAACTTGGGGCCGCTCAGAGACGCTCCCTGGGAGTAAATGCAGCTGAAGGCCCTTCTTCACCCAACAGGTGACAGCAAAATTCTCCCCTGCAAGACGCCGCGGATGGTGGCCACCGGCCTTTAAGGCAGCTAAAAAGGGCCTTGGCAGATCGACGGAAGAGACGCCTCTGGACGGTTCCATCCTGGCCATGGCGACTGTATGGAACAACCTGCAGGCTGAGAGGCAGGCAGGCAGCCGTAGCTGGGGACAGATGCTGCTGCTTTCCTCCTTCCTTCCTCAGGAAGGCTTCCTGCTCCCCTTCTTGAGGATCTCTTCACAGGAGGCAGAATGAATTCTCAACTGCTGCTGCTTGGATGGTTTGGAAAAGGGTCAGACCAGCACAGCTCCATGATGGTTGTCGTGGAACTTCGCTGGGCTCTTGGGCTGCCCAGGAGGGAGACGTGGGGTGTTCTTACGGACTAGCGCCCTGACGAGCCCGCCCACCCCGCCTCGGCCCCGCCCCCCGGCCCTGGCCCCGCCCCTCACCTGCAGGCTCTCTTTCAGCTGCGGCAGCAAGAGGCGGAACCGCTGGACGGGGTCGAAGTCCTGCGCCTGCGCGGCCACCTGCAGCCCGGACGGCGTCTGAGTCACCTGCTGCAGGGAGGCCGCCCCCGCCTGCTGCTGCTGCTGCTGCTGCCCCCCGGAGACCACCCCCGTGGAGGGGGAGGTTCCCACCGGGCCCTGCGCCTGGTGCAGGGGCAGCTGCGTCGGCGGCGCCTGAGGAGGCTGCTGTGGCTGCTGTGGAGGGGGCGCCGCCATCTTGCCTCTCGGCGCCCGCGTCGCCACAGGGACTACCACTCCCGGCGTGCACTGCGGCCCGAACGGGCGAGTGCCAAACTGCGTCTCCCAGAAAGCTCCGCGGCATGAGCGGAAGTGGTGCGTAAGCCCCGCCCCGGGGTGCCTGTCGCTGTTCCCGGGATCGCCATGGCACCCACCATCCAGACCCAGGCGCAGCGGGAGGAGCCTGGTCACAGGTACTGGTGACGTCGCCTCCCTCGGACTCCTGGGTCCCTTTGCCGGGGAGGGGTGGTGGTGACAGCCCAGGCTTCTGGGTCCTCCTCAACAGGTGCCTTGGCCTTCCCCAGCGCTCGGACTCCTGGGTTCTTCTCTCCCCCCTCCATTATTGGTCATTAACCATGCGTGTGACACTTTGCAGAGCCAGACAGGTCCCTGCCCCAAGGAGTTTACAGTCTACAATGAGCCCTGGGTTTGGGGAGTGCCTCGAGCTCCTTGTGTTTGCTGACGATTAAACTGTTTTTGTAGTCACAATACTGATGATACTTAAAGCATTGAACACCAAAATCTGTTCCTGCCCTTGTAACCGCAACCACCCTAGAAGGCGGGCTGCTTTCTCTCATCTTGGGAGGAAGTGAGGGCTGGGAAATGCGGAGCCACCTGTTGAGCTGTGTAACTGGGAGATATAAAACTGAACTGGGGGCACTCTCTCGATTCTCTCTGCTTCTACGTTGTGCTGGCTCTCCTCATGCCTTGTTTCCTGGGGGCTTGCTAACGGTGACAGTGTATATAATTCACCCTCTCTGTCTCCCTGCAGGCCCAACTCTCACCGGACGCTTCCAGAGAGGTAAAATGGCTCTCCTTGCTTTGCTCTGCCTCTGCTTGGAACATGGCTGGTGGACTAAGCGCTTTCCCCCAATCTTTTCAGGTCAGGGGTGGTGTGTCGTGTCAAGTATTGCAACAGTCTCCCCGATATCCCCTTCGACCCCAAGTTCATCACATACCCATTCGACCAGAACAGGTGAGCAGGGTGTGTTAATGCTCATGTGTTTGAGCAGCTAAGATTCCTCTAGCTGGGTGACAGACCCAGCGAAGCTGATCACGTGCAAAATGGGAAGTATCAGTTCTAAATAAGAGACGTTAGACTTTTCTGTGGAGCACTGTGTCTGTTTGCTGCCTTCCAGGTTTGTCCAGTACAAGGCCACCTCTCTGGAGAAGCAGCACAAACATGACTTGCTGACAGAGCCCGACTTGGGGGTCACTATTGATCTGATCAACCCTGATACGTACCGCATCGACCCCAATGGTGAGGGAAGCAGGGGTCTGTGCGTGTCAGTCAGCGTCTGGAGGGTGTGTGTGTGTGTGTGAGGAACCAAGCACACAGAAGTTCTGGTGACGTCTCATGGGGTCCCCCTTGCATGAATTGCAGATCTGCCTGGCCCAACTTTCCCTGTTAAAGTGGGCACAAGATGGCTTGTAAACAAACGTCAGTAAACAAAGAATTAGCATTCGTAAAGGCCTGTTAAACACAGATGGTCCAAAGGTGCCATATGCCCCCCGCCCTGCCCGGCAACGGGTATATCCTCGCAAGGCTGTCCTAGATGTGCCTCTGTTAACAAGAGTCGACGGCAGGGATTGTGTCAGGCTGCTGGGCTTCTTCGGAAGGGGCCATCGCTCAGGGGTAGGGCCCCCGTTCTGCCCACAGAAGGTCCCAGCTCAGTCCCTGGCATCTCCCGGTAAAGGATCTTAGGCTGCAGGTCATAAGTCTCACGGACTGAGACTTTGGAGAGTCACAGCCAGGCAGAGGAGACGATCCTGGGTTAGAAAGACCAGTGACTACTTCAGTATTTGGAAGGCTGTCTGGGCTGAGACGGTTGCAGGAGAGCAACATTTAAAAAAAAACAAAACAGCAGCAGCAGCAGCAAAACCAACGCTAACATTCCCCACGTGTGTAAAATGTGGGATAAGAACCCAGGGTCCCTGACATCCTCTTCTGCCTTTGGTAGTTCTTCTGGACCCAGCTGACGAGAAGTTGCTGGAGGAGGAGATCCAAGCGCCAACCAGCTCAAAGAGGTAACTCCCTTGCCTGTGTTGGGACACCCCTGCCCCAGAAAACACCGTTATGGGGCTCTTGGGCACCCCTTTGTGCCCCCTTCGCTTTCCCTCTTGTGGGGGAACCAAATGTTCCAGGCCCTCTGGGGTTAGAACACCAGTCTCCTTCCAGTCCCTTCTCCCTGCCTTGGGAACAGCCTCTCTCTCTCCCCCTACCATTGAAGCAATGTCTTGCTGAGCTGTCCCTTGGCTTCGCCTCTAGCCCAGCCTAGGCGGCTTCAGCTGCAGACCTCTCTTCCCTACTTGCTGGCTGCCTGTGTAATGCAAGCTGTACTTTGCCTCCGTTTTTTTGTGCAGCGCCTGAGACCGAACAAGTTTTCAGGAGTCCAAGCTGTAAAAGCAGTTGGAGCTGGATATACAGATTGATTTGTGCAATCAATTCAACTCATGTAAATGAAACAATTTGCATCGTTCTCCTTCTGCTAGTGAGAGGGAGATTTATTTTTTTCCCAGAGCCTCCCTCTGTGGCTTTTGAGATATTGTCCACACTTGTTAAAGTTTGCCTGTTCGTTCATGAGGGCTAGAAACATGAAGTGCTGGCTGTAGGACGTTGAGGCTTATCGCCTGGAACGGAGAACCTCACCGACCGTTGCCCTTTCCTCTCTTCCTTCCCCTCCCAGATCGCAGCAGCACGCCAAGGTGGTGCCATGGATGAGGAAGACGGAGTACATCTCCACGGAGTTCAACCGCTACGGGGTCTCCAACGAGAAGCCAGAGGTTAAGTGAGTAGTAAAATTCAACACTCTGCTGTGTGTTTATAAACTGCACTGCCCCCCTGCATAGAAGACCCACCTAGCCAGGTAGCCTGACGCCAAGAAGACGTGTCTGGGAGGGGTGAACTCTTTGGGCAGTGTGGCTATTGAAGCACCTTCCCAGTGTCTCTCGGCGGGGGGGGGGGGGCATCACCACCAGTGTAAATGGGGCTCCTGTCTGATCGATCTTTGTTTTCTCTGTTTGCACCGCCAGGATTGGTGTGTCTGTGAAACAACAGTTCACAGAGGAGGAAATCTACAAGGACCGAGACAGCCAGATTGCGGCCATCGAGAAGACCTTTGAGGATGCGCAGAAATCGGTGAGCGGCGGCAGGGGGTGTGTGTGGCTCGTCTCAATGTTGTAAAAGACTTAAGAAGGGACTGCAAGGCAGACTGGGGAGCAGGGAAAGCATTTGCCAGATCTTGGCAGCTCATGGTGAGCAAAATGGGCCCTGTACGTCTCCTCGGCTGGAAGCTTTTGGGAGTACAAACAGAAGCCAGCTGTGTCTTTAGGGCCTGCCTGCGCGTGTGTGTGCTTGGCGATAAAGATGTTGGAGGCGGTTACCTTTGTGCGCCGCAGCTGCAGTGTCTCATAATCAGGGCTGCAACCTTGGATGGGCATGTGAAGAGATCAACCATTGAATTGATTGCTTCCGATTCATCAGGCAGTCGGTTCTTATCTGAAAAAGAGCTGCAGCTGTGGCAGGCTCCGTCTTGGGAAGAGGCTCTTCCTCTCCCTCTCCTCTTACTCCTCCAACACGATCCCTGCTACAAACAGACCTGCGTCATAGAAATGCGAGGGAAGGATGCTTATTCCTTCAGAAGTATTGCGTTGGTTCCCATGCAGATGTGACCGATGAACTAAAACTCACACGGTTGAATCAACCCAGATTTATTTGACTGGGGGACACGCCCTGTTCCTAATGGTGAATTCTGTCTCCAGATTGCGCAGCATTACAGCAAGCCACGGGTGACGCCGGTGGAGGTCATGCCAGTGTTCCCTGACTTCAAGGTAAGACGAGAACGGGCACAAAGCTGGCGTCTGGCCGGGTGCCCCTGGCGCCTGTTCTGTTGGGTGGGAGTGGCAGGCCTTTGGGGAGGGAGGGGGACTCTCCAGGGTGCCCTGGCTAGGCTGGGCTGGCTTAAACTTTACTGTGAGACCAGATGTGGGCTCAGCTCCACTCTCACCTGCTGCTGTTCTCCTCCTCCCCTGTGTCCAGATGTGGATCAACCCCTGTGCTCAGGTCATCTTTGACTCCGATCCGGCGCCCAAGGACACCAGTGGTTCGGCCGCCCTCGACATGATGTCTCAGGCCATGATCAGGTGCGACAGCCTTGAGGTCCCGGGTGTTCGAACCATCCGCAGGGAAAGCCAAGCCATCGTGGGGGGTGGCGGGGGCGGGTTGGAATATAGGCCTCTCAACCAAGCGCATTTTTGTTAACCCCGATCAAGCCAGATTGAGCGTTAAAACCTCCACGATGAAACAAAGCTTGGTGCTTTCCTCGGAGCTAGGCCAGATTCCCCCCCCCCCCCCAGCCCAGGGCTTCCTTTCCCAGCCCGCCTAGCAAGGGCAGCATGTCCTTGCAATGCCACTGTGCTGGGGTCCTTCCCAATCTGTGGTCTGTCTTCCCCCCCCCCCTCTGCGACTCCAGGGGCATGATGGACGAAGAAGGGAACCAGTTTGTCGCCTACTTCCTTCCCGTGGACGACACCATGCGGAAGAGGAAACGGGACCAAGAGGAAGAGATGGATTATGCTCCTGAGGACGTGTATGTTCTGTCTGTGGTTGTTGTTGTTGTTCAGTCGTTAAGTCGTGTCCGACCCTTCGTGATCCCATGAACCATATCCCGCCAGGCCTTCCTGTCCTCCACTATCTTCCTGAGTTCGCTCATTTTCATGTTCGTTGCATCGGTGATGCTGTCTAACCATCTCATCCTTTGCCTTCCCCTTCTCCTTTTGCCTTCAATCTTTCCCAGCATCAGAGTCTTCTCCAGAGAGTCCTCTCTTCGCATTACGTGGCCAAAATATTTGAGCTTCAGCCTCAGTTCCTGTCCTTCCAGGGAACAGTCAGGGTTGATTTCATTTAGGATTGACTGATTTGATCTCCTAGCAGTCCAAGGGACTCTCAGGAGTCTTCTCCAGCACCACAGTTCGAAAGCATCTATTCTTCGGCGCTCAGCCTTCCTTATGGTCCAGCTCTCGCAACCATACATTGCTACTGGGAACACCATCGCCCTGACTATACGAACTTTTGTTGGCATGGTGATATCTCTGCTTTTTATTATGCTGTCTAAATTTGCCATAGCTTTCCTTCCAAGGAGTAAGCGTCTTTTAATTTCATGGCTGCTGTCTCCGTCTGCAGTGATCTTGGAGCCCAAAAAAGTAAAATCTGTTACTGTTTCCATTTCTACCCCTTCTATTTTCCAGGAATTGATGGGACCAGATGCCATGATCTTAGTTTTATTAATGTTGAGTTTCAAGCCAACTTTTGCACTCTCCTCTTTCACCCTCATCAAGAGGCTCTTTAGTTCTTCACTTTCTGCCATTAGGGTGGTATCGTCTGCATATCTGAGGTTGTTGATGTTTCTCCCGGCAATCTTGATTCCGGCTTGCGATTCATTCAGCCCTGCATTTCTCATAATGTACTCTGCATATAAGTTAAATAGGCAGGGTGACAATATACAGCCTTGCCGTACTCCCTTCCCAATTTTGAACCAGTCGGTTGTTCCATGGCCGGTCCGAACTGTTGCTTCTTGACCCGCATACAGGTTTCTCAGGAGACAGGTAAGGTGGTCTGGTACCCCCATCTCTTTAAGAATTTGCCACAGTTTGTTGTGATCCACACAATCAAAGGCTTTTGCGTAGTCAATGAAGCAGAAGTAGGTGTTTTTTGTTGTTTTTTTGAACTCTGGTGCTTTCTCCATGATCAAAAGAGAACCTTGACCATCCGCGGAGGTCCCAGGTCCTGCGGCCCCTTCCTCCTTCAGGGGCCCACCCTGCTTCTGGACGGTAGCGCTTTAGAGCGAGCGTGATAGCAAAAACGAACATCCTTTCAGACAGAAAACGAGCACGTTAGGGAAGCTAGGACCTAGCCTGGTTTTCTCGATGCAGGGATATGTTTTTGAATGAAAAAGCATTCCGTGAAGTGAGCCACATTCCACGTGTCTGAAACGGCAGAGCCCACGGTTAAAACGAGGTCACTGGTTTGGAGGAAACTCCATGAAATTCTTCAGGAGCCGCCCTGCTCCGTTGGGCCACGTGCTTTGGTGTGTGTGTGAAAAATGTCAAGATCCTCGTTCCACCCAGGGCTGAGAGAGGCGGGCAAAGACCCTCTGGCACACTTGGAGGACTCCTCTCAAAGCTAGACGGATAGGTGCACCAGAGAGACTCTGGCGCAG
The DNA here is from genome assembly GCA_026170595.1 of Plestiodon gilberti rubricaudatus. Lineage (NCBI taxonomy): Eukaryota > Metazoa > Chordata > Lepidosauria > Squamata > Scincidae > Plestiodon > Plestiodon gilberti. The sequence continues at coordinate 11,842,602 of JANXHW010000011.1, forward strand.
TGGCGTGGGTGCTAATCCTGCTTTCTCCTCCCCCCCAGGTATGAATACAAGATTGCCCGAGAGTACAACTGGAACGTGAAGAACAAGGCTAGCAAGGGCTACGAGGAGAACTACTTCTTCATCTTCCGGGAGGGCGATGGCGTCTACTACAACGAACTGGAGACCAGGTGTGTGTGGGGGCAGAAGCAGTGTCTGTTTTGGTCGCCTTCTGGACGCAGGGAGAAGCCCCCCTCGCCGGGGTTTGTGGTGCTGCCGTGGGCCAGAAGGAGCTTGGCACGCACAGAGGCTCTCTGGCCCTGCTGCTGCCGCCGGAGGTCTCTTTCCGAGAAGTGCTGGCGCTCAGAGCCGGCAGCATGCGCGGTCTGTGCTTGGCCGCAGCGGCCTCCTTCTCTCCCCGTCGCGCTGTGGGTGGACGCTGGACTCCTGCACGGATTCCCGACACCTGGAGATTCACCCAGTGCTCAGCCCAGCGTGTTGCTGCCCCTGTTCTCTGGGGGGCACTGGAGAGTCATACAGATTCGGCGACTGAGGAGTTTCGTCCTGGCCAGGACAGGGCAGTGCTCCTCCTCCTCCTCCTCTCTTACCCCACCGCTTCCCCCTCCCTCGCAGGGTACGTCTGAGCAAACGGCGTGCCAAGGCCGGCGTGCAGTCGGGGACCAACGCCGTGCTGGTGGTGAAGCACAGGGACATGAACGAGAAGGAACTGGAGGCGCAGGTACAGCTGCCCCGAGGGCAGAGGGGCTGCAGGGACTGGGCCGGGGAAGGGGAGAACCCAGGAAGCCTCAGTGGGAAGAGGGTTAGGGGGCTTTGTGGAGAAGTCGTTCTGGGTCCCTGTGATCCAGGGGGTGCAAGAATCCAGGCGCTCTGGCAGCGAAACACCTTGGAGCCTGGCATCTGGGCTGCCAGAGGGAAGCTGTAGGGTCGAGGCTGCCCCGGCAACTCGTGGGTGGTGGAGAACAGGAGCACTCCTCTCTCGCTAGACTAGGGGCTCTCCCTCTACCCCCCATCTCTCCCTGGCTGGCTGGCTGGCTGCACAGTTGTGGAGGTTCCGGCTTCCAAGGCCTCCAAGTGCCAGGCGTGGGAGGAGGCAGTCGGGGGGAGACCCTCTCCACCACGCTCTGCCCATGTGCGTCTCAAGGCTCTGGGGAGGGGGTGGATGGGGGGGGGTGTTACTGGCTAGGCAGAGAGAAGTGGACTGGAACAGGGGACCTGCGTGCAGCAGGCGGGGACGGGACGCGGTTGGGTTTGTGTCCATCTGTCCCTGAGCTGGTCTGTTCCTCAACCCCGTCTCTTTCCCCCCCCCCCAGGAAGCCCGCAAAGCCCAACTGGAGAACCATGAGCCAGAGGAGGAAGAGGAGGAAGAAATGGACTTGGGCAAAGAGGTGCAAGGATCAGGTACCTGCTGGATGGGAGTCTTTCTTGGGAGTTCTTTGTCCCTTCTCCCCCCCCCTCCCTGTCTGTCCATGGTTGAGCCTTCTACAATGATGGCAGTAGCCATGTTTGATCCTTTGGGGGCCAGCCTCTCTGAAGGGCGCCACCCCCTCCTTTGCTGCCCCATGGACCACTCCAGAGCTGCTCCATCCTCATTGGCTGCCCAGCAGGGATGCTTCAGTCTCTCTTGAAGGGATGGGTCTGTCTATCCCCTCCATGTACAGAATGGCTTACAAAATACAAGTATGAGAGAAGGGGTGCCCTGCCCCCAAGGGGTTTACAGTGTGGGCATGGACAGGGGGAAGTTGCTGTGGGCAGGGGCATCTGGGGCCTGTGATGGCTGCAGTCCTACGTGCTTCGACTTAGTTGTGGGGGGGGGGGGTTGGTCGTCGTGCCCTTGCTCCCCACTTCTGACCTCTCTCTTCCCCCCCCCCTCCCGTTCTTCTGTCTCTTCCCCAGACGAGGAGCAGGAGAAGGGCAGCGAGAGCGAGAAGGAGGCCAGCGAGGCAGAGGAGGATGAGGAAGGCCGCTCGGCCAGCGAGAGCGAGCGGGAGGCCAGCGAGGGGGAGGTTGCAGGCGCCGAGGAGGAGAGCGAGGAGGACGAGCGGGCCGCTCGCGACAAGGAGGAGATCTTCGGCAGCGACGACGACGAGGAAGAGGACTCTGAGCAAGAGGGAGGCCGGCCAGACGGCGACGAGGAGGAGAGCGGCAGCGAGGAGGAGGACGAGGAGGAGGAAGGGGGCAGCGGGAGCCGGCACCAGCAGCGCCGGGGCAACCGGAGCCCCTTCCTCAGTGGCAGCGACCACTCCAACCATGAGGAGGAGGAAGAGGAGGAGGAAGGGGAGGCCAGCGCCAGCGAGGCTGCTTCCGAGTCCAGCGAGGAGGCCAGCGAGAGCGACTGAGCTCCTGGGGGGCTGCAGCGGCAGCCTTCTGTTTGGGAGCAGGACTGCGCCCCTCACCTGGCCAGGGCTGCTGCTTCTTGTGGCTGGCTATACCACAGCTGCGCTCGGCCTTGTTAGGCTCCGGGGAGCGCCTCGGTCCGTGGCACGAGAGGTGGACTGACAGCCCCCCAGCCTTGCGCTGCCCTCCAGCCGAACTGTTGCCAAGCTCCCTGTGCACACAGACTGACTCTCTTTGGAGGGAAGAAGGAAATCTTCTTGGTTCTTCGGCTCCTTTTCTGGTTGTGTTTTCTGTTCCTTGCTGTACATAATTTGCTGTATTGCAGCTCGCTCCTCTGAAATAAAGGTTTTGGGGTTTTCCCCATCTTGAATCTGTGGTCTCTTGTATTGGGGGCTAATCTCAGCATTCCTTGTCCTTGCTTGTGTCTCCCTAGCACTGGGATTTTGAGGGTAGACTGCCCCTGAACATGGAGGCCTATCACTGACCGGCAGTGGGCTCTCTAAGGTGTCAGAAGTACCCAGACCTTAGCAGAGGGTGACTGAAGAGGCTAGCTAGACTGCAGCACTCGCTGGTGTGTGTGTGTGGGGGGCTGCTCCAGGCTCTTAGGGTAGAATCTTTTGCTTGAAATAGTGACAGATGAGGAAGAACACAGTGTAGGAGTTCCTGGTCCAGGGAACACCCCCAGTGGGATGCCAGGGAAAGAGGAGGACTGGCCCTCTGCAAGTGGAGAAAATATGCCCTGCTTTTCCACCCCATCCCCCCCCCCAGGCTGGGGCGGGGGAGGGTAACGTTGGCACTATTACACGGCTACCGCTAGGGGGCAGCAGGCATAGGGATACTTTTCCGTTCTTGGGGGGGGGGGCATTGAAAGGGTTTCTCCGACTCTGGCGCCCTCTGCTGGTTTTGATCTGTAATAGCAAGAAAGCCCGAGTGGACTGTGTCCAGCCGGGACTGCAGCCTGCGCTTGACCTGCGGCAAAAGCTGTCCCCTCCCCCCCTTCCAATCCCAGGGAAGGAGAAGTGGGGCTTCCCGCTCGCTTCCTGCGACCCTTGCTCAGGTCGTCCCCTGCGCCAGATCGCGCTGGTCTTGTTTTCTCGTTTCTGGACCGTTTGCTTCTCAGTCAGAAAGCGACCAAGGGGCCAGTTCTACACACTGGCAGGCTCCTTCCGTGGGGCCAGATAACTAAATCGATGAAGCGGGGGGGGGGGGGGGAGCCCAGTCTTCTTCCTGGCTTGCCAGCCTGCGGGGGGGGGGCAGGACGCCTGGGTCCTCTCCTTGCCTGGCTGCGTTTGCAGCTGCCGCTGGCGGCGCTGCGCCGGGAAGGCTCAGCGAGGGCGGCCTCCTCCTCCTCCTCCTCCTCTCTGCTTCCTCTCCTCGGCGTCGGTTCCCAGCCACCACCCAGGAAGTGGCTCCTCTTCTCCCTCCCCTCCCCCCGCAGGCTGGGCAGGGGCATCCTCCGCCGGGCGATCGCTGCTGCCGCCCCCCGAGCCGCGCGCAAGGACGGTGCGTTGGGGCTGCGGGCGCACGTGGGGCGGCGAGAGCTTCGTGGGGAGACAGATGGGGGTGAAGGAAACGTGGGTCCCGATGCCGCTGGGGGGGGGAACGGGGGCACCCAGGAGAGAAAAGAGGGTGCCCCCCCCGGCCGGCCGCGCGTTGTGCGCCCCCAACGCTTGGAGAGAAGAGGGGCGTCTCCAGGGCGCTGCTTCCGTCAGGAGAACGGGCGCGGGTGGGGGAGTGAGATGTATGTTGTTGTTGTTGGAGTCTGGGGGTGGTTTTCACTCGCGGGGGGGGGGCAGCATTGAAGGGCCAGGCCCGGGCAGTCGTAGCCAAGCCTCGCCCGGCATCTGTTTCCTAAACTTCCGAGCATGTGCAGAGTGGCTCCGTGCGTAAGGACGGGATGGGGGGGGGGTAGATGGGATTCCCTGCACCGCTCCTGTACAGCCGGTAAACCCCCCCCCCCCAGCGGTCATGGTTGCTGCTGCCCTGGGCCCTGTGAGAAACTCCTGAGGAATGTGGGGTGTGGGAGGAACTTGGTTTCGGGGTGTGCCTGTGGGGCAAATTGCCTGTGCATTGGCAGAGAACCACCAACCCTCAAGATGGTCTTGCAAGGCCAAGCTGTAGAGGTGTGGGAGAGTGGCAGGTGCTGATGCTAAGGCACTCTGCCCGTACCTAGAGACCCTCTGCGCCTCTGGACCAAAAATAAGGGTTACGTTTTTTTTCTTAAAGGGCTACTTTGCCATTTCCTGGCACTGAAAACAGAGGACCACTTCATGCAAATACAATTAAAGGAGGACTTAATTAGAGGAGACTGACGGCATTACCTGTAGGTAAGAGATGGTGCTGGTGCCTTGGTTCATCTTCCCTTCCCATTCAAAGCTGTTGGTTTTAAATGGCAAGCAAGACCAAGTTGTGGGCAAACAACACCAGGGAAGAGACCAGTGGGCAGGCAGGCGGGCGGGGGGGGGGCAGTGCTGGGCTTGTGAGCTTCTTGTCCCGCTTTGCCTTTTGCCAGTCTCCCCAGAGACGCCGACACCCTTTCCTCCAAGCCACTCACCTTTCAAAGAAGGGCCTGGCCTCTCCACGGCCACATCCTGCCCCCTGGTGCTCCGCTGCTCCACCTGGGGGGGGGGGGAAAGGAGTCCTACCAAAATCACTGATGCGGGTTTTTTTTTTTTTTTTTTGCTCAGCTGGGGTGGGGAAGTTACTGGCCTGCAGCAGCAGAGCCCCAATTCTGCCAACTCAGGAAAGCTCTTTGAATGTGTGTAGCGTCCATAAATGAGGTCAGCCGCTGCTCAGCTTTCCTTGGTGCAAAACGGGGGCTGCCTTGGCACACGATTCGGACAGCTCCAGGCCTGGATGCCTCTGCCTTAGGCCTCCCTCGTGGGCGAGGCGTCAGTGAGGCTGTCACCCCTGAAGACATATTTGTTCATGAATTATCTGCTCACCCAAGTCACGCCTCTGTTAGGTTTGCATAGGAATAAATCGAGAGTCCCAAGTAAGGGTACTCTCTGTCGTGAGATGATGCATGCATGGCCCAGGAGGCCCCGTCTCAGAAGAGGCATTCCCTCCTGTGTGCAGGAAAAGGCGGAATGCCTCTTCGGAGTGCGCTTGGTGCTCGCACTTCTTAGAAGTACTTCTTTTGAAGAGAACTGAGAATGACAGTGTCCTGCACTCTCTCCCTTGCCCAGGCCCGAGTCACCATGTGCTTCCCCCGGCGCAGCCACGACCCTCTCTCCCTACGCCTGCAGAGTGCTCAGCCCCTGTAGTTCCATCTCCAGCCAGGGAAGGATGTTGCAGGAGGGCGGGGCCGGGGCCCGCCCAAAAGTCAAGGCAGAGGCAGGTGCTGGCAGGCGCCACGGCGGCCGCTGGAAGGCCAGGGCCAGCCAGTCCTTGGAGAGGCGCAGCCAGGCGTCGCTGGAGGCAGAGCTGAGCGGAGGAGGCCGCGGAGGCCAAGCAGGCGCGGAGGAGGCCAGCAGAGCGCCAGGCCGCTCCTTGCGGCAGAAGCTGCAGGCTGCGGTGGGCCAGTGCTTCCCCATCAAGAGCACTCCCCGCTCGCCGGACCTCTCCTCCCAGCGCAAAATCCACCTCCGCGAGCTGATGCTGGACACCTGCCCCTTCCCGGCGGGCTCGGAGCTGGCCCGGACGTGGAACCTCATCAAGCAGCACACGGCCCCTGTCTCCGCGCACGAGGCTCTGGCCCCTCCCCCCACGGAAGACGAAGACGACCGCCTGAGGGAGCGCCGCCGGATCAGCATCGAGCAAGGAGTGGAGCCGCCCCCCGATGCCTTAATCCACACCTTCGAGGTCACCGCTCAAATCAACCCCCTCTACAAGCTGGGGCCCAAACTTGCCCACGGGATGAACGAACTGGCCGGGGCCAGCCGAGCCATGTTGGTGGCTGCGGACGAAGGCGAGGAAGAGGAGGAGGAGGAGGAGGAGGCCTCCGCTGTGCTGCCGGACCTCCGGGACGGCTTCCGTGTTCACACCCAGATCGACTACATCCACTGCCTGGTGCCCGACCTCCTGCAGCTGACGCAGCTGCCCTGCTACTGGGGCGTGATGGATCGCTACGAGGCCGAGGCCTTGCTGGAGGGCAAGCCGGAGGGCACCTTCCTTCTGCGGGACTCTGCCCAGGAGGACTACCTCTTCTCGGTGAGCTTCCGGCGCTACGGGCGCTCGCTGCACGCCCGCATCGAGCAGTGGAACCACAACTTCAGCTTCGACGTGCACGACCCCAGCGTCTTCCACGCGCCCACCGTGACGGGGCTGCTGGAGCACTACAAGGACCCCAGCGTCTGCATGTTCTTTGAGCCGCTGCTCTCCAGCCCCGTCAACCGCACCTTCCCCTTCGGCCTGCAGCACCTCTGCCGGGCCGTGGTGACCTGCTGCACCACCTACGACGGGATCGGGCACCTGCCCATCCCCAGCGCTCTGAAGCAGTACCTGAAGGAGTATCACTACAAGCAGAGAGTCCGGGTCCGGCGCCTGGATGCCTGGTGGACCTGACCGGGGGGGGGCCTCCGCCTTGAGCTGCTCCACTGCCCCAACCGCCCTGTCTCTTGAGTAGGATACTTGTGCCCCTCCCTCCTTGCCACACTTCCTTCATGTCTCCTCCTTCAGGGTTGTGACCGTTGTCCCCGAGCTGATGGCTGCAGCCCCAGAAGAGCAGCACAGAAGCAGGACTTCCAGTGGGCTGGGAGGCCAAAGGACTCCGCCTCCTCTGCGCCATCAGCCCCCCTCCCCCCCCCGGTGGTTTCCATGTTGCTTTGGAAATGGGGCCAGGCTCTGGAAGAAGTGTGCGCGCCACAAGGAAACAGGCAAAGGCGCCTGGATGTGTGCAGCGCAACGTTTGGCTTTTGGAAGCGGGGTGTCTGCAAAGCCCTGTGCAGGCCTCATCCTGCTCTGTCCGCAGCCCGTGTTCCTTTGCCACAGGCACTTCAGCCTCCATGCTCATAGCGCGGCTAACGGGAAGGACTTGCAAGGCAACCCATAGGGGCAACGGGACCCCAAAAAAGCACAAGGGGTGTGCGATTTGCTTCCAGGTCAGGCTTCTGAACAAACAAAAGGGGGGGGGGAAGGATTCAGAATAAGCTGTGGCCTGATCCTGCTCTCTGCCTCTCTTCCACTGCCCCAACCCTTTGCTACCATGAGCAAGTTGCCCTGCCCTCCCTCAGCTAGAGGCGCAGCCAACCTGGGCAAGGCCTGTGCAGGCTGTAGCTGAGGCCCATTGACTGACTTTACACCACTCAACATTAGTCTATGGAATTCATTGCCACAAGATGGGTGGGACTGAGCAAATCCATGGAGAAAAGGTCTACACGTGGTGACTCCAAATAGCAGCTGCAGGGGGAGAGAATCCGCCTCTTTAAGCTCCTGCCTGCCTGGTGGGAGGCTGGCCCAGAGCAAGGCAGGTCTGGCAGCTTGGCTGAAGCCACAGCAGAAAGAGAGAGCGCAGGGGGGCCTTCTGGAGCCGGGGGGGGGCAGGTCCACGCACCCCCTTCTGCTGCCAGCAGACTCTCTCCCTCCGTCGCTTGCCGCTCTGTGTGTCCTTCAAAGAGACTTCTTCCTCCCGCTGGCACAGCGGCTCTGGCAGTCCCCGGCCCGGCCTGCACGAGGGCAGCGGCGGCAGGGTGCTGGGGCCGAGAAAGGGGTCTCCAGCTGGTGGAAGAGGCTGGCTTGAGCCCAAGGGCCCGCTTGCCTCACTGGCAGCGGGGGGGAGGGGAGCGCAAATGCGATGTGTACCTGCACAACCCCCACACCTGTGCAAGGGGAGGTCGCCTACTGCGCCAAGCCGGGAGGAGACGCAAGATGGGCTGGCGAAACCGGCCGGTGATGGCGAGGCCCCACCTCAGCTCTGGCCCCCGAGTGGGACGTTTCACGCAAAAAGCGGGGCAAGAGCCGCTGGAGAGCTGAATCGCCTTCTCCCCAGGACCAGGGGTCCGCCGGAGCATCTCCGTAGGGCGTGTGCTTCGCCAGCCCTCGGGCCAGATCCATTTCCAGCAGCTGGCTGAGGGCACAGCCTCACCCTCTGTGAACGCCACACAGGCTGCTGCTGCAGGCCCCATGCACAGCACTCGGGGCCTGGCTAGAAGCCACAGGAAGGCAACACCTTGCCCAGCAAGCTGGGGCCGCCGCCGCCGCCAGATGCTCCAGGGTGCACACGCACTTCACCAGCACCCTGGGCTAGGCCTCTCCCCGGTCATGCAAAGCGGGTGGGTGGGGTGCCCACTGTCTTGCCTGCCCTGAGCCTTGCAGGGCACTTGAGGGACGCTGGCCTGCCACCGCTCCTCCTCCAGGAACCCCTGGGACACAGCTGGCAAACCACTCCCTGCGCTTCTGCGCTGGCCTCTCCCTGCTGGAGTCTCCACCTGCAAGCCTGACATGAAAGCAATGAGGAAAGAGGCTCAACCCCCCCCCCACCCCCTGCCTCTGCTCAAAACGAGAATGTGCAGGGAGGGGGGGTTGACATGGAGAGGCCCTGTCAGGACTTCTGATTGTATTTCGGGGGGGGGGGAGGTCAGCCTGGTCCAAGGTGGAAACCCCCCTGGCTCACCAACCACTCCTTGAGCACAAGGCACATCACAGGTGCAGGTTCTCTGCCCGAGTCTCTGAAACCTGCCGCCTGCCCCAGGCCCTTGGCCCACCCATCTCAGCCCTGTCGTCCACTGTCCTTCCCTGGGGATGCTGCTGGGGCCGAGTGCCGGTACAGGTACACCGGTTTCGGGCCCAGCCCAGCCAGTGGGAGCTAGCACACCTTCCGCGCATCCGTCCTCCAGGGCAGCCTTTCTGGCAGAAGGATGGTGCCGCTGCTGCTGCAGCCAGATGCGCAGCCCAGCCCCGCCCAGACGGCTGTCCGCCACCGGGACTCAGGCGCTCCACACCTTTGGGAGACGCAGCAGCCCCCTCCCCACAAGGCCGAGGGGGGCTCTGTGCCACGTCGAGAGGTCAACCGCCCAAACCAAAAAAAATAAACCAAGCTTTTAAAAAGAAATTAATACAAAATAAGCACAGCTTTATCATAGAGGTTAATAAAAAAGGGCTAATACTTAAATTCTGAATGCCTTTTACAAAGCAAAAACTGGAAGGGGAAAAGCAGCGAAGGAGAGTCCAACAAAGCAAACTAAAGTCAGAATTTGGATTTTTTTTGTAAAACATTTTGTGTGTTTTTTTTTAAATAACGTATTCATGGTTACCAGCCATAGTCATAACAAAAGTTATTCATAATAAAATGTATCTAAAATAACATTTCTATCTGAAACAGGAACCTTGTCTCTCTCTACTTTTAGAAATAGTTCTCTCAGGTTTGCTTTTTCTTCTTTTTTGTACGCTACTGTTCGGTATATACTTTGGAAAAAAAAAGGCCTTTATATTTTAAAACAGTTCTCAAGAGTGGGAGAGTTCGGGTGGGGGAGAAAGAAAGAGTTTCTCTGTACCTAAGAGCCTGCCGAGGTCAGCCTGAGGGGAGGGGAGGGAGGGAGGGAGGGAGGGGTGGGTGGCAGCAGTTTATCATCACACAGACAGCAGGCTGGGGAAAAGAGCATGCATACACACACACACACACACACACTCACTCTCTCTCTCTCTGGATTAGACTCCTCCTCAGCCCCTCTCGTCCCACCCAAGTCCAAGCCAGTGAAGCTTTGCCCCCCCCCACTTGAGCCATGCAGAACCCCCCCCCCCCCAGGCACCAACGTTTGTGCTGGACCTCCACGCTCTGGTGGGTCTTCCCGCCTGCACTGTCCTGGCATGGAAGGCAACACCCAGCCCCATTCAGACACAGAGGCGCGCGCGCGCACACACACACACACACACACACACACAGAGCAATGAACAGCAAGTGCCTCACAACCTGCCCCATGTGCTTCCTGGGGCCACCCCGGTCTCAAAAGTGGAAGGAAGAGGGGAAGTGTGGGGGCAATTTCATTATCCTGACACCCCCCCCCCCGCCCCAGTGACAATAAAGCTTTGCCTAACACCACAGGGAGACTCGGGAAGGGAATCCAAACATTAGCGCCAGGAATGGCTTTTTCGAGGGAGGGGGGAGGCTAACAGATGCACGAACGTTCGGGAGAGCCCCACCCCCCATCTGTAGTGTTTGTGTCAATGCAAGCACACCAAAAGAAGTCCAGTGCTTCCCACCCACCCCCAGTCCCATCTGGATTTGTGCCTTAGGAGCCTTCCCCCCATCCCTTGCCGTGGGGGGGCGTGGTCTCTGTCCTGGGGCCCGTTCCCCTTCCCAGTGCCCACCCCCCATTCGATTCCCCTTCCCTGGCACATTCGCCCTGGGAAATTCATTAGCACCATGAGCCCTGCACCCTCCAAGACCTCTCCGCCTCCAACGTGGCCACTGGCAAGCAACAGAAACTCCCACAGAACTGGGGGGGGGAGGGAGGGGGGAGCAAGGTCTTGCTGGGGCCAGCCTGCCTGATTATGCCCCCGCCTCAAGGGAGAGAGACAACTCTGGACCCCCAAACCAGGAAAGAACTAGAGATAATTCATTCATCTGAGCTTCCGAGATCCACCTTCGTCCTGCCCCCCGGGTCCTCTGACCCTCCACACATCCTGCTGTTATTGGGAGAAAAACACCTTTGCCCTGACGCAAGGAATCCAAACCAGCTCCATGGAGAAGAGACCTTAGTTCCTGAACGCCCAACTGACTGATCCCCAAAACCTATTTGAACTGCTTCAACCAAACGGGACGGATTTTCTCCTCAACACTCTCCCAGCTGACGGAAACCAAAGAAGGTAAGGAAAACGCACCAAAACCCCAGCTCGGGCGACACTGGTCTCGTTCCCAAGGTGAGGGGGGGGGAGGCATAGCCAAGAGACCGCCCTCTTGACCCCGTCAGCTACTGCTGTCCGGTTCCCCTGAAGACAGTGCACGGACATCGCTTCACTTGAAAAGGGGGGCAAGCCGCACACACTGTGCCACCCTCGCCACCCCACCTTTGGTAGGAGGGAGTCTCAGAGGCACTTTCTACAACTGTCTGTCAGTCAGGCACCTGAAGCCACCCCCATCGCCAGGGACGGAACCAGCTTGCCCGGTTAATCCTGCCACGCCCCTCCCACCTCCTGCTGCTGAGGGGGGGGGGATGCTCATCTTCAGCTTCTGCCCCCCAAGTCTGCCTGGGGGGGGGAATCTGGTCTTCTGCTTGTCACCTTCCCTCTCGGTCTAAAAAGCCCCCCCCCCTCCTTCATATACATTTCAGGGAGTTTCAGGAAAGGGAGAGAGAGGTGGTTGGGGCAGAGGAGTGGGGATGGGGGAGGAACAGGAAAAGGAATCACAAGGGGGGGCCCCCCTCGCTTCTCGGCCTCCTGCCTTTGCAAGTGGAAACCTTTCCCAGAGCCTCTGCCAACTCCCCTGTGTACATCAAAATATTAAACCAATAGCTGAAGTTATAATAATAATAATAAAAAGTAGAAAAATATTAGAACACAATAAGATGGTAAGATTGTAGTGACAGCTTTTTCTCCCCTGGTCCTTCTGGGTGCTGGGGAATGCCAGAGGAAGGTGGGGGGAGGGACAGGGGGAAAGTGATTCACCCACCCCCACAGCAAAACACCTCGAGGGGAACAGGGGTTAACACAAAAAAGGGGAAAAAAATAAAATAAAACAAACAGCCACCCTAAAGCTTCCAAGGAACACCAGCAGTCAGATCCAGCTTCTTTCAAATGGTGGAAGTCTTGTCGGTGCCGTCTGCAAAGAGAGGAAGACAACACCCTCAGACCGGGGGGGGGGGGGGGGAGAAGAGAGAGAAAGGGCCCAGGCCTTCCCCAGCAGCATCTAAGGTTTCTGGATGAACCCTTGGTGCAAACGTGTGCGTGCGTGTAAATGCTTTAAATAACCCTGTGCTTTAGAAGGGGTGTGGAGTGCAGAAGAGAGGGTCCGCAGCAGCAAAGTCTGGCGGTCCGGGAAGGGAGCAGCTCCCTGCCACCGCGGCAAGGACAGACAGACGGATCAGGTCCTCGTGACCAGGCTACACCAGCTCTCATCTAGCCTAGCGGACAGGCAGCAAGGCCCCCGCGAGAGGTTTTTAAGAGTCCAGAAATCAGGGGCTGAATTGTCACATGCTCAAGTTTCCCCAATTAGGGACAACCACCCCCACCCCCCACCCATGCTCTTGCAGTAGCTCTAAGGGGCCTTTCCGCGGCCTGGCCGAGGCAGCTGCCCTCACAGTCGGCATCAGTATGGGGAGGATTTTGCAAGAACAGATAGGGGTCCCCGTCCCTGCTCTTTCCCTCGGCGTCAGGCCTGCTTTCTGAACGGGGGGCTGCCTTTTCCCCTTCCCCACAGCTAGTAAGCCAAGCTCCTCACCACCCAGAGCATGTTCTGTCATGCTGAGGCACAGCGACTCCAGCGTGGGGTTGATCTCCAGGTCTGTTCCAGGGAGCTGGCAGTCTGGGGTGGAGAAGAGAGAGAGAGATCAATCCTGTGTGGCCGCTGTCAAGTCTGTCTCAGGGCTGTGGTCCATCAGGCAGAAGGGCAGGGAAGAGGAAAACGGCTCCTCTCCAATGCTTAACACGCGAGCGAGAGCGGGATCTGTGGCGCCCAAAACTCCTGTGCAGTACAAGCCCCTATCCCACCCTCAGGGCATGCAGAGGCAACCAAAAGGCACTCTGCACATGCCCAGATTATATATATAATTACTACCGTTTTGGGGTTGGGTCCTGGTGGTAGTATCAAACGACAGATCTGGAGTAAAATGAGCTGGGTTTTGCTAACCCTTCACTAAGAGGAACACCTGACCAGCGCAGCCATCCATCGGCTCAGCACAGGCTAGCCAACGCCCCCTCCCCACCGTTGACAACACATCTCCCGCTGCAGCTCACTACTCACCCTGTGGGAACATGAGGATGGCCTGAGGGGACGTATGGACGGGGAGCGAATGGGTCCGCTGGACCGAACTTCGGCTCTGGCCAGGCATGCTGTTGCTGCCCCCAGGGTTGGCAAACCACAGATTCTTGGGGGGGGGGGGGGGAGAGAGAGAAAGGGATTCAGGAGGCAACCCGCTGAGAAGCAGAAGCCGCCCCTGCAGCCTCCAGGGCCTCCCAGGCGGCTCTTTCTGCTTGCGAAATCCACAGCCCCCCCCCTTCCAAGGGAGCCTCAAGCGAAGGCTGCCACTGCCCTCCGAGGAGCCCCAGAGAGGGCTGCACAGGGCTGCACCAAAGGGCCCCCCCTCCCTAACTCGCATCCTCACCTGCCGCCCTTGGCTCCCCAGGTTTGGGCTGGCGAGAGCATGCCGAGGGGAGACTCCGCCGCCGATCCCCGCAGGACTCAGGATCCCCATGCGGCTGGGGGGGATGGCTCGGGGGGGCATCTGGAACTGCCGCTGTCCTCTGCGTGCCACCCCCACCCCCACAGATCCAGCTATGGGGAGAGAGTTGGAACCAAAGGCCCACCTAGAATATATAAGGGGGGGGAGAGAGAGAAGTTAGTTCGTCAAACAACCACTTATGCAACATTTTGGTAGCACCGTGCAGGACTCCCCCCAGCCCCTTCAGCAGTGGGGCATCCTGAAGTACTGGGATGATCAATGTTTTGGCAAAATGTGCCACAAGCCACATTCAAAGTATGGGCTATAGCAGATACACATCTCTCCCCCCGCCCCCCCCCCCCCAGCTCTAGGGTAGTTTTTGCCTCTATTCTTTCAATCTCGAGAGCGGCTTGTCAATCCCAGCGCGCTGCTTCTTTTGTGTTTAAACTGATCGGTTAAAAGCAGTCTACACAGTGCAGTGCCATAATAGGAGATGCATTTTATGAGGATCCTGATTGAAAAGGCATCTCCCTTTAAGAACAAACTAATTTAACAAAAAGAAAGGAAGTTGTCATTCACTCTTAAGAGGAAGGCGAGCCATTTAGGTGGTTTTCATTACGTTCATTAAGGAGGCAATCATGCCTGCCAACCCTCGGGCTGAGGAGAACAGGATTGAGACAACCCCCCCCCCCCCCGAGTTTAACTGGTGGCTTCCGAGACAGCCTCACCTGACAGCGTCAGGGTGCTAGTTGCGTCAACTGCCACTTTAAATAGCAGGTGCGCACAGGTGTGCATGCAAGCACACACAGAGCCTGGCAACGCCATCACAAGAGGGGTGCGCCGACACCTCAAGTGTGGAAGGGCACCAGGCGCCAAGGGGACCGATGCTCCCCGAGTCCTTTTCCAGCCTCCACATTCCCGGCTCAACAGCGACGGCGTCCTTCGGAGCGCCAGGGCAACTGGCCCCACAGAAGCGGCTCATGCTTCCGAGGATATTTACAGTGCCGTTTCCATCCTGCCCCTTCCCCAAGGGCTCCGTTCAAACACACCGCAATTAAACGATGCAAAGCTTGTACCTGCTGGTGCCAAGCCAGACCCTGGAGACACCTGCCTAGCCCAGCATCCCCTGGCAGTGGCTCCCCCAGTGGGTCTCGGGCGCAGAGAGGGGCCTTTCCTGGCACCGCTATCGGAGATCCTGTCATGCCAGAGGCCGAACGCGGGACAAAGCGGGTGCTCAACCGCCGAGCTAGAGGGCTGTAGCTTTCCCTCCAAGTGACCCCACTGCCTGAACCAGCGCCCCAATCCAGGGCAGGCCCAGCCAGGAGGCTGTGGCAAGTTGGGGGGGGGGGAAGCAGCAGCCTGGCTCCCAACACCTGCCCACTGCCCCCCCCCCAGCCCGCCACCCCGCTTCAATCCACTCTCTGATCCTTTTCCAGAGGACCAGCGCCGCAGCAGCAGCCCACCTCTGCCTCCAGTGCTGCTGAAAGAAAAGGGGGGGGGAAAGCTGCCATCGCCTCCTTGTGCACGCAGCTGCTTACGAAAGGAGGGGGCGGAGAGGCAGAGCGCAACCGACTGGACCCCCCCCCCTTGCCTCCTGCTCCTCTGCTAAAATGAGGAGACTGCACTTGTGCTCCTCCCATCCTGTTCAGCTGAAGCAGGACTGTGTGGAGCAGGAGGCGGAGCCAGAGCGGAAGGTGGGAGGGGCCCCCCCGCGCTGAGCTCAGCCTCTCTCCACTTCACCCATCGCTGCTTTTCTCAGCAGCGGCAGCAAGGAGGGAGAGGTGCACGTGTAAAGAGGCCCTCGTTTGGGGGGGGCACAGTCAGGGAGCGGCGGCTCTCCCCCGCTTCACGCAGCTCCTGCCCCCATTGCCCCACTGAGGAGAGCCGCTGGCCCCAGCTTTGGCCTGCACCGTTTCTGCAGGAGCCACGGAGGGTCCTCCGCTTCTGCGGCTCCAGCCGGCCCTCGACGTGGTGGCGGCTTCCACAGACCTACCCTTTCTGCGGGCGGTAGCCTTGCATGTCCAGCACAGCCTTCCTTGGAAATGTCCGGAGTAGCTTCAGCACCTGCTGCTTCCAAGACAAGAGCCTCTTCTTCTGCGTCTCTGTGAACGCCTGGAGGGAGAAGAGAGGAGAGGACGACGGCCATGCTGGGATGGGCAGAAGCGGCACTCTGGGAGCCGAAACGCTCCTGGCAGGGCCAGCGCAGCAGCACCTACCTCGTGCATCACGCACTTCTCGATCAGCTGGAGGTAACTGGTGATGTTCTCTTCATCTGGCCGGGAGACCAGCAGCTGCGTACAGACTGCAGGGAGAAAAAGAGGGAAGGAAGGAGGGCTAAGTCATCTCTGGCCAGGAAGAGAGAAATCAGAGCCCTCCGCATGCTTAAGACATTTCTGGGGGAGGGGGGGCACAGTGTGTCCCTGGTCCAGAGAAGACAGCCAGAAACAGAGTCGCCGTTTTGGAAGCCAGGCATGCTGTGGCAAGGCTTGCAAGCAGCCACTGGCCTGGGGATGAACGGAAGTTGCCTCTAGGGGACCAAAGCTTCACTACCAACACAAAAAGACACATAACGAAGGGGACCCTTTGCCTTCTTTAACTTCACAAATAACCAGCGTGAGTGTGTGCGGGCTGGGGACTCGAGTTGCAAGGACTCAAGTGCCAATGTCCAAAGAGAAAGCAAATCTCAGCTTGGAAAAAAAATATATATATCAACAGAAGTTGCTACTTATGCAAAGCAAATTAGAAACAGGGGCTGCTGGGTAATCTGTTTGTGAACGGCACTGGGGATCATTCAGTGGAAAGGCAGGGACTAAATCTGCACCAATAAGCAGTGCTCTAGCTTGCTCGATTCTCTCTCAGCTACGAGCAGCGCGAGAGGGGCACCCAGCTGCAACATCCACCCTGGAGCCAGGCACAGCCCTCACCTTTGCCCATCACCCGGGTGAACTGCCCTGCAATGTCCCCCTCCGCAATAGGCGCAGCCCCCGACTCCCCATCGCAAGGCGAGCCCGTCGGGGCCGGGAAGCTGTCGGTGGCTGGCTCCTTGTCCTCGGCGCCGCCATTGCTGGCTTTGTCCAGCTTGGAAGCCCCACGCTGCTCCGGCGCCAGCGGCTGGCCCTCCTTGGACGCTGCCAGGGCCTGAAGAGCATGGAAGGCTTTAATGGGGGTGGTGATGATCTGCTGCAGTTCCTGGAGAGCGTTCCACAAGTTCCCGCCTTCGAGGATGTCCTGAAGAAAAGCACGGAAAGAGAGAGACCTTGAGAAGGAGAAGAAGGGGCCTTGGCAGCCTGGACTGCTGCCTCTCAGCTCAGCTCCCGGGTGCGGTCAAGCTGTGGACATCTCCTCCAAACCTTCAAATGCCCGCCAGGGCATGAAGGACCAAGCCCAGCTTACCTTCTCCAGGGACTTCAGGACACTCTGCCTTTCCCGCAGCTTCTGGATGCTCAGGGCTATTTTGTGCCTCGCGCCTTTGGTCACATTCTGTTCAGGGAAGACAGGGGGGACAGGGAGCTGAAAAGGGGCACCTCTGCTCCCCAGGCTTCAGAGGAGTGGTGGGGGTTGCATATATGCAAATCCTTCCTACTTGCCTCCCCCCCCCCCGAAATGAACGGTACACAAGGATGCCCCCTCCACGAAGAAGAACCACAGAAGACTGCATGGGTTCCTGAAAACACAAACACACAAACACCCCTGACAGTGCCATACACAAAAGCCCAAGTCTCTCAAGCTTTCGTGTTGGGGAATAAATGTCTAGCCTTCAAGATTACTCGAGGACATGTTATTTACGAGATCCTCAGAAACCAGAAGGTGTCTGTCGGGTACGGACGGGACTCGACGTCTCCACGACACACACACACTCCCTGCTCCCTCCCTCCCTCCCCACCCACCTCTTCCAGGTCTCCATTCTCAGCATCTGCACCGTACCTGTGATTCCAGGTGCTGCTCTGTGAGAGTCATCATCTCTTCGTAGGACATTTGGGAGAAGAGGGCTGCATATTTGTGGAGGCGAAGGCTCTTCAGCCACGAGGGGACATCTGCAGACAGAAGGCCAAGAGGTCAGAGGCCTTTAGGGAAGCAGCCAAAGGGGGGGGGGGTTCAGCAAGTCGCTTGCCCAGAAGTAACTGCTGCACATAGCATTCAGAACAGACTGCCACTCCAGGGCACACACAAGATGGGTTCAAGGGCGTGACAGGCAGGCAGGACCTTGTATTTTATTATTATTAACAACAGTATTTATATACCGCTTTTCCACAAAAAGTTCACAAAGTGGTTTCCAAACAATGATTAAATGGCTCCCTGTCTCAAAAGGGCTCACAATGTAAAAATCTAAAATCTACTTCCGCAGAACCTGCCAACCCACGACCAGGGGTTTGCCAGTCAGGCATGAGCAGCTGGGCTGCAACCCACTCAGAATGAGCATTCCTGCCCACGCCCTCCGACATGGCTCCACCACCGCAGCAGCAGCAGCCGTTGCCACTGTTTCTGGCCACCCTTGCTGGGCACCATGGGTGGTACTTACCTTTCATGCCACTGCCGTCCTCCTGGAAGGTGTTGCGACTGCCCGACTGATCCTCTGTCTGCTCGCTGCCCGAGGAGGCCACGCTGCTCTGGGGCGAGAGGGGGGCATGCTCTCCGCTGGGGATGAAGGCTGGCCGGGCACCCATCTCCTCCACGCTCATCCACTCGCCGGGGACCTGCTGGCTGGTGGGGATGAGAGACATGGAGCGCTTCAGCGGGCTGGGGTGGATTTGGCAGGGGAGAGCTGCAAAAAGAGAGAGAAAGAGAGAGAGACAGGGCTATCAAGGCATGTCAAGGATGGTCCGAGATGCATGGCGTGAAATCATCGCTGGGGTGGAATGTTTTTCTGATGACCGAAGACTTAAGCAATGGGGGATTTCTAGTTGACAATAGGAAGAGCCCTTGCGGTAACAACAGATTCCAGAACCGGGGTTTATCCAGTGAATCTGGTTGGTTGGAGGTTTGAAATAGAATACACTGTGAACCTCTCAAGGCAGGGCTGGAACCACCCCAAACTCACCTGGTTGCTAGGCATCAAGAAAACCTCCGAAAGACAGACATCCAAAATAATGGACGCTGCCCATTTTCCAATGCCTGCAGAGGTCTGTTAAACTTTTACCTGCCCAGGGAGCTCTCCAAGGCAGGCAAGTGTTGGGAGCAAGCAGACCTACCTGCCTTCCAAGGCAGGCCTGGGCCTCTCCTCTCCACCAGGGCATTCTAGGAATGGAGATGCTCCTCCGGTTGCTGAGGAGGCGAAGGACATCTCCACTCCTAGAGTGCCCCAGTCGAGGGCAGAGAACTCCAGCACTAGTGCCGAGGGAGCCTGGAAGGCAGGCAGGCCGGCCGGCCTCCTCAAGCTCCCTCCTACGCTCGACTACCTGAGAGAGCTCCCTCGGCACAGCTACTCCACTCTCCCCCAGGGGACTCTAGGAATGGAGGTGTCCTCATAGCACTCTGATGGAGAGAGGAGTGGAGGGGCAGCACCAAAGGAGGTTTGATGGACTAACGGGGGTGTGTGTGTGTGTGTGTGTGTGTGTGTGTGTGTGTGTGTGTGTGTGTGTGTGTGTGTGTGTGTGTGTGTGTGTGTGTGTGTGTGTCCAGATTTAAACATCCCTCCCCCAATAGTCCATTAAATTGAGGGTTCACTGCATACACGTTTGGGGCTCAATCCACCAGAAAGTTCTCTCGCATAAGCCCTAATTTTCTGCAGGCGTGTTTTGCTCTTTGTTACTGTAAGACCCCGGAGAAAATGCTGCCTGCAGCAGACTACGACTCTCGAGGAGAATCACACCCAGCATGGCCAAGGGGGGCAAGCTGTACCCCACTTTGCAGCCCCCCTCCCCCCCTCCCGCCTTCCACACCTGTGCTTGCATTGCTCCCAATACTGTTGATGGCCGACGGCACGGAGCCCGAGGAGTGGAAGGACATGTGGCCGTTTTCCCGCGGCGGCTTCTCCTGCCAGCTGTGCCCCAGCTCCCCCAGGCTGGCATCCACGGGGCCCTGCCACTCATCGGAGCCTTGGCGCGAGTGGTAGGCCGTGTCGGGCCGGCCCCTGCCTTGGCCAGAGTAGCCGCCGGAGAGGCGCTCCTCGAGGTGGTTGAGCCAGAGAGCCAGGGAGTTGCGGTCGTCCAGCGTGGTGGCTGGGTGGATGAGGGCGTAGGAGAGGAGCTGCCTGCTCTCCTCGATGAACAGGTTGCTCTCGATGGAGGACGCCAGCACCTTCTGCAGCAGCTTCATGTACTCCGTCTTGGCCTCCGCATTGCCAGGCTGGAGAAGGGGCAGGTGGGAGAGCAGCAGGGAGACCACCTTGTCTTTGGGTTCTTGGTGCCACTGACTGATGACGGCTGGGGGGGGGAAGAAGAAGAGAGGAGGCAGAGAGGAGTCAGACCAGCACCTCACACCACTGGAGGACCAACGTCAAGTCCAGGTCCTCCAGTCTAAGCCCCTCGGCAGGCACTGAAGGAGAATCCTCCAGGCCAGGACACTATTAACAGCTTAGCACGATATAAATACCATCTAAGCAATCGCAACACACAGTATGTCACAAAGCAGCAGCAGCCACAAAAAAGGGAGGGGGGGAGTTCTTGCACTGAGGAAATTACAATTTACATGTTGGCAATGGGAAAGGTAACAGAGGGGAGGGCTATAAAAGGTTCTTGAAACTTGGGTCGATCCTAATCCAGAAGCTACAGGAGAGGAAACTTCAAATGGAAACCTGGACATGGGGACCGCCGTTCGGCTGAATGCGTTTCCAGCGCAGATGTACGGAACGATAAAGCAGCACTGCCTTCTGCAGTACGTTAAAGCAGTTCAGCAAGATAAAGCAACATTACTGAGATAATACAGGAGGCTGCGCTGCTTTATCGGTGCCCCAGAGAAAAGTATCGACCTCAGCACGTTGGACCAAGCGGCGCTACGCATTTCCAGCGCCACTCTGGAGCTTCCTCTCCTGCTTCTGTGCCCCCCCCTCTTTCCCACAGATTCTAACCCACACACAACCCCCTGGATGACAGGAATCACTCTGTAATGCAACGCACGTCTGCTTGCCCTGTTCACTCTGCACCTCACTGTTGATGGGGAAAGTTCAAAACAAGGGAGACCACGCTGGGTGAAACGCTGGTTTAAGGAGCCAGAGCCACTTGGAAAAATATTATATGGTTTCCCCAGTGCTCCTCCCTCCGCCACCCCAATATCACACCCACCCACACATACGTTGACACTCTGAGTTCTGGCCCAGTCAGGATCGCGGGAAGCTCAATCCTTACAGTTTGCAAAACCCACAGACTAAGCCATGCAACAAGAATGCAGACAAGTTTAATTATCCAGAAGAACAGTCAGGGCCACATGAACGTACCACAAATCCACGTGGATTTGCATGGGAGTCCGTTTCACAAGGTGGGTTGGAATGGGTGCTCAGGGTCAAACCTGAGGCGTTTATGGCCTGAATGAGAAGCGAAGTTGCCCAAAGCACCACCACAGCCGGCGCTCTCCCAGCTGCCTCTGAAAATGCACCGCCAAGCCCACCTTCGGTGCCCCAACCTGACTCTTCAGAGTGCTGCAGAGGGTCCCTTTTCTACACACAGAGCAAGAGGCTTGGATCTGTAAATGCCAGAAGGTGGCGGCTTGAGAAAGGGTCTGCTGGGGGAATGGAAGTTAACCAACTGGTACGGAGTTCATACAGATTAGCAAAATCCGATTGAACTTGTGAGGACACTTGGTATGAATTAACTGCGCACTGAGAAAGAGGAGGCAGACGCCACAGGTCATCACCCCAAAGTGTGTGCATCACACACACTTAATCTGGACATGACCGCAGGATTTGGTTATAGCGGAGCTCCTTCTCCCTGGCACTCAAGTCAAGGATGCTTCACACACACAATGCTTCAGAGCACACACACACACACACACACACCCCTACCTAAAAGTGCAAAGCTCTTGTCTGGACGCGTCTGCAAACATGGACCCCTAAGCAGCCCACGGGGGAACCCCAAGAGCCAGGACTGGTTACAGCCAAGCCTACCTCTGAGGGCAAAGCCAGTTTTTCTGCCATGTGGAGGAATGAAACTGTGTGTGTTGGGCAGGGAGCTGCAGCAAAGAGGTCCATGGAATTATTAATATGGGGGGGGGGGGAGAATGGATGAAGATTTTTCCTCCTTCCTTTACTATTGTATAACTTGGGGTCACCCAACAAAACTGATGATGGGCAGAAGGCTCATGGCAGGAAAGAGTATAATCCACATGCGGATTTACTCGCTTAGATGGCTTTTAAAAAGAATCAGAGGTCTCTCAATGGCTATCCGCCATGATGGCTAATATGCAACCAGCTCATCATCATCATACGGTTTCATGCTCCAGACAAACAGGTCATGTGCCCATCAACCACCACCTCTTTACATAAGATTTTTCCAGCTGGGCCAACGCCCGCCAGCCACACACAAGTTCTTTCACCACAGGGAAGTGGCAGGGAGGGAAGGAAGCTACCTGCAAAAATCATCCCCAGGCAAACTAGTCGTCTGAATCTACTCGGATGCTACAAGGAGGCAGGGCTTCAGCAACAGAGCCAAGAAAGAGCCAACTTACCTGCGCTATTGGCCTCAGACTCCAGAACGTGGATCTCGGTGCAGTCTGACAGTGAGTGCTCCAGGCACAGCTGCAGAAAGCGGGCTTGGGTGCGAGAGATGCGCTTGAGGAGGGACAACAGGGCCACCGTCTGCTCACATTCATTCCAGCCTTTGAACCAGCCAGCGAGGATGCCCACCTGGTCCCGGAACATCATGGTGACTGGCACCTCGGGCACAGCAACAACTTGCCCACAACGGGGAGGTCAAGGGAAGCACAGCGGGGTGGGGGAACACCCCTCACATGGTTTCAATTTCAAGTCTGGGGGTTCAGCACAAAGGCACAAATGAAAATGCCGATTTTCCCGTCAGCAAGGAAACAGGATGGCATGGAAAGGGAAGCTTTGTTGCTGCAAAGGTCTGGCTCTCTCCGTGGGTCCCTTTGGGGTTGTTCTTCCTTAGCAAGCAGCCTCAGATTCCCCTGTAAGAGAGAACAAAAGCAAGGATGAAGATGGTGACCCACAGTTTTCTGCTGGCAACACAAGACACCACACTCGAATTGAAGGGTGGCCTGTGAACTTGCTGCTTCGGAAGCTGCTGCTGCTGCTGCAAGAAGCAGCAGCCCAGGTTCAGAAACAGAACCGTCTTTCTAATCGATCACCTCAATGTTAGACGTGGGTTTCGAAGGCCTAAGTCCAGGCAAATCTCTAATAGAGAACAACAGCCTCGCACAGTGCCATCATTTCTCTTGCTCACCCTCTTTAAACCCTGAAACGCCAACCTGGGTTCGGCTCATACAATTATTTCCATTTTAACAAGTGCTTGTTAACACATTTTCCACCTCTACATTGTTCCCACCAAGAAGAGAGCTTTCAGAAAGCTTTGTGCTGGACCAGTACCTACATTTTTAACACCAATTCACAAGAATTTGAAGCTGGCACCTACACCAATGACACGTGCCCAGTCTAAAGTCAACACAGAGAAAATCCCTGACACAAACCATAGCGGCCCTCACTCCCAGCTAAGCACAGGAGGAACTGTGCATATTCCTACCTTGTGACTGCTGGTTATTTCCCCTGCATTGCGGACATGTGGAGTGCAAGCTCCTCAGGGCAGAGACACACTTTCTTTGTTTATGTCACTCTGTAAGGTGTCAGGTACATAGACGGTGCTAAATACTACAAACTGGACACGTCAATTTGCGTTAGGGCAGGGGCCAAAACTGAAGGGCAGGGCGCCTGGTTTGCACTCAGAAGGTCATAGGTTCGAACCCCGTCATCTCCAGGGAGCCGGTAACGGGAAAGGCCAAGACCCTGGAGAGCCCATCAGAGCAGACGACACCGACCTGGAGGGGCAGAGGGTCAGCCCCAGTAGGTGGCAGCTTCCTAGGTTCGCCCAAGAAATGCAAACATCTGGAGAAGGTCTCAAGTGATTTGACCAAGGCCAGGAAAGGTGCCTGAAGCAAGCTAAACAGACGAATCATGCAACAGGCTACCTGGAAAACACGTTTCCCTCCTCCTTACTTAGCTCTCGTGGCACCCACGATGTGACTGAACCACCAGGAAGTTGGAAGAGAATGTGCCTCCTGCTGGATGGAACTCCCTTATCCAATCCTCTCAGTGCAAAGTAAAGAAACAACTATGGAAAAGACTGTATTCATGCGCGTAGCTGAGCTACAACAGACCCAACACTGGCATGAGTTTAAACAGCTATCAATCCATAAAGAGAGAGCATCTGTCTCAAATACAAAAAACAAACAGACAAACAAAAAATGAGAACGAGGCAGCGACTGTCTGGGTCCCTCTATTCTCTGGAAACTATAATTAGAGTCAACCAAAGCAAGCACGTCCCCCAAGGAAAACAGCCAGGAGATGCAGCAGCAGCAGCAGCAGCAGCTAATTATACCTTGGAAAGGGGAAGAAACAGCAAATGCCATCTGAAGCCGTGCGTTGCGTGGGGAGTAGGGAGGGCCTCTGCTCTACAGGTAGGGAACTGGAGGACAATGCCACTGGCTAAGAGAAAGAAAGCCAAACTGGAGGCTTGTGACACCACCCATAACAAACATTATCCCTGCTCAAACAGGTCTTAGATGAGACAAGCCAGACAATGCTGGAAAATCCCCAAGTGTCCCTAAAGTGATACACCAGGACTTTGGGCATCTTCCTCTCATCCTTTTAGAGAAGTGGTACCTAAAGCTTCGGTGCTGGCTACTAGGAGTTTTCCCCGGGGATGGGAAACCGTTTGCCACAGAAGGACAAATTCAGGTGACAAGAACATAAGGAGCACCCTGCTGGATCAGGCCCAGGGCCCATCTAGTCCAGCTTCCTGCATCTTGTCCAATCCTAGCCTACCAAAACCGTGTCTCCAGCTAACCAAGGCAATGGAGGCTCAGGAATGAAAACCTGGTTAATTCAGAAGAACCTGGGCTGCTTCTGAAAGACGATTCCCTGAAGCCTTGGGGTCTTCTCTCTCTCTCTCTCTCTCTCTCTCTCTCTCTCTCTCTCTCTCTCTCTCTCTCACACTCACACACACACACACACACACACACACACACTCGACTACTGTGCCATCTGTAAAAAAGGAGCCAGTGTGACAAGAAACAAGAGCACTCTTTAGAGAGGCACAACAACCGCATCTCTGTGCCGCTGGCCGCAGGAGGAGCCTAATCCAACCCCTCCCCAGGTATCAAGTATATCTACTTGTGCCGTGGAAGCCTCGCCAAGTCAAATCCTGGCATCTCCCCCCTCCCCCCCGAGTTCACAGTGTATAATCTTCCTGAGAGTCAGCAAGCAGCATTCTTCACCCCCGTTCTGAAAGGTAAGTGGATGATACAGAGATCTGGTGCGCCCACCTGGGTGAACCTGGCAGGAGTACTCTTTGCCTGTGCGCAGGTGAACACAGGTGACTCGCGAAGCCAAGGAATCCTGCCCAGCTGCGTAGTGCTCCTTGCTCAGGTTACGCGAGGAAACTGACCTGCAGCTACAGAAGCCGTTTCACTGACCTGCCTGTTACCAGAGATTCTTTGTACGAGCCTGTCCAATACAGGCACGAGCCAAGTTCTCTCTATGGCAGCACATGCAAGCAAATAGCTTCATGCCTGGTACAGTGGAATCTCAATTGAACAAACGACAGTCAGAAGGCCGACACATCCACCAATCGAGGCCTAGTCCTCGCATATTTTGCATTTTGTAATACTGTATGCTGCCTCGGATGCCTGGTTCACAAGGGAAGAGGCGGGATATAAATCTTTCAAATAAGACATGTGTCTTCCACTTGCCACCACGGGTGCAAATCACGTCACATGCACGGGATGACAGAGGGACCCTTGGAGGGCAGCAAACTCACATGCTCATTCCTCTTCCCACCACTACTGTGAAAGTGTCATGAATATAAAAGCATAACTGATGGCGATATAGGCCCAGTTTCCTCCTCTGGGCCAGCTGAGTCCTCTTGCTGGTAAAGAGACACACGTCAATGGCAGCATGACAAAATGCGTGTCAAGCAGGACAAGCCTTTCACTGGAAACACTGGCTTGTGACACATCCTCATGTGGCTTCTGTTGTCATGGACACACAATATGGCTTGGCATTATTATTTATATGGAGCAGGGGTCTTCTGGCCAAGGGCTGGTCATGTTTGATGGACAGGCCTCCAGGGCCGGCAGCCCCACCCCTTCCGGCCACGGCATTCCCACACGAGCAGCCAGTGGGTGCTGCTTGCTGGAAGCTGCAGCCAATGGGGAGCTGTTTGCCGGCCACAGAAGCCTCCCGTTCCCTCACCCCACATTCCCAGGGAGGCTGGCGGGGGGAGTTCTGTGGACAGGACGGAGGCCGCCACGGGTCACACTGGCCTACCTGCCACGGGCCAGATGTGGCCCACAGGCCAAAGGTTTAGCGACTCCTTCCCGATATAGAGCAACAGAAGCTGTCCCTCTGTGCCCCCCCCCCCCGTGTCCTAATCTGCATCAGCTTCCCAGTTCCAATTTTTCTCAGTTCCCAGGCAGAATCTTATAGTTCTCTTATCTCTGTTCTGATAAATCTGGTTACAGAGTATTAAATACAAGCTAGGAGGCCGGAGGGAGAAAACCAGCAGTCCACAGTCCCACTCAGCATGGTGAGAGGTCCCCAGCTTGGAGCCAGGGAGGGGGAAGACACGGTCCCCACAGCTGTGCAGACGGGCAGATACATGGAAGATCCCACCCCCCACCCCACTCTCCAGTGCCACGTGCAGACAAGGGAAGAAGCAGGTGATCACAAGTTTTGTCTGGGTTATCAAGGTCAGCCCAAACCTGAGGACCCTTGAAGCCGACCACAGGATTTGACCTCGAGTAGACAGGAACCCTCCTCCTCCTCTGTCCACATAAGCAATGGTTTCAGTCCAGTGACCTCACACAAGAGGACGGGTTCCTCCAAAGAGAGCAGTTCTTACATCTAGATTTGATTCTGGAGTGTGTCACACCAACATTACTTGGTTATCAGACGTCTGAAAGGACTGGACTGGACACACTGGGGCATTCAGGCCTTCCTCTTTGCAAGACTAACCGAAGAGCTCAAAAGCAGGTGAAGAGTCCCAAAAAATAGATGCAATTTTACCCACAAGTCCCTGCCCAGTTCCCAAGACCCACAAATAGAACTGCAAAAACGTGTTGGTGAGTTAATGCACGTTTACACCTTGGGTGCTGACATCAGTTCATTTCCTTAGGACAGGACAACATGGCCTTTTCCTATTCATGAGAACAAGAGACCAGAGATGTCATTTCCTGATCGAGGACGACAACCTGAGCGCTCTCCTTGCACCCAAGAAGATGTGGATGTGCTATCACCGCAGCTGGACACTAGAACTAACAAAGGAAAGGCAGCCGACTTGATGTACCTATGGGACAGACATGGGGAGGGCGGCAGGGGACAGATGTTACATGCAGGAGAACAAGTTGCTGGACAGAAAGGGAGGATTGAGGCCCAGTGTGTGCAGTTTTGTAACTGGAATCTCATCTGATCCAAGCCGCCCCACAAACTACTACAGTGCTGCTACGCTCACAGCATGTTCTCCTCTGTCCCAGAGAGGATCAGAGCCTGCAGAACTGCATGTGCCGCCGCCGCCGCCGCCACAGCAGGCCAGTTCAGAGCAGCACTACACTTGCCAAATACGAGGCTCAGCTTCTCCCCCTCACTCTTGCTCCTGCATGCAGCTTTTCCTGCTCAGACCTCAAAGCCAAAAAGAGCAGTGGCAATGAAAGAGCAGGCCAACAGGGCGGCGGCAGTGGGCAGCCACCCTCCCAAAAGTTTGAACCCCGGTGAACCCATAAAGAAGAGCTGAAGGAGGGGGAAAAAAGGGCAATGCATTTCAGCCTGCTGCTGAGAACCAATTTGTTAGTAACACCTGTGCAGCTACTGTACGTTCCAGAAAGAAAGAAAGAAAAAAAAGCCAGAAAACAGAGGAAAAACCAAAGTAGAGTCATAACAGAAGCTGCAACAACAAGATAGTAATACGTTAGCTGGTGTGAGGTGACGAGAAGCCAAGCGAAGATGGGGTTTCCCAGCCAGATGCACAAGGGAGATTTGTTCAACTAATGTGACACACGAGGACAACAGCTGTGGGTCACAAGCAATGAAGAAAGGCCCTGAAAATGGAAAGCAGCCCTAGTGCTGCAAGGAGGCAGGAGGGGGCATCACAACGGGGGCATCACAATGAAGCCCCTTTGGCCTGGGGGTGCAGGTGTGTGCGTGTGGAAGCGGCAAAAGGCAGCTTAAGGTCCTTCAGTCACATCCCATGCTGAAGAAGACAAGAGTAGTCAAATGTTGGGTGGGGGCACTTACTGAAGATGGAGTAGAACAGGGTAAAGGAACTAGATAAGGGTATCGCTGCCTGAACTATTGAGTTAATGTCCAAAACAGAGAGCAGCAGGAGGAGAGTCCACATGCAGGTCGATCCTAAGCATGTTCAATTCGGTAAGCCTCACCAAGTTCAACGGGACTTGCGCTTGCGTCTTGCTTTTTACCTGCTGTGATGAACACTTGACAAAGCGATGGCCAGAAATCACCAAGGAGAACCATAACTCAGGAGGGATGGCGGCTGTGTGCTTCACCAAGGCAGGATCCAATATGAAGAGGTGCCTGGCAAGACCATCCCACCAAAATGACAGAAACCCCACTGCTGCTCCAAACCCAGGGATGAAGGAAGAATCCCCGGAGATGCCACAGCAGCAGCACAAGAATGTCCAGAGTCTAAGGAGGGAAAGAGCAGGTTTTAATGAATACTGGTCAAGACAGGATGCCTCTGTACAACACAGGGCAGCAGGAAAGATTTTAAAAAGCTGTTTGGAGAAAGGAGACTGAGGTTTGGTTAAGAAACAGAATTTGGAGAGAGGACACGGTGCTCCTAACATAGGACGGGTAGCATGGGAATACTCAGGATGCTGGCAAAGTAAAGGAAGTCCTAGCATTTAAACATTTGAGGAGGACAAGAAATAAGACTGTGAGGGGATAGCAACAGCCCACTAACAGTAATGATATTACTGTTATTGACAGGAAATCCCCAGGCTTTGGGTGGGGGGGGAGAGGAAAAAGAGCGAGGGAGAGAAAAGGTGAGGGACACCGCCTGGCCGAAAGGCATCACTGATGGGGAGGCGGAGAAGAAAGAGCATGCAGTTTAAGGAGGAAAGGGGAACTCAGTTGGCTAAAAAGAATCACAAAATATCACTTGGTGGTGGCAAAAACAGCCTAGATTAAGATAAATGAGACCTAGAACAAGACTAGAACACAGACCTAGAACATCGCCCCATTTTCTTTTCAGAGACAAGAGGAAGAGTAGCAAGAAAAGGAATGCAAATGATAAGGGAACACCAGAAAAGCCTAGCCGCTGGATCAGGCCACAGGTCCTTCTAGTCCAGCATCCTGTTTCTCACAGAGGCCAACCAGAAGCCTCCTAGAAGCCCCCAAGCAGAGCACGAAGGCAACAGCCCTCCCTTGCTGTTGCTCGCAGTCTCGGATCCTTAGAGATGTTCTGCCAAAGATATACTGCCTCTGAACAGGGAGCTTTCAACTAGCCAGCATGGCTAACAGCCCTTGACAGGCTTATCCTCCACACTTACCTGCCATTAAAAATGGGCCGTGTTACTTGCAAGGGTATTTCACTGCTCCCTCTTTTACATAAAGTTTAAGAAGCAAACTACAGATCTGCTCTCATTACTCCAATTATCTGTTTACAAAGGACTTTAACTCTCTGGTGGGTAAGGGAATGACTTGGTTAGAATGGAAGAATTCCTCTGCTGGATCAGAGCAGAAGTCCACCTAGCCCAGCATCCCGTTTCCCACAGAGGCCAAGCAGCAGCCTCTGAGAAGCAGGGCCTAAAGGGAAGCAGCTGCCTCCCACTGTTGCTTTCCCTCAGCAACCGGCATTCAGGGGTAGACTACTTCTGAGCCTGGAGGCTCCATATAGTGCCATCGTAGGCTAATAACCACCACCAGCCCTCTCCTCCACAAATGCGTCCAACCCCCAGGCTTTAAGGAACAGCCCTGCAGGCTGACACCAAAGGCCCACCTCATCAAACACCCCGTTTCCGACAGGGCTCTGCCAGATGTCTCCAAGAAGCCCACCAGCAAGGCACAGGAAGGCTAGAAACAGGGGGATCAACTCAACAGGCCCTTGCCAGAGCCGACTCTTCCATGAATTCCTCTGATTCCCCCCCCCCTTTGGAGACACTTTTTAAGATTCGGGAGGGGTCAGTCCTTGGCTGGGGCGGGGGAGGCGCTGCTTTGGATGGAGGGGCTGGGGGAAGGGGCTGGGGGGGGACAAGCGGCACAGCCCCTCCCCCGCAGGAAGGAACGTGTGTACACAGATGCAGAGACGCGCATCTTCACGGGGGCGGGGTCTGTGCCCGCAGGAAGGGTCTGGCGAGGGGCGGGGCCCTCCTGCTCCCACTAGGGGCGGGGCCTCCTCCACCTCCTGAGGACCACGGAGAGGTGGGGGAGGGGAGGCCGCGGGGGTGGGGGTCCCGCCGCTCGCCTCAGGCCGCGCGCTCCCGGCGCCGCACTCACCGTCACCGCGGCCCACTCCGGACCCCTCCACAGACAGTCACAGACAGGCAGGCAGGCAAGACACACACACACAATCTCCAGAAGGCGGCGCGCGACGTCACAACGCACGGCCGACGTCGCCGCGCACATCGGCCACGCACGCGGCCCCGCCCCGGCCCGCCCCCTTGACGTCACCTGGTCCCCCCTCCCGTTGGAGGGGCGAGTACGACTGACAGCTCTCCCAGCCAACCAGACGTTTGTTTTGTTTTCTTCCCCCCCTCCCTTCCCTCGAGGGAACGCGAGGGGCTCAACTTCACTTTCCAATAAAGATCGTTCGTGAAGAGCCTTTCCCTTTAGTCCCGCCTCCTCCTTCTCCTCCTTGGCAAGACCCCTCCCCGCCCTCCCGCTCCTCCTCCTCCTGGCACCGCCCCTTCGCCCGTCGGTTGCGGGAGACCTTTGCGCGAGGGGCCTCCCTGCCTCCAATGAAGAGACGTGAAACCAGAGCGCGAGGCGGGAGGAAGCAGGAGGCGTGGCCTCTCCTCACAGGCCCGGCCACGCCCCCCGCTGCATTCTTTTCCCGCCCAAAGCTCTGCTGTCGCCTCAGCGCCTCCCTCGCCAGTCGTGCCCGCGGCGGTCGCTCGCATGTCGTTTGGCAGCCGGCAGGCAACAGTGGTCCTTGAAATGTCTTCAAGCAGAATACACGCGCTAATGACAGGAATTCATAATAACAGCGGATATTATAAAGTATATGATATATTCATATTCGTAATGGATATACTGTACAACAACGCACACACACACACACACACACACACAATATAAATATGGCCTGGCCCTTCCATGGTTTTGACCAAAGTGGTCACCTCAGGCAGCAGATTGGCAGGGCGCTCACCTCTGGCCCTCCTACTTCCTGGCTAAGAAGAGGAAGTGTGGAGGAGAGGGGAGCCAGTTGTCTTCTGCACCGTGTCCCCTTTTCCAATCCAGGACGTGGGGGAACAGGCTGGAGCGTTTGGCACATCACCTCAGGTGCCAGGAGGCCTTGGGCTGGCCCATACTCTCCCCAATGGCTCTTGAATTCACACATGACATGGCGCCCATCGCTGAGCGTCCCCAGAACCCCTTTCCTCCATGTTCTTTTGGCTGCCGAGCAAAGAAGGCAGCTGGCCCATGTCCATTCAGCAAGCTCAACAGATGCTCACGTTCAGACAGAAGTTCCTGCCACCCAGGCTAAAAGTTCTACCAACGCGCCTTCTACAGCTGGGAATACTCTGCATCTGGTTGACCAGAAGGATCCAGAGGGCGGCCATCTTCTCAAGAGAGTCCGTCCTCCACAGACACAGGGAGAGTGTCCAGAAAAAGGTCGTCTCACTTCTCCGGCTGACTTCAGGCCAGCAGTTCCCTTCCCAACCATCGCTTGACTTTTAAGAGCTACTCCTTGGTAGCCAACCCTCGACACTCTGCCAAAGCCGCCAGCAAGTCTCTTGTACTTGCCTTCGGGCAGCCTCCTAATCGATTTCTTTATTTGAAGGATTTATATACACCGCCTTTCCCCCTAAAAGATAGGGCACTCAAGGCAGCTTACAATAAACCACAATTAATCTGTACTGGAGAGAGCTGAAATAAATCCAACCATCATCAATCCTGGATAATAAGAACATAAGAAGAGCCTGGCTGCTGGATCAGGCCAAAGGCCCCTCTAGTCCAGCTTCCTGTATCACACAGTGGCCCCACCAGATGCCTCAGGGAGCACACAAGACAACAAGAGATCTGTGTCCAGTCGCCACTCCCTGGCACCTGGCACAGAGAAAACCTACTCCTACAACCAGGAGGTTGCTTTTCGCCATCATGGCTTGTATGGCTTGTAACCTGTGATGGTCTTTTCCTCCATAAATCTGTCCAATCCCCTTTTAAAGGCATCCAGGCCAGGTGCCATCACCACATCCTGTGGCAAGGAGTTCCACAGATGAATTACACGCTGGGTAAAGAAATATTTTCTTTTGTCTGTTTTAATACTCCCTCCACTCAATTTGAGTGGATGTCCCCTAGTTCTAGTGTTGTGTGAGAGGGAAAAGAACTTCTCCTCTATCCACTCTCTCCATCCCATGCATAATTTTATATGTCTCAATCATGTCCCCCCTCAGCGGCCTTTTTTCTAGACTGAAGAGCTCCAAACGCTGTAGCCTTTCCTCATAAGGGAGATGCCCCAGCCCACTAATCATTTTGGTCGCTTTCTTCTGCACCTTTTCCAGTTCCACTATATCCTTTTTGAGATGCGGCAACCAGAACTGGACGCAATACTCCAGATGTGGCCTTAGCATCGATTTGTACAACGGCATAATAATATTGGCCGTCTTATTATCAATCCCTTTTTTAATGATCCCAAGCATGGAATTGGCCTTCTTCACAGCCGCCGCACACTGTGTCGACACTTTCATCAACCTGTCCACCAGTACCCCAAGATCTCTCTCCTGATCCGTCACAGACAGCTTGGAACCCATGAGCGTGTATGTGAAGTTTTGATTTCTTGCCCCAATATGCATCACTTTGCACTTACTTACATTGAAGCGCATCTGCCATTTTGCTGCCCGTTCTCCCAGTTTGGAGAGATCCTTCTGGAGCTCTTCACAATCCCTGCTGGTCTTCACCACCCGGAAAAGTTTAGTGTCATCTGCAAACTTGGCCACCTCACTGCCTATCCCCTACTCCAGGTCATTTATGAACAAGTTGAAAAGCACCGGTCCCAAGACCGATCCTTGGGGCACACCGCTTTTCACCTCTCGCCATTGTGAAAATTGCCCATTGACTCCCACTCGCTGTTTCCTAGTCTTCAACCAGTTCCTAATCTATAGGAGGACCTGCCCCCTTATTCCCTGACTATGGAGTTTTTTCAAGAGCCTTTCATGAGGGACCGTGTCAAACGCCTTCTGAAAATCCAGATATATAATATCCACAGGTTCTCCCACATCCACATGCCTGTTGACCTTTTCAAAGACTTCTAAAAGGTTTGTGAGGCAAGACTTCCCCTTGCAGAAGCCATGCTGAGTCTCTCTCTGTGATCATACCAGATCATACCACTGTGAATCCAGTTGTCGTTATCACCTGCACGTACCTTACTGTCATTTTCAGAAGAAGAAAAAAACTTCCCACAGTAGATAATTAGTCTGTGGGATTCATTGCCACAAGGTATGGTGACAGCTACTAAGTTGGATGGCTTGAAAGAGGATTGGACATCTTCCTGGAGGACAGATCTATCAGTAGTCACAATGGCTATGCTTCACCACCTTCAGGCTCTGCGGCCATGTGTCTCGGTGAGTACCAGTTGCAGCAGAGCAATGGCGGGAGGGAGAGAAGGATGCCTATCTCTCCAGCGTATGTGCCCTGCACGGGCAGCAGGTGGCACTCTTTGGCCTGATCCAGCAGGACATTTCTTAGGCTGCAGTCCTACACACTTACCTGGGAGTAAGTCCCAGTGAATTCAGTAGGGCTTCCTTCTGCATAGCCATGCATAGGGTTGTGCTGTTACTTATGTTCTTAATTGGTAAAACTTTTTTTTTACCAAATCAAGCAGCATATCACCTACAAGTCAAAAAAATGGGATATATTTGCATGATGAATGCAAGCACCTGGGCTACCACATCCAGTACGCTGCAAATACAACAACCTTAGTGTATGTTTTAGCAACAAGTCAGCAATAGCCTCAAAGGTGCTCGATCAACCTGCTGAAAAACATGTCAGTTCTGATGACTGCAACCTTTCTGACTTGGGAAATATTACCTACCGAGAACAGATCAAATCCAAGGATATTCGAAGAGAGAGGGACTAAGACCCTAACTGCCCGCATGGCCCTGTGTGCATGTATTTAATTCTCTTGCAGCTGCCACTCTGCCGAGAATTCGAATGCCCTTTGCATTCTCTCAATAGTCACTTGCAGCATTCATTTAATCACAATTGTATGTTACTGAGAAAGGTGGAAATGTCTGAACGTCTTTCATCATATTATAGACAAAGATATATGCCTGTGTGTCATCTTTCAAACAATGTGCATCTTCTAGAAAACAGGAGAGTAAAATAAACAGAATTACAGTATTATTCATTTTGGCTGAGAGAACAATTGTACGTATTCTGTATAATTTAACCAGTTATGCCAATTGCATTTTCTCTCACTGAGACTTCAAAGGAGGCAATTCAACATTATCTCAAGTCTAGCTCATTTGTCTTCACAACAGTCCTGAGGGTGTGTGTGTGTGTGTGTCTGCTGTGATTTATGTCTGTTTTACAGATCTCCATGTCCAGAAGCAGTCTACCTCTGAATACTGGATACTGCACACAGACAGGAGGGGATGGGCATCATCTTTTGAGTTTCCTGGAGGGATTTGGTTGGTCATCCTTGGAAGAAAATGCTGGGCTAGACGGGCACATGTCATGACCCCAGCAGGTCAATTTTTAAGGAGCGGGCAGGCTTTTGAATTTGAACAGCATTTGTTTTTTAAACAACTAAAAAAAAAACAGTTTGTAAACATTCTGTGACTGAGGTTTTGCCTTCCCCTAAGCATGTGCCTTGACTTACTCACTTGAGCCATCTGTATTGCTAAACTATTTCCGAGTGGGAATAGAAGCATTCTGTTCACTCCAGCTTTCTGCTTCTGCCTGTCCTGTTGTTGAAAGGTCTGGCTTGCAGTGTGACTTCTGAACACTGGAGGTTCAGTGCCACCATCGCTGTCTTTTTCTTCTTGCACTTCCCCTTTTGCGTCTCCACCCCATTCACGATGCTGACAGACTTCCTCTCTAGCTCTCTTTCCTTTGCAGCTGTCAGAAGATTGTCTTCAGCAAAGGAGCTGAGCTCTGCAACCGTCAGAAGGAAGAGCACTTGAACCCAGAGCAACAGGATTTCAGTTGAGGGGGACAAAAGACCGGAGAGACGGCAACAGAATGGTCAGGTTAAACAATTAATACCCAGGGCTGGGAATGGGGTGGTGTGGGCACATTCTGTTCCATAGCTGTGCTCTTTCAGCTCCTTTGCAAGCTTCTTTTTTAAAACCAGACTTCTTTCTCTGCCACTTCTTCACTAATCATTGCAATTATGGAAATATCCAAGGTGGGGAAAGATTCCAGGCTGCAGCCTTTGCTCCAAGACGCAGCCTCTGTCTTGGAGGGAGGCAGTTGTGGCCTGGCCCAGGTTGGCAGCCACATGTCAACGGTTGGCCAAGACGAACTTCCTGTGTGGTGTGCAAACAGGCCTGCCAGATGAAAATGTCACAATGACAGGAGACTTTGGAGTCAGGCGGTGTTTGAAAGGAGGAATGACGGGTTGAAAATGGCAGGAAAAGAGGCTGAGTTGTGCGCCAGGCAGACTTTAAGAGCTGTTCAGGAATGAGCTGCCTGGCTGGGGACGATATACAGAATCTCTTTCCCCCGAAGGATTCAAGAGGAGATTGCTCTGATTGAATATGCTTTATCAATAGCACACACACACACACCCCCCATTTTAATCCAGGTCCAGCAGACCAAGCCCAGCCCAAAACCTGTACAAGTTATTTATTTCTTCAAACATGCTGCTGCCCCAATCCATGTGCATCCAGAGTTAGATAGGAAACCTTTCGACAAATGCTCCCTCCCAGGGGACTTACCATCTACCACACACAACAAGGAAATGGCAGAGGATGGAACGGAGAGAGGCACTGGCAGAGAAGGAGGGGTGGACCAAGTGCTGCTGGGACGTGTAGTTCATTGCAGCTTGGTTATAGTTGGGAGGGAGGGTTAAGAGGACAAGCCAAAGGCCAGGCCGAACAGGTGGGTTTTGAGGAGGCATTTAAAGAGTCCCTCTTTTGTTTAAATGAACATGGTTGAGGGACAACCTCTCAAGCGGAAACTCCGTTAATGAATTCAGTGGGACTGACTTTGGAGTAAGCGTGCTTTTAGGGCGCAATCCAAGACAATCTGAGCTCTGGAGGAGATGGCCATGTCCTTAAAGACCACAAAGCAATGGTGGGGACGGCACCCTTTAGCAGAGAGGAGAAACTCCGTTTGCTGTTTTCTTTGCAGTCAGATTCTTTGGTTGTGTGCGACGTGGACCCGGAGCTGAAGGAGAAGCTGAAGAAATTCCGGTTCCGGAAGGAGACCAGCAACGCAGCTATAATGAGTGAGTTTCCAACCTGCATGGCCCCAGGGCCGGCCCACCCATGCGACCAACTGAGGTGGTCGCCTCAGGCAGTAGATTGATGACCCGCCTCCATCCTCTCTTTTGCCTCTACTGCTCCTCCTGGTTTCTCCCACTCCCTGGATTTGAAATGAAGCAGAAGAGAGAGGAGTGGTGGGCTAGAGTGTATCGCCACTCTTTCCTCTTCCGGACTTCCTCTTGCTCTCTGTTCCTTCTTGAATTCAGGAAGTGAGGGGAGGAGCAGCATTGGAAGTGGTGTTTGGTGCATCCCTATGTAGGGGGTGGCGGCATGTTCCACACTACCTCAGGCGCCAGGATGTCTTAGGCTGGCTCTGCAGGGCCCTTTCCACCCCCCCACCCCCTCCGCCCCATTTTCTTTCGCAAGGCCACAGTAGCATTGGCTTAGCAGGCCAGCCAAGCGGTCAGGCCCATGTCTCACCAGCAACAATGGATGTTCAATACGTGAGCACCAAAAATATTTTAATAAGAGGTCGTGCCCCAATCCTAATGCATTTCAAACACTCATGTTTCATGGAGATATTTTTTTAAAAAAAGGGGGTGGTGGAAACTCCCAGTTTCTTTCTTTTGACTGAGCAGTGTTTGTGTTTTCCAGTCGGAAAAGCCTGAGGCGTAGCAGCTTGAAATGCACAGGGATTTGAGTGCCTTGTATTAAACTGGCTTTGATTCTGATTGAACTTCCGTTGACACCTGTACAGGCAAATGTTAATGCAAGTTAACCCGTCACCACTTTGATAAATGTGTCAGAGATGTGAAGGGAGCCATTTGGTTGCAGTTCTACGTACAGGCTGATCTGATGCCTTGTTGGATTCAGGATTTCATCCCTTGTTGGCCCCACCCCTTTCCAACAATGTGGTACTGCCTGCCGGGACCTCCTGCTGCCTGAGGTAGGATGCCTCAAATGCTGCCCCCCTCACCTGGTGGTGTGGCACCTTCTCCCACTCCAAAGATCCCAAAAAGAAGAGGGGCTCTAGTCACTCAACTCGAGTCTATTGACTTGGACTCAAGTCGGACTCAAGTCGCGTCAGTGACTTGACTCGGACTTGACTCGGCGATTGTAAAAGACTCAGAAGACTCAACTTGAGACTTGGAGCCTTTTACGACAAGTCGAATTTTATTCAGGTTTAAACCCGTTTCCCCCATTAAATAGATAGGGACTCGCAAAGACTTGGGATTTGGGGGCAAAGACTTGGGACTTGACTCAAGAGACTTGGACCCAGAGACTTGATCCACATCCCTGTCACTCAACGCTAGTCACTCAAAGCCACCACTCTTCTCTCCTCCACACTTCCTCTTCCACATCGTTCCCCTCTTATTTTCTGAATCCAGAGAGAGGAAGGAGAGGAAGAAGTGATGGAGTTGGATGGGCGGAGGGAGGCAGGCGGCAGCCCTGCCATCCCACCACTTGAGGGTGCTGCCACCTCAGTCATCCTCGTGGATGGAACACGCCTTTGGTTTATTGAGACTGCAAGATGTTTCTACTAAGGGCAGGTGAAAAACTGCTAATAGAGTTCTGTCTCCCGCTCAACCCTTAGTGAAAGTTGACAAAGACAAGCAACTGGTGGTCCTGGAGGAAGAATTCCAGGTAGGCAAAACTTTTACTTCCTTATTATTTAGAAAATAATGGGGATTTGCTGTGCAGCACAGACTGGAGCAAAGAACAGATGTACTGTGGACCACTGAAAATGGCCCCAGATGATTCATGCAAGTGAGCCAAGCCACATAATGTGGGAAGGGAAGTTCTGAGTGTGAGAAGACTTGACATTTAGTGGTAGTTATTTCACTCTTTATCCTCTGTGTGCATTGTTATGAAAGCCAGTGTTTGTTTTGTAAACTGTAGTTTGAACAAACCAGGATTCCCTGGTTTCAGACATAACGGCATATTATGGTTTTAAACCATGAATGAAAGCCACACATTTCCTGCCTTCACAGGCAAAGGGGGTAAAAGGAAATGTGAACCCTTGCTAGTAACACCACCACACCATGGTTTACAGTGCAGCGGCTACTTGGATGTCTCTTTGTTTTCAATGGGGCTTACTCCAGAAAAGTGTGTCTAGGACTGCAGCCTTAATCATGGCTTAGTGCTATATCTGAAGCCATCCCCAGTCACTGCAGGATACATTCAGTAGGAACTGCAGCCAGCCTGTCTCTTCATTCTTCAGCCTCTCTCTCTCTCTCTCTCTCTCTCTCTCACACACACACACACACACAAACACACACACACACATACACACACACACACACACCACCACCACACACATACTTATCCTTTCCACATCTCTTCCCTTCACTTCTTTGCTCACATGCCTCGAACTGAATTCCCAGCCCTTTGAGCAACTGCCTGGATTTGACATAAGCAGCGACATCACCTTTTCCCCAGAGAAATGGCATCAACTCCTCCATTCCACATTCCTGCATTCTTGACATAAATGTTGCCAGTACGTTGGAAATTACAAGGCTGGCCTAAAAGCAAATTGAATTTCAGATCAAATTTAATATCTCGGGGGAGCAATGTGCTGATGGCGTCATTTGCTTTCATATTTAATTCAATACGTTATACAACCCTCGCGCGCGTTAGTGAAATGTTAATCAAACGGCAGCGTGGGATCTCCTGTCCACTGTGTTTTAGCAAAGCAGAAGCCGTGGTGGGCTGGAGGGCTACTCCAGCGGAGGAGGAGGAGGAGGAGGAGGGCCCTTTTCTTCTTCAACTCTCCAATGAGTAGTTCCTTGCATGCTTTGCTGACCACCAGAATCAGAGTCTCATCAACAGCTGCATCTGGCTGAACTTGGGGGAGAAAGGAAGGAGCGCCTGGTCATATTTGGGGCAAAGCTGGGCTGGGACATGGTATTGAAGCTTCTAAACAGGGTCTCCAGTGTGGTCTGATTCTAGACTAGAACAATGGTTGGCTACAAAGAAAGTGTGTTGGACTGTGGGGCCCAGGCACGAATGGTGGGCTCTGTGCTCCACTTGGTTCCCCTGCTTCTTTTCTTGGGCCTTAGCTGGCCAGACACTTGCAGCCCTGCCAACCCACCTGCATCCTTGCCCACCTTCTCCTTGCTCCTGCACATCTTCTAAGTCTGATGCTCTGGGGCATGGACTGCTGCTTCTTAGAACACTCCGGCCTGGGGTGACTAGAAGACGAAACAGAGAACGATGCTCCCAGCCTTGAACAGAGTGAAATGTTTGCCAGCTTCCGATAGTCTCTTTGCTTCAGGGTTCATTACATGATGTGCAGTGCGTGCCCATGACTCAGCGTCGACATCAAAGAAGGAGCGCACACTGCAGCTTTGACCGACCGGGGATGCTGCTGCTGCTGCTGCTGCTGTTGATCCCTTCCAGCCATCTTGTTTGATCTTAAGCGCTCGCAAGCTCGGCTTAATGCTGTCCGTTTGCCAGTTCATTACACAGTGTCTGGTGTCTATGTGGTTGCATCAAAGAGCATTAGATAATGGGCTAATTCAGAGGAAAAGAACTTGTCAGCCCCTCCTTTCACCACAGCCTTCCAGGAGAAAGAGAGAGGGGGGGGGGAGAGCAGCAGGGCCTTCTCTGGACCCCTGCCTGCCTGCCTGCCTGCCTGCCCCCAGGTTCAGGCCTCCTGAAGACACCTCCAGGCCTGCTGGTTGGGGGAAGGAAGAAGCAGAGCCATCGTGTCCTGTGAGCACTGCCAGGGAAAGGGACTGTCAGGAGGGACACAAGCAGCCGGCATTTGGGAGCCAGTCTGGTGGCAGCTGCCTGGAACGTAGGGAGCAACAGCTGAGCAGCCTTCAGACGAGGTTCCGGCATCTGATGTGAAATACGGGGAAATGACACCTGTCGCCGGCCGGCATCGACCTTCCAAGCTGTGCGCAGTCAGAGCATCGGAGCCCCGCCGTTGTACTGACAGAAGGCAGCTGGTGTGACGTCGTCGTCGAAGCGGATCGAGAGCCAGCCTGGGGTCTCGGTTGTCATGAGAATAACATGAGACGACTCCGTGTGTGCTGCATCCCTGGGCCCCCTGGAGGAAGGGTGGGGTCCACATGTTCAGAAGGCAGCTGCAGCATTTGCAGACTGTGGGACTTGACTGCTGGGAGTGAGACCAGAACTTGCCGAAAATGGGGGACGAGAGGTCAAAGTCTCCTCTCCGCCTGCATTTCCCAAGTGCTGTTCCCCCACCCTGCCTTTTAGTATTGGGCCACAATCTGTTCAAGGCAGCAGCCTGCGGAACAGGCTCTAGTGGCCTTCACACTACCCCGAGTCCCCATTACGGCTCCACATCACAGCTTCACGTTGCCTCCTGGTATCCAGCACTGATTATGATGCATTTAAAAATAAATAAATCTGGGTTTAGCACTTGCTGCTGCTAGAATCTTGAACAAAAACAACTGAAGTTAATTCCTCGCGTAGGAAGCCCAGCTCCTGCAACCTGCAAGCAGATCCCAAAGTAAGAGCGTTATGCAAATGTGTTTATTTTGCATACATTTAACTGTTGAAAATGCTTTCCATTTTCTGTTGCTCACATTCTTACAACACAAAGCAAATGGCCGTCTGCTGTCTCCCAACTTCAGTTTTTACAAAGTTGCGGTGTTGTTTGCGAGTGTGACTGTTTTATTGAGGTAGCATTTCAATTTATGTCCCACTCTGCCCCATGGGCTCAGAGCGACTGACAGTATTTTTGTGTGTGTGTCTGCA
The DNA here is from genome assembly GCA_026170595.1 of Plestiodon gilberti rubricaudatus. NCBI lineage: Eukaryota > Metazoa > Chordata > Lepidosauria > Squamata > Scincidae > Plestiodon > Plestiodon gilberti. Next base: position 11,883,623 of record JANXHW010000011.1, read on the forward strand.
TGTTCGTTGTCCTGTTCTCAAAGTGCACACAATCCAAAGAAAAAACTGATTTGGGTGGGGGATTAAAAGAGCCCCAACGGTGACATTGTAAACATAAAATAACAAAGGAGAAAAGAGCTCAGGGCTCGGTCCCGGGTGTGATGGACCCTCTGGAGGGAGGGAGGGAGGGAGGGAGGGAGGCTGGTGTGGAGGAGTCTGAGCTCCTGGAATGCTCCCCCCCCCCAGGAGCAGCAGCAGCAGCAGCAAGTGTTGGCGAAGGTGCTGCATACTAGTGGGGCTGGGCTGGGTGGGGGCCACCGCTCAGTCCTTGATGTGATCCTGCATCCTGGTGCTGTTGTTGGTGGAAATCTTATTCCTTCTTTGTTGCTCCTCTTGGCCAGAGCTCCTTTTCTAAATGATGCATCTTTCTTTCTGTGGTCTTCTCCTCCTACAGGACATTTCTCCAGACGAGCTAAGAAGTGAGCTCCCAGAGCGCCAGCCTCGATATCCTTCCTTGTTGATTTTTAAAAATCCCACATGTAAGCTGCTCCACACATAGTATTTTCACATACACCCCTAGTAGTTAAAAACAGGCCTGTGATGAAGAGGTTTGCAGACAAGCAGAGATTTCGGGAGGACAAACAGTGCTTCGTGGTCCCCTGTTGTCAAGTTCCCTCTCTCTGCCCAACTCTCCCCCTTCCTTGCCCTAAGATGCTCTGTGGCTTCCTTGACCAGAGAATTACATTTGTGGTCTACAGCTATAAATACATCCACGATGATGGCCGGGTTTCTTACCCGCTCTGCTTCATCTTCTCCAGTCCAGTTGGTGAGCAGCAGCAGCCATTTTCTACACTGGGTTTGATCAGGGGCAAGGATTCCGACTCCTTTCCCCAGCTTCATGGGGGGGGGGGGAACTGGGCGTGTTGTGTGGCACGAACAAGGGGGAAAGCTTTGAGGGAGGTGGTAGGGAGCCTGCAGGGTTGGTTTCTGATGGGACCACCTGGCCAGATTTTGCCCTGGGGAGTTCTGACGCTGCATGCCTTTCCCAACTATCCTGGCCAACAGTCCGATTTCTAGTGCAAGTGCAGATAAGAGTGTGAGCTGGGAGCCCTTTGTTCAAATCTTGCCTCTGTCCTGAACTCATTGTGTGTGTGGGTGGGGGGAGAATCATAGCTCAGTGTAAAGGGTCACAGGGTCAGTCCCTAGTGCCTTCAGTCAGCAAGGTGGGAACAACCCCTCTGTTTATGACTGAGCCCCTAAGAACAGTGTCCCCTGGAGCCTGCAGAGTCTTGTAAGGGTGGCTGCCTGCTGCTGGGGGCCACACACCCACACACACACCCACACCATTGGAAGCAAAGAAAGGAAGCGGTTTCTGCTTTGGTCCCATTCAGATGTAATCAATTAATGAATGGCTTAGAACTCCTCCTGTGAGTGATCTGCTCATGTTTCTCTGCTCTTCTCTCTGCCCTCCCCAGGATGCAAGCCAGAGCAGCAGATGATGTATGCCGGGAGTAAGAACAGGCTGGTGCAGGCAGCTGAGCTCACCAAGGTACTCCAGTCACATACATTGGCAGGCACCTGTGGTCGCTTGTCAGATTGCAGCCTAGAGAACAGATAGATGAACCTTTTAAACTGGGCCGTGAAATGAGGGGCGAGGTCTCTGTGGCTTCCCTCTTGCCTGCCCCTTGCTCCCCCATGCCCATGTCCATTCGTCTGCCCGCCTCCCTTGCCTTTGGTCGTGAGAGAGAGAGAGTCCCACTCGCGACTGCAGGCAGGGGAGGAGAGGAGAGCCAGGTACTGCAAGTGTGTGTGTGGGGGGGGGGGGGGAGACGAAGAAGCACTCTTCTTTCTTCTTTCTTCTTTCTCCACCCACAAATTCAAGAGGCACATTTGCTGGTTGCAACCTGGCAACTGCAAGAGCTGCGGTTCGCAGGTGGAATATAAATATTTTAATATATAAACCTTAGATATTGCTCGATATCCTGCCTGGCTCCCAAACCTGCAGCCTCACGTCAACGCTTTGACTTCTCCTTCACTGTCTTTCTTTTCACAGTCACAGTTTCTTGGCAGTCCCCTAAATCCAGCTGGGTTGGGGTTTTTTTTGTTGTTGTTTGTTTTTTTCAGGGCTGGCAGATGTTTCTCATTTTACGAGCACATCCTGTATCCCAGAATACTGTACAATAGATATTCTTTGAGCCATTCCGAAGCACTGGATATATCCTGGAGCAGGCAGGCACTTGTGGTCCATACGAACAGCTTCTTCAGCAGGGGTGGTGCTGGCTGCCTCGGCCTCTTGCCACAAAAACAGCAGAGAGTCTTGTGAGGCTGTGAAGTCCAACTGGCGTATTGTGGCACAAGCACTTGTGGGCCACCACAGCAGTTCACAAAGGGGTCTGCCACAAAGCAGCTGTTGGTCAGTTCGGCCCAATTCTCTCTGTTGTTGTTTTTTTGGGGTGGGGTCAGTACGGGTTCATAATAGGCTGTCAGCTTGATGGTCTGCAGTCCTCCACGTCGGCTAGCAGCCCTGAGATAGCTTCTGCCTGGCTGAAGTTTCTCCCCTCTTTTTGAAGTTTCTATTTTGCATAATGCAGACAGAGTGGGGGGGGGGAGGAAGCGGACGGAGATGCCCCAGTTTCTTCCTAAAAGTAAGTCTGCTCCCCCCCCTCCACCTCCTGTCTCTTGCTGCCTAGGGTTGCTGGCCACATTCTCTGCCTAGAGTCTAGACCCTGCCTCCTCCTGACTCCTGTCCTCCTTTCCCCAGGTCTTTGAGATCCGGTCCACAGAGGATCTGACGGAGCACTGGCTGAGGGAACGCTTGGCCTTTTTCCGCTAGTCGATGGGGGAGTCCTGGAGGGGAGAGCCTTCCGTTCATATTATTAGCACCCTTGACATAGCAAAGCTTGCATCATCCCCATCTCCCCTCCTCCGTCCTCACCGAGAGGCCACTGAGCGGTGGGCATGCAGACCTTCATTTTCCCCAATGAAAAATGAAATAAAGCAACGGGGTGGGGTGGGGGTGGGGTGGGGGTGGTATTTTCTTCCGGCTCCTGGAAGCAGCATTGCATTGAGTCTGCATCCACTCTGCCTGGCCTATGGGCTTCCTAGAGAGGGGCATGTAGAGAGGGGCTGCTTCTTCCCAGTATTAATTAAACATGTACTATTTGGAGGGTCTTTTTATTGCTTCTTGTTCAGCACAGCTGGGGGTTAGTGATGATTTGCCCTTGTTAGTTAACTTCTGTTCCCACATGAGCATCTCTCTATGGGTTAATCACTAGCTTCTTTGCAATATTTTTTTGCATAGCAACATGGTACTAGTATTTAGCTATAAAATGGGGGGGGGGGGAATGCAGGGAATTAAAGTACCCCTCACTGCTCACGTGGAGAACAGAAGCAGGCTAATAAGGGGCCGTTCAGCAGGAGCCCCTCCCTCTCAATCTCAATCCACACACAGGAGAAGCACGACCTGCAAGCTGAAAGTGTTTCATCTGAAACACAGGACTTGTGAAGAATGTCAGTACTGCTTTGCCAAACGAGACTGGAGAGTTGGGGGCTGCCATGGTGTCTCATTGCAAAAAAAAAAAAAAACACAACAGCAGCAGCTACAAGTCACATCTTAGAGAAAACACAGGAATGCAATGATTTGACCAAGACACTGTCTGGATTTTCCGTGAGGAGCAAATGATGGTGATCCCAGAGAAAGAGCCAGTGTTGGCTGGCAGGCAGCAAGCAGCCCCGGCGGAGACCAAGGGACCTGGGCTCTGGTCCAGAAAGGCAATTCTCACGGCCCATATTTCCAAGCGCTTCCGCCTATCACCACCTGGTGGCGCCTCCTGCCCATCGGCTGGGTGTTGGCAAGGCAGAGTGGTCAGTCAGGGGCTCCCAGCTGCCAAGTCCTGCTCCATCAGGGGTGCTGCCCACCCAGCCTTGCCCCACGAGAGGACTTTCATGTCCTGAATAGAGGGGCAGACCAAGGAATTGCAGCAGCAGCAGCAGCAGCAGGTGCCGTGTTCCACACATTTCAAATGCTGGCGCGAAAAGGGAAAAGCCCCTGGGAGGGATCTTCTTCTCCACAGGCCCAGAATCACAGTTGCATCCAACCAGCCCCAGCCAGGAAGCGCCTCTTGTGGCTTGAGCTGCTCTTCCGCAGTGGCATCATCATAGCGCCCTGAGAAGTCCCCTAAGAAAGGACCCGCTTGACGAGGTGGGCCCTGAGGGGGGACTCAAAGGAATCAAGAAGAGGCACCATCACAGACCGTAGCTGTCTCCCTCCCTCCCTCCCAGTCTGCCCCCCCCCCATATGCTGGGTTTCCCCATAGTCCCTTTGGCTTCTTACCTTGTGTCCTGTCCTCCTCCGCTACAGCCTTCTAAGACCCGGCAGCTTAACAAAACCTTTGGGCCATCATCCCACCAAGTGGGTTTCCTGTAGGCTCAGGACAGAAAGGAAAGCATTTCTTCACTCAGTACATTGTCGGCTTTTGGACTCACCTCATTGCCACACGTGACACGTGGTGGGTAATAACAGCCACAGGGAAGGTTTGTCCATCGGCAGTCATCTCGGGGGCTCATGAGGAAGGACGGACGGTCTCCACCAGGTCTTGCTTCTGGGCTTCCAGGGGCATCGAGCTGACTGCTACGGGAGATGGTGCTGCAGTGCCAGATGGCCCAACCCTGGGCAAAGCTCCGCCTTGCCCCCCCCCCGGGCACCCCTCTTGCTCCCTAGTACACAGGGCTAAGGGGGTCAGTCGGCCTGCATCTGATGGTCTTGGACCAACAACGGATCTGGCCAACCTTTGACACCACACCTGTGGCGCTGGATGAAGCCAGTTCTTAATCGAACAGGGAGAGAAGATAGAAAACATGAGGACAGAAAGAGAGATGAGTTTAAGGAGAAAGATTTTAAGGAGAAATATTAGACTGGGGAGACTTATGAAACCACCAGGGTGCTATTACTGACCAGAAAGACAAGAGATGGATTGTCCCCGACAGGGAAACGCTGCACTTTTGAGATCGATCATCCCCTGGAGACCTCGCTGAGGGAGAGCAATTGTACCCAGAGGGATTCATATCCTCTGGAGATTGGGGCTAATTATTGCTAAGTTTATAGAGATGGAGTGGGCTTCCTTCCATCCATCCGCCAGATTAATCTGCAATGTGATTAAGCAGGCGACCGTGGAAAGTGCCTTTGTTGAGAGGCTGGTGCTTGGAAAGACAAAAGCATGGATAAGAAGTGGAAGGGGTGTGTGTGTAAAGCTGATCTGTGTGACGAGATCAGGCAGTGCCGGGAGGGGACCTGGTTTCTATTGGTGGATTGGTCATTGGTGTTGAATGACGTCGAGACAAGCCTACAAAGTCCTGTATCCTGCACAGAATCCTCAAAAACATTTGTTCCGGGAGAAGCAAGTTTCTAGACCTCATGGATATAAAGGGAAGCTGCAGGGCCACCAGCTCCAGTGTGGGTAGAAATTAGTCTCCACTTTGGGCTGCTCTTTCAGCTTTGGCTGCCAGGGTTTGCTCCACCCATTCCGTGGCTGAGCCCAGTTTCCAGCTAAACGGTGAAAAAGCAACAAACGTTTCTGTCTGGGTATTTGGGTGGCGCGAAGAAATGGCTGCACCCCCTAGGGAGACGGGGTTGTTCAGAGAACTGTGATGTTCAGAGAGCTGAGGAAGCGAGCTGAAGATTTGCTCCAGAGATCCGACCGACCGGTTTCCTGGTCACCAGTTCTCTCCAGTTGAGGCCCCTGCATCACGCATGAAAGCCGAGCAGCTTCTCTCTGCAGAAGGGAGCTGGGGATTTGCAGTGCCAGGCTGTGGCCAGCAGGGGGCACGGTGCTGCTGCACTCCAATTTGCAGGGGTGGGTGTTGATGATTATGATTATTTTTCCAACGCAGAGGAAAAGGAAAGAAATTAAGGACACGGTTATTTGCTAGGAGCAGCAGCCAACGCACAGAGCAGTGGCGGCGGCAGCAGCAGTTCATTTCTAAAAAGAAACGAGCCAAGGCTTAGGCTCCGACTCAGAGGATGTGTCATTAGGATGGCGGTCATTATCCCTCCAGTACAGATTTGGGGTGGGGAGTGGCTTGCCGAAGGTCGCCTAGCGAGGCAGGATTGGAACCAAGGGCAGCTCATACACTTGGCCACTACTCCAGGGAGTGACACCGCCTGAGCACATAGGTTCCTAAGCCTGTTCGGTGCACATGGTGTATGACACAGAGATGCTCACAGCATGTGCACACGCCAGTGGGACCTCTTGCACACTCATGCAAGTGGGATCATGAAAAGCCTGGAAAGGCATGTGCACTGTACACAACTGTACACATGGATGTGCACAGACATGGAATTGCAGGTGTATACAGGTAGGCAGGACAGGAGCAAAGGTTCTCATGCCAGCCGGACTGTAAACACTCGGGATGAGCACTTGGAAACAAGGTGACACCCTGATATCATCTGGCATTCCAAAGCCAGCTCTTCACCCCACACGGGCCCCTCTCTCCAAATGAAACCTAGTCCCAGGTGTTTATTGGAGCTATTTTTACCCCGTCTTTCCATCTGTGCAGCTCCTTGAGGCAGCCAACAGTCAATCATACAATAAAAGATTTTTAAAAAATACTGTCATCATCACCACACACAAAACACCAATCAGCAAAAATCAGAACAATTCAGTGGGCGCTAAAAATCAAACAAAGCCCCACGAGGGACCCAAAGCAATAATCAGCGCCTAACCGTCCAAAGCGTGTCTGTTTACTTGCACCTATTTAAAAGCACCGAAATAATAATCTATTGGCCTGGCCCGGAAAAGTAGCTAGAGGGGGAGCGAAATGGACGAAGAGTTCCGAAAGGTGGGCAGGCCTGGCACAGCCAGCGGTTGGTGGGACCCAGAGCAGCAGCACAGCAGGGCCTCTGTTGGGAGTCAGGCCAGGCACACGTCACGGTGTTTGCCTCTTGCTCTCCTTGCTTCTCCTCCCCAGTCCAAGTTGAGACTGTAAGAACCCGAGAGGACAGGAACCTGAGTTGTGCTTCTGTTCAAGCGCCCGATGGGTTCCAGGGGCTGAAACAACAGGCTTTACCCGTCTCTGCCAGAAGAGGGAGCTACTGGCTTGCTCTTGAGGATGCTTGGCCACCACTGAGGACGAGGCTCACCGACCAATCGGTTGGCAGTCTGGATGGAAGCTCCACGTGGCCATGTCAGCCACATCAGAAGCGCCCTGCTGGATCAGGCCAAAGGCCCATCTAGTCCAGCTTCCTGTATCACACAGTGGCCCCACCAGATGCCTCAGGGAGCACACAAGACAACAAGAGACCTGTGTCCAGTCGCCACTCCCCTGCACCTGGCACAGAGAAAACCTACTTCTAAAACTAGGAGGATGCTTATGGCTTGTAACCTGTGATGGTCTTTTCCTCCATGAATCTGTCCAAACCCCTTTTAAAGGCATCTAGGCCAGGTGCCATCACCACATCCTGTGGCAAGGAGTTCCACAAATGAATTACACGCTGGGTAAAGAAATATTTTTTGTCTGTTTTAATACTCCCTCCACTCAATTTGAGTGGATGTCCCCTCGTTCTAGTGTTGTGTGTTCCTCCCCACTCATTCTCTCTTCACACTCCCTTTTGTCCTCTCCCTTTAGGAGAGCTTCCTCCATTCCAGAGAGAACTCTGTGTACCAAGAAAGTAGCTCCTAAGCATCAGCTACCGTGGTGGAAAGCAACCAGCCCACCTTCAGGGTCCATTAAGCAGCTATCAGCCTGATAAAGACCCGGCTGGCCGCTGTTCACAACACCGGAGCTCCTTACTCAAGGAACGGCAGCGTGTCTGTTTGGTAAAGACCACGAGATTTCAAGACAGAGCTCCGTGGGCCAGGAGCAGTAAGCCAGCGCGATGGTCACAGAGCAGCAAGCAAAAGCTTCGGATGACTCACAGACATCCAGTCCAAACGGGACGCTCTGTGTGTGACTGGAGCGCCTCTTGTCCTGCCCGTCTTCAAAGAGCTGCCATGGTGGGATGCATGCGGAGAGTTGGACGGAGTGAGGCTGGAGGGGTCGCCCCCCCCCGCCACGTTTTGCAAAAAGAAAGAAACACTGGAGCACCAGTCACGGCTTGCAGTCAACTCCACAAGCCAGGACTTCTCCTCAGGGCAACGGAGCGCCGCCGGCCGCCCTCCCTCCAGACCACACAACATCCATCCTTCCCTATATACACACCCATGTGTGTATGCGGTCCAGACCAGGGGCACGTTTACAGCGGCATCACACACACCACACCTGACACGGATGCTTGTGTGTACAAGCGTGTTTGCGGAAGCCTCTGGCTTCGGGATGCTGTTAGCAGCTGTGGGAGTCACAGGCCCCCCCCCCATCAGTGGCAAAGCCCTCGCCCAGCTGTGACTCTTCCAAGGCATGACTCGCAAAGGGATGAGGCTCAAGGCGCACCCACCCACCCACTGTGTCTGCTGCCCCTGTTACTGCTCCCGTCCCTGGTCCCTAGATGCGGAAGGAAGAGAGGAACGGGGTGCAGCAGCAGAGGAGAGGGTGCAGCCTCTCGCTCGCCCACCACTCCCCTCCTCTTGTCTTCCTTTTTGAAGGCAGCGGGCAGGAGGAGGAGCCGTGAAAGCAGCTCATGTGCCACTGGCTAAGAAGAGGGCATTTCTTGTGCCACCCCTGGGTATCTATTTCCATATGGACAACAGGTGCAAGGAGAAGGAGGTTTGCAGGACGGCACCAGAGGTCCTTCTTGCTGGCCCCTCCTCGGTCTTGAAATCCAACCCCCCCCACCCCAGCCTGGGGAATCCCTTCCCTCCTCGGATCTACGCCTGACTCCCTGTCTTTCGAACCTACACACATGTCTCTTTTCTCCTCTTTCTCCCTCCCTCCCCCCCTTTTAGAAAAACCCCACCGGCTATGGCTGGTGCATCTCCATGGAAACAGGTTCGCTCGTGATGGTGGTTCAAACCATATTAAATGCCTCCTGTCCTTTCCCAGTAGCCATCATCCCCTCTCCTGTTTCTCTCATTCCCTGCCCATCTGCTACAGATTGGGGAGGAGGGGGGAGGGCTGGGAAAGGAGGAAGGGGGGGCAGCAGCAGCACTTCCAAGGCCTAAGAATTGGCTGGTGGGCGGCTCTGTCTGCAATTCAGACCCGCCTCAATCCCAGGCCACCAGCCCCTTCTGCCCAAAGTTGCGGGGTACATCTGCCCTCCTTCACATCCCCTTTGGCGAGGTCCTCTGCGATACCTTTTCCTCCGATCTTCCCGCCTCCCCTGTGCTCTAGTCCCCCTTCCCCATTTGTTCCTCCTCAGCCCCTTCTCTCCCCAGGCCCAGGGGCAGGACGCAGCCATGCCTGTGTGGGCGGGCCATGTGGGAGATCCCCCCCCCCATTCGCTTTCTGGTCCTGTGCCACCCCACACCCCATTTCCTGCCTCTTGGCTCAATCTTGCCTGGACACGACTCTCACCAGCCTGGAAAACCCAACACTCTCCAGCATTTCCCAGGTGAAGACTGGGCCATGGTAACAGCCTACTTTTCACACCAAAGGCCACTGTCTGACACTCCCCCCCCCCCTTGATGCCTATTTTCTATTCATTCCCTCCACACCAGTCTATCCTCCATTGACTGCAAAGGCAAGAGGGTGGTGATTGTTCTTTTCTTTAAAGATACATTTGAAAAGCATAATTGCCCGACAAATATGTTGTCAACGTTTCAAAATACTGTATACCTTGGCAGCTGCATTGTGTCAAGTGGCAGCCTTTGCACACCTGCACACAGCGCCTTAGCGTTCATGCACAGTCATGTGCACGGCAGACAAGACCCATCAGCGCCGCCCACCTCCCCCCCCCCACAGGATTTGCCATGGACGGAGAACAGAATAGGATGACGGACCCTGGGAAACAGGGATGGTTGGAACACATGGGAACGTGCCTTTAATCCTAGATGGTTGCAGCAGCTACTTAATGTTTAGGGGAAAGCACTCTGCACATGTTCAAGGGCACCCTGTCATGCCTGCTCAGTGGCTGTTTGCTGCTTTGCAAAGTGTCCTCAAGCTTGTGCCACCACACAGCTGGTTTTCTGTTAGGTCAGCAGCTCTCCAAAGTTCCAGGCAAGGATTTTTCTCTGGCCTAGGAACGAACCTGGGACCTTCTGCATGCTCGGCAGATGCTCCTTTGCGGAGCCACAGCCCCTTCCTCTGATGATGAGGATGCTAATTGGGCAGCCCCTCCCCCACCCAGAGAAGCTGGCCGTCCCTCCCCAAAGCAGCTGGATTTCTACAGAACCGCCTCCCTCTTCTTAACACAACCCAGTCTTCGGGTTTGCCTCTTCCAATGGCAGTGAGAGGGTGTCAGTCTATCCTCTTTCCTTCCAAAAGCCACACACTGTAGCCCCCTCCCCAAAACTCCCATTTGTTTCCCCTTTAAATAGAACAATGCCACCCTGTCCAGTTACCACGGCAACTGGCTGACAGTCCAGCCTACTTAAAAACCACTGCATCCATCTATCCATCCACCCATCCAATTCTCCTGCTTGGGGCTCTCGTCCCCTGAGGTTTCTCCATGGGAACACTTGCAAGGGGGGAGGGCTATGTCAATGCCAGGTGCTGGATGCGAGGACTGGGAGCATGGAGAGACAGTTGCTGTCACCACTAGGCCGTACCCTCACCCCTCCAGAGCCATTCAGCAACGGCCAAATATGCGTCTTGGGGAAGAGAGGAGCTTGCCAGGGAAAGGGGGGGGGAGGAGTGGATAATTCCTCCTGGTGGCCATATGTCTCTCTGAATATCCATCTATATTATCAGCTGTCACTCACGTATGTGCGGTCTCTCTCTGTTCTGTAGCCTTTGGAAGAAGACACGAGGACATGGCTATTGTAATCATGTACCCATCTATCATACTGGTCAGTTTTTGAGGATGCAAAGGCTTTAGGCTTTGCCTGTTGGAAACATAAGCGTCGCAGCGCCCCCCAGACTTGGCCTAAGAACGAAACTATTTATTGCTCCCAATTCACTGGGAAAGCCCGAGGCAGAAAAACATCGATTCAAGAAATAACAAGTACTGTACAGCTTATAATCTGACTGAGGAACAAACGTCTGTGGTTACTTACTGGCCCTTCGGGGCTTAGGACTGTGGAGGCCCTTCTTGAGGAGGAGATCATCCCACAACTTAAGCTTCGCCACACACGCAGGCAGCCTCTGCTGCTGAGAAAGGGAAACTGTTTCCTCCAGTTCACTCTCGTGGCCGGTCGTATCCTGAGGCCCTCTGGGCTTGTCTCTTAAAGAGGCAGTGCACAACAACGTCACCTTTGATCCCTGGCTCTGGCGGCTGGGCGAGAAACCGGCGGCGTTGTCTTTACTCAGCCTGAACAGCTGGTGTAGAAACCTGAGAAGTGAGTCAGGAAGTGGCAAAGACCGGGGGGGGGGGGGGGGACGGAACCGAAAGCATGACGCAGGGCGGGGTAAGAGGAAAAAATAGATTCCGTCAGAGAACAGATCTCAGCGTGAGCAGAAGCCGAGGGATGATGAAAACAGGAGGCACAAGGCCAAGATCCAAGGAAAAGGCGGCCGCAGTACAAACACCGCCACCAGCACGGAGGACGGAGTGGGCAAGTGGTGACCCTGAATGAGGTTGCCGGAATAATTCAGTTGCAAAAACGGGAGGTGCTCAGGCTGGCCTTGCCTGGGACGGGAGTTTCTGGTGTAAGGAGGGAGGGGGCTCAGGCCATGGTGGGGTCCTTCTGGACTCCTGCAACTTGCAAGCAGAGAGGGGGCTGGCTGCAGAGTGCAGACCCAACCGCCCAAGCCGCGCTGCGGAGCCACCACTGCAGCAGGCAGCCTGCCAGCCAGCCAGCCAGGTGCACTCCGTGTTCAGCCCACCAGGGCCAGGCGACTGAAGAGCCCACTGGGCCCGTCTGGCCCGGCGGTGTGACTACCGACTGTGGCCCAGATCCTAGCTCTCTCTCTGCGCAGACTACAAAGTCCTGCTGTCTCGTTGCTGCCCCTCTGCGGTGTGACTCCGAATCCTGCCTCCTTCCCCAGGAGGCTGGGCAGCTGTCCGACAGGTCAGAGAGGCTGAAGAGCAGAGCAGGGCTGCCGTCTAGCGAGGGAGCCGCTGGGAGGGAGGCCTGCCTGCTCTGATGCACTGTGCTCCTCCTGGAAACAAGATCCTGCCAATCCCCTCCCCTGGCTCCGAGGAGGAGAAAGGAAGGAAGGAAGGAAGGGCTGCATTCACACCAGAAGCTGGAAAATGCGGGTTTTCTCTGGGTCAGGGTCTCTAGAAGAAAGAAACCCACACAAGATAGTTCAGAGAGACCTTCACCTGACTTTGCAGCGTAGGAGTCTGTCTGCGTGTGACTCACAACAAATTGTCCTAGACCTGATTCCAGTATTTGTGACAGATGGGCCCCAGAGATTGCTGCTGTCTGTCAGAGCCGGTCCCAGCCGTGAGTGGGGGGTGGGAGCAGCCTCCCCAAAGCCCTGCGAAACTCATCGGGGTCTGTAGCAGGGAACCCTGCCCCCTGCCCTGAGCTTGCTGTCACCTTCATGCTTGTGGCTTGGAGCTGGGTCTGCACTGACTGGGGTTTTTTTTTTTGGGGGGGATACAGCTTTGTGGCAGAGGGAGCCCCTGTTTTGCAGGCAGGTGTCCCAGCAGGTTCAGCACCTCAAGGGAGGGCCAGGAAAATGCCCCCCCTGACGCTCCAGAGAGCCCCTGCCAGTCTCCGCTGGACGGACCAGTACATGCTGGGGCCAGGAGCTCCTCCTCCTCACATGGGCTCTGGGGCAGCTGAATTCAGGGAGTCAAACACAGGAGCCACGTGCCACCTGGGTGGCCCCACTAGCCCCAGCACACCCCAAGAGCACAGTCAGTGCAAACCTGGAAAGAAGCCACCCTGGGGAGGCAGAGCGCTCCCCTGGCAGCACGAGGCCTCCCCCCCCCCCCCCCGTTCTGTTCCTGGGGACAAGACCCTGCCTGGGGTGAAGCGTTGCCAGGATCGGGGCCTCAGTCTGCAGATGTACCCAGAAGGACCTAACTGTGATTGCCTGTGGCGATCTCTGGCATTTGTGGCAAAGCAGACGTTGGAATCCACGGCCCTGAAGTTCAAGGCTCCCCGTCAAGCACTCTGCCCCTCCGCGACCAGCTCGCCTCTTAGGCCACAGCAAAGCGCAGACACTGGACACAGGCCAGGAGTTCTCCCCGTTCCCTGAGCGACTGGTCCGCTTTCCTCAGTCCTCCTCCCCCCTCCTCTTCCTCTTCCGAGTGAGAGGAAGCCGTGACAGGCTGGCTCAAAAGTCAGCCCAGGCCCTGAGTGCACACCGGGAAAGGTCAGTCAGTGGTGGCAAGAAAAAGCCGTCCCGGCAGGCAAGGGCGGGCAGTGATGCATGGGCCCTGCTAGGTGCAGGCAGGCTGACATTAGCAAAACAGCTGGGGGGGAGGGTCGGGGAGGGGGTGAAACCCCCACGCAGAGGGAGGGAGAGAGGGAGGAGGGAAAGCGGAGAGGCCGGCAACAAGCAGACTGCGAGCGAAGGGGCAGGCCGCAGGACGGAGTGGCTGCTGCTGCTGCTGCTGCTGCTGCTGCAGGAGGGCCGGGCAGCAACCCAGCAGGTGGAGGGAGGGAGGGGGTGCTGCTCCGGTGCCAGCTCGGCTCACTCGCACCGTCCTGATCTGTGCAACGAAAACTGGCTTCACAGAGTGCTTCGCTGGACCCACAAGACTGCTTTCGACGACAGAGCCCTGTTGTTTGAGTTGATGAAAGCTGGTCTGGGAGGGCAAATGCTTCCCATACAGACATGCCTGCACAGTCAGAGGTAGACTGCCTCAAATAGGGAGGCTCCATACACTTGGAGCATGGAGGGTTTCAGTAGCAGAGCAGTAGCAGAAGAACCCTTCTCCTATGGTAAAATGAATTATCCCAAACACCCAGGCTAGATTGCTATCAGTAACAGACACACGGAGGAGGCAGAGGCTGGTAAAGGTTATAAAAAGAAAGTTTACTCACGGTTCCATTCATTTGTACAGCTTGTGGTAATGACCAGAGGTTACTCTAACTTAAGGATGGAGCCCCCCTATAGCTGGAGCCCCTCTGCATGAGGTAAGCAGGTAAGATGGCCGCTGGACAGGGAGCCCAGCCCAGCCATACAGGCTAGGAAGAGGAAGGAGGAAATGGGGTTAAGCCCCTTCCAGGGATCACGGAGAGGACCAGGTGAAAGGGTCTTTCAGGTGACCAGAGAACACACACTGCCCCCCCCCAGTGTCCTGCAGCCGAAAGCTGCTTATCTCCAACACATGCAGCCATCGCATCTACCAGCCCTACTATCGTCCCCCAAGCACAGCGCACAGCAGTGTCAGGAGCCGCGCCAGAGCTGTACGCCGCCTCTCCTGCCTGTGGCGAGAGTTGTTACTCCAGTGTTCTGCAGCGGTTTCGCTGTTGCCAGTCACTGGTCCCTACCAGGGAATTCTGGGAACTGCAGTTCCGTGACGGGTCGGAGAGCCCTCTGGCAAAGGATCCCTTGCATTCTCCCCAAACTACAAGCACCAGGATGCTCTGCAGAAAGCCGCCTCAGCCAGAACTGGATCTGTTGATCAGGTGCACTTTCACAGACGGGCTCCCCTTGGTGCTCTGGGCCAGAGGCCAGTCCAGGACGGGGACTAAGCGCAGCAGCAGATTCCTTCCGTGCCTCTGGTTTCTGCAGCGCTGGCCTGCCGGCCGGAGGTGGCAGCTGAATGAATCTACTCTGCCACTTCTTTCTTGATGACCTACTTTGGTTGGTATTGACAACCAGAAGACAGAGAGAACCCAGCTGTGGATCTGGATGCTCAGCTCAGCAGAATGTCGGCCTTGGAGAAAAGCAGAGGCATTGGAGAGGAAGATGAGTGGGAGGAGGAGGAGGAGGAGGAGGAGAGCAGGGAAGCGCTGGGGTCATGTGGCTCCATTAAAACCACAGGGTCAGGATCCGAGCCAGTCTTGCTTGGCTGTCAGGATTCAGGGTCAGCTTCCCAGCTGGTCGGTCTCGGTTAAAACACAGTCATTAGAACTTGGCCCAGGGTTCCGTTCAGACAGGACTCCCCCCCCTCCAGGTGGCACCTGCTTTGAAGAGAGTGTCTCTGAGCATAAGAACATCAGAAGGGCCCTTTCAGAACAGGCCGACAGCTCGCGGCCCATCGAGTCCCGCCTACGGTGGCCGACCAGATGCCCACGGGAAGCCTGCAAGCTGAGCCCTCCCTTGCTGTCACTCCCCCAGCACCTGATATGCAGAGGTAGAGTGCCTCTGTCCATGGAGGCCTTACTTAGTCACAGAAGTTCCATGTTAGGGAACCACATGTCCTGCTTGTGGGCCACCTAGGCTGGAGGTATCTGGTTGTTGGCCACTGTGGGAAAGCGGGGTGCTGGACTTCCATCCAATCCAGGAGGGCTCTTCTAACGCTCTTAGGAGATCACTGAATTCACCCGTCGAGGAGGCGAAAGCAGTTCCCAGCCATGCAGTTAGCTTGAAGAAGAGGTGCTGTTCAGCAGAGGCAGAGATGAATATTGAATGCTGCATACATTTCGAGTAGTATCAAAAGGATGTGAGGCTTCTCAGAGAAAGCAAAGCGCAAGGCTGACATGATCCAGGAGTCCATTTAGCATCAGGAACAGCACCGAGGAGGAGCAAAGGAGAACAGTTGCAGGGAGGGTCGTAGCTCACTGTGGGGGAGCAGAAGAGGTTAGGCAGAGTTGAGTCTAAGACCTCAGCCGTGTAGAGAAGAAGACCACACCGGGCAGCAGGGGTCTGGCTGGAAGAAGGCCAAGCAGCACTGATGTGCTTGGATTGCCCAGCTGGGGGCATAAATGCCCGGCAGAGCAGGGCCAGTCCGTGGCAAGGGCCCCAAAGCAGCAGCGGGGGGGGGGGGAGCCGCCTCTCAGACTCGGTGGATCCACATTTGAGGGCTATCAAAGGGGAGGCCAGACAGAAGGAGGAAGCTGGGAAGCTGGAGAGGATTTAGTGGAGAGCGATAAAGTTGCAAAAAGTGTCTGGAAGGAAGACAAATTATAAGAGGGCAAGAGCTGAAAGGATTCGGCTTGTTTAGCCGAGGAAAAAAGGAAGATTAAGGGGTGAATTTGTGTGCAGAGGCTGAGAATATTTAAAGAGATGTCAGAAAGGAGAAGGGGAAGCATTTTTCACCTCGTGCATTGAAGAGAGGAGAAGTGGAAATGGGCTTAAGCGACGACATGCAGCAATTCTGCAATCAAAAAGGCTCTACCTTGGAAGGCTGTGGCATCTCTTGGCTTGCCCTGAATGGGCGTCTTATCAGGGTTTATACAAGAACCCCGTGTGGTCAGACCGAGGCAGATCCATCATGACCAGCACCCTGTGGCCAACAGTGGACAGCCTGACGCCGCCTCCAGGAAGGGAGGCCACAAACTGGCCGTGAAGGCGGCAGCAGCAGCAGCAGCAGCAGCAGCAGGCAACCTGGGGAGCCCACAGACAGGGGCCCCACTGCTGACCCTATGTAAGAGCTCTGCTGGCTGGGCCCCCCAGTCCCAGTCCTGTGTCATGCAGTGAGCCCTGCAGACTGTTGGGATATTAGCAGCATTTGTCTGCTAGGACCCTGGAGGGCAGTGGGTGTGTTCTGGTCACCTGCAAGGACTTTCACCTGGCCCTTCCTCTTTGCCCTGGAAGGGGCGTGACCCTGACCTTTGTCCCAACTTCCTCTCCTTCTCACATGTGCTCGCTCTCTTCGCATCTGACTCTGCAAGGGGAAGGTTGTGCTTTTCTGGGCTCCAAGCCTGGAAGCCATTTTCCCAGCATGGGTGTGCCAGCTCCTTAGCGGCACACTGTCCGCTTATGTATAGTGTACCTCTAGTCATAACTAGATGAATGTAGAATATGAAACTGAACTGTAAGTAAACTATTTTTCTTCTTTTTACTATACAAGCCTCAGACTCCGTGTCTCATTCCAATGCTAATGATAGCTAGCTAGCCTGGGTCCTGGGATAACTCTACTGGTTAAATAAGTATAAGGTCTTCTTCCGTTGCATACTCTGCTTACTTGAACCCCCTAAGGTTTATGATATAACCCCAACACAGACTCACTCCTGTGCCCCCTCGCCTCTCCCTGAAAGAGGCCCCCGGCCCATCTTCTGCCTCTTGGTCCTCACCAGGATGTGTTCGCAGCGCCCCCTACGCCCCAACTGAGGCACCTGATCTCGTTGTGTCTCCGCCGCCGCCGCCGCCTCTGCCCTGCAAGGAGCTCCCACCACCCGGCAACTGCTGCTGGCCTCCTGCTCCCCAGAGACGCGGCGCCACTCTGCTTCCAATGATGAATGGATTCCCAGGCAGCCTGTACAGTGAGGAAAGTCCTGGCTGGGCATGATGGATGAGTCCGTGCCACGCTGCCATGGGAAGGGGTGGAGGGGAGCCACGAAACAGAACTGTCCTGGGGAAAGGTAGGCCCCAAAACAGAGAGGCTGAAAACTAAGAAGGATGCAGGCTGACAGTCTACTCCTGAACTGAAGCCTATAATATAACGTATCTGCTCTTTGGGATAAGCTTCCAAAGCAGGAAGGTGGATTTGTGAATATACTACTATTTGGAAAAAAAGAAAAAAGAAAAACACAGTGGCTGTTAATTGCTGCGTAATTGCTATCACCTATCTAGTGTACATATTTATTAAATAAATTAAATATTATACGTAGATTTACTTATTTATTTATTTGTTGGCACAGGTGGTACTTCAGAAAATTTGACTGTGACAGGTGGTGCACCTGGCTGGCGGCAAAGATTGGAACAATGGCCTGACTGAGCGGAAGACGACCACCAATCTGGATTCTCTGGGCCCCTCGAGCCCCACACTTTGCTGATGGGGAGGACTGGCTGCTCCAACGGCTCCTGTTTTTCCAGGACACCCCCCCCCCCATCCCTGGCTCCTCGCTCGCCCTGGTAAGCGAGACTCTTCTTCTTTGGTTCCCATGTTTGTCTTTTGAGGATGACCAGTTAGTGGCGAGGTTCCCCCCCCCCCCGGTTCTCCAGAGTCAGCTTCTCTACAGAAGTTAAGTGTCCAATTGGGGAATGGAAGCATCTCACTCCCACTGCGCATGCTTGTGAATGCGCATGCACAAAACCCGAGAGCCATGCGTCGCACAACCTGCCACTTCTGCGCTTCAGTTGCTCTGGTGTGTTTTGAACCATCGACAGTAATCCCGTCCTTTTCTCCTAACTTTATCGTCAGGATCCAACGCACTCTTGGTTTTTAAATCAGCGCAGGACGAGCAACGGCAGAGACCCTGTAACACAGCAGCGTACGACAGAGAGTGTGGCGCCTGCAGCAGGGGGGAGGAAGCTTGCAAAGGGATCCTGGGGCTAGGAATAGAGGTGTTACAATCACATGCCTATTTTCGTCTGCGAAAGGCTGGGCAGCACGGAGCACAGATGACATTGCGTCCGTGGGCGAGGCTGTGTGTATTCCTTAGGCGGCACACAAGCCCCACATGCAACACCTGATATCTCGCAGAGGATATCGCTTGGCGGGAGAATCTCTGCTTTCATTTCTTTTCAATTCATGTTTCTAGTCCTTATGGCCACCCATAGGCGCAGGCGGGCAGTGCCTGGATAAACCTCAGAAGCCGGAGAGGGACAGAGCCAAGTCTCAGGGGGTCAAGCACAGCACTTCAGAGCTCAGTGGGTCCCAGCTCCCTGCCCCACGGCTAGCAAAAAGAGAATAAAGTAGGTCAATATATCGAAGGAAGTAGCTGCCAATCATTTGCAGGGAAGGGGGTCATCGCCTTGCCCCAGCTGCTGGAAGCAGGGGGGGGGGAATTGGCTCAGAGAAGGGGCAGCCTGCCCAGCTCTAGTCACTCCCCACTGTAGACCCCACCCAGGCTGAAGGGGAGCCAGGGACGAGCTCCTCCTCGTTGCTTCTCTCCAGCGCTCAGCTCCTTCGTCGGTGAACTTGTGCCTGCTGCACATTGATCTTGGCAGGCAGGCAGGCAGGCTGGGATATGCCTGCACACCCTAGCTTCCAGGAATTGGCTTCAGTCCTATCACTACACCCTGGCCAGTCAATTCCATACATTACACCGTAATTCCCACTTGCGTAAAGGCAAGGCGGCTTCCATTGGTCCTGAGTCTCCCGTCCATCAATGTCATCAGACGACCCGAGTTCTAGTATGATAAGAGCATGTGAAGAACATGCTTCTCTTTCTGTGCAATAAGCATCATTTATTCAGGTCACTGGTTTTGTGATACTGTAGTATGGAAAGTGGACTTTTGGGTGTGGGGCAGGCAGGCAGGCAGCCCTTCACTCTTGGCTATGGTTTTTAAGTGGCATTGGTTGGGGCAAGTCCCCTGATGCCCCCTCCCCCTCCTGGGCCCTCTGTAAGCTCATCTCATTCCTGAGGAAAATGGGGGGGGGGGAGAGAGGTTCTTGCCACCCAAGTGCTTCCGCTCCCCCATCAGTTCCATTCTGCTGGAGCGCATGGGCGCAGCCGAGACACGCTGTGAGCAAACGCCCCCGACATTTGCCGCCACCTCGTGCCCGGTTGAGGCCGACAGCCTGTAATTATAGAGATAACGAGGGAGCAATTATTGTTTGAGCACAAATACCTCTCTCTTAATAGATAATTTCTTTCTTACCTAAAAACATCTGCAGGGAATGTAGGTGGTGAAAGAGCACATGAAAGAGAGAGAGAAACAAAAGGAGATAATCCCACATTGGCGGCGGCAGCGGCGGGGAGAGGGGGGACTGCATTAAGCCACACTCCTCCGGGGGTCCTTTTCTCACACTTTTGGAAAGGAGAGTTGGGAACCACACGGCATCCCAAGAGGGGGTCCTCAAGTCACCGAGAACCGGTGGAAAGGGCTCCCCAGTTCCATTGCGGGCATTCGGAACCCTTCCCAAGTACCTGGCATAAGAACCTCAGAAGAGCCTGGCTGCTGCTGGATCAGGCCAAAGGTGGCCCCTCTAGTCCAACTTCCTGTATCTCACAGTGGCCCCACCAGGTGCCTTAGGGAGATACTTGGTCTCCATACTCTCCATGCAGTGACGAAACCAACCTGGGTTCCAGGTGGGGGAAACCAGTGTCCACCAGGCACCTTCATTGCCACGTAGGCCTGGCCCATCCGTGAGGTCAGCTGAGGTGGCCCTCGGCGGTGGCAGATCGACAGGGGGGAAGCACCCCCCACTCCTCCTCTTCCTTCTCCCACTCCCTGGACTGGAAGAGGACGTGTGGAGGAGCAGGGACTGGTGGGTGGGATTAGAATGTGTCTGATGCTCTCTCTGTTCTCCTGCACACGTCCTCCCCCCGTCCTCTGCTCCGCCCCTCCAGGCCAGGGAGTGGGAGAAACAGAGGTTGGCACATCCCCAGGTCAGAGGAGCAGCACCTGGGGTCTTGGGTCAGCCCTGGTGGGCATATGCAACGAGCAGAAGAACAGGATCCCAAGAAGGACCCGCCTGGGTCAGGACCCGCCTCCAAAGCTCCATTGAGTGCAGCCTCCCGTTGCCTCCTGTGCCCACCCAGAATGATGCCTTCAGGGAGGAAGCCGAGCGAGACGACCGGGTCCGGCCGGGGCCTCTGAACCTGGCGGTGGTTCCTATTGCCACCCGTTCTGGCACACATCCAGTGGTGCCAGTCCTGTCCTCTGCCATGCATGTGCCGAATCCCTCTTCAAAACCACCTAAGCCAGTGGCCGCCACCACCACCACCACAGCATCCAGCGACCGCGAATTTCAGAACTGGATTATGTGCTGGCTGCTGGAGAAGTGCTTCTTTCAGCCTGCTCTGAATCGACAGCCCATCGGTCTGCAGAAGAAACCGAAGCCCCAGCCAGGCTCCTTGTGTTAATCTACGTATTTTGATTTCCAAAAGAAGCAGCTGAGCATCCCCTCGTGAGGAGGAGCCTCTTGACTGTCCGGCCTGCCTGCGCATACATGAAGGGGACTGCACGTCTGATGGACTGCACCCGTTGAATCCCAGCCTCACTGGGGCAGAGGAGGCCACGGGAGGACCGCCGGGGTTGTGTGGCAAATCTCTCGTGCCACCACCCCAGCTTGCAGCTGCTGCCCTCTCCGAAAATCAAATGGAAATAACAGGGACTTGTCAAGGAGTTGTCAGTGAGGGCAAACCTCATCAAGATTGCGCAGCCCTTGGTAAATTAGAAGTGCTGTGGAAACAATACTCATAATAATTAAGGCTGCCAGCAGATTAAAGAGCTTTTCGTTGATTAATCACCTACTTTTTAACTGATTAATTAATCAATTAAATATAAATACAGTTGCATATTACCAAAACCTCAATCAAGGTGTGTGGGTTTTTTGTTTTTTTTTTGAGGTATTGAAGGAAATCCAAGAAGTTAATCAACAAAACTAAACCACTCGTCTTCTTTAGAAAGAAGGGTAATCTTTTCTTTGTATTTAAATCATCGGTTGTTTTTCATTTTTAAGATACAGCACCAGTGTTGCTGCTGCTAACAGGAGTAGAACTGAACCGGGGGGGTTTGCTGTTTCGAACCGAAGCCAAGGAAACTGGAGAGCCTCCAAACAAGATTCTCCTTTAATCTTTGCACACAACTTTCATATAATTCTCTTGTAGCAAATTTGCATTAGATTCAGTGATACAGTCCCCCCTCCCCCCCTGCAGATTGCCAAGACACTTTTGCGAGTCTAAGCCCGTAAGAAGTGAAAATAAAATGCCTGGCTGCTAAAGCTTTATTAAACAGTACACATTTCAACGTGGAATAATTAATGTTAAATCCAGAAGCTGCTTGGTAAAGCTGCTAGGATCTCAGCACTGTTTGGCAAATCACTTTCTGGCCCAAGGGGGCTAAAGCACGCCTTACCGACAAACAGGGCTGTTTCCCATCAATCTCCACACCCCTTGTCCCCTGCTACTACCAACAGTGCAAAGAGGAGCAGAGAAAGCAAGCCCCCCCCTCCTGTTGGCTCCCCCTAGTGGCTGGGAAATCATATGAGCAAAGCCCATTCATTTTAACATAGGCAGTAGAATGCCATAGAGAGGGCCTTGATCACCCAGAGGAACACCACCCCCACCCCACACACATTATTGCCAGCAGGTCAACTCACTCCAGGCCACCCAGGGCCTTTTCAGCATCTGCGGAAGGAATTAGCAACAATGGGATGTTTTTGTTTTGCAATCAAGAGCTGTCCTTCTCTGGGGAAATCTTACCAGGATCTCTTAACCAAAGATGACAAGACCCTCCTCCAGGATCGACGCTGCTGCCTCCTCCTCCGACGACGCGGCATTTCTGGCACCGCTGCACCTTGGCATGTTGAGATCACGGAGCCCTTGAGCTGCACAAACGGTCCTCTGTCCCGTCCTCCTTGCAAGGTCCCTTGTGTAACACGAGGCCAAGGATGGGTCTATAGCAAGACTGATCGGACCTGTTCTGGGGGCCCTTCCTAGCCTTGGGGCTCTTGCAGCCCCTGCGCTAGGGAAAGAGCTCTGCTTGTCCCTTTTGCATTTTTCCTCCAAGCCCCAAAGCCTCAGGTAATGGCGTCTCTGGCGGTTTTCCAAATCCTTGGTTTTTAAAGACGTTTCCAATTCTTGTCGTCTTTGCAGCCTTTGTCCCTCTGTGTGAAGCGCGAGAGGCCCAGTTCTAAAGCTTTGTTATATATGTTGCAGTCACGGCCCCCATTTTATCTGTCATTTCTTTCAATTGTTGATTGATGGGATTAAGGAGAACCTGAATCCACTCCGTGAAAAGATCATTACTGGCTTCTACGTCTGCTTGGGTGTTTTGCAGGTCTTTGCTGCCACCGCCTCCATTTCTGCTCCCGGATCAACGCTGGCCCTCGCTTGGAGGTCAGTAGAAAGAGAGAAGCTTTCAGATAGTTTTTCTGAGATTTCACCTCCTTTTTCTTTATTTGAAGGACCCATTTGCTCATTCAAAATGCTGCTTTTATTGCTAATGATTGGTCCGTGGAGGAGTGCTCTGACACTAGATGCCTGCCGTGTCCGTCGACGTCCAGAAAGATCACCCCTAAGACACCATTTCACTCCTTCCGAGAGGGACTCCCTCACCAGTATGAACATGCCCTCCAAATTCGTGTGCCCTTCAATTAAAATGCCCACCCGTTGAAAATCAACGCAAGCTTTAATTGATTCATCTGCACATTAAGCCAATTAAAAGCTTGCAGGCCTTGTAATAATACCTGTTCTTATTGTCTTAATAACTGTGAGCCCTTGATGGAGTTGAAGGATATTTGAGTCTGGGCTGCCGGCTCCGCCGGACGGGGCCCTGGACGAGCCGGGACAGTGGCAGAGTCCACCGCTCGGTGCGGTTGGCGTAGAAATGGGACCACCTGGCGAAGCAGCTGGAATAGCCACACGGCACAGTGCCGCATGGCACAAGCAGCTGGAACAGCCAGACCTGAAGTGGGCCGGCCTGACGGAAGCGCCTCCCCTCACCCTGCCAAGAAGCGGCTAAGGACCACCTTCAACCCTGGTGGCCAAACAGCCGGCCGCAGGCCTGGGGAATGCCTTGCAGGACCAGGGCCTTCAAGGGAGGAGGAGGTCTGGGACCAGAGGATTCCTTGCAGGATCCGGAACTGGGAGCACAGGGGGGGGGGGCGTGAGTCATGGGAGGGGCTTCCAGTATATAACTACTCATCCCAGCTGATGATGTCAGTGTAGGGTAGGCTGTTGAAGCTGTGCAGATGGCGGGCTTGGCTGTGACCCAGCTCTACTCTAGAGGAGGCCAGAAGGCTGGAGGGTGCTGTAAACCCCCCTTCCCTGGACCCACATCTGAGGCCTCAGAAAGCATGCATCTTGTGGGTGATGCTGTTTCTGGCAGAAGGGTACCCACCCCTGGGGTGCAGACACAATCTTAGGGAGCTGCCTCTGACCAAGGGTCAACCCACCTGGCTCAGTACTGCTGACACGGGTCACCTTTGCATGCGAAGCAGGGGCTCGACCACGTGCTGCAGCCCCTCCCCTAGAACTTGGTGAGGGGGACCCTCCTCTGAAACCACCAATGAGCTTCATTGTCTGCCCCAGAGTTGCAATGACCAAGGCAACAGGGGGGTCTGGAAGCGGGTTTTCCAGCAGGGACGGAGGCTCCCTGCCTCCCTCCTTGGGTTCCCCACCCACAAGCTCTGTGCTGCTGCAGTGCCAGCCAGCCGGAGCCTCCACAGACCTGAGGGGCCGTTCCTGCTAGCCTCAGCGCTGGATCCCCCTCCTCCGAGCAACTGCCTGAGTGCCTCCTTGGAGCCCGGCCCCTCCTGTTTTGACCCCCCCCTGCTTCTGCCAGCCGCCCACCCGCCCCTCCCGTTGCCAGATCCTGGTCCTAGTGGAGGCTCGAGGGGAAGAGAGCCCTGGAGGAGGCAGACGAGGGCTTCTCATTCCTGCCAGCCAGCCTCTCTTGCACCCAGCCTCTCTGCACGCACTGGCACTTCAGCTCTGAGGGCTTAAGTGGCAATGCCAGCCGAGCGCTTTCCACTCAATTAACCCGCAGTTGAGACTCCTGTGCTGGAGGCTTCATGAAAGGAGTAAATTATCCACAGAAGTCTGTCAGTCTCCCCTTTCAAAGGGTAATTTAGAGCGCGGAGATGGGATGCAGAGCGGGATGTCTGGGGTCACCTTCCCAGTGACCTGCGATGGCAGCGGAAAGCCGCCTTGGCAGTCTGTCTGAAGTTCGCTCCCAGTGGAGACATCGTCGCACCTGCTTCTTGCACACACACCCAGCGCTTCCCCTGAGCAAATGCTGCTAGAAGCGCAACGCTGGGGGGGACCGAGAAGCAGGCCAGAGGCAGCACGGGCGGGGGGGGGGCTGCTGAACGACGTGCACCGTGCGTGCCCCCCCCAGTCTGCCAGAGCCGCTGCGGTGCAGCACCACCACCACACCCTTTTGTGCAAGATGCATCTTCCGAGAACACATGCGCTAGGAAGGAAACATGCATGCAACGTACAGCCTTACCCCCCCCTCCATTGCTAGAAAGATCCAGTGAGGTGCAGGTTTTGGATGAGAAGCGGGTTCAGATTTCAGTGGGAACACTGCTTCTGGAGTAGCAATACAGAATCGTGCAACTAAGGCACTGCCCTGTGTGTGTGCGCAATGCGCGTGCACATGCTCGACCTAAGCCTCCCAGACTGTGCTCCTGCCGCCTTGCGCTGCCAGTGCTCTGTTTCCACTGCAATCCTGGCAGACTGGACGGGTTTCTTTGCTTCAAAGGGGCTCTAGAAAATGCCTCCCCAAGAACAGTTCAAAAGGCAGAGCAGAGTGTGTGAAAGCGCAGGCCGTGCGCGGCTGCCTGGCATCTTCCTGGTCCTGCGCATGCGTCTCCATGCTTGCATGCTGGGCACCTGAGAACATGAGAGGAGCCATCTTGACTCATGCGAACAGCAAGGCTTCCCCAAAGGGCAAAGAGAGGGGTGAGTGAGTGAGGATTTATTCGGAGGAGGGAGCGGAATACAAGGACAGTCCATGGAAACGCCGCCGGCGCCTGTCAGTTCCCTCCTCCTCTCGCCTTTCCATTCTTCTCCAGCCTCCTTGTTGCCCACAGAGCTTCAAGTACAAGGCCAGCCGGCAGTGGCCCCCCCTCCCTCCCTCCCTCCCTCCCTCCCACACCGTCCATGGAAGGGAAGCAGCAGCCTAAAGGGGAACGCAGGACTCTTCAGCGCAGGGTGTGGCGAGCGATGGATGGCCACTAGCTTGGATGGCTGAAAAGGGATAGAGGTATCTTAACCTCCGAGTTCCTCCCCCACCCAGGCAGACTTGCTTTGCCAGCTTACTTGGCTAGATAAAAACACGAGGCACAGGCTGATTGAAGTTGCAAAAAGAAGAGAAACGTTTACTCACAGTTTCATGTTCATATATATACAGCCTCTGATTAGGATCAGAGGTTACTCTAACTTAAAGGATGAAGCCCCCCCCCCTAGAGCTGGGGGCTTCCTGCATGAGGTCTGCTTGGATCATGGCCGCCATTCATCAGAGCTCAGGCATGCCACGTCCTCTCTAGTCAGTAGTCAGAAGAAGGAAGAGAATTAGAGAAGGGTAGAGAAGAAGGAAAATGGGTCAAGGGGCCATGCCCCTTCCTTTGGACAAAGAGGGGTCAAAAGCAAGAAGGTCTACTCAGGTGACCTGATGATACATCCCCCCCCCCAGTGTCCAGCATGCGGAAGTTGCCCCATTCCAACAAAAAGGGGATTGGATACGTTCACGGCGGCGGGCAGACGGACGACAGGTGAAGCAGTGGCTTTTGGTCATGACGACTCTGCCCTGCCTCCAGAGCCAGTTGCAGCAGGACAGGGAGCCATGGCGGGAGAGAAGCCACTGCCCTGTGCTCCTGCTTTGGGGCGGTCCCGGTGGGCCACTATGGGAAAGACTGAGGATGCTGGACTGGACGGGTCTTCGGCCTGATCCTGCAGGGCTCTTCTTACCTTCTTAGGCTCATTCCCCTACACAGGCTCAGAGCAGACCTCCAGAGCTATGCTTGGCTGTAACCATGACTGCCTCTCTCTTTCCCAGAGCTCTGAAGGGAACCCAGGAATCCTGGCTGCAAACCCTCTGTGTGTGTGTGTGTGTGTGTGTGTGTGTGTGTGTGTGTGTGTGTGTGTTTTCTCAAGGTAGGCTATAGGAGAGGTGTAAAACAAGCAGAGGGAGGAGGAGAGCACAAGCAGGCTCAGCTGGAGGGCGGGCGGGCAGGAGGGAGGGAGGGTGCTAGCAGTACCTGTTCTTCTTCTTCTTCTTCTCAGGCCCTCCCACTACTCCAGAGAGAAAGGCAGGCTCCAGCAGGCGCAAAATGGGGAGCATTAAAGAGGTGGGTGGGAAGCGAAGGAGGAAGGCAGCCTTGCTAGGCAAGAAGAATGGAGCGAAAAGGGGGACGGGGAGAGGCTGTGCTGGAGAAGGGGAGGACTAGGGAAAGGCTCCATAACAGAGCCAGGTGTACCTGCAAGGCCTCTGGCCCGGAGGGGGGCTGCTGCTGCTGCTGCTCTGGAGTGCCTCCCCTCCCCGGGTTCTGTGATCGCCATGCGGAGTTCAGTCGGAGTCTGAACGGGGAAAAAGTCCATTCCTTTTAAAAGGTCGTTACAGTGTGTAAAATGTAAAAAACCAAACCATTCTTAGTGGTTCTTTTTTTAAACACCAGCTCCTGCTCTTTAGGGGAAGGCGCTTGCTCAGTGGCCCAGCACCGACTCTGCACAAAGAGGGTCCCAGGTCCGACTCTGGCATCTGCAGGCAGAAGGACTGGTGGTTGGTTGGTTGGTGTCCCCTAATCATTCAGTGAATTAATTGGCACGTGGGGATAGTCGTGGGGGTGGATCTGTCCCTCCAGTGGAACAAGGTGGGAATGAAGTGGAGGAGGGCTCTGACGAGGCTGAACAGCTTCAGTGTGCAGGTGAAGGGGCAAAATGGAACCTGCTGCAAGTAGAAATCCAGCACCACAGGGAGCAGGCTGGGCTAGAATCTTTCCCCTTGACCTACTCATTTTCTACCTGTAGGGAATGTTCATGTAGACACGTTTTCCAAAATGGTATCTCCTACCTTCAGTCTATTCCACCATCTCATTCTGGTGCATGGGAAGACTGGGCCCAAGATGGCCTTCAGAGGGGATTATTTATTTTTTTATTTTATTTTTCACATTTTTATACCGCCCTTCCTCCAAGGAGCTCAGAGTGGTGTACATATTTCCTCCCCTCCTTTTGTCCTCACAACAACCCTGTGAGGTAGGTGGGGCTGAGAGATAGTGACTGGCCCAAGGTCACCCAGGAAGCTTTGTGGCTGAGCGGGGATTTGAACCTGGGTCTTCCAGGTCTAAGTCCGACTCCCAAACCACTACACCATCCTGGAACCTATTGGTCTATCCCTCAACAGTGATGT
Organism: Plestiodon gilberti rubricaudatus; assembly: GCA_026170595.1. Lineage (NCBI taxonomy): Eukaryota > Metazoa > Chordata > Lepidosauria > Squamata > Scincidae > Plestiodon > Plestiodon gilberti. The sequence goes on from JANXHW010000011.1 coordinate 11,911,388, forward strand.
CTTGGGAGAACTGAAAAGAACCTCCATGTTCAGTGGCAGTCTGCACATGAATGTCAGGCCGCTGAATTGCCCAAAGAAATCTTGCTATCCAGAATGTCTCAGCTGGAACTTCAGCGGGGGGGGGGGGGGGATCACATTAACGTTTTCATATATCCATGGCTGGAGATCCCTTGAAAGCCCCCAGTTTATCTTGAATTTAAAATGGCTGAGAAAGATCTTCAGCTCCTCCTTTCCCCCCAGCAAATTAAAGCGCTCTGATTATTGAAGGTTTCAGTACCACGGAGAGCTCCCGTGGATTTCAATTTATAGTGCAAATAGATTTAATGAGCACCTTCAGCTCCTGTAAGCATAAATATATGCCAACCCCACCTCCTTGTTCACCGAAATGAATTAACCCCATAGATAATAGGGCAAATCAGGGACGCTCTTCCTCCAGGGCTCGTTATTAAGTAAATTATTTTGCTTTTCGGCGTACATGTTTTTTGTTATGTGTGGGTGGGGAGTTTTGTGTTTGTGTGTGTTTAAATAAATTTCACACAGGTGAGTAAAGTGCATTGAAGTTTTGTGGCTAGATTGTACAAGCTCTGCACCAAACACACACACACACACACACACACACACACACACACACACACACACGGCAATTGTACACTGGGGAAAACTGTGACTCAATATGCACAACGTGCTCTATTTGCACAAATTCTTTTGTGCGTTTTCTTCCCCCCTTTTAATGATGGGCCTGCTGCCAAAGATCTGCTTGATAATTTAAAACCTTCACCCTCACTTACCCTGCAGTTTCCTCTGACTGTCCCCTCTCCTCTCGGCCGTTCTCTCTCCTGGTTTTCCCGTCCTGCTCAGACTCCTAGAGCTTCTCAGGGCCCAGCAGGGGCAGTTATCCGCGTGACGTCAGGAGCCAGGAGCTGGAGGACGAGAGAGTTCAGTAGAGCACTCTGATCCTGAAGACAAAGCCTGGAACTGTGCAATGGTGGCTTTGGCCCCTCATGAAACCCACTTGTCATGAACCGGGCCTACCTGTGGGCCGCCTTGGATATCTTCGTTTGGGACCCCTTTGATTCTGGGTCCCCATTTTGGATCTCCTCACTGAAGGAGGGCAGCACCCCGCCTACCCAAAGCTAGACGGTGGCGATATTCTGGCGGGGACCCTGTGCACACCTCTGCCCGCAGCGCTGCAAATCTGTGCGGCTTGCCTTTAATCTTTGGAAAGACTCTCCAAGCCGGCCCAGCCAATAAAAAGCCTTACTGAAAAATCTCTTGCCTAACGGGGCGAAGGGGATATCGACTCAGCCTGGCTGACATTTTCCATGGGTCGTTAGTCAGTGGATAGAGCTGTCTCAGCAGCAGGAGCCCAGAACGTGGGGCGGTTAACCGAGGGTGCCTGAAAACAAACAGGCATTTGTGGGGAGGAGAGACATCAAGAGAGGGGCTCTTCAGGGATGTGTGTTTTGTTTCATACACACCAGATGTGCAGAAACACCATCCGGAGATGCTGCTGCTACAGGCAGCGGCAAGGAATACCGACACATCTCTCCCGCCCTCCCTCTCTCATTGCCATTTAGGGTTGCATCCTGCTTTTCAGCCATCAGACCCTCACCAGGCTGGCTGGCCCCAGGTCTCTGGAGCCTCCTGCCAGTCCATCGTCCAGCAGGCCATCCCTCTCTGGTCCCTTAGCTCTTCCTTGGCCTGGGCCCTGCCTGACACCGGTGTGGTGTTGCACCCGTGCGAGCCCCAAAGCCCGCAGGTTCAAACCTCGCCTCAGCCATGAAGGCACCAGGGGGGCTTTGGCAAGCCATTCCCCCTCCCAGCCCCGAAGCAACAACCCTCCCAAAGCTCTGATGCTGAGACCGGTATGATGAGCATCAATGTGGCCCTTTATCCCGGCCGGGTGTCCAAAATGCTTCCCCAACACCCGTGATATACAAGCCTTTTCCCCCTGCACAGAGACAGTCTCGGAGTTGGAAAATGGCCCTGTGTAGAATGGTGCCCCCCCCCACTGCCCAGCCACTGCTGCAAAGCCGGGGGGGGGGGCTGTGCAAGCTGAAGCCCACAGAAGACGGCTCATGAAGCCTGGGAAGGAGAGCGGCCGGTGCCAGACAGGGCTGTGTCTACTCCTTGGGCTGAGCTGTCTAGCAATACTCAGCTGCCGTCGTGAGACCAATTTCCACCTTCACCTGGAAGCGGTTTCGTGACATGGAAAAACAAAGTTGCCTGATAATTTCACACAATGGGAACCAGGAGTGAAGTGAACGAACAAGCTCTGTCTCTCAGAGGCTGAATTGTGGTGCAGGCAGCATGAGACAGACAGACTCACTCTCCTCTCAGTCAGCCCCCGAACCTGTCGCAAGTGCCCAGGCTCTGGAGGAGAGATGGAGGAAGCACCGTGTGGTTGCCTGGCAACCGGAGGATGCTGGCCCCTGGTAAGCTGAACAGGGACCAAGGGGGCACGGTCCAAATGGATCCCCTAGCCGCACTCCTGGTGGGCCTGGTTGCCACTCTCATTTCGGTTGCCCCAGAGATGCAGGGACCCTCTGCATCCACAGAGAATCACCGCCACCACAGGTCATGGGCACTGCTTCAGGAGAGACAACAGGAAGTCCTTCACACAACGCAGAAATAATTCATGTTACTATGATATTGTCAGTTTTTTTTAAATGGTACTTTTGTCACGTTAACCTTCTTGGAAACGTTTTGTTACGTCACTTTAATAAGTCAAAGGAAATTCTCTGCCACAAGGCGTGGCGACAGGCCCGCTGACTAGGACAGCTTTCAAATGGGGGCTGGAGAAGTTCGTGGAGGAGGCAGAGAGGTCTTGCCTCTGCCATGAACTCACTAGGTGACCTCAGGCAAGTCATTCCCCCTCAGCCTCAGTCTTCCTCATCTGCAATATGGGTAGAATAACTCTGGCTGACCTTACAGGGTTACTGTCTGTAAGGACTACATAAGATCATGGCTGGCCGGGATCTTTGCCTTGGACCGGCTCTTGCACTCCGCATGTTTTGCTGAACAGCTCCCAGCCTCACGGGAGAGCAGAGGATCGGCCAGATCGCTCAGGCAGGGCCTCCAGGAACGAGGCATTCCTCAGTCCTCTATCGGTGCTCTCACCAGGGACACTCACTATCCCCAACTTCCCCCTTCTCGAAATATGCCGTGTTAATAAAGGTGGGGGTGTCTCTGAACATGCGCAGAATAATTTCCCCTCCACCCTGAAGGGCTATGATTGATTTTAGATAGATCAAAGGCCAGTGTGTGAGCACATTCCGTATACACTCAACACAGATGCTGAGGAAAATAGATGCCTGTGTTAAACCTTGCTGAAGTGATCTTGTTAGATCTAAGAAAAAGGAAGAAAGAATGACAGGTCAGAGGGCCGCATCCCAGATGGTCCTGAGCCCCAGCACCTCTCGCTTTTAGAAGTGAAACCCTTGCACTTAGGGCATGTCCTCCTGGGGGTGAAAATGGCCTCGTCTTTACCCCAGGGGATGATTTGCCCCACTCAGGCTTAAACTCCATTAGCTTTGCAAATGGGATTTTGGTCTTTTGGTGTGTGTGTGTGTGTGTTTTCTTTTTTAAAACAGCTCAGCAAATTGCACTCTTGAAGATAATGTTTGTGGAGGAAATGGATCCTTGTTAATTAGAGAAAAGGGTTAGGAGAATTTCAAAACATGTTGCTGAACCCAGATCTTTCTTCCTGGTTTCGGGCTTGCTGGGGAGTGTTTTTAAGGTTGATAAACTGTTTCTTTTTGTGGGGGGCAGAGGAGGGATATTACCATTAACCGGGGGGGGGGGGTTTCCAAGCAGCCTCCTTCTGTCTGGGCTGGATCGTTTTGGGTGGTGGCGCCGAGAACGATCCTTTTCTGGTTCACCCCTTCTTTACCCGTTAAAGGGTGACACGAGGAGCGGGGAGTTGGGGGGCCGTCACTAAGCACAGCACTCTCCCTTGTTGTTAAAATCCAGTACTAGGTATTCAGAGGTAGACTGCCTCTGATCATGGAAGTTCCACTTAGCTGTCTGAATTAACAGCTGTTGATAGACTTCTCGTCATCACCTACCTGGGCAGCTGCTGCCAGTCCGAGCGCCATCCTGGCTTAGATGGAGCCGTGGTCCGACTCAGCAGGAGGCTGCTCGATGCGCTCCCTGGTCTGGACCCTGGGCTACCTCTGGCCTCAGCACCTCTGGCTCCAGGAATCAAGTCCTCCCGAAAGGGGGGCGCGCGCACATGAGCCCCTCAGTGCTGTGCATATTCTAGTGTGACTAATGCAGGAGACTCCGGGCTGGAACAGCAGCTCTCCGAGCTGCACGTCCCAGGCGATTTGTCACCATTACCCCGCCGCACACTCTTGCCTGCTGCCGTGTGGGCCATCAGCACCTTGCGGGGCTAAGGGGAGCTGACAGGCCTGTTATTAGGTTCAGGGCGACGCTGCAGTCCCTGCTACTGCCGGCAAGGACGTGCCGACACTCCAGGAGGGTCCTCCGCTGCACTCCACACTCACAGTTTCCCACTGCTAGTCCGGGCTGGGAGGCCGAGAGAGCCTGCAATGCAAAGCGGGCCTCTTCTTTCGTGCTTCGAAAAGGATGGGGGGGGGCTTAGTGCTCTAGGTAGGTGTGGCGCATTTCTAAATGCTCTCCGTTTTAAAGCAGGACTTACATTTTTGAAGGAGAGCACCGCTATCTCCCTGGCTCCCTTCTTTTCTCCCCTGCAGGGCACCCGTGTTATCCTGGCCTTCCCCCCCCCCCCTCTCCTTCAGTCTTTTCCAGAAAATTCATCACGCTGTAAGCAGCTCCACCTCAGCCAAGTGTGGCGGCCCACCAGGAGCTCAATAAACCTGCTATTTATTTCCACTCCTGCCTGGCACTGCAATAACAGGAGGGTTATTAAGCCCCTGTCAAGCCCCACGACGTGGCTGGGGGGCTGCGCTCAGCTCGGTGGGACACCCTGTGGAGTCCGGATCTTCTTGTCCCAGGCAGCCAGCCAGCCAGCCAGCGCATCTGCAGCAGCAGCAGCAGCAGGCCCCTTTCTTCGCCCTCCCGCCGCAGCCTGTCCTCCTTCCGCTCTCTCGCTCTTCTCAGCGCTGCCCGCGTCCTCCATCCAGACTCCATTCATCATGCTTATGTGGAAGGGGAGAGAGGACCAATTTCTCTGGACCAATTTCCCACCTTCCACTTCTCTGGCTTGCTTGGGGGGACTCTGGAGACTGGCCTGGCAGCAGCAGATGGCAGAGTGCGCGTCACGCGCCCTCCGCGCCGGAGCCACTAATGGGCCTTCCACCTCGCGCGCATCAGGCCCGAACATCACACAGCTGCTGCAAGCTGGAGACGACTCTGTGCTTGCTTGCGGGATCTCTTGGCCAGGAAACGGGGGGAGATGGTGGTTTCAAGCTCCCCCCCCCCGGTTTCCTCTCCTTCTTCCCATCCCTTCAGCAGAGACTCTGCCTCCCTCGTTGCCCCCTCCTCGACCCTGTCCAGTTCTGAGTCTTCTCCCCCAGCCAGCCAGCCAGCCATCCTCTCTGTTTCAGCTGCCCAGTCTCAGGCCGGCCATGGTGATGCATGGGCCGTAGGAGGAGGGAGGGGTGCAGTGTGCCTCGGAGTGCTTGTGCAAGAGATGCCTGTGCTGCCTCCCCACATGCACAACAGTGCGCCACGTGCCTGGTAGGCCAGGGGGAAGGTGCCTCGATGTTGGTTGCTGCTGCCAATCCTGAGAGGTGCAGGAGGATGCGAGCGGCACTGCAGAGGGGGTTGGAGGCCAGGCAGGCAGGCCACTGCCCGGCAGGAACGGGGTGGCCAGAGAAGGGGCTGGCCCAGGAGGCCGCCTGGGGAGGCAGCAGCAGCCGGGGGGCGAGGCGGGGCGAGGGAGAGTCTCCTCAGACCTCGTCTGGTGGGCCCTTGCTAGGGCTTTGCAGTGAATATGGCTGTGCTCTCAGTGCGGCCTTGATCTGGCGCTTGTGCCAGTGTTGGGCCTCTTCCTGCAGAAATGGGGCGATGCCTTGGGATAGTGTTTCCCAAACATTTTTGACCTGTGACTCCCTTGACCATTGGCAACCATTGGCCACGACTCCCCATTACATTATGTTGATGCCTGCCCATTGGCATTGCACTGTTTTCCGAGAGAATTCTGAGACAATCCGTGGCTCCCCTGGCAGGGTTCCATGGCTCCCCTGGGAGCCGTGCCTCCCAGTTTGGGAACCACTGCCTTGGGAGGTCACACAGGTGCTGCGATGAGCCTCCGCATGTGCCAGCAGCTAGACCTGCAGGAGGAGGAGGCCCAGTGGGACGGCGGCGGCAGGACAGAGTCTCTGTATGTACCTGCTTCCAAGGGCCCTACATCCACTCGTGATGAGTTGGCATAGTGTAGCAGTGGAGAGTAGGAGCTATGAGCTGGGAATCCTCCCAGTTCCAATCTCACCACCGTAGGTCAGCTGCCATTCTCTCAGTCTTCTCCATCTGCATTATGGGGATAATAATACTGTGAGGTGAGGATTACTGTGAGATGGGCATGCAAAGGGTTTTGCACACATGGAATGCAACTGGTGCATGCAAAATAAGATCACGAGAGTTTTTACTGCAGGGCCCCCTTCACTTCCAGGGTGGGGTATGTGGGCTCTCTCTGGGGCCAGGTTGCCAGGTGTGGAGCTAGTCTGGGGTGCGGGACGTGAGCTGCCTTGCCACTGTTGCCAGTCCACCCCTTTGCAGACATTTGCATTCCTCTGGCCCCGATGTACGACGAGACAGTTCCCATTCGCTACCCTCCCACTTCTACAAGTGTTCTCTGCCTGTGCTGATTTTGCCCGATCCAATATGCTTTCCACAGCTCTCCAGTCTCACGTCATTTCTCCTCCACCTGCCTTCAATATTTAAAGACTGTTCGGAGGGTCCTTAGAAGACGGGCCCGGAGACCTTGAAACCCCGGCACAGCTTGGCTGGCTCCTGGTAGGGATGGGTGCAGGTGCAGGAGAGGGTGGCCCACCTGGCTTCTCTGCATATCGTGGCTTGGAAATCTTTCAAGCACACTTTTTCCCTGTTCAAAGAACAACAAAGAAACAAAATCACAGCCGTCTTACAAGCTCTTCTGGAGAGGAAAAAACAGAACCGAACTAGTCTGGCATTAGGATGCAAACCAGGTGCTCTCAAGTCTGTCTCTCTTCAGGGTTCCTCGGCTGCTCAAGGGGAGAGAGAGGTTTCTGAGCCGGCCCCCTGGGGTCGGTACATTGTTCCCCCGTAGTTCGGCAGAGAGAGAGCAACCTTGAGTCAGCCCTGCCATGTGAGGAGTTGGGGGACTATTAAGGGGGGGGCGGAAGGAGAGGAATCAGGGAATCTGTCCCATTTCTGCCAGCCCTGAGAGGCAGAGCTTGGATTCCCCGTCCTACTGGGAAGACTGGGGAACGACCCAGCAGGGCGAGAGCAGCTTCAAGGCGAGGAGGAGTGTTGTGGCAGCCGCAGTCTGGACCAGGGTTCAAGCCATGCGGAGCTGCATCAGCAAAGGCCCGGCCCCGGGGGGGGGTGCAGTTTTGTCACTGGCTCACCTACCTGCCTGCCCCGTTCTGGGAGCAACAGCCAGCCCCCGATTCAAAGCACGCTCAGCCCCCCCCCTTGCTGCCTCCTCTCTCTCATGCAGCGGCGGGTCTTCAGCTTAGGCTTGTCACCGTCTCCGTCTTGGGGTGCTAGAGCCACAGCTGCGTGTGTCCAGCAGAGCTGTCCGTTCACATGCTGGAACCCTCTTGAGGAATCCCACCTGGAGTGACCCGGAACTGGCCAAGCGCTCGGACTCCGCCCTGCCACCCGCAATGCTGCCCCAAATCCATGGCTGCCTGGGATAGGGGCTCCTCGCCCCTTTCATGGCAGGACCCTCTCTGAGCGGCAGGAGGAAGCTAAAACGGACTGGGTGGCATCCAGAGACCCTCCAGCTGCCCCTCTGGGCTGATGCGCTGATGCGCCCATTGCGGTCGTGGATAACGCCTGTGTGAACCATCCCCACCACCCACGTGTCTTTCTGGGCACTGACAACACGAGGACGCTGGCCCAGAGAAAGCCTCCCCCCCCTCCCCGCTTGCTGAAGCGGAGGCAACGTGCTCTCCACAATCTAATAAATCAGTGAAATAAATGTGATTGATGTACTAGATCAAATAAGCCAATAACACTTGCATAATGGCAGCGAAATTTGCATCAATTATTCTGCTGGAGGTGAATTTGACTTTCCTGGTTTGGAAATGTGGTGCTTGGGCTTGCAGCAAACGCCCCGACTTCCACGAGGCTGTCATCAGCCCCCCTTCCCCCGACGGTGACCCCCCCACCCCCATTTGACTGGCTTTCTGCATCACCCCCCCCCACGCTTGGCTGTTTTCGCTTCTGCTCTAAGAGGTGGGGGCCGGATTCTGAGAAGACCATCTTTGTCACAAAGTGTGGATAATCCGATTAGGCGGCAGCACCCTCTCCCCTTCCGCAGGATAAGAAGGGACCCAGGCGAGCAGGCAGCCGAGGCCGAGTGTTGTGCTATGACTTGTTAGCAGACAGAGCTGGAGGCTCCTGGTGCTGCCAGCCCGGGCTGCGGCTCTTCTTTGATCCAGCAAAGCTCTCTTTCTTTCCCAGCCACTTCCCGAGCTGGCAGTGTATCGTTCTTCAGGGGCCCTGAGGTCTCCTCCCACTGGCGGGGACAGAGAAACAGCTGCAGGAGCCAGCTGGAGATCCGGGAGGAGAACAGAGGCGCCAGAAAACCAAGAGCCAGGAATGAAGTCGGGGGGCAGAGCCCCAAATCCAAGACGGGCGAGTGCCAAGTGCCCTTCTGTCAGGGTCAACCTGGACTCGCCAGAGCTGGAGGAGAGAAGCCCACCGCCAGCCTTGCCTGTACGCTGATCAAGGGGAGCCAGTAGCCCCCCACAAATGCCCTGAGACCCCATGCGGTTTTTATGAATGCCCCACCTGGGGCGCCACAGTCTCAGGGCACCTCACTGGTTTCAAAGCATCCACCCTGCTGACATTTTGGGAAGAGCCCTGCCGCCGGATCAGCCCCGAGGCCCATCTAGTCCAGCTTAGGGCATGGCGTTTGCAGACTCGCACGACGCCTGCGCACTCTTCGCCTCTCCCCTGCTCCGCGTCTGTACTTCGGAAGACAGGCGTTGCGACTCTCTAGTGCTCCTTCCTGTGGAGGAAGCCAACCCTGGACAAGGCAGACCAAGAAAAGGAGAGCAGGAAGCCAGGCATTCGAACCCAGACTTTGCAGGAGGCCGGGCGGGAAAAGGACCAGAGTGAGGTGCCTCCCTCTGTGCAGGCCTCCCTCTGCGTGTGTTTATGTTGATGGCTCCGCGTTTGTGGAGGGTGTGGGGGGGTGAGCATAGAGCCCCCTCCCCACCTGTCCCTGGATCGCAGCAGCCCTGACACTACTCGGCAGCGGAGGCATCCGCGAGGAGCGGCCTGCTCTTCTGCTTGCCTCCCCCCTTCCTTCCCCACTCCCGCCAGAGGCTTGTGGGATCATCGACTGCGCCAGGAGAGAGTAGAGCGCGCTGATGCCCAGACCATCTGTGCCACTTCCCTGCAGCGCCAGGCACATGTTGCCACCGGGCATGAGTGGGTGCTGCCATGCGCCGGGCTGGCAGGAGTGACAAGCTGCTTCCTCTGTTGTGGGGAGGGGGGCAGGCGGGCAGCAGATGGGGAAGGGGCAGCTGCTGGGGGTTGGCAACCTGCTCGGCATCTTGGTTCCTGGGCGAGTTGCCATGAAGCACCTCAGAACCTCAGAAGAGCCTTGCTGGATCAGGCCCAGCTAGTCCAGCTTCCCACCAGGGGCCTCAGGGAGCACACAAGAGACATCCTGTATCCTGTCGTCACTCCCTGGCACCTGGCATACACAGGAAACCTTATTAGGTTGCTTGCTGCTTATAGAGCTTGTTGTCACTTGTGATGTATTTTTCCTCCACGAATCTTCCAATCTAGGCCTTCAGGTGCCATCACCACATCCTGTGGCAAGGAGTTCCATAGATTAATTCCACGCTGGGTGAAGAAATATTTTCTTTTGTCTGTTCTCACTCTCCCAACTGGGGTCTAAATTTTGGACATTGGGGTCTAAATGTTTGCTAAATTTAGACCCCAATTTGGGGTCTAAAGTTAGCAAATATTCAGAGGATGATCCACTCCAGCAGTTAAGGAATACTGTGTCCCCCACCCCCCACTACTTGCATTACTAGGCGCACAAGAGAAAGAGATGGAGGCTGCTTCAAAAGTTCAAAGGAAAAGGTGTACTCACGGTTCCCCGATCATTCATACGTGTGGCGGCGGCATCTGGTTATGACCAGAGGTTCCTCTCCCTTGAGGACGGACGGCGGGAACGGGAAGGCGCAGGATGCTGCTGCTACTTCCCCGCCTCGCCTGCCTGCCTGCCGCCCGTGTGCTGGGAACGGCGGCAGGGAGGAGCGCCTCTCTGCCTGCGTCGTAGGTCCCTTCTTCACCTTGGAGGTCAGGAGGCAAGAGAGAGACTTGTGCGAAGGGGCAGGAAGGAAATAGGGTCAGCCTGGGAAACCGCGCCCCCCTCCCGCAGCAGGGTGGGACCACCCAGAGCCCAGGTCGGTGACCTGAGGAGACCGGACATTGTATTGCTGCTGCTGCTGCCCCCTGGTGGGTCCTGCTGCAGCAAAGTTGCTCCAGTCCCCACAGGCCTGACTGTCCCCTGGGCTCCTGACATCCCTGGAGACGGCGGCAGATCCTGCAGCTGGCGAGGCGACAGTGGTGCTCTTGGCACCGGCTGCGGTTTTTATGAATGGAGCTGGATCCGCAGATCACCATGGCAACTTGCCGGCAGGCTTAGTCTCCCACGAGCTCTTCGGGGGAGGCAACCTGGGAGGTCTCCTCCCCCTCCTGCAAGCACCCCTCCAGCTGGAAAGGTGTGCCATGAACTGCCCTCCTTGCTCGCCCTCCCTGGGATGGGTGCCGTCACTCCCACCCACCCTCTGCTGCTGCCCTGCACCTGGCTTGGGCCCAGGCCCCCACAGTGGCCCAAGAGGGGCCACCAGCAGAGAGGCAACCTTGCCTGCCCCACACCGGGTCAATTCTTCTCTGAGCACAGCCAGGTTCAAGCAGCTAGCAGGACTAAGAAGACCCTGTGGCGGATTCCTGCCCCTCCACGAACTGAGCCACGGATTCTTCCCCGTGAATGGACCTCATCCTCTCCTTGGAACTAGACCCGCCTCAGGGGAGCCCTGCTGGATCAGTCAGCATCCCATTTTCGACCCCTGGGTGCTTTTGGGAAGCCCACAAGGAATGGATGGAGGAGGCAACAAGGGACCAGGAGGCTTATGAAACCGCTGGTCGGCGGCTCTGGGCACAATGAAGTGGATCCAGAGCGATGGCGGCACAGGGGCGGAGCTGGGGATTTGGTGAGGAACGAGGCCGGGCAGCACTGGGAGGAGGAGTCAAGGACGCCGGGAGGCCTGAATACTAGTCTGCCCCCCCATGTCAGATTCACAAGCACCCTGTGCGAGCCCCCCCCCCCAGTGAACCGGGGTCGGTGTGCATCCCAGAAGCGGCCAGGCCAGGTCCTGAAGAAGAACACTCCAGCTCCTGCCCTTCGATTCTCTAGAGCAGGGGTTCTCAACCTTTGGAGGCCCAGGTACCCCCTATCACAGTCCAATTTTCTGAAGTACCCCCTGCTAATTAACTGCTATTTAATTGGATCAATCAATCAATTAGGTAATTAATTGTTAAATAAAAAAGTACTAACACAATTTTAAATGTGAAAAAATGTCTTATTTAACTCTGTGTGTGTGTGTGTGTGTGTGTGTGTGTGTGTGTGTGTGTGTGTGTGAGAGAGAGAGAGAGAGAGAGAGAGAGAGAGAGAGAGAGAGAGAGAGAGAGAGACATGCAACGATCTCTTTCCTCCAAGTCACACTTCCCAAATCAGCTCCTCCCTCCCCCACCCCACCAAAGTACATTTTCCAAAGTACAAAAATAAGCCCCAAACCAAAATCAGAGAGACAGAAGGGCTCTGAAAATAATTACAATTTAAAATCCATGTTAATTAACACTTAATTAGCTGCTGTTGGGCCAGATAAGGGGCAGGGGTTGGCGTACCCCCAGCAAGAGGTCCGCGTACCCCTAGGGGTACCCGTGCCACAGGTTGAGAACCCCTGCTCTAGAGGCGACACATGGAAAAGCAGCAGCTCATGTGGTTTCTCCGTAGCTTTGCTTCTCCTTAACCTCTGTCGCATCCTATCAGGTCCAAACTTCATCTCCATCCACTGTGACATTCCCTGTCAGAGCTGCATCCCGTCTCATGCCAGAGTGGATTCGCCCGGGGGGCCCATCCGATCCTCCAGTCTGCAGCGGGCAACAAGACGCGCAACCCCCAGGGGGGGCCAAGGACAGTTTCTGGCCAGTCCGTGGAAGGCAGAGCTCAACTCCTTGTGCTCAGCTGGGTGCAGCAGCTTTTTCCTCCCTGGCAGGGAGAAATGGGCCGTTCTTCTGCGTCCCCATCGTTAGATCACAGCCACACAGACCATTGCTCAAAAGCCAGACAGTGACGGTTTGTGGGGCTCAAGAAGGCATCTGGCCGGCTGCAGTGAAAAACAGGATCCTCAGTCTGACCCAGGCTCCGCTTCACTGTGTTTGTCCTTCTTCAGGGGAAAAGGGTCGTAAGCAATGGAAAATGTCCTGAAAAGTCCCTTTTCGAATGTCTCTTAAGAAAGGTAAATACATTTAGGCTGCAATCCAATGTACGCTGGCTTGAACTCAGTGGGCTGACTTCTGAGTAGGCATGCCTAAGATTGCACTATCGCCTCGTCCCATCTTCCCCACATTCCACAAAGAGGCTGTCATTTTTCCCAATCCTCCTAATATTGCTAACCTATCTTTCTCAAACAGGGAGATTTTGCTCTCCGAGACGGGCCGTTGCTTGTGCCAACATCCCTCTCGCCACGGATGTTTGCGGTTCTGTACGGGGGTTGCGTTTGTGTGCCCAGTGAGGCTCGAGCTGATGATGGGGGGGGGGGTTTGCGCTTCTTCTCCTTTGTGTGGAGTCTGAATGCAGATGATGTCAGATAAATGAAAGAAGAAAACGGCAAAGTGTTTAGTGCTGTGCCAGAAGCAGGAAACCAGCCATCAGAAGAGCATCCGTCCCACGCAGCGGTTCTTGCAGGACCTGCTCTGACCACCTGAACCAAATCCTCAAGAGGAAATGTGTGTCAGTGTTGACGTGTGTAGAGGACGGGGGGGGGGCAGTGTCAGAATTTATAGGGAGGGGGTAGCTATTCGACGCTCCGTTCCCCTCTCCTCCGCTATCACTCCCCACCCACGGGCAGACTTGCTTAGCTTACTTGGCTAGAGAAAACACACTAGGCATAGTTGGTTGAAGTTGCAAAAAGAAGTTTACTCACGGTTTCATTCATATGTACAGCATCTGATTCGGATCAGAGGATATGCTAAACTTAAAGGACAGAACCCTCCTACAGCTAGGGCTCTCTGCGTGGAGGCATGCTGGAAGATGGCGCTGGGCTGCTGGAGGGCAGCTTGCCACCTCTTCCCTGGTCAGTAGTCAGAAGTGAAGGGAATAGTGAGAAGGTGAAGGAAAATGGGTCTGGGGCCACGCCCCTTCCTTAAGACAAAGAGGGGTCAAAGACAAGAGGTTCATTTAGGTGATTACTTGATACATCCCCCCCCCCCCAGTGTCCAGCAGACGGAAGTTGCCCACTTCCCACAGGCAGGACGGGGGAGACGTTGCTGTGTGTCGCTCCCCCAGCAGCCCAGTTCAGAAGGTGTCCCACTGCCAGGGACCAAAAGCTAATCGCCCATTACCCATCTCCCCAACCCCCTCAAGGAGCCACCGTCCAATCATGTTCCTCTCCTCGGGCTCCATTTGCATAGTCAAAAAGATCTCATTAATATTACACAGCGGAGCGACTTGCGGTTAATTATGGAACACGATTCCCAGCGTAACTTACATGCTATTAATCAGATGTCTTCTCAGCTAAGCCAGCACATGGCGGGTGTAATTAAGTGTTGGCTAATGAATTTTGGTAATTAAGCCGGTTGTTTGAAGGCACTGCGTCGAAGAATGGGGGAGAAAGGAGAGGGAAAGGGAGAAAAAGGAAGAAAATGGTTCGAACCTGGGGATTGACAGGTGACAGATGTTCTGCAGAAAGAGGTCTGATAATGGCAGAAGACATAAGCAACCAATGCGGTGCTGCCCAACCATCATCGGTGTGACGTGGTCAATGCCCAGAGAGCTGATCATGCGCATCGTGAAACAAGCTGGGCCCACGACACTGGGTGGGCAACAGCGACCGACAAACCGAACCTGCCCGGTGGCCAGTTGACCCCTCAGTCCAGTAAAGGATGCTGGTGGTGGAGTCTTTCTGGGGGAGTATCGGCGGATTGGGAGGGGCACAACCAGGGCTGGCCAGAGTGGGGGGCACCTGCCTCCGCTGCAGCATGGTTGGAGACGGGCCCTGACCCGTATCGTTCCCCGCCAGGGACCGGAAGACGCAACACGGCTCCAGCCGTGTGTTGGCATCTGAACAAGCAGCTGCAGCAGCTCCTCGGCCCCCTTCCCCTGGAGGGAAGAAACGGGGACCTGGACAATAACACCAAGGGCCAGAAAGGACTGCCGTCCCCCCACCCGCCATGCCGTCGTCACCTGGGTTCTGCTTGGGGAGGCCGTCTTGCCTGAAGAGCGGCACATATAAATACATAAACCTATCAGGACTTCATGATGCTTCAGCCTAGATCAGTTTGCTGTTCAGTTTCAGATGCTTCAGCCTCCTGTCAGTTTGCTGGAGCAGGAGCACCTGAATTGCTTTGAATTTCATTGCAGGCAAGTTTGGTGCTGACGCTTGGATGTGTGGAGAGAGAGAGAGAGAGAGAGAGAGAGAGAGAGAGAGAGAGAGAGAGAGAGAGAGAGAGAGAAGGATCTCGGCCTTGAACTCGGCAAGCAGCTGGTCGCCCCAGTGGTCCCTGGAGCCTCGTCATTACCTGTCGTGGCGTGAGATCAATGGTCAGGAACTGCAGCCTCCTGCCTGCACGTCTCCACGACTCCGACAGCTCACACAGCTGGAAGAAAATTAAAACTGCAGAGGCTGGCGGAACGGGCTTGTAGCTGCCACAACAAGAGGCATTTTTTCTTCTTCTCCTAGTGGTGGTAACTTCGGCAGCACTTTCAGTGCAAAAGGGGCTTGTTAATCCTTCACTCCAGAGTCACGAGATGCGGCCAGGCCAGCCCTTCCGTGTAGGAGAAGCATGAAACCCGCGTGCGTGTGGCTTGTCACATGCAATGGTCTCACAGGCATGTTGCGGTGGGTGGGTCCTGTGCATGCAAGCGGGGGGGGGGAGAGAAGTCCTTCACGCAACGCATCATTTCCTGTCCCCAAAGGAAACGCCTCTTTAGAAAAAGCATTGTGAACTTACAGAATTCGCTGCCACCAGATGTGGTGGTAGGTAGCCACTCTTTTCGAAGAGGATTGAATAAACCCAAAAGCGCCTTGTCTCCATACGTCACTCTATATAGGGCATCATCTATTGGGGTAACCTATTGGGAGGTTATTTGGAGATTTTGTTCCCTCTCTTACACCCAGGCAGACTGCTATTAGCTAAATAAACACACGAGGCATAGGCTGAGTGAAGTTGCAAAAAGAGAAAGTTTACTCACGGTTTCAGTTCACATATACAGCATCTGGTTAAGACCAGAGGTTACTCTAAACTTAGGAGAAACACCCCTATAGCTGGCGCTCCCTGCATGAGGTATGCGTGGAAGATGGCCGCTTGGGCTCCAGCCTCGTTGAAGTCAGGAGAAGAAGAGAGTGAGACTGAGATAGGAGAAGGAGGAAATAGAGCCAGGGGCCACGCCCCTTCCTTGGAACACAGAGAGGTCAAGGTAAAAGGTCTTTCAGGTGACCAGACGACACACCGCCCCTCAGTGTGTCCCCCAGTGTCCAGCAGACAAATGCTGCCCATCTCCAACATCATCTACATGGATGGCGCGAAAAAAGAACAATGACAGAGCCTCCATCTTCAGAGGCAGTCTACCTCTGATTACCACATTTTGAGGACAAACAGCGGGGGATGGCTGTCCCCCTGGGGCCTAGCCCTAGCTGGTGTGCGCTTCCTGTAGGCGTCTGACTGCCACTGTGGGAAGCAGGATGAGGTCTCGTGGTGCCTGGGGTCTGATCCAGTGTCGATGGCTTCTTATGAGGAGGGCTGAGGATGGAAGCAGGCGAGGAGAGTGGGCTGGGAGTCGTCAGAGCTCCTGCTTGCCTTGGCAGGTTGCAGCTGGGAACTGCCTGCCTCTGTTTTCCAATTTACACGGTTATGAATTCGTAAAGCACACAAACATGAACCAATTACAAATACGCCGGAACTGTAATAAAACGAACCCACGGTGCATAATGATATTTCCTTTCAGCTGGAGATGAAGATAGGTGACCCTGTTGACTTCTAGCACAAAGGCTGTTGAGTCCCATTTGGCAACGGGGGGGGGGGGCTAGGAGCAGAGCTCCAGGTCCCCTCTCCATTTCAGCTCAGGAGAAAAATGGGCCTTATGGACAAAGGGGTGGTTGCTTGCTTCGGCTGAACCCCATTCTCCCCCCCCCATTCTGTAGCACTTCAAGGGTGCAGTTCGGTCCCTGTTTACTTGGAAGCCAGAAATATCCAGCCTCGCTAGGGCTTCCTTCCAAGTAGGCATGCATCGGATGGGGCTGCAAGGCGGCAAATGGCGTTGTTGTCTGTATCTCATTTGTCTTCACGACAGCCCTGCAAGGGAGTTCACCATCCTGCCCATTGGCCAGGTCGCTGCAAGAACCCTCCTCTCAGTCCCAAGGCTGTCCAGAGCATAATGAATGGATGCAGGGGAGGGAAGGCATCTTTCCAATCTTGCGATGCATTTTGTGGCCTCCTGGGCCAGAAGGCACCTCCTGTCTCCGTGGCTGGCCAGGCCACGCTGTCTGCTTCACCACGACTGCGCTCAGTGGGGTCCTCTCGATCTGTGTTGGAAGCTTGGCTGCTGCCTGGGTGGGTTCCCGTGGTGGCCTTCCTCCTCCTGGGCACCTCTCTCCCCTGACTTGTCCCCTCTTTGGCCCCTGGAAGGGGTGTGGCCCCTGACCCTGTTTCCTTCCTGTCCCTTCCCAGCCACACTTGCTTGGACCTCCTGGGCCTTCGAGGCAAGCCAGCCAACGCGTCAGGCAGAGAAGGCAAAGCCGCTTTGGGAGCCTCTTCGTGGCCCCACTTGGGGGGTGCCCACCAGCCCAGCCTTTGGTCTGCTGGATGCCATCGCTTCCCTGCCTGCTGGAGAGAAACATCTGCAGTCCTGCAAAAACGGCATCTTAGCACAGCCCTCCTTGCTCCCCGGCTGCCAGCCTCCCATCACCGCTGCCCACCCCTCTCCCAGCTTAATTAAAAGCAGCGAAATTGAGAGCATTAACTACCTGGCTGGCACTGAGGCAGGTGAAGGGGTCGGGCCGTCCAGCCTGCCCTGGGGATCCCTTGGAACATGTGGAGTTCAATTAGAGGAAACCCCTAAAACGTGTTTTTCTCATTAGGCAGCTCGTACGCGGCAAGCAAAAGCTCGCCAGGCTTCTTAGGGGTGGTGTCTGTGTAGGTAGGAGGACAAAAAGACATTCGACAGGAAAAAAAGTGGTGACGTTAACAGAGCGTGGGCTAAGTCCACCCAGCCACACACACACACACACACACACACACACACACACACACACACACACACACACACCCAACTGCCCTTGTTGGTTCAGGTTGCAGTCGAGATGCCCTTGGGCATCATTCTGACCAACAGCAAGGGGGACAACTGGACTGCAACAGGCAGGCAGGCAGTCCGAAATCCTGGCTTGCAGCTTGCAGGTGTGTCTTCTGTGTGAGAGGCAAGTCAGGCTAGAAGGAGGGAAGGCAAACCTGGGGCACCGTGGGACCCAGTGTTGCCAGCCGCAGGTGTAGCCTGTCGCTTGCCGGAGTGTAGGCTGCTGCGATACTACACAACCTGTGCATGTGCCAATAAAGCAAAGACGAGCAAGACACCATAAGCCTCCTCCAATGACCTCTGTGCCTGCGGAGCGGAAGCCAGAAGAGGGGCAGCTTTGCACCCCTGGAACTGCCCACTGCCCAGGGAAGGGGGAGCGAGCAAAGGACTGTACCAACTCAGACCACGGGTGGGGGTCCATGTGATGGAGAAAGTGCCCCTCTGTGTAGACTACTAGAGGAACAACATTCTCTGCAGCTAGAAAACTAGTATGTTTGGGAGGAGACTGTTAGATGAACACTTTCCCCCTCCTTACCTTCTATTTGCAGGGATTTTCATATATTTTTTTTAAATGGAGGCGCACTCTCTGTTGTGTGAGGCCCAGCAGCAGCCTGAAGTCTTGGAGTTCAACGCAGGTGTTTACTCCTCACCTGCTGTTTGAGAGAATGAAGCCTTTACTGGACAGATGTTTCTGGCATCTGATGCTTAGCTGGGCTAACTCTGTGTGTGTGTGTGTGTGTGTGTGTGTGTGTGTGTGTGTGTGTGTGTGTGTGTGTGTGTGTGTGTGAGAGAGAGAGAGAGAGAGAGAGAGAGAGAGAGAGAGAGAGAGAGAGAGAGAGAGAGAGAGAGCAGCCACGGAGGCCGTCAGTGGAGCTGAAGTGTCCGTGGACTGGACCAGGCCAGTGGCACCAGGACTCTTGTGTTTGCCACTCTTGGTTGTCCAGGGCAAGTGCCAGGCTGCAGACTGCGCTCTTCCGCCCAAAAGGTCACGTCAGCTTCATTAGGAACTGCATTTCCTGAAATCCCCCCCCCCTTCCTGGAATTGTGTAAGCAGCCCTCTGCTGCTGCTTGCAGAATGCTGGGGATGGGATGAGCAGACACGGTGGCTTTGGGAGGTGGCGCAGATGGAGTCGTGGCGGGCGCGTCTTCTGAGCGGTAGCAGGAGGAAGCCCGGGCTACACTGTACGCGTGCGGCCAATGTGCGGCCAATGTGCGGCCAGCGTACGGCACGGCACAGGCACGCACGTGCACGTCAAATGGAGCCTACGTCCCGTCGGCAGCCTACGTCCCCGCAGGGGCAAAGTCGACCTCGCCTCAACTTTGGCCCGTTTCTTGAACGTAGGGCCAATGGGGGGGGGGAGTTCTTTGTACTTTGGGGGCGGGACACGTTTTACGCGGTAGCCAATCACAGGGCAGATGTCACAAACCCCCACAAACAAGTACTTCTGAGAAGTCGCTGATCTAGTCTCTGATCTGTCAACTGGAGAACACGTGTGGCTTTCTGCGACCCACACTACACGAGCTCAGGCGCGCAGAGCTGGTCGGAAGGAGTGTCCTCCCGCCTGTTGTCCTTCCTGTTGTCCCGCCTTCTTAGAAAGCCCAGCGGTGATTGGTTAAGCACAAATGCGGTCCGATACACGAGAGAAGAGAGAGAGGGGCAGGAAGGAGAGAAAACTAACATAACAATTTGTGCTGGGGATAGAATTCATCTTGCTAACTTTTGTGAGAAGGAGAAATGGATCCAAGAGAAATTGGAGACTCAAGTGAATTCCGATTGACTGACAACCCCTTTCATCCCGCCCTCTCATCCGATTGGTTGGCTGCAGTAGCCCGCAAACCCACCCCTCAAAAGATGGGTTTCCAGTTTTATGTATGCGCCGGAAATCGGGAGATCGCAGCTGCTCCGCTTGCTTCCGCAATGGTGACAGATAGCTCCGCACATCTCCGTAACGCGCCGGGATTCGTGTGGTGTGGGTCGGCCTAGCACTGCCTGGAGCCAGCCCTGCGCTGCGCTTCCCCCTCCAGCAGAGAGCTGCAGGCAGCCAGCCAGAGATTTCCCTGCCGCCTCTCCCCACGTCGTCCTGGATGGCAATCCTGAGGTGTCGTGGGCTGCACGGTTCCTTTCCTCTTCCCACCTCTCGCTATTTTCTGACGTGCCTGTACTCATCCTAGCGAGAACGAAGCCCTGCGCAGGAGGGAGGGAGGGAGGGAGGGAGGAGGCTGCTCCGTTGATTTCGAAGAATTTCTTTCCAGGTGGCATCACCAGCTCACCTGCCTGGTCTGGTCTCTTCTGCCTCTTCCGATCCGTCTGAAATTCTCTCCTGGAAGGAATCTCTCCCCCCCCCCCCCCGTGTCGATCTCTCCACTCGACGCAGCTCTCGGCCTGTGACTTGTGTTCCTGCAGCTCCCCCCCCCCCTCTGCTGTCCAAAAGCCTCTTGCACCCGCAACGGATTCGGTCCACCGTCCTTCCACCCTGGCCCTGGCTGCAGTTAGGCCTAGAGCTGCCCCCAGAACACAGGTGTGATGCCACCTCTCTGCGACTTCCTTGAAATTCTCCTTTTCTGTGAAGTCTTTGACACGATCCATAAGTGCCCAGGCTACACGTACATTAAAAAAAAATGAAACATTTCTTTGGGAGTTACCATGGAGACAGAAACGCCCCCCGCCCCGCAAAACAACACACACACACACACACACACACACACAAACCCTTGACAGTCTCTTCCAGGCTTAATTTGAACCCCACAAATTAGTGTAAGGACCCACAAAACTCAGGACTGAACCTCTGAAACACCCACATGAGTGCCGAAAACATGCAGACAAATCAATATTATGGTCTTCTTCCATCAGTACTGTCCCCTCCTGCAAGTCTCACACACTCACTCAGTCAGTCTGGCTCCACTACTCCAGTTGCTGAGAAAGCAACTCTGCCCATCAGCACAAGCTCAGAGGTACTCTTAAGAACATAAGAACATCAGAAAAGCCCCGCTGGATCAGGCCAAAGGCCCATCTAGTCCAGCTGCTTCCTGTATCACACAGTGGCCCCACCAGATGCCTCAGGGAGCACACAGCCAACAAGATAATTCCTGTTTCCTGCTGCCACCCCCCTGCACCTGGCACAGAGAAAACCTACTTCTAAAACCAGGAGGTTGCTTATGGCTTGTAACCTGTGATGGTCTTTTCCTCCATGAATCTGTCCAAACCCCTTTTAAAGGCATCTAGGCCAGGTGCCATCATCACCACATCCTGTGGCAAGGAGTTCCACAGATGAATTACACGCTGGGTAAAGAAATATTTTCTTTTGTCCATTCTAACTCTCCCTCCACTCAATTTTAGTGCCTGTCCCCTGGTTCTGGTGTTCTCTTTTTATTTACAGCCTGTACATAGGGGCCGCCCGGCCCAACATTGTTATTCCCGCAACAGCCCTGTGAGTCAGTGTGTCGGTTGAGAGAGAGCGACTGGCCCAAGCTCATCCAGCGAGCATCATAGCCGAGTGGGGATTTGACTCCCGGTTCCAGCTCGACACTCCAGCCACTACACCATACTGTCTCTAAAATTGCCTGGCATAACAAGTGGCTGCAAACAACTGCTCAGGTGACTGTCTTTTTAAGGGGCATTGCGGAAGAAGGATAGAGGCCCAGAGGAGGGGGGGACATGGGGGTGCCAGGTTTGGCTCCTGGGTTTTCCACAGCCGCCCAACATGCACAGAAGCAGGCAGGTGACGCTGCTTATCTCGGTGTAGCGGCACTAGGGTGACGGTCTCTGGCGCCCTGGAAGGGAGGGAGTTGCAGGCCTAGGAGCCAGCAGGGCCGGAAGGGCAGGCAGCAGGGCCATTCACGGGAAAAGGAGGAACCCTTTTCCCGGCAGGCTCAGGGTGGTGGAGCCGGAGGAGTGGAAGAGGCTGCCTTCTTGGCGTGTGCCAGGGGAGGGTTTGCTCCGCCCCGATCCCAGCCCTGAAAGCCGGTCCTGCTGGGCCCTGCGTCCGAGAAACGCCCTGCCCCCTGTCGCCGGTGCTATGACGAGCCTCATTTTGTCCCCCCCCCCCAGCTGGCCGCTTTTAATGGCCAGCCTTCGATCTCCACCAGCGGGGCCCTGGGCTCTCTCTCGGCGCAGATTGTTTCCTCCCAGCAGCGAGACAATTGACCAGATGCGCGTCTTGTTAGACTCATTGTATTATTCACTAAGACAAGCAGCTCCATCAATAAAAATGCCTCCCCCCCCCGCTTTCTCTCCCCCCCTCCTTGGTCCCTGCGAGCACTTGAGAAATCCATGCAAAGGCCCGGCGCTTCCTCTCCCATTCATAAACAGCAGCAGCAGCAGCAGCAGCAGCTCTGCCTGTTCACGTATCAATAATCTGCACCCTTTCTCGAAAGGCCCCCTCCTCTTTTCCTTCTCCCCCTCAACCAACCTGCTCTCCTTATTAGCTCACACAAGGAGGCACCTGTCCCGCAGGAAGCCCTCGCCTGGTGCAGCAGCTTGTCTTACACGGAAATCTCAGCCGGCCGGGGCGGAGAGCAACCAAGCGCCCAGGTGTCTGTGGCAAAGCAGGTCAAAGGAACAGTTGGACAGTCACAGGACGACGCCCCTGCGGTGCTAAAAGGAAGTCTCACTGCTCAGCTTGGCCTCTCTAGCCTGGCCTCTCTCCTCCACAGGCCCCAGGAACCGCTGTCTCTCTCGCCCAGGCCGGACTCGATCCGCCACAACCACCAGGCCATGCCAACCTTCCTTCCCGCCGATGCCACCTGTCGGCTCCCAGCACAAATTCCTTCTTGTTGCCATCCAAGCCCTCCGCAGCGTTGTTATCTCTCCTATCCAGATCTCCTACCCAATCTCTCCTATCCAGATGCATCCGTGGTTTTGAACAAGCAGGACCAGAAGGCACTCGCCTTTCTCCCGCCATTGCCTCCCAGCAACTGCTTTTCAGAGGTAGACTTCCCCTGAATGTGGAGGTTCCGTATAGCCCTAACGTTGCCAAACTGTTAATTTCCCCACTTACAGCCTTCTTCCCCTGCTCCATACATACATGAGCAGGAGAAGGGGCCTGCAGTTCTGATGCAGGCCCCCCCCCCCCGCACTGGGTTCTCCCCTTTCGTAGCCCAGGGCCCCTTCAATTCCTCCCAGGTCAGGCCAGCCCTGACAATTAGGCTGTTGCCTGCAGCTTTGTTTTCAGACGGAGGCAAACATTCGGGAGCCATAACCTTTCCTCTTCGGCGTCCGAAAGTTCCCCTGGCACTCCGGGCAATAAAAGGGTTGTTAGCTCTGGCACTCTGGCGGGACTCCAGCGCAGTGCCTCCTAATCAGCCTAAATGCTTCTGTGCCGTTTGCGATTGGACGCCGCCGGATCGGTGGGGAGCTTGTGAGCGGCAGGATGGCTGGCCTGGGAGGGCGCGTTGCCTCCCCTTAAACAAAGGCTGCTGGGCCCCAGGGCTCCGCTGGCTCAGCACGGCATCTACATGGAAATAAATAAATGAATCATATCAAAAACAATCCTTCCGCCTCCTCCAGAGAGGCCTGTTAAGAGGCGAACAAGTATATCGCTGGAATCTAGGTCAGGCGTTTGCTGCCCGATTGCCAGAAAACGTTGGGGAAGCGGCATGTTTCCTTCCATGGGAATTACTTGTGTTGGTTTTGTCCCAGAACGTGAAGCGAAGAAGACGGGGCAGGAAGCGGCGGCAGCCTCCAGAGCACAGCCCCAGACACTGGCTGCGTCAGGGTGCCTCTGAGCATCTGCGGAGTGCTTTTCCCTTCACCGTGGAAGGAATGTAGCCAATCCCACAATCTAGGATGAGGGGGCAGAGCTTCCAAGTGGGAAGGTGTGCCTTGAAGCTTGCGATAAATCTTGCCCACCTCAGAGTCTCTACAGATTCAGAAGAATCACGTGACTCAGCCCTGCTAGGACTGTACCACTACAGGATGCAGGTGGGAGGAATCTCATGCTTGAACGTTCCCCGTGTGAAATGAAAACAACAGAAACCACTCCAAACCTCCCACCATGTAGAAAAACAGCTAGGAGGTCTTTGGGCTAGTTTTCCCCTGGTGTGCTTGTCTCTAAGTGTGGAGGTTTTGAACATTCAGCAGCACAGTTCCCGGAGGGCTGTCACGCTGACTGGCTACACCTCGCTCAGCAATGTTGGTCGGGTTTCAACAATGTGGCAGAGACAGGGCTGGCCGAAGACCTCCTTGCCTGATGCGATGAGCCAAATGCTGCCCCCCCCTTACCTGGCAATGTGCCAGCCTCTGCATTTCCTACTACCTGAGGCGATGGTCTCAGTTGGCCTCATGGATGGACCAGCCCTGGACATCGGTTTTGAAAGAGGCTTTAGATACGGAAAGAAACCTGCTTGACTTTTAATGCCAGGGCTATGGTGACGACACGACAGTGTTTCGCCTGCTGAGGCCAAATCACCCCCAGTCCAGCGTGGCTCTTTGGAACAAGCAAAGGATGCTGGGAGGACTACTTCCAGTCGTGCAGCCCCACATCCTCTCTTCCTTGGCCTCCCCAGAGCCCCTCCACCAGGCCCTCAGGCCCAGCAGTCGCAGAGCCGGACATCTCAGGTGAGCTCCGGAGGGCATCATCGTTTTTCCTCCAGGGCCTTCAGCAGCAGCACCACCACCACCACCATGGCAGCTGGAAGCAGACTTCCTGGTTTCAAGAGGAAGACCAGGCTCACATCTGGGGCAGGATTGTCAATGGATGGGGAAAACAAAAAGCTGCGATCATCTCCCCCCTCCCCCACTCCTGGGCCACTTGCCAGAATCCTTTGTTCAAAACCCAGACATTTGACCTGGTTGCCAGGACGTTGGTTTTTGGAAGCAGAGTTGGGAACTTTGAAAGTAAAAGGCTCAGTGAGCAGCTGGCCTGAACTGTGTCCCCCCCATCTCCCCCCCCCGGTAGTTGAGTCCAGTCTGGGCTCCCTTTCTCGAGCTGCAGCATGTTTCACCTCCAGCTGCCCCCATTCCTGTCTCTGTTAAATCGCTGCCCCCATTTTTTTTTTTTGCCTGTGGTGACGTCTCGTTCAGTTTTGTTTAGAGAGTTGTTAGAGCTGTCCTTACTCAGGGTTCACACACCCCTCCCCAGAGTCTCTAAGAGTTAAACCCTGGAGTGGGGAATGGAAGCACCATCATCTCTGGCATCAACGCGCACTCATGAATACGATCACAGCCTCATGCAGTCCGCAGCAGCAGC
This sequence comes from Plestiodon gilberti rubricaudatus, assembly GCA_026170595.1. NCBI lineage: Eukaryota > Metazoa > Chordata > Lepidosauria > Squamata > Scincidae > Plestiodon > Plestiodon gilberti. The sequence goes on from JANXHW010000011.1 coordinate 11,936,306, forward strand.
CGGCCATCTCACACCCCACAGGGGCTGCTGAGGGAGATTTGAAGCTGTCCAGCTGCAGGGCTCCCACCTTATGACCTGAGGCCAGCCTCTCGTTCCCATCCTCGCCTACCTTGCAGGGTTGTTGCAAGGTGCAAAACGGGCAGAGCAGGCACTGGCTCTGCTGCCCTGCACTCCTTGGAGGATAAAACGGTCACATAAGAAGGACGAAAGAACAGAGTGCTGCACAAACCACGGGGCTGTTTTCTTGTTTTTGAGCAACTCCTTAACCAAAAGGGCAAA